>JAUPFV010000001.1:231311092-232678831 GCA_036936605.1 Limnanthes douglasii subsp. nivea
GTAACATTCCCTGGCCATTTTTTGACTACTTCTTAACGTTCCCACATGGCTACCTACCACATACTTCAAACACTGATGAACAATATACGGTACGACATGAATTTTAGACAACGAGGACCTTCCGAAGATAGCATTGTATAATGTGGGAGCATCCACGATTACAAACAGTATTGTGACTATCTTCTTGAATGTCCCTCGGCCCAACTCTACTATTCCTTCGAAATCTTCGACTACATCGGCAGTTGCTCCAGTGAATCCCACTATTATCCGGTCCGACCACAAGATTGTTGGTGGGTTCTTTATCTGGCTATAGGTTGACATAAACATTATGTTAGCGGAGCTCCCTGTTTCAATCAAAAAATTTCTTATCTAGTTTCCCGCTATCTCCGTTCCGATCACCACTGCATCTTCATGCGGACCAGTTATGTTTCTCATGTCATCATCTTCAAAGCAAAGAATCGGGGATAGGTTTCTGTATAAGTGTGATGAGGCTCATGTTTCCAACTGTGTCGCCAGACTAACAATGTGTCTCTTCAGAGAATAGTTTAATATTCTTGCCACGGTGTCCCCACCAAAAATGGTGAGTGATTCAAAAAACGCACATAATTCACTAACTTTTCCTCTAACAATCGGTTCTTCAACCATGTTCACACTATTTCTACCCGGTTGTGGATCTAGATACTCTATAGTGATATCAAACGCATCAACAAATTCTTCATCAACCACTTCAGATGTCATCATAGTACCCTCTTGTTTAGGAGCAACTTCTTGCTTTGGTGCGACCGTGGAATTCTTTTTCACAAAAACAATGAACTTTCCATTCTCTATCAGATACATGACCTCTTTCTTCAATGCCACACAATCTTTCGTATCGTGCCTGATATCTTCATGAAATTGACAAAATTTATTTTTCATATGCTTCCTTGGAGTCTGCAACGGGAGAGGCTAGCGAAAATGCACATTTGCACGTACTTTGTCGAAAATAGTTTATACACACTCGGTCAACTCGGCATAATGAGTAGGTCGGACCCATCTGTTGGACATGGGTCTAACATATTGCTGAGATGTTTGTCCCGCCGATGCGTATTGTTGATTGTCTACTGCCCGTTGAGGAGTTTGTCTTGTTGGTTGAACTGGTGCTTGTGGTAGGACAGTTGTAGTTGGCTGTGAAACTTATGGTCGGGACATTCACCGTTGTTGTACTAGCTCTGATCAAGGTCAGATCCTAATATAATTGAGACATTGACTCTATCTCCGAGGCTCTAGTTTCTTCAACTAAGATCCGCTTTTCTATCTGATCCAATAAAACTCTGAACGTCATGGCCTATGTCTCCGCGATATTGTCCTTCATTACCCCTAGAAGAAGACCCATTCGAAAGGCGGCCAATGCTACATTTTCTTCACAAATTTTCATATATGTCTTGACCTGAATGAAGCGTTTTGTGTAGTACTCTTTTAAGCTTTCTCCAACTTTCTGCCTACGATAGATGATAGTATCTCATTTGCACGGAATTTCTTGCTTCCGACGAAATATTGTCGAAACATACTCCAAAACATATCAAAAACATTTATGCACCCCTGAGGTAGACGATTATACCATTTGGATGCAACGTTCTTGAAGGTTTGGGAGAATTCCCTGCACAATAGCTTGTCGTCATTATCATAATTGACCATAAAGGTTTTCAGCTGCTCAATATAAGAGTCTGGATCCTGAGTCCCGTCGAACTTTTCCAACTTAGAAAAATCTCGAACCACATGGGGAGATGTCTGGAAAGGATCTCCACGGAGAGTGGGGATGACTTCCAATTATGTCCGACTTTATAAGCACTTCGCCCCTGACCATCATTGGTTTTCATATAAAGTCTTTCCTCGGTCGGAGAAGTAAACTGATTTATAATTTGGTAATCTTGATTATAGCTATCGAACTGAGGCTGTCTTCGAGGAGTGACATGTTCGACTCGAACATTCCCTGCTTTATCATGCTCATCGGAATACATCTTCATCTTCCCATGATCACCTTTCTTCATTGACTCCTTCTTTCTCTAACTAGTCCGATTAGATTAGAGTGTCTGCGCATCTTTGAATCTCCTTGCCTCTGATCTTCTTTGTACCTGATACCGGTATCCGAAGATGAGAATTCATCTGAGCTCAATCAAGTATATTCACTAGATTCCGACGGCTCGTATCTTTGTTCCGGTCTAGCTCGCCTTTTGGAATGTCGATGACTTCTCCTTCGTTGTCTTTCTTCAGGTTGGATGGCATCTTGGATCTGATCAGCTAAGACTTTATCTTGTTGGACTTCAACTGTGACTTCGAAGTTTTAGAACGTTAATTTTGGGTACCACTCGGTTCTCACAGACGGCGCCACTCATGAACTCAGAAAATATTTAGGGAAGTTCAGAAGCTGAAATGTTCGTTGGAGAATATCTGACTAAGAAATGTTTGTATGAAGTGACAGTAAATAATTAAATCAGTGTTCTGTAAAGAGAGAAAAAGACAAAAGGAATAAATGATTGACTAATCATTGGCCCCTTTCCCCAAAAGAGAATGTCCTTTATATAGTACATGAGGCGGGTAGTAAAATTACATAATTATCACAATTAAAGTGGATTTCTCACCCCACTCTTTTACTATTTACAGATAATTCTTGGGGCATATCATTTAACCCCTCTACTTCTTATGTTTGCTTTACTTTGGTCCTTAATCACTAAATATACAAACCTACGCCTTTTACTTGACATAATTTACCTAGTGATCACCCATATTTTTCTCCCCTTTTCAAAGATTAAAGTTATATGTATATGAATTCGGTTAAAATTTCTATGAGCTATTTAATATTAGTCTCATATACATTTTAGAAAATACACATTAAACTCTTTTCATTACTTGTTGTCACACTGTATGTATACATTGTCATTGTGACCCGTTGTGAAAAAGTGAAGATATAAAAACATAATTTAAAAAAAAAATTATCGTTTAGATTTTGCGGACTTCTTTTCCGGAACTCAAATAAGTCATTCCTCATCCAAACAATTATAACTACATGTCCTAAACGTTCATGACACCTAAAATTTACCCATAAACCATACATGTTAAAAGTGCTAAACAAGTACGGAGGCTGGGATACCTGTGGTCCATGAAAGCCTTGTAGGCTTCTATTTCAGTGGTAATTTAAATATATATATATATATATATTTATTTATTTAGTTTCATGTTTAATAAATAGTCTATCACATAAGATTAAGAAGATAAAGGTCGAAAGGGAAAGAATTAAACTGATGAGCTACCGAAGAAGGGTAAAAAAGCCATACCATATAAAGCAGTGTGGGTTGAGCCGAGTGTGTAAGAATATTAACTGCTAAAGCAGCCACTAGGCCAACGACATGTTATATAACACAAAAATGCATCAAGAATTAACCAACCAAATATAACAATTCAAACGACTTTTTAAAAAGTTGTTAAAAAAATCTAGTACGATGTTACCGGACTAGAGGTGGCAAATGGTCCAGGAACCACGGTTCAAAGCTGGATAAGTGTTTATAAACTGGTGGTTTAACTGCGAAACTGGTCCATTATGACTGCAAACCGCCAGGACTGCATAAGAAGTAAACCGCCAGAATCGCAAACCGCCATAATCGCAAACCATTAGGACCGCAAACCGCCAGGACCGCAAACCCGTAGTTTATTTGTAAAAAATCGCGGTTTATTTGTAAATATTATAAATGTTTTAATTATTTTATAACCAAAATCATATGTTAAGTTATATTTAAAAAATATTGAGATATTGCATATGATTATAAAATTATTATTACATTTTGGTTAGTATTAATTTGTTTTGGTAATTAATATTTTAACTGTTGTAATTATTATATAGTCCAAAATTTTAAATATTACTTATGTTATTATCACATTTTGAATATTTATTATGTTTTTGGATCTAATATTAGTAGTGTTATACTATGTTACAAACCAAAACTATATCTTATCATGTTAAAATATTACAAATTCTATGGTTATAATTTTAATATTACATTTTGATTACTATTGTGATTTGGTTTTAAATATTACAGGTGTTTGTTATTATTTTTTAAACCAAAATCAGATCTTTTCATGGTAAAATATTACAAGTTATATTTGTTATAATTTTAATATTACATTTTGAATATTATTATTATGATTTGGTTATAAATATTACAAGTGTTATTTATTATTTTTTAAACCAAAATCATATTTTATTATGGTAAAAGATTACAAGTTATATTGTTATAATTTTAATATTACATTTTGAATATTATTATTGTGATTTGGTTTTAAATATTACAAATGTTATTTATTATTTTTTTAAACCAAAATCATATTTTATCATGGTAAAAGATTACAAGTTATATTGTTATAATTTTAATATTAAATTTTGAATTTTATTATTGTAATTTTAGTAATGATTGTAAAATTATTATTACATTTTGGTTAGTATTAATTTGTTTTGGTTATCACAAACATCATTAATAACAAGTGAAAAATTAGCTGATGAAAACTTAAAACAAATTTTTTTTAAATATGCAATAAAATACTAATCGAAACTAATTAATATCGCAAATAATAAAAACTAAATTTAGACTAATACCAACTAATAACAAGCAATAACAACTAATAAAATTAGAATTAAAAGAACTAATTTAAATAACTATAACAATTAAATAACTTGATAAATTATACAAAGCTCTTAATTGAGCTATTATAATGTTATCCCAACGTTATTTAAGTGTTTTTATCAAATAGAAACAATTTGCGAAAAAAAATCAAACAATTCCGAAAGTAGGACTACAATATGTAAAATAAGAAATTTGAGTTTTATAGAATATTTAGAACAAGTAGAGAGATTTAGAGAGATATAAGGAGGAGTATATGAGTTTATGAATTTGGATTTGGGGTCTCCTCTATTTATAGAGGAGACCCAAAAAAAATTAAAAAAAAACGAAAAAAAAATTCTGGACCATCTGGACAAATCTCCGGATGGTCCGGACGTAATTTCCGGACAAATCTCCGGATGGTCCGGACGTAATTTCCGGACGCCCGGACTTTTTTTTTTAGAAATTTTATTAATAAATTTTTTAATAACTATGTTTCAAGCTTGAAGTGTTTGTTTTGCTTCTATTTTTTATTAAATGTTTTTTAAATCACTTTCACTTTCAATTTTTATTTTGTTATTTACAAGTAATTTAAGTTTATGCATATAATTATACAATTCTAAAATTTTTAAATTTAAACTTCTAATATTGAATAGCTCGAAAATACAATAAACTATATAATTCATCTAACCATAAACACTTCAAGCTTGAAAGAATCTAAAGAATCACCTAATAATTTAAAATCAGAATACATTTATATGTCTAATAGGTATATATTATTTAATATGTACCTAATATTAAATATAACATGTTAAATATCTAGTATGTTCAAACACTAAACAAATCATTTTACAATTATATTGATTACCATATCTTGTTTAAGACAATCAAATTTTTATTTTTATAATCGAAAAAATATTTTTATAAATATTCAAAGTTGTAACCAAAATACAAATAGATGTATATATTTTATTTAATATCTACCTAATATTAAATAAAATATCATAAATTCATAAATATAATCAAACATATCAAAATCAAATTACAATTATTTTTTTAGAATGTAATTGCTTGATTATAGAATTTCGATTAAAATGATAACATATTTAAATTAAAATATATTATATAACATAATTAACTCGTTTATATTGTACATATCTCAATTATTGAAATTAGATTCAATTAACATTTACAAATTAATTTTAAATAACATTATAAAATATTTTGATAAATGCTTTCTAAATGTTTTTTATAGTGGTTTGAAATGGTGGTTTAACTGGCAAACTGGCTCATTAGGACTGCAAACGCAAATACCGCAAACCGAGGACCGCAAACCGCGGTTCTCTGTTAAACGGTTCCGATGGTTCGCGGTTCAAACCGTTTGTCAACCCTAACCAAGACCAAGCATCATGAAGTCCGAATTTCCACCAGAAGATATGCGCCACTAAACGAGTCCCGAGAAAAAACAATCTTCACAGACAGAGACATGTAACTCTAATTTCTTTGTATTTAATTGCAAACCCATGAAGACTTAAATTGGGAGCTACTGTGTGAACTAGATTAGAAACTTGTTATGTGGCAGCCGACACCATTACATTAGTTCCGAAAAATATTTCGAAGAAGAAAACTCAAATATGATGTACCACTCGTTATCTTTTAGAGAATAATAAATAATATCTTGTTCTATTTATAGACCGATTGTGATAAATTTAATCCACTCAATAAGAAATCTAATTTATATAAAAAAACCATCAAAACTGAAGAATATTTCACTTCGAGTTATATTTAACTTACACTTAACAATTCTTCACCTAGGCTTATAGTAACTTCAATATCCGTTACACCGATGCTTCAACTACTCACTCGAGACAAATTATTCACCTGCACTTCTGGAGTGACCAATTCTCATGCAGTACATGAATTTTATCGAGACAATACTTCCTATTTTACTAGTCTCCCATCTTCTAATCTAAGAAAGCGGTAGTAACATCCATCTGACCTATCTCAAGATTAGACCGAGAAACACTTGATAATTTCTCTATAGTTCGAACAATTGAAGCCTTTGACCCATCAAACTTCAAGTTAAAACCCAAACCCAGCAATAGTTGAACTTCCTTTGGAAATGCCAAACCTAAAATCATCTTAAATACAAACTCTACAGAGGCATCCAAATCTTCACCCTTATGTTCAAACTCTATCTCAACTCCAGTTCCACCTCTCGAATCTATTAAATCTCCACCCTTATGTTCAAACTCTATCTCAACTCCAGCTCCACCTCTCGAATCTATTAAATCTCCATGAAGAACAAAAGTCCAAGGGCTTCTATTGACGATGATAATTGTCTAAAAAAAATTATTCACTCATCCTCTTGTTCAATCAAACTGTTAGAAGCATAATCCTTACTCAAAGTAAGCTACATCTCATCTTCTCAGTTATCCCATGCTTTGAGGTACTGTTTAATATTTTATGCCTATACATACCAAATTTATGAACAATAGCTAGTGAATGGTCGATTCACTAATACCACGTCATTGTCACTTCTAAACCTCTTCAGGTGCTTCCTAGATTGAATCTCCACCTGCTTCGAAAATCCTTCAAGTGCCTCCATATCAATTACCCACACTAGACGCACCTTCTACTACATACCCATCCTTGACTCACATTTGTAAAATCGTTTTCCCTTCCAGTCGATAGCTTGAATCTAATACTTCCTTCATGAAATCATTACTGTGACTGCCCTTGACTTTACTCCAAGATCTGCGATTTTTGTCTTTTTAATTTGTTTTTTTTCACCAACAACGAATATTTCTATCAGATTTTCGCGGTCACTCCATCACTTGTTATCACTTGTTAGGAAAACCATCAATATCTGAACAACATCCTACACAGCCCTAACTAGACTCGCTAGGCCGAATCTTAGCCCCTCAGCCAAAACAGTGACCAACAGTTTGTAAACACCTACCCGACTGTAAGAGGTAATACAAGCTTTGGCTCTTACTTTATTTTCAGAACAAAGTTTAAACAAAAGAACACAAAATAAATCAATTGCACAACAAGAGATTTAACATGGTTCAGACCGTTAATAAATTTTATATCCACGACCAGCGACACTGTAGATAAGTATGTTACATAAAGACTTCAAACATAAAGGAATTAATCACTCGTGATCTCTTTAGTGTTTATCTGTCACCGCACTTATCTTTGAAACGACCTAGAGCTAGTTGATCTCTCTCAAGAAATATGTAGCTCATGATCTCTCTCAAGAAATATGTAGCTCACATCGCATCACATCACAAATTACAAAAAACATATTCTTCTATATATAAAGTGGCTATGATAAATCTCAATCCATTAATTAAGGAATTTAATTAATATAGAACACTAAATTAATTGGAAATCTAATTAATATAATATTTAATTAATATATAAATCTAATTAATATAAAATAACTAATTAATATAGAAATATAATTAATACAAAATATCCAACTAATATAGAACATCTAATTAATATAGATTATTCGATTAATATATCTAATATAGAGAATCTAATTAATATAAAATATGTAATTAATATAGAAATCTAATTAATATAAGATACTCATTTAGAAAACAAGATACTAGCACTAATTGACACCTCGAGTTATTTTTAGCATACACTTAACACTAATATTTACCATCAACATACTCTAAGAATTCAACACTAATTGACTTGAGAGCATACTAGTCCTTTAAAGAAGTACTACATTTTTGTGCAAATTGAAAATCTCAAACCTTATTCAAGAATGTATGTAAGAAAGACTAGTTCATCATCTTCAGTATCTATAGTGTTTTCACCAATTGGCGGAAACAGATTTTTATTTTTCTTGGAGTTATGCACTCCGTACATTTTTATTATATTTAGAAAGTGGAAAATATTTATAAGGATAATCAACGATATGAAAAATCTCTGCATCTTCTAATAATAAATTAAGGTATTTTACCTATGTTACTTGGTGAAAAACCATTGACAAATGGTAAGACAGGCTCATCAATAAAAGGCTCTTCCACAACTGGCTTACGACGACGAATAAGAAGGTCAACAACTTCCTCAGATCTGAATCGTCTTCTTCATTATAGCATTGAATAAATAGTTTATATATATATATATATATATATATATATATATTCTTAAAATTATGTGAAGGAAAAAGAGTAATTAATGATGATTTAATAATTTAAATACTTGATAGAGGCAAATTAAAAGAATTGTAATGATATTTCATAAAAGTACCAAATTAAAAAAAGATCAATATTTATAGATAAAAAAATTCTATCAAAGAGCTAGATGGGGGAGGAAGGGTTACACTTTAGATTTTAGTTCTTCTCTCATTTTTCAAAAGATCTAGGGGTGTACTATTTGGATTTTAGCTCTTATTCCATTCTTAAAAAGAACTAGGGGGTTACTCTTCAGTTTTTAGTTCTTCATTCATTCTTAAAAAGAATTAGGGGATTACTCTGTCTATTTTAGTATTTTTATCGCTCTTTGAAAGAACAGGGGGTTATTATCCAAGATAGGATGAACCTGATGCACCATTACAAACTTGAAGCATCATAAAAGTAAAACAATTGAAATTTAATGGAACCTATTAGAAAGTCTCAATAGCTCTAGTAGTTTGCTTCTTGTTTCCTATATTATTTTTATTTTGGTAAAATATAGATTTTTTCCTTAAAAAGAAGTTTTGACCGACGAAGAATTTTTACTAAGACGAGGACATGGTCAACACGAGATAATACGGAAATGTCTCCAAGGTTTTCTCAGCTAGAGATACATAAAATATTCAACATGTAACATTCATGGATTCCAAGATTCTTAAAAGTCCGACAAAAAATGACTACAATACAATTGTCACAAATCAACTCAACAATACCCCAGATCACACAATTCAAAAGTTAATCTTTTCATGATACTCTCACAAAGACTAGAGGTACTAATAATGGTATAATTTTTCTGCGGAAAATGATCCGACCCTGTAGAAGCTTGAAGACCAATATGTTGAGTCGCTCCGAGTTTAAAGCCCATTTGGATAGGTCGTTGATGATCCAAGACATATTTAATTAAGTGAAATTTGTTCGACCTCCCAAAAAAAAGGAAAAAATAAATCAACATACTTATAAGTTGTTATATCTTTAAAAATTAAATATATAAATTTATTTGTTATAGATAAGATATTACCTTCCGTGATTATAAGAATAAAGTTTGTACCTTTATAAATAGAGTCTAATTTTAACGAATAAGCATTACTTTCCGATTATCATTAAATTTTCCTATTTGGTGTGGCATTAAACCGTTGAATTTTCCTATTCTGATTAAATTTTAAACATCAGACTTACTTACATCCAATGGCGACTTAAATCAGAATAAAGTTCTTTCGACTATCGTGATTTCTTTTATTTAGTGACCGATATTAAAATAACCGGTTAGAGCCCCAAGACTATTCAAATTCTATAAATTTAATCCCCTAGACTATTGGTTGACCGGCTTACCAAGATGGGACACACAAAGGAATCTCAATATACTTTATGGGAACAAGTTGTTGTCCTTCATAGATGCCTTCTCCGGTTGTAATCAGATACCAGTGGCTCCGAAGGACCAGGAACACACTACCTTTGTTACTGATAGGGGCCTCCATTGTTACAAGGTGATGCCTTTTGGGTTAAGGAATGCATGGGCTACTTATCAGAGGTCGTTGTGGTGGTGGTGGTGGTCGTGGTGGTACTTGGCTGAGTATGGTTGGCATACTATTAGTCCACCACCACGCACCATAGACGACAGATTGCTAGAGGTTGTTCGGTCGATTGTTACATTGCCTGTAGGCCGAGGGGAAAATGGTGCGCTTAAGTGGAGAGATCAAGTCTTGCAGCTCTTCTCTCCTTGGTTATTTGTCCTTATCATTGGACTTGTTTTAGCTATGTTATCATCTATCCATTCATTCACGTTTATGTTTTTTTATCCATTTTTAGGATTTGTTAAACTTTTTTTGTATTATGAGTGATAGTTTTTTATTTGTTTATGAATATTAGTATTCTATTTCAATCTTCTCCTTAAATGACTCCATTGAACTATAAATTCACAATTTCGAATAGTAATTTATAAGCATATCTTCGACAATCAATTTAAACTCGTTTAATCCGCTTGCAAACTTAACTCGTACCATTGTAAACAACCAACGTGCATTGTAGATGGTGCGCCTAGAAGAACATTATCTTCGTTTAACTTCTTAATACTATTCAGTATATCTTTGAGGTTAGTACCAATGTAGGTCGCTCGTTCAACATATTCCATCTCTTCATCATTCAAACGGCCAACAAAAGAATGACCGTCTAGCTGGTTTGAACTCTCGTGGTTATGAATACCACATTTCACTTCTAACCTCCATTTTATAACTTGCTATTAACTTTGGATCTCGAATCTCATCTAAACAAAATTATACTCAACAATAATGATTAATATATGATACAGAATAATGTGCAATTTGTCTAAAATACATAATACAGTCTAAGCTTAAAGTTAGCAAGTTTTTTAGAATTATGTGATATACTTAAGTATAATATAGTATCTAATGATGTAGTACCGCTACGTCTATTTTTTCTCTCTCAAGTAAAAAATAAATATTTTGTTAATTTTCAACAACCTATAAGTATCACATTGTATGGCTAATTAACGTTGATTTTATTGCCTAGTATATCCTACTAGCTAAATCTGCAAAATGCAAGATGACCTAACTTGTTTTTTGCAACGAGAGACAGAGTCATTCTAATATTCACGACAACGGTATAAGGAGTTATTGTGAACATATTTTAACCATTCTATACAAAATTGGATTATTATTCATACCTTCTATAATGGTCTAAAAACAAACGATAAGCGTAAGATAAATACAACAAGTGGATGATTTATCAACAATAGAACCCGTAAATGTACATATAATATTCTAGAAATCTTGGCAAAAAAAAAAGGAATTTAAAAATATAATATGTAAACAATCACATGATTCTTACAAAATAATTAGCATATTGAGAATAATATTTCCGACATGAATGTGAACTTTATTATTATGAGACAACTTTATCAACTATAATCACTCAACAATCTAAATAGCTTATACATGTTAACAATTCTTGTGCGGTTATCCAAACACAATAATTATCTAGTAGTATGATATATAAATCCAAAATTCTCTTGACTAAAGTTTGTCAAAACAATAGTTTAATTAATTGATATAAAAATTACAAAATGGAAATACATATGAAAAATTTATATATAATCAATTGCTCGATATCTTTTTTATAAAAAGGAAAATATTATAACAAACATGTTTAAATGTTGTCCTATTTAATGTATCAAAAATTTAAAATTTTGTTATCTTTATATTTTGACACCATATAATGATCAATTATTATAGCTTAGTAATCTAGCATATAATGATCAGTTATCCTATCTCAATAATCTAACATGGACCATAAATTAAATATAGATCTAAAACTTAAAACGAAGATAACTTTTATGACTATTGCTAAAGAAAGTACTAATTCCTCTATATTTGTTTATATAAAATTATGCAAAATACATCACACTATTCTTAACATCAACCAACGATCGGTTTGTAAAATAATAAAAAAATATCAACCAACCATTGCTTTTATGTGAAATAAAAAATTAAAACTATGGACTAAATTAGAACACAAAATAATATTGGATATAACTTCAAATTCAATATTAAATTGTTATCTTAAATATGCTATCGAAAATTAATATTTGAAAACATACTTTAATATTTAGACTAAATGGATATGAATATATACAATAAATTTAACTTTTTTTAAGGAGGTTTTGTCTATACCATCTTAAGTTGTTCAATATAACATTTTTTCTAATAACATACCATAGGATAAAATTTGAACCGATTATCATAAATAAAATTACTATTATATATATATATATATATATATATATATATATAAAATCAACAAATAGAAAAAACATAAATGAAATCAATTGACTAATTTATCTGATACTAATTTTTTTTATATATATTTCGTCCTCATTAATAAGGAGGAAGTTGTCATTTTGTAAACATATATATTGCATCATGTATATAATTGTTTCAACGCAGAACTATAATTTTATATCTAACAAAAAATGATTATGTAAATTCAAGATTGATTTATTTATTTATATAATTATCGAATTGTTGAATTTAAATTATTAGTGATGTTTTTTACATAACTGTAATTATAGTTTTGATTTTTAATGATTGTTTTAGATTGAATTAAATTTTAAAATTTTAAATTTGGATATAAAATTTAATTTTTTCTTTGATATAAATGTAATTTATGATGAGAATAAATCTAATATAATTAATTGTAATAACAAAATCTAAAAATATGTTTTTGAGTAAGTGATCTCATAATATATAGTTTTAAATTACTATCCAAAAAATATAAATTACTATGTATATGGATCATATTATTTACTAATTATATCTCCGCTTTTTATTATAATAGTTCATCATCAACCTTCTTTCTTTATTCTGTTTTAAAATTTTAAAAGTCTGTAGTTTTTAAATCGTATTTCGAAAAACAAATTCAAAGAGAGTGTTGATTTTGTTTTTTTAAGATGAAAAAAATAGATTAATGAATAATAATTTTCTTATCTTTTTGGTTAGACCATTTCACACGTGATTCGTGATTCGCGCTTAAGAATTTTTTTTTCATAATAATCTTAGTTTTGCGTTATATGCTTCGTGATTTGGGTTATGGTAGTTATGAAAACGGCTAATAATTTATGTTGTTGATTTTTTTAAAATTGAGTTTACCAAATGGTACAAAAATTTAGAACGCTACCTACACATCATCACAAGACACTTCACATGTCATGACATCCCAACCTTTATCCTTTTAAGGAAAATGTTAGTTCTGCCTCAAATAGTCCTTATGTTTCCAATGCCTCTACGAATAAAGAAGAGGTGAAACCTGCAAATATTAATGGAAAAGGAAATGGTGCTACGGATGCCAAAGTTTTGATCATTTTGTTGTCTGATACCCAACAAACAAAAAGTTTTCAATAAGTGTTCACAATTATTCATGAAGTAAAATATTATTATGAATAAGTGATTTATGAACCAGACCGAGCATGATCAATAAAGAAGTGAATGAAGAGGAAAAACTGGTAAACCTAACGACACTTAAGATTGGAAAAAAACCGACGATACATGCCAAATATAACAATAAAACTTTCTAAAAAAAGAATCTACACACTGATTGTGGGGGCTAATTTCTTCAGTTGACTAAAGGTAACTTTGTGGTGAAAGGATTATCTTAAGTTTTAGAAAATCATTACTCTACCGACATGATTGTGGATTATTTGTCTAAAATTGTTCCATGTTCTATAGAATTTAATGCATTTACGATAGCAACCGTAAATAAATATTCATTTATAACTAAACATTTTTTCTTCTGAGGATTAGACATTTAAATTAAACCACATGATGCCAATCGAAAAATATATAGTTAAACGAATGCCCCATAAATAAGACTATACACATGGTATGAGAGAATTTCTTCAGCTAACTAAAGAAAAATATTATTTTATGTACGATGAATGTATAATATTTACGAGTTACTTTCGAAAACATCTTGCACACATGATAAGTACTAAGCTGAGATCTTCTCGGGTAAAATAATGACGAAGAACAAAAAATTAAAAAATCTTCTAATTTTAAAATAAGTTTTAAGAGTCGCAGACTAAATTGTGCATCTTGTTTTATCAATTCATGAAAACTTAAATTCTTTAAACCCAATATAAGACATATGAGAATATATTATCCCCTATAAATACATGGAAGATCAACTTGTAAAAGGTATTTTGGAGAAATTAAGAAAATAGTTACTATTCATCATGTGAGAAAAATTTAGGTGTGAAAACCTTGAACATGAAACTCTACAATTAGGCATTAAACATTAATCGTGAAGTTTTATGGAGTGATTACATGCCTTATATACCTAAACATTAGTGTCTGGTAGTAAACAACAATCCAAACAATTAGTTTGTAATAAAACTCATAAAAAAACTAAGTACAATAATTAAAGAATCCGACAAAAATTCAATAATCGCTATAGTCAATAAACATCATAATTTTAAATTCACAAAAAATCAAAGCCTAATTGCAGAAATTTTTTATTAGATCAGCCACACTAGTGAGGATAATACATCTCCCAAAGTACGCCATCAGCGTCACATCAGTATGATCTCCAAATAATTCTTCAAAAATTCTCATTCCACAAATCAAAGCACATTTCAACTTTCAGCATACCCCAGCATATTTACGTGCCTTCCACATCATTCTACCATAGTAAGATCCTACAATATATTTTTATTTCTCTTCTTTATTATTTAATATATATGTATATTAAAATAAATAATTTTAATAAATTAACATAATATAATATGTTATATTTATCAATTTAAATTATAAAATTAAAATAGGTAATTTTAATAAATAATACATCATATATTATCTATTTAAATTTAAAATATAAAAATACAATTGGTTTGATATAAAAAAAAATTGTAGAGTAAATAATTTACATTTTGCTAAAACAACACACGCTATTATTGATTACCTAAATTTATTTTTTAACCTTTAATTAACATAAATTAAATCTATATTGTAAATATATAGATTAGAATTCTTCCGATGATAAAAATTTCGTAAATATAAGTATATCATTAACATTGTTTATTTTAATTTTTTTAAAATTTTATAATGAATCCATAAATTTTAAATCGAATTTTATTGGTTATTATGTTAGTCCACTTTCAATCCATAAAGAAAACTATGGAGTTAAGAATCTATAGTTTTTACATATATTTTTATTCGTTATTCGGTGTCCGAATCAAACAAACCAAGTCTCTATTTATAGATCTCAAAAAAATATAAATCATGATATAATTGTTTTTTTTACTTACAAAAATTTTCCGAGATTTGTTTTGAAAGAACTTAATAAAAAAACCTAAAATATATCGGTGTCCGAATCAAACAAACCAAGTCTCTATTTATAGATCTCAAAAAATATAAATCATAGTATAGTTTTTTTTTACTTACTAAAATGTTCCAAAAAAAATGTTTCGAAAAAACTTATATAAAGAACTCAAAACGATTCGATATCTGAATCAAACAAACCAAGTCTCTATTTATAGAACTCAAAATTTTTATAAATTATGGTATAATTGTTTTTTTTAAATTACTGAAATATTCCAAAATTCATTTTGAAAATACTAAATAAATAAAAACTAAAAAAATCGACGTCTAAATCAAACAACCCAAATCTCTACCGGTAGATCACGAAAAATAAAAATATATTGATATATATATACTAACAAATTTTTCTACAATTCCTTTTATAAAAAAAGGTAGACAAAAACATGCCACATAGCACACTGTCGTTGGTCTTACCAAATATGAACTTGGATACATCTTTTTAACCCTGTCTCATATTTGAAAACCATCGTAGTCCCAAAAATACTCGGAAAATAACTATGCACACATTGAATGAAATATATATATTTTTGTGGATGATCTTAAACAAAAAAAAAATTAACAACATTCCTCCTTTACTAAGCAACCTTCGTGGAGAAAAACACTAAAGAAAAATTAACAAAAAAGAATACTTTTGTATTGTAGGCAACATAATTTTCCTTTTGTAATTTTTCCAGTATAATCATGAACTAATTTAGGTTTAACCCGCTAGACATTGATTGACTCAATAAAGTCCACACACTTTTATTTTGATTTTGTAAGTAGTACGATTATACCAAAACATGATTTATTTTTTAAAATTCTAAAATAACGTTATGCGAATTACCTATGTAACGAGGTTAATAAATAAACAATTCAAATCCTCGACCTTCACTTTTGGTATCACACATTTTCAGTAGCAAATTAACTCGTAAAAAAACAAACCTGAATCTTCAACCAACAATACTGTAGCAAAAAATGTGTCATAAAACTTGCAATTTTACAGCCCCACTTTCATCACATATTTTCCACAATAAAAACCAATTTTGAAAAACTTTCCAAACTTAAAATGACTGAAAACTTGAAACGAAATATCAATTCTGTACATGATATTTTTTTGAACCTGTACTAGGAGGGAGCGGCGGAAGAGCCGGAGTGTTCTCTGATTAGCCGGAGAAGGTGATGCTCGCCTGGTTCGCCGGTGGGGCGCTCTTTCTCTGATCTTTGGTGCTGATCGGTTTGTCAAATCTTGCTTCTGGCAATCTATTGTTTAGAGTCTCTATTTTGCTGAGTCTTGCCTCTACCTCTCTTTGTCTCCACAGCATGACAACATTGGCAGTAGCAACGTTACTCCAAGAAAAAGCTCCCTTGGCCACGACTTCAACGCCATAATCAGCAGGAAGCTTAAATATGCAAACAGAAGTAAAAACATCAACAGACTGACAATCAACTCTCTGTTAAAAATAGAGAAAAAACAACATAAATCTTTATCAGATAATGATAAAGATACTTAGTTGGAATGCTCGTGGCATCAACAAAAAACCATCCTTCTTAAGGCTTATCTCTATGATTAAAACTGAAAAGATTAAGATTATAGCCATTCAAGAGCCCATGGCTAAGCTTGAGAAGATTGACAGTATTGCTGTGATGATTGGTCTAAATAATTATGCTACTATCTGCTTTGATAAAGTATGGGTTTTTTGGAGTGATGATGTTAATATCACTGTGAAAGATGATCATGATCAGTTTCTTCATATGGAGGTTATTTATCCTTATATGACTTTCAAGTTTACCTCTGTTTATGCTAAGAACCAAAGGTCCCTTAAAGTGGATCTTTGGAACCAGTTGAAGGCCATTGCTTGTGAAGATATCCCTTGGATTACTGCTAGTGATTTCAATGCTATCACTAGCTCTGAAGATCAGTTAGGTTGTTCTACCTTCGATGAAGCTAGCTCTCATAACTTCAATGAAGCCATCAGGCTCTGTAACTTAGAAGACGCAGGTTATGTGAGATCCAGATATACCTGGAACAATAACAACCGTTGGAAAAGATTAGATAGAGCTTTAATCAATAATAACATGATCTCTTCTTTCAACAGTCTCCAGTTTTTTCACATAGTCAGAACTTGTTCTGACCATGCCCCCCCTTCTCATCTCTTTATCTAATATTTCTAGTAGGCTTTCTAAGTATATCAAATGTAGTTTTAAATTCTTGAATGCTTGGGCTAATGATAATAATTTCCTTAGTATTGCTCAGCAGAATTGGAGCCTAAGTTGTAAGGGTGAGCACAATAATATCTTATAGTATAACCTTAAGAGACTAAAGAAGTGCCTAAGAGAATGAAACTGCAATCACTTTGGAAATATATTCAACAAAGTTAAAGCTTCTTCTGAGGAAGTTAACAGCATGGAGATTATTCATCAAAGTGAGAATAGCAACTTATCTAAAGCCAATCTTTCTAAAGCTAACGGTGTCTATATTCAGGCTCTTAGAAATGAAGAGAGTTATTTGAGACAAAAATACTATAATACTTGGTTAAAGGAAAGTGATGGTAACACCAAGTTGTATCATAACTATGTCTCTAAGAAAAGAAGGAAGAATCTTATTAAGGGAATCAAAGATAGTGGTGTCTAGATTCAGAGTCCTGAAGATATAGCTAAGTCTGCTGAAAACTTCTTTAAAAATGCTCTATCTACTGACTCTTTTATGAGCATTAATGATCTTAATCTGAAAATGTAGGATCCTATTTTTATGAATATCCCCAATATTCTTACTGACAATGATAATCATTATATGCTCAAGCCAACTACCAAAGAAGAGGTTTGGAGCATTGTCTGCTCCATGAACAATGACAGTGCAGCTAGCACTGATGGGTTTAATACTTTTTTCTTAAAATTTGTTGGGATATTATTAATTTGGACCTCTGTAATGCTATTAATTCTTACCTTAAGGGAAGTAATATTCCTAAAGGGGTGTTTTTCACAGGGATTTTCCTTATCCTGAAAGGTTCTAACCCTACTGGTTGGAGTAGCTTTAGACCTATCAGTCTTTGCTCTATCTTCAATAGACTTTTGTCTAACTTAGTGAACAAGACACTTTCTAATATCCTTCCTAACATAGTGTCTAACACCCAGGGGGGGCTTTGTGAATGGTAGACTTATCCATGAAAATATTTTAATTGCTAAGGAGCTAATTTCATAACATAAATAGAAAACCTAATAAAAGGAATATTATGATCCAACTGGACATGTCTAAAGCATTTGATAGAATATCTCATGCTTTTATTTTCAAAGTTCTTGACTGTTTTGGGTTCTCTAAGGCTTTCATCTGTCTAATTAAGAAAATGATTACTAATATTATGGTTTCTATTCTTATCAATGGCTATAGTGTTGGCTACTTCCATCAGAAGAAAGGTCTAAGACAGGAAGATCCACTTTCTCCCAGCCTTTTTATTCTTGTTGAGGAAGTACTTATACGAGGTATTTACAACATGTTCAGCTGTAAAAATAGTTTAAAGTTTCATGTTAAAGCAGATTACCTTGTGCCAAGTCTGGCCTTTGCAGGTGACATCCTTATCTTCACAAATAGTCTTCCTTCCTCCATTGACAAGCTGTGCTACCTGTTAGAGAAATACCAATTAGTATCTGGCCAAGCAATTAATAAAGAGAAAACCAAAATAATTACCTCAACCAAAGCTTCTCAAACCAGCACAACTAGACTAAAAATGCTCACTGGTTTCAATGTTGAATCTCCTCCCTTCGCTTATCTGGGCATCACTATCTGTGGCAACAATAAAGGGAAGTACTTTACTCATTTACTTGAGAAAATTCACAATAAAAATACTGAATGGGATATGAAACATCTATATTTTGGAGGCAGAATGACTCTTATCACTTCAGTTTTACTCCCTATTATCTACTATTGGATGCACAATAGTCTGATTCCTAACTCCATTATTAACAAGCTAGAGTTATATTTCAACAGATTTCTTTGGAGGTCCAATTACAATGACAAATCTATTCACTGGACCTCCTGGGACAAGTTGTGCAAGCCTTTTGATGAAGGTGGATTGAATATCAAAAAGCTGGTTGATATTCAACACACCTTCTCCCAAAAACTATGGTTTTTGTTCAGGAATAATACTAGCCTTTGGGCTGAGTTAATGCATTGTACGTACTGTATTACCATGCATCCTTTAAAAGCTACCTATAAAAACACTAATTATATTGTGTGGAAGAGACTTCATAACACTAAAGACTACGTTGACAAAAACCTAACATAGATTCTCGGCAATGGCTCTATGGGTTTTTGGTTTGATGAGTGGCACAATCTGTCTCGTCTCTTAAATGATTCTAGTCCTGATAGGTGGTTTCTATCTGCTAAGGTTAAGTATTTCTGGAAAGACAACAACTGGGGCAATATTTCTCTTTTGTCTTTTCTTTCTCAAGACAGAGTGATTAATATCAACTCTTTCAAGCTCATCCCTGACCAGGATGAGAAGCTGGTTTGGAAATTGTCTAATGATCTTAACTTTAATACTAACCTAATTTGGGATAGTATCAGAATCAAAAACAACAAATCAAGCTTCTTCAGAAAAATATGGAATCATTTCATTCCCAGAAAATTTTCTTTCCTATGCTGGAAACTAGTAAACAACTACATTCATATTGACAATATTCTATTAAAAATACATATGTTCATTGTTTCCAAATTCCAGTTCTGTTGCAGTTGTGAAGAGAAAAATCATCTTTTCGTCAACTGCAACTTTGTCTGGAATATTTGGAATTACTTTGGCTGCCTTTTCAGAATTAACGTGAATCGTTTTATGACTCTTAATCATATCCTCCGCTCCTGGTTCTGGTTCTCTAACAACAAGTTCGATGTTACCCATATTGTCCCTCAAATCATTTGTTGAACAATTTGGTATAACAGAAACTGTTCGAAGTTCAATGGCACCCATGATACTATCAAGAGTGATGATATAGTGATCATAATCATTACGGGGATTGATTTGAGCAATTCACTATCTGCGTTTTGGTGCTTCATTTGGTCTGTGGGACTGTAAACTTCTGAGTTTAGGAAGTGGAGTTTATTGGTTTGTCGAAGATGAAGACACTTTAGTCTTCTGTTTCTTATTTTAGGATTTTTTTTGTTTCCCAACCCCTCATTTGTTGCTCTTCTTGCAATTTTGTCAAACTCTTTTGTAACTCTCAATTTAGTTTGAATTAATAAAATTCTTTATTTGCTTAAAAAATGAAAAAAAAATATCAATTCTGTATATAAACTAACGTTTATAATTAATCAACACCATATAATTTAATAAAATCTAAATAATTAACTTAAAAATTTAATGTTTGCTTTAAAAACTTTTTGATAAAATAATTTATATATTTTTTTCCCCTTTTAAACTCCTCTAGGTTCAAAATCTATTTGAACATGTTTCATTGCATAGGTCATAGACACAACAAAAACCAACTCGAATCCTACTCATCAAATAATTGAAAAAATTATAAATAAAAAATAATAGATAAACATATTTGATTTTACCGTATAACGAGATAGAGATATAGTCGTATCTCTAATACCGAGACAAATAACACACTTTCCTCGCCTCATTTAAGTCAATACCATTATTAATATGATCACAATTATTGTAAGATCAAAAAACACTTTTCTTTATTGTCTATGTTTGTCTTATTATGGTTTTTTATTTTTATTTTTGTATTAAGCTGTTTTTTCTATTGTTTTATGTTTATCTCATTATATTTTTTATATTTATTTTTATATTAAACTGATATTTTATATTTTAGAAAATTAGATTTTTAGTCCTAACGAGATGAGATTAATCCGAAGTTGTCTAGAGTTGTTTTCTACATTTTTAGTCACATCACGTGACCATAAACTGAACTGAACGCTAGAAAACTAAAAATGATTAAATTAATACAAACAAGTGAATACCGATTTTGGACAAATGCATAAGACCAACTATACTATTTTTAAAACATATCGAATTTATTTAGTACAAAAATAAAGAGATAAACTTGAAATATGGGGTAACCTGATTTTTAACTTTATTATGATCATTTCCTCAAAAATTGATCAGAATTTCATATCCAAAATTTCCTTAAACCTATAGCTACCGTAAGCAAGAAGTTGGAGGGAATAGGAAGAAAAAATGGCATATATTTAATTCGAGTGTAATTTTTATTATTTTGGAAGAGTTTATTTCATAGGGATACACGGTTTAAATAAATAACCAATCAACAATTGTGTTATTGTTTTTATAGGGATAGGATACCGTGTGAGATGTACTACCTTATCTTCTAAGGATGATTCTTCTATATGTACATCTAGATTCTGAAATAATAGAACTATGGGCTAAACCACTAGGACTGGATATTCAAAGGTCCAGTGTAATATTTGCAAAAGCTTTTTCACGGACCAAAGGTTTGGCCAATATTAGTACACTCCATTTCCAAAAGAATACGTTATACGTAGTCTAAAACTAGGGCTAATTTAGTTTATTAGTCACCTCATCTTCTTCTTTTTACATGGTCCAACTTCTTTTATTAGTTTCATCCAAATCATATTTGGATTCACAACTCTTTTTTCTTTTCAAACATCCCTCTTTAAACAGAGTAGTTCGTGAGGGAGTTTGTTTTTAAAAAAAAATTGAAAATGCGAGAGGAATTTCAGAAAAACATTAGCAATTTTATCATGAGAATGAACATCTTTTACGTCCATGGATCGTTGATTATTTTTTTTTCTGGAGGGAACCCGCAGCCGCTACTCAGAGTGCAATGAGTGTGTACAGAGTAAACTCTCAGTCTGACGCAATAGCCTGCAAACTAACGTCAAAAGGTAAACCACACAAGGTGACAGGCTCAGCCGAGAAGGTGTATGTAGAGGGACTCGAACTCATGACTTTTGGTCACAAGCATGCCTTACTCAACCAACTCGGCTACCCCCTTGGGGGCACCGTTGAGCAATTTGATCACAAATAGAATGGATATCCAACTCGATGTTATTTGTACGAACATGTGAGACTGTGTTGGAAGCAAGAAATTTGCTTCTAAATTATCACACAAGACGATGGGTGGTCGTGTGGCTGGAAGTCGAAGTTTAGAAAAGATCGATCGGAGCCAGGTGAGTTCTATAGAAAAGTTAGCAAGAGCTCGATACTCGTATTTTATAATTGAACGAGCTACGACATTCTGTTTATGACCAGAAGAAAAACGTCTCGTTAAAATAGACACAATATTCTCCCACCGATCTATGTTCATCAAGGAAGTTTGTCCACTCCGCATTAGAAAATCCTTGCGACTAAAGATGAGAGCTCAACTTTATATGAAAATGAAGCCGATGAGTGCCTGATCATTTTCTCGGTATTCTTTTCAAATATTACGAGTGAATATTAGTAGGTTCATGTTGAAATATTCTTAACTTATACAAAACAAATGCAATGTCAGGTCTTGTATGCATTAGGTAATGTAAAGCTCCTAATATGTTTTGATATTGTATAGGGTAGGCAAGAGAAGTTTCATCAGCAATAGAAAAGGGTTGGCCAACACACATTGGGGTCGGATATGGCTGGGAATTGAAAATTCTCTGGCGCACAAATGTAAAGCTCCTAATATGTTTTGATATTGTATAGGGTAGGCAAGAGAATCATGATGGGCTTCTATTCCTAGGAATAAATGAAGTGCCCGTGTAATTCAAGGCATATATTGAGTTTAGTTTGTTGATAAATGTGTCTAGGCAAACAGAATAATTACCTTTGACTATGATATCATCCACATAGACTATAATGATTAGGATAAAAAAATTCGAAACATATTGAAACATAGAACAATTAACCTTGGCATTCTAAAAATGGCACGTAATTAAAGTGACTTTAAATTTAGACTACCAAGCTCTATATGTATGCTTGAGCTCATGGAGTGCCTTATGAAGCTTACACACATAAGAAATATTGACATGGCTCTTAAACCTTCAAGGTGAGTCATATAAACATTCTCAGTTAGAACTTCATTCAAAAAGTCATGATTGATGTCAAGTTTTCTGACATCTTAATTTTTATTAGTTGTAATAATAAGCTCTAAAATGAGAGTAGAAGATTTTACATGGACTAAAAGTTTTAAAAAATATGTTAGAGGTCTCATAAACCACATTTAGCAACCAACCTAGCCTTATAATATTGTACTTAATCATCTTAGTTGTATTTAACCTTGTAAAACTATGCACCATATAACGTTTATGGTAGAAGAACATGGAGTAAGAGAATGTTTTCTGTTTTGAATTATAGTATTTTACACACAACCTTTGAGTATCGCTCGATTATGTAGGTAAAAGCTCAATATTCATAGCGGAACCAAAATAGGTAGGCTTAAATTTAGTAATACTACTCTTTGCTATTATTTTCATATGTTATGGATTGGCTAGAATATGTTGTTGCGGGGCAGTTGTTAGATTAGTAAGAGTCAGATTTACTATAAGGGTAAATGTTTGTAATTGAGTAGTGGTTTGAGTGAGAGGGTTCTTTGTGGCGGAGTCAAGAAACTGTGTTTGTTGGTTCGATAAGGTATGATATATTTTAGACTGTTGATCATGACTTAAACTAAGGTGTTGATTGGAGTAGTTCTATGAGACAAATCTAGTCAAGTTAGATGAGCCACATGCCACTATTTTTCCATGGAAAGTAGGTAACAATGAAGAGTAAGAAAGAACAAACAAACTCTTATTGCAGTTTATTGAAAATAATATTTCTAAAGATATAGATTCTTCTTGTAGAATTAAGACAATTATAGCCTTTGTGAGTCGCACTGTATTCTAATAAAACATACTTAGATGAGCGATATTGAAATTTATGTGATTGGTATTGTCTCAAACATGGGAAGTAGGCACAACCACATATCTTGAGTGGTAAGTAGTTATATTTTCTATTGAAATATTTTCATAAAGATAAATATTATGTAGGATAGTTTTCGTGAGTCGATTGATTATGAAGGTCGTTATTAAGAAGGTTTATATACATTATTTGTAGGGTACTTTAGATTGTAATAGAAATGTTAGGCATGTTTCGTTAACATATATATATTTTATTGGATCTGTCATTCTAAGCAGATGTATATGGAAAATATTTTATTAAATAGACATGGACTTCTTAGCTAGTGTAGCAAAATAACTAAATTCACCTCCATACCAGACTATTATACCTTAATGTATATTTCAAATTGATTTAAAATAAATGTTTTTGAATGTTTAAATATTGGGAAGGCATCACTTTTCTTTTTCAGTGGATAAATTCAGGTATATCTAGTGTGATCATCTAGAAAGATGATGTAGTATCTATACCTTTTTCTAATATTTTACTGGTGAGGGTCACCAAACATCAGTGTAAACCATTATTATATATTTTGTTAAGTACACCATATTTAAAAAACTAATAGAACTAAACATGTCTCACAATATATGAGAGTGAAAATCTGTAATGCCAAGAAAGTTTGTATGATAAATGGGGTTAAAAACACCACAAGTCCTCTATGTTTGTCACTTGTAACACATTGGTCCCTATTCTTTGTCTCTGTAATAAACCGGTCCCCTATGTTTTAAAAACGTAACAAACAGATCTTTTTCTGAAAATTTGAGGGACATGTTTATTACAAATTGAAAACGTGAAGGACCTGTTTATTACAGACATGATACATTTTTAAAACATAAGGGACTGATTTATTACAAAGACAAAGAATAAAGACTAATATGTTACAAGTGACAAACATGGAGGACCTGTGGTGTTTTTTACCCTGATAAATGATTGATATCTTCTTATTAACCATACATCGGTTTAGGCTAAAGCAAGAAAATACCTCTTGAAAAAAATACCTAAAAGCATTGAAAGAGTTAAAAAGCTTCTTTGAGTGCGTCAAGTATGAACACTTTCATCAGGCCAAAAATTAGATGATTGATTCCTTAACTACTATCGCATATAGTTAAGGGCATCCATGGATATTGGAAAAAGATCACCCTTCGATAACATCAAATTCAAGCAAAAAATAAGCGTTGAATACACATTCTAAATTTTGATGAGCCTACAGAAAGATTGGAGATATGAGATTAAATAATTTGTAATTAGAGGGACTTTTCCAGTTGATAAAGGCTTGGCTAAAAGGCTGAGGTTCAAGACACATAGAATCACAAATGATGTTATTTGGATTGCATGGCGGGGAGGGTTCTGTCCACTGTGGTTATAGCACGTTGACAATAAGGGTTTTAATGGTCGCGTATTACTAGCTTTCTATCGTGACCAATTCCAAAAACTTGGTCAAACGATGCGATACATGTCAATGATTTGTAAATATAATACATGTGTCAGTTGTACTACTTGAGTCAATATCTAAGGTATTCTTCTTCGACAGATGATGTTAAGACCTAGTTCGACCTTTGCCTATGGCCTCTGAGGGACATCAAACTATCATAGTGGTTGTTAATTATTTCTATAAATAGGATGAAGCTGAGGATCTATCCGGAACTAAGGTAAATATGTTATCAAATTTATATTATCTAACATATGGTGTAGATTCGGAATTCCAAAAATAGTCACCACAAATAATGGCCCTCAATTTGAAAACAATGATATGGAAGTGTTGTGTTCGTTTAGGGGCACTCAGTATTTTTTTCATCACCTTTTCATCATCAAGCTAACAGAAAGGTAGAGGTTACGAACATAAATATCCTGAATTCTTTAGAAAATATTTGATGGGAGCTTCCAGAAAATGGTTGAATTATTTACAATAAGTATTATGGGTTTACCAAGCTACACCCCGTATAACAACTCAATAATATCTTTTGCATCGGTTTATGAGATGGATGCGGTAACCCCAGCCGAGGCTACCCTCCCATATTTCTAAATCACAAATTACTCCAGAACAGGTAGTGATGAAGGTTAATGAGCCGAACTAGATCTAATTAAGGAAAAAAAGAGAGTGTATATAAGATCCATTCATTATCGCACTCTGATGAGAAGTAGGTATGCATCATGAGTCCGACAGAGAGAATCTAGAATAGGGGATAAAGTTATGAAAAATGTTTTAATGCATACTAAATATAAATGGTTAGGGAAATTAGGGATAAATTGGGAAATGCCTTATTTGGTTACTGAAATGGTTAAACCTAGAACTTATCGACTCACAAATCAAGAAGATAACCCTCTTCGACACCAATGTAACATCAATACATAAGTTTGTATCTAGAATGATTGTAAAAAACACTGTATATTATTAGTTAATTTCATGTTGTAATTTCGAGAGACACACTCTTTCTTATCCTCGTGGTGTGGGGAGATTTTAATGAGGTGTTCAAATAGTCATCTTTAAATCTTTTTGCCTTATATATTCCCGTCTCATTGTTGTCTGGATAATTCTGACCCAAAAATTTAAAAATGTAAAATTATCCAACATTATTTGGTAAAGTGTAAAGGATCCAACATTAATTGGTCACATTTAAAAGGTTTTAACACTAGTTGGTGGGTTAAAAACACCAGAGGTCCTCCATGTTTGTCACTTGTAACACATCAGTCCCTATTCTTTGTCTCTGTAATAAACCGGTCCCCTATGTTTGAAAAATGTAACAAACAGATCATTTTCTGAAAATTTGAAGGACCTATTTATTACAAAATGAAAACGTGAGGGACTTGTTTATTACAGACATGAAGGACCTATTTATTACAAAAAATGATCTGTTTGTTACATTTTTAAAACATAGAGGACTGGTTTATTACAGAGATAAAGAATAGGGATCGATGTGTTACAAGTGATAAACATGGAGGACCTCTGGTGTTTTTTACCCCTAGTTGGTTTGTCTCAAGATATATTTAGGTAACCATATGAGGTTTGATAGTTGCGTTGAAAGTTTATTTTGGTGAACAGATGGAGATTGATCTCCGTTAACTAGGAAGACTCTGGCTACATTGTTAACGAGTAATAAAGTTTTATAATGACTTGAAGAAGAAAAAAACAATAACTCATATTGATCAATTCTGAATACGATTACAAAACATTCTAGCCAAACTGACAACTTAGAATTATAAAAAGTAGAAAAAATGATAATAAAAAAATGTGGAGGAGTCTTTGGTTGATCATCTTTCTTGGAACTTCCATATTCGTATTCTGCATCTTCTTATACAATTTTAGAATCACTATCTCGGCTATCTGAATATAATGTGGTTTCCAACTAATTTGCAAAAGAAACATCAGTAGACCGTTTTTCCTCTTGTACCATGTGCCAAAATGATATGAGGCTTAACTCCGAGAATATTTTGTGGAAGCTAAGAAACAATTCGGTTTAACCTTAGCATATTGTTTATCGAGGAAGGTTAGGCATTCTTCGGCATATGCATCAAGTTTCGTTTCTTGGTTTTTGGTGGCATATTCCTTGTATTTGGCTAGGTTCTCTTCGGCTTTCTCAGTAGCCACATTTTTATTATCCAACATCTTTTGGAAGGCCTCCATTTAAAAATCCTATCATTTTCCGCTTCCTCATATTTCTGAGCCTGCTCTCCCAAAGAGGACTCTAGCTTGGCAGTTTTAGCTTGAAGAACAAATTTTGCTCCGTGAGCTCTTTGTTGACCAACTTGACCTGGTTTTCTTGTTTGTTCTGTGGCCTTTTTATGCGTTCACAATATTCTTGAAAAAAGGTCATGGTTTCTCTTTGTTGTGCCACTTTTCTTTCCAATTTTGCTTGACAATATGAAGCATCGCAAGGGCATAGGAGTCCCCTTCCACAGTTGGAAAGATTGAACGGTAAAATTTGGTTGAATAATCCATGTATTGGATATTTACTATTAAAATTTTATTAAAGGGTAATTTGGTAAAACCTTAAAATTTTACTTTTTATAATGGTATTTAATATGACAAAGTAAAATTTGGTTCAATTTCTTATTAGGTCCAACTCATGTGTTGGATAATTTGGTATTTATTAAAGGTAACATTTTAAGACCGCATTCGCACTCTCATACCTACAAAAAACATTTTCTTTTATAACATTGAGTTTATATATTTTGGATAACCGACGAACAATTCACCCAATAATGCTAGCTTTTTGTCATAATCTTATATCGTGTTTACTTCAACAACAAAGTTATAAAATTTCATAAAAACTTTCGAAGCGGCGTCGGGTATCACTTTTTTAACCGCGTTAATAACACTCTTGTTTATTTAAACCTTTTAGAGCAAGTTGATTACGTCCAAAAATAAATCTTTAATAGCTAGAATCAATGCTAACTTCTGATCTATAAAAATGAAACTATGAAAGACCCACATATGATCCACCATCACACCTCGTATGACACTTAATTCTCATGTGTAGTTGGCTTACTTCTCTGCACCCATAAATTAATAACAAATGGTAAATGTAATTTATGTTGAAGTTACACCAACAATCTCAAGAAATTACACTTTATAGCTCGTCGTCTTGTAAGTACAATTCATGATAACTACATGTAAGACTGTACACAACAAATCAATATTTGTAAGATGCGCAATAAATAAATCGGTGATCGCGTTCGTCAACAAATATTACATTTGAGATTTACCACCTTTTTCAACATTAGGATATTTTCTACGGCAGTTGTAAATCGTACGCATATTAGAAATATATTTCACGTTATACATTTTCAGACTAACATATATTTTCTTAGGACACAAACCAAGGAAACACAAACTACGGACCAACTCATCTTCATCCACCTTGAGTCTACAACCTTGTGAATGACCGCCTAACCAGACATAAGGTTTGTGGATGTGTTTCCAGTTTTCAATGGTCAATCTCCAATAGGAAGCTAGTGTATCATGTGTATACAATTTTAATTCGAATGGACAATTTCATTTTTTGGTTGTACAATTTCTTTTCTTTAAATTTTTTGGTTTAACTTTCGATTTATAATATTTTCAATTGTACTAAGTTACGCAAAATCACGTGTTGGGTGTGATTATATGCAAGTTCATCAAATATATCGCGTGATTTCAGTATTTACAGTTATGGGTTTTAAAAAGTTACCTCTATAGTAGTAGATCTGTCTTCATCATAAAAATTGACAATGGACAACTTCGTTATCCATCTTTTTTTTAAATAGTATTTTATAATATTTATATTTACGGTTTAGTTAGAGACTTTTGGTGTTTTAAAAATATATATTTTTTTGATCGAGTGACATTTTTGTAATTAGTTAGGATTAATGAGTATATTTTGAGCTTTTCAAATTTGAATGAACAGAGTTGAGTTGGATACAATATCAAATAAAAGAAGACTTAGATTTGACCGTATCCATAATATATAAATGAAAATTTTAATTTTTGGGATAAAATTCTCTCTTCGATTTTAGATTTAACCTCTTTAAATTTTTATGAAAATTCAAACCCGTTTTCAGTTTTAACTACGATTATTTATGTTCTTTATAAATGATATGTTTAGAAATATTAATATTTTATAACTACAAATAATATCATTTCTTGTAAAAAATATTATTTTATATAAAACATATTTTGTAATTATCATTACTTAAAATAAAATTTATACTTTAAAATTAAATTTAACAATAATTATTTGCGTGAAGGACACATGATGTAACAAGAGTCACAACTGAAGTCATATGTCACTAGTGAAACATCAATAATAATTTTCGACCAATAATACAAAAAAAAAATCTTACTGTCAACAAAAAACAGAAGGGATCATCGCCGAGATAGACATGCTGACGACCATAGGACACATAATAAAGTATCATTACCCAATATGGACAACAAATCATATCTTAATAAAAAAGAAAATGGGAAATGAAGAATGAGCCTGAACTTCACCGACTTAAATAAGATATGTTTGAATCAACCATTTCCGCTCTCAATAATTTATCAACTCGTGTATGCAACATTATACAAGAAAATTATATCCTTTATGGATGCTTTCACAAATTATAATTGAGTCCAAATGAAATAAGAAGATAAAAAACACACAACGTTCATTATCGTAAGAGGGCTACATTGCTAAAAAATGCATTTCGGATTAAAAACATGCATGACTAACCTATCAAAGCTTGGTAAATAAAATATTCGCAAATAAAAAATGTAGAAACATACAAGTCTATATCGATAACATGTTGGTAGCAATCCTCCATGAAGAATATAATTTGGCAGACCTAATCAAGACGTTCGACAACCTTAGACATGTGAATCTCAAATTAAATATAAGAAAATACACATTCAGTGTTTGGTCTGTATACATGGTAAACGAAAAGGGAATCAAACCAGATCAAAACCACCTGCTCAACCTAGCATTAATGGAGACTCCAAGAAACATAAAAGAAGTTCAAATTCTAACGGGAATGTTAGCTGGAATCGAGAAGTTATTGTCACGGTCTTGGACTAATCATAAATATTAACAAGTTCGAAACAAGGAGAAGTCTTGTACATGTACATAACAGTCTCGGATCATACAGTTAACGCATTGCTCATGAAAAACTCTATATTCTCTCTAAATGTCGTTTTTCAAAATTATGTTTTTACTTGATTTGTAATTTTTTTTTTTAAATTTCTACTATACACCAACCTATAAACCTTCATATTCAACCCTAGGATTTGAAGATGAAATATTTTTGTTTCCATTTTGTAATAAATTCCTTTATTTTAAACCATTTTCAACCAAATTTTCTTTATCTTCGAGTGTTTTCGTGTGCTACATGTTCTCCTCCGAACCCCATGAATCTTGTGATTTTTTGGAAACCATGCCGATCGAGAGAATCTGTATAGAATATATATGAAATTCTCTCTCGCCGACTACGTTTTTCTTCTCCGCTTCTTGTACGTTCTTCTTCTCCGCTTCTGTTGCCTTTTTTCGTCTTATTTTTCTTACTTTTTTTTTACTTTTTTTACATTTTTTTCTATTTTTCCTCCGGCGGACAACAAATTGTTGTCCCTTGACTTTGATACCAATTTTAGAATATAAAAAAATATATGAAGAAAGATAGATAGGGTTGTCAAAGAGTTATTTTGGATCACTATCCGAATCCGAAATCACTATTTGAATCCGAATCCGAATCCGTTTAAAAAAATAATAATATCGAAATCTGTATCTGAAATCCAAATATATAAAATTCCACTAAATTTTTTAACTCTTGGTTGTGCTACTTTTATAAGTAGCTGAGTAGAAATTCATATTACTATTTTAGACATGGGATAAGACTAAGAAAAATATACTTATTTTGAAAAGTCACCGTGTCTTTTATAAAAAGTTTGGTTGCAAATCTTTTCCACATTTTAGATATGGGATAAGAAAAATATACTTCTTTCGAATACGGATATGACTATATCCATATCCGCTATTCTCGGATACAGATATTATCCGTTTTTTCCGGATTTATATCAGATTTTTTTTTACAGCACTAGAAATAGAAAAAGAACAAATTTTTATTAAAGTTTTTTATGTTATTTTTTTAAGACATTATATATCCTATATTCATATTAATATATTATTCTATCCCAATAACAGAATAATATTTTTGACTAATATAATATTTTTAAAAAAAAATACAAAATCAAATCTTTAAAAAAATATAAATAACATATTTACATTAATAATATATTATGAAAATATTTGAGCAATATATTAATTAATTAACTTAATATATATATATATATATATATATATATATATATATATATATATATATATATATATATATATATATATTTTAAGCTCAATTTAATTTGGTTCACACCATCTGATTTCGGCGTCAACTCTCGTATGAAATTTATATTTGGTGTCGCTTCAATATCATGACTGTTCATGGATTCCGGCGTCATCTCTCATAGGAATTTATATTTGGTGTCGCTTCAATATCATGACTGTTCCTAGTCATAATTTGAATTTTGCTGGTCGTTGGTTTCATGTTGATCTGGTTTGATGCTTTCGAAGGACGACCCTCTCTCTCCGGTGGAAAACATCCTGTCGAGGGAGTTATTCGACGAAAAAGCATATATTGAGTCGGCCACCATCTTCTAGTATACACCTGATCTAAGTCTTTATTTTAATTTCCTAAAAAACATGTCCAATGAAAGTGTTAAATTATCTTACGTTCATTTATTAACAAAATTTTAAAGTCACTCTTCTCTAGTCAACATGTTATATCATGTGTTAACTAAGGGGACTAAAATAAATGTTAATTTGTTTGTTAAAATATATCTAGAGTTTTTTTTTAAAAAAGAACATGTAAAAAATAAATCTTTTTATTTATCTAATATCTTCTTCTTTTTAATTTTGTTTTAGTTTTTCTTTTTGCATTTTATTAAAAAAGATAAAATTAAAATAATTTAAGTATATAAATAACAATAAAATTTTAAAATATTTTAAAAAAATAAAAATAACAGAATCATATTTAATATTTAAAAAATATTTTAAACATTACAATTTTTTTTAGTTGGAAACCAATTATTATTATTTGAATAATAAGTTAGAGGCTCTCTTTTCTTACATATAACGGGGCTTGTCTATACCCATAAACCAGAACCTTTATATAAACACACAATATTATAGCGGTGTGGAGATATGTTGTTCTTATTTATATGTGTAGACTCAATATGCGGTACCTCTAACTAATAAATTGCTAATTTGATTCAAGGGGTGTTAAAGAACAAGAGAGTTGAAAATGTGGGTACCATATATTTGGTCTTCGTATATAAGTAAGAACAACCAATTTCAAAATTAGTATGATATTATCCGCTTTAGATTCGAATGACGACACGACTTTGCTTCGTACTAGTTTAGATATGTTCTCACTTCGATACCATTGATCATTCCCATATTTAACTGATATGGGATGTAGGACTTTGGTCGCCACCCCAACAAATCTTCCTCGGGAACAAAGTCGGTATCCATAACTGGTAAATTGCTAATTTGATTGAACAGGTGCTAAAGAACAAGATAGTTGGGAATATGGGTACCATATATTCTGTCTCTATATATAAGTAAGAACAGCCGATCTCCACAGTCGTATCACGTATGATATTGTCCGCTTTGGGGTCCACTTCCAAAATGCCTCGTACTAGAGTATTACAACAGATCCATCCACTCTAATTAGGTTTTTTTCCCACCTGACCCATAGAACATTACAAGAGTGGATCAGTCACCTTGAGCATGGCTATTGGTCCATCATGTTCGACTTCCAAGAATGTCACCACCATTGCGTTATGTCTGGTATATAAGTAAGAACAATTGATCTCCACACTAGTATGATATTGTCTGTTTTGCGCCTGAAGGCCCGTACGGTTTTGCTTTTGCTCCACTTCCAAAAAGCCTCGTACTAGTTGAGATATAGTCTCACTTATATATCATTGATCATTTATATGTTTAACCGATATGGGATGTGAGACTTTGGTCGCCACCCTAACAAAAGGTCATATGGGTTTTAGGTCAAGTGTTGATTTCCTCGTATGAGCTTGACTAAAGAGATGAGTAGTTTGTTTTTTTTTTGTATATTGGATCTAGTATTTATCTTGAAATTTTGTTTATCTTTATAATAAATCGGTTTAGTTTGTTAGCAATTCTCGAAGATAATCTCCATTGACTATTTTTTTGAAAAAAAACAAATATGACATTTACAATAAAATCCTTTTTCAAATAATCAAGATCTCATTGTTGTTCTTGATATCGAAGTTTCTTATCAGATACTCTTGAATAGACATCAAAACATTTTCAAATTATTTTAACAAATTGAAATTTTTTAATTGTTTTATAAAATAAAATACATTTTAAAAGATACATTAAAATTAAATTAAATTTGTTTTATATATGGGGAGAGTTAACTCACTCGTACAAACCTACAAACCTATTACGGATAAAAGTCCAACAAAATTAACAAACTTTATACCCAAAACACCCTTGTATATAAAATCCAGTAAACATGTGTAAAAAATATGTTTCTTTTATTTTTTTCAATTTAAAATTTTAAAGGTTCATATCTTTTAAACTGTAAATTGAAAAAATCCATAAATACCATCGGTTTTGTTTTTTTAAGATGAACAAAACTAAATTCATTCATGATATGTTTTGAATTTTTTTAAATTATATTTTACACTGGTTTCTCATAATATGGTTTCGCGTTGATCGTAGTTAGTCTGGTTTAACATCTGTCATAGTTGGCTTGGTTTCTCATCATTCATAATTGGCAGTTTCTCATGTATCATAGTTTGCATGGTTTCTCATCATTCATAGTTGGCAGTTTCTCATCTATCATAATTGGTTTGGTTTCTCATGTATCATAATTGGCTTGATTTCTCATCTATCATAATTGGCATGGTTTCTCATCTATCATAGTTGGTCTGGTTTCACATCTAGCATCTAGCATCTAACATCAATCATAGTTAGTCTGGTTTAACATCTAGCATCTAACATCTATCATAGATAGCATTATTTAGCAAATATCATAGTTGGCATGGTTTCTCATCTACCATAATTTGTATGGTTTCTCATCTATCATAATTGTTCTGGTATCTCATATATCATAATTGGTATGTTTTCTCATCTATCATAGTCGACATGGTTTCTCATCTATCATAGTTGACACGGTTTCTCATCTAGTATCTATTATAATTGGCATGGTTTCTCATCTATCATAGTTGGAATGGTTTCGCATCTAGTGTCCAGCATCTAACATCTAACATCTATCATAGTTAATCTGGTTTATCATATATCCTAATTAAATGATTTTTGTTTAGCATTCCTAGCATCTTTAGGCTTCAAATCAGAATATGCCTTATGTTTTTCCTTCGCAGGTTGAATTCAAAACATTCCTGGACTTTTTGTCGGATTCTGAATCTGAAGAGTTTGATTCACCCGATTTTGATTCACTCAATTCTGATTCACCCAAATCAACTTCACCCAATTTAGTCCCAGAAGTAGTTTTCTTAGAAATTGTTTCCATCTTTGGATTCGTCGGATTTTTCTTTACTGGATGAGGATCCTTCCTTACTGGTTCCCTCCGTATTGGAATCAGATTTTAAAACCTGGAATCGGGTTTTCTAGGCTGCACCGGTCCTAACAGTAGAAAAGACCCCAATATGAGACCAGTCAAGACCCAAAATAAAGAGAAAACATTAATGTATAAAGAAACTTATGTCTTATATAATTGAGAAAGAAACAAAGATAATCCATTGCAAGAGAGTGTCAGTGTATAAAGAAATAGAGAGAAAGAAACATAGGTACAAATTACAGAACTTTTTATATAATTAACTAAAGGTACCTAGGGTATTATTGGGTCTTATATGGTAAATATTTTAATGAAATGGATTTTTCTCAAAGATACATGAGAATATGGATAGTAAGTAGATAATGGGTTTGCTTTTGGGTCTTAAATGGTAATAAACCCTATGTAAAATATATTTTTGAAAAATAAATGTTAATAAAATTGATTTTTTATATAAACTCTATTTTTTAAATATATTGAAATATTAATATATATTTTCAATTTTTTTTTAAAATAAAATATAACAAAATAAAATATAATATTTACAACATATTTTTAAAAATAATGAAAATAAAATAAAATTTATTATATAAAAGGTTTTTAAAAAAGTAGATGAAAATAAAATAAAATTTATTATATAAAAGATATTTCAAAATAGTAATATAATAAAAAAATTATATAAACAAATATATGAAAATAAAACCAAATTTGTATCGAACATAATTCACAATATAAACAATTTATTTCAATATAACCAAATTTGGCCCCCAATGGGGTAGCCGAGTTGGTTAAGTATGACATGCTTGTAACCAAAGGTCATGAGTTCGAGTCCCTCTACATACGCTTTCTCGCCTGAGCTTGTCACTTTGTGTGGTTTATCTTCTGCCGTTGGTTTGCAGGCTATTGCGACAGACTGAGGGTTTACCCTGTGCGCACTCATTGCACTCTGGGTAGCGGCTGCTGGTTCCCTCTGAAAAAAAACAAGTTATTTTATTGAAATAAATTATATTATTTTATAATAACAAAATTTAATATATATTACTAATTAATAAATATTATAAAAATATAAATAAAATATATATTTTAATATATTTTAAAATATATTTTAGAAGATATGATTGAAATAAAACCAATTTTGTTAATCACGAGATTATATATGTTTTTCAAGACTAACTATTTAATTTGAGTCAATTTTAAAATTTAAGCATTGAAGGTGCCTTTCTCTTTCCCACGATAGTCTTTTTTTATCTCTAAGAAAGCTATCTTCTAGGCTTCTTCCTCCTTAAAACTTAGATTTACTTCTTCCTAACTTAATAAGAGAAAATCATGGAGCGAGCAAGGAAAAGTGGCCTCCATATCACCGGAAAACTATTGCACCCCATGTTGTTCCAACCAAGTCGAGTGCAAATATTTCTCGATACAATCAGCTACTCGAAGATGTGACTAATCCTTATTTAAGTGGCTCCCCTACTTTTGAATGAGGTAGACTTCCCTGGACTCGAAACCTGCGAAAGGAAACACAATATTCAAGATCCAATAGACTCCTCAAGTGATAAGATGATAATATCAAATAAGTCTTGTGCCAAAATCCTAAGCAAGCAAAACAAGAAGGCTTCCATTATTCCTAAAGACATCTAAGAAAACTCTGACCACATCTCTATACAATATAACAAGGATGACAAAGAAAAACTACTAAAGTCTTCAAAGTTTATCCTAAAAGGTAAATTCTCAAAATGTATTCCTAAACTCCACATTATAAACAAGTTCTTGGAATCTTTTAAATTCAAAGGCAATATTGATATTTATAGTTGGGACATTAGACATATTCTTATTTAATTCTATTTGAAAGATGATTTCTGTAAAATTTAGACAAAAAAAGTCTGGAGCATTCCACTACACTCTATGAGGCTGTTCAAATGGACATCATAATTCAATCCAAAATTTGAAAGCCATGTGACTCCAATCAGGATTAGAATCTCTAATCTGCCAGAATACTTATACAATGACAACATTATCATATTCATAACTACTGTCATAAGACAACCTCTAAAATCTTGGATTCCTGAAAAACATAGAGTGGATATAACAAGAACCTTGATTTATTAAGTGTGGATCAGATTTGGCAGTAATGATGGATGCTGGCTTGATATAAGCTACAAAAATATTCTATCTTACTTCTCAATATTTAACCATCTTGGCCACAATAATGTTTCTTATAGAATACTTCACTATAATGCTAAAAATCCTATAAATCAGGAGGCACCTAAAAGTAATATATATTTACCAATATATCACAAAATTAAATCTATTATTGTCTCCAATATCTGTGTGGAAGAGTTTATCATATTGATTTGATTCAATATAAGCCTAATCAGAACACTCATCATATTAAGACTCAGAACATGAGATCTAATCATACTAATCAGCATAAAGACACTCACAAAGACAAATCTTATTATATAGATAAAAATATAGAAAACTATCCTAAAGGTGATGAGGTCATTGAGTTTCTGGAAATGGGCTTTAATACTAATTCTAGGTATGATTATACTAATTTAGAATATGAGCATCACACTCCCAACAAAGGCAGTCTAGGCAACATTCCTACTTCCCCTACTATGAAGCTTAAAGCAATTGACAAAGATTTCAAGGAGCTTCTATACAAGAAACTCAAAGGCCAAAAGAAAGAAGAATAAAAATCATGTAATTATCAGGGCCTTAAATTTTTCCAGGCCAAATCAATCATATCTTAGTTGTTCCAAATGACCATAAATATAATTAATTGGAACATTCAAGGTATAGGTAATAAAGCCTCTCTTAGAAGGCTCAAATCTAGGAAAACTAACCTAATTTCCCTTCAAGAGCCCTTAATTGATATGGATAATTTACCTAAGATTGATGAGCAGTTAGGATTCCCTAATTACACTCCTGATAATAATAACAAGATATAGATCTTGTGGAAGTATTGATTTTGTCTAGCTTATTCATGATGAGCTTTCTTATCAAAACATGCCTAAATTTGTTTTACTAACTATTGTGTGCGAAAAATGCCAAAGGAACCTAAGACTTGATCTATGGAATAACATTAGAATTTTTTATTCTCCTCTTAAATAATGGCTGGTCATGGGTGACTTTAATACTATCTCCTCTAACCATAGAGGATTATAATCTTGATGATGTTGGATGTGCTAGTAATAAATATACGTAGACAAATAAAACTAAGTCGAAAAGGCTGGATAAGGCGTTTAATAATCAAGAATGCTCTGATTCTTTCTATGATACTAAAGTTCTTCATCTTGCGAGAACCTGCTCTGATCATGCCCGTCTTAATATATCCATCTCTATGGCGCTATTGTCGGCCCGATTTTTGATAAAAACGAACCGAACCGATAAGATTATGAATCTATATAACGAAGCCGGATCGGAACCAATAAAGATCGGTTCGTTTTGGTCCAGTTCAGTTTACAGGACCGAGAGGAACCATATAAATATTTTATTACAAAGTTTTAAACTAGTTATTGTCCACTATGAATAACAATTATTTTGGGCTTTTGAGCCATCTTGATAAGTAATTAGTGCAAGTATGTCTGTTTTTTATATAAGATGAACCTTTTGTCTCATCTTGGATTTAAAGCGATGTGGGATACCAAGTAGTGCCTTCTTTTAAAAAAAAACTTATTTGTATATCTACAACAACCAGAGCTCTATCTCTTTGTCTTTCTCTTTCATTATTGTATTATCCATGTTTGATTAGCTTTGTGAATAATTTTTTATCAATAGCTTTACTTACTTTAATATGTGGTCTCAATCAGGTGTATGGTTTCATTCATTTTCTAATTCTCTCGTATGCAAAAGTAACCTCGGGTATTTTATAAATTATAACTAAATTCTTAGTAAAATGAGTTTACCTTAAAAATTGTATAATAAAATATATTTTTGATATTTTAGTTTTTTTATTTGTGGGAGAAGTTGAAACATAATTAAAAGGTCAAATATATTTTTTCTTTTCTAATTCTATTTGTTATCAACTTTTAATTTTATTTGAGATACTTTTATACTCTGGACGTCGAACTCATACCTTCTTTTATTATTATTATTATTATTACTACTACTGGTGAGGATAATTATCGCCTGAGGGTAGGTTTGTAATTTGTTTGGTGTTTTAAAGAAGTATGTGGGTGTTTGATATTTAGAGTAGAGAGTAGAGGGAGAATTAAGCTGGCTGATTGCAGTTAATTTTCATTACCCACATTTAATGCAGGTGGTTGGGTATTTATACCCTTACATTTTGGGCCCTTATGGGCTTTCGGGTCATGTTCAATGGACCCGGGTCATGTTTAAAGACCCATGAGCTCTAAGTAGGAGAGCAAGTAGCTTAGTCAAGAAGTGTTTAGGTTTTTTAGTACTTTTGTCATAGATCAAACAGCCCAATTAGCTAAGTGTTTGAAGTGGTCTGTCCGGTCCGGAGGGTTAGGTCCGATCTGTCCCTGTCCGGTGAGTAATCAGAATTCGGACTCATCAGTAGCCCCTTTTTAGGTGTTTGTTCAAATACCTTTGTCAAAAACCTGAAAAACAGTCCGATGCCAGGGGTAGTTTTAATCCGGACAGGTCTGTTTGCCTTATGGTTTCATCCGGACTGATAAAGCTTCATGAATCCAAATGGTTTTTTGCCAGAGTTCGTGGGACACGTGTTGCTTTCTGATTGGTTGCTTTAGCCGTTTTTTCACCTTGAATTTCGAACCCACCTTCTTCGAAAAGCAACCTCTTAATTAAAGGTGGTGACATCAACGCCGTCTTTAATCATTACCAATCTTTTCGAATTCTCCTAGGAATCAAACTCCTTTTTCAGATTTACTATAAATTTAAACATTTTCTACTGTTTCACCATCACTCTCATATTTACTCTGCACAACTTCTTTAAGCTTTCTCTCTCTAAAGCAAAACTTTACCCAGATAGTTTATGTTTACAGCGAGGAACGCTCTGATCAAAGGTGGGTGGCTGAACCTCTCTGAGTTGGAAAAGGCACAAAAGGTCGAAAGGGAAAGACGTATCGCTGCAAGACTACCCGTTTCGCCCATCGACAAGCCATTAACTTCAGCCACAAAATCTGATCAAGGTTCTTCTTCCTCAAAAGGTACCAAACCGAAGAAGCTATTCCAAACTAATCTCTCCCCCATTATCTCTGGTTCCTCGGTTCAGGAATCGGAACCCTTTGTCGAGCCAGGAGTAACAGTTACCAGTTTCAAAAAACTCTCACCCTTCATAGCTATGGGGTCAGATACGGAGTACTCCCCTCAAAAGCTAGTTGACCAGAGAAGAGGCCGGTTAGTTAAAGGCCAAGCTTCCAAGAGCATCCCCTCAAAATCAGGTGCTAAAGACAGTAGCACAAGGTCAGAAGTGCCCATCAAAGTTCCCAACGACAGGCTGCCCGGTCCGGAGGGCACTAGTCCAAGTCTTCGAAGAAAAGCATCTGTATCAGAGCCCCAATCGGATGCCAGAAATCAAGGGGACACTGAAGCCCATCAGTCTGGAGTTCAGGCTGAGCCAGAGCTGAACCCTCCCTCTACTACTGCTACCGAAAACCCTTCATCAACTATGGAGGATGTAATGGAGGACTCTGTCGAATAGGCCCCATTTGAGTCTGAGCCCTCCGGTCAGACCAGTAGTGCTCTTGTTGCCAAAAAAGACAAAGACAAAGAGAAGCTGTGTTTGAAGCATCCAGATCTGCCGGAGAGTCTTGAAGGAAAGGTGGGGCCTTGTTTCCACAAGGTCAGTGTCAAGTATCTCCTTGCCCTGCAGAAAATTAAATACGCATTCATCCACACAGCTGAGCTGGGCCGGATGCGTATGGAGTGGGGAATACCGGAGAATGTGAAGATCAAGATCCCCATACACCCAGAGACTCCCATGGATTGCAAATTAAGCGAAGTTGTCATCTTCACGGAGCTGTTCAATTGGGGATTTAGATTCCCCCTGGACCCTGAAATTGTCAGATACTTCCATCTGATAAAGCTCTGCCCGAGCCAACTGAGCCCTAATGCCTGGTACACCCTCATGGCCAGCATCATGGCTTCGAGGCTCTCCGGGATTCCTCTGCCTATGGAGGAGTTTGCTGCTGTGGTCGGTCTTTGTAGAAACCCCAACATCCCTTTTTAACACTTCAATATGGGGGACAATCTCAAAGCTGTGGATGACCTGCTAGAGTCGGAGATGAACTGGAGGACTCAATTTCTATTCGTAAGTGGGGCTTGGGAAAATAGAAGGAAAATCAAGTCCGGAGTGAACCCAAGTCTTCTCAGAAGCAGGTGGAGGAGTGATCGTAAGTCTCCCGCTTTATACTTTTGTCTTTTTTTAGAGTTAGTTTAAACTAATTGGTCTTACTTTTGCCTCAGCAGAACTGCCCAAGGAATTCAGTGATTATCTGAAAACCAGGCAGCCTACTTGCACCAAGATCAATGCTTGGGCTGCTGAGAGGTGGGGGAACAGGTTCCATGCTTCTTTTACCGGAGGCAACTTGGAAAGGTCTCACTTGTGGAACACCACAGGTCGGAGAGACTTGACTTGGGAGGAGCTCACCACTCAGCCTCCTCCGGATGTGTGCTTAAAAGGACCCATGAACCAGATGAGACACTCTACTTGCCAGGCCGGGCCAAAGCCCCAAGCAAGATGAAGGGTAAAAAGAAAGGCAAGAAAGTGGCGGGTGGTGTTAACCCTGCTGATGCAGAGGAGGATGCTCCAATAAACCCGGAGGGGCCAGTCCACGGCCAAATTGATGCTGCTCTCCTGAAAGTGGTGGAGCAGGAGACTGAAAGGCAAGAAGTGCACCCCCCAAAACCTCCAAGGGCTTCCAACAGAAATCCTAAACAGGGAAGTGAAAGCAAAGACCGGGAGGCCAAGAAGAAGAAGATCTCTAAGGGTGACGAGCTTTCTCTCCGGGGTCCGGAGCCTCCTTCCCAAGCTGATCCTACTGACCCAACACTAGCGGAGGAGATACCGGGAGACTTCCATACCGATGAGGTCGAAGGGGGAGATCTCAACATTGATGGGGTAGACATCACCGGTCTTGGTGGGCTTGGTGAGTACTTCGTCAATCTTCCAAGAGACGACTTCGCTGGGCCTTATCTCCCTCCGAGCACCTCGAATACGGTCACTTTCAATGGTAAGACTTTTCTTGTTTCAAGTGAAATGGACGTCATAGCCCACTCTTTATTAAGCAATGTTCAGCCTGTGCTTGCGTTGGAAAAACAAGTTCGGAATCAGGCAGACATTATCAAGGATCTTAAATCTGACAAAGAGAGGCTGTCCGATAACCTTCATATTGCTACTTCAAATGCTGCCATCCTAAAGGAAGAAAATGAGGAGTTGAAGAGAAACCAAAAGGTAAGTACCACAAAAGTCACCACTTTAGAGGACACCATTACAGAGCTCCGGGAGAAGCTGTCCGGACTGGAGAAAGATCTTGCCACCTCAAAGGGGGAATCCAAGGTCAAAGACCAAATCATCACCAACTTGACCAATGACAAAATTGCTCTTGAGAATACAGTGTCCAAGGCTGCCGAGGAGAAAACTACTTTGCTAAGGGAGCAGGAGGCCAAGATTCAAGCCAAGATCGACGCTTATGCCAACAACGTGATCGACACCCAGGAGGAAATGTATGCCAAGGTGAGGTTTGACATGGTTCTACTCTTCCACGAGAAGTTTCCGAAGAGGAACCTAGGGGATTTATGGCTTCATGTTGAGTCTGACGACCTCCCGTATCATACAATGGCTGATGGAGACTTGCATGGTTATTCTAGTGCTTCCTCATCCGATGACGAAGAACGTACCGGGGAGAGCCCAGACGAAGATCAAGTTGATCCTAAGGGAAAGAAGAAGGTAAATGAAGCTGAACCATCTTCAAAGGCTCAGCCTTAATTTATGAACTACTTTTTTACTTTTTATCCAGACTAAAGTCCTTAGAAGGCCAAGGCATTCTTTTTTGTAATTGTGTCCGGTATCTGACCGAATAGGTTTTTTGTTCTATTTTGACAATTCAAAAGTCCTTGGAAAGCCAAGGCACTTTAAGTTATTTTAATGAATATTTTTGTTTTGTGCAATTCTCATCTTCTTTCATTGTTTGTCCCAATTTTGATGACTAGAGTTTAAACAGCCTTTAATTATTTCATAGTGAGAGTGTTTAAATTCTCCGGCTAGAGTTTAAATAGCCTTTAGTTATTTCATAGTGAGAGTGTTTAAATTCTCCGATGACGAATATTTAAGTGGTCATCATTCTTTTATTTTAATCCGGATAGTGCGACAAAGGACAAAACTTAAAACACTTCGGAAATTTTTTAAGAACGCATCAAATTTTATTCAAAAGCCCGGACACCTCATTAAAACCTCCCCGTGCCACCAGGGAGGAAAGAGTATGCCCCCAAATATTTACATGGATGTTTAAACAAGTAAATATTTACACAAATACTACTCCAAGTACATCCGGAGATGTTTGATATTCTAAGGGTGAGTCAAAACTCTTCCATCATTGTCTTCTAGCCAATATGTTCCAGGTTTAAGCCTTTCAATAACCACATAAGGTCCTTCCCAAGTTGGAGCCAATTTGGCGAACAACTTTTCTTTAGTATGTAAGAAGACTTTCCTTAATACCTTGTCCCCCGGTTGGAAATCTCTTCTTTTAACTCTGGAAGCAAATCTGCTTCTCATCAACCCCTGATAGTGTGCAACTCTAAGGTGAGCTTTAACTCGTCTTTCTTCTACCAAATCGAGCTGGCCTCTGATTGCCACCTCGTTAGCGCGTTCGGAGAAGTTGTGAACACGAAATGATGGGAGACTTGCTTCTATGGGAGCTACTGCATCCATCCCATAGACCAAAGCAAAGGGTGACTCTTGTATTGCAGCCCCAGGTGTTGTCCGGTAGACCCACAAGACCTCTTGTAAATAACTAGGCCACTTCACAGCAGCCCCTTCCAAATTCTTCTTTAAACCCGACGGTATAGTTCTATTAGCCACTTCGACTTGTCCATTTTCTTGTGGGTGGAAAGGTGAAGAGAAACAATGTTGTATACCCCTTGAGGCACAGAAACTCTCCATTTCCCTATTGTCGAACTGTGGCCCATTGTCTGTTGTTATCTTTTGTGGGACACCAAATCTGCAATAGATGCTGGGTATAATGAATTTTATAACAGCTTTTGATGTTGTTTCTACTAGAAGGGCTGCTTCAATCCACTTCGAAAAGTAATCTATAGCAACAATTATAGTTTTGCGTCCTCCGGAGGCCATAGGTAGAGGCCCTACTAAATCCAACCCCCATCGAGCAAAAGGAATAAGCTCAGAAATTGACTCTAAAGGAATGGCTGGGACATGAATTTCATTGCTGTACCTCTGGCATGGGTCACACCTTCTTACCAATTCCTTAACATCTTTCATGATAGATGGCCAATAGTAACCGGCCAGTAGAACTCTTCTTGTTAAAGCCCTGAATCTACAATGGGCTGATCCCTCACCATCATGCAATTCAGAGTGGACTACTTGAGACTCTTCATCCCCCAAACAGCACATGAGAGGTTTACTGTAAGACTTTTTATACAAAACGTCTCTCAATATGATGAAACCACGAGCCTTGTGTTTCAATGTTCTGGCTAGTGAGTTATCTGGAGGCACGATACCATCAGAGATGTATTGCAGGAGAGGAAACCTCCAATCCTGAGGATGTTTCACCTGTACTTCAAAAATTTCTTCTTCTTTACCCATCTTTAGTTGAATGGAGGGGCTTTCCAGTACATGGATCCATGGATATGACTCCGTGTATGCTATGGTTTCCAATGAGTCTGCTAACTCATTTTCTGTCCGGGGTATATGTTCATAAGCAACACTTTTAAACTTGAGTGCTTCATTTTTAAGGAGGAGTAAATATTTCACAAGCTGCTCCTTTTTAGCCTCAGACTGACCTTGGGCATGGTGGATAAGAAGCTGGGAGTCACTTAGTAGCCTGACCCTCTTAGCCTCACAGATGTAGGCCAACTTTAAACCAGCTATAGCCGCTTCGTACTAGGACTCATTATTGAATGCCCTGAAAGCAAAACATATAGCTTGGTACATTTTGTCACCATATGGGGAAGTCAAACACACCCCGGCACCACATCCCATAGTGCAAGATCCACCATCTGTTCGGACGACCCATACCTTTTTATCTTTTATGTTAGTAGTTTGCTCCGAATCTCTGTCGGAGTGAAATTCAACCAAAAAATGAGCCACTGCTTGGGCCTTAACTGCTGTTCGAGGAGCAAAATCTATGTCGAAATCCCCCACCTCTACTGACCATTTAGTCATCCTGCTTGAAATGTCTGCCTTTTGGAGGACGTTTTTCAAGGGAAAAGAAGTCCGGACGATGATAGGATGAGCCTGGAAATAAGGCCTCATTTTTCTTGCAGCTATTACTAGGGCCAATGCTAATTTCTCGAGTTTCAAGTAACACCTTTCTGCATCTATCAAACTTTTGCTAATGTAGTACACCGGATGGGGATAACTATCCACTTCTCTTACCAACACACCACTAATGGCACAACTTGAAACTGCCAAATATATGAAGAGTGTCTCCCCGTTAACTGGTTTAAATAAATTTTTGGGGGAGGACAGGTGCTTCTTGATCTCATTAAAAGCCTCATCGCATTGTGAGGTCCAATCGAATCCTTTTGCACCCTTCAGGGTTTGGAAGAACGGGGCGCACCTGTCCGAAGACCTTGAGATAAATCTGTTTAAAGCAGCTAATCTCCCCGTTAGTCGCTGTACTTCTTTAATATTTCGAGGAGGCTCCATCTGGAATAGAGCATTAAGCAGGTCCGGATCGGGCTGTATCCCATGCTCACTTATAATATAGCCTAGAAACTTCCCGGACTGCACTCCGAACACACATTTTTCTGGGTTTAATTTTAAATTCACTTTTACCAAGTTGGCAAAAGTTTCTTGAAGGTCTGCCAAATGCAATTGCTCATCCACACTCTTCACCATCATGTCATCGATGTATACTTTCATATTCCTTCCAATCTGATCAGCAAAAGATTTGTTGACCAATCTCTGATAAGTAGCCCCAGCATTTTTCAACCCAAACGGCATTACCTTGTAGTAATGAAGACCCCTGTCAGTGATAAATGTAGTATGTTCTTGATCCTTTGGATCTACCTGGATTTGATTGTATCCGGAGAAGGCATCCATAAAGGATAGCAACTTGTTCCCAGAGGTGGAGTCTACTAACTGATCAATCCGGGAGACTGGATACAAATATTTTAGGCAAGCTCTATTGAGATCTGTGAAGTCAATGCACATGCGCCACTTGCCATTTTTCTTTTTTACCAGAACCGGATTGGCAATCCACAAAGGATATTGAGACTCCTTGATATGCCCCATCTTTGTGAGCCTGTCAACTTCTTGCACAATGACATCAGCATTTTCCTTAGAAAACTCTCTTCTCTTTTGAACCACTAGTGCTATGTCTTTCCGGATAGACAGGTGATGTGATATTACTTCTGCTGGAACCCCAGTAACATCAGCATTGAACCAAGCAAAAACATGCTGATGATTCTTCAAAAACTTTAACATTTCATTTTTCAAAACGGGTGGCATCTTAGACCCTATCTTGACACTTTTTCATTCTTCTAAACAATGCGTCTCTACCTCCTTGACCGGTATCAACACTCCATGGGTCTCTCTGGGGTCATCAATTTCACCCTCACCCCTAGAAAGCCCTTCAAACTGCTATTGTTCGTTGATACGAACTGCCCCCAGTGTTCGGGGAGCCAGAGCTGTAGCATAACATTCTCTTGCAACCTTTTGACTGCTCCAGACGACTCCCACCTGTCCCTGAACAACATATTTCAAGCACTGGTGGACTGTTAAAGCCACTGCATGCATCCTAGAGAGCCAAGACCTCCCTAGAATAGCATTATAGCAAGTGGGACAATCCACCACGATAAAAAGTATCCTGACCATTTTCTTGAAAGGGCCCTTGCCCAATAGAGCTTCTTCTTCGAACTCTCCAATCACATCTGTTGAGCTGCCTGGTAAAGCCCACAATTGATCTGTCCGAACTCTGAATTACAGCTGGATTTTTCATTCTCTTGTACGTAGTTAAGAAAAGGATATTGGTTGAGCTTCCAGTATCCACCATAATTCATTTTATGTCATTGCCCCCAATAGATGCTCCTATGACAACAGCATCCTCATGAGGGCCACCTATATCTATTAAATCATCTTCATCAAAAACAATGAAGGGGAATAGATTTGGTGACTGATAGGAAGTCATGCCTCCTTCTAGTTAGGTGGCTAAAGTATGAATGTGCCTCTTCCTTGAAGAAGCAGTAGGAGCTGTCATAGTATCCCCTCCGAAAATTGTAAGTGACTCAAAAAACTTAATGAGTCCGGAGACCGTCCTAGAACATTCCTCAATTGCACCCACTCTGTTTCGAGTTGGATCGGGATCCAAGTACTCAGATTCCACATCAAACCTTTCAATTATAACCATGGCTCCCTCCGGAGCAGCATTACTTGGACCAACCCGGTGAGTATTGTCAGGCATGTTACCTCCTCTTCTTTGGACATAAGCCCTTCAGCTTTCCCCTTTCGATCAAGTTCTGAACCTCTTGCTTCAAAGCTATACAATCATCAGTGGTATGGCCAGTGTCATTGTGATACTGGGAGAAAGAGTTATTGCGATGCTCTCTGGGAGATTGCAGTGTGGTTGGTCTTCTATAGTGCACCTCCTCCTTTGTTTTATCATAAATGGTGGCCATACTTTCTTTTAATTCTGCGAACCACTCCGGTTGGACCCATGGCCCTCTCTTATTTCTGGATTGTTGACTCTGAGCAGGAGCAGCTGGCTGAGACTGAGCTTTGGCCCTACCATGCCCCTGTCCGGTTTCCCTTGCCTTGTTCCCAGACTGATTCTGATTGGGATTTGGTGCCACTGGGGCAGACTTTACTTGCCTGTGCACCCTTGTTTTCTTTGTTTCGTCTACGTTAATCTGTTTTCCAACTTGATTCAGCAACCCTCCCCAGGTCATGGCCTTCTTTCTGGTCACTGAATCAGCCAAATTGCCAGGATTCAAGCCCTGTCTTAAGGATGCTATTGCCACTTGCTCGAAGCAATCAACCAACCCATTCTTGGTGTTCACAAAACGACTTATATATTATTTTAAGGACTCGTTTGGTTCCTGAGCACAATGGATTATTGTGTCTCCATTTCCCTTTAGCTCTTTACTTCCAACGAACTGCCTTCGAAAGGCCACCCAAAAAGTATCGAAATTCTTGATACAACCTTGTGGTAGACTGTTATACCATTTCAGAGCACTCCCCGTAAAAGATTGGGAGAATGCTCTACAAAGTAGCTTATCATCATCATCAAAGATCATCATAAACGTCTTGAATTGTTCTAAGTGGTTGTCCGGATCACTACTGCCATCGTACTTGTCCATTTTGGTGCTGTCAAACCTCTTAGGGAGGTTTCCAGACAGAATTTTGGAAGATAATGGAGATTGCCTCCAATTTCTACCACGACTGAACACAGTATCCTCATTGGGAGTTGCAAAGATACCTGGTTCATCGTGAAAAACGAAAGGATCCATCAGCATCCGGTCCACATGCCTCCGGCTATGAGATGACCCTTTACCAATATTCCTCTTCATCCTCCCGTGCCTATCTCTTTTTCTCGAATATTTTTTAATCTGCTTTTGCTTCTTTTTAGTTCGACCCTCATCGCTGCTAGAGGATAAGAATTCTTCAACGCCCTCATCGTCCGAAGAGCTATCAGAAGATTCTGAGCTTGAGTCAGAGCTCTCCACTGGCTTAGACCGGTGAGACTTTTTGGAGCTGGCATGAGTCTTTTTGGTACTCACATGAGTCTTTGAAGGCTCATGCTCTCTGGGGTTATCGGTGTGATGGGAAACTGATGCTTTGGATTTTTCTTTCATGCCCATCCTAGCCTTTTCTTCCTTCATGGCTTCTATTTCACCCTTCAGCCTATCGCGCTCTTCGATGGTGTATTCATCGTTTTCACCCACCACCTCGAGCAGAGCTGGTGGTACTCCTGGGGCGTCCGGATTCATTCAGACAGACTTTCCTTGCTGGTTTTGAATGCTTGATTCAGGCACCTTCGTGCTCCCACTGTGGTCGCCAATTTGGTGAGGATAATTATCGCCTGAGGGTAGGCTTGTAATTTGTTTGGTGTTTTAAAGAAGTATGTGGGTGTTTGATATTTAGAGTAGAGAGTAGAGGGAGAATTAAGCTGGCTGGTTGCTAGTTAATTTTTATTACCCATATTTAATGCAGGTGGTTGGGTATTTATACCCTTACATTTTGGGCCCTTATGGGCTTGCGGGTCATGTTCAATGGACCCGGGTCATGTTTAAAGATCCATGAGCTCTAAGTAGGAGAGCAAGTAGCTTAGTCAAGAAGTGTTTAGGTTTTTTAGTACTTTTGTCATAGTTCAAACAGCCCCATTAGCTAAGTGTTTGAAGTGGTCTGTCCGGTCCGGAGGGTTAGGTCCGATCTGTCCCTGTCCGGTGAGTAATCAGAATTCGGACTCATCAATTATTATTATTATTACAGTTTTAATTAATATAATACAAAATCAATTCAAAACAAGAAAATATTTATGAGTTTAATTGTTTAACTATTTTTAATAAAGAAAATTATAAGGTCTATTTATAGTTATGTTTGTAATATTTTTTATTAAATGTTGGATTAGTAATATATATGGTGTATAATTATCAAGTTTTTATCGGTTTATAGGTTCGGTTCCAAATCATTTCTACCGGTTTATTGGTTTCATCACTTTGGTCCCGAACCGGTTTTATCACTTCGACTCATTATCGGTCTCAGTTTTTAAAATGGAACCGTGAACCAGACCTTTAAGATTCGATCCGATTCTCGGTCCGATCCTTATCGATTCGGTTCTAATCCGGTTTCCGACTCTCAAAAACCATTAACAACCCTATTCAATTCTAGTGAGCATCTCAAAACTAAAACTTCATTTTGTTTTCAAAATATATGGACTATAAATACTGACTTCTTATCTGTAATTGAGCAGAATTGGAATCAAGTTATGTATGGTAATAATAGTACTATATTTTGGTATAAGCTTATGAGACTTAAATATACTTTTAAGGATTTGAACAAAATTGTCTTGGTTATATCTTCGACTCAATTTCTGAGGTTGAATATATGGTTAACTCTTTTGAGCTTAATTATCAAAGATCTGACTCTCTTGAGGATAAGAAAATTCTTGAGAAAGCTAAGGTGAACCATCTTCATCTGCTGGCTAAGGAGGAGTCATATTGGCTTCAAAAATATCATTCTACTTAGATTAAAGTTGGTGATTGTAACACTAAAAACTATCATAGATTTTTCAATAAGAAAAGGAAAAATAATAGAATCAATAGTATCTATGACCATGGTGTTTGGATTTCAAATATAAACCTAATTAGTAAGTCTATTGAGAACGATTTTAAAGCATATTTTAGTAAATTTCTTCGTGATTCAAATATGAATTCTCTTCTAGACTTAATTCCTACTCTAATTAGTGAGGAGGAAAATAAAAACCTTATGTATATCCATTATATGGATGAGATTCATAGAGTGTTTTTAAGCCTTAGCAATTCTAGTGCTGCTGGAATTGATGGGTTTAATAGTAAATTTTCCAAAACCTATTGGGAGATCATCAAATGTGAACTTAATGCTGCTATTCAATCCTACTTTATGAGTCATAATATCCTCCATGAGGTTCTTACTACCCTTATTTTCCTAATCCTTATGTCTAACAATCTTACCTAATGGAAAGATTTTAGACCTATAAGTGTGTGTACCTTGTTTAAGAGAATCCTATCTAAGTTATTAAACAATAGGCTGTCTATCCTGCATCCTAAAATAATCTCCAATGTTCAGGGTGGTTTTTTCTTAGATAGAGATATTCAAGAAAACATTTTACTTGCTAAATAAATAATTTGATGACTTACAAAACTAAGGGATCCACTTTCCCCTAGCTTATTCATCATAGTTGAAGAGTACCTCCTTAGGGTCTTAATACGTTTTTCTATGATAATAAATCGATGAATTACAAAATTAGAAGTCCCATTATTTTCCTTTGCCTCTCCTTTTCTAATGACCTCCTCATTTTCACAAATGCCCTCTCTCCATCCATTAATAATCTGGCATATTTCCTGCAACACTATCAAAATATCTCTGGTCAGTGCGTTAATCAAGACAAAACCAAAATTATCTCTAAATCTAGTCTTAATTGCAACAAAAATTCCTTAATTGAGACCCAAAGTGGCTTCACTATGAGTTCCATCCCAATTACTTATCTTGGTGTCTCTCTCAATTCGATTAATGTTAATGAGTGGGATGGTAAGCATTTTCCTATGGTGGTAAGCTCATCCTCATTAAGACTGTCCTAATCTCGTTACCACTATACTGGATTCAAAATTGTATTTTTCCAAAGACTATCATTCAAAGGATTGAAATCATTTTTAATAACTTTTTATGGAGACCTTCTTCTGAAGTTAGGAAAATTAATTGGACTGAATGGTTTAATCTTACCAAGCCCTTTGGTGAAGGTGGTCTAAATATAAGATCCATCAAAGACTTGCAAGATACCATCTCTTTCAAGTTATGGTTCAAATTAGGATCCCAAAACACTCTTTATGCTAAATTCATGTCTAGTATCTATTGTAAATATCATCATCATCCATTACAAGTCAGTGCTTCTAAGAGTTATTCTCTTACTTGAAAGAGTCTGATGTCTATAAGACACACTGCTGAACATCACATCTTCTGGAAGCTTGGCAAAGGGAGTGTAGACTTTTGGCTTGGCAACTGGTGCAAGAACTCCCCTTTTATTAAGCTAGATGAAAATATGAACAATGATTGGTTTAGTAAAGATCTTGTTAGCTCTTATTGGGACCATGATAATGATAACTGGTATTAAACTCACCTTAAAACAAAGTTACTTTTCTTACAATTAGTAATATTTAAAGTCTTAAAGTAGATAATCTTGTGTAGGATAGAATAATCTTGTTGTTGTCTAATGAAGGCTCTTACAAAACTAAAGATACTTGGAATTTGTTTAAGACAAATACATAACGTTTCAAAAAAGAGATATTACTCTAGTTTCTAGATGTCCATTTTGTGAATCCACTCAAACTTTAAAGAATATGTTTGTGGAAAGTAAATTTGCTTGGAATATTTGATTTTACTATGAAAACTTGTTTAACATTGCTATAACTAACTATATTACCTACACATCCCTTTTGAGAAACTGGTTTTAGTCTGTCAGAAATTATGTGCACATAAAAACCATCATTCCTGTTATAACGACTTGGGCTATTTGGAAGTTCAGAAACAAAGCCAAATTTAAAGGAGTCATTTCTAACTCCAACTATGTTATTCATTACATAAATCTCATGATCATCAATATGGACCATGGCTCTCTTCTCAATATAACACACTGGTCTAATGTTGATTATAATGCTTGTATTATTGGTTGTTAGAACGATCTCTCCACTGCTAAAAACGTTGGTGTCCTAAACTAGTTTCTTCTATCAATAGTAGACACACGCTAAACATAAATGGATCTTGTTTGCTTAATGGAGAGGCTAGTGAGAGCGGATTGATTAAGGAAAAACATTGTTGTAGAAAAATATAAACAAAGAAGGACAACTAGAGAAACAAAAAGACGACTAAGGTTTATTATTTAGAAAGCGTACTGATTACATAGAGTATAAAGCTCTTATATAAACAAACCATATGGGCTAATTGGCCTAGGCCTTATATCTCTAACACCCTCTCTCAAACTCGCAATGCTTATTCTTGCATTATGAGTTTGTTATACAAAATAAAAACCAAAATTGGAGAAAAAAAATAAAACACCAAACTTCAAAACCATAATCGAAATCCAAAATCAAAACAAAAGGCCAAAATCAAAACAAAACGCCAAAATCAAAATCAAAACGTCAAAACCCAAAATTGAACTCCAAACTTCAATCTCCAAACTCCAATCTTCAAACTCCAATCTATAATCTCTAATCTCTAGTCTTCAAACTCTAATATCCAAACTCCAAACTCCAATGTCCAAACTCAATCTCTAATCTCCAAACTACATTCTTCAAAATCCAAATGTCAATCTCCAAACTCCAAACTAATCCAAAAAAAATCTAAGCACCAAAAGAAACCAAACAAATCCAAACATGCCCAAACGAATCCAAACTAAATCTATACCATATTCAAATCCAACCGAAGAACGAAATCTAAACACCAAACAAATCAAAATGAATCCAAACGAATCAAAACGACATACGACGATCTAAACAAAATTAAGACATGATCCAAATATCAAACAAAATATAAACACCAAAATAAAATCAAAACGACAAACATCGATCTAAGAAAACATCAGACGAAGTCCAAACATCAAACAAAATCCAAATGAAATCTTGATGCCAAATACCTAAACAAAATCCAAATAAAATATGAATGCCAAATTCAAATACCAAATCTAAATCCAAAAATAAATTCAATACTAGATCCAAAACCGTATCAAAATTCAAATCTAATTTCCAATAAAAATAAAAATTGAATCTACGATTTTACCAACAAAAATCTGCATTGTTCCAATAGCTATTTCTTCCGAACTGTAGCACTGAATCATAATCCAACCGACCAGATTGAAGGATTAGATGTCTCGAACCTACTGTCCAAAATTCAGTAAACATAGATACCGTTTACCTCTCGATCAAATCTGTTGATTGTGGCCGCACACACTAGATCCGACAACCGAAAATTTTCATTTTTTTTCTTCCAGCGGACAGCTAAAACAACTGCCCGCCGGCACATCGGAAGACACAAAAACATCAAGATCTAAACCTACGCTCTAATACCATGTAAAAAAAGATAAACAAAGAAAGATGACTATAGAAACAAAAAGACGGCTAGGGTTTATTATTTAAAAGACGTACTAATTGCATAGAGTATAAAGCTCTTATTTATAGACAAATTATATGGGCTAATGGACATAGGCCTTATATCTCTAACAAAGGTAACATTATTAAAGGGTATGGTAGGCTATATGGTAAGTCTAACCCTATGTTGGCTGATGCTAGAGCTCTGCTTGATGGACTCTTAATATGTAAATGTTTAAACATAGATTGCATAGATATTGAATCTGATTCAAAAAATCTAGTGGAGTTGTTCTCTATTGGAAATTCACCAAGGACTATTGAGCCTTACATGTCTTGCTGCACATTTCTAGAGTCCAAAACAATGCAGCCGATTGACTTGCCAAATGGATTCTAAAATGTAAAATGAAAGTTGATTTCAACCATACTATGATTTCTAATGCTCTTAGTGCCATCAATTTCAGAGAAAATCTTGGCATGAGCTATCTAAGACTTAATGTCTTACTGTTTTATATGGAAAATTATTCAGCTAGCAATTCTGGATTATGCATGTCTATTTTCACTAACTTAGCAAGCAAAATTCTCCTAACTAGCAATCTACCATGTTTACAATTCTATTTTTGTTTAAACAACTAATCAAGGTATTAGCATTAAAGGAAAATCATAGAGTTTGGCATCATATATAATGCCAGTATTCATATCATCCAGTTGTATTATCAAGGATCTCATACCTGATCAAAGAAGTCGTATATAAGAATCTGTTGTCTCAAAGCTGAATAAAATTCTGTCTCCAGCTTCAAGAGGATCGAGATTCAGAATGGACGAATTTTCTTCTCTCTAAGGATCATTCTTCTCTTCTTTTTCTTCATCTCTAGGTTTAGAAAACCCCAAATTGATGGAGCAAAAAACTGTTTGTTTCTTTAGATCATTATAACTTCAATTTCACTAAATATGGTAACTTTAAATCATGTTTTAATGGTGGTTGATTTTTGAGAACTTGTCTGTTTTTTATTCCATGGAAAATTTGAAGCTCAGACTAGCTAGAAACTCGAATTTTCCTTAAAAAATTGAAGTTGAAGATTTTGATTGCAGTCGTGGCGGTATTAGAAAATTTTGGCGGATTCCAAATTCTATAGCTAATTCTAAATTTAGTATTTTTATGAATAGGCCTTCCATTATATTTAACATAAGAATAAGGTGCGGTCCCTAATAGAGTAGCCGAGTTGGTTGAGTAAGGCATGTTTGTGACCAAATATCATGAGTTCGAGTCCCTCTACATACGCTTTTTCGGCTGAACCTGTCACCGTGTGTGGTTTACTTTCTGGAATTGGTTTGCAGGCTATTGCGTAAGACTGAGGGTTTATCCTATACGCACTCATTGAGTAGCGGCTGCGGACTTCCTCCGAAAAAAATCTCCATTATCTTATACCTAAAATTGTGGTATTAAACCGTTAACGATAAGAAATAATTTTGGGCATTATATATATATATATATATATATATATATATATATATATATATATCTTTTAAGTGATGCTCACTAAATAAAACGACTATATATGCTCTACCATTTTGATTTGTTTTTTGATTTTCAAGAGCCCGTGCAACCCTATCTGTTACACTTTCTTTGTTTTGGTCTTTTTCACTGTTCCCACTTTCTTTACACCTAATTTATGTGCCAACTTACTTTTTGTTTCCATAGACCATATTTTCTTTGTTTGGCCTTTTTTCGTAGGAACCCATATTTACATTACGTATGATAGTATAATGCTTTACAATATTTTCAGTGGTCTGAGATATTAGTAACTCCTCTATTCATAGTATCAATAAATTAATTAATTTTTTTGGAGGGAACCAACAGTCACTACTCAATGAGTGCGCACATGGTAAACCAGTCTGATGCAATAACCTGTAAACCAATGCCAGAAGGTAAACAACATAAGGTGACAGACTCAGTTAAGAAATCGTATATAGAGGGACTCGAACTCATGACATTTGGTCACAATCATGTCTTACTCAACCAACTCGGCTACCCAAAGTAATCAATTATTTAGTAATCAAATATAATTTTTTTAATTATTGACTATATTATTATAAATGTTGTTTCATAGATCATATGTGGTTTTTATGATTTTTTCTGTCAAAAAATCATTTTAGGTTATGTTTTTGCCATTTATATTGTTCCAATCTATTTGTTAGAGACTAAAGTTAAAGAAAATAAAGTTGAGAGAATTAATCTGGAATAAGATGAAATTATCTATCCAATAAAGTAAACTTTGACTCCTCCTATGATAAACAGCTCATGATCAGATTTCATGGCTGATCAATCTCCGGGTAAGAATCAACACCATCTGTATGTTGATGGATTTAAACCGATATCTTACCAAGCCACTTACAACCCCAGAACTTCTTCAGAAAATCAACGGAAAAAACAATATGTTCATCCACAATCAAGATGTATGAGCATCCAAAAAAAAGTTGCTGATGATTTGTCATCCCTCTCTCAATCATATCAAGAGAATACACAAAGAAATCCCCCGATAAAACAACCTCGGTACTTATCTTTAAGATCCAACCCAGTGTTTGAGAAACACACAAATCAACAACCAACCTCAACAATGATGATTCTGTCCATTAGTTAACAAACGAAATCTTTTGCAGATATGGTCAGCGTATCTACTAAGGAATTTGTCTGCGAGAATGTTATAATGCAGACCAAAAAAGATTTCGTAACAATGGAATTCTAGAAACAAGATAACAATACACTATAATCCATGGTAAAACATACATTAATTGATTTTTTTATGCATGCAGACCACCAATGCCTGAGATACAAATTTATTTTGGACTATATGATTCAAAGGAAATGTTAGTTTTGCTCTATGGGATCCAAAACATCTAATGATAGAACTCGACTTGCAAGAGGACATCAAAAGAACGTGGAGGAGGAATATTGGGACTGTAGGCAAACATACAATACGCATCCTAAAATGGACACCAGATTTTCCTCCAAGAAGAGAGTCCCCTGCCACACCGGTCTGGATCACATTCAATGACCTTCCACATTATTTATACAATGAAAACACTATTAAAACCATGGAAAAAGCTATATGTAACCGTATAAAAGTCTGGGTACCCTTCTAGAACCAGGCCATGTACAATTGTTGCATTACATGGGTTGAATTCGATTTATCCAATGATGACGTCGGCAATATTAGTATCAGTATTCACTCAGTACGATGTGAATAAGTAAGTAAAGGGAAGAGACCAAAGTGAAATTAAGGGGCATCAACTCCGTTTAAAGGAAATATACAAGTTATTCAATAAAACCATTATGAAAACTGAACAGAGGCTCGTATAACAGCATTCGCAACCATCTTGTTGGGGACAAACTGAGCTGATGTCGAGCATAACAACTAATAAGGAATGATCGAGGCTAAATCAAAGGAAAACCAAGCATATGACATATTCTAGCCTGAGCTCGATCAAAGTAGTTTCAAGGTAGCTTTAATCAGCACCGAGCAAGTGTAAGTAGAGCCGAACAAGAATAAAACTGAACAAAGGTCATTACCGAGAAGAGGGAAACTCGGGTCGAGGACGGTTATAATGATAAATGGATAACGAAAATATTGTAACATAGTCAAAACTATTTATTGGTCAACCCATGTAACGCACTAAAACCATAGTGGTGACCGTGATTTTAAGACAATTATCACTAATAATGGTCTACGTGCGAGAATAATTAAGTGAAGTATTAAACGGCTACGTATAACTGTTATGTAATAGTATAAATATGGAAACATAGTATGTAAAAAAGGGATCTTCTTCTCGAATAAATAAAAAGTCATTATCCTGGAAAATATTTGTTAGATTTCCCTTCAATATCCATGACCTTTATGTCAAGATTATGGATACTGGCTAAGAATAATTGTACGATTTTGGAGGGTTACGGAATGCATTTAGAAATAGGTTTATTGGCAACAAAGAGTTGAGACTAGACGTTGATTCCATCATGGACCTTTATCAAAGAAGAGGAAAATCATTGCAGAGTTACGTCAAGAGATTTGTTCATACCATGAACAAACTACCTGATTTGGATGAGAACATGGAAGTCGCCTCATTAGAAGAGGGACTCGACAGGCATGGCAAGTTGTAATTTGACATGGTTAGATTTCCGTGCGATAAGATATGAGATCTCATTGCCCGAGCAGACCAGTTTATCAAGGTAGATGACGCGACGAAATGGGGCTCCCGTGAAAGAGCCATACTAGAATCCAGAAATTGAACTTTTGATAGAAGAAAACAAGACGAGGGCTCCCATCGAGAAATGTGAGAACTCAACCCGACAATTTACTCTATTAACGGAAACCATCTCAGCCATCTACGATAGGAATAATGATCGAGATTGCTGCCAGTCTCCATGCATCATGTCCGCCCTCAAATATAAGCAATCAGCCATGCCCTTTTGCTCATACCACAAAGAATATGGACACACGACTGATGATTGCTAGCAGCTAAAGAAGAAATCCAAAGGCTGGTGGATAACGGTGAGCTCATTCAATTCGTAAGGTAGCGGGAGCAGCATCGCTGAAGCGACAAAAATGAGGAATCGCATCCGAACAACCAAGAGCCTCAATCGGAAGATAAATGGGTTGATACAGGAAAACAACAATGGTTATCTAAAATTCCTGGAGGAGGCACCTTAACCGAGGTCGACCAGCAATCCTGAAAAATATTTAAAACCTGATCATGAGATACATTCAATAGAAGGTCCCTGTTATAGTGTCTACAAATAGCCCGCAGTTGACCTCACCTTTAATGATGAAAAACTGAGAGGGATTGTTACCCCTCACAAGGACGCTTTAAAAATTAACCTGGACATAGGTGACGACATGGTGGCGAGGGTTTTGGTCGATGTGGAGGAGCTCGGCTAACATCATTTTCAAAGCTAGTTATGACCAAATATTAGAGGTACTGCCTTAAAATCCATACAACATACCTTGATGGGATATGAAGGAAAATTCTCATAATGTGTGGGAGAAGTTGAGCTTATGGTGAAAGTAGGGCATAGTATTACCAGGAGAGGGATCAAAATATTATTTATGATTTCAGATGCCCCAAGCTCTTATCATGTCATTATTGGGTAACCATGGCTGAACATAATGGAAGATACTTCATGCATATTCCATCAGTGCATCAACTATCCGGTCGGTAATTTCATAGGAATCATACGAGAAAGCCAAAGCACATCCCAAACTTGCTACTCAGTAGGGTTGATCCTAGTAAACTAATGTAATCGCAATTAACATGTGAGGGGGAGGTAGTAACGCCAAATACTATACCCCCCCCCCCCCCCTTCGCCCAATCCGATGAATGGTCCAAGGGAGGAAGCGCAACAAGATTAGATCCCCGAGGGTGTTGTAGATGAATGGGTAGCAGATAGGTGCATGATGCGCGTAGGTACACGTTTATATTCTATTTTTAGAACTTCTCTGGTCATTTTGTTAAAACGGAACTTGGATATTTTTGTATGGACTGCTAGTGATGTATCAGGAGTTGATCTCTCGGTTATATGTCATGAGTTGTCAACTGATATGTACACCAAGCTCGTTCGCTAAAAGCGTCGATCTTTTTATGTAGAAAGGCAAGAAGCTATAAGTAGTGAGGTCGCCAAGATTTCCATCCTAAGTCATATTCGTCTTGCTCGGTATCCGATCTGGGTCGCAAATCCAGTCTAAGTAAAAAAGAACGGAGGGCAATGGCGCATGTGTGTTGATTCCACTGACTTAAAATCAAGCATGCCCTAAAGATGCTTTTCCATTACCTCGTATTGATCTGGGTGTGAGTTACTATCCTTTATGAACGCATACTCCGGTTATAACCAAATAAAAATGTATCGTAATGATGAGGAGCACACCACTTTCCAAATTGAGCGGGGCCTCTTCTGTTATACCGTAATACCATTTGATTTAAAGAATGCAAGGTCTACGTATCAATGATTGATCAACCATATTTTTCAAGACCAGTTAGGACATAATACGGAGGCTTACAATGATGATATGACTGTTAAAACAAACACCACGGAGAGGTAGTTGGAAGTTGTAAACAAGGGATTCACAATTCTACGTAAGTACAATCTAAAACTTAATCCATTAAAATGTTCATTTGGATTCCGAGCATGAAATTTCTAGGGGTAGGTTGTCAGTAAGAAAGGGATCAAAGCGGATTGGGTACATTTACGAGCCTTAATACAAATGGAGCCCCCCAAAAATATAAAAGAGGTCTAATGTTTAACTGGACGGCTTGTGGCCCTTTCCCGCTTCATATCCAGAGCATCGAATAAGGGCCATCCATTCTTTGAAGTACTAAGGAGAGCCAAAAAGTTTGACTAGAGTAAAGACCGCGACGCTTCTTTCATAGTATTAAAAAATTACCTCACATCACCAAAACTTTTATCTACACCACGGTAGGTGAACTCATATACCTTAATTTGTATGTATCTCCTTTCGCAATGAGTGAGATTCTCATCCTAGAAACCGTGGGCGTACAACACCCAGTCTATTCTACCAGCAAGGCCTTGGTTGATGCTGAGACCCGCTACCTCAACCTCAAAAAATTAGCATTGAGACTCGTGATTGTTGCTCGAAAGATGCACCTTTATTTCTATGGCCACACAATTATAGTTCGAATATTTTTTCTTATGTCTAATGTGCTATAGAAGCCAAACGTATCGGGTCGCCTTACCAGATGGTCTATTGAACTGGGAGAATAAGATATCAAATTTGAACCACATATAACAATTAAATACCATGCAATCACCAACTTCCTTACAGAGTTCTTTGCGCCTCACCTTGGAAAATGGTGAGACTGACCCATCGCCAACCGTATATGAGATGGTGGGTGTTGGAGGTTGACGGGGCTTTGAGTATATCTAGGGGAGGGCACATATCATCATCAAACAAGACATTCGTTTCGGATTTCAAGTCACCAATAACGTGGCTGAATACGAAACAATGATTGAAGGAATGCGGTTAGCTCAAATATGTGGGGTGAAAATACTTCGAGTACGATCTGAATATCAGTTATTTATTAACCAAACAACAAGATCTTATAATGCCAAGAAAGACAGAATTTGGAGTTACCTTATGATATTAAAAGAATGTGAGACTGGGTTTCAAGAAGTACAGTATGAGCATGTACCTCCAATAGACAATTCGATTATTAACATTTGGCTAAAGTTGTAGCCTCTAGAAAGCACCTCCTAGTGATATTGCAGGAACATCCTAGCTCTCCCACATCCTCTCAACAGACTACTATCCGCTCGGTCAGTAGGAATTACTGAATGGAGGGACTGTTACTTACTCTACCTCAACCATGGAACATTAAGCTCTGATAAGGCATCTGCTAGTGCACACCAGTTGTATGCTGCTAAATATTGTGTTTTAAACAATGTCCTATATTGAAAATAGTAACACGACCTTTACTACGTTGTTTAAGTCAGGAAGAAGCTACCACTGTTCTTCATGACTTGCACTCCGGGAATGCAGGAGCCCACTCTGGACACCGAAGCCTCATCTGTAGGTTTCACACTCGCAGGGTATTATTGGCCTGAACTGGTTGTTGATGCTGATAATATCATTCAACAGTGCCACACCTGTCAACAATTTCCTAGCACCAATCATCTTCCAAGCAAGTTGATGGTCACAAACCTGATTGTTTGTTCTTTTGATAAATGTGGCATCAATTTGGTTGGACATCTGCCAATGGCTACATGAAAATAATAGTTCCTCGTGGCCGCTGTAGATTATTTCACTAAGTGGTTTGAGGAAAAGACGTTATCAAGAACTAGGACTCATGAATTTTATGATGTCATGGATCATCAGATACTGGCACGTTATGGCATTCCGTGTATTTTGATGACAGACACTGGACCCCAATTCCAAAATACCGTGTTCTCTGCATTCTGTAAGCGTTACAACATCGAGAAACAGTTATCCATACCTTAATATCCTCAAGATGATTGGAATTCGAGGTCACCAATTGTACTATTCTTGACGACATCAAGAAAAAGTTGGAAGGTGCAAAAGGAAGTGGTTACAAAAACTGTCAGAGGTTTTATAGGCATACCACACCACCCACAGAAAGCAATAGGTGAGACACCATTTTCCCTCGTTTACAGAATAGAAACTTTAGTCCGGGCAGAAGTCATCATCCCAAGGCACAAAATTTCTAATTACTCTAAAGACTCGAGCGGTGATAATCGGGACATCACTATCGATCTTATTGACAAGCGATAGGATCAAACACGTATTCGAGTTGAGCATTACATGAGCCTAATGAGGGGACGCCTTAATTAAAAGTTACGACCCTATGCTCTTCAAGTTGGGGATCTCATCATGAAGAAATTGTTTCAAGAGGATGGAGACAAGGCATCGGGAAAACTATAACCTACTTGGGAAGGATGTTATACTATTATTCCAAAAGGACACTGCAGAGTATATCGTATAGCCGACCATGAAGGCTACACCCTTGGAATATTAGTCATCTTAAGTTATATAATCGAGCCATGTAATAAAATGATGCATTATTTTTCCCTTCTGATGGCGCAGAGGGGTTTTTTTAATGAAGCATCGAAATGGTTTCTCCAATCAATGAAATTTTATCGTTTTTGCCATTTGGATGTGTTTGTTTATGTTTATTATTTACAACCATATGAACGGGTCACTGACACGCCTACGGATTACGCAATGAGGGCCATACTGTGACATAGATAGACAAATTCTTATAACAAACACGAACGAGCCAATTGGCCACGCCTTGTAAGGCTATGTAAGAGGTCGTATTGTACCCAACACCTTACCATGGTATTATTATGTGGACTACTATAAGCCCATTTTTTACGCAATAGGTCGAACCGGTCGCTCCCGTTAATCAAGACGAGGTACAAGTATTCCTCTCTTGGTTACGCAATGGGCCATACTGAGCTTGATCTTCTAAGGAAATGTTAAATAGTAAACAGAAATATAACACACACATCCACTCCATCTCCAAAACAAAATCAAATACATAAACAAGTCATCCATAAATTACATAATCCAAAAAAAAAATCTTAAACAACATTCATAAATAAGTCTTTAATATCAACACAATCTAAACAAAGCCTACACATTGGATTTGGCAGAGTGGAATCCAACACTCCCCCTTTTGGACATCGATCACATCAGTTGGCGAACCTGTAGCCTTCGTCTTCTCTGCATCAGCCAAACACCATATTGAGATTTAAAGCCAACAAATGTTCCAAAAGCTTATGTTGGTCGCATTGGATCATATCCATGGAAACCTCCATAACTTGACGCTCCCTCTCCGCCAAATCCAGTTGTGCTTGTTTAAGAAGGATTTCCCTTTGCCAATCCCTTTCACCTTGTACCTTTTTCAGCGATAACCTCAAATTGGCCACCTCCAAAGTCAGCCCATCTATCTTTCCTGCCTGCTCTTCAAACTTGTCGGCTTGACTTACATTATGTGGTAATAGTTTGGAGTTTTGCGCTATCAAGTTATTATTTTTCTTCACCTTATCATTATTCATAGAAGATAACAAAGCAGTGTTGCTCACTACCTCCAAACTCGCCAATAATTTATCTCTTCAAGTTATCATTTTCTTTCACGACCTTCTCAAGACGTTGTTTCACCCACCCAAAAGTTGTCTTAAATCGGGCTAGCTCTGTGGTCAAACCAAGAACATAGTCAAATAATAATGGGTCCGCCTTCCATCTTTCCATTATGGAACAATCCATTGATGACATCCGTCGATAGGTCAAAGAAAGTGAATTGTGGTGCATCCGTCCAAGATAAAAAATATTATTTATACTTAACAAATAATTCATAATCTAGACTTCACATATAAATCTACACACATACGTCGATTGCCAACTCTATCTGCAGCTGCAGGATCTCACTCATCAGCATTGTATTATAAAAGGCCAGGTCTGGATAATGGCGGAGCTGACACATCATTAATTGAGAGGGCCTATGCATTTCCAACTTCAAAAGAGAGAGGTATTATGTTACTTTCACCCCTACATAAGCACTGCTTCTTTGACCCTTTTGAGGCATAATTCACAAAGAAGATCTTGACCCGGACCTATTCATAAAATCCTTCATATGTTGCGTTAATCCCTCCGGTAGCACCTTTTGTCTTCCTCCTCACCTCTTCATCGGTACTAAGGAAATTGTACTAAACTCTACGCTTCTTTATAAGAGGACAATCATCATTTGTCTACGCTTCTTTAATCCCTCCCTGATTCTCATCCATCTCTTCCTAAAAAACTAAGACCATTTTTCTCCATGAAATAGGTACAACATTTACAAGAACTCTACGCTTCTTTATAAGAGGACAATCATCATTTGTCTCCTCATCTTCCTTCTGGGGATGGATAACCCCCTCTTTCTTGATCTTCTTTGCCTGTTGGTTTTTTCCTTCTCCTGCTCCAAGAGCCAACATCCCTTTATCGTTTCCTCCCTATTCATGTAGGACAGACGATTCTTTTATTTCTCGTACCCTCCGACTTTGTGGCACTAAGAGCACTACACCAACATTATTCTTCTCTTCAAATCGTTTTTCTATCAATGTGCGCAGTCTCTCCCTAGTTGCAGCGTCTCTACTCCTAGCCATTATTATTTTCCCGTTCCACAATTTTTCTAACTCAAGAACTCGCCACAAACTGGATTTCAAGAAGTTCCAGAGAGAAAACACTCGCGATGGTTCCAATCCACATGTTGTGTTGGTAGCTGCAATTAACTGGATAAGTGAATTAACAGCACCCTTGGGCCACCCTTCCTTGCACCACTATTGGTGCTTGCCTTCACCTACATAGATAAACATCTAAGTTAGGTTACATATACTAACAGGCATTTAACAATAAATTATCTATACAAACCAAATTAGCTTATACTTTGAAGAAGGAATTGAGGACGAACCCTCTAAGACAAGAAAAAACCTATCGTTTTGAAGAAGAAGAAAAGTTCTCTGAAAGCTCCTCCAAAAAGAATTTAAAGGGAAGCGTCAAAATACCTTCCCTAAACTCAACTCTAGATGCTGAAAATATAGAGGAAAGGTAAGAATTTGTTGAAGGAGACCCCCCCCCCCCAATATATGATAACATAATCAATAAGGAGGCAATTAGTGAAGATAAAATTCCAAATCTTTATAAGGACATGGATCATTAGGTTCAGCAAATCCAAGAGAAAATTGCTCGAATAGGCAATCAAATTACTTCAACCAATTTGCCTCGAATTCAAAGTTCTAATCCTCCACAAGCCTCCTCATCGACTTCTCTTACTATTTATGAAAACTCTCATTCTCTCCCTGTTGAGAAGCCCGCCCAATAAATATTACATGTCCTCTAACCGTTTTCCAATCTCAAAGATGCAGCAAAGCATTTATGCACAGAAGTTAAATCTTCTCGAAGCAAACTAGAGCATATGGCTAAAGATGTGATCTTGTGGAAAAAAGAGGTTTAGGGTAATAAAAAGATAAGAGAGAAATTTGGTCGACATATCCTCGAACAATTCCAAGTCTTCCATGCTGATAGATCATAATTCATAAAAAGATTCATCCAAATAAAAATTCATTTCAGAGCAGTTAGTGCTCAAGAAAAAACGGAGCTAAACTCTTCACATCAAACTGAGCTAGATGAGCTCAAAATAAATCATGAAAAAGAGATATCCAAAGAAAAAAAAAGTACTCTTCCCTAAAAAAAATAACTTAACCAGAGTGAAGTGGACAAGAAAAAAGAAGTTGAAGAGTTGGCTTCACTTCAAGAAAGGTTTGAGGAAGAAAAATGTATTGCTGGAAAAACTGCCAAAACCCAAAGCAGGATAGAAAGACTTGCTGTAAATCTGTTCGAAGCAAACTAGAGCATACGACTGAAAGATGCTTTTTGATTTATCTAAAGAACAATTCCTCCTTTTATTTGAAAAATATTCACCGGCTTCATATTTCATATTGCATAACTTGTCATTTATGAACCAAACAGTATCACTTCAAATAATAACTCCACTATAATATTATCATTACTTAGAATATTGCTCTTAATGAACATTAGCACGTAAAATAGGATAATTACCTGAAATAGTGTGTTTAATGAGTGTTAGCACCCCGAATATTAACACCACTTCTAATAGTGCTTTTAATGAACGTTCAACACTCTAAATACTACCATCATTTGAAATAGTGCATTTAACGAACGTTAGTACCACAAATATTACTATCTCTTCGAACAATACTTTAATTGGACGTGTACCATTACTTCAAATAGTGCCTTTAAATGAACGTGTAGTATTTTAAATATTACAACCACTTGAAACAATTTTTTAAGTGAACGTATAACACTTCGAATAATTCTTTAAGTGAATGTATATCACTTCAAATATTACAGCCACTTCGAACAATGCTTTAAGTGAACGCATAACACTTCGAATATTACAATCACTTCGAATAATACTTTAGCACTTCGAATATTACAATCACTTTGAACAATGCTTTAAGTGAATGTATAGCACTTCGAATATTACAATCACTTCAAACAATGCTTTAAGTAAACGTATAATACTTCAAATATTATAGTAATTTAAATTATTTTTGGTTAACTACCTCAAAGATTATCAGTCTTTGTGTAATTCCTAGAATAACTTAAGTGTTTTAGTCTAAAATAAACATTAGCACCTCATTAAAACCTTCTCGGACCAATAAGAGAGGAAACCGTATGCTACATATACAAACAAACAATAAAATCAAATTATTATAAAAGTTTGATAAAAGAAAAAGTTACTCCTCGTATAGTTTCAAGTACTCAGTGTTCCATGGGTGTTGTAGAAGTGTCCTTTATTCATCGTAGAATCTGTATGTACCTGGCTTGACTCGCTCTACAACCACATAGGGACCTTCCCAATTCGGATCCATCTTCCCAAGCCGCTTATCCTGTGTGTGGATCAATACCTTCCTCAAGACTTTATCACCTACCTTAAAATCCCTTTGTTTTACCATCGATTTAAAATGACTCATCATCAACGTTTGGTAATGATTCGAATTCAAATGCGCTCTAACCTTTTTCTCTTTGAGAAAATCAAGGTTTATCCTCTTTGTCTTCTCATTTGACTTCTCTAAATAATTGATTAGTCTATAAGAAGGTAAAGTTGATTACGAAGGGCTTACAACATCCATTCCATATACTAAGGCTAAAGGAGTTTCTTGAGTAGCTTCTCTATGAGATGTTCAATAAGCCCACAACACCTCTTGCAAAATATGTGGTCATTTCCTAGCAACACCTATTAAATTTTTCTTTAACCCTTCTAAAATACATGTATTAGTTACTTCCACTTGACCGTTTTCTTGAGGATGAAAAAGTGTCGAAAAATATTGTATAATACCCCTCGAATTGAAAAAAGAAGTCATTTATTTATTGCTAAACTGGGGACCATTTATCTGTAGTAATCTTTCGAGGAACTCTAAAACGACACCAAATATTATTCACAATAAGCTTGATAACATCCTTCGCTACTGATGAGTCCGGAAATATTCACCACTTACAGTAGAAACCGGACAGAGGAAATTCGGACAAAAGTGATCCACTGAACCATCCGAACAGGACAAAAATACTAAATAATTAATCACCTTTTGACTAAGCTAATTGCTAATCTTCTTAATAAACTAATGGGTTTTTGAACTCGACCCGATTTCATAAGTTTGACTCGAAAGCCCATATGGCCCATAATTAAGGGTATAAATACCCAACCACTTTCATTAATGAGGGTAATGAACATTTAATACAACCATGCAGCTTAAATCTCTCACTAAAAGACACTTAAAAATTTAATACCTTTGAAATACCACAAAACACCTGACTAAATTACCCTGAGGCAAAAATAATCCACACTAAATTGGCGACCACAGTGGGAGGAGAAGGTGCCTGAATCTAGCATTCAAAACCAGCAAGAAAAACTAGTTCGGATGAATCTGGGCGAGCATGTAGTGCCACCAACTTTGGCAGAAGTTGTGGGAGAAAACGATGAATATACAATCAAAGAGCGAGACATGTTGAAAGCTAAGATAGAAGCCTTGAGGGCTGCTAAAAGGTTGGAGATGGGCTTGAAAGAAAAATCAAAAGTGTCAGTCGTTCACCACATTAACAATCCAAGGGAGCATGACCCATCAACAAAGACCCATGTAAGTACTAAAAAGACTCATGCTAGATCAAAGAAGTCTCATCGGTCTAAACCAGTGGAGAGCTCAGACTCAGATTCTGAATCGTCTAGTAGCTCCTCGAATGAAGATGGAGTTGAGGAGTCCCTATCATCCAGCAGTGATGAAGGCAGGTCTAAGAAGAAGCAAAAATTGGTAAAAAATATTCAAGAAAGAGGGATAGGCATGGAAGGTTGAAAAGGCATCTAGAAAAAGGGTCATCTCATGGCCACAACCATGGCCGGAGACATGTAGACCGATTGTTGATGGATCTTGATGAACCAGGTATCTTTGCAACTCCTAATGAAGATATTGTGTTTAGTCATGGCCGGAATTGGAGACAATCTCCATTGTCTTCAAAGATACTATTCGGAAACCTTCCTAAGAGGTTTGACAGTACAAAGATGGGAAAATACGATGGGAGTAAAGATCCAGATAATCATCTGGAGCAGTTTAAAAACTTTATGATGAATTTTGATGATGATGATAAGTTTTTTTGTAAATAATTCTCCCAATATTTTACGGGGAGTGCTCTGAAGTGGTATAATAGCCTGCCACATGGCTGCATCAGAAATTTTGATACTTTTTGGGTGGCCTTCCGGAGGCAGTTCGTTGGAAGTAAGGAGGTGAAGGTTAATGAAGACACTATTATCCATTGTGCCCACGAACCAAATGAATCCCTGAAAGAATATATAAGTCGCTTTGTGAACACCAAGAATGGATTAGCTGATTGCTTTGAACAAGTAGCAATAGCTTCTCTAAGGCAGGGTTTGAACCCTGGCAGTTTGGTTGATTCAGTAGGCCATGCCGTGGGGCGGTTTACTGAATCAGGTGGGAAAGCAAATCAATATGGATGAAACGAAGAGGACCAGAGTGCATAGGCAAGTGAGATCGGCCCCAGTTGTACCAAATCAAAACCAGAATCAGTCCGGGTACAAGGCTAAGGAAGTCGGACTGGGTCCCAACAGGGCAAAGGCTCAATCCCACCCAGCACCAGCTCAAAGCCAGCAATCCAAAAATAAGCGAGGGCCTTGGGTTCAACCGGAGTGGTTTGCCGAGTTGAAAGAGAATGTGGCAACCATCTATGTCAAAACAAAAGACGAATTACATTTTAGGAAGCCGGTTGCGCTTCAATCTCCCAGGGAAAGTCGTAATAATTGTTTATGCCAATATCATCATGATATTGGTCATAACACAGAAGACTGCATCTCTTTGAAACAAGAGGTGCAAAATTTGATTGAAAGAGGAAAATTGGGTGCGTATGTTAAAAGAAGAAGTGAGAATAGCCTGATAATGCTCATCGGACCGGCCCAACAAGCAATGCAGGGACGTCGGCTCCGGACTAGGCTATGGTGATAATTGAAAGATCGGATGTGGAGTCAGAGTATTTGGATCCTTTTCCCTTCATTGTTTTTTATGAAGATGATTTGAGGGACATAGTTGGTCCCCATGAAGATGCTGTGGTGATAGGAGCATCCATTGGAGGCAATGACATTAGACAAATTTTGGTAGACACTGGCAGCTCAGCCAATATCCTTTTATTTAACTTCCTATAAACAAATGAAGAATTCAACAGTAATTCAACGTTCAAACAGGTCGATTGTGGGTTTCACTGGAAGTTCTGCAGACGTGGTCGGGGAGTTTGAGGAGGAGAATTTGTTGGGCAAAGGCCCTTTTAAGAAAATATTCAGAGTACTCTTTATTTGGTGGATTGTCCCACATGCTACAATGCCATTTTGGAAAGGTCTTGGCTTTCCAAGATGCATGTTGTGGCTTCAACAGTCGACCAATGTTTAAAATACGATGTGCAAGGACAAGTGGGAGTTGTCCGGAATAGTCAGAAGATAACAAGGGAGTGTTATGCAACAAAACTGGCCCCTAGAACTTTGGGGGTAGTTCGGATCAGTGAAGATTAGTAGTTGGAGGGGCCCACTGGGGGAGAGAGTGAAATTGATGACCCTAGAGAGACCCTTGATGTTTTAATACCGATTGAAGATGTTGAAACTCACTCTTTGACTGAAGGAAGAAATGTCAAGATCGGATCGAAGATGACATCAGAACTAAAAAACAAAGTGTTATTTTTTTTAACAAACCATCAGCATGTTTTTGCTTGGTGCAATGCTAATGTAACCGGAGTACCAGCAGATGTTATATCACACCAGCTATCCATCCGAAGAGATGTAGCACTTGTTGTACAGAAGAGAAGAGCTTTTTCTAAGGAAAAAGTTGATGTCAAGTTCAAGAGGTTGACCGACTTACTAAGATGGGGCACATAAAGGAATCTCAGTACCCTTTATGGACAGCCAATCCAGTGTTAGTGAAAAAGAAAAACGGAAAATGGCTTGTGTGCATCGATTTTACTGACCTTAATAGGGCTTGTCCAAAAGACCTATATCCAGTCCCCCGGATCGATCAGCTCGTGGACTCCACATCTGGCAACAATTTGTTGTCCTTCATGGATGCCTTCTCCGGTTATAATCAGATTCAAGTGGATCTGAAGGACCAAGAACATACCACTTTTGTTACTGATAGGGGCCTTCATTGTTACAAGATGATGCCTTTTGGGTTAAAGAATGTTGGGGCTAGTTATGAGAGGCTGGTGAACAAAGCATTCGCTCGTCAGATTGGAAGAAATATGGAATTCTACAGTGATGACGTGATGGTAAAGAGTGTGAAAGAAGAGTTACACTTGGCAGGTTTGCAAGAGACTTTTGCCAACTTGGTAAAAGTTAATTTAAAATTGAGTCCAGAAAAATGCGTTTTCGGAGTGCAGTCCGGCAAGTTTTTGGGGTATGTGATAAGTGAGAAAGGGATACAGCCTGATCCAGACCAACTTAATTCTTTATTGCAGATGGAGCCTTCTCAGAATATTAAAGAAGTACAAAGATTGACAGGGAGGTTAGCTGCTCTAAACCGTTTTATCTCAAGGTCTTCGGATAGGTGTGCCCCATTTTTCCAAACTTGAAAGGGTGGCAAAGAATTCAAGTGGTCTCCACAGTGCGACCAGACTTTTGATGAAATAAAAAAGAATTTATCCTCCCCTAAAACCCTATTTAAACCTATTGATGGAGAAACACTATACATATATTTATCAATCTCCGAATGTGCCATAAGTGCGGTGCTAGTAAGAAAGGTGGACAATTATCCTCGTCCGGTGTACTACATCAGCAAAAGCCTGATGGATGCTGAAAAGAGATATTTAAAAATTGAAAAACTAGCACTGACTTTAGTAATTGCTGCTAAGAAAATGAGCCATACTTTCAGTCTCATTCTATTATTGTCCGAACGTCTTTTTTCCTTGAAAACCGTTCTTCAAAAGGCAGACGTATCAAGCAGAAAGACCAAATGGTTAGTGGATTTGGGGGACTATGATATTGATTTTTCCCCTCGAACCGCAGTCAAGGCTCAGTCTGTTGCTGATTTCCTAGTTGAATTCCATTCGGAGAGAGACACTAAACAAGAAACAGGTGAAAAAACTAAGAAAGTATGGGTTGTCCGGACTGATGGTGGATCAAGTACCATGGGTTGTGGTGCTGGGATATGTTTAACCTCTTCGTATGGCGACAAACTATACCAGGCTATATGTTTTGCTTTTAGGGCTTCTAACAACGAGTCTGAATATGAAGCTGTTATAGCTGGTTTGAAACTAGCCCTGATTTGTGGAGCCAAAAGGGTTAGGTTAATGAGTGATTCTCAGCTTCTTATCCATCATACCCAAGGACAATCTGAGGCCAAGAAGGAGAAATTGATTAAATATTTATTCATTCTTAAAGAGGTGGCAGTTAGCTTCAAAGACATCGCCTATGAGCACATACCTAGGACAGAGAATACACTACCAGACTCCTTGGCTACCATAGCATACTCTAAGTCCTACCCATGGATTCATGTGCACGAATGCCCATCCATTCAACTCAATCAGAACAAGGAGGAAAATGAGGAAAATTTAAATATACAAGTGGGTCAACCTAAAGACTGGAGGTATCATCTTCTTCAATACATTTCACATGGCATTTTGCCTCCGGAAAAAACAGTAGCAAGGAAAATGAAGTATATGGCTCGTGGTTTCTTAATCATAAGAGACGTCCTTTACAAGAAGTCTTTTAGTAGACCTCTCTTGCGTTGTTTGGGGATGGAAGAGTCCCAAGTGATGTTGTCCGAACTACGTGACGGTGAAGGGTCAGCACACTGTGGATATAGAGCTTTAACCTGAAGAGTCTTGTTGGTCGGATACTACTAGCCATCCATAATGGAAGATGCCAAGGAATTGATAAAGAAGTGTGATCTATGCCAAAGATATGGCAATGAAATTCATATCCCAGTTGTCCCTTTGGAGTCTATTTTTTAGTCAATACCCTTTGCTCGTTGGGGGCTGGATCTAGTGGGACCTCTACCTATAACGTCTGGAGGGTGCAGAACTATAATTATTGCCAACGATTATTTCTCAAAGTGGATAGAAGCAGCCCCTCTGGCAGGAACTACTTCAAAAGCTGTTCTAAAGTTGATCTTTTCTAATATTTGCTTCAGATTTGGGGTTCCACAGAAGATAACCACAGACAATGGGATGCAAATCGATAATAAAAATATGGAGAATTTCTGTGCATCTAGAGGCATTCAACACTGCTTTCCCTTCCCTTTCCACCCACAAGAAAACGGTCAGGTAGAAGTGGCTAACAGAACCATCATGTCCGGTCTTAAAATGAATCTAGAAGGGACTGCTGGAAAGTGGCCAAGCTATCTACAAGAAGTACTATGGGCCTATCGGACTACTCCTGGGGCTGCTACACAGGAATCCCCGTTTGCCTTGGTATATGGTATGGATGCAATTGCTCCTATAGAGGCAAATCTTCCATCATTCAGAGTCCGCAATTTTTCCGAACAGGCTAATGAAGTGGCAGTCAGAAGTCAACTCGACTTAATAAAAGAGAAAAGACTTCATCAGGGATTAATGAGAAGCAGGTTTGCTTCCAAAGTCAGAAGGAAGGATTTCCAACCAGGGGATAAAGTGTTCAGAAATGTCTTCTTACATACCAAAGAGAAGCAGTTCGGCAAGCTAGCTCCAAATTCGGAAGGACCCTATGTGGTCATTGAAAAGCTTAAGCTTGGGACGTACAGGATTCAAGATAAAGATGGAAGAATCTTAAATCACCCCTGGAACATTGAACACCTCCGGTTGTATCTAGAATGAAAGCTATGTAAATATTTACTTGTTTAAAGTCCATGTAAATATTATGGGGCATACTCTTTCCTACCCTGGTGGCGCGGGGAGGTTTTAATGAGGTGTCCGGGATTTTTTAATAAAATTTGATGCCTTCTTAAAAAATTCGGAGTGGTTTGATTTATAGTTTCTTAAGAGCCTTCTAAGTTTCGTTGGCAGATCGGATTGATCTGGTGGAATGATGACCATTTAAACATTTGTCATCAGAGAATTTAAACACTCTCACCTTAAAATACTCATAAAATAACTAGGGCTATTTAAACATCAGCCATCGAGATTGGGCAAACATAAAACAAGGCAAGAATTGTGTAAGATAAAACTGCCCGGTTAGCACCGGAGAATGATATTAAAACACATAAGAATGCCTTGGCCATCCAAGGACTTTGAAGTTTAAAAAGAAAAGGCATGTCCGGGCACGAGCTGGACACAATTACAAAAATTCCTTGGCCATCCAAGGACTTTAGTCTGACATGAGGATAAAATAAAAGCAAAAGATAGTTAAAGTTAAAATTTTAGGGCTGAACTCCCTTTGATGTTCCTGCTCCATCTTGTTTCTTCTTTGGATCGATTGGTTCGTCATCAGGGCTCTCTCCGGTTCCTTCTTCTTCATCGGTGGTATTATCATAACCACTGGAATAGTTCTTCTTATCACCATCCACCATTTTGTGAAATGGGATATCTTCATATTCAACGTATTGCCATAAAGTGCCGAGCGTCCTCTTCGGGAACGTTCGGTGGAAAAGCAAGACTATATCGGATTTGACTTTGGCATACCTCTCTTCTTGAGAGTCTATCACCTTGTTGGTGTATTCATCGATCTTGGCCTGGATTGTCTTCTCCTGCTCCTTTATCAAATCATCTTTCTCCTTGGTGACTTTAGACACAGCATATTCGAGAGAAGTTTTGTCACCGGTTAGAGTTTGGATGATATTTTCCTTGGTCTTCACCTCCTCTTTCGAAGCGGAGAGATCCTTCTCCAATCCAGAACACTTAGTTTGGAGTTCTGTGTTAAGCCTCTCTGAAGTGGCCAGCTTGGTGGCCAAGTCCTCTTTCCCCTTCTTCAACTCCTCGATATCTCTCCTTAATGCCTCAACACTCTGATTGGCGTTAAGCAGGTCCTTAGATAAGCTCTATTTGTCTGCGTTGAGTGTGTTGATGAGGGTAGATTGATTCGCACTTGTCTCTCTAAGTTGAGCATCGGTTGAATGTTTCTCAACAAGGAGTGAGTCACCATGTCATTCTCCCCTAAAATAGAAAAATACTTACCATTGAAGGTAACCATGTTTGAGGAGCTTGGAGGAAGGTAGGGGTCAGCAAAGTCGTCTTTTTCGAGGTCTCCAAAGTAAAGGCCTATGTTTTGGAGGCCACTGATATCAACTCCATCGATATTGATATCCCCTCTGGTACCCTCTACGGTGTGAAAGTAACTTGGGATTTGTTCAGCCAATGTGGGGTCTGTTGGGTCAACCGGAGGAAGAGACTCGGAAGGCCGGAGAGCGACTTCATCCGCCGAGAAGATTTTCTTCTTCTTGGCTTCCCTATCTCCACCATCCACTGCCCATTTTTTATCCTTCTTGGGAGCCTTTGAAGGATTTGGAGGTCCACCTGCCTCTTTGATACTCTCATCTTCAACCACTTGAACTAGAGTAGCATCGATTCCCTCTTGGCCCTGCACTTCCGGATTTGTTGGGGCGATCTCCTCGACACCACCTTGAGCAACCTCAGTTGCATCTTGTTTCTTCTTGCCTTTCTTACCCTTCATCTTACTTGGGGATTTTGCTCTGGCTGGTAAGGCCAGCTTCCCATCCTTTTCCTCTGTCATCTGCAAGATGACACCCGGAGGAGGTAGAGTGGTCAATTCCTCCCAAGTAAGGTCTCTCCGGCCAGTTGTGTTCCAGAGATTTGACCTCACTAAATTGTCGGCAGTAAAGCAATTGTGGAAATGATTTCCCGATTTTTCAGCAGCCCAAGCATTCAGCTTGGCACAGGTTGTGTGCCCCTCCTCCAAATAGTCGGAGAACTCATTCGGCAGCACTACCCAAAGAAAAAGAAGAGCAATTTAGTAACAGATTTTTTATAAGGAAAGAAAAACAAACTTGATGAAATTCTCACCTGAGCTTTTCCATCTACTGGTGAGCATGCTAGGGTTGACACCAGCATTGATGTTCCTCCCATTTTCCCAACTCCCACTAATGAACATGAATTGGGTCTTCCAATTCTTTTCCGACTCAAGAAAATCATCCACCACCTTAAAGTTATCCCCCATGTAGAAAGGGATGATGTGGTTCTTGCAGAGGCTGGCCACATCAGTGAAGTTCTCCATCGGAAGCGGTATTCCGGAGAGTCTAGAGGCCATAATGCAGGCCATGAGGGTGTACCAAGTATTGGCACTCAGCTGGCTTGGACAGAGCTTTATCAGATGAAAGTATCTGACGATCTCTCGGTCCAAGGGAAATCTGAGCCCCCAGTTAAACAGCTCCGTATAGATGACTATCTCGCTCAGCTTATAGTCCATTGGGGTCTCCGGGGTGACAGGTACCCTCACCTTGACAGACTCAGGGATCCCCCACTTCGTTCGGATCCGGCCTAACTCAGAAGTGTGAGTATAGACATAGTTAATGTTCTGTATGGCCAGCAGATACTTCATGTTCACCTTGTGGAAGCAGGGTCCCACTTTGCCTTCCAGGCACTCCAGCAGGTCCAGATGCTTCAAACACAGTTTCTCTTTACCCTTGCTTTTTTTGTTAGTAGCAGCTTCCCCTGTCTGTCCGGAGACATCGGTCTCAAACGGGGCTTCTTCTATCCTATCCTCCATCACCGCTTCCATCACCATGGAAGGTTTGTCAGTTGTTATTGGTGAGGGAGTGCTGGTGGCAGGCTCAGTAAGCTGGCCGGATGGTTGAGCATCACTTTCTCTTAAGGGTCTGGTGTCCAGCTGGGGCTCAGGTCCGGAGGGCTCAATTTGAGAGCTAGCTCCAGTGGTCTCCGGACCAGAGGATTTATCCTTTGGGACTCTGATGGATTCCCCTGATACTGTAGCTTTGTCCTTGGCCCCAGACTTAGGAGCCCCTGATTTCGAGGACTTATATTGTGAAACAAGAGCTTGACCCTTTACTAGGCGGCCTGTTCGGCAAAGGGTGACCTTTTCTGGGTATTTTTGAGCATCTGACCCCATGGCTATAAATGAAGAGGGTCTCCGTGCGCTTGATACAGATTTTTCCCCTTCAATAGTGGGCTGTGACTCATGAACCAAGAAGCCTGATACAATGGGTGAGAGACTTGGTTGAAATAACCGCCTAGGTTTGGAACTTCTAGCAGAAGATAAACCTCGATCAGCCTCTGAAGATGGTGCTTCGGGTTTATCGTTTGGAGAAACTGGGAAGCCCGCTGCAATACGCCTCTCTCGCTCAACCTTTTGCGCTTTTTCTAACTCCGAAAGATTAAGCCACTCTCCTTTTACTAATGCGTTTCTTGTCGTGAACATAAACCTACACCAAAAGAATTTTGATAAGAGAAGTGAAAACTTTGAGATAAAGAAATGAGAGAGTAATGAACATGGTAAAACAGTAAAAAGAAGCAATTTATACTAGTAAGACAAAAAGAGTTACCAAATACGTAGGAGAATACGAAAAGCCAAAGGTAATGATTGAAGGCGCCGCTGACGTCATGGGTATTAAATGAAGAGATTGCTTTTTGGGATTAGTAGAGCGTCGTTCTAGGAGAAAAACGGTTGGTGAGGCAGATAAAAAAATGACACGTGTCCCATGATCCATAGCAAAATTTTTGAACTTCTGAGAAGTATTCAGTCCGGAAAAATCCTGAGTTGAATACTTAGACAGTCCGGATAATGTTGCAAGTGCCTAAGAGGATTTTTTAGGTCTTGCCAGAGGCCTTCGACAAAACCTAAAAAAGGGGCTACTGATGAGTCTAGAAATATTCACCACTCACTCTAGAAATCGGACAGGGGCAATTCGGACAAAAGTCACCCACTGAACCATCCGAACAGGACAAAAATACTAAATAACTAATCACCTTTTGACTAAGCTAATTGCTAATCTGCTTAATAAACTAATGGATTTTTGAACTCGACCCGGTTTCATAAGTTTGACTCGAAAGCCCATATGGCCGATAATTAAGGGTATAAATACCCAACCACTTTCATTAATGAGGGTAATGAACATTTAATAAAACCAGGCAGCTTAAATCTCTCACTACAAGACACTTAAACATTTAATACCTTTGAAATACCACAAAACACCTGACTAAATTACCCTCAGTAAAAAATAATCCACACCACCTATTGTACCAGAAAGTGGTTCAACTTCGGCCAAATTCAAAAAATAGTCTACTGCTACAATGATCGTTTGATGTCCTCCTGAAGCCATAAGTAGTGGTCATACTAGATATATTCCTCTGCTGTGAAAGAGAACCGCTTCGGATACGGAAGTGAGTGCTACTGTTGATTTATGAATGGCATTAGCAAAACATTGACAAATATCATAGCCTTGTACTAAATTTTTAGCATCACTCATAATCGAAGGCCAATAATAACATGCCAACAGAACCCTTCGCTTTAAAGACTTAAACCCAAAATGAGCTGAACCTTCCCCATTAGGTAGTTCAGATATAATTTCTTGAGATTTCTTCTTACCCAAACACCGTAATAACGGTCTACTTGAAGACTTCTTATACAACACCCCATCTAACACTGTAGAACCATGAGCCTTATATCTTAATCTCTTAGCTGACTTAACATCTTGAGGTAACGTTACCTTTAGAAAAAATTATGTTATATCAGATCTCCAATCGCCTTAGAGTGACAAATACCTCCTCAACATATTTACACTGTTTTGATCTTGTCAAAATCGAAGGACTTTTCTATAACAATATTCATTGATATTCTTATGTGTATTCAATGGTTGCTAAAGAACTAAAACTTTATTATATCGTCAATTAATATGGTCTTTCTTCGTTCGGATACTCCTGTCATATGATTTGCCACGAGCCGTAATTTTTCTCTAACCGAACTGTTTTTACCTCACAAATACTTGCCAGCCTTAAACCAGCTAACACATCCTCGTATTTGGCCTCATTATTTGGCACATTAAATAGAAATAAAAATAGAATATCTTGATACATAATTTCTCTACAAAGAGGAATCGATTGTACTCTTGTGCTTGATCCCAATATGCGTAAACCACTATCAGTTCGAACCACTCATATTGAAACTTCTGACAGTAACTCTTTAACTGTTTCCTCCTCTGATCGACCTGAATGAAACTCAACCAAACAATCTGCTAATGTTTGAGCCTTGATTTCCGTTTGATGAGCAAATACTATATCAAAGTCTTCCAACTCAGCTGCCAATATAGTCATTCTACCAGAAATATATGGTCATTGTAGTACATTCTTCAGTGGAAAATAAGTTCGAACAACAATTGTGTGACCTTGAAAGTAATGACGTGTTTTCTAGAAGCCACCACTAAAGTCATGGCCAATTTTACGAGCCGCAAATACCTTTTCTCAAATGCTAAAAAACATTTTCCCACATAATACACAGGCTTTGAATTTCCATTTTTCTCTCTTATCAAGATTGCGCTAATAGCAAAATCTGACACTACTATATATAAAAATAGTTGTTCTCCTATTTGAGGCTTAGATAAAATTTCAGGCGACAATGAATGCTCTTTAATCTTTGAAAAATCCATTTCACACTCTCGTGTCCACATAAACTCTTTTCGTTGTCGCAAAACTTGGAAAAACGGAGTACACTTGTCATAAAATCGAGAGATAAACTGATTAAGAGAAGCCAATCTTCCTGTCAACATTTACACCTCATTGACTGTTCAGGTGATGTCATTGACACTAAAGATTTTAACATATCAGGATCAGACTTTATTCCCTTTTCACTTTTGATATACCCTAGAAATTTATCGATATCACACCAACGTACACTTTTATGGATTCAACTTTAATTGAATGGCCCTTAAATTTAAAAAAGTTTCCTCCAAATATTTTAAGTGTTCATCATATGTTGGACTTTTAATGAGCATATCATCAATGTAAACTTTCAAATTTCTCCAAATATGAGAAGCAAATGCCTTATTTACTAATCTTGGGTATGTCACCCCTGCATTCTGTCAGACCAAACGGCATAACTCTATAACAATGTAATCTTTGATCAGTTATAAACGATGTACTCTCCTGATCCTTTGGATCTATCAGAAATTGGTTATAACCTACAAATGCATCCATAAAAGAAAGAATTTTATTCCCTGAATTGAATCAATCAGTTGCTCTATTCGAGGAATAACAAATGGGTCTCTAGGACATGCACGATTTAAAACTGTAAAATCAACACACATTTGCCATTTTCCATTCTTATTTTTAACTAACAGTGGCTACTTGTTGATCACTTTGTACCCCCCCAACACGATCCATAATTACATACTTTAAACACCGATAGATAATGGAGACAACATACATTCTTGATAGCGAAAATCTCCCAAAATTAACATTGTAGCTAGTTGGGCATTCTACCATTATAAACAAGATTTATACCTTCTTTTAGAAGAGCCCCCTTTGAATTCTCTGATCACCTGAGCAGTCACTCCAGTAAACCTTATTATGGTACTATCAGATCAAAGAATCTTAGGTGGATTGTATCTATCAAAATACGTTGAAATTCAACACCATCAATGTCTGACCCTAAAACCATTTCATCCTCATATGGTCCCGCTACTCCCCTTAAATCATCTTTATCAAACAAGATAAAAGTCTTTTCCATATAAATGGGTAAACATTCTACCTTCTAACTTGGTAGTTAAAATCAGTACATGTCTTTTCCTAGAACTTTTTGTATATATTACCCTCGTGTATTCTCCAAAAATCGTTAGAGATTCAAAATAGTCACATACGCTTTAAATATGTCTAGGAGCATCTACTGCTAACAAAACCAAACGATCGGGGTCTGAATCCAGATATTCTGATGTTGTTTCAACTTTATCAAAATATGAATCCATGATCATCAATGTATTCTTTTTCTTCGAATTAGTATTAATAACTTGTTGTGCCGCTGTGCTTGGGTGTTTTTTCCCACTCATCTATCCTTTAACAAAAGTTTTTAACTTTACATTCTCTATCAAAATTTATATCTCTTTCTTTAATGCTATACAGTCTGCAGTGGCATGCCCAACATCATTGTGATACTTGAAAAACCTATTACTGTGTTCTTCCCTTGGTATGTTTATAGGAGCTGGCTTTTTGAAGCTCACGTGGATTTTAGAATTTTGAAAAATAGAAACTATATTTCTAATCAACTCCGTGAAATACTCTGGTCTAATCCACTAATTTGGCATCGGCCGAGGAGGCTGATAACTATCATGTTATGAATGAACGCCTCCCATTCAAGGAGTTGGATTATCGTGTGTCCTCGAATGAGGTGGTTCCTGGAAATTAGAGGCGTTTTTCTGATATCCCTAGCTAATGAATGCATTCCATGAATTTCTTTAAGTAGAACTTGAACCTCCTCGAACTCTTGTAAATTTTTATCTACTTTAATCTGTTCATCAACTTGAGCCATCAGTGCTCTAAAAGTCAATGCCCTCCACCTTATAGGCCTCAGAACCGGCCGGACACGGCCATAAGCACCACCGGTGCTGAGGCCATGAACCGGTGGTGCTGGGGCCTCAAAACCGAGCGGACTGAGGCCCCACGTCCACCGGTTCTTGGCCTCAGCACCGGTGGTGCTGGGGCTGTGGAACCGACCGGCTGCGTCACCATGCACCATCGGTTCCATGTGCTGGAACCGATGGTGCATGGTGACGCCGGGTTCGTGAATACCTTCGCCGGTGACGGTGGTGGTGATTCCGGCGACCATGGCTCCTTCTCCGGTGACTCAATCTCTTTTTCCGGCAAAAATTCATCATTCCTTCTCTCCAGCGACATCAACTCCTCCACGCTGATCCCTAGTTCTGCTTCCGACATGATCGATTTTGTGTTTTAGTTTGAATGTTCTTGATTTTCTTAGGGAGTTTGAATTAGGTTTCAAATTTATTAAGAAACTATACTATTTGGATACTAAATTCAGCAAAGAAGAGTGTTTGTTTGGGTATAGATAGCAAAATAGGACTTTTGGTGAATTGGGTATACTTAGGATACACTTAGTAGTTTTTTTTACTTAATGGCAGTTTAGATATTAATTTTCTGATGGAGGGTAAAAATGTCAAAAAAAAGTCAATCGAAAGTCAACTGTTTTTTTTTGGTATACTTAAACCCGTTTTGGGTATATATAGCCATACCCTTCTTCAAATCTTGTACTTGTTAACACAAAATATCTTGTATAATATTTTAGTTTTTCACCCACCGTTTGTTTACAATGCATTATGGTATCACCATTAGGTCAAATTTATTCCTACAAATTCTCTTTGAAAAGCAGTATAAAAAATCTAAAATTAGTTATATATACCCTTGGAATTCTATTATACCACTTTAAGGTTGTACCTTTAAAAGTTTATGAGAAAGCTCTACACACTGATTTGTCATCGTCTTCAAAATCCATCATGTAATTCTTGAATTGTTCAATATGATTATCAAGATCATGCGTACCATCAAACGTTTCTACTTTTGAGATATCAAAGCACATCAGAAGAGGAATTAACCTAATTTCACCAGACAAAGGAGAATTTATTTAGTCTACTCCTTGCATATACTAATCATCGCCCATAGTTCCTATAACTGCATCCAAGTTTTGATATGTTGTGTTAACATATTGGTTGGAAATATTCCCCTCAAACCATAAGTTGTTTCCAACGTTCCGAGATTTACTTTCCTTTTTTTATTTATACTATTTTCCTGATTACCGATATCGGCTTCCTTCTTTATTCGAAGAATTTTCATGTCTTTCTCGCTTAAACAAATTATCCTCAAAATTCGAGCTAGAAAATTTGTTATCGCTAGATGATATATATATATATATCGATTTTTATTATTATTTTCTTTTCGCTAAGGACGATGGTCTCTATCTGATTGAAAATATGCTTTATTACGATCATTTCGAATTCGATGAGCTATATAAGACTCATCAGATTGGTTTCTCAATTCATCTTTCTCTTCAACTGGACGCAGTTCGGATTTCAATCTACCAGATTAAATTTTTTGTTCTCTTTGAATATACTCATCATTTAAAGTTGTTTTCTTTTCTAACTGTTGATTCATTCGATTTTCGATATCTGATTGATCACGTTGCTATAGAACTTGATTATTACCTCGACTTTCTTCCATACGCACATCTGACTTAATCACCTCAATTTCCTAATGAATTTTAGGGGAAGTTCTTGTTTTCTCTGGTTCCATTATGATCAATATCGCTAGCTCTGAATTTTGTATTTTTTGGTTTTAGATTTACAATCTAGGTACCTTGCTTACTTACACTATGGTCGCCAGTGTTAAGTGTAAGAGAATTTCTAATATGAATATTGAACTAAATTTGTTCTTCTAGAGAGATAATGTGAATGGTTAAGTTGATGCGAGATAAGCAAAAGACAAGATTCTATTCAAGAATCAAAAGTCGAAACCCTTTATTCATAGTTTCCAACCCTGTTTATAGTAGTGTTAGGAGACTTAACTGAAACAGTTATACAAGGGATAAATTACATGGTGGTCCCTTATATTTACAAATAACATAAATATCCTCTAATAAACTTATAATAGACTTATTACAACTTCTTTCTAATTATTTGAAGTCCTTAATAATTTGTATCTTTATGAATATCGATAAAGAGAATTGTTACATCAATTTAAGTAAGACGAGAGTTAGTGAAGAAAACATCTAAACTTGCAAGGAGAGGTATAAAAAAAGCAAGCTTATATACTTGATTAAGAGGTATGTTGCTGGGAGTTTAAGGATTGAGAGATATTTTTTGTTAATTTTTATCCAAAATTTAGGATTATATTACTTTTATTGATTTTTATGGAAGGGCGTTGATTCACGTGCCCTTAATTGGGTGGTCTTTAAATTTTGTTTCAATAACTATCTAATGGATTTTTTTGCTATTTTATCAACTGGAGTTAGTAAGAATAAAGTATTTCATCATGTATTATGTTTTTTGTCATCATATAAAGTTTATTTCTTTGGTTTTTTGCTTGGAAATAGAATTATTCGAGGTCTCAATTTTTTTGGATGACAACAACGAGCAATACATGAAGCTTGCATTGCTTCTACAACTTGATAATATTAAGTTTTCTACAAAACATGATACATTAGTTCGTATCTGGATATGCAGCTTTGGAAGAAAACAAAACATGGAAAACGTTTATTATAGGCCCTTCATCTTTGATCAGTGATCTTTGCATCATGTATATCGAAACGTCTTGGCTATCTCTTTACACTCATAACTTTTTCGTTTGGAAAACTAACAAAGTTCATGAATTTAGGACATGCGACCACTAACTAGATGGCATGTGCTCATTCTAACATTAAGTGTTATATGCGTATGATCAATCTTAACTTCGAGTTATTTTGGGGTAGGATGAGTTCACTGGTTGAACTACAAACATTGTGCAATTAGATCCTCATTTAGAAGAGACGATATATAGTACAACATAAGTTTGGAGACAAAGTTGCTCAAATATCGACCCAACAGCAACACGAAGAAACTGATATGGGGGGCCCAAGAAACGCTCCAAGAATTAAGCCTTGGGCTTCTTGATTTCTAGGCCTAATCGGAGCGTCTCTCAACCCTAACCTATCTCTACCATCTCTCTCCATCAATGCAGTGAACACAATCGACTCTTCCTCTTGAAGAGCTCCAAAACCCGAAATCAAACCTTCACCTTCAAAATCAAACACACTTTCCAAATCTTACTCGAGATCGGATTCAATCGATTAATGTCTTGCAACTTCCTGTTGCTCAAGACAAAATCTTCGAAAACCCTATTTTCAAAGGGGAAAATTCAAATCAGAATCAATCCATGAATTATTCAAAGGGACAGAAGCGAGATTCAAAACCTACGTATGTTGAGATGCTGAAAAAGAATAAGGGATGGATCGACCCAGAGGAAATGCAAGGAAAGATCGAGCTTTCGTGCATGCAAAAGTCTCAACAGGAGTGGAAGATGGATACACTTTTGTCAAATTTGGCGAATTAGATAAGATCAAACTCTCTTCCCTATCTAAATTTACGTTAATTGCAATGTTTTCGTTTGGATCCCCTTCTGTGTCTGAATTTAGGGTTTTCTTAGAATCTTTTAGATTTATAGGAAATTATAGTATGTTTAAATGGGATTATAGGCATATTTTTGTTAAATTTAATGATATCATTGATGTAAAAACCTTTTGGAAACGAACTGTTAGAAGTGTAGGTCAATTTACCTTTAGGATCCTTAGGTGGTCAACAGATTTCAACCCCAAACGGGAGTCTCCTCTGACTCCCGTTTGTATTTTCTTTCCTAGAATTCCTGAGCATATGTATAACCCTGATACCATAGAGCATATTGCAAAGGCAATTGGATTGCCTTTGACAATATGGATACCATACAAAAATAGGGCTAGTTATAGCCTTTGTAAAGCTTGGACTGTTGTTGATACCTCAAGTATTCTTCCCCAAAGACTTTGGATAAGCTTTGGGGATCAAGACGGTTATTGGCAAGATATCATTTACAATGACAAACCTGCTTACTGTAAAAAATGTAGACATCTAGGACACAGTGAATCCAATTGTAAAGTTGAGGAATTAAGTTCTAAAAAACAGTTGAATTTACAAGTAAATGCTATAAAACATAAGGAGAAATGGATTCCTAAACTTAAATCTGTGATAGTTCCCAATGAAAATGAAACTAGAGAACATGTTGATGATAATCAGAAACTACTTAATAAAGATGCTGGAATAAACACTACTAATTCTTTATCTATAAAGTTTGATGATAATTGCTTAGTGTTCAATCAAAAGTTAAACCCTCCTGTTATAAATGATAGTGATGTTATTGAGGCCTTACAGTCTATAAACCTAAGTAATACTTTCAACATATTGAATGAGGACAATATTTATGATAAAGAATTGTGTGATATCTCTAGTGATAGACTAAATTTAAGTCTCCCAAACTCTCCAATGAATAGACAGATAGATATGCCTGATAAGATAAGCAATAAAAAATCTACTAAAGTTAAAATTAAAGGCCTTAAGAATAACTTAATCAACAAACCTCTATCCTTCAAAGGATTTGTAAGATCCTCAAAAATCCTTAAAAAATGACAGTGTCTTTTTTGAATTGGAATGCCAGAGGAGTTGGTAATATTAACACAATTAGAAGAATTAAAAATATAACTAAAAAGTTTTTAATTGACCTTATAGTTATTCAAGAACCTATGATTTCTAATGAAAAAATAGAGAAAACTTCTAAAAAAATAGGCTTTGATCAATACTTTGGTAATACAAACAATAAAATCTGGATATTTTGGAAAAACTCTTATAAAATCAACATTGTCTTAGATTCTGATCAATTAGTCCATACTATGGTAAACGATTCTGACTCTGTTGAAGATTTTCTGGTTACCATAGTATATGCAAAATGCAATAGGCTTCTAAGAATGACCCTATGGAACCAATTGAGAGATATATCAAACGGCATTTCTAATGATCCTTGGCTAGTGGTTGGAGATTTTAACACTATCTCTAATACTAGTGAACAAATAAATTGTGTTACACTTTGTATGAACTCAATGGAGGACTTTAACAATATGATACTTGACTGTAATCTTAAGGATCCAAGATTCTCATGTTCTAATTTTACATGGACTAACAGCCATAAATGGAAGACATTAGACCGAGCTTTGCACAATGATATATGGAGAGAATACTTTAATGTAACTAGGGTGAGGCAATCACACACCCTTAATAATTTCAGTCTCATCTGTGTTAACTGATCATAAACCTCCTTTTAGATTTCAAAACATGTGGTTAAGTCACCCTAATTTCTTATTAACAGTTGAAAGTAATTGGTTGAATCCTTTAGATCTACCACCTCATTTTAACTTCATTCATTTATTCTGGTTTAAGCTTAAAAGACTTAAAACTCATTTAAAAATCTGGAATAAAGATATCTTTGGTAACATTTTTGATTGCATTGAAAAAACTGAAGAGGAAATTAGTATATTGGAAGGGTTGTTAGAGGCTTCTTACTCTTTAGAAAACAATAAGAAACTCTCTGAACTAAAGTCTAAGCATCTGGTTTTATTAGCTAGGGAAGAAACTTTCTGGTTACAGAAGAGTGCATCTAAATGGTTAAAAGATGGGGACAAAAACACTAAGACTTGTCATAATTATGTTAAAAAGAAAAGGTCTAGAACTAGGATAGATGAAATATTTATCAATAATGAAAGAATAGATGACCAAAAGCTTATAGGTGAGTCAGTTGTTACCTATTTTACAGAACTCCTCAATACAAAAGATGTATCAGATGAACCTATACCTGATTTTCCTCTAGATATTATACCAAAACTAGTTAGTGACCTAAATAACCTATCCCTATTAGCTGAGCCTACTTTAGATGAGGTTTATAGTGTTATTAAAGGTTTAAACAATACTAGTGTCTCTAGAGTTGATGGTTTCAACTCCAGATTCTATAGTGAATGTTGGTTTATAATTAAAGAGGACCTAGTTAAAACTATATCTGATTATTTTGATAAAGTTAGCTTCCCTCAAGGAATATTTTCAACTTCCATTTGCTTAATACCAAAGAAATTACATGCTAAATCTTGGTCTGAATTCAGACCAATTAGTCTATGCTCTGTTTTTAACAGAATTATATCTAAACTTATTAATAATATACTAAGTATATTATTGCCTAAACTAATCTTTAAAGAACAAGGGGCATATGTCCCTAATATAACTATACAAGAGAATATACTGATTACACAAGAGTTGGTCAATGATTTAAACAAAAAACATAGGGGTAGCAATATTATTATTAATTTGGATATGAAAAAAGCCTTTGATAAACTGAATTTTAAATTCATATACCAAGTTTTGAAATCCTTTGGTTTTAGTAATCAGGTTATTGACTTAATCAAAAAGAGCATAAAGCATATTCAATACTCAATGATTATTAATGGTTTAGCATATGGTTATTTTAAATCTTCTAATGGCATTAGGCAGGGGGATCCTTTATCTCCATCTCTTTTCATATTAGCTGAAGAATTCCTTATTAGAGGAGTGAATAAGAGTATAGCTTTAGATCCCTCTCAAACTTTTAAAACCATAAGTTCTATTACTATAAACTATCTTGCCTTTGCAGATGATGTACTCTTGTTTTTAAATGGTATCGTAAGAAATCTTAAAAATATAGGAATGTTTTTGAAAACTTATCAAATCTTATCAGGACAACAAATAAACTTACAGAAAACTTCTTTTTTGGTGCCATCAATATTGACTGGACCTAGAATTAGAACTTTAGAACTCTTACTTGGATTCAATCATAGTACTTTACCTTTTAAACACTTAGGAATACCAATATTTCTTAAGAATAAGAATTCATACTATGATGAAATTATAAATAAGATCAGAACTAGTATAGATCATTGGAACTCTAAAGCTTTATCTTTTGGAGGTAGGCTGACTTTAATCAAATCTGTTCTATTAGCATATCCTTTATACTATATGCAGTGTATCACAATACCTAAATCCATTATTAATAGGATCAATAGGCTTCTTGATAAGTGCTTATGGGGTCACACTGAAAACAATAAAACAATAATATGGAAAGATTGGCTTAGTCTATGTAAACCCTTTAGTGAAAATGGTTTAAATCTTAGAGATCTTTCAACAATTCAAGAAGCATTATCATACAAATTGTGGTATAATTTTAGGGCTAATAAAACTTTATGGGTTAACTTACTAAATAACAAGTATTGTTCTAAACTTCATCCATTACAAGTCTTATCTAAGCAATCTGATTCACATAGTTGGAAAAGGATGTTAAAAGTCAGGATCAAAGCAGAAGAAAATATATATTGGGAAATAGGGAAAGGGAATGTAGACTTCTACCTAGATAGATGGTTTGACTGTAACCCAATTATTCAATTGAACTCTAATGAATCAAACACATGGTACACCTGTACTAAGGTAAATGAATACTGGCTTAATCACTCCTGGGACCTGACAAAACTTAAGGATGATATCAATAATGACTTAGTTATTAACAAAATAGTCCATATTATAATCAATCAAAATAATGATGATTTGATCATCTGGAGACTCTCTCCAGATGGAAAATTCAATCTTAAACAAAATGTTGATAGTTTAAGAATCAAACATGTCCAATCCTCTTTTAAAAACAAAATTTGGAATATTATAACACCCACAAAATGCTCTATAACCCTATGGAGAGTCTTAAACAATCTTATTTCGGTGGACACCAATATCCAAAATAGAGGTATAAGTTTAGTCTCTAAATGTCAATTCTGTTCTGAATATGAATCACTTAATAAATTGTTTGTTAGCTGCCCAATGATATGGAATGTCTGGTCCTATTTCTCTAATATTTTCAAAATTGTAGTTGGGAAATATATGACAATTAATCATATAGTTAATAGATGGTTCTTTTCTTCTCAATCTAGAATACATATTAGAACTATTATTCCTTCTTTGATAGTCTGGTCCACTTGGATAGCTAGAAATAAGATGAAACATGAAGGTAGACTCTGTTCAGACATTACAATAATAAAACAAGTTAAATATATTCTGTTTTGTTTAGATAGATCATCTTTATTATCAAGAAAACATTGGAGACATGATTTATACATAGCTAAGGAACTAGAGTGTCACAACCACAGTTCTGATAGTAAAACCAGTTTATACATTAAATGGCATCCCTGCTATTAACAGGCTTAAGCTCAATTGTGATGGTTCTTCATTGCATAATGGAGAATCTAGCAGTGGCTTTGTTTTAAGGAACCATAGTGGTGAGTTAATTGAGGGTCAAGGTATTCTAATAGGCAAGAGTTCACCTGTTGTTGCTGAAACATTAGCTTTATTATATGGATTAAAACATTGTCTTAAGTATAATCTGACTGATATTGATATTGAAACTGATTTCCTTCAATTATTCAATATGTTATCTTATAATAAGTTCCCCTGGTATTTAACTAAAGTATTAACATGTTGCAGAAAATTGTTTTCATCAAAGATGATATTAAAACATGTTTTTAGAGAAGAAAATGTATCTGCAGATTGGATAGCAAAGTATGCTTTGGAAAAGAAGCAGGACTGTTTATTCAGTGGATTGAACTGTCCTAGCCCTCTCAATGCTATTCTTCTGTTAGAAAGCTTGAATTTGGGGTATTTCAGATTTTCAGATTAATATACTAACCTTTTACGGCAGGTATCAACCTGACCATTGATTTTGTTTTCTCTTTGCAGGTATAAAACAATAAGACTCAGGTAGAAGAATTACATATTCCAGAGACTTCAAGAAGGAGTAGCAGGAAGAACAGGATTTGGAGCATAAATCATGTAAAGGACAACAAGAACAACATATATCTTGAAGATTTAACAAGGATGTATTCTTAAAAGTTAGATCAAGAGTCAAATGAAATGTTACCTTAACATTTTAATTGTTTAGATCCTCGATACTTATCTAAGTTGTAATGTAAACTTAAAGATCTCAAACTCTGTTTGTAATACTTTCAACATCAATAAAAGGTTACTGGATTTAAAAAAAAAGTTTGGAGACAAAACATTCGATCAAATAAAAGGTAAGGTCTCTAATATTTCTTGAGAAATCTTTTATATTGAATTAGAATTTGTTTAAGTTCAGCACAAATCTAATGATATTGGGATAATTGTTGAAATAGAGGTGACATATGGAATTTGTATTTATGCGATACGATATACGCACGGTACCCCGTGTTAGCAACATATTCGTGAGTTGCTCTATAATGGAATAGTTGCACATTTAAAATATTTTCATGATCATTAGAATAGGTCAGATATATTGATACAAACGAACCTAACCATGATAAGGATTTTGAAAGAAAAAATTGATAAAGTTGTAACTAATTTCATGTTAACCAACGAAAAAAGATGCATAAAACTATTTACAAGAAATGGTTTGAAACATTTGATCTGGAAACATCCACCCATTTGGAACTATTGGAGAAACAAAAACACCATGATCGTCCACGTGCTAAAGGAAAATCATCATCCACTAAATGAGATAAATTGCATTAGAAACATGTAGATTATGAAAAAAACTCTCGTAAAGCTATTATGTCAAACCCTTTTGAAACTCCTAAGGTTATCATTCATAAAATAAAATGAATTACACCCCGAATGAAAGGTGTTAATTTCGAACTACCAACATAAACTAGTGGTCATAGAGTTCAGGCAGAGTAATCTTCGGTAGTTGGACCTCTTTCAATAAGGTTGCTATCAATTCATAACGTTCAGGCGGAGAAACCTTTGGTAGGTGGGACTTCTTTAATGGCGCTTCCATATAGTTATATCATACCAAAATCTGATATTGGTTCTAAAGAATTAGTTAATAATCTATTTTTTTTAATTGCAATGGTTTTCTTTTCACTTCATACCTCTAATAACCACTATACACGACGTTAGACCAGATGGGTATTGCAGGTATCGGTTAGTATCACCTAGATTGTCCAACTAAGAATAGGGGTGAGGGTTGTTGGGAAAGGACTTTATGGCGAGCTTATGGATAACTATGACATTTACAAGAAAATATATAACTGTAAAAAAGAGTATTTAAAGGTCACTGAAAGTATACACTACTACAAATACCTACTAGTTTATTTTATTATATGCAAATGTCGGATACGGGGATAGAACTCACATCAAGCTTTCAATGCATTGTGCCTTTTGTACCATAATCAAGGTCACGCAGTTGAAGTTATACTTTCCTTCCATTGTGGGGTGCACCCCTTCTGATTTATAAAATTGTAGAAATCGGATTTGGTTTTGTTAATAACAATCATTTTATCAGTGTAGGTATTTTATTTTAGTTTGATTTTTATATTAAAATAATTAGCCATCGACATCCTCATTTTATTTTATTTATTATATAGCCTTCCATTTATGCTGACTACCGTGTGCATAAACACAACTTACATGGACAACATTGCGTACTGATGATGCAACAACTTGAGAATTATCATTACTAAGTTGCTATAAAATATATGAAGATCTTGAACATTGAATTCTATCATCACTAACCGAGAAGTAATCATTTAGATTAATTTGTGTAAGAATGTAACACAGGCTTATTTGTTTAGTGTATTATTTTATGTTATCTATTAATAATATACTGAAAACTTATTTGTTGAACGTACCGTTTTATGTTATTATGATAACAATGTAATATAGACTTATTTGTTTAATGTACTCGTTTTATGTTACTTTGTTAACAATTTGCAAACCTCATACTTAACTCGATAATATTTTACATTAGACACAAATACATTGCACATGAAATGATAATCATATGATAATATGTAACAGAAACACAGATAACGCAACTAAGAGTTATATCGTTACATATCTAATTCTAGAAAGTGCACATATTTCAGTCTACTACTAATAAAGTCTAACTCAGTATCGCGAGGTATATGTTGTTTAATTGTATTATTAATCCCAAATCCAAGCACCTTATATACCTTTTGCCTAACATCATGCGGGAGGTCAAGAACCCAAATTTTTGGAATCCAAAACATATATTGTAGCTTGATAAATACATAAGCATGCAAATATGAACTAAAGAACATATGAGAATTTAAAACAACATTAAACGTTAACATAAAACAAAATTAATTCAAATCACTCAAAGGAACATAAGTAATACAATAAGTTAAAGTGATCAAAGGATCAAGAAATAACATTAAACATGAAGATAAAATAACAAAAATATATTCAAATTCATATCATTTGTTAAAAATTATACTTCTCTGTGTTTTCTCTTTTTCAACGATTTCTTCCTCCACAAAACGTAGCATATATCTTGTTAAAAAAATAAGTTACTTTCAAATGGAACGAGTTATAAACCTCATTCTTAATTTCCTATTGGAGGTCAAACACACAATACATTAGTTTTCTTATAAGATAATTCTAGTTTGTATATACTTCTTCACGACTGCATTGAAAGGGTATTCGTTTCCTCTTGCACCCTCATACATGTACCCGTACATGTAGTACATTGAATATAACACTTCGTTAATAATTCATTGGTAGTCTAATTATACTTTGTTAACTTCACATGCTTGAAGGCTTGGAGAGATTAGAGTCTTTATTTACAGTCTATTCCATATTGAACAAAGTTATCTAAGTAGGTGAAGTTGTGTGTTCAAAGTTACGTTAGTTGAGACCTTCATGAAGAGAAGTGAATGATAAAATTGGTGGGTAACGATTATGAAAGATCCATTATTGGCGGGTAAAACAAGGTACCATATTTTTTGGCTAGGTAACTTTAAAACAAGACTAGTTTTCTAGCTGTTCCAATTTTGGCGCCAATCATTAATCAAAAGCATCATGGATACACTAACTGTGCACCCATGGTGTGTGGTGCATCGTACCATCGATACAATGTTCATGAACCGATGGTGCATCTTGCCTTGCACCGATTATGCATATTTAATGCACCATCGGTGTGTCTTGTCACGTACCATTGGTGCCAATGCGAGCCAGAAATGTTATGTCGTACCGACGGTGCACAGACTTGGAATCTATGGTGCATGTTGCTTTGGTAACAGTTGTGAAATATTTTTCTAACAAGAATATAAAACTTAAATATTTTACTAAGAATTTGTTGGTTTTTTTGTGTATGAATTCAAAACCTAAGTATTTTACTAACATAAAATTATTTTGTGAGTTTATAAAATAATTTTTGTGTTTTTTTTTTAATATACGTAAGTGTTTGACTCACTTTGTTGGTGCGAATATAGTGTCCGCGAATATAAGGCACCCGAATAAAAACATAAGATATGCGTATGATACGTGACAGATAATTTATTGGTCGGTAAACTGAAGAAATTCTACCTAAGTAAATATGTTCATGAATCATTTCAAATTAAACCCCACTCCTCGTGAAGACTCTAACTCGGAGTAAAACTCGTCAATAGTGGGTCCCACAACCTCACACAATAGGTATATATATCCTCTTGTAGATTTATTGGATGAGTGTAATACTTTAGCAGGTGAGCTATGAGAGGTCTGAATGGAGTACGTGCGAGATGAATCGCTACTTTAGGTTAAGCTGTCAAGTACCACATGTCCAACACATTATAATATGCATGGATGACAAAAAAATATTAAGGTTGTACACAAAATTATTTAGTAAAAAAACAACACTTAATAAACAATATATATAAGTTAAAATTTTAATTTAATAATTGTAAACTTACACTTCCGATGAAAGTGTTGAATGCCGTGTGCTCCTTGTAGTCTCGAAACAGTTAAACAAATAATCTCATTTAGTCTACTTTTCATGTCACGACGTTCTCCTTCTTCTCAAGTAACTCGTGATCTACATCACCAATCTCGGAGCTACCGGTAACCACATGAGAGTGTGGTATATGATGAGCTACTGATGGTGAATGATGAGATGATGATGATGAAAGAACAAGTGATACAGATGTGCATCATTTTCCTCGTGATTCTGACGAAGAAGATGAACACTCTACGTACCTATTTAACCCCCAAAGCTCCCAAATTCATCCTAACATCACTCTAAATGCATAAACCCTAACATAACCTATAAATTCCACAACAAATCACAGCAACAAACATATAATATACTAACTAATAGCTAAACAATTCAAAAATCCCAAAAACTCGAAGACAAGAAAAAATCAATAGGACTTATTTTGGTGGAGAAAGGAGGAAGATCAATTATTTCACCATAAAAGAAGATGACACCGGAAAAGGAAATAGATTAACGGGGTGGAGCAAAGTGGTCTAAAATTGTAGAGAAATAAAAAAAAAGTTAAAAAAAAATTAAACACCTTTTAGAAATAAAATCTCTTATATATATTCTATATGCATATTCTAATAATGATACTTTTATAAAAAAATGGATGAAGTTATATTATTTTTTAATGGAATTATAAATAAATAAGATTAGACCGAATTAGATAAAAATTGATGGACGTTATTTATAAATAACATTTTAATGGTATATTCCACTTAAAACAAATTGGCATTTAATGTTAACATTATCAGAAATGATTATATATTTCATTTGGCATTTTACCGATATATCTCACTTGAAACCAATCATCATTTAATATTAACATATTGGCGCCCGTTATTTAATATTAACGTAGAGTCAACCTAAGCTATTCTCCTGTTTGCGTGGGTTGATAAAAAAATGGAATCTTTTCAAAAAAATTAGTTTTTTTATTGTTTTGTCTTTTTGATAGGAGGAAAGTTTGACTTGTTTCAAAGTTTGAAACATTTAAAGACGCCGACTTAAGTTTTCTATTTATATACTAAACTCAAATTATAGGTAAAAAAATAAAATAAAAACCTTATATTTTATAACGCTAACAAAAAATTTAAAAATAGAAAGTAAGAAGCTCACCGAGGAAGTCAAAACTCCAAATTAGATAAATTACTGTTTTTTTAAAATAAAACTAGTTTGAAGTATAAATATCCATGGAGTTTTCCAATTTGCAAATTTGTATCATACGAAAAGTCGGTGATACATCGTAATTCGTTGTTGGTGTATTTTCTTCACGATGATTGCAATTTTGTATAGGCTAAAAATTGGACTTGTCGTTGACGACCTATCTTAACCACGTTAACGACGACTTTGAATATGATATAAATTGGATTTTTAGTAGTTGGTTTTGTAGCTTTACCACACTGGTGGCCTACTTTTACCACGCTGACAGACTTCGATTATGTTAGAAATTTGTCTTTGTAGTCCCGGACACTGTAAGTAATGCGGATTGTGTAGCACGTGCGAACAGTCGGTGAATGTGAAAATTAATTTATGGGACTATGCGTATATGCTTACACCACCAATGTTTGTACTAGGGGCTACCGGTATGCTGTAAATACCCTGGCGGTGTGGCTAGTCTGCACCGCCGGTGTCCTCTTAAAATATGACTCGTATTTTATTTTCATTACTACTGAGTTACGATATTAAGCTCCAGAAATCTAGTGCTTACACCAGTAGCGGTGAATTACATTTGTGGTATAAGCATGTGTACTCCGGCAGTGCGTGAGTCCCCTAATCTTATGTTCATATTTTATGGATTTCATTTCTAATAATTTATGATTGTTTGAGGTCAAGAATCCTGGACTTGTGGGGGTGGAATCATGTGTTAAGGATATTGGATTTGCGAGTGTGGATTCCATGTGTTAAGGATACCATCTTAGCGAGAGAGGATTCTGGTGCTAAAGATACCAACGGAATACCCGAGGCTCTCAACGTCTATTATAGTGACTTGTTTACCATGAAAGCCAACTGTACGCAACAGAAGTTGGTTGATTGGGTTATGGATACCGTAAAATACTAGCTAGTAGTCAACGTCGCAACGATGTGAAGAAAAATAAAAATCTTAGGCTATTATTCGAATGCGAAAGCTCCGCATCGTACATAAAACTAATAACACTGAAATATCTTAAGAGAAAGTTTACCATAACAATAAATGCATATGCTCTTTTAAGCTTAGATTCGAAATGGTAAAAGATAATGAATAGTCCCTAAAGATCGTATATGAGTCCCACAATCTTGAGAACAATAAATACCGTAAAAGTTATTCTTATTTAGGAAGGTTGTTAAAAAAAGTTGGAATTTGCAATTAGTTCTACCAGCATAGGATTCACTCATCGGGTAATTTTGGGCGCAATGAAAAAGATGAACCCTAAGAACTCGTCTTGCTTGCGCACTATATACAATGCTAAATTAAAATAAAGTAAGGTCGAGAAAAGAAATTGTTTGCATATGCAATATTTGTGAGGTAAACTGAAATAGTTAGACTACTTCAAATGGCATAGACCGGCCGCAAACAAGAGTGGTATCATAATTGAACTTTTCTTTGCACACCCGGTTAGTTTAGATTTTCTATGGGCGTTTCCAAATGTACTAGTATGAGTTTGTTGAAGCCACTTGTACCGGTATTACTTTCTACATCAGATTTGCGTTTATATCCGGGAAGAAACTTGACAACTACAAGTGTGTATCAGAATATTTGAAATTGTTGATGGTAACTCAGTCCATCGAACAACCGTCCATTATTTTAATGGATAGAGACTTAACTTTAGTTAAGGTGATCGATCAAGTGTTCCCCAAAGTAACCCACTTGTTATGTAATACGTACGTCATAGGAAAAATCAAAAAATCTTCGAGGTTAAAAAAGTCTCTGATGCATTTTTAAAGGTGTGAAATAATATGATGTTATCGAACACAAAAATCTCGTTCAATAAAAATTGTGACTTCAAAGATCATCCAAAATCAATCAAATACACTGAAAGTTGGTTAGAGCCTTACGATGTTAAGTTTATCACGTAAATAACTAACAAGTTCTTACTTTTTGGAAACCCAACCACTAACCGCATCGAGAACACTAATTTCACCCGTAAGCGGACCTTTGGTACGAGCAAAGATAACTAAGACTCATTTTGGTTGAAGGTGCATACGTTTCTTGGTCTGCAACATGGAGTAATTAGAGGGTCATTCGAGAAGAATCGAATTTTAGCACTACAATTTTTTTGCACAAGATGTACAAAAATCGAAGAGTTAACGTCTCTCACAAAACCTTAGAATTAATTTCTATGGAAGTAGAATGCTTTTAAAATATGGAACTTAATGACAGTTCAAATTTCTTGTGTCATATACAAACTATGCCTAATATACCTTCTTCACACGACATCTTCGGTTTTGTTAGTAAAGGCATAACGGTACCTAAACACTTTTTCCATAATCACTAAAAGAGGTTAAATATAGTTTAATGTACTAATTTAACGATGAAATAGATATTGATATAAAAACTAGACAAACTAGTTAATTTTTCCATACAAAACGAAGACGAAGCACATAGAGCATGTGATAGATGCAGAGAAAGAGAGTGAACCATCGTTACATCAAACTTTCAATATTTTGTCGACCATTATGCGAGGAAATTGAACTCCGCCAGTAAAAGTATGGAAAACGATCAGAGTTCCTACATAATCAAGTGGTCATATTTCTCCTCCTGATAAAACGTTTAGAGTTGTATTGTCATTTGGAACTCGTACGATGCATTCACTATCAAGTGGAACGATAGGTTGTAGCTCAAGCAGTATGATACCTTTTAATTTACAATGAGATTCTCATATGGTTGGTTATTTAAAATCATTCCTTATCGTGTGTAGACCTTTAATAACTATCATCAATGATGTTAAATCAGAAAGACATATACGAGCAACAAGATTAATGGAAATTGATTAAGAGTTCCATCTATTACGAGCTTATGGATTATCCGGCCGATTAGATAAAGATATATGGTAGTATATGGGAGTTGTCTAAGACTGAGGAATGTGTAAAGTACGACCATATGGTAACGGTACTTTTGATTATTGGATGACAATTCCCGAGATGGGAATCGCTACCGCACTAAAGTTTAATTGCATCCTTCATTTTATGGCCCACTCGAGGAAGAATAATGTTAGTTATACTTATTTACATTTACGATGAGAACCCCCTCTGATGTAAGAGAGGAAAGAAATTAGGTTGGTTGGGTGAATGACAACCACTTTTCAATGTAGTTTTTAAATTTCAACTAATACATTTGGTTAAATTGACAACAGTTTTGAGATATATACAATGTAAAAAAAATTATGTAGTTTATCATTACGACGAATGGTTCGTGTAAGAAGATACATCCTTTTTATACAAAATTAGGGAATGAATATGACAAATCTTGGGTTTGGGAATAACTAATTATTATATGTTGTAAGAGATATGTAAAATTCAAAGTCATAGTTTTGAAGTAACCAATCTAGCCGCTTAAATGCACTATTTTCATCCAATTATTTTTCATTCTAATCTATATACTATTTTTTACGGATAAAACTTGAATTTTATAAAGATTATAAGAAAGGAAAATTCACAATGATAACATTAGACATAACGGTATTCCCATCATTTTGTTACAACTACTATGTTATGTACAACTTTAGTAGTTTTATGAATTTTATCAAACTCAATCTCATTATATACTATGACTATATAGAATATAGTAGTATATTTCAATTACATTATCAAGTAAAGTTTAGGGTAATACTTTAGGACATGTATCCATAATGTACAAATTTCGGGTATTGATAGATCTACTCTACCTTTCCAAGTAAAATTTAAGATAATGCTTTATCTTAACCTATATATATTTTATCTCAACCCTTAATTTAACTGGAACTCATCACGTGGATTTATCCTGACACATCCCAGGATTCACGTTAGTCTTATTCAATATGTGCCCCAAGCAGATTGGTTAATGGGATTACGTCATCCACAACTTACACATGTCCAATTTTGATAGGTCTATTTGGATTACGTTATATTTGGCTAAAAGCTCAATAAATATACTTTTGACTCTTGTTCAATAACTTAACCTTGAAAACTCACAAATATGGGTGATGCAAATTAAAATGTGAACAAAAATGTGCATATGTTGAAAGCCGTTGATTACATGAAATGCATAATGTCGAAGAAACTCCTTATTTTATCGGTGTAGTTTTATGCAAAATGTACTTCATGCACGGTAAGGAAACAATATACCACTTGTATGATGTCCCAAGCATGTGGACGTGAAGAATTTGCCAATATGTTAGAATATGTGAAAATGGTTCCGAGTATGTCAACTTTGTCACTCCCCTATAAAATCGAACGTGAAACCCGCGATGTTTTCAGTATAAGATTTTAAAGATTTAATACAAAAGATATGTTAGATCATGTGATGCAAGAACTTAAAGATAAAGTAGACACTGAAGCTAATTGTGTCAAAGCCGCTTATGCAAACTCTCATGGATCTAACGAAGATGAGAAATATCCGTTCAAAAAATGGTTTAAGCACGGATGGAATTATGTGGCACCATAAATGCGTTTTTAAATTCAACAATGTCAACTATCTATCTATTTTCTTTACTTATTTTTGTGCTTCGATTATGTATTATGTACGAATTATGTAATTTTCGTAATTATGTTAACTAACTTAAATATAATGGTATTGTTTAAAATTTATTATTATCATATTTTTTATAACATACAGGGTATTTTGCCTCAGAAATAGTATATAAATTACAATAACAGTGGTTCCATTACACCACCAGTCCATAATTTGTACATCAGTAATGCATAATTTGAACATTGGTAGTGTAAAATTTCATCGACGGTGTACACATGATACGCTGCTGGTGTAGACCTGAAAATGAAATGGAAGTCAGTTCATTTGTTATAGGAATACACCTGTATTACCCAATTTATACACCACATGTGGTAAAACTATGCCATCGGTGCATAATTGTTTGATATGCAACATAATATTTTACCACCATTGTAAAATAGCTAACGCTTCCGGTGTAAAAAATATAAAACGAATTAAAGTCATATAGCATTTATATAGGCGTCAACCGACGATGTGATATTTATACGTTACCGGCATTATTACTACAGCGCTGGTACATAATGCTTACACCGCTAGCGCATAATAGTTCACGCCAGTGTAAGAAACACAAAATTACTTAGAAGTAAGATATATTTCTTATAGGCGTCCAACGGATTTGCACAAATTTTACGTTGTTGGTGCGTTGACTAAACTGCTTGCGTTCAATTTTTACACCCACATCGGTTAATTCAATTGGTGGTGTATAATTTACACAATGTCAGCTTCAAAGTATGTTGTTAGTGTGTAATTTATATATCGGCGGTTCAAAATATGTTATTAGTGTGTAATTTATACACCGGCGGTTCAAAATATGTTATTAGTGTGTCTTTATACACCGACGGTGGGAAATGGCACCGACAGTGTATACATGTTTACGCCGTTGTGCGGGCCTAGTACTTTCAAAAATAAAACAGACTTTTCCTCTAAGTTAAAGCAATTTCTATTTACAACGTTCAATAAAACTTAAACAAACACCCATCAAACTTAAACAAACATTCATTTAACAAACTTAAACCTAACTCAAATTATATAAACAACCATTCAATTCACCTGAATTTTTCAAGACATTATCATCCAACATAAAAATCCATAATCCAACGCAAAAAAAAACATTATCCTAACGGCATAGCATAAAAATAACAGTTACATGTTGCATACAAGGTACAAAATGAATCATACGAGGAGGAGCCAGGGTTGATGATGGTAAGGATTTGGTTCTTGAACTTGAGAAGTTCCACTTAGATTTCGTCAATAGGTATAATATGGTTTATGGTTTGAAACGCCTCTAACATGTTCCGCTCTCCTAGAAGAACACGAGTAGTGATATGGAATCCATCAGATATTTTCACGTCGTACTGAGCTATAACAGTCGTACTGTTTGGTATAAGGGATTGGGTGTACCTGTTAGCGGAAAAAATATGTGTTTAGTAATCATCCTAGTACGACCGGTTAACTGGGTAGTCCCAGTGGTCAACCTTCTCTAGATCTGTTCCAGCTGAAAAAATATTCAGTGGCTTCACTTGGACCTAACCAAACTGTCGCAACACTCAATCTGTTATATACACTTCAGTTACATGCATAATCCAAATAATATTACGATATAACCCCACCGCCTACTCCGAAAAACTATCCCTCAAATCTGCATATGATTGGAATATCACCTTCGAACAAACACATATACAACTAAGAGATAATTCGAAACCTAGTAAAATTAAAAAAACAATAATAACGTCATCTTTCTCGAGACTGAAAAAGAGGTCGCGGTATTACGTCTTCGGCCTAATATTTTCCCCCGTTTGCTTTTTTGGCGACCAACTAAGAAATTTGGGTATATATAAACTATATCCGCTGTTAACTTGAGGGCACAAACAAGGTAAATTAATAAGGCTTTGAATCCGGTCAGGCGCGGTGAATTCGACGCTACTTCTATCATTTTGTATAGACATGTCAACCCTCAAGTACCCCATGTTATACTAATGAGCCAATCCATGTACTCTAACAAAGCACAAAAATATGCTTGTACGTCTTCTAGCTGGTGTTGGTAAAAATAGTGCAACTGAACATATATATGCATGCGCACTTGCGGTGTTTAGGATCATCTGATCATTATGTTTCGAATTTTCATCATAATACTGGGGCACTAAAAAATTATTCCTGAGCCATTTCATACCAAAACCAACCAAATCATTCTTCTCTAACTCATCTTGAGTCTATGTCAGCGTAACTCCCAATGCAACATAATGCGTGTACGGTTCACCCAAAGTTTTGCTTTATCTATTTTTATTATTTTTTGAACCATCGAGAGGCCAATAATGACAGATATATCATCTAACATGATGTTAATATCTACGAAATAGAACTGGAAATCGGAAAGCCTCGCTCAAGTGAGGGTTTTAGCTAAACTCGCTCAAGTGTCTGATAAGAGGCTAGAACGGAGTCACTCAAACAATAGTTTGTACAACCAGTTGTCTGTTAAGGGCCAATTGACCTAAGAATCTGTACTTGGCCTGAATTTTAATACTCAGACACGACTAGAAACACATAAACAAAACAAATTATTATAATCTTATTATCGAGTGTTAAAAACAAATTAAATAAATATTTAGCACTATAGGGTGTTGAAACTCAAATTCAAGATAAATGTGTTGTAAGCCTCGTACTGCTGGTAGTCTGGAAATATTGTGACATTGTTATGCGTCAAGAATAAATTCTTGAGAACGATCAGAACGATCAAGATGTTGGGTTTCCCTATACGATGCTTCGACACAAACCAAAGGCGCTTCTGTCGGAATGTGATGCACCTCCTTAGTAATGTGAGGCTCGTTTGTATAAGAAGCTTTATCGTTATTCGATGAAGATGAAACTTCACCGTAAGGAGTTTTTTCGGTAGCACGTCCCACCATTTTTCATCTAATGTTTTTTCACTTTAGGTGGTGCACTGACCAGTCCATGTTCCTTAAAACTAGGTTGGAACTGAAGGGTGACTAGGTTTAACCAACTTTTTTCCCATCTCCTTTGCTCGAGCATCCTCGTGCCAGCCTTTTAATTGTGCCTCATTCTTACTTGCCTGTTTTATACAACCAAAAGAAACAAATATGATCAAAATATCCAGAAAAACACTTCCTACATGTAAAAGACAGCTTCTTACACTACCGGTGTGATATAGTTACGCTTGCAGCGACTTATGGTTGTCAGTCTTGCCTGCCTCGACAATGACTAGTTTTAGTGATTTTCCACTAAATTAATCATTGCTGGCATAGACAACACTGGCAACACAAATATTGTTGTCAGCATAACTGCATCACACCTGCAGCGTCGAAGAATAGGATGGAAACCCATAATCCTGTTCTTTGACAAAACCTGAAACCTTTAAATCAGAACCTACACTAATGTTCTAACACAATCCAACACAAGAACATTAATATATCATATCAAACTCAATTATAACACTACAACTAACTCATTTCACAACTTAAATGAAAATCTAAGCAAGAATAAACATACAACTAAGAAACTAAACTAAACCATGAAATAGAAGAAAATTTATTATTTACTGTTTCTTATTTATTGAAAAAGATGTAGGCTTGTTGTTTTGAGAATATATGATAGATTTTGGCCCATAGATTAAGTTCATTGAATTTATGTTATTGGAAGGTTGGAGGAAGAAAGAGAAGTTTGAGAGGAAAATGATGAAGTTTGAATTTATGGTTAGTTAAAAGTTAATTTGGATTAGTTTAGAGTTTTGACTAAAAATATATTGGTAATAATTTGGAACAACTTATAAACTGTTTTGAGTGAAATTAATTTAGAACGACTTACACTTAATAGACATAACTTAAATTAACCCATTAACATATTTACGCCCGATACTATACATATCGTGATTAATATATTGGCCCCCACTATACAATATTCTCATCAATCGTTATTTGAGATTGACATATCGGTTGTGAATTTATTATTAATATATTTGAACAACATTTTTGCTATTTGATATATACATAACGGTTGTGCATTCATTATTAACATATTGGAATAGGCTATGGCTAAAATTTCGACCATTTGACGAACTATCCCCAATTGTAAGTAGTTACATCAATTGTTGTAAGTAGTTACAATCTAACAAAATTACCCTTACTGAAAACACTAAGTTATACCCTAAATACACTAACCATTCCTAAAATTTAAAACAATTTATCACCCATACTTTCTTCTTCTTCCATACCTTATCCTCTTCTCATTTCTTCCTTCAAAAATCTCAAGAACCAAAAATAAAAAAACTCTAAAAACTATTCGATTTCAGTTTCGTAAAAACAACTTTATATCATCATATACCAAAACAATTGTCAAATGAAAATAGTAAGTATATTTATCCTTTATTTGTTTATATTTAATTTTATAGTTTTTGAGTTAATTTTGGTAGATTGAAAGCATTAATCGTGTTAAATTAATTAAATCTAGGGTTATAATTATTATCGTTAGTTTTTTACTTATGTTAGATTAGGATTTTATGTTTTGAGATTTGGTTGTTTCTAGAAGAACAGTGGCCGGTTTTTTCAGCCGTTCTTCGTCCCCGTCGGTGCAAAGCATTCGAACTGCCATATTGTGGTCCTCACACCGGCATGGGCTAAATTTAAAGTATGAATAATTTAGTTCTCATCAGTGCGGTTTACTAGCCCGACGGTGAAAAACTTTACAATCGTCAGGGTCACTTACCCGTGGTGGCGGGGACTAAATTATCCTTGCTTAAAATTTAGTCAATGTCGGTTTGAATTTTATAACTCGGCGGTTCCAGTGCTTCACACTGGAGGGAGGAAGACCAGTTTTATGTTCTTCTCTATTTTCCTCTAAATGTGAAACCAACCAAAAAATATTCTTGTTATTGCGGGAAAACAATTTCTAGAACAGAAATAACCCTCTAAAGGTCGACGTGATGAAGGCCAGAAAGAGGTTGAGAAACCTATTTCGAGAAAAGGTCGTATGCAACCGGGTAGTAGTAGTAGTAATAGTGGCTCACATGGGACAGAAGGTAGCCGGGCTGAGAATTCTGAGCATATAGTACGGTCAATATAATGTAGCAGGATAGAAACTGCTAGGCAACAGGGTCAGGGTAGTGTCTACAGCGAACACAGTCTTTGAGATGAATTACATGTAGATGATTCAAAAAACGAGGAAGATGAGCCTCAAATTCTTACCCAAGTACGTACTACACATCCAGAGAGCTTGAAGAATTTATTTTTAGTTCAAAATAGTGTCATAATGTTTCCTGACTACCTACACCATGAGGCTTACCACACCTTCACTAAGAATGTAAGTCATATAATTTATATCTCACGATATTTGATTTTTTTCTTTCTTTATATCCATATTAATTTTCTAACTTGATATGTTTTTAATAATTTCAATATCATCTGGGTATTACCGTCCAGGCCAAGTATAGACTCCTCCGCTAATGGGACTTGACCAACCAATAAGTTGTGAAGATTATCCTTCTAACCACTCCATTTTGTCTGATGATTCGCCACTTCTTAAGCTCAACTCAAACTCGCAGTTGGACAATGTATTTATTGAATGTTGGTATCAGGAGACGAACACATTTTAGTTCTCTTTTGGCGAGATGACTATCACGTTAGACGATGTACTTTTCACTACTGGCCTCCCGGTAATGGGGAGAATAATCGAGTCGGTTACAAGCAACACTTATTATCAGATTTATGAAATTTATAGTACGTTGTTAGGAGTTACGCCTGAGAGATTCAAGAAAAACTGAAGGACCATGATAGGGTCGGTTGTGGTTTTATATAGCTTAGGGAGGAGTTTGCGGGAGATGATTATTTAGATTCTAATTCTATGCATACTTATGCTATGAATTTATATGTTGCACGTGCCTACATCATGTACATGTTTGGTTGTACAATATTCACCAACACGAGCCATATAATCCATACATGCCGATTTTATCCTATCTTTGGAGCACATGGATAAGCTTGGTGAGATAGTTTAGGATGCATGCATATTGCGTATCTTTAAAAAAGGTTTGGGAGGAGTTTCAAAGACAACGCTCAAGAGTCTGATTGGTTTATTTAGATTGTTAGATTGTTGGATCTACAACCATTTCCCTTGTTTCTTACCTTCTTTTAACAGTGTATATAGTATATCAAATCCCAATATTGTAAGTTGGTTTCCTATAAAACTAACTCGGATAAATGTTCCGCCAAAGACTTACTAGCGCGACGTCCTTGCCAGTCTGAAAATAATTATGTAAGTAGTTTTATTTAACTATTGTTAATTTTAACTTCACCAATTAGTTCCTTAAAAATTTATATGTTTATTTGTTTTACAGGTGATTTTCCAGCCTCATATTGACATATGAGAGGGGGTTTCAGATCAGAAGATCGGCTTGTTTAGAAATCTTATTCGGATTATAAAGATGACATAAGTATATCTACCGGATTCAGTGATGCGAAAATTTGGTTAGATTAAAAAGAAGGCAATGGATCCGATTGTACCTCGAACTCTTATTAAGAAATGAGATAATATCCAGTATCATTGTGACACTCTAGATTGATAAAATTGGTGGTCGCATTTGTATGTCATTCGTAGCTATACACGATCTTTGACGGAAAACTATAAGACGATAACACCTCAGTACGCAGCTTATGTTGCAAAGTATGGATGGTTTCAAATCACTATATATATTCTTAAACACCGTTCTGCTTTAGAGTGATTCATACGATAAATCGTATTCGAACTTTTGATAATAGCACAAAAAAGGCAATCAATTTCACGAAGAGAGTGATGCAAATCACAAGTCCCTAGCTCTTTTTCATCTTAGCTATCTTAGTATTATATTTTTTTCTTAATGACATTCGTTGTTTTTCAAGAACTATTTTTGCACGTGTTGTGTTTTATTTTTTTCAATTTTTTTTATAACATAACATTTTGTTTTGCTGATGGACATGTATGTTGTATAAAATAAGTTTGATTTATTGTGTTGCACTTTTGCTTTGTATTGACCCTTGTTATGAATTGATTTTCTTGTTTTTTGTGATTGAGAAACTCTATATGTAAGGTTTCCTACAATTGTATAAGGTTATAGTATTTTTCTACCTTTCAACCGTCGGTGCGGAACACCCACACCACAAATTAGAAAATTCCACACCGGGGGGAGATTTTCCGCCGGCGGTTTAACAATTCTTCACCATCGGTGTGCTAGTCCAAAAGTATAATTACATTTATAATTGTTACAATTTTTAAATTCATCCTCGCCGGTTGGAGGCCAACATCCAAGACTTGAATGTTGGTGTTTTTGGATGCCATCCAATGAAGGTGTGGGATTCTGTAACTGCTAACAGGCTGATTAACGCAGGCTGATTAACCAACGATTATGAAATTACTCACCGGCCCACCGCCGATTTAAAAACTCATCACCGCCGGATGGATGCCCACATAATCTACTTCAATATGGTTGGCTCTGAATGGCTCCTACCGGCGATTTGGAAATTACCCACCGGAGGGTTCATTTCCCACCGGTGGATGGAAAATTCTCCATCGTCGGGGGAAGGCCCACTAGAAGGATTAACGGTTCCGCCAAGGTAGAATAGTTCGTCAAACTATATTGATTTCTCACCAATTTGTTTTGACATTCTCGCGGCCAATGTTGTTTCATTCCCGCCGAATCACCTTCTATAAATAAAGGAAGCGTGAACGAATATACATAATAAAATACCATGGGTTATGTGAATTGGAATGTGCACGAAGATGCGCATCTGCTCAAAGCTTCTGAATTCGTGAAATGCACGATCTATAAGAAACTCTTAGTTTTATCGACACTGTTATATGCATAATTTACTTTACTTCATGCACGGTAGGAAACAACTTGTTTGAAGTGTATGATTCTCCAACCACGCTAACTTCAAGAAGTCGTTGGGAGGTTAGATGTTTTTTAACACTGGTCCGAGTATACCGATTACGTCACTGCCTTATGAAATCCAACGTCAAACCTGTGATTTTTTCAGTATGAGATTTCAACTTACTATTACTAAAGAATGTAGGAACATGCAAAAACTACAAGATAAAATAGATGCGGAAGCCAACTACGTAGACACTTACCCCGATTCTGATGGAACTAGCAAAGATGATGAATATCATTTCAAGAAACGGCCAACGAACGAATGGAATTATCCTTCACCATGAACGCACCTTTAACATCTACTTTGTCAACTATATCAACTATTTATTTACTTTAGTTGCTTGCATTTGTATTTTGAAATATTTAATGTTCTTACTATGTGAACTAATGAATGTTTAATATTACTATTTGAAAATTAACGTTATCATAATCTTCAAATTATACAAGTTCTTAGCGTGGTAAATTATATGTAGATTACAATGACAAAAACATTAAAAGAAATAGGCTAAATCATTTATTTCGAGACTATGATTTTTAATTTCTTCGTATCTCTTGCAATGAGAATGAATCGGTAATGCACAACCTTCCATATTCACTGAAATTCGCTCCTCATATCACTCCCTTGTTTATGAACTCCGCTCTCCCTACCAAATTTGCGACCCAGTGTCCACTCTCTCTATGAAAAATAACCAATGAAATTTTAAAATATTTTTGTAACGGTGGCACACTCGCTTTTTAGGAAGCTATCACATGCTCATTAACGATGTGGTACATTTAGTGGATGATTCAGATGCAATTATAGGTAACTTAAGTTTGGAAGATGGACGACCACGCACTTTTACTTTGTCCAAAGGCTCTAAGAGGAAAATTGTTTCTGGATGACCAATGGCAAACCATTTCTTGTAAACATGATTTATGCATGCTTTGTCCTTGGTTTCCATGGCATTGACTACGAGTTTATATATTTTTTCTTTCAATTACTCGATCGTTGTAAGATCAGTGTGGACAACTATGTCTAACCTCTTCTAATGATCGTGAAAAAATATTAAAGGTACTTCTAAGCCTTTGCTTACAAATTCATAGTTGTCGTGCGAACAAGGTATACCGTGCATAGTTTATATTGCACAGCGAGAAGTAATGTTATACGTAACTTTCATTATTTGGCCACATTTTATTTTGTTAGAAAAAAATCCAAAGCATAGTGGGAAACTTTGTTTTATAGCTTTATGTACATATTGTTAGCGAGTTTATGTAGGGCTAACAATCTACTATTTTCAAATGAGGCTTTAATATCTCTGTATTGAGTTCGATAAAAGTACGCACCTTCAACCAAAAAGACTCGAAATTATATGTGCTCGTACCGAGGAAATGCTTGAGGGTGGAATGAGCGTTCTCCACGTAGTTAGTGGTTTGTTTACAGAAATACAATGACTTTTTAGTTTCCACATAATAAACTTATCACTGTAAGGTTCTAACTAAGTTTCGGTGTATTTGATTGCTTCTCAGATATTCTTTGAAGTCGCGAATCATTTGTGAACGATATTTATTGAATGAGAGCTTCGTTTTTTACAACATCATTTGACTTAACACTTTCAAAATTTCATCGGACAATTTTTATCATTGATGATTTTTTTCGTTTTCGCTAGAACGTTCATGTTAATGTACCATCGAGATAACATGTGTGTTGCATTGGGGAACACTTAATCAACCGCCTTCACCAACGCCAAGTCCGTATCTGTCAAAACAATGGAGGGTGGTTCAATGGAGTGACTTACCATCAATGATTGTATACAGTCTAAGACCCATTTGTAGCTCTCATATTTCTTCTCGGACATAAACACAAATTTGATGTAGAAAATCTTCCTCGTACAAGTGGCTTCAACAACCTCATACAACGACATCTCATATCTTATTACCTTGTAGGTGTCGTCAATTATTAGTACATTTAGAAACGTCTGTAATAAATCCAAATTAACTGGGTATGCAAAGAAAATTTCACTTATGATACCGCTTTTGGCTTCGCACGATCTATGTCATTCGTAATAATTTAACCTTTTTAGTTCACTTAAAAAGTATTGGAACTGTGAGAGATCGCCTTTCTATATCTTTTGTTGTTTAGTTGAGCATTATACATGGTGCGCAAGGACGATGAATTGTTAAGGTTCAACTTTTTCACTTCACCAAAAATATCACGAGGACGGGAATCCTATTTTGGTGAAACTAATTACAAAATCCAAATCTTCTTTAGAAAATCGTCCCAAGTACGAATGACCTTCACTAAAATTTGTAGTCTCATGATTGTAAATCCCGCATACGATCTCTAGGGACCATAAATCAAAATTTACCCTATTTTCTTTAAGCGCGAAAGGGCATTCGCATTTTTTGGTCCCAATAGACTTTCTCTAAATATTTTTTGGTTCTACCAACTTTGTGTAATTTCCTGATCTCTCGAATACAAACACTAGTCTAGGATTTTTTTAAATATTGGCATCGTCAAGACGTCGTAATGTAACTACAAACCCTTTGTCATTTAAGGTAAGCTCAACCCAATCGACCAATTGTTGTTGCGTATAGTTGGATGTTACAAATCATTATAATCGATGAAGCAAGCCTCAAAATCCTCTCTTCATAATATGGAATCATTGAGCTCTTTCTCACATATAGTTAAAATTTAATCATGAAAATAATAATAAAAGAGATAATACTACATTTTCGGTAGGGGTTCAACAAACCGGCGGTATAAAATTTGACGCCGCCAGTTATGTTTCCCACCTTTAGTACAAATATTTCCACCCCGCCGCTATAAGAATCAAATAAAAAAACTAATTCTTATTTTCTTTTAACTCTCCTACCGAGAGGACAGAGCATACAAACTGGCAGTGTCGAAATACAACCACGGTGGTACCAATAGCAATAAATCTTTGGTGCCTAATTTCTAGCAGTGTTTTCTAATCTTTACATCAGCGGTGCTGGTTTGTTCATACCAGCGGGACTAATTTCATGTTGAATTTGTACGTAAAAAATTAGGCATCGCCGGTAGAGTGTTTCTCGAGCGACGATGGTAGAGATAAGATAACAAAGAAGAAGTAGAGCTGGATAAACTCAAAGCCTATACAGAATAAAACTCAAAAGTTCAGAAAAATAATTCTCAAATTAACAAAAACTGTTGTGGAAGTAGGGTTTTAGAGTTTAAATTGGAAAATGCTCTAAACCCTAATCCAAATTACATAGACATCCAGAAAGAAATAAAATACGCCCTGTCAAATCTGAATATATTAGGACTTGCTGGGCTATTTTAAATAAATCTATAAAATATTGAAAATTGTGAAACAAACACTAAAAAATAATTGTTTGCGACCCTAAACATGTGCTTGACATTCAATGGACGTGTCAAGATCTTTATTTTGAGTACTTGAAGTGCTTAAATCCGATTTCCGGTGTAGCAGCAAAGCTCGTTTACGTTTGTCAAAAATAGTTAGATAGTTATGGGCTTATATGGCTACATCAGACTGTATGGTCACTTACCACCACGGGTTGGTCTACCATAAACTATGGGTGGCAAAATTTAATCCTACATTTTTGGGAAAATTTAGGCACCACTGGTAGAGAGTGACCGGACCGGCGATGCGCAACTGTAGAAAATCTTTCATAAACAGAATTATATCTATAAAAATGGAAATTTTATATCTAATTGATTAGAAAGACTACCTCATTTTGAGTTTGAATTTCATCAATAAGGTTCTTATTCTTTATTTCCATTTATAATTTTTTTTTAGAGTTTGAAGATTTGTAGAAAGATTTTTTAGATTTTTATGTTATACAGTTTTTTTGAGTTTTTTTGAAAAATAATAGATTTTGTATATAAGTAGGAAGTTTGGAACATCCATACCCAAACTTATTCTAGCTAAGTGTACCTATTTATTTAATTGAACTCTTCAATTATTTTAATACATCTAATTAAAATCTCTATTTTCTTTCATGTTCTTCATTTCTTCCGTATTTTTTAATTTATTTAATTACACTATCTCCTTGATAAACAATGATCCATTAACTTTTAAATCAAATCAGTAATGTAAAACGATAAAAAAAAGCCAAAGATAAAGAAAAATTCAATTGTGGGAGAGAAAGATTAAACAAAATAAATTTTTGAATAAAAAAAACACTCAAAAAATCAACCAATTTTTATCCATGATTCTAATCTTGAAAAAATTGAAACTTAGATACGAACTATATTTTCCAATTTATAAATATTTTGAGTTAAAATTTACCTTAATAACGTGTATTATCCAATATCATCCAGAATTTTAATTTAAAATTTTCTTTAAAAATAACCATCATTTCATATTTTTAAATTAAAAATTTCATTAAAAATAATTATTATTCAAAATTTTAAATAAAATTTTCTTAGAAAATACCTTTGGCAAGGCTATAATGAGACCCCATTTGGCTATAATGAGACCCCAAAATCAGAATTTTTTTCCTTGAATGTGAAATGTCCATTTTGCCCTTCATTTATAAGTCAAAGTTTCTAACCAAAATCCAATTTTTCTCCAACTTCTCCCTAGAGCTTTCTCTCTCTAAACTAACTAAAATCTCTAAAAAGTGATGGATTTGAGTGATTGGAGTGACGGTTTCAGCTGCAACCTTGATGATTTCGCATCAGAGGAAGAAGAGCCGTTGACGGACCACTTGAAAACCCAAAATGAGGTATTTTCCGAAAAGTTTCAAGTCAGTGCGAATATAGCGGTACCACCGCTATATAATGGAGGAAATGCGAGGTTGGAATTCGCAAATCGTGCAAAATTTCGAACGGTCCGTTCGCAGAATTTCCAGATGGACGAACGGACCGTTCGCAAAAACACCGGATGGACGAACGGTCCGTTCGCATAAATTCCAGATGGACGAACGGACTGTTCGCAATTTGGCATGATTTTCGAGTTCCTAGTTCGCAATTTCGCCAAATAAACGAGTGCACTGCTTGCGATTTGGCTGAATTTTCGAATTTGTTGTTCGCGAAAATGACCTGTTTTAGAAATTAAACGATCATCTAGATTTAAATATGTTCTCATATAATTGCATCAATGACATATGTAGGAACCCGATCTACCGCCATGTTCGATGGCCGATTACACGAAAGTGTTTAGTACGCACACGTTTTACACCAAAGCCGATTTGGTTGATTGGGTCGAGTCCGAAAGCATAAAACTAGGATTCATTTTGGTCCGGAGTAAAAACGACGACGGTAGCAAAAGCATGAAAACTCCTAGGATATATTTTAGGTGCGAGAGGTACGGAGTATACAAACCTAACCCCAAACCGGGGTATGTTAAGAAGCGCCGAGAATGTTCATCGGAAAAATGCGGGTGTCCGTTCTATTTAAGAGGGAGTCTGGTCTCGGAGCTACCGGGTTATTGGAAAGTGGTTGTGCTAAACGTGAAACACAACCACGAACCATTTTTTCACTTGGATGGTCACTCACGAGCCGCTAGACTAAAAGTCGAAGAACAATTGTTCGTTCGTAGTCAAACGGAAGTCGGTTCTCGACCGAGAGAGATATATCGCGGTTTGAAGATTAAAAACCCGCAAAATGTATCAAGCATGCGCACGATATACAACATGCGGCAAAAACATGATTTGGTTGATAAAGTGGACAAGACTCAAATGCAATACTTGTTTGCTAAGTTAAAAGAACACGAGTACTATGTTTGGGAGCGAAGTTGTGCAGTAACGGACGAGATCCTCGAGTTGTTTTTTGCACACCCTAAAAGCATCGATTTCATGCGCACTTTTCTTCAAGTTCTTATAATGGATAGCACGTACAAGACTACAAGGTATAAGATGCTTTTACTTGAAATAGTGGGCCAAACTTCGACGAAGAAGACATTTTGTGTTGCTTTTGTTTTTTTGAGCTCCGAGAAACAAGAGAACTACACTTGGGGATTGAGTGTTCTAAAGATGGTGTTGACGAACAACAAGTGCCCACTACCTAACATTATCGTCACCGATAGGGAGTTGGCTTTGATGAATGCTATCGACGATATATTTCCGGACGCAACTCATATGCTATGCACTTGGCATATTGGTAAGAACGTCACCTCTTACGCTAGAAAAGTTATACCGAATTCGGACATGGCCGAAGAGTTTGGGGAATATTACCAAAGGGTAGCCTATTCGGCCACGCTCGAAGACTATAACAAAAACCTTGCCGATATGCACCACACGTTCGCATTTTGTCCATTGGCTATCGACTACGTTATGAAGCAATGGATTGACGAATATGGACACAAATTCCTCAATATTCACACGAACAAATTTAAACATTTTGGCAACCAAACTAGCAATCGGTGAGTTATATTTCCATATCCACACAATATTTTTTAATATAAAGTGTTAGAAATCTAATGTATTTTATCTCATGTTATAGGGCGGAGAGTGCTCACTCTAGCCTCAAGCGGGCAATTGGTAGTAGTCTATACACGTTCGAACAATTTTGGAAACATGTTCATGCATTGTTATCTGCTCAACACTCTAACATTTTCGAGTCATTCGAGCGTAGTAGGTATCGTCCAAGAAACTCAACTAGGGGGCCTAACAAAACCATCTACAAGGATGTCAAAGGTGAGCTTTCATCTCAAGCTATAGAATTAATAGAGACAAATCTCGCAACGGCCTTGAAAATATGGTTCACACCCGGAATGTGTGGGTGTGTTATTAGGACAACTCATAATTTACCATGTGCATGCGAATTAGCTTTGATTTATAAAGAAGGAAGACCGGTTAGAAAAGATGAGTGTGATGTCTATTGGAGTACGTTAAGGATCAAACCTAATGAGGAGTTTGATACCGAAGACGAGCTCACTAGAAAACTCTCCTTAATAGATAGCACCATCCGCCGTAACGGGCAACACATCTTAGACCACATTATAAATAGGATGATGCAAATCCTAGATCCCGCTAGAAGTCATGTTTTGGAACCTAAGGAGCCGGTTGTTACTAAGGGTAGGAAAAAAGCCGGCCGGGACAAATCAACTAAACGGGACCCTAGCGAGTGGGACTACGATGGTAGTCTAGGCGCTAGCACTCCCGGCACGATTGGTAGCACGGCCGCCTCGATAGGTAATAGAACATTTCTACCCCCAAAAAACAAGATGAAAGAAAAAACGAAAACCAAGGCTCAACCGAAGAAAGATAAAGTGCCTCGACCAAAAAAATCATCAAAGGGCCAAGATTTTAGCGGGTACGAGAGTTGGTTTCCTAGCTATTTGCATGACTACATTTCTAGCGTTGAAGACGTCTCTCCCGACGGTAATTGCGGATTCCGGGCCGTTGCTTTGACGGTATACGGTAAATCCGATTCATGGGACCAATTTAGACGAGATTTGATCGGCGAATTGCAAAATTAACGTGAGCTATGGAAGAGAGTGTTTGATGGTTCACGAGGTGTAGATAACCTTGTGAGAAGGTTGAACGTTTTCGAATTGTATGGTGTCGGTACTAGGCATTGGATGACGTTACCCGATTTAGGGTTAGTGATAGCCACTAGGTACCAATGTATCGTATACCACATTTCACTCCACCAATCGTACACTTATCTACCTCTACGAGGTGTACCTCCTCGATCGTGTCCTAACCTCGAAGTTGGTATAGGTTTCGTTCACGGTAACCATTTCGTCCAAGTACGTATACAAATGTGTGATTCAATTTTATATATTATGTTTGTGACCAAATATTTATCTAGCTTTTATTTGTGTAGGTTGTGTTGAATGGACCACTTCCGGGAATTTATCCTACTTGGTTTCCGTTTCGCACGGATCATGACGTCACCGGTTGGGCAATACCGCTCGAAAAGAGATTGAACAAACATAACCAAATCAAGCCCGCGCAACCATCGACCGCACACGAAGAGCCACCACGTGTCTTCGATTTGAATGAAGACTAATAATTTGATTATGCACTACTTGTTTTTATCCCGTTGTGGTTACGAATACTTTTTTTTACTTTCACCTCAGTTTGTAATCGATACTCCCACATTTTATTTATTTTGAAAATTCCATTTCATATAATTATTGTAAAAACAAGTTGCACAAAACAATTAAATTGCAAGTTCCCCTAAAAATTACAATTTTATCAAAAAAGTGTGAAAAAATTAAAAATTTGGCACAGTGGCGAATTCGCGAATGGGGAACGTTTGATTTCGCCCAAATTGCGAACTCCCACCGCTATGATTTGGCAAAATCACGAACGGGTTGTTCGCGATTTTGCCAAATCACAGCCTCCTGCATTCGCGAGTCCTGCGATTTACAGCCTCCTGTGTTCGCAAAGCCCTCTGTAAATTTAGTATTTTCACCATTTTGTGACTTTCCCGACTCCAAAACTGATTTTTCTTTTTACCAACATCAAACAATAGTCAATTGGCCCTAATGATTTCAATTTTGTGGGAAGAAAAAAAAACTCAAGAAAGTTAAAAAAAAATTACTTCAAAGTAGGCAAAAATGGTCACATTTTGTGACTTTCCCGACTCCAAAACTGATTTTTCTTTTTACCAACATCAAACATTAGTCAATTGGCCATAATGATTCGAATTTTGTGGGGAAAAAAACTCAATAAAGTTAAAAAAAACTACTTCAAAGTAGCCTAAAATGGTCACATTTTGTGACATTTTCACGTTTATTTATTTTTTTAATCTGATTTTTTAACCATTATTATTAGTTGTGATTTGAAGTATAAGATATATGAACCGACACATGAAAATATATAAGATAGTATCAGTATTAGTTGTGATTTGAAGTATCATTTTCAAAGAAATGATTCAAAATTTGTAGGAAAGATTAAGATTTTAATAACATCCTAAAAACTACTTAAAAGTAGGATAGCATTGTCAGACATGTAAGGATAACGTAATCTGGATGGGCGACTAATGTGGTGACACATAATATATACAAAAATACACACATATCGAAGATAATTATTACAACCCACGTGGTTTAAATCAGGGTCTCATTATAGCCAAAGACAACATTGCATTCGAAATAGTATGAATTTCTCTATAATGAGACCTTATCCAAATATTAAACGCCCACCAAAATTGACTCGCCCCTTATAAAATAGGACATAAAGTCTACAAAAATACGACACTTTTGCAACCTGTTGCACTCACGAAAATATAAAACTCGTTAATGTTTACATATGGAGTTTACGACGGACGAAGATTACCACATGCTTCGAGCTGTGAAGATTGCACGCGAGATACTGGGGGAAGATACAAACGATCAGTTTTTCGAGCGTGTCCTATGTACGATGTATATAAACTACGGCCGTTTAGGTACAAGAGGTATTGTCGTGCGTACTCGTGAGCAGATCAAAAGTAGATAAAATTTTTGCAAGCCAATACAACATTTGTGTTTCTTGCCATCGCTTATTAAGCGAGAAGCAGCCGCCGTTTGGAACCTAACCTTGATAGACTACATCACAAGGGATATGGTATCATTTCTAGAGGACAAAATTATTGCAAGTGGTGGAGTGGATGATGTGGAATACAAACTTAGATATGACTAAGCCTTCCACTTATGCAGTGTTACGTATTACTGGTTGTTGTTTGAAGTTGTCATCTTTCTTATCAGTTGTTGTTTGAAGTTGTGATTTTCGTATTACTGGTTGTTGTTTGAAGTTGTCATTTTTCTTATCAGTTTTTGTTTGAAGTTGTGATTTTCGTATTACTGGTTGTTGTTTGAAGTTGTCATTTTTCTTATCATTTGTTGTTTTAAGTTGTGATTTTTGTATTACTGATTGTTAATTTAAGTTGTCATTTTTCTTATCATTTGTTGTTTTAAGTTGTGATTTTCGTATTACTGGTTGTTAATTTAAGTTGTCATTTTTATTAGTTGTTGTTTCAAGTTGTGGGTACCAAATAATGTCTACAAAACAAGGTAATGAAAACTTTAACAAGTTATAGCATTAACTTAAACAAACAGACAATACCGACACTACCAGATGCAAACTATTAAAAACATATCACAATGCTCAATCGTCGAAGTCGTATCCCAAGTTGTCGTCAGACTCAATCCCCTCTTCCCTCTCAGTAATCCTATTCTCAAGATACGCTACCATATCCTTCGTGATGTAGTCTGCCACAGTCATGTTCCAGACGGCAGCTGCTTCTTGCTTAAATTTAAAGGGTAGAAACAACAAACGATCCATTGGTTTGCAAAAAATGTACCTCTCCTTGATTTGGTCACAGTTACGCACAACAAAACCTTCAGTTCCTAAACGGCCGTAGTTGTAGTACATATTACACAAGACCAGCTCGAAAAACGCGTCGCTACTATCTTCTCCCAACTCTTGGTGGGCAAGTTTCACTTCCTCGAGCAAATGGTAATCTTCATTAGGGGTAAACTCCTTTGGTTAAACTGTTTATGTTCGAATAGTGCTTGACGTCTATTTATATGCTCGTGGTTGTTTGGGCGGGAACTGCATTAAAAGCAGATGTTTTTGGCGGCAACTTTTTTAGGTGTCTCGTTATAGCGAAAAACCTGGGGATGGAAGTTTTGTTATAATGAGACCCCTACTATTATTGCACTGCAACGTTATTGTACTTTTGTAAATTTTGATGGTTGTTAATGGGTTTTAACCTAATTTATTTTTGTTTTATGATGATGGACTACAATGTGATTACATTTAAAGAGTAGTTCATGTTTGAGCATATGCTTGACTTTATAAAAAAATTTGAGTTTCAGCAATTTAATTGCAAGTATTCATAAAAACAGCACAAGGTACGAACATAAAAACATAATAACAAGACTACATAAAAAAAGAAAAACATATAATAATCATCTGAATATTATAATATTGTATGGAAACATATGGAGGGAATGAAGTGAAGGTTTCCCGCTTAAAAGAGATTTACGCGGGAACTAAAACAACCTTTCCCGCTAACAATTTTCGAGCTGAACCACCCACTTCGAGTCTATAAATACTATAATCAGACTATGACACTAAACATTTAAGTTATAACTATGGGTGATTCGGGCTGGAACGTACACGAAGATGCAAGCCTCCTAAACGCATTTGACTTCGTGAGAGGTACGATGCAAGATGAGATTCCTGGCTTCATCGATGCGGTCTTGTGCAGAATGTTCTTCAACCACGGTAGGGAGGCTTCCTGCCCAGGATGTATAATGCCCCGACCACGCAGACGCGAAGAAGTGTTCGAAAGGTTAGCTTACCTTAAAACAGTGACTATACATATCGAGTCACTTCCTTGGGAAGTCCAAACCAACGTCCGAAAGGTATTCGACATGGGATTGCAAAGTACAATTACGCAGGAGATGGTGTCATATGCGACACAGTCGGAAGAGCAACAAATAGCCGACGCAATAGCGAGCGCCGTTGAAACGTATTCAACTCCCGAAGGAAGTAGTGATTCAGATGGATATGGAATGAACTATCCGACTACATAGAACTAAGTGTGTAATGCTAACTGAGGGTTAGTTTATCTACCGTTTGCTTTAATTTATTTGCTTATGTATTTCTAATTACGCAATGCTTTTGATTAATGTGTAATTAATTTCCTTATGTATTTCTAATTATGCGAGAAATCTAGGTGTTATTGTTTAAGTGTTGTTGTTTTTAAGATACACATCATATAAGCGAAAGCAACAACTTAAGCAAAACTAAAGATTTTATCCGAACAAAAGCAACAACTAAAGAACCAAAAGCAATTCCATACAACCATATCAACGAAAGCAACAACTAAAGTAAAAAAAATAAGGTAGTATCAAACAATCGTCCTGGTAGTCATATAATACAGATTCACTCAATCGGCATGGCGGTACTGGATCCCCAAAAGCGAACACTCGTGTATCTCCCGACGCAAGTCCTCCATACTCATCGAGTCCGCTCTAGAATCAACATCAGTCACACGATCTACAAGGTGATACATTCGTGCCTGATATGTCATCGCACTAGGGGTCTCTGGAACATGTGAAGCAGATGGACCGAGAATACTAGGATCAAGCAAAACGTACCATAGGTGGTCACTGATCCATACATCGTACAAAGAGGTCCTGCCAGGACCGCCTATAGCATATGTGTCACCGCGAATCCTCGGGCCAACAACGTGTGACTGCCAGCATATCCACGTAGCCTCATCCTACAAGAAGCGCGTGTTCATACGCCTCCGCCTATCTGTTGGTAAAACACTCCGCAACACCGGTGGTATGTCCTGAACGTGCCCTAGCTGTCGAGCCACCCGAAGCGGATAGTACGCCTCAACGATGTCGAACGCCTTCAGCGTGTGGTCAATCCAAGCCACAAGCTGAAAAGGGAAATGAGCACGGTGCGTCTCGTAAGGCATAAACCAAACCTGTCATATGTTAGTTAATAATCTTCAAAAAAATATAAGTAATAATAAATTAACGCTATGGAAACAAATATAAAAAATCATTGTAACTCACATGGATCTCCGTCAACGAAATCAGTCCCTGTCGGATGTTGATCCGAGTCTCATCATCCGCACGAAACGGTGTCGGTACATATCGGCACATAGTCGGTATACAACACTCGTAGAGAGTGTTGATCGTGGGCTTTAGGGTATAGAAGTGATCGTATATCCACGTCTCCAACAAGGCAATACAACCCGCAATCCCTAAAGTCGTGTGCAGCGACGACTTTCCTAGGTGGTGGTACAACTGAGCTAGTATATGCTGTCCCCAGTTATATCTAACGGATGAGGTATAATTCTCTACAAACTGGAGGTAATCTAAAGATATACTGTTCCCCGTCTTGTTCACCAGAACACAACAACCCAGCATGTGCAGCAGATAACCCCTAGTGGTACACTTTACATCACTAACAGACACGGTATCATCCTTATAACAGGGCTGCAAGTACTGCTCGCGTAAAAACTGTAAACGAACAGATCTACCATTACCCCCCTTGTTACGCCCTAACTCATACTTAAGTTCATCCTGATCTATCCCTAATGCACTAGAATACCAAGCTAAACGCTGTCCATCACTAGGAAATGTCTGAACAACGAAATCATCACCTGTCACCGGGAGACCAGTAATGACGTGGACGTCGTCTAACGTAACCGTCATCTCACCGAAACTGAAGTGAAAGTTGTTCATCTCCGAATGCCACCTCTCCAGAAAAGCATCTACAAGATGAACGTTGGTACTCCAACGCTCCAACACATCTACCAGGGGACCGAAACAAGTCATCATAACCTGCTCTCTGACCCTGTTCTGCCCAGCAAGACCCCATGCACGGTGGGTACCGTACATAGAGTAGCACCGCGAGTGCCGACGAGCCTACATAAAACATAAACAACTTAGAAATAATACAAAAGAACATATAAACGTACTTTAAAACACGTCATTACTTACCTCTCCTGCAAAGACGTGGTAGGCCTCGTGCTGTGTATACTCTGGATATAGACCAGGCACATGAGGATTCACCCTCCTAAATAACTGGTCCAGCGTCCCAAACCCATGGGATAGAACAGGGGCCGGAGTAGAAACATTAGGCCTACGCCTAACAGACCGTGACCGTGACACACGGTCCTCGTGCTCTCCATCATCGCTCGAGCCTGAATGTCGGACAGGTGTATGCTGCTGTCTGCGAGGCATGCTGAAATACAACATATAAATTATTAATAAATTTGGGGAAACAAACTATTTCGTAAAACAAAATAAAAAATCAACATTTCTATTGATGGCAAAATTGCGAACAGTGGGGTTGCAATTTCTGCAAAATTGCGAACAGCGAGTTCGCAATTTGGTGAAATTGCGAACCCGCTGTTCGCAATTTTGCAGTCGCTGGAAATACAAAATTGCGAACGGGTCATTCGCAATTTTGCACGGGTTGCGAAGGATCCGTTCGCAATCTTGCATTTCCAGTAGCCGCAACCCTAACTTCTAGATCGAACCCAAATCTCCAAAACTCAACCCAAATTCATCATCCATGATACCAAAACGATCCTAATGCATCGACTAATACGAATCTACAGCTATTTTTTCCAAAAAAAAACAACTACATATACATGAAGATCGGACTTTTTATCAAGAACCCTAAACTCTAAAAATCACTAAAAATACTAAACTAAAATGCATAAAAAATACATGGATATGTAAAGGATTCGTACCTTAAGCTGTTTGTGATGTTGGATTTGAGAAATGTTGCTGTTTTGATTTCGAGATTTTGAGTGATTTTTAGAGGGAGAAGAGAGAAGAAGAAAGAAAAAAGAGAAGAGGGCTGAAAATAAGGGTTTTATATCAGTGGTAAATGAATCTTTTTTCGGGTCTCATAGTAACCAAATAGAGTATCATTATAGAAGGGTCTCATTATAACCAAATAGAATATAATTTAGCCTTACCGATACCTTTTACACCAAAATAAAACAATACGTGCTGTCCCACTACCAAATCTACTGGCCCACTACCAAATTTACTGGCCCCTCCCCATACGTACTTCCCTTCCCAACTACCGAATCTAACAACCCTCCTTAATTTTAAAATGGACAAAACTAAATAAATAAATAAAAAAAAAAAATAGATGATGACTACTCTCCAAAACCACGGATTTCGGTTGATCACTTTTTATTAATATATGTGATTTATTATTAACATATGTCGCGTGCCGTGTGTATTATAAATACTCACCAAAATTCCGTATCAAAATATTATTAGAAACAAAAACAAAACTTCAATATAAAAGTAGGGACAATGGCTTTAATGGTTCTTGGTAGGGGCACCAGTAGCGAAGCATCAGTAACATTCTCTGTAGAAGTTACCCCGTTCGCTGCTCCGGACCTCCTTAAGTTCCGACGCTACGGCAATACCTCTGTTTACTTTTCTGTGGCAACCAAGGAGACGGTCTCGGGTAGAGTGAAGATGGACGAAGCTCCGGATGGGATCCGATACGGCCCTAACTACCATACCATGAGGGCTATTGTGATCCGATATGATACCGATTTGGTCCTCGAATTGGTCAACCATGATGACGAGGAGGTTCTGGCTTCGCTTCAAGTTCCTCTCTGCTCGCCCTTCACTGAAGAGGAGGAGGAATCCGGTGGAACTTTCCATTTTGAAAACCTTGGTCAAGCTTTTGCGAAAGTCCGAGTGAACGTGACTGCACAGTACCATGGAACGCGAGGTCGGCCCCAGCTTGAGGAAGACCAAGCTGTCCCGAAAAGGCCTGTACGCGGAATAAAGAAAGTAGCGGCTTTTTTGGGCAAGGTGATGAAAGCTGTGTGTTTAGCGGCTGTAGTCTTGCAAGGCTTTTTGGACTGAACTGAAAGAGGGTAGAGTTCGAAGTGGACTGCTTTGTGTTCTAAATGTCTTTGATTTTATATTATATTTCTTTTTCCCGACAAATATAGCTTTGTGTTCTTCAATATATATATACATACCATGCTTTTGGTTGTTGGTGTTAAATTTCGAGTATTTATTGCTCATTTCGCCTTCGGCTCGTGGTACACTTACTAGTTACTTCCATGGACAACCAATCTCGTTTTATATATAAAAATAATGATAAATAATTATAAAAAGAGCACCAACCAATAAACATTGTTGAGAACTTCTCAAACACAGACTATCGACCTTTTCAGTGATAAAAGAAAATTTAAAAAATTATTAATAGGATAAATTATATTTTAAAAACGGTTTGGAATGCTCTAAACCTTTTTAAAAATATTTTGATGTTATAGTATTTTTTAATGCAAAAAATTCATTCATTATTGAATAATAAAACAGATTAAATAATTTTGTACTCATGTCCCGATCTTTATCTCTCTCTTTCTCAGCAACATCCCTCTGTTTCTCCACTAAGTCAAATAAATTAGCAATCAACCAAAAGGAAGTGATGTTGATCTACAACCCAACTCATGTCCATCAAGATCGATACCTGATAAGTGATAACTGTTGGTTCCTCCTGAGATCCATACCCTGATAACCTAGTGGGGTTTAACGCATGCATGCCGAGCTCTAAAACTTGTCTCAAAGGTTGGAATTCCATAATCCAAAAACTTTGAATCCAATCTTTTATGAAGTGCGAATCAATTAGGAACATATAAGTGTGAATCAATTAGGAACATATAAGTGTGAATCAATTAGGAACATATAAGTGTGAAATAATTAGGGTGATATTGCTGTGATATCAGATCCAACTTATTATGGAATGAAACTTCCGCTATACATCAAGAGTGTGCCTGCCGTAACAATATATATCTCACATAACTTAACATGGTCTAAGAGCCGGAATGAAACTTCCTCTATACATCAAGAGCGTGTCTACATATATAATTGAATGAAATATCTCAAGACCATTTTGAAAGTGTATCAAAAGCGCAATTAATTTTATGAGATATATTCTTAGCATTTATTGATTAATTTTGCATCATCAGTACTATTATTATTATTGCAACTGCCTCAGTTAGTTTCGGCAAGAAACGACCATGCTGATTGAAAGAAAAATAATAGACTTCATTATCTGATGCAGTAAAAAGTCATCACTTCTCTTATACAGTAAAAAGGGTTTTCTTTATTTTTTTCTCATAGTTAAAAGAGAAGTTTATAAGAGAATAGCCCTGATATTAACTTTCGAATTGAAGTTGCTAAAGGTAAACTATTAAAGCAAATTTACAACTTTCAACACTTACTGCAACTTATAGTTTCAATGGGTCATGCTTCTATCTGATGATGAGTTTTGTCGCTTGGATTTTGCGGACTTCCTTCCCATAACTCAAATAAGTCCTTCCTCATCCAAGCGATTATAACTACAGGTCCTAACGTTGATGGCACCTAAAATGTACACATAAACAATACAAGTTAAAAGTACTAAACAAGTCAGGAGGCCCGGGGCTGCCTGTGGTTCATGAACACCTTTTATGTTTCTATTTCAGTGATAATTTAACTAAAAATATGCTCAGTTTCATGTTTAATAGTCTATCACATAAGATTAAGGGAAAGGTAAAAAAGGAAAAATTTAAACTGATGAGCCGAGAAGGATAAAGGCCATACCAAGTAAAGCAGTGCTGGTTGAGCCGAGTGTGTAAGAATACCAGCTGCTAAAGCAGCCACTAGGCCAACGGCATATCCAGATATGGCATACCATATGTATTTATGTCCCTTTAAAGTATATAAATCCAAAAGATTCACTAAATCCCTGTTCTTGCGATGATCAAAACAGAGAACTAATGCCAGAAGCATGCTAGGAATAGCCTGAAATCACATGGACATATATAATATATTACTCACAAAGCGACAAAGTGATGTTACACAAAAAAAAAATTGAAAGGTAAGGCCTTGATCTAGATTTAAAGGTAACTATATTAGGCAAACTCCGTTTCTTCTGCGGCTATTATATAGAGGGGTGAAAGAATTCACGTAAAAGCAAGGGATAATGTAAACACTAATCTGTTTTTCAAAAACATCAAGCTCTCAATATTTTTGAAATCCAAAGAGCGAGTAAAATTGACAAATAACAATATAGCCATGGACAAGAAAAACAACAATGCATCAAGAATTTACCAACCAAATATAACAATTCAAACTACTTTTTAAAAAGTTGAGGAAAAGATCTAGTACCATGTCACCAAGACCAAGCATCATGAAGTCTGAATTTCCACCAGAAGATGCTCCACTGAACAAGTCCCGAGGAAAGACAATCTTCACAGGTAACTCTAATTTCTTTGTAATTAATTGCAACCCAGGAAGACTTAAACTGGTAGCTACTGTGTGAACTGGATTGGAAGCTTGTTGTGTGGCAACCGACACCATAACATTAGCACCAAAAAATCTTTCCGAGAAGAAAACCCAGAATATGTCATACACAAACAAGCATACAAGCAGCATAGCACATACTTTAATATTCGGAAGACGGACGTGGCTCACGAACGCAATACAAAAAGAAATTCCCAATATATTATTCAATATCCAGTGCCCAGTAACAAGCCAAGCTGCAACCGTCGTAATACATACAGCCAGCAATAAAGCGTCAGTCCGTGTAAAAGACTTTGAACAACATCTTGAGAAAAAGGGATCAGTGAAACCAAACTGTGATTTCATGTATGCCACATGCGGTGACAGGCAGAAGAACAAGGATGAAACAGACGCAACTGCAGTGAATGCAGTAAGAAGCTGAGAAACGGAGGAAAACAAGTAGAACATCATAAGCAAACTGCAGGAACTAATTATCGGGATCATTAGGGCTTGGGACCTATCTAATGTGATAGATGCTTCGGATAAATCTCGATTCCGCTCCATTTCTTTACCGTGATTCAATGCACGAAAAGCTGATGCGAATGACACAGCAACTGCAGTTACCATGAGGGCTATAGGTGCAGGTTCCAGTAAATGTAAAAGATTCCATAACGACTCCATATCTAACACAGCTCTTTTACAACTTGCAAAACTAAACAGTTACTAAAGATGTATGAGAATTGTATCATACAACCTGCCAAATCGATCGTGATAAAAGAAACACATTAGATTACATCCCATTTTCATCTAAGAATAACAATCTCTAGTACCATTTGAACAAATCGCACACATATTTCTAATTCAAGTTACACAATACATTTTCCAGTCAAATTATTTCTAAGAAACCAAACAAAACCTTGAATCTGTCTACTTTTCCTTGCCATCTTATTCCTTATATAAATTCAAAGCAACTTCAAACACAACAAGATTTCGAAAAATAAAATTTTAACAATATCAAAGTTAAAAATTACTAACTTCAATTCAATTCAACATCCAAACCAACCATAAATTTGTTAGCCATATCTTCTAAAATCTTAAGCCAATTTTTTTTCTTTCGAATTCAATCATTAGCGAATCAGAATTACTATTTTCTCCCATTATCGCTCCTTTTATCAGAGCATCCAAACAAAGAGTCCAAACCTAAGAAATCTAAATTTCTGTTCGATTTCCGATAGCAAATGAAACCCCTAATTCTATAAATTGCATGTCCAGGCTCATAATAACAAACAGATCATAGGCTATATAGCACAAATACTTGGAACTAAAAGAATGAGGCTATGAAGACACATACCTTAGCTCGAGATCTGGACTTTTGCAGCAGATGAATTAGGGTTTATCGTAGACTAACCTTGGACTTTTCTAAGCATGAGTGACTTCATATCTGATCAAAGACGTTATTTTTTTCGTTCTTGTAGTTGTAGTGCTTGGGTCTGTCAGAAGATTTTAGGTAATTTAGAGGATCGACCCCAGATGTTTGTAGGTTTTCTAATTTCATCCAAAGAGTTTCTATGTTTTCTTTCTGTCGGTGCCGTCCTTAGTAATTTGGATCATGTGGTTATTGTACCTCGATTTATATTTTACGTTGAATGTGCAACCCCCTCCGACTAATATTTTGCATGTCATCGTAAAATTAATATGGTATCCCCGAAATTAAAAAAAAAAAACCATTATCATTATTCCAATTTTACCGTTTTAAACTTTTTTTTTATCAAACCTCTATTGCATAAATGGAAAACTGCAAGCCCTTAATAGGCAATTATACAAAAATTTAAAACTGAAAGCGCGAGCCTTCGACATCAACAATCAAACCCTACATTCATCTTCTCCAAACCCTAAAAGCAACATACAGACCTTAACGAAACTAATCAACCAGCCTCAAATACCCTACATTCATCTTCTCCAAATAGACAATGGCCTTTAGCTTAGCAGGAGCATTAATCTTCACAAAATCCATATCCTGATGATTCTTGAGCACTTCTTTAGCAACCCAGTCAGCCCCTAAATTCTGTTCCCTGAAAACATGACCAACCACCATTTCTCCTTTGATGGCTTTCCTACAACAGTTAAGCAACAATTCTAAAAACCAGGGACTGCTACCATGTTGAATCAACTTAACCAAAACCATAGAATCAATCTCAATATCAACTCTTTTGAGCCCAAGATCTCCACACAATTTCAAACCATCCAGAAGGGCTCTACACTCTGCAATCAGTGGAGAACCCTTCCCATATAGCCTTCCACAACCAGCAACAATATCGCCATTGGAATCACGGATAAGAGCAGCACCACCAGTTTCACCATTAAAGGTACACGAACCATCCACATTTAACTTAAACCTACCATGTTTAGGGCTTTTCCACCTCAGAAAAAGAGGTTTGATTATATCTTTTAAATGACTAACACAGCCAATATCAGACGCCTGTTTGCAGAAATTTCTCCAGTGTTTTCTTTTCAATGTTCTGCTGTAATCAAGGCTTGACAAGATTAGAAGAACATGATTGATAATAGAACCAGATGAGGTAATGACCTTGCTTAACTTTCTTTTATTTCTGGCAGCCCATATAGACCACATTATGATTGCAGGCAAGATACTAAAAATGTCGCATTTATTACCAGCCCAGTACCACTTCATCACTATGTGTGAAACTGTCATATGATTTTGAATACTAACCTTGAAAATGTCGCTGAAGTACTGCCAAACACCCCACGCAGACTGACATTGCACGAACACATGATTAGAAGACTCAGCATTGTCACAATATACACATTTAGATGCTAACATGAAACCCCTCCTTTGCATTACACTATCAGTAGATATCCAATTGTGTAACACTCTCCATAAAAGAAATGAACATTTCCTCGGAGTCACAGCATTCCATGTTTTGTTATAAAGACTGGAGACATTACCTTTGTCTCTAATATGATTAATGGTGTCTTTAACATTGAACCTACCATCCATAGACAGAGACCACAGCAGCATATCATCAGTGTTATTCAGCTTGACTTCAAGAATTTTATTTATTTCAGTAGTGGTGACCATAGTCTTTAGTCTTTCAATGTCCCATGTGTTACCCAACCATGAGTCTTTCACCTGAATGTTACTAGCATCCATCAAAAACCTTCTATCTCTATCTCCAGAAATCACAATAAAAGGTTTTTTAGAACACCAATTGTCATACCAGAAATTCATATTGCCCTCACCAGGATTCCAAAACATATATTCTTCAGTTATCTCTCTAGTACTAAGCATACGAAACCAGACTTTAGACCTTTTCTGAGTAGCAATAGCCAGCAAAGGATGGACATTATCAAAACAATAAGTAGACTTCATTACTTTAGCCCATAAAGATTGCTGTGTCCTGAACTCAAACCACAATTTCATTGCATAAACTTGATTCAAGACCTTAAACTGTCTGAGATTCAGGCCACCTTCACAGTATGGCTTGCAAAGTCTGTCCCAACGAGCCCAGCTAATTGAGTTCTTATCATCTTTTGTCCCCCACAGGAATTTGGTGAATAAAACTTCCAATCTGTGAACAATAGCCAAAGGTAGAGAAGAATGCTGCAGGAAGTAGATAGGAAAGGCAGACAAAACAGCTTGAATCAATTGAAGACGGCCAGCAAAGGATAAGTGGAGTTTGTCCCATTCCAAGATCTTCTTTCTAACTTTGTCAATTATACTTACATAGTTTGAAATTCTTGTATTATTAGCAATAACAGTGCCCAGATATTTAAATGGTAAATGAGAATGATTAAAATTCCAGATAGCTTCAATAGCAGCCACCTTCTGAGCACTCATTTTGGTAGAAACAATAAGTCTAGACTTAGACACGTTAATCTCCTGACCAGAAACCAACTGGTAATGGTCCAACACAGCTTTAAAAGCTTCCATAGCATGATTACTTCCATTAGTAAACAGCATGAAATCATCAGCAAATGCTGAACATGCTATATTCATATTGCTTCTTCTTTTATATCTACAACATTGACTATTGTTTGAAGTAAAAGTCACACTACGAATCAAATATTCCTCTGCCAAAATGAACAGACTTGGGGAGAGGGGGTCCCCTTGTCTTAATCCTTGAGAATTTGCAAAATAGCCAGCCATCTCCCCATTAACCAAAATAGAAGAGTAAATATTACTGATGCAACTATTGACCAGAGTAATAACCTCACTGCTAAAGCCAAACATTTTAAGAACCTTAAACAAGAAATCATGCCTAAGCTTGTCAAACGCCTTCGACATATCAGTTTTCACAATGACATTTCCCACCTTTTTATTGCTATTAATATCCATGGCCATCTCATGTACAAGGAGGATAGAGTGCTGAATAGAGCGACCTTTCACGAAACCCCCTTGCACATCAGAAATCAGCTTAGGCAAGATTGAAGAGGGCCTATTATTAATAATCCTTCCTAATATCCTAGAGAAAACAGAGGTTAGACTAATAGGCCTAAAGTCTTTCCACCTGTTAGGATTCTCTAGTTTAGGAATTAGACAAATCATTGTAGCTTTAACTCCCTTAGGCAAATTATAACCACGAAAGAAAGCTTTAACAGCATCACACAAATCAGACCCCACAATATCCCAGCAAAATTTATAGAACTCACCATTGTATCCATCTGGCCCAGCTGCAGATTCAGAATTTAAACCCTTCACAACTCTGTGAATTTCATCTTCATCAGGCACCATAATCAGAGATCTATTGTCATCATCATTGACAAGTAAAAGGATTACATCATTCAAAGTCTGATCATTCAAAACATTTGAATCATTAGTTAACAAACCTTTAAAATACTCAACAGCTGAAGAACTAATGCTGTCCTTATCAGAAAGCCATCTATCTCCAACCTTAATTCTATCAATTCTGTTCCTCTTTTGCCTTTTCTTAACATACCCATGGTAGGCTGCAGTATTTCTATCAGCATCTTTCAACCAGGCAGAATGAGCTTTCTGTCTCCAGTAGATTTCTTCTCTATCAAGTAACAGAAGATGATGTTTCTTAGCCTCAACTAACAAATCAACATCAACCTCAGAAGATTCATCTTGAAGAGCAGTCTCCATATTAATGATAGTCTGCTCAGCTTGCTTAATGGCATCAAACAAGTTTCCAAATACATTTCTATTCCAAGTCCTCAAAACTGACTTTAACCTTTGTTGTTTCAACCAAAACAGCATAATAGGATTGCTCACCTCTTCATTAAACACACCAGACCAACTATCCTTAACAACCTTTAAAAAGCAATCATGAGTTGTCCACATGTTAAGAAATTTAAAAGAAGTTTTTGACCTTTCCACTTTAGAAGAGATCTTAATAAGCATAGGACAATGGTCAGAGCAATTGCGAGCAAGATGAGTCACCGTGGTATAATCAAAGTACTCCAACCATGCATTATTATACAGGACACGATCCAATCTTCTCCACTTCTGACCATTCGACCAGGTGAAAGCAGAACCACTAAAACCAGCATCCAACAAAGAACAATCCATAATACAGCTATTAAAATCATCCATAGCACGAAGATTAATAGTAGAACAACACAGTTGTTCCTGAATGTTGGAGATGACATTGAAGTCACCACATAAAAGCCACTCATTCTGCACCTCCAAACCTCTAATGGTATCCCACAGCACAAGTCTCTGATCTTTATTACATTTAGCATAAATTACAGACACCTCAAACTCTTTATTTAAGATAGGATGCCCAACCTTTAAGTGGACCAACTGCTCAGTATCCAACACCACACTTACCTTGAAATCCTGATGCCAAAACACCCACACTTTGTTATTCACATTCCCAAAAAAACCATTGAACTTTAACTTCCTAGCCAACAAACTCAACTTATCAGAATTAACCAATGGCTCTTGAATAGCCACAAACGAAACTTTTTCAGAATGAACCATAAACTTTAATCTCTTCACAGTATCTTTGTTTGCAAGACCTCTTGCATTCCAATTTAGCATAGAAATAGTCATTAATCAATACCAGATTTGTGACTTCTCTTCAACTTCATGACTTTAGAAGACACATGACCCTTTGTAGACAATAACTTGGGAATCCTCTTCATCTTTCTAGTCTCCTGTTTAATTATTCCATCATTCTTCACAGGAGAGACAGGAAGACTGCCTTCATGCTTAGGCGAGTCATGTATCTCCTCACTAAGAACTTCAAACAAATTCTTTTTCTCCAACATCTTCAAAGCCTCAATAATTTCTTCCTCCTCCACATGCTCTAAAGACTCACCTTTATCTTCCACAGAAACCATTTCATTAGCAGAACTACTAACTTCCTTTTGAGCATCTTTTTCATTTTCTTGATTAATAACAACAGATTTTAACCAACGATTTTTATTTCTAGAAACAGTCTCTTCTTTATCTTCCTTATCCTTAACAACCTCATCCCGTTTACCAAAAAGCTCATTACCAGGATACTGAGAACAAGAATGTTGATCAGGGACCCCAGAATTCTCAAGACAATCATTAATCTGTCCAACTTCCATAACACCATTTTCCACCCTCTCAATTTTTTTACACTTTTCTTTATCATGCCCAATGTGCTTACATATTGTACAATAAAGAGGAACTCTATCATACACCAAATCAATCGTGTAACAGTCTTTTTCACCGAATTTCAACTGAACTTTCTGAATTAAGGGCTTCGAAATATCAACTTCCACCCATATCTTACAGCAATTCTGTCTCGCTCTGTTCATTGAAGGAACCCAGATTTTTAGAGGCGTTCCCAGAACCTTAGCAACTTCACTAATAGTTGCATAATTAAACAGAAATTCTGGGATATTAGGGAGAGAAACCCAAATCGGAGTGTAAGGACATTCGAGGCTTGGATCAAAACCCGGTGTCCACTTCAACAACCTCATAGTCTTATTCCCCAAAACCCAGATGTTTCTAGACCACAATCTTTTAAAATCTTCAATATCAGTAAACTCCACAAACACATGACGATAATCCCAGACCGAGAGACTAAATTTTCCAACGAAGTTGAATTTCAACAGAAACTTACGAAGCTGTTCCAATGAAGGCTTACCAGAAGAAAATTTCGCGATTAGAGTATGCATTGAAACCTTTAACAATTGTTCTTTATCAGCCGCATTAAACTTGATAACTGGAATCTTATCAGAAATCGTGACAGATACATTTGTATGAGCAAATTCTGTTTTTGAAGTTTTTAACAAATTTGCATAAGACTTCCTTTGAGATAGCTCCTCTTTCTCTTTTAACAATTCTTCAAAAATGGGATTCGAAACGATATTACAACCTTCAACTCCAGAATTCAAGAATTCATTCTTCTTGATCCTCTGTTCTTCGAGATTTGTCTTTTTCCTCAGCAAAGGAAATTCATCAGCCATTTTTTTCTCCATGATGATAGAAATCGAAAACTAATTACAGAGAAGACCAAGAACAGAATCAATCAATTCAAAAGGATTGAACGAAAAGATAAAACTCTGTTCTTTCACAAGAACAGAGCATTTTTTCATTTAAATATCGGAAATCTAATAATTCAATTTTACCGTTTTAAACTTGTAATAAACCCTAATTTGTTTTGAAAATCATGGCAAAAACACTAATTTTAAAAAAGTAAATAGAAAATATGGTTGATTTTGTATGATTTGAGTTATTAGAGAAAAAAATATCAAGTAAAAAACTTTTTAAGTCTTAATTTTCTTTAATCATGAAACTAATTTTATTGAACTCAAAAGTATTCAAAAATATTTAGTTTAAGTCCACCCCGAAATGGACATGAGTATGATTGATTTTTCAAAATATAAATTAAAATCCAAAATTAAAGCGCCATACTTACATTAGTTTCAATGATCAATGTCTTAATCTTCTTCTAAACTAAAACATATTTTTAGAATATAAAGACGTAATAATTACCGTCTTTAAAGAAAACTTGGTTGGATTCTTAACCCTAGATTTTCCATCTTAAGAAAATAAAAAAAATCGATCTTCTTAATCCAAGGTAAGATATTCATGTTAATTATTGATTAACATCAGGAATATCTTTGAAGATTCAAATAAGGATTTTTTTTTAGTCAGTAGTTAATCAACATCTTAGTTAAGCTAGGGTTATTAGATTCATCAACGGTAGAGAATTTGGATATATTTCTATATATAATAGAAGATACGAGTTCTTCATTTGATTGTTTTCTTCTAATTTGATTTCTGAAAATTGTTTTTACTGATCAACATGTTCATCTTCGACAATTAATCCTTAAGTCCTTGGTCAAGCTTGAGTTGTTGCGTAGCTAAGAATTGGGGATTCGTACCAATTGAAGATCTACAAACACTCATAAGTCACGTATTACTGCCTGCTTGAAAATCATAAGTACAAATCTAAATACTTATGCTTAAATTAGTTGTATTGAGTAAATTAATCCTTGTAAATTCGAATATAAAACTATTTTCATAATAAAAGCGTAATAAAGAGCTTCAATAGTCAAGAAGGTTAACTAAAAATAATCTAGAGAAACCACACTTGCTTATTTATAAAGAGGAAATGATTTTAGAGTTAATATGTTAGTCTTTTAAGCCTTATGTAACATACCACTAAGCTTTCAAGTAAAGTTATTGCTTTTAGTTGATTTTAAATTTGATTACAGTTGAATTCTTGTTCAATTCAATATAGTGGATTCATTTTGCCAACCAAACAACTATCAGATTTTTCTCTCAGCATGAAAACCAAGTAGGTTAGAAATATTGTCTAAGTTGTTAATAGCACTCGTGGGCTATTGAGTACCTAAAAAAACAGTTTTTTTAGTTCTGATTATAAATATAAGTATTTTTTTTTCTTATTTTCTTCAATCCCTCTTATAATTCAACTTACGGTTGAAATGATCATTTTAAAAAGCTAGTGGTAGGTGTGACAGACCCTTTGTAGTGAAACACTTTGGTGGTAATAAATCATTTAGGAGGTTTCATCTTAGCTTTTTTCATTTTATTGTTCAAGATATTCTTATTGATTTTCCATCCTCTACGTTACCTAGACCATGGGATGAGGGGAGACTACCAGTGAATCATTCTTTGGGGATTTAGTCGTAATATCTGAAATTTACAAATCGTTATTAGCTGAAAATAAAGCCCTGATTTCAATAGCTTGAAGAGCTTCAATAATATAAGCATATCTAATTTCATCACTATTATTATCATTCTAAATTTTGTTGTTGTTCTCCTTTTCTTTATAGTTACTATTGATATAAGATGATTGATATTAGTTGTAAAGTTGTTTAATTTCATGACTATTATCTGATGAGATTTGATTACTTGAAGCATGTTATGTATTCTCTTCATCTTCCATTACCAATGTAACTTCTTTTTGCTTGTTGTCTAATTTGTCTTGATTTACATCCTTAATTAGTATGGATTTTACCTTAGGAGTCCATTGTGATATTGACTTATCTGGTTTATCAATAGATGAAGACCAATTCTTATGTATTTTTGTTTCATGTATTTCTATTGATGGCAAAAAAAATTGCAGTGTGTTTGTTTATGACCTATATGAAAACAAACAAAACTATAATGTGACATTTCACCGTATTTAATTTATTATTAAATCCTTATGCTTCTCTAAAACTTATCCAAACTTTAGACATAAGGTTCTTAGAGATGTCGAGCTCAATCCATGCCCTACATAAAGTGAACATTTCTTTGTTTTTGTATAGAAATCATACAACTAAATGAGTTCGAATTTCCTTAACTATAACTTTTATTGTGTATTCGTTGTACATGTATTCGGGTATGTTTGGTAGAAAAATCCATATAGAGGTTATTCGTGATTATATCTTAGGGGGAAGAATGAATTCCATTTCAAATTTCTCATTGTATGTTGATCGATGGTCGATATATGCATTCTTCACAACTTCATAATAGCTTCCAGTAGATGCAGCTATATCATTACGTGTCTTGGATCCCGCATGGCAAGACTGACCTCTCCTTTAAAACCAAATTTATCAAATAACATATAAATCATTATCATTTGAGGTCTTCCATTTGAGAATTTACCAATAAATATGTTCTTAGAATTAGATAACGGTCTTTGTTTATAATGTTCCTAGAATTTGATATATTTAAATTCATTTTTGTCTTGAATATTCACCTTGCAATGTATTAATTATTTGCATGTTAGTATCTGTGTAATATTTGGAAGGTAAACATAAGCTTTGAGACTAGTGTAGATATTACATGTTGGACTGTTGATGAGAGCTTTGTTTGAAGATAGCATTGTTTCTCAGAGCGGAAAATTGATGAGTTTTGGTGTACATTTATATTAAAATGAGTTTGATATTATTTCCTTTGAAGAAGGGATGGAAAATCCTTTATTGTAATGTCTTGCTTAAAGATTTGAGAAGAAATTCTCTAATTTAATTCTCTACTATTTCTAACAGATGTTAATATTTTGTTTTGGTTGGTTTGTGATTGATAGAGGTCGTCGGAAGTTAAGGATGTAATGGAGGCTTGAAAGAACACTCTTCACCGACCATCTTGATTGGCCGGAGTAGCATTGTTTTTGGAAACTTTTACTAATCCTTTGACGTAATTATATGGTTTACCTTTCTAGCCACCATCACTGAAAACGTATGACGTTGATCCAAACTTAATAAAAGAGGTGATCATGAGACGAAGGTGTGATAAAAATGTTGGAGCATTCTTGGAGCCTTCATACTTCTTTTCTTCCATAGATTTAAATGAATTCTTCTTAATTAGTTAATTAAAAAAAAAGACTATTATGACTTATTCTTCCTACACGTGAATATTTTTTAAGTATTAAATAATAATTATTATGTATAATTGAAATTTTGAATTTTCAATACAAAATTATGTATAAAAAATAAGTTGAAAGTTTTTATAATTAAAAATTTTCAAAATTTAAACAAATATTTATTTTATGAATTTTTATTCTTATTTTTCTTCGTGTTTTATAAAAAAATTTATTTTGATTTTTTAATAACTAATAATTTTAAATTTTCTCTTAATTGTATAACGTATAAATTATTACAACTATTCGCTTAATCGAGTAACATTCAAGATTAATATTGAAAAATGATTTTATTTTATGTGTTACTTTTTGCAAGGAAAAAATATAAATCATATTTATTTAAAAATTAGGTCAAATTGGTAACACACTTATATTAAAATTGATTATTTAAAAAATGTGACTCAGTATTTGAAAAATATCACTCATAAGAGTTTTATTCTATCAATCTACCATTTATTTATATGATTAATTATTAATTGGATTATTATCGATAATAGACATCGTATTTTTAATATAATAGTTTCAAAAAAGTTCCACTTGGATCATTATATAGTATTATATGATGCATCAACTTAACGTAGGTTCTTTAATTGCATCACTATATAGATAAACTGACCAATCTTGTACATGACCACTTAAGACATATTCATTGCTTTAAATGAACGCAACAATAATTATATCATCTTCAACAATCAACCATATAGATATATCATGGTATGTTACACATGAATAATATGAAATATAATTACATTACACATTCGCTAAAGAGAATTGCTAAAAATATACCAAAACTACTCCGTGAAATGATACAAAAAAAGCAAAATCACTTCGTGAAGTTGTTAATTTTGATATTTTTACCATTGAATAAAAACATGTATAAAATAAGTTATTCTTTAAAGTTGTCATTTGCTTCCTAAAATAATAAATTTATCTATTTTCTCTATACTTTCTCTCTTTAAAATAATTATACTATTTTTTTATTAGAACAATTATTTAATAAAATTGACCTAAACTCAACATATTGTTTTCAATTAATTGAATTATTTATGAGACAAGCACACACACGTCAGATGAAACCAAAACCCAATTGAATAATTGTATTCACTACCCTCTACCCAAAAACCAATTGAACAAGTGAAACGACTAGGCTCAACTGAAGAATATTTTTTTTGAAACTGATAAACTAAACATTATCGCCTCGCCTAAAACAAACAAATCACTCGCCTCGCTGGAAACCAACAACGCCATTCACCTCGCCTGAAACCAACTGCCACTTTGCCTGAAACAAGCAACAAACTCGTCACTTCGCCTGAAACCAACCATCACCTCGCCTGAGTACTTCAGTTTCGCCTGAGTAGCAGCATAACTTCACCAGCAACGCCAAAACCTAACATGAGTATCATCGAGATCCACCAACAGGTGATTACGACCTATGCCTTGCCAAGCTCCATCCCTCACTAGTTTACCTGTTCTCTTTCGAGACATGTTCATAGACCATAATGCCTACTATATTTGGCAAATAGAGTTAAATTCACGATTTATTATTATTGTTCAGCTAATATATATATATATATATATATATATATATATATATATATATGTGTGTGTGTGTGTGTGTGTATTATTATACTGATATATTATTATATGGTACTTTTTACTAATGCCAAACCATGTTAGAATTTATAAGAGTGTGATATGTGCATATATGCCCACTACGCAAGTCATAAGAGTTGGAGTTTGGAACACTAGGGTATGGTTAAAGATGTATTGAATGTCATACCTTTTGGTAAACTAATCGATTCGGTGTCCTCCATGCAACCACATACTGATATTATAAAGGTTTTCATAGAGCGATGATATCAGGTAACAAAAAAAATTCACTTCAGCTTTGATAAAATAAGTATCACCCTTGACGATGTCCATACGATCTTGGATCTGGAGGTCGAATATGACATTGTTATGGTTCAGGTAAGAGTTGACAAGCCACATTCCATTTACAAGGTTTCTAAAATCCTATACATGAATGAGGTTGATCTCAAATTTAAAAATTGAGTTACACAAAGAGATTAGGTTGGGCATTGGTTGTCTTTAGAATTAGTTTAGTTGTCAGACATACCACGATAGCAATGTTTTGCGTACTGACGAGATGGTCCATCAGGCTTCACGTGTTTATATTTTTCACATGTTTGGGTGTAGTCTGTTTGTTGACAAAATCAATGCATATGCCAATTACAAGTACGTGTTCTTCTTATAGGACTTGAACGTAAATGCTACGCTTAGGGTACTATGGTATTTTTTTTATTTATATCATCATCTCAGAGATGCCTATTTGTAGATGATGAATATTATGGGTGGATGTATCACTCTCCTTGACACTTTGATACAAGATTTTTTTAGTTTGTCCTGTTACGTGTGTGAGTTATACATAACAACTACCAATTATTTCTCGATAGGATGCATGTGTGTCCAATTACGATTCTCGTACCAAACTAAACTGGAGGATTACGTTCAACATGCTGACGGAAAACGATGTACGTATTAACTTTTTCAAGTAGGATAATTCTAATTATTAGTTATTTAATATATAAAAATCTGAAAATATTTAGTATACGATTACTACAAGAAATTGAATATCATACATGCTTGGTTTATAGTTACTATTAGAGGATGATTAGTTGCTTAATATATCAATTTATGAAAAATGTTTGGTATACATTTAGTTACACTCTTTCATACATGGTATACTATTAGAAATGAAATAAAGCGACTAGTTAATACATGAATAACATACATATCGGCTATAGATTTACTCTTTTCGACTTTTTATTTGTTACTTGAAAAACAATTGGTTGAATGAAATTAATTGGTTGTATGGTGTTGATAGGCTTGGTTTGGAATTTTTTGGTTGGGAACTAGGTTATAAAGTGTAGATGATAAAAAACTGAAAACCTCATTTTTCTTATTGTTTGCATTGTGTTTTTTGCAGGTATATTTTTGGAACCTTACTTCCCTATACGCGATCATTTTTCATTAGATGAGCTATCTTGGTTTCTTGGTATCATTGCCAATGTGAGACCAAATCATGCTATCTCGATCGATCTTTATGGAAGTTCTGACACGTCCAAGGACCGCCACCATTTTCTCTGATTCAAATGCAAAACAAGTAAAAAATTAAACCTGTGTTTCTCGTCTATGAGTTTGATCGTAGCGATTGAGGGAATTGATCAGATTATGTGCTACATCTTGCATTGAAAAACCTTCTAGCTAGAGATGATATGGAGTCGTTATGTACTACGAGGTATATCTTAGCTCACCAAAAAGTTAGTTAGTATGACGTTATTAACCCACTATAGGACTATATGCATGACGACCGCGAGGGTTCTGCAATATGTCATGTGTGGGTGGGGTTGCGCCATATTGCATTAGATACACGTCTACTGGAATTTGAGGGGGATTTTGGCTGTTAGGATAGATGTATGAGGATGTTTTGTCTATTGGAAGGAGATTAGGTTAGACATTTTGGTGTGATATTTGTTCATTAAGATTATACTTTTGTTTTGTAAGCATTGCCTATCTTTCTTACGTTGTTGATTTTATAACGGTTGTTATTTCATTTGGGTTATAGTTGTTTTTATTAGACATTTTGTAGTTACTTTTATAACAATTATTGTTGTTTTTTTAAACTTAGATTGTCCTAAGCATAGTGTTTTACAATTACTTTTGTAACACTTGTTTTAACAACAATTCTTATGTTAACATTTTGAAATCATCAGACTTAAATTGATAAAACAACATTAAACATGAACATAAAACAAATACAATAAATTAAAGCACTCAAAAGAACCTAAAACAATTATAATCTCCAACAATATTAAAAGAACATAAAAAGAACATTGCGTATGAACATAAAATAACATAATTTTACTCAAAGTTATATCATTCGTTAAAAGTGTAACACCTAAGTGCATCATTTTTTGCAACGATTTATTCCACAACATAATGGATCATGTATTTTGCTAGAAAATCAGTTACTTTAAAATTGAATGAGTTAAAGATATCGTTCCTAATTGCATATGGGAGGTCAAATTCCTGAAATATTGCTTCGTTTTTCTAATTACTGTACATAGTAAATACGTCTTCACGACTGCGTGGAGACGATATGTGATTTTCTTTTCGACACCCGTACATGTAGTACATGACACATACTACTTCAATAATAATCTCATTGGTATTCTCATTTGACCTCGTTCTCTTTACATACTTGACGACTTATAGGAGATGAAAGTCTTTATTAAATTATGAGTTTCGTTATAGAATATATTTAAAACAATGGAGTTATGTGTTCATATTTATGTTATTCGGGACCTTTATATCGAGTAATGAATGATGAATTTGAAGAATAACATTTATCTGAGATTTATTATTAACGAGTAAAATTTAGGTGGGACATATTATGTGTCCATTTCAGTTCCCCGCCATCTAAGATTTCCAGTCATCTATATTTTCCCGTCAACTTTAATATCATGCCAACATAAATTTTGTTCTAAATGACATAACCAACCTTGCACATTTCTTCATCTACTCAATATCATAAATACTCAAACTTTCAATTTGTACGATATGGAATAGACTATTGGAGAAGACCATAACTTGTTGAAAAGCGTCAAATCTGTTAAGAAAAGATTGTTGAAACATAATACCGACGAGGTTTTAATGAAATTCTTTGCATTTGTACTAAAAATATGAGAGTCATTGAGTTTTCCAACAACCTCCATAGAGTCGTTAAGAAATCACTACCAAGTACAATTATTTGGATTCGGTTCAAAATATTCGGGATTTAACATCCTAAAAGATGCGAGGGAAGCAATACATCTGATATTTACTTTTAGAATTTTTTATTCCATTCAACAACATATGCTTGACTATTTGGATTATCACCTACTCGAACAACCTCTTTAATAATTAGATTTGAAATGATTATCTTCTCGAACAACGTTCAGAATCTTTTGGTTCTCGCATTTTAGTTTATCATATATTTTTTTTCAGTTTATGTTATATGTTTTTGTTGTTTTTATTCTATAAATTTGTTTCTGATGTTTTTCAGTTTATGATGTATATTTCATTTTATGTTTTATGTATTTTCTTCTATAATTTTAAATTTTATGGTGTATCATTCAGTTTATGATATTATTGGGTTTATGATGTTTTTCACTTTATGTTTCCATGTGTTCAAAAAGTTCTTATACATTCGTTCTAAAATAAAATTTGAGTTGATTAATTCGTAATTTCATTAAATCAATCGTTAATTTTAGCCCGGATGTTTATAATATCATACTTTATTATGATTTTTTAAGTTTTTTTTTAAAATTGCATATTGTCGTCATTTTTGGTGGAAGTATGATGGATCTTGCCAAAAAATGGTGGCATATGCAAACATTTTTAAATATATTTTGTTTTTAGGGGTTTTTATCCGCCAAGTTGTTAGTGGAAATGATCACGGAGTCGTCTTGTTCTGGCGGATATGGTAGCCTAGGTACCAACCATTGGTGCCTTGGTTATTTCTTGCGCCAACAGTTGGTGGCAATTTATTTTCAACTTATTTTTTTGCAAAACTTATAAATAATAAATAGAAGGTGGGACGTGTGTGTTATGCTTCCAAAAAGTTCATAAACTTTTATTCCAAAATATCAATGGATTTTTAAGTAAAAAACGTAATGCATTCATGATTGATAAAAAACAAGTAGTAATTTTTTTTAAATTCAAAAAACTAATACTGATAAGGATGCAAATAATCAAGGAGTAAAAGTAACTAAGAAAAAAGTTTTCATTTGAGTCTTCAATAGTTAGAGGATGTATTTTATGTTAAACGTGAATATTAAGGGCTAAAAGTGTAATTTGTTATAACTTGTAACTCATTCTGTTATTCATCCTCTTTTCATATAAACAGGAAGGGGGGGGGGGGATTGAGAACTGATAGAAATCTTTTAGTCACTATTGCTTACAATCTGATTCTCTCCAATAGACTAGTTATTTTCTCTCTCTAAAATTATTTTTACTGTTCAATCTTTGTACAAAAAATCTATTACTTAACATTAGCGACCATAGTGGGAGATTACAAGGTACCTAGATAGAAAATCTAAAAATATATTAATATTAAAATTACTGATTGAGGTTATAATGGAACCAAAAATAAGAACTAATCCCATAGTTCTAGTGGAAAATGGATTACTTGAGTTATGCTTACCTATAGAAGGAAACCGAGTTGATAGTCAGGGAAACGAACAACGTGAGCAATGTGATATAAAGAATTTTATGAATTAGTTATTATAAAAAATAAAGGCGTTGAATGATGAGTCTGGTCAAAGAGAGCATCAAATGCAATCGGGTATGCTGAAATCCGATGTACGATGAGAAAAATGAATTGGAGAATTTCTTTGATGAATCTTACACGGCTTGTCAAGTTCGAAGTAACCATAAAAAAAACACATTTCCAAAAAATGTCGAGGATTCATGGAATACTCTATTATCTGGCCAGCAGCCATTACATGTACTTTAGAAAAAACTCAAAAGACTTAAAGCTAAACTTGAGTCTTAAAACCATGAAGTTTTTGGAAATATCTTTAATGTCATTGCCAAATTCGAGGAGGATGATATATTTATTGAAAATAAATATCAAGAAACTCAATGTTTAGAGGATAAAATTAACTTATCTAAACCAAATGCAAATTACCTTATTTTTTTAGCAAGAGAAGACTCTTATTGGGAGTAAAAAAACTGCATCAACTGGATTAAACACAGTGATAAAAATCCTTCGATCTTCCATACTTATGTTAATAAAAGATATATATATAATAATAGTATTAATGTGATCTGGCATGACGGAATATGGATTGAAGATCAAAACAGAATTAGTGACTTGGCATTGGACTATTTCAAAGAATTATTAGCCTCTAATAATACCATAGAGAAATATGAAGACCCTAATAATATCATCCATAACCTAATATCTAACTCTGACAACCAATTCCTCCTTGTCACCCCTACAACTAAAGAAATATATAGAGCAACTAAAGGAATACTCCTAATAGTGTTACTGGAGTTGATGGGTCTAACACAACCTTTTACCAATCATGTTGGCATATTATACATAATGACTTATGCTCTGTTGTGGTAAATTACTTCTATTGTAATTCTGGCCCAAATGACATATTTTTAACTACCATTTGTTTAATCCCTAATACTGATATCCCTAAACAATGTAAAGACTTTAGACCTATTAGTCTTTGATCTTTTTTCAACAGGATATTTTCCAAAATATTAAATTATATGTTAATAATTATTCTTCGTAAGATCATCTCAGAAGAACAATGGCGTTTTGTCCAAGGAAGAAACATTCATGAACATATCCTCCTCTCTCAAGGGCTTATATATGATATTAATAAAAAATCTAGAGGTGGAAATATTCTCTTAAAAAATGATATGACTAAGGTATTCGATATAATATTTTGTAGTTTTATCTTAAAGGTTATGAAAGCCTTTGGCTTCCATAATAAATTTATAAATCTTATCAACAATAGTATCAAGTCTGTTTTCTTTTTTATAATCAATCATTAATGGAGAAAAAAATATGCTACTTTGAAAGAACTTAGTGGAATCAGGAAGGGGGATCTCATTTCCCCCAACCTTTTCATTATAGCAGAAGAATACCTCATTAGAGGTATTAACTTGCTATTCAATAGTAACAAAGATATGAAATTTAAAACTAGAAGTGTCATTGATATAAATTGTCTTACCTTTGCTAATGAATTTGTCAATTTTGAAAACGTCTCTATAGATAATATCAATAAATTAAACATTTTTTGAAGCTTTACCAAGATATATCTGACCAATTTATAAACACTAAAAAATCTACTCTTATAAGTTCCTCCACAATTAATCATCATATAATTAGATTTTTTGAAGAGGCCATTGCTTTAAAAGATAAGTCACGCCTTTAAAATACTTAGGGATTTCAGTACACAACAACGATAAAGAAAGTCAATATGATAACTTAGTAAAACAAATTAGGTCTAGAATTCAAGAATGGGATTGTAAAGTCCTTTCTTTTAATGGTAGACTGGTACTAATACAATCGGTACTAATGGTTATACCTTCGTACCATATCCAATGTTTTAATATACCTAAGATAGTAATAAGCAGGATTGAAAAGCTCTTTAATAGATTCATTTTGGGATCTTATGACTCTTCTCCTGCTATAATATGGACTAACTAGACCTCTTTATGAAAAACTTACAAGGGAACGGTCTGAATATTAGAAGGATCATTGATTTACAAGATATTTTTTCATGTAAACTTTAGTTTAAATTTCATGAAAACAACTCTATATGGGCCAAATATATGCATTATGTGTACGAAAAACTTGCATCATCTTCAACTTAAAACAAATTCTAAAGGATCTAGGACTTGGAAAATAGTAAACTCTATCAAAGATATTGTTGAGCCTTTTAATTTATATAATCTAAGGAAAGGAAATATGGAATTATGGTTCGACAAATGGTTTAGAAATCAACCAGTAATTAGCCTTTCAACTAACTTTACTAATGAATGTTATACTAAAATAAAAGATTAATAATTTATGGTCCAACGGTAGTTGGGATATACCTAACCTTAGATCAAATGTTATTACCTCAGATATTAATATAATCCAAAACCTCAAAATTCATAATGATCGGGAGGATACAATAATTTGGTCCATACATAAGTCAGGTGAATTTAGTACTAAAGTAACGTGTAATCAAATTAGATATAAAGGTGTTGCCTCTAATCGTTTTGATAGATTTTGGACAACAACACTCTAACAGAATATTCATTCATTCTTTTGAAAATTTTGAAAAGTTGGGTCAGAGTAGACACAAATATATAAAGAAGAAGCTTTTTCCTAACATCTAAGTGTCAATTCTGTCAAAATATAGAAATAGTTAATCATTTGTTTATTAACTTTTCTATATCATGGGCGAATTTGACCCACCTAGCTGGTCTATTTGGTATAATCTTAGGCAGATATATGACTATACAATATCTCACTAGATGTTGCATCTGGTCAACCAACAAGACCACTCATATTAGAATCATATTACCTTATATAACCTACTGGACTATATGATATTTCCGAAACAAAGAAAAATATGATGCCCAAATGATATCTTCTGGAGCTATACTAGATAAAATACACTTTATTATCTCTAGACTTGATAATCCAAACCTTCTTCAAAAGAAAATATGGAATGGTGACACTAAAATTTTAAATAAGCGAGGTTGTTATTTTTATCTTGATAATACTAACAAAGTTAATATCCTAAAATGGTTAACTATACATGAAAACGAGTTTAAATAAAATTCAGATGTATTGTATCTCTTAAATGAGGAGGTAAGTGAGGCTGGTCTTATTAGATACACCAATGGAGAAGTCATTGTTGCCTATGTACATTTTATGGTAAGCAACCTATATTAGTTGCTGAATATATGGCATTATTAGACGAGCTTATAATAGTTACCAAGATTTACTATTAACCATCAACATCAAATAAATAGATATACCAGATATTCTTACCTTATTGTTGTTTAGTTTTGATTCACATACTCAAACCAAATTCCAATTTTTTTACCAAAGATCGTGAGAGAAAAATGTAAACAATTGAGAGGAAGAGATTCCATCTGCAAGATTATGAAAGATTGAAAACATTATATGCTCGCTTGAGGCACGTAAAAAAAAGTTAAAGATAGATTCACTTATCAAATTAACAGAAGAGGAGCTCGTATTCTAAAAATATTGTGTTTCATGAATGAAAGATTTCATCAGTTGAAAGAAATGTTTATGTTTCAATTATTCACAGTTAATTGGTGGCTCTTTTTAGCGCTAAAGTTTAAATTCTATATAAACTCTAAAGACTTTATCAAAGTACTTACTTAAATAATCTAAAATATGTAAGGGTTATTTTTTAATAAATACTTATTTAATATATATATATATATATATTTATTTAAAAGATATAAATAATAATAATAATAATAATAATAGTAATAATAATAATAATAGCTCTCTATATTCTAATAGTTTTACCGGGAAAAACAAAAATACAATGAGGACTAATATCTCGACCATGATTTTAATGGACAAATAATTGAAATCATTGTCAACGATAATCCGTTCTCCAGAATAATCAGACAATGCTCCAAAACAACCAGAAAATGACTATAATCTTTTTTCTGAACAACTAATTTTTAAAAAAGCGAAACAAATGTAGTTTTTCACCGGACCTATACACAATCCATATTTATTTTTGGATTTTTGACGATGATCTATGAGGAGTAGTAACACCTCATAATGATGCAATGTTTATCACAATAGAGTTGACGAGAGTAGAAATCAAGTAAATCATAATCGACACTCAAATTTCTACCAATATATATTAGAAAAGCACATACCATAAGATGAGCGCGCATTTGTCCTCATTCATTTCCAATTAATACTGATCGGCTCACCCGTGCAGACATCTACGTCTTGGGATAACTCACACTAGATGTTACCATCAAAATAAATGTTTTTGGAAGACAGTATGATACTTGTCCATGATGGTGGAAGTCTCATTCTCCTACAGTTTCTTTCTAGGAAAATCATGGCTTCATCAAGTGCATGTTTTGTCTTTAGTACCAAACCAACAAAAAAGTAGGAATGATGACATATAGAGAATAATACACAATTTCACTCTCACTAAAAAATTATCAACTAATAAAGGAGTAGGTCATCCTAAACGACAATGAGAGTCCTATTTACCCCAATATATGGAAGCCATCATCAAAGCGGTGGACAAGCTGACTATTCATGGATATTCAAGATTCCATTATCTAGTCTGGATAACCAATCTTTTATTTGTCAAAAACAAAAATGAGAAGTCAAGATCGTGTGTTGAATTCACTAATATCAATAAAGTTATTCCGAAAGACCATTTTCGTCTACCTTAAACCGGTCAGCTCGTAGATACAACCTCTTCAAACTAAATATTGTCTTTTATGGACGTCTATTTTGGGTACAATCAGATACAGGTGTATGAAGATGATATGGGAACACCACTTTCATTACATAAAAGGACCACATTATAACAAGGTGATGCCCTTTGAACTGATGAATACATGATCTGTCTATCAATGCCTCATCAAGAAGGTCTTTGTCACATAGCTTGGATTAAACTTGAAAGTTTATATCGAAAATATGTTGATCACCAACATCAAGAGAAGCACCTAATGGATTTAGGAGAAAACTTTAGAAACCTCATGCAAGTCAAGCGCAAGTTCAACTCAAAAAAATATACTTTCGACATTTGTTCAAGAAATATTTTAGGATTAAATGTCAACAAAAATGACATTAAAGTTGTCATACAAAATTATCCAACCTAACCACCATGAATCCACCACGTAACTCAAAAGAAGTAAATACAAGAAATATTTGATAAATTCATTTTTATATCCTCCGAAAAGGGTACATACATGTTCTATTAGACATTAATGTGCAAAAAAATGACCCACAACACCAAGAAATTCTTCACCTCACCAGAAGTACCGACTACATTAAGGTCAACAAAATCATTAAACCTATACTTTACGGTTTCTAATTACCCAGTAAGCACATGTCTAATCTGGGAGGAACGAAAGGAATCCAAAGCAATTTAGTATGTACCTAAATACTTACTCGATGTTGAAATTCGATACTTGTAATTAGAGAAGCTTGACCTGGATGAGTGATTGAAACCCAAAAGATGAGACCATATTTCTACGCCCATACCATGATTTTCCTAACGTTATTTTCTCTACGGAGTGTAATACATAAGCCACACGTATCTGGCAGATTGGTTATGTGGTTTGTGGAGTTTAGTGATTAAGACATTTAGTTAAAACCTCAAATAAGAATAAAAGTGCAAGCCTTGAAGAAATTCTTAATAGAGTTCTGGTCTGAATGATTCTTACATACTATGGAGCATTCAGAATAAACCTGACAAGTAGGAACATATGGTTAATAACCAAGGTTGTTATTCCTAACATGCGACATATTGACGCGATCCATGAATCTTGGATTCTCAACTACTACAACAAAACATATTGCAAGTATGCAAATGCAAGCCTTCGACTAACTAAGATATGTAAATTAGAGCATATTCGGTTATTCACAGACTCACAGTTGGTGGTTCACCAAGTGGTCGGACAAGATAAAACTAAGAAGGATACCATAATCCAGTAACTTAAAGAGTTTCGACATCAAAAATCCATATTCAATAACATCCATCTCAAGTAAGTTCCGAGGGAAAAATATACAAAAGTTGGCATCTTGGTATCTTCGACTTGTGTAGCGTCAACTCCGAGTGTCATCTTCCAAGATAAGCCTTACATTATCCTCCTCTACAACTTCTTATCTACAATATTTTCCCCAAAATCATGGTTATTAATGGTACGAGCCAAAAGAATAAAACGATTGATGAACACCAATTATCAAATATCTAAAGGATATGATACTTTCAGAAAGCAAAGCTGAAGCCAGGAAAATCAGAATAAGATTTCCTCGCTTTATTTGGATATTAGACACCCTCTACAAGCGATGACTCACCAAAATATTATGTATGACATATAAATAGTGATTCCTGCCGAAAGTGTTATGCCTTCATTCCAAACTTCTATATACGAATAGGGCAATAATTTAGCTGTAAAAAGAACTGAATTAGATGTGATCAAGGAAAAAATGGTTAGCGCCCACATTCGCTCGGAACACTATAAAATTTTTATGTGCAACCGCTATAACTTCAAAGTTCGGTTCAAAAGCTTCAAAGTATAATATGATGTTCTAAGGATGGTCTTCCTAAAGAAAACAAGTTTTGGTAAACTAGCCCAGACTAGGAAGGGCCATTTTCTTTTGAAGTGAAAGCAAACCTAGGAACATATAGACCGCTAGATGAAAATTGCAATAAGGATCGACACCCCTCCAAAGCTGAGCACTTAAAACTTACTTGTAATTGGTTGTGTCCTAATTATTCATACATTTGTGTAAACTATTTATTATACATGCGGTGTAATCATTGTTACCCAGGTGGCACATGAAGATTTTAAAGAAACACTTATCTTTAATAAACATTTAAACTTTCGTTTACCAACATCGTAGTTGTGTTTCTACATTATTTTATACATTCATTAAGAAAACAACCATATTTGAATGTAAATGGTAAGTATGGATGCCTCTGGATACTCTACAACACCTACAAGGGCTTCACTCTAGTTTTAGCACATAACGAAAATGTAAACTTGGACAAGATTTCAACTCTTTAAAAAGCGTCGGCCTTCCAAACAAACGATGTCAAAATTGACTAAGGATAAGCTTAAAAAACCTTCCAACCCCTTGAAGATCTTAGACCTTCAAAATTATAAATACAAGTGTACAATAACATAAAAAGTAAGAATGAACAAGACCTTCCGCTATCCCATCAGTGAGCACAAAATAAATAAATACATAAGTTTTTCTTAGAGATTATCCTCAATGAAGTTATTCACTATTCAAAAGAAATGAAGTTCAGTTATTTCTAAACATAATCCGAACAAGGATCTCACAATCATTCTATTTGAAAAAAAAGACCAGGTGAAGTTGTAATGTTTTGTAATTAACATAAGCAAAACAAACAACTAGCATAATTAAAACATAATTCAATAAAACTGAAAATGAGGAATATAATAGCACTGCTGGGTAACACCACCATTCGGCCGAGGTAATAACCGATGTGTTGGTTAACTAACCTTCATAAAAAAAATAATTAACTTTGTTCAAGACGAACAACACATAAAAGAAAGTATAAATAAAACCAAATGCACAAGAAATATTTTACGTGGTTCAGATTGTGGAAATAATCATATATTCATTGGAAATATATACTCTTGTTATTAATAAATAAGTTACAAAAAGACTCTCAAACACAAAAAACGAAATCATGTTTAAAAAAAGAGATGACATGATTCACAAAGCCCTCTATTCAGTGTTTATCTTTCACCTCATTTATTTAAAAAACTAGAGTTATTTCTCTCTCTCTCTCTCTCTATATATATATATATATATGGAGATATAATGCTCTCGATTTTTCTCACACTTTACATAAGAATATATTCTTCTATTTATAGAATGATTGTGATAAATCCTCCCTCAATTAAGAAATCTCATAAAGAAACCTAATTAATATAGACATCCAATTAATATGAAACCTAATTAATATAAGAGACTACAAAATAGTGTGCCCAATTAATATTGAAGATCTAATTAATAGACCACATCCAATTAATTTGAAAAATCTAATTAGTATAGAAGACTCAATAATAGTATACTCAATTAATATGAAATATTAATATATAAGAACTAATCAATAAGAAATCTAATTAATATAGTAAAACAAAAAAATTGTAGATCCAATTAATATATGAAACCGATTTAAATAAAAGGTCCCCGCTTTGAGTTACTTCTAGTATATACTTAACAATTATCCACCTAGCCTATAGTAAATAAAGTATCTATTACATCGAATAACATACCCTTAGAGGCCAACTCACTCGTATCCCAGATTTGTATAAATCTCATGCATTCTGTGAGCTTTGAAATAGGTAATACTTTGGTCAGAGTGTTCAATTTTTTTTATTTGTTAGTAATCTTAGCCACATTCATTTTCTCATTCTCCACCATGTCTCAGATGCAATGTAGCTTAATTTCTACAGATTTAGTTTGATCATGAAACTTTTAATTTTTCATCAAATGAAGTGCACAAGTACTATCACTAAACAACATCACATCTTGCTAAACACCAATGAGTTTACTCAACAATCTTGTCAGCCAAATAAATTATTTCATGAATTATCTAACAACCATATACTCGGCTTACGTATGATAAAATGCAAAGCCATTATATATACAATATTTTCAACTAACCACTTCCCCAATGACATTAAACAGATAACCAGAAGTAGATTTTCTTATGTCGAGGCAATCTGCATATTCAGACTCACATAACATTTCAGTAATATATCACCTGTATCTTTCTAATTGTAGTACAACCCTACAACACCCGAAATCTTTTAGTATCTAATGACACACTTGAGTGCATGCCAATGCGGCTTCTCTGGATTTGATATGAATATGCTCAAAATATTTAAAACGTATGAACAATCATGTCTCGTGCAAATCATAGAATACATAATTCTACCAAAACTATTAGCATAATGTATCCCCATCATATAATTCTTATGTCATATTTTGGTTGGTGGTTGAGTGGCACAAAGTTTGAATTGGGAACTGATGGGAACTCTAACTGCTTTTTCTTCAGACATTGATAACTTCCTTAAGAATGTTTGTATAAAGGGAATTGCTAAAAAAAAAGCCAAAACTACTCCGCGAAGTCGCTTTTTTTGAATTTTAAAAATTACTCCGTGAAGTTATTTTTTTGACGATTTTGTCCTTCACGAAATTGTATAAATAGAAGAAATTACTCCGTGAAGTTACCATAATTTCCAAAAAAAATACAATTTCTCTACCTTCTCTCTACTTTCTCTCTCTAAACATAAAGAACTAAAACTAAAACTAAAGAAGGTGATACTATCATTATCAATTAAAATGTTACCCATTGCCTTCAAAACCACTTAATCATATATCCTAACACTTAAATGACTTATTTGCAAAAAAAACATATTTAGATCTTAGTTTTCGAAAGGTTTCTTAAACCATAATGGGTATTTTGTTTTACTTTAAATTTGTATTGTTTTTAGTTAGTATAAGTCTTTAATAAATGATAACCTACTAAAAAATTACAAAAATGGACAAAATTGAAAGATAAATGTTAAAAAATTGGAAAAAAAACGATACAGATCTGATACAGGTCTGTCCGCTAATGCAGTGGCGCCCACAGGGGTCTGTACGCCATTGCACGGCGGAAACAGGGGTCTGTACGCCATGCAATGGCGTCAGCACCATCGTGTACGCCATTTTCCCGGCGGAAAGTACCATCTTCTTCGACAGGATGATGACGACGAACACCACCTGGACGCCATCGTCTGGCGGAAACGGACATTTTTTGATTTTCTTTTTAAAATTATTTTTTCAGAAAAGCAGAAAGATACAAGGGTCAATGTTTATATTGGTTTGTAGAAAAATAAGTTTTGTTACCATTTCGTCAAGTTATGTTAACAATTTATTAAGTTTTACAAAGTTGAAAAAAAAAGTTTTGGTTAGTTTAAGTTTTGAGTTTTTATGATTTTAGTGAGTTTTAGGAAGTAAAATGTTAGGTTATGGTAGATTTTCTGTTTGCAACTTCATGAAGTAAATAATGGCATAAAACATAATTAAATGAACTTCTAAGGACTTTTTGGGTTTTTTGCCTAGTGGCAATTTTGTAAATATTGAAAAACAGAAAAAGGCGACTTCGCGGAGTAGTTTTGGCTTTTTTTTAGCAATTCCCTTGTATAAATTCTTGTTGAGATAATAATAAATACCCCTTTGGCCCGTTCCTTTTGATCTCACTACCAAGTGTCCTATTAACATCTCCCATATCATTCATCTCAAATTCTAATTTCAACTGAGTCGTTATCGCTTCAATCTTCCGCATACATTTTCCAACTATTAGTATGCCATCAACATGCAACAAAAATCAGACTTGTCTCTCCATGTGTATCTCCCTATTCTGACAGAGATAATTATCATAGCAACTTTAATGTATTTAATGGATCTTCTAAAAAAATAAAATCTTCTATTTCACCACCTTATCAACTATTTCTGCTCATAGACTGGTCTTTTCAACAAATACAAATAACTGTCATTCTCTTCTTCAAACCCCTTTGGTTGATACATATAAATCTTCTCTTCAAATTCCCCATGCATGAATGAAGTATTAACATCCATTTAATCTAGCTCAAGATTAAATCTAGCAATAATTGACAACAGGATCCCGATGGAGGTTTATTTTACAAACGACAAATATATTTCATTGAAATCGATACCTTCTTTTTGCATAAATCCCTTAACCATGAAATTAACCTTGTCTCTAGATAACTCAACACCATGAATACTTGGATTCTTCTTGAATAACCATGTACTCTCAACTAACTTTTGAGCATTTGGTTGGTTCACAAGAATCCATGTGTTCATCTTCTTGAAAGATCTCAGTTCTTATTTCATGGTCACGACCCATTTTTATTTTTCACTACTCTTGATAGCATCGTGATACGTTTCAGGTTTTAAACATTATCGTGCATTATAATAGATAAAACATAACCAATTACATCGTTAAAACCATACATTTCCGACTGCTTGTTTGGTCTATTTGTTTAATCATTCGCCAACTGATAACTGTCAAAATCATGTTGTTCTCCCATCTGATCATCGTGGAATCAAACCTAAAATATTCTTGGGCATAAAACTCTCAAGTTGAGAATTCGTTATATGCGCCATATGGCATCCACATTTCAGCCTCTTATATTCTTGAGTAGCATGAGAATTTCAATCTGAAAGGCCTTTGATTTTGGGATGATCATTGGTATCCTGAAAATATATTTCCTTATTATTTCCATTAAACTTCTTGGTGGAGAGTTTCATCAACATCATCTTAATAAGCTACACCTTATTAAACTTGCGAAAAATATATCTCAATTATTTGGGGAGACTTAATTGCAAAGGTGATATTATTCGGGACAGTTCCATAGATTTCCAAAAGTATTCATTGTTCTATGATTGACAATCACAACGTATTTGTATTTTCTCACGATTCAATTTTTTTATTCTCTTTAGGAGAACTATCTTTAATGACGAAAGTGAAATTCTTAGTCTTTAATTTCAGGTCAAAATCATTTGAGTTCTAATATAATTCCGCGTTTTTTATTTATTATAAAAGAACTAACTGATAAAATGAGAGACTAACTCATGAAAATGTGAGATCTATTTCCTAATAAGTTAAATGTATCGACCATAATATTACATATAACAAACAACATATAAACATCACATTCATTGACATATAAACTTTGAAAATAGTGTTTAACAAAGCCTAATGCATATGTAACATAACATACATCGTTAATAGATTACATTTCAAAAATATATTAACATGCATTTGTATGAGTTTGAGAAAAGTCATCCTGAATCCAGTTTTAATTGACTTAATTCATGTAAGCTCTCATTTGATATGGTTTACCTATTTTTAATTAAACCTTTTGAAGGAAGACCCTTCAAGGTGCACAGCTGCAACGAGGTCTTTTCTCTCTAGTTTGTCGCCCCAAAAAATATCACCGCTACTATGACGAAACAGCTAGTTGTCGTAAAAACATCAGGGGTTGCTGCTGAAAAAGTTCACCGTCATAGACTTTTGCTCGATTTTGGGTATGTTGGTTGTGATTTGAACCATTCTCAATAGCAAATGAAATCCAAAAAAAACTTTAAATTTGATATTGCAATCAACTTTACACATTAAAGTACGAAACTTAACATGATTTATCTAATCAATAAAAAAACATGCAATTGAAACCTTAAAGCCACCTTCTAACCACCTCAAACAACAATCAGTTTTCCAATGATGTGGTTTTGTACTGAGATTTAAACCCACATGCTTTCAAATAATTAAAAGAACAAAAACTATAAAATTAGTATGTTGGAGATGATTCTAATACCAATTGTTTGAAGTTTGAATCACCAAAATTCCTAGATTTGTATTTCGAGTCCCATTTATATATCGATTAATCCTTAAGAATGTCAATAAATATTTACATGATAGTGTAGACATCTTAGTGATTGTTTCCCGCATTATTGTTCTAGTTTGTTTCCATTGCATTGCTATGCTTGATCTACAAATCTTGAATCTTCTATGAGAGTCCATGTCTCTAGATCTTAAAGAAATATATGAAATAATTGAAAAAGGAAAATATTTTGGCTTAGATCTTCAGACCATTAGAGTGGCATATTCTTTTCAGGTTAAATGATTGAAAGAAAACTACAATGTTTATCTGCCTAATATATGAAGTAAAATTAGATATTTGCATTTTTACCCAATTGCATTCATACATTTAAGTCTCTACGATCATAGATCATAAACTATTTTCTCCTAAATTAGACCTAAATATTTTTGTTTAATCTTCTTAATTGTCAACATTCGGGTTGAATATTTCACAAAACTCGAATTTGACCCGATATCTACACAATTACATCAATGATTCATTTTAATCTATTGGTTTAATTTATAATTATTTTATCTATCAAATTACTTATTAATTTGATAGTTGCAGAATTCTCCGAGAGGTTCCTAGGTCTAAGGTATGCGGGAACTCTAAAAAGATGCCAAAAATGATAATAAATCAATAATTGTTCATCGTTTCCCAAAAAATATATTCATTTATATGATGATGGACCTAAAGACCATATGGTTAACCCATATTAGACTATTCCACCCCTTTATTTTACTAATCTTATATATATTTATTTTTTTATTACATGACATATCCTCAATATTATATATTTGTTAGACATAATTTACAAAAACGTGTATTTAACAAAATTAGCCAAATATTTAACTTGTTCTACTAGCTGTTCAAATAAATTCTATCCTTCGCAATGCAACTCGTGAATATAAAGTTTTACTATAAGAAGCTATGCTTTAAAATCCTACCCTTATCAATGCAACTCATGAACCGAAGGTTTTACAATAAAAAGCTATATTTTAGTTTAAGGTGGACATAGACCTCTCACTGTATAAAAGGAGAGCTAGGATAATGCAATGGGTTAGGTAAAATTCACAGAGGGTTCTTTAATAAGAAGTTTATCTTTTGAGGATAGATAAAAAAAAAAGGTAAACACTTTGTAAAAACTTTATGTTTAGTAATCTGATTTTTTTGTAATATAAAGTTTTATTCGATACAACGTTTTGTATATATGTATGTAAATATTCCTTTCTGTCTTTCGATAGTATTAGGAACCAGCTTCTTCAGTCTTAACTTTGACCGCCTAATACAGGTTCTTATCATTAACCTGAAACATTCAAATATTAGCAAATCCATTCAAACAATGGCTACAAGAGCAGATACTAGCTCTACTTAAATTCTGTAAATGTATATGCATAGGCATTTACACAAAGTTTACGTAGATTTAATTAGTGAAAAAAGAGTAGGGGTTATTTGTAGCCATGTACTAAGAAAACATCAGTATATCATGATTGTATAGGTTGATGCTAGCAAAGTAGCCATAAGCTAGCAATAATGTATGTTAGGTATTTGTTTACCTCCCTAGTAGACGATATAATGTTATGGCAGGTTTTGTCACAAGGATATGGGCAATCGATGTCTTTAGCTATCTTTCTATCAAAGTACCAGTCGCCAACTGCTTCTGCAATTGTCTGAAAATATACCAAGAGTGTTACAACAACTTTGATTTCCTTAACTTTAAGTTATAAAATATAAAAATGCCGATCACCTTATTGTTTATTTTAGGGGAATTGACGCCGAGCCATGTGTCTTGTAAGTTGCTTTGGCCATGAGAAAAGCATGAGTTTATAAAGATCCCGCCTTGACTCGAATTATAAAATGACTTCAAAGCCGAGATCATGTCATTCCGGAGACCTGAAAAAGAATAATCATGTTAAACCATGGAGGCGCGAAACATACATAGCACAATATATCATCAACCGCGTGGAGTTAATAAATTAAATCAAACCTTGCAAAACATTAATCTGGTCTGGGTTACATGCTGCTGGATTCTTCTTGCATCGAGTCCAATGACCAGACGCATCAGCAGAAGTTGGTACGAGGCCATGACGAATCTGTTTCAAATAAAACCACATACATTCACTAATACTATATGGTGTATATACATACATAGTGTGCTTAATGTTACTACTGGAAAGACAAACCTGGAAAACATCATAGGCCGAGTTCAAGATAAAAAAAGGTGTTCGGATGTATTTCAAGGCATTTTGTGGGAAAAAACACTGGCATCAAAACAAGATAAGTATCATATTAACAATGCAGTTCCATATATAACACCATCAGAACGCAATACAATGAAAATCATACCAGATATGGATCAATGGAACTTGTGCAGGTCTTATCCAGATTTTTTTCAACTCCCTATCATGTTCATTTGATAAGTATGACCACAGTCCTCCTCAAAACTTAAAAGATATTGTGAACTGCAAAGTTAGAGTGGTGGTACCTGAAGCGAAACAACACTTTTGAAGATAGACCTCATGGTCCGTTGCTGACTTATATCTACGCTGTTCAACCATAATGTCTGAGAATATATATAATATAACACAAAAATCATAGCTTTCACTAAGGGAGAGATGGATTACTTACACGTCAAGAAACATCCCGGCGTCGCTCATACATTTAACAGTCGCTGTTTTTGGCAAAATTCCATGGAAATTGTCACAATGCAAAAAGGCTGCTAAACCACCAGCCGAGCCACCAGCTAGCAAAGCCTAAGGAAGGTAAATAATAAACACCTATAAGAAATTCGAGAATAAACTTTGTATGCTAAATATATAGGGAATAGTGTTTGATAAACAATTTCAGTTTGAAAAAATGAGTTTTTTTCGAATGAAAATTGTTATTTTTTTATTTTCTGAACCATGCATTTCAATATCTATTTCCACCAACCAACAAAACTGTTTTCAAACCGAAAAAAACAGTTTTAGTTACCTTGACCCCCTTACCTTGTTAGCTCCACTAATTAATCACAACATATTTTTACAAGTATACATTCCGCATTTCCCAATTTGTTCGATAAAATATTATGACTAGATCGACTAATCAATCGATTACACTAAAATATCTAACAAAATATATCCTGGATAATAAAAACCATACCTTTTGTGCATGTACAAGCCCTTGTGGTAGAAGATGACGAATGATTGCTTCCCAGTTTTTTTGTCCTCTAAAATAAAGAAGCGATGTCTGTAAAATCAACAAAGAAAACAATCTAAGGAGCTGAAAATTTATCCATAGGAAACAAAGGAAGAAAAACTGGCTGTAAAATGAAACTACCCCGTTTTTGTACAAGCCATCTCCGGCAAATGAAGCTCCGTCGCAGTATTTAAGAGTCACGCGGTTCCAATTGTAAAAATCTAATAAAATTGCAAACCAAACTGTTTTGTTAGCTCATTTGATGTTACCTTGGTCTGCCGGAAAAAGATATAGACCATAAATTATGACAATATATATTGGTATAATAATATACTTACTTAAACATTAGAAATATTATAGTATAGTTTTCGAAGTTAGTTAATTGATGTAAAATATAGTTGTATAAAACCAATTTGCAATTGCAATTGTTATGGACAATGCATTAAATATCTACATAGTTAAAAGTATTTAACAAACGACATTATCAATATAAAAGACGAGGATTAGTATCCTAGACTATTTGACAAATATTTTTTTGTACCTGGATTGAGGGATCGGTCGTTGCTCAGAATTCCACTGAAGTCCTGAAATCTGGATAAGTATTTTGTTGATCCACGCCGTGTCTTTGCTCTGTCTAGACATGACTTAATGTCGTTACACCACCCACCTCCCTAACAACATCGAGTATAATATTTTACTAGACAGATATATATATATATATATATAATGAAAAAGGTTAAATTTGATTTTAATTAACAAATAAACATTAAAAATTACTAAAAAAAACACGTTATTTTCTTAAAACTAAAAATCCAGATTTGGTAGTTCGATCACGATCTGTTTGGTTTCACTAACAATAACGGCATGGACCACGTTTTCCTCACCGGTTACACTGCAATTTATTATTTAAAATATATTGTTGGATCGTTATTTCAGTTTTTGATTATATTAATAATATTTGTAGAACAAGTTAAATTAGTGTTGGTGATTTTTTTTGAAATCGATTTGATTTAATATTTTCAAAATTTCATTTAGAAAAATATAGCGGATAATTTTTAATGGTCCAAATGATCGCATTCCGGACTGAAAAGGAAATATTGACCGCAAAGCTTTCCACTTTTTTATATGAAATCAGAACTGAATCATGGACATAAGAAACTGAGCAAACGAAAGTCTATGAAGGAGCACTGGAGCGATACATTTCTATAGTTCGGCCTTCTGTCACCCCGATTGAAGCTGCAGAAACAGGGCAAACCTAGGCTAGGCTTGGGATCCAACAACACGCACATGCCTTCCAATTGAGTCATTGTATGGTCTTTAGTAGCAAACACAACATCTCTTTACATTTCCACGAGTTGGCTTTATCCAGGGTTTTAACTCAAATTATATCCAACAAATTGCTCGAAGGCATGGCCAAGGTATGGATACCAAGTGCCAATTTACGAATGAGATTCACTGTAACATGTAAATTTGTACTCAGCCCTAGACGAGAATTCTAATAACCTTTTTTTAATAACGAGGGCTATAAAAGAAATATTTTTCCTCTAACCCCAAAGATTTTGGCTGGTGAGCTACCGAGAAGGTTTAACATCTCAAAATTAAAATATTCGAGGAAAAGGGTGATCCGAACACCGCATGAGATAATTCAAAAATAACATGTTTAGTTTTGAGGAGGATGATCATCTACTTTACCCACCTTTTTAATGATTTTCAAGGGTAACTATTTGACTTGGTTCAATTTAGCTCCAATACAGATTACCAATTTTGAGACTTCATGGACTTTGTTCAGACATTAGAAGTTACATGTGAAGGTTCATGAAATCGAATATATTCAACATTTTTATAATCTTAATTAGAAGAACATAACAATTATTTCTGGTTGAAATGTGTGCACTTCAGACTGTAAAAGAAACATTGACTGCAAGACCTTCGAACCTCCGAACTAAAATCAGGATCAAGGCAAAAGCTAAAAAAATTGAGGTGACGAGCTAGAGTTTATGATGGAGTAGCGGGCATAAATATCATTTCGCTCACTTTCAAAGATGAGAAGCATTTTGATTGAGAGAGAAATATATATATCCTCACCGTGGAGATGACACCACAAAAAGTAGCTCACATACCAAAAAAAGCATCACTCATGATTCAGACGATCGATGAATTTTAAGAGGGAGTCATCTAGAGATCGTGATAACAAATATAGGAAAACATGAGACACACCGACAATAACTGCAGAAACAGGGCAAAACGAGTCTGGGCATGGGATCCAGCAACACATACATACGCCATATATACTCAAGCATGATCTTCAGCAGAAAACACAACCTCCCTCTACAGCTCTCCAAGTTGGCTATAGTCTCGAGTTCTAACCTAGATTATTTCCAATAAATAGCTCGAGATCATAGACGGAATATGGGTACCAAGTGTGAATTTACCAATGAGGTCAATAATATTTAATGTAGATCTGTTTTCAGCTCTAAATTGAGGTTATAATAGGTCTTTTATAGTAAATGATATAGAAAAGGGATTTCTCCTCTAACCCCAACGATTTTTGCTGGAGAGTTACCAGGAATGTTTGAATTTGTCAAAATTGAGAAATACAACAAGAGTGGTGACCCCGAACACTGCATCAAATCATTTAAAAACATCATGTTGAGTTTTGAGGATGATAATCGACTACTTTACCGAGCCTTTTTAGTGACTTCCAAAGGTAACATTTTGACCTAGTTTAGTTTGGATCCATCATAGATTAGTAATTTTAAGACTCTGTGGATGTTTTGACATTAGTTTGTGGGGAGGAAAAAAGCCAAGGGTCATTAGGAATTTAATACGCACCGTAAAATGAAAATTGAGAGAGTTTGAGGTATTATACCCGACATCTTTAGGAAATTAATATGTAACTTCTAGCTTCTGACAAACCATGCCCTTGGTCATGCGAAGGCTCACAAAAAGGATTTGATGAAATATCTCAAGGCATTCAGGAATCATGCACAAATATTCGAAAGTCTTCAATTTGAGTGGCAAACTCGTTGATAGTCTTCAGTATGAGTGGCAAACTCGTTGGCCTTTCTTAATTTTTTGACTAGTTCAATGTATTGTGGTTTTAAAAATGGTATAAATAGTGCTATTGGTAGGTTTTTATTGACCGACAATCAGGATCAATTCATAACAGTTGGTGAAAAAGTGCAATGTCTAGCAACGGTTCTCCAACACGATTCACTGTCCAATTGTACCACTCGAGTAAGAATCTGAAACCTTATCATTTTACATGCAGGGTATCGACTTGGTCGGTCTGTTACCTAATGCTTCAAAAGAATGAAAATATAATATTATTGTTGTAAACTATTTTTTAAAATGGTTAAAGACCAAAACTCTTTTTAGGATATCAACCAAGAATGTGATTTATTTCATCTTGCCTAATATTTTCAACATGTTTGTCAATCACCACAAATAATGATCTTCAATTTTAAAATATTGGTGTCATTTCTTTCTGCCAGACTAGAGGCATATAACATCATTTCTCAACGCTTTCTCCCTCATAAAAATAGACAGGTAAAGGTCACCAACATGAGCATCCGAGAGGGCATGATAAAGAATTTGGTAGAAGCCAATTGTAAGTGGCATAACTTCCTTCACAAAGTATTATGGACATAATAAACGATGCCTGGACTACCACAAGTGAAAGTCTTATTGCCTTGGTGTATGACATGGACATGGTCATCCCGATAGAAATCAAATTAACGTCTTTTAAGTTTTCCAACTATTCCCAATATGGGAATAAAGAAGTAAGAAAGATCTAGCTGGATTTTATTGAGGATAAAGAACAAAAGCTCACCTAATAATCTGACACTATCAAACACTTATACGAAGTAATTACTCATCAAAGGTTTGAAGGTGTAATTTTAAGGTAGAGGATAAAGTATTGAGAAAAGTCTTTATGAACACTAAATATTATAGGCTTGGCAAGCTCGTTCCAAATTCGGAAGGATCACATACAACGTCTGGAAGAGTTGAGGTATGTACTTACAAGTTGTGCGTGCATAAGGAAGGAAAATTCAATACCTATGGAATATTATGTACCTCAAGATGTATCATATATCAGGTTATTAGACTTCTCAATATCAATATCAATCTCAATCATGGTAGCTTTTTGGTGTCGGTTTTGGGCCTCAACTTCGTTGTCATTCTTCACATACTTTATGGGTTTCTTAATCAAGCTATTGAAGTGTGAAAGTTTGAATTCGAATTAATTGGTAAAATTTTAGAGTATGTCAAAAGTGTTGTTCATTTCATGTAGCGAAACAAATGTGTAAATAAGCTTGCGGAGTTCAAAGCCCAAGTAAAAAAAAATGAGTTGGTGAAACTACCTATAAACTAAAGGCAATTTGATAAGCAAAAACATGGAGTAAAATATTTCGTATCGCAATAAAGGTTGACTTCCCAACATTGGTATACTTTCCTAATATAATGAGTACCATAAATAAATTGTCTTTTGCCTTTCAAGTTTTTAGACCCTAATGCCCTATGTAAGCCTCGACTCGCCACTCACTAAACACGAGCCTCTATTTCCTCAACTTTTGTTGAACCTTTCTCCTTAGTGACTTTGGAGAGTCGACCAAAACCGGAAATTTAGCTTTTTTAGCCTATTCACCTCGGTCAGATACTCTGGCACCAACCTTAACCAAGCTACTAGCCTCCTTATCCTATAAATTTTGGAATTATTTAGAGGTGAGTTATAAATTTCAAGTTTGATATGACGCTTTCTAAGGGCTAAAATTCAGACTCGTATATTAAGAGACCCACTCATGATGACCTTTGCTTTCTCCACGATGGTAATCATGACCTATTTTTTCCGCGGGGTTCAAACACTTCTCCATATCGTAGAAATTTGAGCTATAAAGATTGTATATGGTAAAGCACTGGTGAAACTTGTGCTCCCAATTATCTAAAGCTCACCTGTTTAGCTCTAAAAGTTACTCATTGGCTTTATCCTGAACTGGCCGAAACAATATTCTATACTCTTAAAAGGAAGAATGGAAGTGATTGGTTACTAGTTTTTTTTAAAACAAGTTTTGTACAAAAACATGCAAAACGAAGTGTTTGGCTCAGAAGGGACTGGCCCTTACTCGTGCTCTTCTAGGAAAGTATTATCCGATGTGGGTTGCATATGTTAATGAGGACCTCGTTCTTCTAAGTTCTCAACACAAGATACAAAACTTATTTTCTATTCAGTATCGTACTTAGGCAAATCATTCATCACTTTCAAATGGTTCACAAGGAAAAAATAGTAACCTAGATAATAATTATTACAAAAAATTGCATTATGAGATTAGGTTTTTTGTACTAAAATTAATCTTTGATAATCCCAAAGCTATTATGAAGTACATTAGCATCCTTCACACGTTATAGCTCGCTTGACTAGGACATAAATCTAGTAGATTAAACTATTGTTGTAAGCTCAAATAGAAGAGAAACCTGAAACCTATATCGAATATGTATACGAAGATGACAAGTTCGTCGACTTGATCTGAGGTGAGAGTTTATCACCTATAATGGGTAACCTCATCTTAACATTCCTCGGGATGTCCCCCTTGTCTCAAAGTGATTGAAACTTATGAGGATCCGAGTATTTGTAATTGTAGGGAATCCTTTAAAGAGCAAGAAAATGTGAATTCTTTATGTTCATCTTGATGAATAGAAATTCTGAGTATGAAATGCTCCCTTTTGAGTTAGAGGATCCATCATCGCCTCTATTTCCTCTATGTCTTGATGACATCGAGCCTTCCCCCACGTTTTCATTTTTTATGAGATTTTAAAAATATTCTTCTAGATCCTAAGTATACTATTTTTTTAAGCTTCGAGGTTAACGATTCCCCCTGAGACTTGACAACGATTATATTTTCGGAGGCGGGTGGCATGTTAGAGGAAGCTTGTTATAAAGTCAAGGTGCCTTTACAAGGACTAACCAAAGGTTCCCTGAGGTATAAGGTTCTTAGCAGTTAATCACATGGACCGTTCGAGAAGATGAAGATTCTTCTTCAGATCTACCCTCATCCACTAGCACAAGGTTATTAAATTCTCAAAGTCGCTTTATAATGTTAATATATTTTTCTTCCATATCTAAAGAAAATAAATCAAGAGGAAGAATTATCTTAGATAAAGGATGATTGACAAACCGAATCAAATAAATCGAAAGAGACATGTTAAAAGGTGTTCGTACTAAATTAGATTTAAATACCACGAGAAAACAAGAACAAGAATAACTCTTCGGGAGAAGATAACCTTGCCTCAAAATATCTTGCAGAGGGTTGAATGAAAGAATGAGATGTTTAATTTTTTTTTTGTAATAGTCGGGAAAGATTTTGTTTCAGCCACGATGACCAAAACTGGTATTAACAAAGCTATTTATCTCTCTTTCTCTCTCTAAAACTGCTGAGTGGTGTAAGAAGTTTATGTATTAAAGTATTTATAGAAAAACGAACATTATATTTTGGTTGTTTCTCTTCCTCCACGAATAATTGTTACGGGTCTCTCTGAAAGATTGAAATGAGTATTTCCCCATTCAAGTATAAAGGCAAATTATTATTATTATACCTACGCCTAACTCATACAGACTAGCACACATGATATTTGTCCAAAACTAGTCATGGGAAGGAAGAAGCCTAGATTGAAGTATTTCCAAATTTTTGTATTTTTTTTCTATCTTTGAAATGAGGCTTAAATAAATCACAAGGTCATCTCGAGATCATCCACTCTCAAAGTAAGTGTCGATCTTTTATTCTTTAGTAATGATTCAGTTTTTGAAGCAAAACCACACCTATCATCCATCACCTCAGGGTAATCGCTCAAAAATCGTCCAAACTAACACTTTCATATTAATTCGAGAGGCTAATATATTCTTCCTTCTAATAGATCGCCAACAATAAAACCATACCGATAAAAAAATTATTAATCAAACCACTACTCAACCTTTAAATCATAATAGATTGTACTCGTAAATTTTGTAAAAAAAAATCCAACAATGACTGAACCATTAAATATATGAAGACTCAAACTAACTAGTCAATTTACTCGTATATAGTTAAACATCATTATTCTATTATCAAGATTGTGTAAAGATTATGATGAAGGTGGTCTTAATCTAAGGAAGCTAAATGATGTTCAGCTAGTATACTCAATGAAGCTTTGGTTTATCTTTAGGATGCAAAGTTCCCTATGGGCTAGATTCATGACCACTATATACTGCACGAATAACATTCACCCGATCCTTGCTATCTCCCTTTTCAAAAAATAAAAAAACTTGGGATCGTATTATCAATGTCAGAGAACTTTCTAAGGAGCACATTTTCTACAGCCCTGGGTATGGAAACATGGACTTCGGGCTTGACAGATGGTGTTCTGAAAAGCCTTTCATCCAGTTTAGAGACAACGTCAACAGAAGATTAATTTGGGATGTTAATCGTGATGCTGTTAAAAGCTTTTTGATGGTAATTGGAATTTGGACAAACTTAGAACTCTAGTGACTCATACTGAAGTAAACAAAATTAAAGCAATCACTTTAACAAACAAAGCAGATAAGATGTTATGGTCCCTTTCTAAAGATAGAGAATTCAACTACAAAGACACATGGATCCATATTTGGCAGGAAGGCAATAAAACTAATCTTTATGCTAAAACATGGAATGAAGTTCCGCCAAATAAATGCTCGTTTCTTCTGTGAAGATCCTTACATAACTGGATTCCTACTCATGTTGTTTTGCAAAGCAAGAAATTTCAGCTTGCCTCAAAATGTATCCTCTAGTAAAAATTCTGAATCCACTCTGCATGCTTTAGTGCAATGTTCTCAACCCTGGACAATCTGGTTTTACTTCAGTGCTATCTTCAAGATTCAAATTCGACCTCATATGACTCTTGTGCATATTTTCTGAATGTGGTATTGGTCATCTCAGAAGAATTTCGATATTCTTTCTATCTTTCCTGCCATCATAGCCTGGTCTATTTGGTCTGCCCGTAACAAGAAGAAGCACATCGACGATAATGCAAATTCTACCACCATTATCAAGTATATTCTTTATATCTTTTCTAGTCTTGATTTCACGAATTTTTTAAAGAAGAAACACTGGGGAAGATACAGCAAGGAAGCTTATATTATGGGTTGTGTGAATCAGATAAAAAACTCCTCTAAACCTCTCTTCCTCATATGGAAAAATCTAAAAGAGAACAGACTCAAACTTAATGTCGACGGCTCCGGTAACTTCAATAACAAAAATGGTAGAGGTATCCTTGTCCGAAACAGCAAAGGAATCATCATTATAGGGCTAGGCGGGCTCTATGGTAAGGGTAACCCTCTCATTGCAGAATGCATGGCTCTTCTCGATGGCCTGAATCTTTGCCACCTTCTTAAAATTGAAAAGGTAGATATTGACATCGACTCAAAAATTCTTGTCAACCTTCTGCTTTATGGTAATTCTGTTTGGTATTTGGAGCTACTTCTTAGCTTCTGCAGAAAGCTTATCAAGCCTTCTATGATTATAAATCACATATTTCGTGAGCAAAATTACGGATCAGATTGGGTTGCAAAAGAAGTATTAAGTGAAGGAAATCAGATGGAATTCAATGATGCTGATGCTCCACCAAAGCTGAAAGCCATCACATTCTTGGAAAGTCTTAATATAGGCTATCTTCGAATTTCAAATAGTGAAAGAATTTAGGGTTCCTTGTTCTTGAATTGGGAAAGATGATTCTAAGCCGCTAGTTTTTTCAATTTTTTGTAAATTAGACCCTTGTACTTATAATAGTTTTTCAATACAATTCAAATTTTATTAAAAAAAATCATTATTCTATTATCATTTAATATTTTTTCTTTCCTATAAATATTTTCTTTTTCTATTTTACTACTTTTTTTTAGTCGGATCTAATCCCACTATATTTATTTTTGATTTATTGCATATGAGTTCATACAATACATCCATTTCACCTTTTATTACAAACAATTTATGATTTTTTCTTAAAATCGAATGGGACAAGCCTAATTCTGAAAATTTATTAATAAGGTACAGGGGACTAAAAGTAGTGTGTTACATAAAAAGAACAGCCAAAACAGTTGAATAACCTAATATTCATTTCAAGAACATTAATCATAAATACAAACTATTTATGGCTAATTAAAACAATATTTTCATATTATATATACGGACGTGTGAATCAAGCTATTATTTTTTATAATTAATTAATTATGAATTACTTTTATACACATGCACTATTATTAATTTACGTTCAATAACTATTATTAGTATTCAAAACCCGTTTACTACTTTATATATGAATTGACTTTTTCTTTCCAAAACCAAAAAGTAATCCAATTACTAAATATGGAATAAAAACCAACACTTTAAAAACTAATAAAAACACAAAGCTTGGTTCTAAAATTTCAACTAAGAGACCGGGTAAGACGAAATAAATAAATAAACAGAAAAACCTGAAACTGTAACAGCCAGTTGTTGGCAGCAGATCCGGATCCTCTGTGTAAGTAATACCCCGGTAAACTCCCATCCAAGCAATCTACAATGACGACGATAACAACAAAAACAAAACAAACAAAAATGTATTCAAAATTTATTACGTGAATATAAGAAATGACAAAGCAATATATTGAAATAACGCCATTGAAGAAGCTTACAAGCACCAAGAGAGGAGGCCAAATCTTTTGGAATGAGAGTCAGCTTCACACTAAGCTGATCGGTCGAGTAAACGCACCATGGCAAGTGCACAATTAAAACCAACAAAATAGCTACATTAATCGAATTCATATTCGATTCGAATCGAACAAATTCTTCAGTTTGTTACCTCTGGAGGCAGTATTTCTTATACATGCAGAAATAAGTGAGACACACGAGGAAAACCAAATATAGAAAATTGATTACATCAACAGATATATGGAAAGAGATTGAAATGTAAAGAAGGGAAAGTCAGACCGAAATAAGAATTTTGTAATTGTGGAATGAATGATTTTCCAGGTTTGAAGATGTGAGATGCATAATATAAGAGCTTTTGGAGGGAAATGTTGACTAATGATAGAGAAATAAAAGGGTTAAAAAGCATGAATCGTTTTCATGTTTGAGATTTTTAACCTTTTGATTTTTTAATGTTTGAAATTTTGGTTATGTATTTTGAGAACACACAATAACAAATAAGAGTTACATTTCCTTTATATTAGGATAATTATAGATCTGTATCTCAATAACATATTTGGAATAATTGTATTATATATAATAAATAGGTAGTGAGCTTGCAAGTGAGAAGGCTTTACGAATTTTTAAGTGTAGTAATTTGATTGAATTTGGACACTCTAATCGATGGAACCCAAATCTCAATACTAAGTTTAAACTAATAACTCACGGACTAAATTAATAATATCAATTTAGTAGTTTTGGTCTCCGATCACAAATCGGTAAAGTTGATTGGCTTTATACAACTACGGTTTCTAGTTGTATTTGCCTATAAAAGGAAGACTGAAGTTTGAGTCATTCTTTTAACCAAAACTCAAAAAAACAGTCATCGATTTGTTGAGAAGACGACTAATGAATGTTTTACAGGAACATGATTCAAGTCTCCCGGAACTTGCAGTAAAGATTCAATGAGGCTTATGGATAGCAGCAGACAAAATAGTAAATTCGATTTGTTCTATGCAATTAGTCAATCATATTGAGTGTTCAATAGTCTGCATGTTTGATAAACTAAATTGATGTTATTCAGTTAGTTCAATCGATTGACATCAGAGCCAAGACCCTCTTTTGATTTATAGGATAAACTAAATGTATATCTATAATTGAATCAAAATATATTTTTCTTTACGTAAAGAATTGATACCATTGGGATTGATTGATTAATTGACTTAGTAGCGTATAGATTTAGAAATAATGTGAAAAGCATGTATCCAATGATTTATTCATATGAAAACATGTTTACGTGTTTAATGTTTTTGAATAAATTGATTATATGCATAAGATTTGAGATTTTATTAGTTTTATATAGGGTTGGATTGATACCTAAAACTTTTCTCCCAAATTTAGCTCAATCAAACCCTAATTTAACTAAACAAATCAAATTTATCGGGACAACGGCTTTAAATTAGGGTTTGATTGATGGCTGGAAATTTTCTCCCAAATTTAACATCAACCAAAACCTAATTTAACTAAACAAATCAAACCTATCAGGACAACGACTCATCGACAACGTAACCCCTGATGTTATTACCGATCGAAGGAAGTCTGGCGACGTTCACCGTGGCTAGCAAACTGCTATTTATACAGATGAATATCACGACTTGTGAGGAAATCACAACCCATTGTTGTCGCGATGACAGCAGCGGATGCCACTAGTTGGGCGAACGCTCAGTGACAGCAGCCAAAACTGTTGGCTAGGTATATCGCCTAGAGACAACAACAACGTGTTGATTTTTTTGGTTTCTCAAAAGAATACAATTTTCTTATTATTTGTTGAATAATTAATTTAATATTTTTCTCATTTGTTTCACATGATGAAGTGTTTGGACATGCTGGTTTTGTATGTGTTTGTGAAATAAATTGTTTATGTGCTTGAATGTTTAATTGGATAAGCATGACTAAGGTTTTGATTTTAGGTAGGTGAACTATGGAATCAACTAATCAACCATCTAGAAGGTTAATTGATCTCGTTAGATATGATCCAAGAATTCAAAAAGGTTCAAGAGATTAATTTAATTTCAAATATGGTCGGAAATGTTAATATTTGGTTTTGATTAATCATGAAATGAAGAAATTCAATAAAAGTTGATAATTGTGATGATTTAATTTAAGTAGGTGAAATCAACCCTATATAGGATTTTACCTATATTTAGAAAAATTAATTAATCTTTGCATTTATTTTATTTAAGTAGATGAAATCAGCCCTCCTTGAGGTTTCACTAGAACTTAGAAAAATTAAGATAATGATTGATAGTAGTTTTTTTAAATTCATAAATACATGTTAGTATGATTGACCCTCCAGTATTTTATTATTATAATATATTATGTTTTACATATATATATCATTTTCAAGCATGTTAGATATTATATGTCAAAGTTTCTTATGTGTTGTGTGTTATATTTGTTTTTTTCCAGTTCATATGATAAGTTACAATCTTTTGGGAAACAAACCCCAATGGTGAATATCTTAGACTTTCAACAATAAAAAGAGGATATGAAACGGTACTTGAACTGTCATGACTATGATCATGCATTAATCGAACCCAAACCACCTGCTTTTGCTCAGGAAATTTAACATGAGGAAAACAAAGAGTATAATGATATGATTGGTGGTAATAAATGTTTAATAAAGGAAACTAACTTCTATTTATTAAATACTGTTAATAATCACCAACTTTCCATGAATGCATAACATGTACCAAATAAGATTAATAAAACCAAAAACTCATCTAAATTGCGGTACATGCGGTTATGTCATATATCCAAAGTTAGGATGGTCAAGCTTGTAACTGAATATTTATTGGGTCTGATTGATTACACTGATTCCAGTACATGTACCGAGTGTATAAAATTGAAACACACAAAAACTAAAAGAGTAAGGGAATGTAGCGACTAAAGTTCATAGAATTGATTCATACCAATATTTGTGGACCGTTTCCAAATGAATCATGGAAAATGTATCAATACTTCATATCATTTGTAAATAATTAAATTGTTTCGGATACCTCTACCTCTTTTATGAAAAGTTTGAGGTGATGGATAATCTCAAAAAAATTAGGAATAAAGTTTAAAAAAACCACTAGACAAAAGTGTTATATGTGATCACGGTGGTGAATACTATCATAAATATGAAGGTCACGTAAAAACGTCAAAGGATACTTGTAAGATACCTAGAGAAGTGTGGCATAGTCCCTTAGTATACAATATCGGGTTCACCCACATGAATAGTGTATCCCAAAGACGGAACTGTACACTAAATTTTATGGTTCGAAGTATGATAAGTAAGTAATTTTATCATTATCTCTCTGGGGGAAGCCATCCAAAGTGATGTATATATACTCAATAGAGTACCCCATATATGGGGGGTCCAGCTGAGGTATGACCTTACAAACCTCAGGAAAAGAAACTGAACCTAAAAATAGTTAGCTCTTTCTTCGTTGGTTGTTCCTAATATTCTATGGGTTTTAAGTTTTATGATCCTCTCACTGGTAGTACATTTGAGATGGGAACGACAAACTTTCTTGAAAGTATTGAGTTTGAGGGGAATAATATTTAAACATATATTTATTTTAAGGAAGAATGTATAGAGATTTATTAAGGTTTTAACGGAGTTGATAATGTATCATTTATAGAGGTTTTAATGTCAATCATTTTGGTCCCGTTAAAATAAAATTATACTCATAATAATATTGATGTTCCATTTGAGGGTTTTAACCATCACATATATGGTCTAGTTAGAACAAGGGAACCCTCGAGGTAATCTTCCACTTTAAGATCAAAATGACATTGTTAATGATGATCAAACTTTACCTTCTCAAGAACGGCAAGAATAAGTAATGATGCCCTTAAGAAGGTCCACGAGAGAAAAGAAGAATGTTATACGTCCTTATTTTATAGTATATATTTAGAAGCGTGATTGGAACTGTATATGACCACCAATCCTACAAATAAGTCATGGAAAGCTCTTACTCTCGGATGTGGATTGACGATATGGAGGAAGAATATAAATCGATGAAAAAAAATACGAGATGAAAACTTGTCTCTTGCCTGAAAGGAAAAAAAAATTGGTTTAAGTAGGTTTACGAAACCAAACAAAATTATTTGGGTAATGTGGAAAGACATAAATCACGTCTTATAGCAAAAGGTTATACTCATCGTAAAGTGATTGATTTTAAATAAACTGTATCTCTAATATCGATAGCGGATTTCTTTATAACAAGCATGACATCAGCTGTGCACTTTGATCTAGAGCTTCATCAAATAGATGTAAATTACGTTTCTTTATGGTAATATTGAGGAAATGATATATGCGGTGCAACCGAAACACTTTAAAATATGTAACTCAAAGAACCTCACATGTAGGCTTAAGTAATCTATTTATGGGCTCAAACAGTCTTCTCGTCAATGGTATAACAAAATCTTTGAGGTCATGTATATTTTGACTTTGAGGTCAACTCGGTTGAGGATTGCGTGTAACACAAATTCAATGGTAGTAATTTCATATTTATGTATTATATGTTGATGGCATGCTGCTTGCCTTGAATAATAAGGAATTGTTACACACGCCAAAGAAATTTCTATCAGACAAGTTCGATTTAAAGGATCTTGGTTATGCAATTTTTGTGTTAGGAATCCAAATACATTAGGATAGCTCCCGTGGAATAAGAGAATTATCACAAAAATATATATTTCGAAAGTGTGTTACGACATTACAGATTGGAAAACTACAATAGGGTGATAGATTAGGTATGTGTCAATGTTGAAAGACGAAAATTGAGATTAAGAAAATAAAAACGACCCGTTATGCTTTGGTAGTTGGGAGTTTAATGTATGCTTAATTTTATACTAGGCCATAGATTTCATTTGCGTTAAATATGTCAAGGAGGTATGTAAGTAACCCATGTATGGACCACTAGAATTATGTAAAAAGAGTACTCTGATATCTTTAAGGAACAAATGGCACATGTTGATATATAGGAAGTTGGAAAGGTTGGAGATCATTAGGTTAGATTTTGGTGGATGCGTAGATACACTGAAAATTATTTCGGGCAACATATTGTTATTGGTTGGTGGTGCAATATTCTAGAATAGTCTAAAGAAAATACTTATGCATCTTCCACCATTGCTGCGGAATATTTTCACTGGATTGCATATTTTATAACGATAAAAGGTCCCAATCACATAAACATAAAATTCATGTCTATCAAATAGAGAGTTCAGATGAGTTAGATAAGTAAAGAGCACATCGGTACAAACTCCACGATAGTAGATCCTCATACATATATTGTATTACCAAATATTTTATAGGAATACACCATTAGTATGAGCATAGTTGATTTAGAGGTTTGTTAGTTTCAGTGGGAGTCTTTGTAATACAATGTGATTAAATTTATGATATTATATTTATAAAGGTTTATTGCAATACATGGTTTGGTTATATTTACTAACATATATTACTCGATATAGATATCCAAATTGAGGATTATTTAAGAGTAGATATGTACGATTACAATTCATATTACTATAAAAATGCACACTATAATTGGCACAAGATATTGATTGAAGACAATAATATGATTAATGTTGCATCTTATTGTTCATATTACAAGAAACATTATTTACTCCTTTTGTTGTTTATTGAGCATGTATGGGATTGTAATGTTCACTTATTAAAAATGGATTCAGGGCCCCATTGAAGTTAAATATATTGTTAAGTACATATAGACCAGTATATCAAATATACATTTGCTCATTATCATAAGGTAGTCCAATAATAAACTAATCGAATTAATTATATTATATATAATCAAATAAATATTATGCCCAATTGGAGAACTCTGAAGCATTATGCCAAAATCTCTACACTAAAGTCTGAACGAATAATTCATGGACTAAATTGATAAAATCAATTTAATGGTTGTGATCCCTGATCACATAGCGGTAAAGTTAACGGGATTTATAAAGTAAGGTTTATAGTGATATTTTCCTATGAAATAAAAAATGGAGTTTCAGTCATTCTGTTAACCAAAACTCAAAGAGATAGTCGAAACTTTGTTGAGAAGAAGACTAGCTATTATTCTACATGAACATGATTTAAGTCTTTAGGATTCAAGTCTGCAGGAACTTCCAGTAAATATTCAATAAGGATTATGGATAACATCAAACAAAACAGTGAGTTCAAATGTATTCTATGTAATTAGTTAATCATATATATGTTTCAATATTCCTCATGTTTGATAGACTAACAGTGAGTTTCAAATGTATTCTATGTAACTAGTCTGATACAAATACAAAAGATAAAAGAAAAATTGTGATTTTTACCCGTATTAACAGTATTAAACATCACAAATTGACGTTTTATCTCCCACGTTATTGATTTGACAAATGTGTTTGTTTGTAAGCATTTAAATCTTATGAGAGATCAACATCTTTGATGCAATTAGTGTACATATAAATCGTCGATCTAGGATTTTAATCAACAATTGAACGTCCTGCACTCTTGAACTTATTTTCCCTTTTTTATTTGATTTTATAACAAATATAATTATATTTTTATGAAATTAATAATTATTAAAAATTATATAATATAAATAAAATAAAACCAAAGATAATGAAAAATTTATGATAAATGTCCATAAAATTTTAAAAGAACATTTATTTAAAAATCTATTTTTTCGAAAAATGTTAGTTTGAACATAAAAAACAAGTTTATTATTGTATTTTTTTAGTTTAGCTTCCGTGTATCTGACAATTATTATTTTGTTTTATATTTTTTAATAAAAAATTATTTTGATAGAAGTGTAATTAATTTTTCTAAAATCAGCATCAAATATTGTGTTTTTTATTATACGTATAATTGTTTTTTTAAATATATACTTTAAATATAAGAAAAATTACCAGTAAATACCCACTCAACTATTTAATTATCCACTAGTACCCGTTTTTTGGATAGTGTCACTTGGTACCTTCACCAGTACTAACCTGAGAGTTGTTTGAAAAACTAACCTGAAAGTTGTTTAAAAAACTAAACTGAGAGTTGTTTGAAAAACTAACGTGAGAGTTGTTTGAAAAACATACCTAAGAGTTGTTTGCAAAACTAACCTGAGAGTTGTTTGAAAATAATACGTGAGAGTTGTTACTGATCAAATTTTATTTTTTAAAAAAAAATAAAAAAAAAAATCATCAATTGGTCTAGTTTTGTTCATCTTAAAAAAACAAAAGCGATGGTACTTTCGTATATTTTTTCCGAGCTCCGGTTTGAAAGATATGGATCTTTTAAAAAATAAAATAAAAAGAAAAAACAAGAAAGATAAATTTTGGTTATCTAGGTGTTGATGAATAGTGAAGGTAGTTAGGATATTAAAATAATATTAGGTATTAAGTGATAATTAGGTAGTCAAAATAAAATCTAGATACTTAATAATTAAGTGGGTACTTGATGCAATTTTCCTAAATATATATGAAAAATATATTAATAATCACAATTATTAATTAAAATAAAATAATGGTTCATCGATCGGCTGAAATGTCGTTTTTTTGCATGAGATTGAAATTCATAATATATAAATGGTCTGATTTTTACAAGTTGTATATATTTATTTGATTCTTAGACTCCTGCCTAACCAGTTTTTGGATCAGTATAACAACTGCTGATATCCATGGCTATCGCGCCATATGCACCATCACAATGATTATAATCTTTAGCTGTCAGTATACTTTATTTGGAGCCCTGAATATTTTGCATTATCCCGTGCACAACCTCATCACCTCATTGCCCAATCATCGAACTTTATAAGCAACCATTGTTCGTCAAAAAAATAATCGTGTTGCAGCAAAAGGAAACTGAATTACAAATCAACAATTTTAAAAATGTTAGCACCGTTACACGAAGAAAAAATAATAACAGACAAATATAAATCCAATAAATTATTAGATATAAATGAATATTTGATGAAATAAAATCGTATACTGGGATTTGAAATTCGAATATATATAATAAAACACTATTTTATTACAAAACCAATCAAGTCTCTATTTTATGAGAATATTTTTTATTAATAAAACAAAAAATGATTTGGGTTTTATTATTTCGGAAGCGTACCGAATAAGAGTATAGATTTTTATATATAAATAAAACATATGAATTAATGGGTTTGGATTTAATATCTCTAACACCCCTCTCTCAAACTCGTAATGTTTACGAGTGCATTGTGAGTTTGTTACGCACAATAAAAAAAACTCAAATAACAATACCAATCCAACCAACGAGATACCAAATCGAGATATTAACAGAGCCTTTGTAAAGATATCTATAAGTTGTGTTTTTTTGCGAAGAACTTTGCAAGTTGTCTTCAATCTGTAAAACTTTTTCATACATATTCTTCACACCGCTCAAAACCAGTCCCACAAGGCTCATTGTAATGGAATAAAAAAACTTAAGAGGAACAAAAACACTTCAAGCAGAGGAATAGACCCAAAGTTCTTGAGAAACGAGAGATACACAAAGAAGCACAACAGTGAGGCACTAAAGAACTTTTCTCCTGATGAGTAGAAATTTGACATTCTTCTCATCTTCTTCATAAATCTTATTCAAGTACTCTCTGGCATGCATTTTCTTCGAGTATTCTTCTTCACATGTCTTTTACCTCATCATATTCTTCAACCAAATTCAATTCAAATATTAAATCTCAAACCTTCAAACTTCAAACGTCACATGAATTCCAAATACTAAATGCCAAAAATGAATCTAAAACCAAAATTGAATCCAATCCAAACACTAAAGCCATAATCGAAAGCCAAAATAAAAACAAAATCCCAAAACCGAAATCCAATCGCTGATCGAGGATCTCTGATCTCCGATCTTTGATATCTGGTCTCCAATCTCCGATCTCCAAACTTCAAACTCCAAACTCCAAAACAAATGCCTAACAAAATCTAAATACCAAACGAAATTTAAACATCAAACGAATCCAGAAAAATCCAAACAAATTAAAACGACAAACATTGATCTAAGCAAACATCAAACAAAGTCCAAACGTCAAACAAAATCTAAACACTAAAACAAAATCTAAACGAAAACACTGATTTAAGCAAACGTTAGACAAAGTTCAAACGTCAGACAAAATGTAAACACCAAAATAAAATTCAAATGACAAAGGTCGATCTAAGCAAATGTTAGACAAAGATCAAATGTCAAACAAATCTAAACACCAAATAAAATCCAAACGAAATTCGGATGCCAAATCCAAATACCAAATCAAAATCCATAACTAAATTCAATCCTAAATCCAAATACCAAATCTGAATTCTAATCTAATTCCCAATAAAAAATCAAAATCAAAATTGAATCCATGATTTTACCAACAAAAATTTTCATTATTCTAGTAGCGATTTCTTCTGAACCATAACCATCATCCATACTTCAAGAAAAAAACAACATTGTTTACCTCTCGATCAGGTCTCTTGCTTGTGGTTGCACACACCAGATTTGAAAACAAAAAATTGTCACTTTCTTTTTATTCTTCTGGTAGACAGCTAAAACAACTACTCGGGGGCACAACGAAATACACGCAAACTTAAACTCAAGATCTAAACCTACGCTGTGATACCATGTAAAAAAAGATAAAAACAACGAAAGATGACTAGGGTTTTATTATTTAGAAAGCATACCGATTATGAAGAGTATACGCTCATATTTATAGATAAAACATATGAACTAATAGGCTTGGACTTAATATCTCTAACAATATATATATATAATATCAATATTAAAGATTTTATACGATTCAACGGTTCAACATCTTTTTATTCAAATTCGTTCATTAATTATTGTTTAATGAACTTTACATTCTAGTTAGTCAGGTAATTGTTACTCGACAGATTTTATATTTGTCACGCAAATGTCGACAAATGACTAGAATTTTAAGAATTTTTTCTATATTGGTTTTATAGCACCGTCGAAGCTTGATATTCACTGTTATAGCCGAACCAAACCATAATCTAATTATATTCAAATAAACCTCATACACGTCTCCTGATTGGTTAGCGTTGGCCCTATTCATGCATCATTAAATACCTTTTGCCGGCCAAAACCTCTCTTGAGAAAAAACCCTATTTCCAAAGATAAAAAGATTAGAACTAACCTTTCATCAACCAAAATCTCTCTTAAGAATCCTTATCCAAGATGATTAAGTTATGGTGAAGTGGCCTCCACAAAGAAATCACCATATAAATAACGAATAATTATGTATAAGATCTCTAAGTGTTGAGGATTATATTTTGAGCCTAGTCTTACCTTCTGTGATTTTAAAATTTTGTGGAAGAATATCGAATATCCAAAAGTACCGAGGACTAAGTTTTTATCATAGACGTACCCGATTTATTTTTTATTTGTTCAAGGGATCCTTAAGTGGTCTTCTTTGAAAACCTATTATTCATTTTAAGTTTGTCTCATAAGCTTCATAGATATTAGTTATTGTCTTATAAGATTACTGCACATTGGTGCTCGACTCAAAAGGTTAATATGTATACAAATATTATATTATGTAACTAAAAAAATAAAAAATAACGTAAAAATAGCTTTTGAAGTCGAGGCCTTGTTGAACTAAGACATACTATGTTGAACTGAGCCAAGGCCTTGCTAAGGCTAAGCTAAGATATGTTAAGGTTGAGCGAATCTTACCGAGGCTGAACTGAATCTTATGGAGTCTCAGCCGAATCTTATAGATTCTCAGCCAAGACTTGTTTATGATATAGAGTTTTGATAGTTTGAATGATCCCAAATTGTGGTGGATGAGCACGTTGATAATCCAAAATAGACTTTACCAAGCACATGGTTATATGGTCAGCTGATTGAATGACTGGATGACTCAACCTTTCAAACTCTTGTTGGATGGACAAAGCGGAATATTTACTAGCAGTATGTTTACCCTTCACCGATTTCATAACTGGATGGCGAAAGCTATTAGACGCATTTTTCCTTCCTTTTATTAATATCTTTTGATGTTGAGGTCATGCTTATAATTTTCCTTCTTGTACGATGCAAGCACCTTCCACTCATACTAAATGATCCTTAATCCGAATTTATTTTTTTGTTACCAACTTTTGGTTGCATGAATGGAATTTTACGCATATTGGCGATATTTTTGTTTTCATGGAGCTAGTTTCATCACATCCTTCCTACTCATCATTACCTTCCGCACACTAGATCATTGGTTTGTCTGTTCGGTTAGAACATAATTCTTAATGATGTTTTGCTCATTTCTTTTCTTTTTTTACCTTTTGAATCTATCCATTTGGCTGGAAGCATAGAGAGTATTTTTGAGGGTTTGTTTCCACATTAGAATAGAGTATGCTACTAATTTGGTTAAAATATCATAGAAGTTCGTTAGGGGTACGGTTGTATCCTAAGGTATGAAAAATCTCGTTTGAGACTCGGTTGGAACAACAATGGAGCATATTGGAGATTCATATGGAACATCAGAAGAGTTTGGTAGAGATTCAGTTGGAGCAACGAGGAGCCTGATACAGAATCAGATGGAACACCGGAGGAGCTTGCGGGTAATTTTGTTGAAGTCCTGTTTTTACTAGTTGAAGCTATTGCCCATTTGGTGGAAGACGAAATCTTACTGGTATTTTGGCATGCCTTTCACGAAGACTATGGCTAGAGGCCCCTTGGTCTCGAACTTGATTTTGTCTGCTTTTACTATCTTATTCTGACAAATGTGTTATGCTACTTCTCTTACTCCTCTTCTTGTGTCGTCTCATTCCATTCCGACTGAATGATCTTCAAACTGATTCACCCTTGTTATATTAATATACGACGTCCAAGGAAGGGATATTGCACATGTTGGTCGTTATTTGTGGCCTTTCTTAACAAGGAGCTCGTTGGATCATCACATTCCTTTACTCATTATCTTGTAGACATTGGATCCCCAATCTTATCACAGAGCAAGAATGACAACATAACCTGTAATTATTTTAAAATTGTTAGTGTGCGCCTCCCGTAACTCCTCTCATCTTTATCTTATGGAAGTTAGATCTCAAATCTAAAGCGGTTGGATCCTCAATTTTAATGAAAGAGCTTGCGGGTCATTTAGACGAATCAATGCACTTGTTGCTAGGGTTTATTTACGTTCTCGATCATGTTTATCTCTCTTATTTTCTCTGTTTTATTTTAAGTTAAAGTGTTATGTTCGTCATTCTGCCATGATGGTGACGTCTATGCTTCTTGATCCTACCGGAAGATCTTCGACTTGAATTTTATTTAAGAATATCAGCCTTGACTCGAAAGGCTATCTTGCACCTATTTGTGACGTTCTGCTAGTTCAATCTAAGTATAGAGTATGGGACATTATGTCCATCGTCTTTGATTTACTCATCAGCTTTCGCTTTAGAGCATCAGATCTTGTCTCTTGAGCAAGAAGTATAAATGGTCAACATGGCATGCAAAACTCTAAAAAAATTCCTCCCATCAACTCCTTCACTAATGGTTGAACTTCTGAGATGGATGTGGTTGGAGTCATTTTAGAAATTATAGGCAAAGGTTAATAGATTGAAACCTTCACAATAGTGGATCTGATGCAAAAAGCTTGTTGATAGCTTGGTAATATTCCTGGTTGACCTATGGAGTTATTGCTACCCATTCTGGTGAAGTAGAATGCTTAATGGGGTTCTTTTCATTCCTTTTTATTTGTCCTATATGGATCTACTCATTCGACTAGAACGGAACACTTCATGGAATTCAAATTCTTCATTTTTTACCTTTTAGGTTAGTCGTTCGGTCTCGTATCCAATGGAAGTCCATATGTTATAATTAGAATTTTAATTAACTTATATAGACAAGGAGAAAACATATATTCTAAAAATAATGAAAAATGATTAAATTTTCCCTTCAATAGGTAAAAATTTGTAAGATTGATAGTTATTTACCGAAAATTAGAAGGATAAGATCATCTCATTGGACTCAAATTTTGATGCAGACATACCACTATGATGCTGGTAAAGATGGTATTTTTTTTAAAAAAAATTAAGTTGTTTGGTGTCTTATGCTTATTTGATTATGGTTTTGAGAAAAATAATCTCAAAGAACCGGTCATTCCTACAGACGACGTTAATTGATGCGTTAAAATCTATTTTGACATATCTGATGTTCAATAGATAGAAGAAGACGAGAATAAAAAATAACGTATGTTATTCATGAGGTAATATGCGATATTAAATTCTTTACACACATAATAAATCTCTTTTAACACGATTGAAATGTGTAATCTAAGCATATGATTACATAGTTCAATATCTATAGATTCAAAGTTTATTAAAAAAATTCACCACTCAATAGGTTTTACACTCTAGCGGGTGAGGTAATTGTTTCTCGACAAATTTCACCTTATCATTAAATTTGAAAACAATAAAAATCACATATATTTTCTTGACAATAATTAATTATAAACATCAATTAAGATTTTTAATATTTATATAAATATGTAAATATAATATGATCCGATAAGAATAAAACTATGGATAATAATGTTAGCCAAATTTAAAATCAAAGAATATCAATTCAATGAAAAATAGATAAAATTAGAATTTAAAACTCATAATTTAGTTTAAATTTAAAAAGGTGGATATTTTGAATCAAATCATCAAGTACCATATGTTTTAACTTGGGTCTCGAAATAAAATTTACACTTAGAATTTAAATTGTAATATTAGAAACCACATGAATTCGATATCATATAAAAACTTGACATTTAAGTATTAACAAAATTTTAAACTATATTATTAATGTTAAAAAAAATTTATAAGAAAAGAAAATGAAACGTTTATGTTTATGCCAACTTTTAAATAAGTTATAAAGATGATATTGAGCACAAATAACCAATATACTCCAAACTCAAATGGATTTGATGAGGTATTTTTAAGATCGGTGAGATGTTATTAAAAAACACATTCAACATTATATAATAAATGTAAGAAAATGCATTTATGGCTCGATTAGAGAGTTGTTTGATAGTTTTGATTTCTAAATTGGATAATTAAAACACCTTTTTTTAGCCAAACGATATTATTACCATGTTGCAAGAATGATTTGAAAAGTGAGGTAAAGTAAAATGTGAACATGTTATATAAAAAAAATGTTTGAGTGAAACATATTTTTTACTAAAGTGTTGAGGCACTTTGGTTTCAATGTTTCATTTGGATATGTTTGACAAATACTCCTTTTCGGTTTTAATAAAATGTGTTACATTTGTTAAATTAAAGTTTTTAAAGGTCTAAAATAATATGATCCTCTATATCTTTGATATTATGTTTTAATGGTGAACGTTGTATCAGAGCAAGCTATTTCGACATATATATAGTACGTCTTAACCTGTAGTCTATCATCTAATTTTTGTGGATGACCTAACAATAATTTTTAATTTAAATACGTGACGTCTACGAGATATTAACTTATTACTCTAAGTATCTGATTAATGTTAATGGTAAAAAATAAAATTAAAAGCTCTTTTGTTATTTAGATGAAACGTGAATTTTTTCAATACGATAAAATTACAAAGAGCTATAGAATTTCAAGTTTACTTACGTACTTTGAAGTATTTGGGTCGTTAGTGGAGATCGTAAAGAAATACAGGTGCTCGATTCCAATATATGATTTAAAGTGCTTACACGCTTTTTGGTGGATTACTCAGTAAATGAATTTCACAGGGAAGACGTTTGACTATAATAAAATAAATTCATAATAACTTTTCTTTTTGGACTATTGCATATATGAATATCTCGAATTTATTTTACACATGTTAGATATGATATGTATTCCTTTTTCTATGTTTTGTGATAAAATTAATAAACCAACAAAAAAACCTTAGAGGAGAAAGCCTAGAAAAATTACTATAAGATATATATATATATATGAACACATTATGAAATTTTAAGTCTAAAAATTGCTATGAGCTTTATATTTGAAACATATGCAAAATAGATCCACGTTATTGAATAAGAGTATCATATAGTAGGTAGTTCGAAATATGATGGAATTTGAGGATCATTAAATGAGAATGATAATAAGAGATGAGTATGTACCAATGTAGACTAAGCATTAGTAGCAAACTATCATCATAACAATGTGGTTGATGTTCATATTTGAGTATTTGATATGAAAGTTTTTAATATATTTCTTGATATCAGATCAAATATTACTACATTAGAAGTCCTTTTACCCAGCATGATCGTATCTCCAATTATAAATTTACAAATAGTTCTAAAAAATAGGAAAGATCATTCGATTGGAGAACGAACTAAGATATGTAGTTTCACCAAAAACCATCATGAGACTAATGTAGCTTTGATGAGATCATATATTGATATTATAACCTCATTTGGACATCATACATACAAATGATATATTTTATTATATTTTAGAAGATGTTTCACGATACTATATCAATAACTATCTGATTACAAATCAAAATAATTTATTTAAATTCTAAATGATCATGATATTATTAGAGGGTTACACTGATACTGCTAGACATCTATATACGCTCAAAGTGACCGAAATATTTAATACTTCATATAGAGTAGGTACTTACTTTAATGTGTTTGAAATGTTTTGTTGGTGGTTATCCGAACTAGATAAAATCGAAACATAAATATTACAAGATTCAATTTTTTGTTAGTTCTAGACATTCATATCTCAAGTTAAATTTGAAAGAATAAACATTATGATTGATTTGTGTATTCAATAAACAAACCTCCATCCATAATAAACAATAAGCTTATTTAAAATTTCTATAAATATATATTCATCGTAATAATATGTAAGTTTAATATGTATACACTTTGTAAAACAACTAAAAAATATGGAAGTGGTTTTGTGCTTAAACATAATCTCATAAAAGATATGGAAGTGGTTTTGTGATTAAACATAATCTGATAAAAAATATGAAAGTGGTTATTAATGATAACTCTAATTAAAATTATGAAATCTAGTTATATGTTGTATGTCAAATTCAAAATATACGTGATAACCAAAAATAATAAAATAATATATAAACTTGTTATTTTTAATAGCTAATGTAATATATAAATTCATAAATATCTCATTTATTTCGAAGTTTATTGTTACAAATTATATGATTATTCACAATGTTTTTAATAATAACGAAAAATAAACAACCTAATACCTTCCCCTAAATAATCTAAAATAATTATTTTAACTTAACAAAATGCTATTAGATTATAACGTGAGTTACCGATAGTCATCTAATTACAAACTTAATTACTACATACCAAAATAAAATCAACTTACTAATATATACCTAAACTACATGAAATATCTACAATAATCCTTACCTAAACAAAAACATAACACATTTATATTTGTTTTATTAAAAAAAATTAAATTTTTGTACCTCTCGAACCGAGCTTCCGATTTTGTTTACTCAAAATACCATTGGTTTTATTAAACGAACAAAATTAGATCCATGATATATATATATATATATATATAATATTTCAGAACCAATTAACTCATGATTCACGATAAATCATTATGCACGATTCACAATTAACTCATGATTCTCAGTTCGGATTTAAGACGTGATTCTCCATTTGGATTTAATACATCATTCACGATTTGTGTTTAACCCTTAATTTTCAATTCAGATTTAAAAATGATTCTTAGTTCGGATTTAACACATGATTTTTAGTTTTTATTTAACGCATGATTCATAATTCATGTATGAGTCATAATTCTCAGTTCGGGTTTAACACATAAATCAGATTTAACACATGATTCTCAGTTTGGATTTAACACATGATTCACAAATCTTTGTTTAACCCGTGATTCTCAGTTCTGATTTAACACATGATTAACGATTCATGTTTCACCCATGATTCTCAATTTGAAATTGACACATAATTCTCAGTTTATATTTAACACATGATTTGTGATTCGCGTTTCACTCATGATTCATGATTTAGATTCTACACACCATTCACCATTTGCGTTTAACCCATGATTATTAGTTCGAATTTAACACATGATTCGTGATTCACGTTTAACCCATGATTTTCACTTCGGATTTAACACATTATTTTAGTTTGGATTCAATATATGATTCACGATGCACGTTTAACCCATGATTCTTAGCTCAAATTTAATATATGATTCTTAGTCGGATTTAACAAATGACCCACGATTCACGTTTAACATATGATTCTTAATTTAGATTTTAACCCATAATTCTCAGTTCACATTCAAGTAATGATTCTTAGTTTGCATTTAGTCCATTATTCTCAGTTCGCATTTAACCAATGATTTTTGGTTCATATTTAAACCATGATTCTCATTTTATATTTAACCCATGATTCTCAATTCGTATTTAATACATGATTATAAAATGATTCATTATTCACAATTCTTAGACGAAAAATACTTTCACGATTCACATTTCTTAGACCAAAAAGATTTGAAATCCGTGTTTACATTCTCTTCATCATTTCTTAGTCATGTTAAAATCCTTTTATTCTCAAAACTTCATTGTAGCTTCAATGTCTCAAAAATAAAAATAAAAACCTCAAACACACCTCCATATAGGGTTGTCAATATCCAACTCGGTCTGAACACATGACAGGAACTCGACACGAAGAAGTTAGGGTTATGACCATGATATTTACGACCCGATAAGATATAGCGTGGACATGAACAAAAAAAACAAATTGGGTTCGTGTTAACCCTTAAAACCCAAAACTCACATGAAAAATGTAAAATATTTAAATATTTGAAAGTTTCTCGGATTTCGTGGATGTTTCGAGTTTTCAAGTTTGTGAGTTTCATATGTTTCCAAACCTAACAAATAATCATGATTTTGAGGTTGAGTCTTATTTTTGGGTCAAATAGGCGAATTCGTGTTTCTCGTGTTTGTAACTCGTCGGGTTTGGGTTTAACAAATTACAAATTCTTTGGATTCATGTGGGTTTATATCAATAGTTTTTTTTACCGAATCCAAAATGACACGACACAAACCAAAATATGAAATTAACAACTCCACTTCCACCAAATACAACCCAACCATCTATTTTTATTATCCAAACAACAAAAATACAACTACTTATTGACTAAAAAAAATAACAAGCTCAAATATATTAAAACCCACCGCTATTTCATAAAGAGAAATTTAATATAAGAAATTTAGAAAAAATCACTAACCCAAAAAACTAATAATTTAAATTAAACAACGAATCTAAATTAAACAACTAATTTTTTTTTCTTCTTCATTCGACTAATATTCCGAAAGCTTAAAAAATTATAAATCGTAACAAATAGTCCTCTATTTTTATAGATAAAATTGCCACTAAGCTAGGGTTTACAAACTACAGTTCCAACATGCCAAACAAGATATGGTTTTTCTGGAGGGAGGACATCAACATTACAACTCTTATTGACCACACTAAGTGCTTACATATTGATATAACCTATCCTGGTGTGGAAAACAATTTCCTCCTAACTATAATGTACGTAAAGTGTTAGAGATTGAATAGAATTTCCCTTTGGGATCAACTTAATATCATCTCCTGTACTAAGCATGACTGGATTACAGTACGTGATTTTAATGTATTGCTCGCTGAGGAATAGATGGGTTGTTTGACATTATGCCATAACAGTATAAAAGATTTTAATGATGCTATAAGTGAATGTTAGCTAGAGGATGCTGGTTTTGTTGGTTCTAGATTCACATGGAACAACACTAAATGGAAGATATTATATCGCGCTCTAATTAACACTTCTTGGTCCAAAAGGTTCAAGTAGACCCAAGTTCTTCACATGACCAAAACTTGTTATGACCATGATCATCTCCTTATTACTTTCTATCTTAATAATAAAAATTACAAAAATAGCTTTAAGTTCATGAATATGTGGACATTTGATGAATACTTTCTTAGTTTTTTTTAACCGAATTGGACTCAAAAGATGGAAGACAATCCTCTTCAAATATTCTGGAACAAATTGAGAAGATTAAAAAAAGGTCTCAAGGAGTTGAATTCTAAGCATTTTGGTAATATGTTTTGACAATGTCAAGGACACTGAGGAGAAGGTTAAAGCATTAGAACTTTTCACTATTCTAATAACAATTATTGCCAAACAAAGGCTAAGAGACAAAAGAAAATGATACTAAGGAGGCTCAAAGTAAAGCTAATAGCCTCTACCTTCAAGCATTGAGATAAAAATTTATTCTGACAACAGAAGTGTTATAGTAATTGGTTGAGAGACGGGGATAAAATTACTAAAGCTTACCACTCCTATGTTTCAAAGAAGGGAAGGAAGAATATTATTAAAAACATTAAAGATGACACCAACTGGATTTTTTTAATCCTGAGGCTATTGGTAAGTTTGCAAAAAGTTACTTTAAAAACATCCTTACAAGCCTTTCCTATAATAATGCTGAAGATGAATCTAAGATGATGCAAGACAAAATCTTTGACAATATCCATAATCTTTTACCTTCGAGGATAATGATGTATTACTAAAAGCAACTAATGAAGAAAAGATCTTGAGTATCATTAATGTTATGAACCCTTCAAGTGCAGTAGAGATCGATGGATTCAACATCTATTTCTATAAATCTTGCTAGACGATAATCAAGATTGACCTTTACAAAGATCTTGATGCATTTCTTCAAGGTCAAAAGATTCCTGACGGTATTTTCGCTACAAGTTTATATTTAACTCCCAAATCTATTAATCCTACATGTTGGAATAATTATAGACCTATAGGCTTGTGTATAATGCTAAAGAGAATCATGTCCAAGCTAATCAACTCTATCCTTTCTAGAATTCTGCCTAACATTATCTCCAATTCTCAAGGGGCTTATGTAAAATACAGGTCTATCCAGGAGAACATATTTATAGCTAAAGAGTTAATTTATGACTTAAATATAAAACCTAAATCTGGAAACATTATAATACAATTGGACATGTTTAAAGCATTCGACAAGATGTCTCACTCATTCATTACTAAAGTCCTCCACACCTTTGGCTTCTCTACTCCTTTTGTGAGCCTTATTAATAATCTTATTAGAGTTTTGAATATCTCAATTTTGATTAATGGTAGTGTAATAGGCTATTTCAAGTCCAATAGAGGCCTGAGACAAGGTGATCCCTTGTCTCCAAGCTTATTTATCATTGGTGATGAGGTGTTAACTATAAGTCTATATAATCTATTCAGTGCTAATAAACAGATACAGTTTGCTTCTAGAACTAAATAACTTGTCCATTGCATAGCTTTTGTAGATGAAACTCTAATTTTCACTAATAGTATACAATCCACTATTGACATTTTAAGTGAGTTCTTCAAAAGCTATCAAACTGTTTCAGGGAAATCAATGAACAAAGAAAAGACTTAGATTGTAGTCTCTACCAAATTTCAACAGAGTAGAATAGAAACTCTTGTGGGACAAATTGGTTTCTCTGTAGATCATCTTCCAATAGACTATCTTTGTGTCACCCTCAATAATAACAACACGTCTAGTAATTTCAGAACCATCCTAGATAATGTTAACCCAAAAATATCAGATTGGGAGAGAAAATATCTCCCATATGGGAGAAGGATAACTCTAATATCTTTTGTTCTTACGTCTTTGCCTATTTACTGGATGCAAAACACTTGTATTCCTAATTGCATCATAAATAAACTTGAAATGTCTTTTAATAAATTCTTATAGAGATCAAATAACTCTGAAAAATTTATACATTGGTTTAAATGGACTCACCTGTGTACACCTTTTGAGGAGGCTGGATTGAATATCAGGAAACTTTCAGATATTCAGAACACCTACTCTCAAAAGATATGGTTTATATTCAGAGAAATAAAAGCTTTTGGGCCCAGATCATGCATAGAATATATTATAATAACATTCACCCTCTTAAATCCTATTACAATAACTCAAGATCTTACACATTGAAAAGACTTTCAGGTATCAAAGAAACAGCTGAGCCCAACATGAGATGGTTTCCAGGAAAAAGTGACATGGAATTTTAGCTAGAAAATTGTCATGGCCATCCTCCTATTATTACTCTTAATGGAAATGAGAATAATAATTGTTTCCAAGCTACTAAAGTTAATAACTTCTGGCTGAATGACACTTAGGACATCAGCACAGTGCAAACCTTCCTCTTTACTAGCAGAATAAATCAAATTAAGAAAACCAGCATCAACATTCACAAGGATGATAGCATGATATGAAAGTTATCTCTTGATCTAAAGTCAATACTAAGTGTACTTGGAAAAAAATAACGAATTCATCACAATAAGTCAAGTCTATTCCTGAAAATATAGAATTTTATAACTTCCATAAAGTTCTCGTTCCTTTTATGGAAGCTTATCAATAAATATATTCCAATCGATTCAATATTACAGAAAAGACATTTTCAGCTAGCCTCAAAATATCAATTTTGTAATAACTATGAAGACACTAACCATTTGTTTATCAGTTACAACTATGTTTGGCAAATGTGGAAGCACTTCGCGGACTTATTCAATGTTAAAATCGAGAGACACATGAACATTACTCATGTTATCAGATAATGTTTTTGGTTTTCTAACAAAAGGGTTCACATAATGCATGTCATTTCTTCTCCTATTTGCTAGGTAATTTGGTAGAATCGTAACAAAGCCAAATGTAAAGGGTCTCATTACTCTTTCCTATGGATCAATCAATCACATTAACCAAATAATTGTTGGTTTAGACAAATCTAACACTTTATATTATAAACACTGGATTAATGCTACAATTTTGGTGATCTAATTCTTGGTTCTAGCAACATCTAAGGTAAATTAACTCCTTTTAATGGCCGAATCTAGAGCCTTAGTAGATGGCATTTTAATATGCAATAAGAACAAATCGGTCATGATAAATATGGAAACAGACTCTTTACTGCTAGTCAACCTTTACCTTGACCATATTCTAACAATTTATAGAGGTATTATAACTTCTATAATGACTATTAAACACATCTCCAGAGTCCAAAATCGAGCTGTCGACTGGCTAGCTAAGTGGACTCTGAGATGCAAGAAAAAGAAGAACGTAAGCCATTTACAGGCTCCAAACCAACTTCAAGCCATTATTCTCTTTGAAAGTTTAGGTCTGGGGTATTTTAACACTAACCCTAATGAATAATGCTTTCCTAATCGTCAACTTACATTTTCTTCTATTGCTCTGGTCGCAGATTTTTTCCTTGTCCAATAATCATGTAACAAGTCTCATTCAAGTTGACGGATCTATAGATGTTGCTCTCTTTTTCGTCGTCCCGATGGGATTATCCAAAATGTATGTCAATCAAAATTGATTCTAAGAAAGCTATCGAAGAAATTGCACGATGTATCAATTCTATCGTTGCTTGGTTGCAGAGCGCCATCTCTTTTTCGTTTCTTGGAACATTCAGAAGATTACAATGTTTAGAAGATCAAAGTTTTGCTTTTGAAACTGAGTCTAGAAAAATCTGATTGGTAAACTTTAGGCAGAGGAATAGCACCTTTTCTTTTCGTTTAAGAAAAATAGTGCCAAAAACATGTTTTCTAATTTAGTCAAATTTAGAACCAAATTTCAAACGCTTAAATCTAACTTGTAGTCATTTTTGGTTTATTATTAATTTAATACTTTGCTAAAAAATAATAATTATAAATTTAAATTTAAATAAAACAAATGAAAGGAAAGATTTTATGAGATTTTCAGCAATAAAAAGAAAAAAGAAAAGAACAAAAAATTAAAATCGTAAGAGGAGTAAAAAACAAAAATAGATGGTTGGATTTAATAAAAGTTAAAAGAAAAAAAAAATTGGTAGTAGAAAATAAAATTTATTTAATTAATTTAAGATAATTAGATTATTTAAAAAGGAATTGAGTATTATTTAATAATAAACGATATTAAATTTACTTTTAAATGGCTGAAAATAAATAACTTTTGGACATGGATCCTAACTTGTGCTACCCCTAAATTATACATATTGGCTATTTTCCCGACTAACATCGCACAATTACAATTATTATGATTTTTTCTAGATACATATATCATAAATAATCTAAATAAACAGACGAATAAAGCATTAGAGTTTGGAAAGCTCTATTATTACATCAATAAACTACTAAATCTTTGCGTCTGTAGGAAGCAAAATTTATTGCTACAGGTTATATATATATTTTTCAGCTTCAATATTTGAAATTTTGTATGCCAATTTTTATTTTTCATCTGACTATGTAAGTTTTTTACCTGAAAACTGTAAAAGTCACGTTCGTATTTTATAAAATTCACATTGATTTTTGATTTTTTGGACAATAACAATAAATATAATATTTTTTTATAAAATTAAATTTTTGATACCAATAAAATTTATTGCCAAATCTTGGGCGAATGAATTTATCTTTCAGTATATAAAAGAAAAGTGGATAATTAAAGTAAAAGTATATCGACTATAAAAATAAAACCTGATTCAATTAACCAAATTAACTCCAAAAAAGAATATCAAATTCATAAACATAATCCAAAATATTAATGACCATAAATTGGAATATATATATATATAATCTTAAAAAGAAGTAAGATTTGTAAGTAAATGTCAATGAATTTGGTGATTTTATATAATGTATTTCATTATTAAAATATAATTTGGCATTTTATTAGTAATATAATTTGGAGTTGAACTGTTTTGAAAATTTTGTAACTGATAGTTTTATGAATTGAATATTTTAGAATTTACCGTAACAGATAAAATTAAATAGTTTTATGAATTGAATATTTTAGAATTTATCGTAACAGATAAAATTAAATAGTTTTATGTATGTGGTTTAAAAAATATTTAAAAACGTTTGAAAAAGCAAAAAAATTAACAAAAATAACATAAAATCCGATTGTTAAACATCCCGTAAAACAAAATAATATACCCTAGTGGAGATATCATGTCAAACAATAATGAAAAAAGAGTCTTGTAAATTTTAATGTCCGAACTAAAATTAAATAAAACTAAAATATTAGTCAAAGCAATACAAAAAATCATGTAACGCGTGTAGTTAATCATTGATTTTCGCTCAAATCTTAGAAGTGTGTGTTTTCCATCACGCGTCTTAGATGTTTGGACGGGCTTCATTTGATGATATTTATGAGTCGTTTGTTGAGAGGTATTGCCCAACCAGTTTCGTCCTCGTTAGTGCGAAATGCGAACCAACTAAGATAGATTTCTGGTAACGGTTCATTCAAGAAAACCTTTACAAACAAAATTTGGGTTAACCTGATAAAATAAAATACTAGAGGTTATATTGATTTACTTGCTATCATGTAATGGTTACCATGTATGAAACCTAGATCAACTTCTAAAGTAGGACAAGATTAAGTGACACACCTAGTAAAGGTAAATACGTATATAAAATTTGGAGAGATATATGGCATACGATACACTAATACCGAGTGGCTATCACTAAGAAAAATTTGGGTAACGTCATCCAATTTCTATTACCACTCGCATACACTTGGAAACAATCTAACATTTGCAATAAGTTATCTACATGTTGTGCACCATCAAACACTTTCTCGCATAAATAGCATTGACCTTGCAATTCAGTGATCAAATCTCGTCTAACTTGTTACCATGAATCAGATTTACCATATATAGATAAAGTTACGGCCCGAAATCCGCAATTACCATCAGGAGAAATGTCTTTGGCGCTAGTAATGTAGTCATGTAAGTAGTTGGCAAACCAATTCTCGTAACCACTACTATTTTCCCTTACTAAATTTTTTTGCTCAAGTCACTTTCTATTTTTGGGTTGAGATTTGGATTTGAATTAGGATTTGGGTACCAAAAAAATCTTTAGCTACCGAGACAGTCGTGGTAGCTATCATAACGGGAGTGCTAGCGTTATTGCCTAGACTACCGTCGTATTTGAACTCGGATCGGTTCCATTTAGTTTATTTGTCTTGACCAACTTTTTTTCTACCTTTAGTGATAACCGGTTCTTTAGGTTCCAATACATGAATTCTCACGTGATCTAGGATTTTCATAATCCTATTTATAATATGATGTTGTACGTTTGGACTGTAACCGCAAATGGAACAATCTATTAAGACGATTATTTTCGTAAGCTCATCTTCCGTACCAAATTTATCCCTAGGTTTGATCTTTAAAGTACTTCATAAACATCACATTATTCAAGAAGATTAGACCTACTTTCTCGCTCGATCATAGTTAACTTGTATACACACGACAAAATAATGTTTTTTTCTATGAACACAACCACGACCTACGAGTTTCAAGCCTATTTTCATAGCCACTTTTAGACCATTCTCAATCATTTCTATCGTCGTACATGCAACTTTATCTTTTAATTTCTTATAGATAGGAAATCTAGATGCATTTCTAGGATATACTAACTTCGTTCCAATGATTCGTAAATTGTAGAGTGTTGAAAGTGAAGCAAGACACGAAAACTTTCCCAAAATTGTTTAAATAAGCAATAGACTTGTACCGATTTATTATTTTAGGCTCGAGTGAGAACTATCCACCCTATAACATACGATTAAATTAATTAGAATTCTAACACTTAGTCTCAAAAATTAAAATTTACAAATGATAATAGAACTCACAAATTTCTAGTCCGATTTCCCAAATGTTTATGATGGTTTGTGTGGATATTGAGAAACTTTTCTCCATAACTTTTAATCTATTTTTTCATGACATAATCGATATCCATCAGGCAAAAAGAGTAGACGTGGTGTAACTCGGCAATATGTTTTGTATAATCATCAAACATCTTCGAATGGGCAACCGCTTCATAAAATTTGATACACTCATCAGTCATGTCCGTTTTGGGAAAAACCTGTCTTAGCGTACGACATAATGCTCTTGTTTATATTTTAAGTGCATAACATATGAGTGGCATCCAGAAATATGTCCTCAATGTCTTTAATCAACGCTAACTCCTTATTGGTGACAATTATATTAGGCAATGCGCAAATGTTATTCGTTATCACGGTCCTTAGAACACTTAATGTCCATGTGTAATTGGCTTGCTTCTTGGAGCTCAACAATGAAAGAAACACAAAATGTCTTCTTCGTCGATGTTTGACCAACAATTTCTAGCAAATTCATCTTATATATTGTAGTCTTGTATGTGCTATCCATTACAAGAACTTGAAGAAATGTGTGCAAAAACTCGATGCTTGAAGGATGCGCAAAAAACAAGTCGAGGATCTCGTTCGTTGCTTTGTTTGTTCGCTCCTACACAAAGTACTCGTGTTGTTTTAACTTAATGAACAAGTATTACATTTGGGGTTTTCCCGCTTTATCGACCAAATGGTATTTTCGACGCATGTTGTAGATCGTACGCATACTAAATACACTTTCCAGGTTTCTAAGCTTCAAACCACGGTATATATCTCTTGCCCAAGAACGAGTTGTTATGAGTTTACGAACAAACTCATCTTCGTTAGCTTTAATCCTAGTGACTTGTGAATGATCATCCAAGTGTAAAAACAGTTGGTGGTTATGTTTCTTGTTTAATACCACCAATTTCTAATATCCGGGTAGTTCTACGGCCGAACTTATCTTTAACGTGAAGGGACAACCGTATTTTTTCGATGAACAATCTCGGCGTTTCGTCACTAACTCCAGTTTGAGGTTAGGTTTATAAACACCTTGCCTCTTGCACTTGAAATACATCATTGGAGTTTTCCCATTTTTGCTACCGTCGTCATCTTGAGTGATACATATAATGAATCCTAACTTGGTACTTTTGGAATCAACCCATGAGACCAAATCAAATTTTGTATAATAACTATCGGTAGTAAAATTTTGTGTGTAATCAGCCATGGAACATGGTTGTCGTGCATAATGATGCATGTCAATAGTAAAAATCGCACATACAACACAACCAATTTGGGAGAAATCGTACAACTACGGAACCCTAATATAACAACAATTCGTGCAATACCATACATACAATTGCACAAAAATGGGCATGCCTATGTATGACATTTGGCGTAATTGCGCATGGACACTAATTTAATTTTAGGCATTGCACGTTCTGAGTGCGCGATTCATCTCTTTTAGAGCGCGATATGTGCGAAATAACTACGGATGCAAAAATGTTTCGAAAATTACCTATACCTGTGTTTCCAAATGGTCCGTTAAAGGTTCCTCCTTCTGATTCAAAACCATCAACGTTGTAAGAAAAGTCGTCATTTAAGTCTCTCAAATCCATGATCAAGGTATGTTCTAGGGTGTTTTAGGTTGAAGTTAGTACACGCTGAAAATTGAGTTTTTATATGTGAAGGGTAAAATAGTATTTTCAAGTTTGAGGGGGGTGGAATAAAAGAGTTGCGCTAAATTGACACATTTTTTTTAAATGAGACCCCGCTATATAATGGGGTCTCATTTTGAGAACTTTTTTTGTTTTGGAAATCTCGTTATATATAGGAGGTCTGAATTTAGCCTAACCCAAAATAGAATTGAAGATCTCATTCTATAACTATTTTGTTTTTCCATCAACCCGATTTGACGAATCAAAACCAGGAAACTGTATGAAACCGAATTTATGAAATCAATATAGGGGCCGCATATATGCCCAAAACCAGACAACCGTATGAAACCCAATATACTTTTCGAGAACGAAGAGAACCTACCACCTCCTCAATAATTCATCCACATCAAATTTTGGTTCGAACTGAAACCTTGCCTACCACTCCTTCTTCAATGCCTCTGATTACCAATTCTTAAGATGCAGGAAACTGGATTGAAAAATCATCTACTAATATTGCTGATTTCATCCGTTCATCGACCAAATCCATCAGCATGTATTTTCTTTTCTAAAACACTTCAGGATTAACAAGTAATCGATTAATATGATTTCAATTTGACCGATCCAAAGAGTTTATATTTTACAAGGAACTTCTGTAATTGCTCAATGAGCTCTTAGCAGTTTGGTCCACAGAAGAGAGGGGATCCAACACCATCATTAGGAGCCTAGAAAGAGAAGTCATCTTGAGTCAACACGATTTAAGGTATTTTTCTCACACAAACTACAAGTTAGAAGTGCACAGATACACACATCCCTTTCCTGAGCAATGTCCATGACAGCTGCCACACAGAACTTGCATATACAACTTGGGCTCTCTATTTGTTTTTGCTTAGAAACAATGAGTATTATGCTACAACAACAATGAGTGCCAAATCTTGTATTCCAGCCCTTTAACATTACTCTTCGATGTAGCTGAAGTGAAGTAAATATAGAAGATAATCCGACACCACGGAAGAATGAGATGGAGAAACCAAAGATTAAATTTGATTTTCCGAGGTTCCTTGTGTTTCTATCAAACCTCCTAAAATTATTGATTGTTTCATCTGTAACCAGGTACGAGATACTAAATTTGCTCAATTAAAAAGCTATTTTATTTATGCTAAGATCCTTTTATTAGATTATAAGACTGCACACCTCAATCTGATTACATGATTAGAGTGTAATTCATTGATGAAGTTGTTAATGGATGAAGTCCTTCTTCTGGAGGATGATAAACTGAGACGACAACTCCTGGAAAGAGATTTTAATGAAAGATCCAGAAGGCTCCTAGTTTAATCTCCTGATTGAACTATTGACAGATCTTGAAGTCTCCTTATTGAATCACCCCTGGAACTTTACACAAGTAAGATATTAATACTTGAAGCTGCACCAAATTGAATAACCACTGGAAGAAACCTTAACGCAGAGGGAGATATAGATTAGCTTGCAAATTCTTTTTGTAGATTGAGCTATCTAAGAATATAGGATTGATATAGCCATTTTGAGGTGCCAATGATGCCTGATAGACCCTTTGAAGTATATGACCTTGGTTGTGTTTAATCCTTTTTGTGGTTTTAACATTTTTTTTATTTTCTGCTCAGGAGTTTCCTAATAACTTTGATTTCTTGAGTAGCGACAAGAGGAATTATGGGAAGGCTACCAGATTTGTTGAGTTTTGGAGAGGTATAGATAGATTTATGGGCTGTGAATCTGAGGATTTTTTAACTGATACCTTTACTAGTTTGCTGAGTAGTTTTGACTATGATTGATTTGATATTAGCATTCCCTTCTTTTTTCTTCTCTTGAGTAGTCTTGATAGCTTTAATTAATTATTTGGTACCTGGAGGTTTTTTATTCTTTTGTTGAACTGAAGACTCATGTTTGTTGTTTGACCTGTTTGTGGTAGAAGTTCCGATAAGAGGATTATTTTCCAAGACTTCACTGGTAGATAATATTATTCCACTGTTATTTATGGGAAAATAACTAATATTTTAAATTTAGGATGGTTTATCTTATTGGCCTGGTTTTAAATGTCATAAGTTTTATCAGCCCCGTTATCTTGAAGCATCTCTTCACCATGTTGATTTTTTTCTTGATTCTTACAAGATTTAATGTTGTGACCAAGATAATAACATTTCTAGCAATACGAAGGTAATTCTTTGTAGCTTATGCTTAACCATAAACCCTGATTGTCACCAAAACCCCCATATTTTGTGTTAAATTTGTCTTGAACCATCTATTTCAACCTATGCGTACCATGCGTTAAAATAAGCTCTGTCTTTTTTTGGAATATTTATTTTCAGTGGGTTTCCCAAATTTGTTGCAATTGAATTGATGATACTTTCTCTATACATGTATTATGGAAGTCTTTAAATCCTGATCCATACCGGGGTAACATGATTTCTGTATCTAGGGTTGAAATTGATATCACATTTTGGTAATCTCATAGACTTTTCCCATACTGTCCACTCATTTCTGTACCAGATTGTGTTAGGGTCTTCCTTTAGATCAAACTCCACGAAAATATGCCTCGAGTCCCAAATTGCAGTAATGCATTCACCTTTTAATTTTAGAGTTCAAGAACATGTTTAAGGCTTTCTGGCTAGGAAATCCTTGCGTAAATTTACCTACTAAAGTCTGTTTAGTATCAATAGCTATTTTTTATATCTTCTTGCTTGAATTGAACTGCAATGTTGTCCAATTTATGATCCACTTTTAATGGTTTTATCTTTTCTTGTTTGGTGCTTTTACTTGTAATTTCTACATATGTCCTTGCCATTTTTCATTTGTTGCCTTTTGTGATATCTTTTTCTTTCTTTTTTTTGCAATAGTTCCTGCTGAAAGTTATTTATTAAAGAATCGGCTTGATAATTGAATGTTGAAAATCAGGAAATCTTCGTTATGAACGCTGGATTGCTATATGAATACATATTGGTTGAGGAAGAATATACCATTAAAAGAAGAAGCAGGTTAGATGGTTAAAAAAAAAAGATTTAATGCAATTAGTTTTATTGGAGCTTTCTTGAAAACTCTTTTTTTTAAATCCCATCGAGTTCTCAGTCTGTAACTAAATAATCTCATTTTCATTTTAACTCGGACCTTAACTTTTTACCATATTAGTAATATCCCTTATTATTTATTATATGAATTGTTTTTTTTCCTATTGAAGTCGATATTAACTGATATTTTATCTCTTATTTATACACAATATAGTTAATTATAGAATAAAAGCTCTTTCATTAAAAACTCTTTTATTCTATGACAGTTAATATTAACTATATTAATAAGAGGCATCGTTATTATAGATTAAAAGCTCTTTCATTAAAAACTCTTTTATATATAACAGTTAATATTAACTATATTAATAAGAGGCATCGTTAATTAACTATATGTTTATACAATCGTTAATTAACTATATGTTTATACAATAGTTAATTATAACTATAAAAGAGCTTTTATTCTATAACATCAAAGAAAGCTCTTTCCATATATGCCTTTTTATACAATCAAAAATGTTTCCATATATAAGTGGTAGCTCAAAAATATAATAGCTATCTAATTAAAACTAATATCCGGTTTCCTTTTCGCGTTGTATCTATCTATATATAAGACATATACTACATGCATAGAAAAAACGAAAACATATTTTCAAGTATGAATTTGATTTTAGCTATTTTGCTGGTTTTGACTGTCCACTCACCTTTGTCGACCGCTCAGCTCAGTGTGAAGCTGACTCTGGTTCCAAAAGACTTGGCGTCGTCTCTTGGTGCTTGTAAGCTTCTTTACTTACAATTCTATATTTTATCATTTGTTCTAACTCTAAGCACCTGATTTATACGCCTAATTACTTCTTACTTTCAAATTATTATTTTTTCTGTGTAGATTGTTTAGACGGGAGTTTACCAGGTTATTACCTGAGCAATGGATTCGGTACTGGCGCCAACAATTGGCTCTTATTTTTAGAGGTTTTTTTATATTTTACTTTTTTTTAACTATTCATTGAACTTTTTATTTTTGTCCTCTTCATATTAGAATAACTAAAACTACTAATTGAAATTAAAATACATTTGAACACAACTACTGAAACTCTGTCATGACAAAGATTGTTTGGTGAACAAGTGTTATTTTTGGCAATACCTAACTTTGATTCTTAATTTGAAATATATATATATATATATTTATTTTGAAAATGGATATAAATATTATAGATAAATATTGTTAGGGAGGTGGATGGTGTAACAACGTTGAGTCGTGTTTAGAGAGAACAAAAACATGGCGTGGATCGACAACTTACACGACCGATGCGGTGGCCTTTGATGGAATACTCAGCAATAACCAATCTGTTAATCCAGGTAATATTATTTATATAACTAGTTACTGCTATTATTTTATATAACTATATTTTTATTGCGATTCAACTAGACTTTTACAATTGGAACCGAGTGCGTCTCCGATATTGTGATGGAGCTTCATTTGCCGGAGACGGCATGTACCAAAACGGGGTAATATATTGCTACACCCAATTTCTTCATTTGTTCTATCTTGGTATGTTTTCTTTAACATTTTATCGGTTGATTTTATTGACTATAATTTTCTGTTTATGTCTATGAACGGCAGACATCATTACTTTATTTCAGAGGACAAAAGAACTGGGAGGCAACCATTCGTGATCTTCTACCACAAGGACTAGCACATGCACAAAAGGTAGGCTTTTAATATTTTATGACATGTTTGGTACACCACATATCATTAGAGTACTACAATAACAAAAAAAACTTAGTTAAAAGGTCTCTTGGAAGTGGATCAAAATTAAAGAGAGGTAGACCTTCGGATCTAAAACGAACAATATCATATGTGAAGTCGGGTTATTCATATTTATATACGGAAGCACTTTGATTAATAAACAGTTTCTTTTATTATTGTCCTTAGGCTTTGTTGTCTGGTTGCTCGGCTGGTGGTTTAGCAGCCTTTTTACATTGTGACAACTTTGCTGGGTATTTGCCTAAAACTGCAACTGTCAAATGCTTAAGTGATGCTGGGTTTTTTCTCGACGCGTAAGTAACCAATCCATCACTTTCTCCAAATTATGATATTTTTGTTATATATGCATATATAATTCTAAGGTTTAATGACTGAACAGGGTAGATATTAGTAAGCAGCGCAGCATGAGGTCTTTCTTTGATAGTGTTGTTTCACTTCAGGTACTCTATTAGCTTTGCATTTATGTTTTCAAGTTTAAAAGAGGATTATGGTTATCTTCACTGACTGAATTTGATAGGGAGTCGAAAAAAACCTGGACAAGACCTGCACAAATTCATCCACCGATCCATCTCTAGTATGTGATTTAGTTATACGTTTTCTAATACATGTGTTATATATAGAACTGCATAATTGATCAACTTATTCTGTTTTAATCTCAGTGTTTTTTCCCACAATATGCTTTGGGATATATCCAAACACCGTTTTTCGTCTTGAACTCGGCTTATGATTACTTCCAGGTTCGTATATCCCATATTAACGATAACATTTCATATATATTATTCACCACTAGTAATGTATGTGGTTTTATGTGAAAAAGTTTCATCACGGCTTTGTACCACCTTCTGCTGATAAATCTGGTCATTGGGCTCGATGCAAATTCCACCGAGCAGAATGTAGCCCGCAACAGATTAATATTTTGCAAGGTTATTTATTGTTAAAGAATTATATTTGGTTAATAATTGTGCAATGTTTTTCGCCTTTATGGTTGATAAAAATTCTTTTTTTCAGGTTATCGCGACGACATGATCTTGGCTTTGAAACCACTTTCCAACTCGAGTCAAGGCGGGATGTTTATAAACTCGTGCTTTGCTCATTGCCAAAGTGACTCAGCAGCAACATGGAACTCCATTCATTCCCCTAGAATAGACGATAGGGTGATCAAATTTTTTAAAAATTTATAATTATAATTAACGAATATAAACATGTTTGTCATAACTCTATTGCTGTATTTTTTCAGACCATTGCAGAAGCAGTTGGAGATTGGTACTTCAGTAGAAAGATAGCTAAAGAGATTGATTGCCCGTATCCTTGTGACAATACATGTCATAACCTTATATAATTCACTACTACTAGTCAGGTAAAGAAACATGTATAACTAAGCCACATTTCTGCTAGCTTGTTCCTAGAATCTACCAAGTCATGATGTATTGAAACTTTTTTCAAATAATTAATAACTTTTAAGGGCTTTCATGTTTCAATATATACATTTTTGTGGAAATAACCATGCATCGAATGGATTCGCTAATATGTGAATGTTGTAGGTTATGATATGAACCTATTTTAGGATGGTAGAATTAAGATTGAAGAAGCTGGTAGCTGATACTATGTGAAGATAGAAGAGAGTTAAAGTTCCCGTTTAATAAAAAATTATATAAAGAGAGACTTTGGATGAATTAGATACATTTTATTTATTCGTTTTCGTTTTTGCATCTCTCTTGGCTCACAAAATAAAGCTTTATACACTCAAAATATAAAGTAACAAAAATAAAGCTTTCTAATAACTCAGTATAAATTTGAGGTTTAGCAGTAGACGAAATAAAATTTTATAATCTCTCACAATATATATTTAAGGTGAATCACTCGACGAATAAATTGATAAAATAAGCTTTATGCAGTTACTTTCTAAGTAACAAATACTTCTGCAAAAGGGCCAGGCTAGAAATATTACACATTTTGATAGATCTCTCACCCTACTCCCTTCTTTTTCCAAATTCAAAGTTGAAATTCCAAAATTGCTCTTCCTCTCTCTAGATTTTTACATTGATGCCATTTAGTCTCCAAATCGGCCGAAACACTGAAATCTATCCGTTATTACACTAGATCTACAAGCTTTGTACTAACATCTACTACTCTAAACCCATTAAATCGAAAAAGTTAGCATTTTTTACCCAAACCCATCAAATCCACTTCGAAAAATCTTGAATCAGAGTATCTATGGACAATGAAAAGATGGGCGTGTCTCTGGAAGACTTACTGGACGAGGAGGAAGCTTACCGGATGGAGGTAAGAACTGAAACTCTGCTATTCGGATTTCAGTCGTGTCGCACGATGTTCGTGCGATGAACAGCATCGTCATCGCACGATCGTGCGACACGGAACCATATCAGTCGCATGAGACGGATACAGAAGAGCGTCTCATGCGACCGAATAGAGTCATGTCTCGTGCGACGACACTTGAGACATGTCTCGTGCGACAACAGGTATATATAAACTCATACTTTTCGATTGTATATTTTGCAGGAGGAACCTGCCCAGCCTCCATTTATGGATGCCGATTACAGTAAAATATTCAACACGGATAGATTATTCACTACAGACGAATTAGATGCTTTCGTGGACATTGAATCAAAGAAGATCAAGTTTGTCACAATAAGAAAACTCTACGATAGCGGGAAATGGGGAAGGACTCCTAGGTTAGAGTACGTTTGCGAGCGATACGGTGTATACGTATCAAAGGCAAAGCCGGAAACTTTGAAAAAGAGGAAGACATCCACGAAGAAATGTAATTGTCCGTTTGCACTAAAGGGTCATCCGATCGACGTACTGGCCATGAAATGACGTTTGGAGGTGATAAACGGTACTCACAATCATGAACCGTACGTTCGCCTAGACGGTCATTCCGGCGCTTGTAGGCTAAAACTGGATGAAGAGGAACTAGTTCGTAGTTTGTCTCACCTCGGTTCGCGCCCTAGGGAGATATATAGTGGTTTGAAGTACCAATATCCAGAGAACATTTCGAACATGCGTGCAATCTACAATTGCCGCCAAAAACATCGGGATGCTGAGCACGGGGGACAAACGCAAATGCAATCTTTTGACGAAGTTGAAGGAGAATGGATACTCGACGTGGGAGCGTTTGAAAGATGATTCAAAGGTGATCACTGACTTTTTCTTCGCACATCCTACTAGCATAGACTTATTACGTACATTCCCGAACGTGTTATTCATGGATTGTACGTACAAGACGACTAGGTATAAGATGCCGTTGTTAGAGGTTGTCAGTTTAACGTCCACTTCCATCACATTTACCGTTGCGTACGTATTTATGAGCGGAGAGAAGATTGGAAACTACGTATGGGCTTTGGAAACTCTTCGTGGTTTGATGATGGATAGCGATTGCGCATTTCCATCCATTATTGTTACCGATCGAGAGTTAGCTCTCAGGCGTGCGGTGGATAGAATTTTTTCCCGGAACGCACCACTTGTTATGCACGTGGCACATTAGTAAGAACATTCTTGGGGCGGTTCGGAAGATATTGCACGATGATGCGGTAGCGAAACAATTTGTTGAATTTTACGGCTACGTTGCGGAGGCAAACACGTTTGAGAGTTACCAAAAGAATCTGGATACACTTAAGGAGATGTTTGCATCTAAACCGGAGTGTTTTGCGTACGTTATGGACTCGTGGATAACAAAATATGCTGACAAGTTCCTTGCGTACAAAACGAACACGATTAAGCATTATGGCCAAACAACTACAAATAGGTTAGTCCGTGTATCCTACTTTTGGTTGAGTTATTTTATTTAAGTTCAAATAAGTTGATAATTTATTACTTGTACTATATAGGGCGGAGGGTGCTCACTCGTCCCTAAAAAAATATCTTGGGACGAATCAATGCAACTTTGAGACTTTTTGGGAAAAAGTTCATAACTTGTTAACGAAGCAGCATGCGGGTATCGTCGAATCATTCGAGCGAAGTAAGTTTAGATCAATTCCCGGCTTCGATGGTGTTTTGACCAAAAATCTTAAAGGCCATGTGTCACATGCGGGGCTAAAGATACTGATGGTTGCTATTGTACGTGCTCGGAATATATGAGTAGATCGGGTGGCATGTGGAGGTTGTTTCCTTAGGAAAACGCATGGTTTACCTTTTGCATGTGAAATTGCGTTTATAGCTAGAGAAGGTAGGTGCATCCCTTTAGAAGATGTGGATATTTTTTGGAAAAGATTAGATATTGTGCACAGGGATCCTACCTCTCGCGAAGAGGAATTGCAAAAAAACATTTCCTTAATTGACAACTCTATTCGTAGTTTCCGCCCCGACCAACAAGACCATATTATCAATACGGTAATGCAAATATTGAGGCCCGAGACAAGTCATATTCAAGATCCTAAAGAAGCGGTTAGAGCTAAGGGTAGACCAAAGGGAGGCGCTGATAAATCGACTAAACGGAACCCTATTTCGTGGGAATATCCTATTGAACAAACTGCTAGTGCTAGTACTCCGGCTAAGTCGGTAGGTAGTACACCCGTAAACACATTAGGGAGCACGGCCGCATCCAAAGTGGTTCCCATCGTACCACCCAAACCTCCATTAGCAAAAAAGAAAGTTGGAAGCCCTAAGAAAATTGTTAAGGATGGGAAGTTAACGTTATATCCGGATTGCATCCCGGCCTTTCTACACACTTACATTTTAAAATTAGTTGACGTTCTTCCGGACGGACAATGCGGATATCGTTCCGTAGCGCATTCAATATACAATGACGAAGATAGATGGGAGGATGTTAGACACGAGTTGTTGAAGGAGTTGCGGGACAACCGTGCATGTTGGTTGGATGTATATGGTTCGGAGAAGGTGTTTGACGATTTGATACAAAGGTTAGATTACTTCAAGCCCAATCCTAGTAGCCACTATTGGATGACATTTCCGGACATTGGACTAGTCATCGCGACAAGGTATCAATGCATGGTATACCATGTATCGCAAGCAGCCTCGTTAACGTATCTACCAATCCGTGGAAAGCCACCCGTCAACAATTCGATGATCATAGAAGTTGGGATAGCTTTCGTGCATGGATGTCACTTTGTTAATGTAAGTATATTTCGTTTCCAATCAAAATTTCTTACGCTATCATTACTAATGCATTCGTTTATTTTATTTCCTTGTAGATTACTACTCCACCCGATGGACCGTTGCCTGTTGGGACGCTTATGCAACCGAAGAAGGGAATCAATGGGCGCATCCATACTACCGGCGGTTGAACAAATTTACACAGATAATGCCCGCAAGGAAAATCAACTTGAACGAAAAACCACATGTAATAGATTTGACTAGAGACGACGACGTTTGAAATGTTTGAAATGTTTTTGTGCAACATTTGTAGTTTAAGTTAGTTAGTTTGCCTAACATTTACTGTAACATAGTTATGTAATTTTGATGTCATTTTGATGTCATTTTAATATAATGTAGTTTAAGGTGTTTGACGATTTGATACAAAGGTGTTTGACGATTTTAAGTTTAATGTAATTTTCATAACAAACACATATCACATATCTACTGTCAAAATTTGGCCTGGTTTTTCAAACATAATGCAGTTGTCGCAGGCCCAAAATGAGACGCTATTTGGGCCTCGTCTAATGCGACGCTAGGCCAAAAATGTGGCCTAGTTTTTCAGACAGAATGAAGTTGTCGCAGGCCCAAAATGAGACGCCCTTTGGGCCTCGTCTCATGCGACGCTAGGCTAAAAATTTGGCCTGGTTTTTCAGACAGAATGAAGTTGTCGCAGGCCCAAAATGAGACGCCCTTTGGACCTCGTCTCATGCGAAGCTAGGCCAAAACTTTGGCCTAGTTTTTCAAACAGAATGCATTTGTCGCAGGCCCAAAATGAGACGCCCTTTGGTCCTAGTCGCTTGAGACGAAGTTTGGACATTTGTTGGAATAAAATACCATTATAAGGAAGAAAACAACAAGTACACTTTGAAGAAGTACATAAAGAGGAAAACAACAAGTACACTTGAAGTGGTTACATAAAGAGGAAAACATTAAGTTAACACTTTTAACTTAACGAAACATAAGAAAATAATTAAACACCGAAATGCAACAACCAAAATGCTCAATCATCGAAGTCATATCCCAAGTTGTCGTTAGAATCAACCCCCTTCTCCCTTTCTGTAATCCTATCCTGAAGATACGCCACCATATCCCTACTGATGTAGTCTACCACCGTCATGTTGAAGACGGCGGCCGCTTCTTGCTTAATTTTATACGGCAAAAACAACAAATGCTGGAGCGGTTGACAAAAAAGATACCTCTGCTTGATTTGCTCACGGTTGCGCACGAGGAGACCTCCGGTTTGTAAACGGCCGTAGCCGTAGTACATCTTACAAAGCACCCGATCAAAAAAAGCATCACTAGTATCTTCCCCCATCTCTCGGCGGGAAATCCTCGCCGGCTGAAGCAAATGGTAGTCTTCATGGGGAGTAAACTCCATTTGTTGAACTTTCTAAGTTTGAGAAGATTATATGAATGTAAACGGATTTGTAGTCCCTTTATATAGTGAAGTGAATTTAGGTGGAACTTTATTTTAGAGAATGAGAGGGAGTTTAAGAATTTTGAGAATGGGAGGGAGTTTTGATTTTTTACAATGAGCGTGATTTTTTGAATTTTCGAGAATGAGAGGGAGTTTAAGAGTTTTGAGAATGGGAGGGAGTTTTGATTTTTTAGAATGAGCGGGATTTTTTGAATTTTCGAGAATGAGAGGGAGTTTTAGAATTTTGAGAATGGGAGGGAGTTTTGATATTTTAGAATGAGTGGGATTTTTTGAATTTTCGAGAATGAGAGGGAGTTTTGGGTTTCTTACTTTACACGTGTTACGTTTTCATTTGAATGTTTTTCTTACCGGTCCGTCTATAAATAGAAGCTTAATGCACATTAAATTGTAAATTAGTTGATAAATCAAGCTGAAAAATATGTTCATGGACTGAGTTGGAAGATCAGTATTTGATGAGGGCATCAGTTGAAGTTGGTAATATGCACATTCCAGAGGGTGGTAAAAGGTATTGCGAGGCATTAGTATGCCAGATGTACTTCCTGTACGGAAGGGATGGTGTTCAGCCGCCTTACATTTCAAGGCGTGTTGATGAAGTGCGAGCTAGGTGGTCGGTCTTGGTCACATCCCGTCGACATCTAGTTTCTGGCCTCACCGAATTGGAACGTCGTGTTGCGGGTAACCGCTTCAACTGTCAACTGACGGATTATATAACAGAGGACCAGCTGGATACGGTCCGCTCTGACATTATTGACATCCGACTACAGGAAATCAGTGACTACAAAGATGCGAAAGAAGAAAGGAAGTTGATGAAATGGAACTGGCCTGATAGATAAGTATGAGTGTGTGCTTCCGTTTTAGTATGAGTGTGTGCTTCCGTTTTAGTATGAGTGTGTATTTCAGTTTAAGTATGAGTGTGTGTTTCAGTTTAAGTATGAGTGTGTGTTTCAATTTAGTGTGAGTTTTGTATTTGTGTTTGAGTGTGAGGTTCTATTTGTGTTTCAATTTTGTGTTTGAGTTTGTATTTGTGTTTTAGTGGGAGTTTGTATGAGTGTGTGTTTGAATGGTACAAGCTCTAACTCTAATTCGAATGGAATCGAACCCATAAACATGATAAATTCAAAGCAAGCATACAATAAATTAAAATACAAAAAATAAAAGCAGTCATACAATAAACCGATTACAAAATATAGTGTTGATGTCCAAAAATCTAACAAAGTTATGGTGAGATTAATAATCAGTGCCGTCGGTACCTCTCAGCGATCCTACACATCATGAGGGCGGTCTCTACAAGATCCTCGTGATCCATAGTAGGTATCGATGGAGCAAACCTAGCAATCTGCTCGTATCCTGAATAGTCAGCACCACCCTGCGGCTCCAACCGAGGACCTCTCTCCGGCGCAGAACGACTGACGATGTACCACAGCCTTTTCTTCACCCAAATGTAGTACATCAGGTCAGCACTCGCTCCACTACCACGGTACACCGTGCCAGCAAGAGTGAACACGTGGTTTTCCCAATGCTGCCACAAGTGTGCGTCCCATTTTAAGCTGCTGACCATCTTCTTCCCTGATTTTTTCGACTTAGGAGGGCGTATATCCTTAGGAATCAATTTTACATACCCCATCTGTTGAGTGACACGGTCTGGGTAGTACGCCACAACCACGTCGAACGACCTAAGGGTCAACTCAACATAAGTCACCTGCTGGAACGGAAAATGGTCCTGTAAGTGTATGAAGGGAAGGAACATGACCTGTAAATAAAAAAATTAACAACTTAGCCATTTATATTAGTAAAAGTACTCATAATTAAAATGAACGAATATGACTTACATCTGCCTCGGTGCACGTCGAAAGTGCGTGTCTCATCTGCCTGCGCACATCATGGGAGACACCAATCTTCTGCGGCGCATGTTGGCACATATAGGGCATGGATATGTCGTAATCGCAAAACAGTGGAGCTCGAAGCTGAACAAAGTGTGCAAAAATCCACGACTCGAGCATCCCTATAAACCCGCAAATGCCTCCCGTACCATGGAGAGATCCCTGACTAAGGGAGTGGTACAGCTGCGCTAAAATTAACTGACCCCAGTTGTACATATGCATACTCCGGTATTGGTTCACGAACTGGAGGTAATCTAAAGGAATGCTGTTGCCGGTTTTGTTCGCACATATAGTGGTACCTAACAAATATAGTATGTAGGCATGGGTGGCATGATCTAAACCCTCCTCAGTGATCCTCCTATCACTATAGTGAGAACCACTAAAAGTACTACGCAGCCACCCTAGGTTCACACTACTAGCATTCCTAAGGTTTTGACTCAACTCCGATGATCGCACACCTAGCATGCCAGCATAAGTACCAAGCCTCTTAACGTGAGAGTCAAATGGTAGAGCATCGAAGGACCTACCTACAACCGGTAGTCCAGTGATGACGTGGATATCGTCCAAGGTGACTGTCATCTCCCCGAACGAGAAATGGAATGAAGAAGTCTCCTCATGCCACCGCTCTAAGAATGCCTCCACCAAATGGAGGTTTGTATGCCAGCGGGTGAGTGCATCGACAAGTGGGCCAAATATAGTCTCCATCACCCTTGCCCGTACCCTGCTCTGCTTTGTAAGGTCCCATCTCTGGAGACTGTCGTACATAGCGAAGCATCGCAGGGTGACCTTATCGTGCAATATGTATAAAATACGTAAATTCGTAAAATAATAATAATTATAAACATATGTATCGAAAACGTAAGAACATGATAAAACAGTATAAAGGTATAACACTTACATCTCCGTGATAGACGCTAAAAGCCTCGTGCAGGGTGTAATCCGGGAAAAGTGCCGGAACATGCGACAGCACGGACAAAAAATCAAGATCCTCAGCCTCAGGTGAGTGGGATGCTGCCTCTGGTGCGTGAAGTGCATCGGCATCCGTATAATCCGGTGCGTGAGGTGCATCGGCCTCCATATAATCCGGTGCATCTGCATCGTCATCGTAATCATAGTTAGGTGGCTGCGACGTAGAAGCTGCCCCTGTGCTACCATCAGCAGGAGTAGGAATATAATCGTCGTGACGACGGAGACGTCGTCTACTACGTGAACCAGGAACATGTCCCTCGCTGGGAGCACCCTATACATCCTCGGCCTGGGACAAAGCTCTAGCCGCTGCTGCCTCCTCGTCCACCCTAAGTTTCTTGAACGGATTTTTAACTTTAGTCTTGAACCGTCCCATCCTGTAAAGACAACGTAAGAAAATATGTATTAGTCACAAAAAAACACCAAATAAAATAAAAAAAATGAAACAACTTAAGCTGTCTCATGAGACAGTTTAAGCTGTCGTCTCAGGAGACAGCTTAGCTTTCTGTCGCATGAGACGGCAATGTACAGCCGTCTCATGCGACCAAGGGCTGTCTTGGTCGCACGATCGTGCGACCAGATCCCATCTGGTAGCACGATTGTGCTACCAACAGCAAACTCGACCCATAAACATAACAACACCAAAACAGCCTCATTTCACACAAAATCAAGCACCAAAACATAGATCCTAGCAAAACTAACAACAATACAACACTAATCTAACAAAACAACACCTAAAATCATGCAAAAATCAAACTTTTAAAATCGAAACCTAAAAAACTAAAAAACCTAGATTCGACATTTTAGACCGAATGAGATCTAAAACAAATTACACCATGATGTTTGTATCGTTTACCTTTAAGTTTTCTTCACTTCAGATTCTTCAAAAATCGAGTTTTTGAAATAGATCCTACGGGTGCTTGAGAGTTTTCTAGAGAGAGAGAGAGAAAGAGAGGAAAAAGTGGTGAGAGATCTATCAAACGCTTTTATACCTAGGTTTTCTGAAAAGGGTAAAATGGTCAAAAATTAGGTGCGAGATCTATCAATTAGGTATAAGATCTAGCGGTTTAAGATCTATAAAAATGTGTAATATTTCTAGCCTGGCCCTTCTGAAAATGTTAAACTTCCACGTATTTAATAAAATCATATAGCAACGTAAAAAATATTTAAAAAATAAACCTGACATAATTATTTTTTTATAAATTAAAAGTTTAAATAAATATAAAATACCGATTGGTATAAATCCACATACAAGTCGTAGAGTGCGGAGTGCACGCTTGTTAGATTAGATCATGATTAGCGGGGTCAATGGGCGGAGCCCCTAGCTGGGGTCGAGCTGACAAGTCACCATGTAAAAATTTTATTTTGGTTAAATCGGCTATTTTTCAAGTCAACAGAATTTCGAAATTGAAAATTTGACCGTTTTATTCAAATTTTAAATTTCAGCCGTTTTATTACAAAACCAGTTTATAGACCTTAACTGCCCTAACTTCCAAACTGTTTTTTTGGTTGGTCAAATTGATAAATATGGGGTCTGTGGAAAAAAGGAGATCATATCAATTTCATCCTCTCTGTTCAAAATTATATCTCTGATTTTATCCAATTGAAAATTTTGGAGAACCCCAAAAATATTTCAATAAGAAATATTTTACAAGACTTCAGAGATTATCCGGAAACGAAACACTGTTATTTACATTTTATTGAAATATTCTGGTCTTGTTGATGAAGATATAGATGACGAACGGAGGAGAATCTGCGAAGGAGATGACAAGTAAATTTGCTAAGTTGGACAAGTTCGAAGGACATGATTTCAGACGATGGCAGAAAAAGATGCATTTTCTGTTGACTACCCTCAAGGTTGTGTATGTCTTGAGTACCCCCTGGCCAGAGATCACTGAAAATGAAACGTTGGAACAAACAAGGAGGCGCAGCAAGTGGGAGAATGATGACTACATTTGCCGAGGCCACATATTAAATGGTATGTCTGATACTTTGTTTGATGTATACCAAAATGTCGAATCTGCAAAAGAGTTATAGGATTCTATAGAATCAAAATACATGGCAGAAGATGCTTCTAGTAGGAAGTTCATGGTTACTAATTTCATAAATTACAAAATGGTTGACTCTAGACCTGTAATGGAACAGTATAATGAACTACTAAAAATTCTGGGTCAATTCGTTCAACAAAATATGAAAATGGACGAATGTATATCGGTTTCTTCTGTTATTGACAAATTGCCTCCTTCATGGAAGGATTTTAAACACCCACTGAAACACAACAAGGAAGAAATGGCTCTAGTCGAACTTGGTAGTCATTTTAAGATTGAAGAGTCTCTAAGGGCTCAAGATGAAATAAGTGATCCCAAGGGTAAAAACCAAGTGGGAAACTCATCTGTAAATATGGCTGAAAGCAGCGAATTCTTTAAGAATGGAAATACAGATAAGGGGAATAAACGAAAGTTTAAAGGAAACAACAAAAACAATAATTTTAACAACAAAAAGCCTAAAATGGCATGTTAGAAATGTGGAAAACCTGGTCACTTTAGAAGGGATTGTTGAGTTGGAAAAGGAAAAAATAATGTTGGTCCAAGTGGGAACAATACTGGTTCAAGTGGAAACAATGCTAGTTCGAGTGGATCTAAGGATCCTGAAAAGCAACAAGGTCAGATTTTATTTCAGAATTCTAATTCTGGTCAAAATTATATATCTCTAATAGCTTAAGCATTTTATGTGCAGGATGATGATGTTGCTTGGTGGGTTGATTCGGGAGCAACAAGTCATGTATGTAAAGATCTTCGATGTTTTAGTAATTTTCAATCGATTGAAGATGGATCTTCACTTAAGATGGGAAATGTTGCTACCGAACCAATTAAAGGACTAGGATTCGAAAGTACATATTATTGAACAATGTATTGTATGTTCCTGGGATTCGAAAGAATCTTTTGTCTGGTGTTTTATTAAACAATTGTGGTTTCAAACAAGTGTACGAAAGTGGCAAATATATATTGTCAAAACATGGTGTATTTATGGGATTCAGATATATATGTAATGGTATGTTTATGTTAAATATTAATGTTTCGTTCGAAAATGATTCTGTTTGCATGACTTCTACTAGTGTGTGTAGAAATATGAATAAAACAGAATTATGGCATGCTAGATTAGGACATGTTCATTATGGAAGAATAAAAGACATGTCCAAAATGAGCCTTATTCCTCTTGTTGATGCAAATAATGAAAAATGTAAAACTTGCATGTTAACTAAGATAACTAGAAAACCTTTCAATAATGTTAACCGAGTTTCCAAAATATTGGAACTAGTACATAGTGATTTATGTGATTTACATGCTACACCTTCGTTAGGAAATAAAAAGTATGTTATTACTTTTATCGATGATGCATCTAGATATTGCTACATTTATTTGTTGCATGCTAAAAATGAAGCTTTTGATAAGTTTAAAATCTATAAGGAAGAAGTTGAGCTACATAAGAATGATTTGATTAAAAATCTACGTACGGATAGAGAAGGTGAATATTATGATCCTATATATTTTCAGTCTACGGGTATAATTCATCAAACCACGGCTCCTTATACACCACAACAAAATGGTATAGCTGAAAGAAAGAATAGGACTTTGAAAGAAATGGTTAATTCCATGTTATCCTATTCGGGTTTGAGTGAAGGATTCTGGGGTGAGGTTATGTTAACAGCCTGTTATTTATTGAATCGTGTTCCTACTAAAAGGAATAAGATGACCCCGTATGAGCTTTGGTTTAAGAAGCCTCCAACACTGAATTACCTGAGAGTTTGGGGTTGTAGAGCAGTTGTAAGACTCACTGAACCTAAAAGGAAAAATTTGGGTGAAAGAGGTATAGATTGTATCTTCATTGGGTATGCTGAGCATTCCATTGCATATAGGTTCTATGTGTTAGAATCCAATGAATATGTGTCGGTGAACGCATTTATCGAGTCAAGAGATGCAATATTTGATGAAGAGAGATTTACTTCTATACCTAGACCTAGAGATTTGATTCAAAACTCTTTGAATAGGAACTCAAGTGAAATTGAAAGTATATCAAGTGGTACCAATTGTGTACCTGGACCTTCTGAACCAAGGATAAGTACTAGAGCCAGACTATATTTAGTTGAAGGGTCAAGAGATAAGATTGACTATCAATATCAATCAATACTGTTTTTTTATTGAAGATGATCGAAGGACTTTTAGTGATGTTATGGCATCAAGGGATGTTGCATTATGGAAAGAAGCTATCCAGGATGAAATAGAGTCTATCATGCATAATAATACATGGGAGTTGGCCGATTTACCTCCAGGGTGCAAATCATTGGGAAATAGATGGATATTTAAACGAAAAATGAAAGTAGATGGTACTATTGAAAGGTATAAAGCTAGATTGGTTATCCAGGGATTTAGACAAAGAGAAGGAATTGACTTCTTTGATACTTATGCTCCGGTTGCTAGGATCTCCACTATTAGATTGTTGATTGCACTTGCATTTGTATACAATCTTGTAATTCATCAAATGGTGATGTTAAAACTGCATTATTGAATGGTGATTTGGATAAGGAGATTTATATGAAACAACCGGAAGGGTTTGTGATGCCTGGTTGTGAAAACAAGGTATGCAAGTTGAAAAAGTCTTTGTAGGGTTTGAAACAAGCACCAAAAGATTGGCATAAAAAATTTGATAATGTGATATTGTCTAATGGATTTATTCTTAACCAAGCAGACAAGTGTGTACATAGAAAATTTGATAATTCGGGTAAAGGAGTTATGATTTGTCTATATGTGGATGGTATGTTAATTTTTGGTACTGACCAGAATCAGGTTAATGAAACGAAGAATTTTTTATCATCTAACTTTTAGATGAAGGATTTGGGGGAAGCTGAAATGATTCTTGGTATAAGAATCAAGGGAAAGAACAATAGTATATCGATTTCTCAATCTCACTATATTGAGAAGATATTAAATAAATTTAATTTTAAAGATTGTTCTCCGGTAAGCACACCTATAGATCCTAGTCTTAAGCTTCTACCTAATAAAGGTATTTCTATATCTCAACTTGAATACTCGAGAGCCATCAGGTGTCTTATGCATGCCATGACTAGCACTAGGCCGAATATTGCCTTTGCTGTTGGAAAACTTAGTAGGTATACTAGCAATCCTAGTTCGCATCATTGGCAAGGTTTAAATCGAGTATTCAAGTATTTGAAAGGAACCATGAATTATGGTTTAACTTATACTGGATTTCCTTCTGTACTTGAAGGATATTCAGACGCGAGTTACATTTCCAATATGGAAGATCATTCTTCAACAAGTGGATGGGTATTTCTACTTGGGGGAGGTGCTATCTCTTGGGCGTCTAAGAAACAAACTTGTATTACTGATTCAACAATGGAATCAAAGTCTGTGGCATTAGCAGCAGCGAGTAAAGAAGCTGAGTGGCTAAGAAATTTAATGTACGAAATTTCGTTGTGGCCCAAACCAATATCACTTATATCTATCAGATGTGATAGTGAGGCTGCCTTGGCTAATGTTTATAGACAAAGGCAGGTCTAGACACTTAGGTGTTAGACACAGTATGATTCATGAGCGTATCACGCATGATGTTATTTCAGTAGAGTTTGTGAGAACTCAATATAACTTAGCCGATCATTTAGCCAAAGGGTTAAATAGAGATCTTGTTCACAAATCGGCTATTGGGATGGGATTAAAGTCCATCTGAAATCTCTCATGTTGAGATACCCAATTCCCGTCTAATATGACATTAGGTGTTGAATTCGATGTAGAAAGCTTAACATCAATTGATTGGAACACATTTGTATATCATCCCGAGGTATGTGTTCAGACCTGCAAGTTGTGAAGGTTGAAGATTGTCTTCTTAATAGCTCTTTTGAAAAATTGCATATGCAGGTGCAAGATGAAAATAACTACCTATTTGAGCATGAAGTTTAGTCGCTTCAAGAAGCTAGGACTTGGCTTTGATATGCTTAAGAAGGATAAGGACACAAGGCTAGTAAAATATAGTGTCAAGTAAGAACAAGTGAGAATGTAAATTTATGTGTATATTATCTTCATGTATTCATTGTGAATAGTAAAGGTTCAATCCTTAGTGATACCTTGATATTCGAATATTTGGAATGTGTAATATACTAATGTGAAATTCAATCGTTACGATATTTCATTTATGCATAAATTTGATATTTGATATGATTGTGTTGAGTAGATCATGAATTACACTAAAATGGGGGAAGATTGTTATTTATTTTAGTGTAATTGGATCGACTAGTCGACCAATTTAATCATGACACATTATCAAACAAGTCGTAGAGTGTGGAGTGCACGCTTGTTACATTAGATCATGATTAGCGGGGTCAATGGGTGGAGCCACTGGCTGGGGTCAAGCTGACAGGTCACCTTGGAAAAAAATTATTTTGGTTAAATCGGCTATTGTTGCAAGTCAACAGAATTTTGAAATCGAAAATTTGACCGTTTTATTCAAATTTTTAATTTCAGCCGTTTTATTACAAAACCAGTTTATAGACCTTAACTGCCCTAACTTCCACACTGTTTTTTTGGTTGGTCGAATTGATAAATATGGGTTATGTGGAAAAACGGAGATCATATCATTTTCATCCTCTCTATTCAAAATTATATCTCTGATTTTATCCAATTGAAAATTTTGGAGAACCCCAAAAATATTTTAATAAGAAATTTGTTTACAAGAGTTCAGAGATTATCCATAAACGAAACACTGTTATCTACACATTCGCGCCAAAGAAAGAAAACTATCGATCAAAAAAATACAGTCCGAACAAAAGTCAAAATTATTAAAAATATATAAATATATATTGGCAGTATAACAACCAACATGTTTAAAATGTAAATTTGAAATATAAACACGACACTGAATCAAAAGAAGAATGCAATTTTAGTTGAAGAATAAAAGAAAACAAAAAGATTAAGATTAACGTCTTATTAATTTGAAAATACATGGATAATAACAAAATAAGCTAGAAGGCCAAATAGCTAATGAGATATATTGTTAACACCATCCTTAAAAATCACAATACAACAGTAATGACTATAATGACTATCGAGAGTTTGTCACACACATTACGAAACTCAAATGAAGATTAAGTCCTTATAAAGATACTAACAACCTGCAAAGCTAATAGAACAAATGGAACGAGATGGTCTTGAGCTGAAAATGATGACCAATGAAGTGGCAATCAATTTAAATGTGCTTCATCCTCTAATGAAAAACAAAATTCTTGCTTTTCGACAAGATTAATGAATCTTCGAGGAAAGCACAGAAACATTTGGTGGATTTAAAAACCTAAAGAAACACATGAACGACATCAGTTTCAATATTTGACCAGTTAACCCTATGCCTCTTTATTGTTAATTCTTAAGTTAAAAAATTAGACTCTTCCAAACAAATGTTATTTCCAGAGAGGCAAGAAGACCTAATTACGCCGTTAGTTAGGAACTGTAATCCTAATATATTATTTTCAAAATAATAATGTTTGTGAAAGACTAGGTAGAATTACACGGTTACGAAGTAAATGTTTTACAAAATATTTGTTCTGACTGCAACTAAAGATGAAAAAAATAACAAATCTCTTTTGACTCTCTGCAACTTCAAGAAATACATTTTTTTTCTCGATATACTACATAAATAAAATCAGTTACTGTCTTATGAGAATCCTTATTACCTAAAATAGGAAACAAACTATTATGTAATTTAAGATTACCAGACACGAAGCAATAAATTAGGTTGGCTTATACATGCATTAGAGGTATACGTAAAATTTAGATGGCTTATGTATCAAACAAAAAATGTATTAGAGCACTAAGAGATTACTGATCATATGCTTTTAGATACATACTTTGTTTTCCTTTTGAGAGGTCTTTCACTTGTATCAAATCTGCGTTACGAATAGGTTACGTACGGACATGTAAGCAAATTGAGTGATCATTCCGATCTTCAGCTTTTTTGTACACAATATTAACACGGATATAATTAAAAAAAGAACCAAACACAATAAGATTTTTCACTATTTAAACAATCAAATAACGCTTTTATAGAAAAAATCATTAGTGACTCAAACTGAACTTCAAGCCTAATGTGCCAATAAGTGTAGATGTGGTGAAATTGTTTCCTTAAAGTAGTCATAGAAAACAAATAAAACGTCAATAACCCTCAATGTTTCATTCAAATCATTTCTTGTAGTCTAGTATGGTCACTAATTTACAATCCTACGCAACCCCATAACAATGATAATATCACATATACAAAATGAAATAAAAATCATCATAATTTTGATTTAATTGATAATCTATAATGATAGGTGAAGATATTGTTGGAAGGGAATTATGACAAAATCCGAAGGGGTAATTCGGACCCCTTTTATATCGGAATTTCAATGAATAGTAAATTTGAGTAGATTATGACTCAACTGTGTGCTAAACCCTTTCTGGTTTTGGGCATGACAATCTTTAAAACTGACCTGTATCCAAGATCCGACTCGGACGACCCACAGATCCTAAAATAAAGTATAAATACCCCCAACCACCCACATTAATGTGCTTTGGCTTTTCTCTAGAAAATTAAATACGGACACATCTCTATAATCTCTCTACCCTTTACTTCAAATCTAATATCCTATTGAGAAATTACCCAAAATACCTTACAATCACAAATCATCCACACCAAATTGACGACTACAGTAGGAGGCGACTGTGCCTGCATAGTAAGTATGATGGAAGTAAAGATTCAGACAACCATCTTGAGCAGTTTAAAAAATTTATGATGAACTTTGATCACGATGACAAGCTGTTGTGTCGGCCTTCCTCACAAGCCTTTAAGGGGAGTGCTCTCAAATGGTACAATAGTCTTCCCCAAGGCTCTATAAGGAATTTTGACATGTTATCGGTTGCATTCCGGAGCCAATTTGTTGGGAGCAAGGAGCTCAAAGGAAACAGTGATACTATTTTTCATTGTTCTCATGAGCGAAATGAATTTTTGAAGGAGTACGTCAGTAGGTTTGCCAATATAAAAAATGGGCATGCGAACAAGTGTCAATCGACTCTTTAAGAAGAGGTTTAAATCTGGGAAAATTATCTTACTCAATATCCTAGAAGAAAGCTATGACTTTTGGTGGGTTGTTAAATCAAGTTGGGAAGTAGATCATAGTAGAAGAAACCAAGAAGTCTAGAGTTCCTCGTGAGAACAGATCTGTTGCTATAACGTCAACTCCACAAGAAGAAAGTCAATCCCAGCCTATGGTTAATTACAAATCAAAAGAATCTAGATATGGATCACATCGGTCCAGACAAAACCAATCCAATCAAAAGCAACAGGTTAAAAGTAAGAGAGGCCATTGGGTCCATCCTGAATGGTTTGTTGAGATGGAAGAAAGCGTAACAACAATATTTGATAAACTAAGAATGATGTGCAGTTTAAAAGGTCAGCTTCACTACAATATCCTAGAGATACTCGAAGTACTCACTTTTGTAAATATCAAAATGATGTGGGTCATGACACACATAATTGTATATCATTAAATCAAAAAGTATAAAATCTCATTAAGAGGGGAAAGTTGGTTGCCTTCGTTAAAAGACAAGGGGGCAGTAGACCGAAAAACACACAATCTAATATTAATGCATACTGGACAACTTCCTCAATCTTCCCAAGTAAATCCAAACAAGAAGATACCGTAGTGATTGTTGAAAGATTTTATGTGGAAGTTGAATATCTTGATCCTGATCCAGATCGGAATCAGGTGGGGGTAATAATGGATGATTCTGTCAAGGTTTCCGATCCGATCAAATTTTTTGAGTCATTAACAATATTTATGGAAGATACCGTAACAACACCCTCAAATTATTTAAAAAAAAGGCATGCCAGCAGTTTGAATAATGAGTTGTAAGGAAAAATATCCACACACTTTTACCAAACTCCTGATCCTTTCATAGTCTTTGATGAAGCTGACTTAAGAGATATAACGGGTCCACATGAAGATGATGCGGTAATAGGAGCATTAATTGGGGGAAATGACATACGATAAATCTTAATTGACACTGGTAGTTTGACAAATATGTTATTTCTAACCACTTATAGACAGATGAAAAACCCTTCGGTTATCCAGCGATCAAACAGAACTATTGTAGGGTTCACTGGGAGTTCGACCGATGTCATTGGCGAATTTGAAGAGGAAGTACTATTGGAAAGATGGCCATTTTATAAAATGGTAAGAGTGTTATTTGTTGTGGTTCACTGCCCAACATCCCACAACACTATGTTTCGAAGGTCTTAGCTCTTTAGGATGCATGATGTAGCCTCAATTGTCCACCAATTTTTAAAGTATGTTGTGGGAGGACAAGTGCGTGTTGTGGGAAGCAACAAGAAAGTCACTAGGGAATGCTATGTAATAGCCCTTGCATCAAAATCACTGGAGGCAGTTCAGATTAACAAAGAATAACAACTATTAGAGCCTTCCACTTATCAGAATGAAATAGATGATCCAAGGGAGGCTCCTAGTGTTGTGATACCCATTAAAGAGGTTGAAATCCATTGCTTCAAAGAAGGAAAAAATGTTAGGATTGAGACTAAATTACCATTGAGTTTTCAAACAAACGTTATTGTCCTTCTTATCTAACAATTTACATGTATTTGCATGGTGTAATGATGATGTAACTCGAGTACCAGTTGAGGTAATTTGCCATACGTTATCAGTCTGATCTGATGTTAGGCCAGTAATACAGAGAAGAATGACTTTTTTAAAGAAAAAGCCGATGTGATAGTGCAGGAAGTAGATCAGTTGACAAAGATGGGTCATATAAAAGAATCTCAATACCTTTTATGGACAACTAATCCTGTTTTAGTCAAGAAGAAGAATGGGAGATGGCGCATGTGTATCGACTTCACTGACTTAATAGAGCATGTCCTAAAAATACTTTTCTAATGCATCATATAGATCAATTAGTGGATTCTACATAACGCAACAAGTTGTTGTCCTTCATGAATGCCTTTTCAAGGTATAATCAGATACAAGTGGATCCGAATGATCAGGATTATACCACCTTTATAACTATTAGAGGGCTTCATTGCTAAAAGGTGATGCCATTTGGGTTTAAGAATACCAGAGCTACCTATCAGCGGTTGGTAAATAAAACATTTGCTAACCAAATTGCAATAAATAGGTATATATATAGATGACATGATGGTAAAAATCCTCAAGAAAGAAGATCACATATCGGTTCTTCAAAAAAATATTTTCTAACTTGAATGTTACCAACTTGAAGCTAAACCCAGAAAAATGTACTTTTAGATTCCGATCTGGCAAGTTTTTATGATATGTCATAAGTGAAAGGGGAATTCAGGCTGACTCGGATAAACTCAATGCTTTATTAGCTATGGACCCCCTCAGAATACTAAAGAAGTCAAGAGACTAACAGGACAATTGGCTGCATTGAATCAGTTTATTTCAAGGTCATCAGACAAGTGTGTTTAGTTTTTCCAAGTTTTGAGAAATGCTAAGAATTTTAATTGGTCTCCACAATGTGATCAAGCCTTTCTACAAATAAAAAAGAATTTGTCATTTCCCCATACCTTGTTCAAACCCATTCAATGAGAGAAACTTTATATGCATTTAGTTGTATCAGAGTATATAGTGAGTGTTGTACTAGTAAGGGAAGTGGATAATTATCCCCCTCCAGTATACTACATAAGCAAAAGATTGCTGGAAGTAGAAAAAAGGTATTTGAAGTTAGAAATGCTAGTCTTGGCGTCGGTAATAGCAGCCAGGAAAATGAGACCGTATTTTCAAGCATAATATATCACGGTCCGTTCATCTTTTCCTTTAAAGAATATTCTACAAAAAGCTGACATATCAGGAAGAATCACTAAGTGGTCAGTCGAACTTGGAGAATATGATATTAATTTTTCACCCGAACTACAATCAAGGCTAAAGCTATAGTTGATTTCCTGGTGGACTTTCTTATTAAAAGACTGTATGAAAAAGCTCAAGAAAACAAGTGTAAGAAAGAGTGGATAATACGAACAGACGGTGGATCAAGTATGATGGAATGTGGAGCTAGAATTTATGGTGATGTTATGTACCAAGAAATATATTTTGGTTTCAGGGCATCTAATAATGAATCAGAATACAAAGAAATAATAGCCAGTTTAAGATTAGCTTAGATATTTAGAGCAAAGAGGGTCTAGTTAGTAAGTGATTTCCAATTACTTATCTATCAGGCTCAAGAATAATCTGAGACTTAAAAAGATCAGTTGATGAAGTATCTACAAATCTTGAAAGAAGTATCCATGGGTTTTAAAAGTGTTCGGTATGAGATTGTGCCTAAATTGGAGAATACTATCCAGATTCTTTAGCTACTATAGCCTACTCTGAAGCATATTCATGGATCACTATGCAAGAATGTCCAGCTATAAGTTCGGTTTGAGGGGATGAAACTGAAGAAATGAGCATATCTGGTGTATAATCTAAAGATTTGAGGTATGAAATAAAACTGTTCATTACTGATGGAATTCTACCTGCGAATAAAATTTTGGCTAGAAAGTGAAATACAAAGCTTGTGGTTTCCTGTTGTTGAGAGAAAATCTTTAGAAAAAATATTTTATTAGACCTCTCATACGTTACTTAGGATTTGATGAGTCCCAAAATGTTTTATCTGAATTACATGATGGAGAAGGTTCAACAAAGTGTGGTTATAAAGCTTTAACCAGAAGAGTTTTATTAGATGGATACCACTGGCTCACTATAATGGTAGATGCTAAAGATATGGTCAGAATATGTGATCTTTGCCAGAAATATAGGAATAAGATCCATTTGCCAACAGTTCCTATAGAGTCAATATCTGAACCCATATCTTTTGATAGATTGGGTTTGTATTTAAGTGGACTTCTTCCCATGGCCTCTGGATGATATCGAACACTAATCGTGGCAATATATTATTTCTCTAAATGGGTCACGGATGCTCTATTAGTTGGAACCACTTTCAAGGCAGTTATAACATATGCTGCCGATTTGGAATTCCCCAACGTATTACTACAGACAATGGGCCGCAGTTTGACAATAAAGACATGAAGACATTTTGCATGTCCATAGGGATTCAACATTGTTTTTCTTCCTCTTTCCATCCTCAAGCAAATGGGAAGGTTGAGGTTGTTAATCGGACAATCTTAACAAGGTTGAAAATAAACCTGGAAAGAGCTATTTGGATATGAACAAGTTACTTACAGAAAGTATTATGGGCCTACCGAACTACTCCTCATACAGCTACTCAAGAGTCTCCTTTTGCTTTTGTCTATGGTATGGATGCAATCACACCTATAGAAAATACGTTTCCTTAATTCTGGATACAAAACTATTTTGAGCAAGATAATGGTATGGTAGTGAGAAAGAAGTTAGATCTGATTGAAGAAAGAAGGGTAAAGGCACAGTTGAGAACAACACAATATCAGAGTTTGATGAGAAGTAGGTTTGCAGCTAAAGTAAAAAAGAATAGGTTTCCAGATAAGGGACAAAATGTTAAGAAAAGTCTTTATAAGTACCCATAAGAAACAATTTGAGAAACTGGCCGTGAACTAGGAAGGCCCATACATGATATGTGAGAAAATCAAACAAGGAACATACATACTTCAAGATGGAGAGGGAAACATGTTGAGACACCCATAGAACATTGAGCATATCAAGTTTTATTTAGAGTAAAATAGTATTGTAAATATTTACTTTGTTATACTTCAGTGTAAATATTAGGGGGCATACTCTTTCCTACCCTGGTGGCGAGAGCAGGTTTTAATGAGGTATCTTGTTTAAAATAAATACTATGTTGTGCTTTCTTAAAGAATTATAGTGGATACGAAGAGATCTAATGAATTAAACACCATATTAAACACCTTCGGCCTTCGAATGAAATATCTTTGAAGTGTTTGATGAATTAAACACCAATTTAACACCTTGTGTATTCAAATGAAATATCTTTGAACTATTTGATGAATTAAACACATATTTAACACCTTGAGTATTCAAATGAAATATCCTTGAAATGATTGATGAATTGAACATTCGGTAAACACATCAAAAAAGTTAGATACTCATTAAGACCTAAGAAAAAGGAACGTATATGAAGGAAAACACAACTTTAAATAATGTTCAAATCAACAAAATATGTCCGATCCACCATTACACAAAATGCCTTGGCCATCCAAGGACTTTAACAAAATTCATTGGCCATCCAAGAACTTTAACAAAATTCCTTGGCCATTTTAAGGACTTTACAAAATGTCTTGGTCATACAAGAACTTTATTTTTAAACACAAAATAAAAAGTATAACAACCTTAGAGCTCGCTCCCTTTGGTTCTTTCATTACCTTATTTTGTTTGTTCTTTATCTTTGTCTTCATCCTGTTTGGGACTCTTAGCATCAACACTTGAACTTTCTTCGTATCTTGAACTCTCATCACATCCCTCATCAAAATTATACCCACTTGGTGAAGACACACCATGTTTATTACCATATGGCAGGGTATGAAAGGGTATTTCATCATATGGAATAAACTTCCACAAGGGTTCAAGTATCTTTTTTGGTAAGGTTTCGTGAAATAACAGAACCATGTGTGCTTTAATACCCTCATCCCTCTTTTCCATATAATCCACCACAGTAGAAGCATACTTCGCCACTGCTGCATATATCTCTTGAGTGATTCTGCTTTAGAGAAGTAATTTCATCTAATTTCACTTTAAGAAGCTTCTTCAGCTTCTCTTTCTTCTCGGATAGTTTGGTAATGGAGCCTGCATAAGTAACGTGTAGATCCTTCAAAGACTTCATCTCTCTAGAGGTATATGTTTCTAGTTCAGAGCATTTGGTTTGAAGGTTTTCTTGGTTAGTCTTGGACTGTTCCAATTCAGAGATGAGCTCTTGTTCTTTTTATCTAAACCCTCCACTTGGTGTTGTTCAGAAACAAAGTTCTTCAAATCTTGATTGGTTGTTCCAAGATAAGTAATATCTTTATCCTGAGCCCTAACTTGTCTTTCCAGATCAACTATTGGCCTAATATAGCCTAAAAATGCATTGGCCAACGTATCATGCTCACTGGACACTTCAAAAGATTCATCATCGCCATAGATCACTGCATTGGCTACGGTGGATGACTAGAAAATGTCTGATCAAAGTCCTCCTTGTCAAACTCGTTGAAATACATATTATCCAAGTTAATATCAGCTTCAAGAGTATGATGTTTAGTTGTAGGAAGTTTCGGGCTATGAGGGTCTGCTTGAACTACTTCTTGTGAAGGAAAATTAGTTGGAAGATCAGGACTGTGGGTCGGAGTATTATCTATGATCCTACAGTGCCTTTTTTCTTCTTCTAAGCCCTTTGATCATTACCTTCATAACCTCTCTTATGACCTTTCTTCTTCATTTTGGGTGGAAGCTCCAGCCTTTCGGTTTCACCCACAATGAACAACTGCCTCTAACAAAGTAGCATTGATCCCTTTAGGATTATCCGAACTGCCAACATTGGCTTTCTCCTTCTTCTTCTACTTTTTCTTTATCTTGTCCAAATGGCTAGGGGTTTTGTTTTGGGATGGTAAGTAGAATTTACCATCATTTTCCTTAGTTCCTTTGAGGATGGTCTCTGATGAAGAGGGAACAATAAGTTATTCCCAAGAAATTTCCCTATTCCCACTTGTGTTCCACAAGTGAGACCTCACCATATTTATAGCAGTGAAATAATTATGGAAAGCAAGCCCCCACTTCTCTAAAGCCCATTGGTTTGGCTTGGTGAATGTAATCCTCCCAACCTCCAAATGCTCTAAAAACATTTTTGAAAACACTAAAACATAAACACTACAATCAGTTTGGCATTATAAAATAAGAGTCTAAGTATAAGAAAAATCCGAACTAAAGTTACTTGAGCTTTTCTAGTGTCTGGTCAGTTGACTCGTATTTCCTTTAATGGATATCTTTTTTCCATTCTCCCAAGCCTCACTTATGTAGAGAAACTGAGTTCTGATAGGCATATATGCTCTAATAGGTCATTAACCACCTTATAGTCATGCCCCATTGTAATTATAGAAGGGGATATGATGGTTCCAACACAAGCTAGCCCTAACATCGAACTATTCCATAAGAATTTGAATTTTTGACAGTCTCGAAGCAATAATGTTGGCCAACAAAGAAAAACCATGCATTGGGGCTTGGTTTTCTTGGGCAGAGCTTTATCAAATGAAAATACGTAACTATTTCTGGATCTAAAGGGAAACAAAGACCCTAGTTCAACACCTGAGTGTATACCACTATCTCCCCGACTTTACAGTCCATCAAAGTTTCTGGATGGATGGGAATCCTAACCTTAACAGACTCTGGAAAGCCCCATTTTTTCCTAAAATTATCCAATTTAGCAGTATGTGTGTACACATAAGAGATTTTATGAAGGGCTATTAAGTACTTCACACCAGCCTTGTTGAAGTTGGGCCCTACTTTTCCGTGTAGGCACTCCGGAAGTGTTTCAGTATTAAGCATCCCACCTTAACTCTGGCAGTTTGACCTACTGCGGTATCTCCAGTATTTTCGGGCGTTGCTAATGGGGTATCTTCTCCGTTGTCCTCCATGTTTCCCTCCATTATACCTGGCCGATGATCGGCCAGTTTAGCACTTTTAGCTTAATGAGTAGGGAGTGATGGAATTAGATCCGAAAAGGCTTGAGCATAAGTTTCTTTTACCCCTAAACTGATATTTTTTTAAGATTGAGGGGTACTTTTAGCCTTAGAGAGTCGAGTGCCTCTTCGAGGGGTGGTATTTTCAGAATCTGATCCCATGACGATGAATGGCAAGGGTTTCTTGATTTTTGAGATGGTTTTATCGTTAGAAGAAGACTTCAGGGATATTTGAACTGAAGATTCAGAATCTAGGGTAAGTAAAGTTTGGATGAAATGAGTCTTTTTTATTACTGATGTTTTGGACGAATACGAGCTTTTATCTGGCTCCGGTACTATCTGGCTAATCACTCCACCAGAAGAAGCAGGGAGTCCAGCGGCTATCTTTGCCTTCTTCTTCTCTTTTTACAATTCGGACAGTTTCAACCAGCCTCATTTGATTAGAGCAGTTCTGGATGTGAACATAAAAAAATTCAAACCAAGAATAACTTGAAGTTTTAAGCTTTATCTTCGTGAAAGCTTAGATGCGAAATTTTTCTCACTCTAGAAATAAAACAGTAAAACAATCATGTATATATATGTAAGAAAACACTAGAGTACTTTACATAAGAGAGGTGAAAAATCTAAACAATGATTAGGGGATAATAACCTAGTGTGATTATCTTCTCGAATGTAGGTGCAAGTTCCTAAAAACAACGGTTGGGAGGTCGAACCATGAACTGACAAGTGTAAAAAAAACTGTTCATTTAAACTCTGACCTTTATATTTCTCCTTGCCAAGGCGGAAGCCCCTCGGATACGATCCAAGTCTTCTCTCAACTACTCAGCTATTTCAAAAAATTCTGATACAAGTCTTCTTTTATATAATGTTAGCTCTTCCAAAAAATATTGTTTGAAAGACCTAAATAGGCTATTGATAGGGTAAAATATTATTGGAAGGGAATTCTGACGAAATCTGAAGGGGTAATTCGGACCCATTTGATATCGGAATTATAATGAATAGTAAATTTGAGTGGATTATGAATTAGTTGTGTGCTAAACCCTTTCTGGTTTTGGTCCTGACAATCTTTAACACTAACTAGTATCTAAGATCCGACCCGGACGATCCACAAATTCTAAAACAAAGTATAAATACTCCAAACTACCCACATTAATGTGGTTGGACTTTTCTTTAGAAAATTAAGTACTATGACACACATATATCATCTCTCTACCCTTTACTTAAAATCTAATATCCTATTGAGAAATTACCCAAAATACCCTTCAAAATATGAGTAATATCAGCTATAAAGTTAACAAAATTGAAACCCATAAGACTTCTATAGGAATACAAATTGAGTTGTTTCTTACTTTATTTGGCTTCAACCAGAGACAAGTACTTAGATCAAGTAGTGTTTTTTATTTTTTAGTAACTTAGTACTATATCTAAGACATGTTATTGATCATAATAATAAGAAAAAATACATATATAACGTTGTGTAACAACTCAAGTGGCACACCTAGTTGTAAATAGAAAATTATAAAGATGATATAGTGATACACAAGCTTCCAACTTCATTCCATTTATGATAGCACTAAACTATATGTATACTATCACGATAGTTAAATTTTATATTGTATTATCAGAAAAAGGACATGGGATGATTCTTATATAAGTCTATATTTAGATTCTCAATTTGGATTTAATACATGACTCATAGTAGGATTTAAGACATGATCCATTATTTGTGCTTGGCCCATTATTCTCATATCGGACTTAATACATGATTCTCATTCGGATTTAACAAATGATCCATGACTCGTGCTTAACCCATGATTCTCTGGTCGGATTTAACACGTGATTCTCAGTTTGGCTATAACACATGATTCTTAGTTGGATTTTACATATGATTCATGATTCATGTTTGAAATATGATTCTCAATTTATATTTTAACTTGTGGTTCTTAATTCGCATCCAATGCATGATTGTCAGTTTGCATTTAATCCAAAATTTTCAGTTCATATTTAACCCATCATTTTCAGTTCACATTAAACCCATGATTTTCATTTTGTATTTAACCCATGTTTCTTAGTTCAGATTTAATACATGATTTTAAGTTCATATTTCACATTTCTTAAACCAAAATGATTTTTACGATTCACATTTCTTAGACCCAAAATATTTTAGATTCGTGTTTATGTCGTTTTCTTTATTTCTTAATAGTGTTAAAATCCTAGTATTCTGAAAACTTTATAATAGCTTCAAAAGCTCAAAAATTAGAAACTCAAACTCACCACCATATAGAGCTATCAATATTTGACACGATCCAAAAACACGACACGAACTCGACAAATTGTTTTAGGGTTATGGGCAAGACATTATGACCCGATAAGATTTTGGATCAACATGAACACAACACAAAAGAAAATTCTCATTCAATTAGTATTCCGACTGAAAAATTACATATATAAAGAGGAAAGATTCTATGAGATTTTAAGGAGGATTTTACGAAAATTTAAGCAATAAAAAGAATAAAAAAATAGAGAATAAAAAATTAAAAATATAAAAAAATAGGAAAACCAAAAACTTAAAAATTAAACCTTTTCTAGAAAAAACTAAATTTATATAATTACTAAAAAGTAATTAAGATGTTTAAAAAATATTTTTTTTTTGAATTAAAAACCTTATTTTATTAGATTTAAATGTTTGGGCAGATACAGAAGGTTTTGAGTCAGTTTTGGAATAAATAAGGATAGAAAGCATTGGACAAAGACTTAGTCCAATTGTTTTGACTAGTGAGTCTATTGAACCCTGCCCACCTTCCATCTTCGATTTCTACAGCAACCATATATAGTCCAATTGACAGATTCCTTCTCATCAGTCTAGTCATTATTAGATGAAGATGAAGTATTAAATTTCCAACTTCCACTTCAAGTTGATGAAGAGTAATACATCAGCTTCTTAATCCTTCATGGAGATTCATGAATTTCAACAATCAGCATTGGATTAGGTAATTCGATTTCAAATATTTCTAAAGTTAATCAACAATTGATCCATCTTTTACTTTCGACATTTACTCTGCTTACAGATCTATCTCATTGTAACTTTTCATGTCTACAAGTTTGGAATGCTCCAGGTCTGTACCTAACCTTAGTCACCTCCAAATCACGTCTTCATCGAGCTCTTTCCACCAATGAGAAAAAGTTGACAAAAATCAGCAGAGCTTTTCTCAGAGAAGTCTATTATCGTTTGAGATGGTTTGGTTCAAAGCCCTAAATCGAAGTTAAGATTCCAATAGTTCTCGGGACTCAAAGATTCAATGAAACTGGATTCAAGCAGTGTTATTTTCAGGTGATTTCAGAATCTTTATTAAAATTAGGTTTATTATTTCTTTACGAATGATAGATTTAAGCCGTCTTAGGGAGGGCTTGCTCTTGATTCCTCTGATATTCCAATTAAGCATCTTTATCGTGATTAAGAGAAGAGGTGGGCTGTTTGTTGTTCCCATATAACTTTAAGGACTTGATTACAGATTTTTAGGCTTTTTACTTTTTCTAAGACTCCCTTGTCAGTTTATTTAGATCTGAGAGTAAGAGAAATGGGAAAACTATCAATGTTACTCTGATTAGGAGTAACATTACCCGATATCAAATTTTCATAGTCATTTGTTGTTGATAAAATGTATCCTTGTTCCAGCATTTGAATTGCTTCAATGATCTCTTCTTCTACAGGAAATTTGTGATCTTGTTGTGTTGTAGAAAGAATATTGGTAGCATTATAATTATCAACAATAGTATCCTTTTTATTTCCTATTATCTGATCCTCTATAGTATTTGTGTCTTGATTCTCTTACAGACTGACTTGATTCTGGCTTGATATTGTGGACTCTAATAAGGAATAATCACAACTGACTTGATTCTGGGTTTGAATTCTTTTTGTTTAGTTGTGGCTCTACTACTTTGATTTTATTTGTTGTTGCCAATCAAATCATCTTTGGTAAGATCTTCAACAGACTGTGTTTTTCCTTTATCCTTCCTACACATAATATTATCATGTCCAAAATGGTAGCATATAGTACAATATTTAGACAGATTTTTTATAATTGATATTTAGCCAACAACCCTAATTATCTCCAAATCTAACCTATATGTGGTGTTGAATTTTTTAAAGACATCAATCTTTATCCACACATAACAAGCATTGAAATATGCTATGTTTTTATCTGGGATTACCAGCTTAAGAGGGTTGCCTAAAGATGCTGCTATATCATGTATTATACTCTTATTGAAAATATATTTGGGAACCTGTTCTATCCTGATCCATACATGAGTATTAGGACATTCATATCTAGGATCAAAGTTTTATTGCCATTTTAGAAGCCGTATGGATGAATCCCCAATAGACCAGACTGTTCCGCTCCATATTTTATAGACATCGTCTTTATTTTTGAATTCTAGCAGTCTGTGCCTAAAATCCCTGACTGCAATGTTGTATTCTCCTTTGAATTTCATTTTATTCAAGAACCCATTGAGAAGTTTCCTCTTGGGTGAAACTTTAGAAAGTTTACCTATAAGGGTGTGTTTTGAGACTTTAGTTAGACATTCTTTGACCTCTTGAGAGTATTGAAGAGAAATATGTTCTGATTTCTCTATACTGCTAATTACTTGAATTCTTGTTGGGAACTTTTCTATTTTACTGTATTTGCATATTATTTGTTAGCCTTGATTGAAGAACTTTCATTTGGTTTCTTTTGTAGGGGGTCTTCAGTCGATAGAAGAACTGCGAATTCTTCTATTTCAAAACTGTTTGTATTATTAAGCACCATGATAGGAAAAACTAAAAGACCGGAAAGAATCATATGATATTGAGAAACATTCATGGCATAAAAAGAAGAAGGAAGAATGAGGTCGATTCAAGCTTCTTGGAGCGTTTCTTATAGATTTAGAGTGTTTCTCCATCCTCACCTTTGGACACTATAACTATTAATTATCTATTTTAAAAAAGATAATTGATATCAAATTTATCTTTTAAATAGCTGAAAGTAAATAGCTTGCCACATTGATGTTAAAGGGGGCTACACCCTAAATTATACATATTGGCTATTTTCCAAAGATCACAATACAAGTTATTATGATTTTTCCTAGGCACATATATCATATATTACAAATACATAGATGAATAAATGAATAAAATTCGCAAAGCTCTATTTTTATATCAATAAATCTTGTCGTTTACATTAAAAAAAAGGAAACTTTATTGGTATACATTATGCTTTGTGTTTTTTTCATTTAGAATATTTGACACTTTGTTCATAATTTAAGAAAACTAATTGTATCTAATATTTTTAAAATTAATATAAAAAATATTATTACCTGTTATATCAATTTTGTTTATCTTTTTTTCATCCAAATATGTAAGTTTTTGTCATTTTCATAGCAAACCCCTATAAATGTTTTGATAATTTTTTTATACATTTACGATAAATTACAATCATACTTCACAAAATTCACACGTATCTATGATTAATGGACAATAACAAAAAAACATAATTTTTTTGATAAAAAATAAATTTTCGATAATGATGAAGTTTATTGCCAAATCGTCCGTAGTCGAATGTTTTTTCCTGGTATATGAATTAAAAAGGCTGTTTGGATAGTTAGAAAAAAATTGACTATAAAAATAATCTATATTCCAGTTCACCAAATTAACTCAAGAAACAGAGTTTAACCAAGTTTATAAAATTCATATACATCCAACATAGTAAAAAGAACAAATGGAACATAAAAAACTATATAAATCTCTGAAAAAGGAGAAATCGAAAAACTAAAATTTGTAAATATGTAAAAAATTGATGAATTTAATAGTTTCCATATAATGTGTTTGATTATAGAAAAAATCTTTGATATTTTATTAATAATACATAGTTAATGTATCAAAAGATAATCTCAATTTAACTTTGCACATATATTATTTGATTATAAATATTAGTATTCTATAAATCAAGAACTAATAATCATAATAACATGTAAGTTATGGTTGGAAGTTCCTTAACAAAATTTGTCAAAATATATACCTTAGTCCAAATTTATTTTATTAGGTATTAAGTTTTTACTATATTAATATAGTAATATCCTTTATTATTTGTAAATCATTTGATGAGGAAGCTCTTAATTTAAGAAAAATTTAAAATCTTCAAAACTCTTTCTTCTGCAAGCTTTGGATGATTTTCAGAGAATATAAATATCTTTTGACCAATTTAAAGAATTCAATATACTGTACAACATTTCTTACAACTTTATGTTAAAACAAGATACTCCAAAATATGAAAAAGACTATTAAAAAATAGAGATACATACAAGCTAATGTTAAAACAAGATATTCCAAAATATGAAAAAGACTATTAAAAATTAGAGATACTCCTAATAAATTTATATTATGGAAAGTTGGTAAAGGACACACTGATTTCTGTCTTGAAAGGTGGAGCCACACGCATCATCATATAATTCTATCAAATAATGACAACAACAATTGGTTTAAAGGAGACAAAATCTCTTACTTTTGGTTAAATGGTTCCTCAAATCTTGATAGACTTAAAGATCAAGTACTTCAATCACATATAGATAGAATTATACAATTCAATTTATTTGAAGCCCCTGAAGATGCAATCCTATGGAATGTATGTTATGATGGATTATTCTCTTTCAAATACACTTGGAGTTCTATTAGAGACAAAAGAGGCAGGATCAACCATATACAACAAAATATAGAACGACATTACTCTAAAGAAGTGTTATTTCACTCATTGGAGACAATTTAAAGGTCTAATTTTAGTAATCGCAAAAGAAAAAGTTTAGTTTGGCATCTAAATGCCAATATTGCAATAACATTGAAACAAATCAACCACCTTTTTGTCTCTTACCATATAACTTAGGAAGTATAGAAATACTGCACATGTTTATTTGGCATCCTTATTGGCTAGCACATGCCCTTAAATCATATAATAAGTTGTTAGCTTATGTCAACTAATAAAAAGACCTATATAAGAATAATTCTACCTCCTATTATTTGTTGGGTCATTTGGTCACTAAGAAACAATTTAAAATATAATGACAAAAACATATCCTCTAACATATTAAAAGAAAAAATTATTTACATATTAGTGAAATTCGATTTTTCTTAGTTAATCAAATCCAAACACTGGTATGGACTTAAAACAACCGAAGTGTTTTCATCGTCTCTTAAACCATAGAAAAGTTATACATGCTTAATGTATCCCTCATTTGTTTAATAAACTCAAACTTAATTGTGATGGCTCATGTCTCACCAATGATGAATCTAGTGGGGTATAGTTATTAGAAATAATCAAGGAGAATTAATTAATTCAATAGGAGCCTTTCATAACAAAAAATCTCTACCGATAGTTACAACAAAATCTCTCCTAGATGGCCTTCTTTTATGAAAATCTAATGGGTTTAATCTTGTAGAAATAGAAACAGATTCACGACTTCTGATTGACATGTTATTGCAGTCTAATAACATCTCAAATGGCTACTAACCATATTCAGTGAGAACATAATTTCGCAGCAGATTGGGTTTTAAAATGGGTTCTTATGAATAAATCAAATTGTGTCTTTTTAATAAATCAAGGTTCGGCTTCATTTAGGGCTATCTTATTAATAAAAAGTTTCAATATGGATTATCTAAAACTTGAAAATTGATTATTGGCTCTTTATTATACTTTACTCAATCATATTTTGTATACTACTAATCAATACAAGGTAAAGTGAAACCACCTATAAATCAAAATATTTTGTATTTACAATTTTTCAAGTCTGAATATTAATCCCAATAGTAGAATACTACATACCACAATCTAAATTCAATTTCATGAATATCAAATAATACAGAAAAACCTAATTTCAAAAAAATAAAATAATAGACTCTATCAAAAATTATTTTTAAACAAATTGCTACCATTTGTTACAAAATAAAGTTGGGTCAAACCATTTGACTCACAGTATCACTCTTTTGGACTATAAGACTATATCAATGGACTTATTATTTATTATATTAATTCTGTTTAGATTAATATTGACTGAAATTTTATCCTTATACAAAATATACTTGGTTATATATTTATTGTATACTCTTTTACATATATGCCTTTTTATATAATTAAACATCTTTCCATATATAAATGGTAGCTCATAAATATAATAGCCATCTAACTAAAACTAATATCCGGTTTCCTTTTCGCGTACTTGTATTGTATCTATCTATATATAAGACATACTACATGCATAGAAAAAACGAAAACATATTTTCAAGTATGAATTTGATTTTAGATATTTTGCTGGTTTTGACTGTCCACTCACCTTTGTCGAGCGCTCAGCCCAGTGTGGAGCGGACTCTGGTTTCAAAAGATTTGGCTTCGTCTCTTGGTGCTTGTAAGCTTCTTCACTTACAATTCTATATTTTATTATTTGTTCTAATCACCTGACTTATACACCTACTTACTTCTTACTTCTTAATTATTATGTTTTTGTAGTAGATTGTTTAGACGGGAGTTTACTAGGTTATTACCTGAGCAAAGGATTCGGTATTGGCGCCAACAATTGGCTCTTATTTTTAGAGGTTTTATTTATTTTACTTATTTATAACTATTCATTGATTTTTTTTGTCTTTTTTATATTAGAATAAATAAAACTATTGGAAAGATGGCCATTTTATAAAATGGTAAGAGTGTTATTTGTTGTGGTTCACTGCCCAACGTCCTACAACGCTATGTTTTGAAGGTCTTAGCTCTCTACGATGCATGATGTAGCCTCAATTGTCCACCAATTTTTAAAGTATGTTGTGGGAGGATAAGTGCGTGTTGTGCGAAGCAACCAGAAAGTCGCTAGGGAATGCTATGTAATAACCCTTGCATCAAAATCACTGGAGGCAGTTAAGATTAACAAAGAATAACAACTATTAGAGCCTTCCACTTATCAGAATGAAATAGATGATCCAAGGAAGGCTCCTAGTGTTGTGATACCCATTAAAGAGGTTGAAATTCATTGCTTGACAGAAGGAAAAAATGTTAGGATTGAGACTAAATTACCATTGAGGTTTCAAACAAATGTTATTGTCCTTCTTATCTAACAATTTACATGTATTTACATGGTGTTATAATGATGTAACTGGAGTACCAGCTGAGGTAATTTGCCACAAGTTATTAGTCTGATCTGATGTTAGGCCAGTAATACAGAGACGAATGACTTTTTTTAAAGAAAAAGCCAATGTGATAGTGCAGGAAGTAGATCGGTTGATAAAGATGGGTCATATAAAAGAATCTCAATACCTTTTATGAAGAACTAATCTTGTTTTAGTCAAGAAGAAGAATGAGAAATGGCGCATGCGTATCGACTTCACTGACTTAATAGAGCATGTCCTAAAAATACTTTTCCAATGCATCGTATAGATCAATTAGTGGATTCCACATAACGCAACAAGTTGTTGTCCTTCATGAATGCCTTTTCAGGGTATAATCAGATACATGTGGATCCGAATGATCAGGATTATACCACCTTTATAACTAATAGAGGGCTTCTTTGCTAAAAGGTGATGCCATTTGGGTTAAAGAATAACAAAGCTACCTATCAGCGGTTGGTAAATAAAACATTTGCTAACCAAATTGGAATAAATAGGTATATATATATAGATGATATGATGGTAAAAATCCTCAAGAAAGAAGATCACATATCGGTTCTTCAAAAAAACATTTTCTAACTTGAATGTTACCAACTTGAAGCTAAACCCAGGAAAATGTACTTTTAGATTCCGATCTGGCAAGTTTTTATGATATGTCATAAGTGAAAGGGGAATTCAGGCTGACTCGGATAAACTCAATGCTTTATTAGCTATGGACCCCCTCAGAATACTAAAGAAGTCAAGAGACTAACAGGATAATTGGCTGCATTGAATCAGTTTATTTCAAGGTCATCAGACAAGTGTGTTTAGTTTTTCCAAGTTTTGAGAAATGCTAAGAATTTTAATTGGTCTCCACAATGTGATCAAGCCTTTCTAAAAATAAAAAAGAATTTGTCATTGCCCCACACCTTGTTCAAACCCATTCAATGAGAGAAACTTTATATGTATTTAGTTGTATCAGAGTATAGAGTGAGTGTTGTACTAGTAAGGGAAGTGAATAATTATCCCCCTCCAGTATACTACATAAGCAAAAGATTGTTGGAAGTAGAAAAAAGGTATTTGAAGTTAGAAATGTTAGTCTTGGCGTCGGTAATAGCAGCCAGGAAAATGAGACCGTATTTTCAAGCATAATATATCACGGTCCGAACATCTTTTCATTTAAAGAATGTTCTACAAAAATCTGACATATCAGGAAGAATTACTAAGTGGTCAGTCGAACTTGGAGACTATGATATTAATTTTTCACCCGAACTACAATCAAGGCTAAAGCTATAGTTGATTTCCTGGTGGACTTTCATATTAAAAGACTGTATGAAAAAGCTCAAGAAAACAAGTGTAAGAAAGAGTGGATAATGCGAACATACGGTGGATCAAGTATGATGGAATGTGGAGCTAGAATTTATGGTGATGTTATGTACCAAGAAATATATTTTGGTTTCAGGGCATCTAATAATGAATCAGAATACAAAGAAACAATAGCCAGTTTAAGATTAGCTTAGATATTTTGAGCAAAGAGGGTCTGGTTAGTAAGTGATTTCCAATTACTTATCTATCAGGCTCAAGAATAATCTGAGACTTAAAAAGATCAGTTGATAAGTATCTACAAATCTTGAAAGAAGTATTCATGGGTTTTAAAAGTGTTCGGTATGAGATTGTCCCTAAATTGGAGAATACTATCCAGATTCTTTAGCTACTATAGCCTACTCTGAACCATATTCATGGATCACTATGCAAGAATATCCATCTATAAGTTCGGTTCGGGGGGATGAAACTGAAGAAATGAGCATATCTGGTGTATAATCTAAAGATTAGAGGTATGAAATAAAACTGTTCATTACTGATGGAGTTCTACCTCTGAATAAAATTTTGGCTAGAAAAGTGAAATACAAAGCTTGTGGTTTCGTGTTGTTGAGAGAAATTCTTTAGAAAAAATATTTTACTAGACCTCTCATACGTTACTTAGGATTTGATGAGTCCCAAAATGTTTTATCTGAATTACATGATGTAGAAGGCTCAACACAGTGTGGTTATAAAGCTTTAACCAGTAGAGTTTTATTAGATGGATACCACTGGCCCACTATAATGGCAGATGCTAAAGATATGGTCAGAATATGTGATCTTTGCCAGAAATATAAGAATGAGATCCATTTGCCAACAGTTCCTATAGAGTCAATATCTGAACCCATATCTTTTGATAGATTGGGTTTGTATTTAAGTGGACTTCTTCCCATGGCCTATGGATGATATCGAACAATAATCGTGGCAATATATTATTTCTCTAAATGGGTCAAGGATGCTCTATTAGTTGGAACCACTTCCAAGGCAGTTATAACATATGCTGCCGATTTGGAATTCCCCAACGTATTACTACAGACAATGGGCCGCAGTTTGACAATAAAGACATGAAGACATTTTGCATGTCCATAGGGATTCAACATTTTTTTTCTTCCTCTTTCCATCTTCAAGCAAATGGGAAGGTTGGGTTGTTAATCGGACAATCTTAACAAGGTTGAAAATAAACCTTGAAAGAGCTATTGGGATATTAACAAGTTACTTACAGAAAGTATTATGGGCCTACCGAACTACTCCTCATACAGCCACTCAAGAGTCTCCTTTTGCTCTTGTCTATGGTATGGATGCAATCACACCTATAGAAAATACTTTCCTTCATTCTGGATACAAAACTATTTTGAGAAAGATAATGGTATAGTAGTGAGAAAGAAGTTAGACCTGATTGAAGAAAGAAGAGTAAAGGCACAGTTGAGAACAACACAATATCAGAGTTTGATGAGAAGTAGGTTTGCAGCTAAAGTAAAAAAGAATAGGTTTCCAGATAAGGGACAAAATGTTAAGAAAAGTCTTCATAAGTACCCATAAGAAACAATTTGAGAAACTGGCCCTGAACTAGGAAGGCCCATACATGATATGTGAGAAAATCAAACAAGGAACATACATACTTCAAGATGGAGAGGGAAACATGTTGAGACACCCATAGAACATTGAGCATATCAGGTTTTATTTAGAGTAAAATAGTATTGTAAATATTTACTTTGTTATACTTCAGTGTAAACAGATTCACGACTTCTGATTGACATGTTATTGCAGTCTAATAACATCTCAAATGGCTACTAAACATATTCAGTGAGAACATAATTTCGCAGCAGATTGGGTTTTAAAATGGGTTCTTATGAATAAATCAAATTGTGTCTTTTTAATAAATCAAGGTTCGGCTTCATTTAAGGCTATCTTATTAATAAAAAGTTTCAATATGGATTATCTAAAACTTGAAAATTGATTATTGGCTCTTTATATTAGATACTTTACTCAATCAGATTTTGTATACTACTAATCAATACATGGTAAAGTAAAACCACCTATAAATCAAAATATTTTGTATTTACAATTTTTCAAGTCTGGAATATTAATCCCAATAGTAGAATACTACATACCACAATTTAAATTCAATTTCATGAATATCAAATAATACAGAAAAACCTAATTTCAAAAAAATAAAATAATAGAGTCTATCAAAAATGATTTTTAAACAAATTGCTACCATTGGTTACAAAATAAAGTTGGGTCAAACCATTTGACTCATAGTATCACTCTTTTGGCCTATAAGACTATATCAATGGACTTATTATTTATTATATTAATTCTGTTTAGATTAATATTGACTGAAATTTTATCCTTATACAAAATATACTTGGTTATATATATATTGTATACTCTTTTATGTTCTATGATAATAAAAAGAATTCCCCTTTGCATATATGCCTTTTTATACGATTAAACATATTTCCATATATAAATGGTAGCTTATAAATATAATAGCAATCTAACTAAAACTAATATCCGGTTTCCTTTTCGCGTACTTGTATTGTATCTATCTATAAGACATACTACATGCATAGAAAAAACTAAAACATATTTTCAAGTATGAATTTGATTTTAGCTATTTTGCTGGTTTTGACTGTCCACTCACCTTTGTCGAGCGCTCAGCCCAGTGTGGAGCTGACTCTGGTTTCAAAGGATTTGGCTTCGTCTCTTGGTGCTTGTAAGCTTCTTCACTTACAATTCTATATTTTATTATACACCTACCTACTTCTTACTTCTTACTTCTTAATTATTATGTTTTTGTTGTAGATTGTTTAGACGGGAGTTTACCAGGTTATTACCTGATCAAAGGATTCGGTACTGGTGCCAATAATTGGCTCCTATATTTAGAGGTTTTATTTATTTTTTATTATTCAGTCATAATTTTAACTCGTGTGCTTTATATTGAATAATTCAAAGTACTGATTGAAATTGAAATACATTTGATCACAACTACTGAAACTTTGTCATGACAAAGATGTTTTGGTGAAGAAACAAATCTTGGGCATATCTTACTTTGATTCTTAATCTCAAGAATATATACACATTTTCAAAATTATCGATGAATAATGTTAGGGAGGTGGATGGTGTAACACCGTTGAGTCATGTTTAGAGAGAGCAAAATTATCGCTTGGATCCACAAATATCCAGCCCGATCCACGCGCTTTTGGCTTTGATGGAATCCTCAGCAGTAACCAAACTGTTAATCCAGGTAGTTTTGACAGTAAATTAAATGTTGATTTCAATAATTTTGATGTTTTGATCAAAGGTTAATAAACGTTAGGTGGGTCTGAAACAGGTTGAGTGATGCATATATTTTTAGGCCGTTGCCGAAACTGCATTCTCAGCCTATTTTTAGAACATTGTTTTTATTATATAGTAAATTATAAATTATACCATGGTATATAACTACATTTTTATTTCAATTCTACTAGACTTTTACAATTGGAACATAGTGCGTTTCCGATATTGTGACGGAGCTTCATTTGCCGGAGACGGCATGTACCAAAACGGGGTAATATATTTTTACACCTAACTTCCTCTTTTTTGTGTTAGTATGTTTTCTTTAACATTTTATTGATTATAATTTTCTGTTCATGTCTGTGAACCGGCAGACATCACAACTTTATTTCAGAGGACAAAAAATCTGGGAAGCAATCATTCGTGATCTTCTACCACAAGGATTAGCAAATGCCGAAAAGGTAGGCTTCTTTAATTTTATGACATGTTTGGTACTCAGCATATGATTAAAGTGCGACAATATTAAAACATGTTAAAGTCGTGCGGGCCTCCGGATGCAAAACCGACAATATCATATGTAAAGTCGGATTAATAAACAGGTTATTTTATTACTGTCATTAGGCTTTGCTGTCTGGTTGCTCGGCTGGTGGTTTAGCAGTCTATTTGCATTGTGACAACTTTGCTGGGTATCTGCCTAAAACGGCGACTGTCAAATGCTTAGGTGATGCTGGGTTTTTTCTCGATGCGTAAGTAATCAATCCATTACTTTCTCCAAGTTATGATATTAATGTTATGTATGCATATAATTCTCAGATTTAATGATTAAACAGGGAAGATATTAGTAAGCAGCGCACCATGAGGTCTTTCTTCCAAAGTGTTGTTTCACTTCAGGTACTCTCCTAGGTTTGCATTTATGTTTTCAAGTTTCAAAGAGGATTTTGATTATCTTCACTGAATGAATTTGATAGGGAGTCCAACAAAATCTGGACAAGACTTGCACAAGTTCATCCACCGATCCATCTCTGGTAAGTGATTTAGTTATAGGTTTTCTAATACATATGTTATATATAGAACTGCATAGTTGATCAACTTATTCTATTTTAATCTCAGTGCTTTTTCCCACAATATGCTCTGGGATATATCCAAACACCGATTTTCGTCTTGAACTCGGCCTATGATTACTTCCAGGTTCGTATATCCGATATTAACAACAACATTAGATATATAGTATTTAGCACTAGTAATGTATGTGGTTGTATGTGAAACAGTTTGAATTCAGCTTTGTACCAGCTTCTGCTGATATACCTGGGTATTGGGCTCAATGCAAGTTGCACCGAGAAGCATGTAGCCAGCAGCAGATTGATATTCTGCAAGGTTTTTTTTTTTTTTTTAAAGAATTATATTCAGTTAATAATTGTGCTATGTTTCTCGGCTCTATGTTTTATACGAATTCTTTGTTTTCAGGTTATCGCGATGAAATGATCACGGCTTTGAAACCACTTTCCGACTCGAGTCAAGGCGGGATGTTTATAAACTCGTGCTTTGCTCATTGCCAAAGTGACTCAACATCATGGAACCACATGTATCCCCCTAGAATAAACAATAGGGTAATGAGTATTTTCAAAAGTTTATAATTTTAACTATAGAAGATAAACATGTTAGTCATAACTCTCTTGCTGTATTTTTTTCAGAAAATTGCAGAAACAGTTGGGGATTGGTACTTCAGTAGAAATACAGCTAAAGAGATTGATTGCCCATATCCTTGTGACAATACATGCTATAACCTTATATAATACACTACTGCTAGTCAGGTACACAAACATATTTACCTAAGCCACATTACTGCTAGCTTATTATTAGAATGCACCTAGTCATGATATAATTTATAGAATTTGAATAGAGTTAGCATATGTATTTTGATAGAATGGATTTGCTAATATGTGAATGTTGCAGGTTATGATATGAACCTGTTTTAGGGGGCATCATCAAGATTGAAGAAGCCGGTATATGATACTATCTGAAGACAGAAAGGAGTTCAAGTTCGTTTGAATAAAATTTATATTTATGTAGAAAGAGAGTTTTGATGAATTAATTACCTTTTTTTTTTTCCATCTCTCTTGTCTCACAAAGTAAAACTTTTTACACTCTCAAAATATAAAGTTAACAAAATAAAGCTTTCTAAACTCTAACGAACAAAAATATAGCTTTCTAACGATTTAAATTTAAGATGAGTCATTTAACGAACAAATGGATAAAATTAACTTCACGCACTTACTTTCTAGTAACAAATAATTTTGAAAATGTTAAACTTCCACAGTATAGTATATGAAACAACCAGTTGGATAACCAATATTTAAAAACAAACCTCGCATAATCGTTTTTTTATTATCTAAAACATTAAATAAATATAAAATTGTGGTCGATAGCAACAAAAAAAAAAGAATTCGATCTTCGATGTAGAAAAAAAAAACAAAAAAAAATCGTCTATTAATTTGAATATATAGATACTAGTCAAATGAGAGAGTGAGTTAGATAGCTAATGAGATATATTGGTACCACCCTCTTTTAAAATCACAATGTAACAATAATAAATATCGAGAGTTTGTCACTAGTATTATGAAACCGAGATGTCGAATGAGCATTATTGAAGATACCAACGATCTGCAAAGTTAATGAGCAAATGGAAGTGAGATGGTTCCGAACTGAAAATGATGACGAATGAAATGACAACCAATTTCGACGTGCTTCATCCTCTTACATAAAAAAAATAGATTTTTTTTGGAATACATATGACACATTTGTTATCTGAACATAAGGAACTCAACTTAATAATAACTCTCATATCTGCAAGATACGACAGTAATCAAACAATCTCACATGAAATCAGTGCAATAGCATGATACACAGCCTCGATAGAAGATTTAGAAACAATATCATATTTCTTACATCTCAACAAGATTAATGAGTCTTCAAGTAAAACACATAAACCAGTGGTGGACTTACAATCATTAAGATCCGTATCCACATCTGATGAGTCCGGAATTTGTTGTCACTCTATATGAGAACCGGACAGGGGTAATTCGGACAACATCCACCCACTGAACCATCCGGACAGAACTAATGTACTAAAACTTTAATCACTTCATGACTAAGCTAACTATCTACATGCTTAAAACTAAATGGGTCTTTGAACTCGAACCGAATCCATAAGTCAACCCGAAAGCCCATGTGGCCCATAATTAAGGGTATAAATACCCAACCACTTTCATTTAATGAGGGTAATGAAAATTAAATGCAACCAGGCAGCTCAATTCTCCCTCTACACTCTATCCAAACATTAAATACCTTCAAAATACCACAAAATTCTAGACAAAATTACCCTCAAACGAAAATAAACCTCACCAAATTGGCGACCATAGTGGGAGAACGACGGTGCCTGAATCTAGCATTCAAAACCATAAAAAAACAGTTCGGATGAATCCGAACGTGCAGGAAGTACCACCAGCTTTGGCTGACGTTGCGGGAGAGAATGATGAATATACCATTGAGGATCGAGATAGGTTAAAAGTTGAAATAGAAGCTCCGAGGGCTGCCAAGAGGGCAGAGATGGGCACAAAAGAGAAGTCTAAGGCGTGAGTTCATCGTACTGACAATCCAAGGGAACATGAGCCCTCAAAAACACATATGAGCGCAAAAAAGACTCATGCTAGCTAAAAAACGTCTCACCGATCTAAACCGGTGGAGAGCTCTGATTCAGACTCAGAATCTTCTAGCAGCTCCTCACGCGAAGATGGAGTCAAAGAATCCCTGTCATCCAGCAGTGATGAAGGCCGTTCGAAAAAGAAACAAAAGTTAGTAAAAAAAATACTCAAGAAAAAGGGATAGGCATGGAAAGTTAAAGAGGCATATAAGCAAAGGATCGTCTCATAGCCGGAGACACGTAGATCGGATGGTGATGGATCCTTTTACCTTCCATGATGAGCCAAGTATCTTTGCAAATCCTAATGAGGATACCGTTTTCAGCCGTGGCCAGAATTGGAGACAATCTCCATTGTCCTCCAAGATCCTGTCCGGAAACCTCCCTAAGAGGTTTGACAATACAAAAATAGAAAAATACGATGGTAGTAAAGACCCGGACAACCACTTGGAACAGTTCAAAAATTTCATGATGAATTTTGATGATGACGACAAGTTGCTTTGTAGAGCATTCTCCCAATCATTTACATGGAGTGCCCTGAAGTGGTACAACAGTTTGCCATAAGGCTGCATCAGAAATTTCGATACTTTTTGGGTGGATTTTCGAAGACAGTTTGTTGGAAGTAAGGAGGTAAAGGGCAATGGAGACACAATCATCCATTGTGCCCAAGAACCGAACGAATCTCTAAAAGAATACATAAGTCGCTTTGTAAACACCAAAAACGGGTTGGCTGATTGCTTTGAACAAGTAGCAATAACTTCTCTGAGGCAGGGCTTAAACCTTGGAAACTTGGCTGATTCAGTAACCAGAAAAAAGGCAATGACATGGGGAGGTCTGCTGAATCAAGTTGGAAAGCAGATTAATGTTGATGAAACAAAGAAAACTAGGGTGCACAGGCAGGTTAGGTGTGCTCCAGCTGCACCAAATCCAAACCAAAACCAGTCCAGGAACAAGGCTAGGGAGGTCAGGCAGAGTCATAACAGAGCCAAAGCTCAGTCTCAGCCAGCTGCACCAGCCCAGAGTCAACAATCTAGAAATAAGCGAGGGCCTTGGGTTCAACCGGAGTGGTTTTCCGAATTAAAAGAAAACGTAGCCACCATTTATGATAAAACAAAAGATGAAGTACATTATAGAAGGCCAGTTGCGTTATAGTCTCCTAGGGAGAGCCACAACAATTGGTTCTGCCAGTATCACAATGATACTGGCCATACCACTGAGGATTGTATTGCTTTGAAGCAAGAAGTCCATAATTTGATTGAAAGAGGAAAGTTGGGAGCATATGTTAAAAGAAGAGGGGGAAATAGGCCCGATAACATCCATCGGGCTGGTCTGAACAATGCAGGCACATCGGCTCCGGATGGGGCTATGGTCATAATCGAAAGGTTCGATGTAGAATCAGAATACTTAGACCCTGATCCAACCCGGAATAAAGTGGGTGTTATCACATAACATTGCAAGTCGGTGTCCAGACTTATCAACTTTTATGAGTCACTTACAATTTTCGGAGGAGACACCATGACAGCACCAACTGCTTCTTCAAGAAAGAGGCATGTTCATACTTTAGCTACCCAACTGGAAGTAAGCATGACTTCCTATCAATCACAGATTCCATTTCCCTTCATTGTTTTCGATGAGGATGACTTGAGGGATATAGCTGGTCCTCATGAAGATGCTGTTTTCATAGGAGCATCGATTGGGGGCAATGACATAAGGCAAATTTTGGTGGACACCGGAAGTTCTGCCAATATTCTCTTTTTAACTTCCTACAAAAAGATGAAAAATCCAGGAGTGATTCAGCGTTCGAACAAGTCAATTGTGGGTTTCACTGGAAGCTCAGCAGATGTGATCGGGGAGTTCGAGGAGGAGGTTTTGTTGGGTAAAGGACCTTTTAAGAAGATGGTTAGAATACTGTTCGTTGTGGTGGATTGTCCCACTTGTTATAATGCTATTCTAGGGAGGTCTTGGCTCTCTAGGATGCATGCGGTGGCCTCAACAGTCCACCAATGTTTGAAATATGCTGTGCAAGGACAAGTGGGAATTGTTCGGAGCAGCCAAAAGGTAGCAAGAGAGTGTTATGAAACAATACTGGCCCCTAGGACGATAGGGGCAGTTCGGATCAACGAGGAATAGCAGTTTGAGGGGCTTTCTGGGGGAGAGGGTGAAATTTATGAACCCAGAGAGAGCCCTGGAGTCTTAATACCGATTGAAGAAGTTGAAACACATTCTTTGGCTGAAGGAAAAAATGTCAAGATAGGGTCCAAGATGACATCGGAATTAAAGGGTAAAATGTTAAAGTTCCTGAAAGACCATCAACATGTTTTTGCTTGGTGCAATGCTGATGTTATCGGAGTACCAGCAGATATTATATCACACCAACTGTCCATCCGAAGGGACGTAGCACCTGTGATACAAAAGAGAAGAGCTTTTTCTAAGGAAAAGGTTGATGTCATAGTTCAAGAGGTCGACCGTCTTACTAAAATGGGGCACATAAAGGAGTCTCGGTACCCTTTATGGACAACCAATCCAGTATTGGTGAAAAAGAAAAATGGCAAGTGGCGTATGTGTATCGATTTTACAGATCTCAACAGAGCTAGCCCAAAGGATTTATACCCAGTCCCTCGGATTGATCAGTTGATGGATTCCACATCTGGAAACAAGCTGCTATCTTTTGTGGGTGCCTTCTCCGGGTATAATCAGATTCAAGTGGATCTGAAGGATCAGGAGCATAGTACGTTTGTTACTGACAGGGGCCTTCATTGTTACAACGTGATGCCATTTGGGTTAAAAAAATTTGGGGCTACTTATCAGAGGCTGGTAAACAAGGCCTTTGCTAATCAAATTGGAAGAAACATGGAAGTTTACATCGACGACATGATGGTGAAAAGTGCGGATGAAGAACTACACTTGGTAGATCTCCAATAAACTTTTGCTAAGTTAGTGAAAGTAAATTTGAAATTAAACCCAGAAAAATGTTTTTTGGAGTGCAGTCCGGGAAGTTCCTGGGGTATGTAATAAGTGAGCAAGGGATACAGCCTGATCCGGACCAGCTTAATGCTTTACTGCAAATGGAGCCTCCTCGGAATGTTAAGGAAGTACAACGATTGACTGGGAGGTTGACTGCATTAAATCGATTCATTTCAAGGTCTTCTGATAGGTGTGCCCCGTTTTTTCAAACTTTGAAAGGTGCAAAGGATTTTGATTGGTCCTCACAGTGTGATGAGGCCTTCGATGAAATCAAAAGGCATTTTTCCTCCCCCAAGACTTTGTTTAAACCCGTTGACGGAGGTACTCTTTTCATATACTTGGCAGTCTCTAGTAGTGCCATAAGTGCAGTATTGGTGAGGGAGGTAGATAATTGTCCCCGTCTGGTGTATTACATTAGCAAGAGTTTGATTGATGCAGAAAAGCGCTATTTCAAGCTTGAGAAATTAGCACTGGCCCTGATGATTGCTGCGAGGAAGATGAGGCCTTATTTTCAGGCTCATCCCATTATTGTCCAGACGTCTTTTCCCTTAAAAAACGTTCTTCAAAAGGCAGACATTTCAAGTAGAATGACTAAGTGGTCCGTGGAATTGGGAGACTTCGATATTGATTTTGCTCCCTGGACAGCAATCAAAGCCCAAGCGGTGGCGGATTTCTTAGATGAATTTCACTCAGACAGGGATACAAAGCAAACAACTGATGTGAAAGACAAAAAAGTCTGGGTCGTCCGGACTGATGGTGGATCAATTACCATGGGATGTGGTGCTGAGGTATGTTTGACCTCTCCGTACGGTGACAGAATGTACCAAGCTATATGTTTTGCTTTCAGGGCTTCTAATAATGAGTCCGAATATGAAGCTGCTATAGATGGTTTAAAATTAGCTCTTATTTGTGGATCCAAAAGGGTCAAGTTGATGAGTGATTCTCAGCTGCTTATCCATCATGCACAAGGTCAATCTGAAGCAAAAAATGAGCAGTTAGTTAAATACTTACTTCTTCTTAAAGAAGTTGCACTTAATTTCAAGAGCGTCATCTATGAGCACATACCATGAACATAAAATATACTGGAAGACTCCCTGGAAACCATAACCTATATTGATTCCTACCCTTGGATTCATGTGATAGAGTGTCCATCCATTCGAGTCAATCCGGATAAGGAAGAAGAAAATTTTAATATACAGATAAAACAGCCTCAAGATTGGAGATTTCCTCTCCTTCAATATCTCTCAGATCGCATCATGCCTCCGGAAAAATCAATAACAAGAAAAGTAAAGTACAAGGCTCGTGGTTTTGTCATCCTAAGAGATGTTCTTTACAAAAAGTCTTATAGTAAACTCCTTTTACGATGTTTGGGGGTCGATGAGTCTCAAATAGTGCTCTCCGAGTTACATGATGGTGGGGGATCAGCTCACTGTGGATTCAAGGCTCTAACAAGAAGAATTGTTTTAGCTGGGTACTATTGGCCCTCCATAATGCAAGATGCTAGGGAGTTGGTAAGAAAGCGTGACCCATGCCAGAGGTATAGCAATGAAATTCATATCCCAGCCATCCCTTTAGAGTCAATTTCTGAGCCAATACCTTTTGCTCGCTGGGGGCTGGATTTAGTGTGACCTCTACCCATGGCATCCGGGAGGCGCAGAACTATAATCGTTGCTATTGATTACTTTTTGAAGTGGATCGAAGCAACTCTGTTGGCAGGTACAACATCAAAAGCTGTTATAAAATTCATTTTATCCAATATCTGCTGCAGATTTGGAATTCCACAAAAGATAACAACAGACAATGGACTACAGTTCGAAAACAAGGAAATGGAGAGTTTCTGCGCCTCTAGAGGCATACAACATTACTTCTCTTCCCCTTTCCACCCACAAGCAAATGGTCAGGTCGAAGTGGCCAACAGGACAATACTGTCCGGTCTGAAGAACAATTTAGAAGGGGCTGCTGGGAAATAGCCTAGTTATTTGCAAGAAGTTTTGTGGGCTTACCAGACCACTCTCGGGGCTGCAACACAAGAGTCTCCCTTTGCCTTAGTATATGTGATGGATGTCATAGCTTCCATAGAAGCTACTCTCCCTTCATTTCGAGTTCATAATTTTTTTGAACACGCTAACGAGGTGGCTATCAGAGGCCAGCTTAACTTAATAGAAGAAAGAAGAGTTAAGGCTCACCTTAGAGCTGCACACTATCAAGGTTTGATGAGAAGCAGGTTTGCTTCTAAATTTAAGAGAAGGGATTTTCAGCCAGGGGATAATGTATTGAGAAAAGTTTTCCTACATACTAAAGAGAAACAGCTCGGTAAGTTGGCTCCAAATTGGGAAGGACCCTATGTGGTTATTGAGAAGCTTAAGCCTGGGATATATCGGCTCCAAGATAAAGATGGAAGGATTTTGAATCACCCCTGGAACATTGAACACCTCCGGTTGTACTTGGAATAGAAACTATGTAAATATTTACTTGCCTAATAGTTTATGTAAATATTTGGGGGTATACTCTTTCCTACCCTGGTGGCGCGGGGAGGTTTTAATGAGGTGTCCGAGATGTTTTATAAAATTTGATGCGTTCTTAAAAGCTTCGAAGTGTTTCACTTAAAAGCTTTCTCTGGAATTTTTTATCAATAGCAGACCGGATTAAATTGGTGGAGTGGTAACTACTTAAACATTGGTCATCGGAGAATCTAAACACTCTCACTTTACTTTAAACTACTTGTGAAATAACTAAGGGCTGTTTAAACATTAGACACCAAAAATAAAATTATGAAACGATGCAGGAGTTGTGCAAAATAAAACTATTCATTAAAACATACGAAATGCCTTGGCCATCCATGGATTTTGAATTGTCAAAACAAGAAAGGTTTATCCAGACAAAGACCGGACACAGTTACAAAAAATGTCTTGGCCATCCAAGGACTTTGGTTCAATCACAACAGAATTAAAAAGATAATTGATACTTTAAGACTGAGCCTTTGAAGATGGCTCAGCCTCACTTGGTTTTTTCTTCTTTGGGTCATCATCCGGACTCTCTCCGGTTTCTTCTTCTTCTTCATCACTAGTGTCCTCACTGGAGTAGTTGTATTTATCACCAACAGACAGGGTATGGAAAGGAATGTCTTCGTACTCCACGAATCGCCATAAATCTCCCAAGGTCTTCTTCGAAATGTTTTCATGAAACATTAGAGCCATATCTGACTTAACCTCAGCACACCTTGCCTCCTGAGAATCTATCACCTCATTGGTGTAAGCATTCATCCTAGCCTGGATTGTTTTCTCCTGATCCCTCAACAAGTCAGCCTTTTCTTGGTCAGTCTTGGACACCTTATTCTCAAGAGAGATCTTGTCATTAGTTAAGGCATGAATTGTGCTATCTTTGTCCTTCACCTCTTCTTTTGATGACAGTAGGTCTCTTTCCAGGACGGATTGCTTTAGTTGGAGTTCTTTGACAACTCCCTCCGAAGCGGTTAACCTGTTGGCCAACTCCTCCTGACTTTTCTTTAACTCCTCATTCTCTTTCCTCAGTACCTAAGTATTTTGGTTGGCACTAAGAAGATCGCTAGACAGCCTCTCTTTGTTAGAATTGAGGGTGTTGATGATGGCTGACTGATTGCGTACTTGCTTTTCCAAGATAAGCACTGGCTGGACATTGCTCAGAATGGAGTGAGCAATGACATCCATTTCAATTGAAACTGAAAAAGACTTACCGTTGAATGTGACGATGTTTGAAGAACTTGGAGGGTGGTAGGTCCCAGCAATATCATCTATGGGAAGGCCTTCAAAATAGATACCTATCCCCTCAAGACCGGTGATATCGACACCATCAATACTAATACCCCCTTCTCCAACCTCTTCAGTGTGAAAGTCACCAGGGATCTCTTCTGCTCTCGTAGGATCAGTAGGGTAAATGGGAGGTTGTGGCTCTGGATCCCTGAGAGAAACCTCCTCTCCCTTGGAGGTTTTCTTTCTCTTGGCATCCCGGCCTCCACCTTCTGCTCCTCATTTTTTGTCCTTTTTGAGGACCTTTTGAGGCTTTGAAGACCCAACAGCTTCTTTGGTGCTCTCATGTTCCACCACCTGTAGTAAGGCATCATCGATTTGCCCTTGACCTTGTCCCTCGGGATTTATTGGGACAACTTCCTCCATCTCAGCAAGATTGGCCTCTGCCACACCTTTCCTAGCCTTGGTTATTTTGCCCTTCATCTTGCTTGGGGATTTAGCTCTGCCCGGTAAGATCAATTTTTCATCCTTTCCCTCTGTCTTCCGAAGGATCACTCCCGGAGGGGGTGGAGTAGTTAATTCCTCCCAAGACAGATCCCTCCGGTCCGCTGTATTCCACAGATAGGATCTGGCTAAGTTGCCTCCGGAAAAGCAGTTGTGGAAGCGGTTTGCCCATTTTTCAGCTGCCGAAGCATTCAGCTTGGCACAAGTAGTCTGCCCGGCCTCTAGGTAATCGTTGAAAATCCTTGGGCAGCACTACCAAAAAGCAAAAGGAAAAAGGGTTAGATAAAAAAAATTATAATTAAAAGTAGAAATATCTGGTGAGATTATTACCATCACTTCGCCATCTGCTGGTGAGCATGCTTGGGTTGACACCAGCTTTAATTTTTCTTCTGTTCTCCCAAGCACCGCTGACGAACATAAATTGAGTCTTCCAGCCTTTATCTGACTCCAGCAAGTCATCCACCACCTTGTAGTTGTCACCCATATTGATGTGATAGAAAGGGATGAGATGATTTCTGCAGAGGCTTGCCACGGCAGCAAATTTCTCCATCGGAAGAGGAATTCTGGAGAGCCTTGAAGCCATGATACATGCCATCAGGGTGAACCATGCATTAGGGCTTAGCTGGCTTGAGCACAGCTTAATCAGATGGAAATATCTGACTATTTCTGGGACCAATGGAAACCTTAGTCCCCATTTGAACAACTCAGTATAGAAGACAATCTCGTTGAGCTTAGAATCCATGGGCGTCTCCGGATCAATCGGGATCCTTATTTTGACATTCTCTGGAATATTCCATTTTGTCCTTATCCGGCCCAGTTCAGTTGTGTGAATGAAAGCATACTTGATTTTCTGCATAGCCAACAAGTATTTAACACTTACCTTGTGAAAACAAGGCCCCACCTTTCCCTCAAGGCACTCCGGCAGGTCCAGGTGCTTTAAACATACTTTTTCCTTGCCTTTTCTCTTCCTAGCCATGGCAGTTTCACTTGTTTGCCCGGAGACGTCGGTCTCGAAAGGGGTTTCTTCAATGTTATCCTCCATTATATCCTCCATAACCGTAAAGGGGTTGCCAGCTGTCTTAGGAAGAGAGGGCCTAGTAATTGGCTCAGTAAGCCCTTCGGATTGTTGAGCATCATTTCCCTCTTTCGGTTTAGAGTCCGGTTGGGGCTCGGACCCGGAGGTCTCTTTTCGAAGACTTGAGCTAGTTGCCTCCGGTCCGGACAGCTTGTCCTTGGAAGTTTTGATGGGTGCTTCTGACCCTATGTTTTTACTTTTTGTCCCGGATTTTGAAGGCGTGGATTTTGGTTTAGGTTGTGTGCCAGCAGCCTGCCCTTTAACCAGACGACCTTTTCGTCTCTCTACTAGCTTCTCCGGGAGATATCAGCATCTGACCCCATGGTAATAAATAGGGAAGGTTTCTTGAAACTTGTGACTGCCTGTCCTGGTTCGACAACAGGCTCTGACTCTTGAACCGATGAGCCCGAAACGATTGGTGAAAGATTGGATTGGAATAACCTCCTAGGTTTAGCACTCTTAGTTGAAGAAGAACCCCGATGAGGCTCTGAGATTTTTGTTTCTGGTTTATTAACAGGGGAAACAGGGAGGCCTGCAGCGATGCGCCTTTCTCACTCAACCATTTGAGCCTTTTCCAATTCTGACAAATTGAGCCACCCACCTTTTACCAAAGCGTTTCTTGCTGTGAACATAAACTCATACCAAAAGAAAGGGTTTTTGAGAAATGAAAGCTTTGGAGTTTGAGAGATTAGAGATAATGAAGATAATGAAATAGTGAAAAGTGACCTGATTTATACTAATCAGGTAGATGATGCTTCGATACCTAGGAGGATTCGAAAGGGTAGATGCAATGATTAAAGGCGGCGCTGATGTCATTCGCATTAAATGAAGAAGTTGCTTTTTGAAGCAAGTGGGAGCGCCATTCTAGGAGAAAAACGACCGGTGTGGCAAATCAGAGAAGGACATGTGTCCTACGATCTCTGGTGAAACTGCTCAGCTTCTAAGGGTTTTGGTCTGTTCGGATAGGGTCTCCCTGCGATTCTTTGCCATGTACGATACTCTCCACAGATGGGACTTCAAAAAGTAGAGCAGGGTACAGGCAAGGGTGATGGATACTATTTTTGGCCCTCTCGTCGAGGCACTCTCCCGCTGGAATACCAACCTCCATTTGGTCGAGGCATTCCTCGAGCAATGGAATGAGGAGACTTCTTCATTTCATTTCTCGTTTGGGGAGATGACAGTGTCTTTGGATAACGTATTCGCTATCACTGGATTACCGATCGAAGGTAGGTCTTTTGATGTATTATCATTTGACTCTGAGGTTGTGCAAATTAGGACTTATGCTAGCATGTTAGATGTACGACCAACAGATTTGAATAAAAATATTAGGAATGCTAGTAGCGTGAATCGTGGGTGGTTGCGCACTACATTTACGGGTGATAAGTATAGTGATAGTAGGATCATAGGTGAGAGGGTAGATTGTGACACTCGTGCCTACATACTGTTTTTTTAGGTACCATCATCTGTGCCAACAAAACCGGCAACAACATTTCTTTAGATTACCTCCAGTTCGTGAACCAATACCAGGGTATGCATAGGTTCAACTAAGGCCAGTTGGTTTTAGTACATTTGTACCACTCCCTTAGTCGGGGATCTCTGCATGGTACAGGAGGCATTTGCGGGTTCATAGAGATGCTCGATTTGTGGATATTTGCCCACTTCGTTCATCTCCGGGCTTCACTGTTTAGCAATTATGAGCTATCTATGCCCCATATGTGCCGACATACACCGCAGAAGATTGGGGTTTCGCACGATGTGCGCAGGCAGTTGAGATATGCACTTTCGACGTGTACGGAGTCAGATGTAAGTCATATTTGTTCATTTTAATGTTAAGTAGTTTTACTAATATAAATGGCTAACTTGTTCATTTATTTATTTACAGGTCATTTTCCTTCCCTTCACTTACTTACGGGACCATCATCGGTTCCAGAGCATTACTTGTGTTGAGTTGATGCTTAAGGCGTTCGACGTGATTGTGCCATATTACCCTGATCGTGTCACTCGACAGATGGGCTTCGTGCAGTTGATTCCTAAATATATATGCCCTCCTGCATCGAAAAAACAGGGAAGAAGGCGACTTGCAGATATGTTTGGGACGCTCACCTGTGGAGGGATTAGGAATACCATTGTTACGCTCCTGATGGATCGTTGTACTTGGTAGTGGAGAGAGTGCCGACACGATGTACTATGCTTGGGTGAAGAAGAAGCTATGGTCCATTGTTAGTAGCTCTGGTAATGTATCACGTGCATAATAAGTGGTGTGTGCCCGGAAAAATATCATTGATTGCTCGCATGAGAGCTAACTCTCGATCGGTAACAATAACGCTCGGAAATGCGCACATGATATCCATCATCAAACCACAAAGAGTTTCCAAAGCCCATACATAGTTTCCAATCTTCTCTATGCTCAAAAACACGTACGCAACGGTAAATGTAATGGAAGTCGACGTTAAACCGACAATATCTAATAAAGTCATCTTATACCTAGTCATCTTGTTCGTACAATCCATGAATAACACATAGGGGAATGTACGTAGCAAGTCTATACTAGTAGGATGTGCGAAATAAAATTCAGTGATCACCTTTGAATCGTCTTTCAAACGTTTCCACGTGGAGTATCCATTCTCCTTCAACTTCGTCAACAAATATTGCATTTGTGTTTGTCCCCCGTGCTCAACATCCCGATGTTTTTTGCGGCAATTGTAGATTGCACGCATGTTTGAAATATTCTCGGATATTGATACTTCAAACCACTATATATATCCCTAGGACGCGAACCAAGGTAAGACAAACTACGAACTAGTTCTTCTTCATCCCGTTTTAGCCTACAAGCGCGGGAATGACTGTCTAGGTGAACGTAGAGTTCATGATTATGCGTACCGTTTATCACCTGCAAACTCCATTTCGTGGCTAGTACGTCGATCGGATGACCTTTTAGCATAAACGGACAATTACATTTCTTCGTCGATGTCTTCCACTTTCTTAAAGTTTTCGGCTTCCCTTTTGATACGAATACAGGTACCACTTGCAAACGTACTCTAACCTTTGAGTCCTTCCCCATTTCTTGCAATCGTTGAGCATTGTAATTGTGGCAAACTTAATCTTCTTCGATTCAATGTCCACAAAAGTATCCAACTCGTCTTTAGTAAATAACCTATCAGTTTTGAATATTCTACTGTAGTTCGCATCCATAATTGGAGGCTGGGCAGGTTCCTCATACAAAATATATAATAGGAAACTATAAGTTTGTCTAACAGTTCAGTTGCACGAGACATGTCTTCAGTGCTGTCGCACGAGACATATTTCCATAGCCGTCGCATGCGACGGCTAATGCTATATGGTTGCATGCAACTTGTAAGGCAATGCTGTCGTACGTTCGTGCGATGATGAAGTTGTTCGTCGTACGATGTTCGTGCGACAAGGCCAAAATTAAAAACCGGGTTTTAACTTCTTACCTCCATGCGGTAAGCTTCCTCCTCGTCTAGTAAGTCGTCCAAAGAGACGTACATTTCATCATTTCCCATGGATACTCTGATTTTAAGTTGTTTGTGGTAGATTTTATGGGTTTGGGTAAAAAATGTAACTTTTTGGGTTTAATGGGTTTAGTGTAGTAAATATTGATAGGAATTGGTGGAAAGCGTGTGGATTTAGGGTAACAACGGATAGACTTCAGAGTTTGGGTTGATTTTGAGAGTAAATGTCATAAATGTAGTAATCTAGAGGGAGAAATGATAACTTGGGAATTTCAACTTTGAGTTAGAATTAAGAAGGGGGTTGAGTGAGAGATCTATCAAAATATGTCTTATTTCTAGCTTAGCCCTTTAAAAAAAGATAATTGATATCAAATTTATCTTTTAAATAGCTGAAAATAAATAGCTTGCCACATGGATGTTAAAGGGAGTTGCGCCCTAAATTATACACATTGACTATTTTCCAAAGTTCACCATACATGGTATTATGATTATTCCTAGGGACATATATCATAAATTACAAATACATAGATGAATAAAGGAATAAAATTCGCAAAGCTCTATTTTTATGTCAATAAATCTTGGCGTCTGCTGTAAAAAAGAAAACTTTATTGGTGGGTAAAAAGCATTGTTAGTCCCCCATGTTTACCACTTGTATTAACTTAGTCCCTTTCCTTCAACATTGCATAAAACTCATCCCCTTCTTTTTTTTAATTTGCATATTTAGTCATCCCGCACATGTGAAGTCTGAGAGATTGACACGTGGCATCAAGTTTTGTTGCAAGATTGGTCCCCCAATTTTTTTGCCAAAAATGCCCCTGTCACGCCAAGTAAGATGCCAACTCAAATGCTTAGTCAGATTTACCTTTTACCTTAAAAAGTTACCATTTACCTTAAAAAAAATACCATTGACCCACTAATTTTACAAACGGACCGGGTCGAACCCAAATTTAACTAACCCAACCCGAAACCTAATATAATTTAGCCCAGCCCACTACAATACAACCCCACCTGACCCGTTTATCCTGGTGACCCGTTTAATCAAATCAAACCCCAATTTACTGTCGAATCTTCTTCCTCGATTTAACTATCATCTCTCTCTTTCCCTTTTGTTCGATAAAATACCACAACCAAACAACCTTATACTCATCTTCTTCATCTTCACTAGCCAATGAGAATGTTAGACCCAGAAATCAGGGACATGCTTAAGCAGCTAATGGTTTCAAATTCATAGACGAAGTTCTTAATGGTCAAAGCCAACAGTGTTTTGAAAATTTCTGCATGGATAAACCTGTGTTCTACAAGTTGTGTGATATTTTGCAAGCCAAAGTCTTGCTTCGCCATACAAATTGGATCAAGATTGAGGAACAATTAGCCATATTCTTGTTCATAGTTGGTCATAATCTGCGGACCCGAGCTGTTCAAGAGTTATTCAAATATTCTGGTGAAACTATCAGTCGAATGTTCTAAATGAAATTATGGCAATATCACTGGAATTATTCCAACTCCATAGAACAGATATTCAACCTGAAATTACTGACGATTCTCCGTTTTACCCATACTTTAAGGTAATTTTGTAATTCATGTACCTTTGTCCTTGCAAACTTTGTTTGGACTTGTTCTTAAAGTCGTATTGACATGGAAATAATTGACTAAGCAGCTGAGTTGGCATCCTACTTGGCATAGCAGGGGTATATTTGGTAAAAACATTGAAGGACCAATCTTGCAACAAAACTTGATGCCACGTGTCAATTTCTCAGGCTTCACATGTGCGGGGGACTAAATATGCAAATTTAAAAAAGGAAGGGGATGAGTTTTGTGCAGAGTTGAAGGAAGGGGACTAAGTTGATACAAGTGGTAAATATAGGGGACTAACAATGCTTTTTACCCCTTTATTGGTATAAATTATGTCGTGTTTTTTTTTTCATTTAGAATATTTGAAACTTTATCAATAATTTAAGAAAACTAATTTTATCTAATATTTTTAAATTAATATAAAAAATATTGTTACCTGCTATATCAAGTTTTTTTGTCTTTTTTCATCCAAATATGTAAGTTTTTGTCATTTTCATAGCGAAAACCCTATAAATTTTTTGCTAATTTTTTTATACATTTACGATAAATTACAATCATACTTCACAAAATTCACACAGATATATGATTTTTGGACAATAACAAAAAACATAATTTTTTTGATAAAAACAAATTTCCGATAATGATGAAGTTTATTGCCAAATGGTCTGCAATCAAATTTTTTTTCCTAATATATGAATGAAAAAGACTGTTTGGATGGTTAGAAAAAAAAATTGACTATATAAATAATCCATATTCCAGTTCACCAAATTAACTGAAGAAATAGAGTTTAACCAAGTTTATAAAATTCACATACATCCAAAATAGTAAAAAGAACAAATTGGAACAAAAAAAAACTATATAAATCTTTAAAAATGGAGAAACCCAAAAACTAAAATTTGTAAATAAAAAAATTGATGAATTTAATAGTTTCCATATAATGTATTTGATTATAGAAAAAATCTTTGATATTTTATTAATAATACATAGTTAATGTATCAAAAGATAATCTCAATTTAACTTTGCACATATATTATTTGATTCTAAATATTAGTATTTTATAAATTAAGAACTAATAATCATAATAACATGTAAGTTATGGTTGGAAGATTCCTAACAAAATTTTGTCCAAATATATACCTTAGTCCAAATTTATTTTATTAGGTATTAACTTTTTACTATACTAGTAATATAGTCGTATCCTTTTATTATTTGTAAATCATTTGATGAGGAAGGTCTTAATTTAAGAAAAATAACAAATCTTCAAAATTCTTTCTTCTGCAAGCTTTGGATGATTTTCAGAGAACATAAATCTCTTTTGACCAATTTAAAGAATTCAATATACTGTACAACATTTCATCCCCTACAAGCTAATGTTAAAACAAGATTACCCAAAATATGAGAAATACTATTAAAAATTAGAGATACTCCTGATAAATTTATATTATGAAAAGTTGGTAAAGGACACACTGATTTCTGCCTTGAAAGGTGGAGCCACACGCATCATCTTATAATTCTATCAAATAATGACAACAATAGTTGGTTTAAAGGAGACAAAATCTCTTACTTTTGGTTAAATGGTTCCTCGAACCTTCATAGACTTAAAGATCAAGTACTTCAATCACATATAGATAGAATTATACAATTCAATTTATTTCAAGCCAGTGAAGATATAATCCTATCGAATGTAGGTTATGATGGATTATTCTCTTTCAAAGACACTTGGAGTTCTATTAGAGACAAAGGAGGCAGGATCAACCATATAGAACAAAATATGGAACAACATTACTTTAAAGAAGTGTTATTTCACTCTTTGGAGACTACTTAAAGGTCTAATTTCAGTAATCGCAAAAGAAAAACTTTAGTTTGGCATCTAAATGCCAATATTGCAATAACATTGAAACAAATCAACCACCTTTTTGTCTCTTACCATATAACTTCGGAAGTATAGAAATACTTCACATGTCTATTTGGCATCCTTATTGGCTAGCACATGTCCTTAAATCATATAATAAGTTGTTAGCTTATGTCAACCAACCAAAACACCCATATAAGAACAATTCTGCCTCCGTTTATTTGTTGGGTCATTTGGTCAACAAGAAACAATTCAAAATATAAGGACAAAAACATATCCTCTAACACATTAAAAGAATTCTTTTACATATTAGTGAAATTAGATTTTTCTTAGTTAATCAACTCCAAACACTAGTCTGGACTTAAAACAACTGAAGTGTTTTCATCGTCTCTCAAACCATAGAAAAGCTATACATGCTTAATGTATCCCTCCTTTGTTTAATAAACTCAAACTTAATTGTGATGGCTCATATCTCATCAATGGTGAATCTAGTAGGAGTATAGTTATTAGAAATAATCAAGGAGAATTAATTAATTCAATATGAACCTTTCATAACAAAAAATCTCTACCGATAGTTAAAACAAAATCTCTACTATATAGTGTTCTTTTATACAAATCTAATGGGTTTAATCTAGTAGAAATAGAAACAGATTCACTGCATTTGATTGACATGTTATTGCAGCCTAATAACATCTCAAATAACTACTAAACATATTTAGTGAGAACATAATTTCGCAGCAGATTGGGTTTTAAAATGGGTTCTTAAGAATAAATCAAATTGCGTCTTTTCAATAAATCAAGACTCGGCTTCATTTAGGACTATTATTAAAAAGTTTCAATATGGGTTATCTAAAACTTGAAAAATGATTATTTTATGTTTATATAAGATACTTTGCTATGCTACTAATTAGTAGAAGGTAAGGTAAAACGTGACCTATAAATCAAAATATTTTGTATTTACAATTTTTCAAGTCTAGGACATTAAACCCAATAGTAGAAATGAGGATAATACTACGGACCACAATCTAAATTCAATTTCATGAACATAAAAAAATACAGAAAAACCTAATTTCAAATAATAATAATAATAGAGTGTATCAAAAATTATTTTTAAACAAATTTCTACCATTTGTTATCAAATAAAGTTGGGTCAAACCATTGGACTCATAGTATCACTCTTTATAAGACTATATCAATGGACTTATTATTTATTATATTAATTATGTTTAGATTAATATTGACTGACATTTTATCCTTTACTTATACAAAATATGCTTAGTTAAAATGTTCTATGATAACAAAAATTCCCCTTTTCAAATATGCCTTTTTATACAATTAAACATCTTTCCATATATAAATGGTAGCTCATAAATATAATAGGTATCTAACTAAAACTAATATCCTGTTTCCTTTTCGCGTACTTGTATTGTATCTATCTATAAGACATACTACATGCATAGAAAAAACGAAAACATATTTTAAAGTATGAATTTAATTTTAGCTATTTTGCTGGTTTTGACTGTGCACTCACCTTTGTCGAGTGCTCAGCCCAGTGTGGAGCTGACTCTGGTTTCAAAGGATTTGGCTTCGTCTCTTGGTGTATGTAAACTTCTGTACGTACATCTCTATATTTTATCATTCATTCTAATCACCTGATTTATACACCTAATTACTTCTTACTTTATTATTATTATTATTATTATTTTGGCTGTAAATTATTTAGACGGGAGTTTACCAGGTTATTACCTGATCAAAGGATTCGGTACTGGTGCCAACAATTGGCTCCTATATTTAGAGGTTTTATTTATTTTTTATTATTCAGTCATAATTTTAACTTCACCAGAAGAAGAATGGACTACAACGACTATCATTGCCTTCTTCTTCTCTTTTTCCGACTCGGACAAGTTCAACCTGCCTCCTTTGATCAGCGCAGTTATGGATGTGGTAAAATAATTCAAACCAAGAATAACTTGAATGTTTAAGATTTATCTATGTAGAAGCTTAGATGCGAATTTTTTTCTCACTCTAGAAATAGAAACAGTAAAATAGTCATGTATATATAGGTGAGAAAACACTTGAGTACTTTACCTATGGGAGGTGAAAAATCTAAACAATGATTAAGGGATAATAACCTAGTCTGATTACTTTCTCAAATGTAGGTGCAAGTTCCTAGATAATCAAACTATGAACTCACAAGTGTAACAAAAACTATTCATTAAAACTTTGACCTTTGGATTTCTCTTTACCAAGGGGGGAGCCCCTCATATCTGATCCAAGTCTTCTCTTAACTACTCGGCTATTCCAAAAAATTCATACAAGTCTTCTTTTATGTGCAGTTAGCTCTTCCAAAACATTTTGTTTGAAAGACCTGAAGGGGCTACTGATATGGTCGAATATTGTTGGAAGGGAATTATGACGAAATCTGAAGGGGTAATTCAGACCCCTTCTACATCGGAATTTCAATGAACATTAGAGTTAAGTGGATTATGACTTAAATTTGTGTTAAACCCTTTCTGGTTTTGGGCATGACAATCTTTAAAACTTACCGGTATCCAAGACCCAACTCAGACGGCCCACAGATCCTAAAACAAACTATGATTATCCCAAACCACCTATATTAATGTGGTTGGAATTTTCTTTAGAAAAATAAACACTATGACACCCTCTATCATCTCTCTACCTTTTACTTAAAATCTAATATCCTATTGAGAAATTACCCAATTATACCCTACAATCAAAAATCATTCACACCATGTAATATAGATAATACCAGCTATAAAGTTAACAAAATTGATACCCATAAGACTTCTAAAGGAAGGCAGATTGAGTGGTCACTTACGTTATTTGGCTTTAACCAGAGACGAGTGTCTAGATCAAGTAGTGTTTTTTTTTCTAGTAACTTAATAATATATCTAAGACCTGTTATTTATCACAATAATAAGAAAAAACAGATATATAATGTTGTGTAACAAGTCAAGTGGCACACCTAGTTGTAAACATAAAATTATAAAGATAATATAATGATACGCAAGCTTCCAACTTCATCCCAGTTATGATAGCACTAAACTATATGTATATTATCACAATAGTTAAATTTTACATTGTATTATGAGAAACAACAGACATGGGATGATTCGTATAAATCCATTATTTCTGCTTAGCACATGATTATTATATCGGACTTAATACATGATTCTCATTCGAATTTAACAGATGATCCATGATTCGTGCTTAACCCATGATTATTTGGTCGGATATAACACATGATTGTTAGTTGGCTTTAACAAATGATTCATGATTCACTTTTGAAATATGATTCTCAATTTAGATTTTAACTCATGATTCTTAGTTCGCAATCAATCCATGATTGTCAATTGAAGATGAAGATTGTTAGTTTTGAAAAATTCTTTCTGAACAGTCTAGTTCTTATCAGTTGAAGATGAAGTATTAAATTTCCAACTTCAATTTCAAGTTGGTGAAGAGTATTACCTCAGCTTCTTAATCCTTCATGGAGATTTATGAATTTCAATAATCATCATTGGATTAGGTAATTCGATTTGAAATATTTCTAAAGCTAATGAACAACTGATCAAGCTTTTACTTTCAGAATTTACTCTTCTTACAACTCTATCTCATTATAACTTTCCATGTCTACAGGTTTGGAATGCTCTAGGTTTGTACCTAACCTTAGCCGCTTCCAAATCGTGTCTTCATCGATATTTTTCCAGGAATGAGAAAGAGTTTTCAAAAATCAACAGAGTTTTCCTTAAGGAAGTCTATTATTGTTTGAGAAGGTTTGGTTTAAAGCCCTAAATCGAAGATAAGATTCCAATAGTTCTCAGGACCCAAAGATTCAATGAAACTGGATTCAAGCAGTTCCTTTTTCAGGTGATTTCAAAATCTCTATTCAAATTAGGTTTATCATTTCTTTACGAATGATAGATTTGAGCCATCTTATGGAGAGCTCTTGATGTCTCTGATATTCTAATTAAGATTTTTTATCATGATTAATAGAAAATGTGGGATGTTTGTTGTTCCCAAAGAACTTCAAGGACTTGATGATCAGATTTTTATGCTTTTTCTTTTTTTAGGATTGCATTGTCAGTTTCTTTAGATCTCAGAGTAGGAGAAATGGGAAAACTATCAATGTTACTCTGATTAGGAGTAACATTACCCGATATCAAATTTTCATAGTCATTTGTTGTTGATAAAATGTATCCTTGTTCCAGCGTTTGAATTGCTTCAATGGTCTCTTCTTCTTGAGGAAATTTGTGATCTTGTTGTGTTGTATAAAGATTGTCGGTAGCATTATAATTATCAACAATAGTATCATTTTCATTTCTTATTATCTGATCCTTTATAGTATTTGTGTCTTGATTCTTTTGCATGTTGACTTGATTCTGGGTTGATACTGGTGGACTCTAATAAGGAATAATCACAACTGACTTGATTCCGGACTGGAATTCTTTTTGTTTAGTTGTGCCTCTCCTACTTTGATTTTCTTTGTTGTTGTCAATTAAATCATTTTTGGTAAGACCTTCTGCAAACTGTGTTTTTTCTTTATCTTTCATGAACATAACATTATCATGGCCAAAATGGTAGCATTTAGTACAATATTTAGGAAGATTTTTATAGCTGATATTCATCCAACAAGCCTAATTATCTCCATATCCAACCCAGATGTGGTATTTAATTTTTTTAGAGACATCAATCTCTATCCACGCGTAAAAAACATTGAAATATGCTCTATTTTTATCTCAGATTACCAGCTAAGAGGGTTGTCTAAAGATGTTGCTATATCCTGAATTATACTCTTGTTGAAAATATATCTGGGAACCTGTTCTATCATGATCATATACAGGAGTATTAGGCATTCATATCTAGGATCAAAGTTTTCTTGCCATTTTAGAAGCCGTATGGATCAATCTCCAATAGACCAGACTGTTCTGCTCCATATTTTACAGACATCATCTTTATATTTGAATTCTAGCAGCATGTGCCTAGAATCCATGACTGCAATGTTGTATTCTCCTTTGAATTTCATTTTATTTAGGAACCCATTGAGAAGTTTCCTCTTAGGTAAACCTTTAGAAAGTTTACCTATAAGGGTGTGTTTTGAGACTTTAGTTAGACATTCTTGGACCTCTTTAGAGTAGTAAAGAGAAATATGATATGATTTCTCTATAATGTTAATTGGCTTGAATTCTTATTGGGATCTGTTCTATTTTACTGTATCTGCTTATTATTTGTTAGCCTTGATTGAAGAACTTTTATCTAGTTTCTTTTGCACGGGGTCTTCAATCGATAAAAGAACTAGGAATTCTTCTATTTCAGAATTGTTTGTATTATTAAGCACCATGATAGGAAAAACCAGAAAACCAGAAAGAATCATATGATATTGAAAAATATTTCTTGCATAAAAAGAGGAAGGAAGAATGAGGCATATTCAAGCTTTTTGGAGATTTATCGTGACTTCTTCGAGCATTTATGCTTCCTAACCTTGGACCCTCTAATTATTAATTTATCTATATTAGAAAAAGATAATTTATATCAAATTTATCTTTTAAATAGCTGAAAGTAAATAGTTTGCCCCATGAATGTTAAATGCACATTGACTATTTTCCAAAGATCACTATACAAGTTATTATGATTTTTCCTAGGCACGTGTATCATAAATTACAAATATATAGATAGATAAAGCAATAAAATTTACATTGCTCTATTTTTATATCAATAAATCTTGGCGTCTATCGTTAAAAAAAACTTTATTTGTATACATTATGTTTCTGATAATTTAAGAAAACTAATTTTATCTAATATTTTTAAAATTAATATAAAAATATTGTTACGCTGTTTTGTATTTTTTTCATCAAAATATGTAAGTTTTTGTCATTTTCATAGCAAAATTCCTATAAAGTTTCTGATAAATTTTTAATACATTTACGATAAATTACAATGGTACTTCACAAAATTCACACGTATCTATGATTTTTGGATAATAACAAAAAAAACATAATTTTTTTGATAACAAATAAATTTCCGATAATGATGGAGTTTATTGTCTTTGATCGAATAATTTTTCTTGATATATCAATAAAAAAGACGGTTCGTATGGTTAGAAAAAAAATCGACTATAAAAATAAACCATATTCCAGTTTACCAAATTAACCGAAAAAACCTACTTCAACTAAATTTATAAAATTCACATACATCCACGAGATTAAAAACAACAAATTGGAACATAAAAAGGAAAAACCCAAAAACTAAAATTTGTAAATAAATAAAAAATTAATGAGTTTAATAGTTTCTATATAACGTGTTTGATTATAGAAAAATCTTCGATATTTTATTAGTAATATATAATTAATGTAACAAAAGATAATATCAATTTAATAAAATACTTTGCTCAATTAATTTGTTGTATGCTACTAATCAATACAATACAAGATAAGGTAAACCTATAATTCAAAATATTTTGTATTTACAATTTTTCAAATCGAGAAATGAGAATAATACTACCGACCACAATCTAAATTCAATTCCATGAATATCAAAAAATACAGAAAAATCTAATTTCAAGAAAAAAAGAAAATAGTATACTGTAACAAAAATTATTTTTAAACAAATTGCTACCATTTGTTATCAAATAAAGTTGGGTCAAACCACTCATAGTAGCACTCTTTTAGCCTATAAGACTATATCAATGGACTTATTATTTATTATATTAATTCTGTTTAGATTAATATTGACTGAAGTTCTATCCTTTACTTATACAAAAGATACTTGGTTATATATTTATTGTATACTCTTTTATGTTCTGTGATAAAAAGAAAATTCCCCTTTGCATATATGCCTTTTTTATACGATTAAACATCTTTCCATATATAAATGGTAGCTCGTAAATATAATAGCCATCTAACTAAAACTACGTGCATAGATAAAACGAAAGAGACAAGAAAAACATATTTTAAAGTATGAATTTGATTTTAGCTATTTTGCTGGTTTTAACTGTGCACTCACCTTTGTCGACCGCTCAGCCCAGTGTGGAGCTGACTCTGGTTTCAAAAGATTTGGCTTCGTCTCTTGGTGCATGTAAGCTTCTTTACTTACATATCTATATTTTATCATTTGTTCTAATCACCTGATTTATACACCTAATTACTTCTTACTTTATTATCATTATTTTTTTGGCTGTAGATTGTCTAGACGGGAGTTTACCAGGTTATTACCTGATCAAAGGGTTCGGTACTGGTGCCAACAATTGGCTCCTATATTTAGAGGTTTTATTTATTTTTTATTATTCAGTCATAATTTTAACTCGTGTTCTTTATATTGAATAATTCAAAGTACTGATTGAAATTGAAATACAGTTGATCACAACTACTGAAACTTTGTCATGACAAAGATGTTTTGGTGAAGAAACAAATCTTGGGCATATCTTACTTTGATTCTTAATCTCAAGAATATATACACATTTTCAAAATTGTATAAACATTATAGATGAATAATGTTAGGGAGGTGGATGGTGTAACACCGTTGAGTCATGTTTAGAGAGAGCAAAATTATGGCTTGGATCCACAAATTACCAGCCCGATCCACGCGCTTTTTACTTTGATGGAATCCTCAGCAGTAACCAAACTGTTAATCCAGGTAGTTTTTCCAGTAAATTAAATGTTGATTTCAATAATTTTGATGTTTTGATCAAAGGTTAATAAACGTTAGGTGGGTCTGAAACAGGTTGAGTGATGCATATTGTTTTAGGCCGTTGCCGAAACTGCATTCTCAGCCTATTTTTAGAACACTGTTTTTATTATATAGTAAATTATAAATTATACCATGGTATATAACTACATTTTTATTTCAATTCTACTAGACTTTTACAATTGGAACATAGTGCGTTTCCGATATTGTGACGGAGCTTCATTTGCCGGAGACGGCATGTACCAAAACGGGGTAATATATTTTTACACCTAACTTCCTCTTTTTTGTGTTAGTATGTTTTCTTTAACATTTTATTGATTATAATCTTCTGTTCATGTCTGTGAACCGGCAGACATCACAACTTTATTTCAGAGGACAAAAAATCTGGGAAGCAATCATTCGTGATCTTCTACCACAAGGGTTAGCAAATGCCGAAAAGGTAGGCTTCTTTAATTTTATGACAATATTAAAACATGTTAAAGTCGTGCGGGCCTCCGGATGCAAAACCGACAATATCATATGTAAAGTCGGATTAATAAACAGGTTATTTTATTACTGTCATTAGGCTTTGCTGTCTGGTTGCTCGGCTGGTGGTTTAGCAGTCTATTTGCATTGTGACAACTTCGCTGGGTATCTGCCTAAAACGACGACTGTCAAATGCTTAGGTGATGCTGGGTTTTTTCTCGATGCGTAAGTAATCAATCCATTACTTTCCAAGTTATGATATTAATGTTATATATGCATATAATTCTCAGATTTAATGATTAAACAGGGAAGATATTAGTAAGCAGCGCACCATGAGGTCTTTCTTCCAAAGTGTTGTTTCATTTCAGGTACTCTCCCTAGCTTTGCATTTATGTTTTCAACTTTCAAAGAGGATTTTGGTTATCTTCACTGAATAAATTTGATAGGGAGTCGAAAAAAATCTGGACAAGACTTGCACAAGTTCATCCACCGATCCATCTCTGGTAAGTGATTTAGTTATAGGTTTTCTAATACATATGTTATATATAGAACTGCATAGTTGATCAACTTATTCTGTTTTAATCTCAGTGCTTTTTCCCACAATATGCTCTGGGATATATCCAAACACCGATTTTCGTCTTGAACTCGGCCTATGATTACTTCCAGGTTCGTATATCCCGATATTAACAACAACATTACATATATAGTATTTAGCACTAGTAATGTATGTGGTTGTATGTGAAACAGTTTCAATTCAGCTTTGTACCAGCTTCTGCTGATATACCTGGTTATTGGGCTCAATGCAAGTTGCACCGAGAAGCATGTAGCCAGCAGCAGATTGATATTCTGCAAGGTTTTTTTTTATTTTTAACGAATTATATTCAGTTAATAATTGTGCTATGTTTCTCGGCTCTATGTTTTATACGAATTCTTTGTTTTCAGGTTATCGCGATGAAATGATCACGGCTTTGAAACCATTTTCCGACTCGAGTCAAGGCGGGATGTTTATAAACTCGTGCTTTGCTCATTGCCAAAGTGACTCAGTAACATGGAACGACATGTATCCCCCTAGAATAAACAATAGGGTAATGAGTATTTTCAAAAATTTATAATTTTAATTAAAGAATATAAACATGTTTGTCATAACTCTCTTGCTGTATTTTTTTCAGAAAATTGCAGAAACAGTTGGGGATTGGTACTTCAGTAGAAATACAGCTAAAGAGATTGATTGCCCATATCCTTGTGACAATACATGTTATAACCTTATATAATACACTACTGCTTGTCAGGTACACAAACATATTTACCTAAGCCACATTACTGCTAGCTTATTATTAGAATGCACCTAGTCATGATATAATTTATAGAATTTGAATAGAGTTAGCATATGTATTTTGATAGAATGGATTTGCTAATATGTGAATGTTGCAGGTTATGATATGAACCTGTTTTAGGGGGCATCATCAAGATTGAAGAAGCCGGTATATGATACTATCTGAAGACAGAAAGGAGTTCAAGTTCGATTGAATAAAATTTATATATGTAGAAAGAGAGTTTTGATGAATTAATTACCTTTTTTTTTCCATCTCTCTTGTCTCACAAAGTAAAGCTTTTTACACTCTCAAAATATAAAGTTAACAAAATAAAGCCTTCTAAACTCTAACGAACAAAAATATAGCTTTCTAAACTCTTAACGATTTAAACTTGGGATGAGTCATTGGACGAACAAATCGATAAAATTAACTTCACGCACTTAGGTTCTAGTAACAAATAATTTTGAAAATGTTAAACTTCCACAATATATGGAACAACAAGTTGAATAACAAATATTTAAAAACAAACCTTGCATAATCGTTTTTTTATTAACTAAAATATTAAATAAATATAAAATTGTGGTCGATAGCGAGAAAAAATATGTCTAAACAAACTACCAATCGAAAAAATATTGTCTGAAAAAAAGGTTCAGAATTATTGAAAAAACTAGTAAAAGTATACTAGTGAATTAAAAGAATAATTCGGTCTTAGATGTAGAAAAAAAAACAACAAAAACCGTATATTAATATGAATATATGGATACTAGTCAAATGAGATAGTGAGTACGATAGCTAATGAGATATATTGGTACCACCCTCTTTTAAAATCACAATGTAACAATAATAAACATCGAGAGTTGGTCACTAGGATTATGAAATCGAGATGCCGATTGAGCATTATTGAAGATACCAACGACCTGCAAAGTTATTGAGTAAATGGAAGTGAGATTGTCCCGAGCTAAAAATGATGACGAATGAAATGACAACCAATTTCGACGTGCTTCATCCTCTTATGGAAAAAATATATTTTTTTTGGAATACACATGACACATTTGGTATAAGAACATAAGGAACTCAACTTAATAATAACTCTCATATCTGCAAGACACAACACTAATCAAACAATGTTACATGAAGTCAGTGCAATAACAAGGTACGCGACATCGATAGAAGATCTAGAAACAACATCATGTTTCTTACCTCTCAACAAGATTAATGAGTCTTCAAGTAAAACACATAAACCAATGGTGGACTTACAATCATTAAGATCCTTATCCCAATCAACATCAGTATAGGCGCGCAAAGCGAGTAAAGATAGCGAAAGAATTGAGTGTTACAAAGATGTCTCAAAATACGAAAAAACCTCTTAGTGGTTAGAAGTATGACCAGTAAGAAACTAACTAAACACATAAACAGTATGTGTTATGTCTGATAAGGCAATAAACCACCGAGCTCGAGATTATAAATATTAATTGTTGAGTGAAATAAATGTATTTGTCATATTTTTGTACTTGTTATTAGTTAGAGGAGAATATTCCTATGGGTTGGAAAGTGAGGGACCAAGTTGTAAAAGTGGAAGGACCACAAAGGAAATAGGTGGGGGCCACCTCACCCACTATATAAGGGAGCCCCTTTTTCGTGGGTTGGTGGGCATTTTTAAATACATTCTCTTTCTACTTTATCCCTCTACACTTTCCTCTCTAGTCACATCAAACACTAGATCCAAGATTCTTAATTTAGTTAACTTATCATTGGCGCCGTATGTGGGAAAAGAGTGATACCTGAAGGTCACATTATTTCCTGAAAATCACGACTAACCGAAATATGAACGACGAGATGACTCAGGACAAGATCGGGAGAGTTTCAACCCGAGCTGGATCACAGTCTGAAGGCGACACATTCCCCGACCATGACCATTATAGACGAGGTCGGGATAAGCGATCAACTCTAATCATGACAAGAAGACAGTTAATTGACGAGATTGCGAAGCTGAACACTGAAAAGGAAAAAGCGTTGAACGAAAAAATGATCCGAGAAAGGAAAGGTGAGAAACATATGATTGACACCGACGGAGAAGACTCTTCGGGTGAGAATCGAAACAAGAATAATTCCCATGGCCGAGGCTGTCGGGAACTCAAACTAATTTGGGAGGTGGAAAGAAGGGTCAAGCGTCCTTCAAAACTAGATCGAGACGATTCCACCGATTTCACTATCGACGAATCTTCGAGTAAAGAACCCTCATGTAGAATCAGACGCAATAAGCTAACAAGGAAGAGCAGATCCTGACGCAATAGAGCAAGGTTGTTCAACTCACCAAAATACAAGAGGGACAGCACGGAAAAAAGAACACCGAACTCTCATGAGAAAGAGAAAATGGTGACATCAAGTAAGGAAGAGCGGGTAGTATTGCCTCAAGTTCAATGGCAACCGTCGAGAAGCCAAACACGTGGGTACAGGGTCAGGAGCCAGTTCGTCAATCCACATAATGAGGGATTGTATGGGATTCCCACTGAAGGCCACGATGCTGGTGCTTATAGATTTGGACTCAATTGGAGGCATCACCATTGTCGGATGATATATTTTCGAGACATCTCCCGAAAAGATTTGACATATCAAAGCTCGAAAATTATGACGACAAAGAGGATCCAAATAATCATTTAGACGCCTTCAAAATATTTATGTTGAGTTTCGACAACGACGACAAGCTTTTGTGTCGAGTTTTTTCAATGACTTTCAAAGATCATGCCTCAAAATGGTACAGCATGTTTCCGCAAGGCTGCATAAAAAACTTCTGGATGTTCTGGGTAATGTTTCGGCAACAATTTGTTGGAAGCAAGAGCTTCCGAGCAAATGGAGACACGATTGTCAAATGTAGGAAGAAGGTGAGACAAAGCCTCAAGGATTATACTAGGTGTTTCATTGATGCTAAAATAAATCTAGACCATTGCGAAGATAACGTGGCATTAACGGGGTACCGGCTAAGATTACTTATGGGACCAATGAAACAAGTTGTGACTACGAAACAGACGTTCATTTTTTCTACCCTTTAGGCTCAGGTGGAAAAACAAAGATTGATTGAACAGATAGAGGCATCCGAACTGGCTGCACAAATCCAGCAGACCGCGCAAGCCACAATCGCTACTAGACAGAATAATGAGTCAAGCTATATCCTGCAACCTCAATCAATTAATATACTTCCCCCCAATGCCCAACCTAACCCGGTCAAAACCCAAGTGTCTCATGTACAAAAGGTCAAGCATAACAACTAAGTGGTCACCCGACCCATTTCTAACAAATGAATCCAACCCGCTCACTATGCCTACCTGACCGATTGTATGTCAACCATTTCCAAGAAGACCAAAAAGAGTGGAATTTGACGAAGACCATTTACAATCCCGACCCCCCGGGAGAGCAGGAATAATCGATACTGTAGATATCACGAAGAAGTAGAACATGACACAAAAGATTGTATCTCTTTGAAAAAGAAAATACATATGTTGGTGGAGAATGGGAAGTTACTTGAGTACGTGAAGAAACTGGTACAACAAGGAGATGCGTCCAAAGAGACTGTGGCAGTACAGAATTCCGGAGACAGCGATGGTCATAATAGAGGTTACCGATCTCTTCAATGTATCTGTTAAATACCTTGATCCCGATGTCAATCGCAACGTCATTGGAGTCATCGAATAAGAAGTTATGGAGGGTTGGAAGAAGGTAAGTAGTCTCTGTCAGTTTTTTGAGTCTCTAACAATCTTTGGAGGCGATTCAATGGCAGGAACCACCAATTCTTCTCGAAAGCAGCACATCGTGAATCTGGCAACCCAATTATAATCTCGGACATCTTCCCTATGCACGGGAGTCCATAAAAACTCCTATACTTCGACGACGACGATATGAGGGATATAGCAGGCCCTCATGAATACGTTGTCGTAATTAGGGCGGCAATTGCGGGGGAGGAAGTTCGTTGTATACTTGTGGACACCGGAAGTTCCGCGAATATAGTTTTCTCGTCTACTTTTGGTCAGTTCAAGAAACCACCGGTGATTTCAAGGTCAGATCGGACTATTGTTCGGTTCAAAGGGTCAACGAAAGTGGTAATTGGAGAATTTGAAGGCATAGTGCAGCTTGGCCGCGGATTGTTTAAGAAAGAGGTTACAGTTCTATATGTGGTTGTTGATGCACCCGTTTTGCACAATGCCATTTTCGGCAGATCATGGCTGTCACGAGTGCACGTGGTGACATCCACAGTTTATCAATGTTTAAAATGTGTGGTCGGGAACAATGTAGGAGCCGTAAGAAGTAGTCAGAAGGCACCCTGAGAATCCTACCGAGTCGCGCTGGCGGCAAAGGGCGACCAAGAAATGGTGCATGCAAAAGACTAGCGGTTAATGGGGGTTCTTTTTGGGTCACTACCGGTAAACGATCCTTGAGAAGCCCCCGGTTTGCTAACTACTGATATTGATTGTGAAAATTACGAGTTCACAGAAGGGAAGAGTTTGAAGCTCAGAACCAATTTATCACCAGAATTCCGTAAGAAATTGATTTCGTTGTTGGAGGAAAGATTACATTTATTTCCTTGGTGATCGGAAGATGTAACCAGGGTTCCAGATGACTTAATTATCTATAGTTTAGCAGCTAGCCGAAACGTCTGACCTATTGCACAGAAACGTCGGGCATTCTCACCATAAAAAGCAGAAATTATACTATGGGAAATTGAAAGGATGATAAGCATCAGACACATCAAAGAATCAAAGTATCCATTATGGACCTCCAACCCTGTTCTGGTCAAAAATAAAAATAGCAAGTGGAGGATGTGTGTGGACTTCACAGACCTCAACAGGGCATGTCACATAGATCCATTTCCGATGCCGAGAATCGATGAGTTGGTTGATTCAATGTCAGGAAACAAGTTACTTTCTTTCATGGATGTGTACACCGGATACAACCAGATCAAATTAAACCCGACCGACCAGGAAAGCACGACTTTCATAATCGGGCGAGGACAATACTGCTACAAGGTGGGGCCCTTCAGGATGAAAAATGCATGCGCAACGTATCAGAGATAAGTATTCAAGACATTCGAGAAACAGATTGGGAAAAACGTGGAAGTTTACATTGACTACATGCTCGTCAAAAGTGAGACTGACGATAACCATCTTGTTGATCTGAGAGAAACCTTTGATAGCCTAAGGGATATAAACCTTAAGCTAAACCTGAGAAATGCTCTTTCGGCGTTCGATCATGAAATTTTTAAGGTTTCTTAGTCAGCGAAAAGGGGATTGAAGCAGACTCGACCCAGTTGCAAGCTTTAACTAGCATGGCACCCCCAAGGAATGTCAAAGAAGTTCAGATACTAACAGGGAGGTTGGCAGCTTTAAATCAATTTATCTCTCGTTCCTCTGAAAAGTGTGCCCCGTTTTTTCAGGTTTTAAGAAATGCTAAAGCATTTGTGTGGACATCAGCCTGCGATGAGGCTTTCGCGGGGATAAAAAATTACTTGTCATCCCCGAACGTTTTAACAAAGCCCCAGAAGGGAGAAATTTTATTTTTGTACATAGCGGTCTTCATTATGCAGTGAGTGCACCTTTGGTCAGCGAGTCAGAGGTCGTCCCTAAAGCAGTTTACTTTGTAACAAAAAGTTTGTTAGATGCAAAAACGAGATTTTTCAAGCTTGAAAAGATGGTGTTGACCTTAGTTACCGCGGCGCAAAAGATGCAACCATACTTTCAGGTTCATTCGATAATTGTCAAAACATATTTTCCCCTCAAGTACGTGTTGCAACGACTAGATATCTCTAGAAGAATGTCAAAATGTTCGGTCGAATTGGGCGATTTTGATATTGATTTTGAACCACGAACGACTATAAAAGGCCAAACTTTAGCTGATTTCTTGGTAGAGTTTTATTCGGGTCAACCAGAAGAAGTGGAATTTCTCGAGGCCAGCAGACCAGAGAAATGGGTAGTCCGAACTGATTGAGGCTTAAATATCAGCGGATGCGGGGCGGGCATCAAATAACCACACCTTTGGGAATAATAATGCACCAGGCAAGCGCAACTACTCTAGTGGAATAAACTCTAATAATGATGAAGAAGTGGGTGAGAGTTTAAGTGCTGAACTCAGAAGTCCCAAAAAAGATGGTGGTGAAGAAAAATCCGAAGAGAACAAGGCCTAAGGATATGTATTTTTTTGTTTTGAAAGACTAAAGTCATTGGATGGCCAAGGAATGTTTTTGTACCAGTGGTCGGTTGATTCTGATCGATTCTAATTATCACAGTCCCCTTTGTTTAAATTTTGTTTATATCTTTTATGGCCAATTTTTAAATAGCCTTTAATATTTCAGAAGTGTTGAACAAAAGTATTCAGCATCTCTGACCACATGTGTTTAATAGTTGTGATCAAGTGTTAAGCATTTTTTATCAACTCAAGAAGACTCGAGAGCCGCGATGTTGAATAAGCATTTAATATTTGAATTGAAACAAAATTGCACCGGTCTTTTAAAAAAGGCATCATATTGCATTGAAAAACCCGGACACCTCATTAAATCTCCCCGCGCCACCAGGGTAGGAAATAGTATGCCCCCTAATATTTATATTGATATTTAAAAATTAAATATTTACAAAATAGCCTTATTCTAAGTATAACCTGAGATGCTCAACGTTCCATGGGTGTTTTAGAGCTCTCCATTCTTTGTCTTGGATCCTGTATGTTCCTAGTTTTATATTGTCACATATCACATAAGGGCCTTCCCAGTTCGGAGCTAGCTTACCGAACTTCTTTTCCTCGGTGTGTAAAAAAACCTTTTCTTAAAACGTTGTCCCCTATTTGAGTATCCTTTCTTTTAGCTTTGGAAGCAAATCTACTCATCATCAAGCCTTGGTAATGTGTTGTTGTCATATGTGCTTTAACCTTTTTCTCTTCTATCAAGTCGAACTCATTCCTAACTAATACATCATTAGTCGGTTCAGAATAGTTTTGAACTTTGTGTGATGGTAAAGTAGCTTCTATGGGAGTAATTTCATCCATCACATATACCAAAGCAAAAGGAGACTCTTGTGTGGAAGCCCGAGGAGTAGTTTGATAGGCCTATAATACTTTTTGTAAATAACTTGGCCCTTTTCGTGCAGCTCCTTCCAAATTCTTCTTTAATACAAACAAAAATAGTTCTATTTGCAACCTCAACCTGGCCATTTGATTGAGGGTGGAAAGGAGAAGAAAAACAATGTTGAATCCCTTTAAAGGTACAGAAGGCTTCCATGTTTTTATTATCAAACTGTGGCCCATTGTCTGTAGTGATTTTCCGGGGAAACCCAAATCTGCAACATATGTTAGATACAATAAATTTAATAACTTCTTTAAAAGTGGTTCCTGCTAGAGGAGCTGCCTCTATCCACTTAGAGATATAGTCAATGGCGACTATGATTGTTCTACATCCACCGGATGCCATAGGAAGAGGCCCAACTAGATTCATACCCCCCATCTGGCAAAAGGTACATGTTCAGATATGGATTCCATAGGAACTGCTGGCACATGCATTTCATTCCCATATTTTTGGAAAGGATCACACTTTTTCATTATTATTTTAACATCTGCCATTATGGTTGGCCAGTAGTATCCTGCTAACATAACTCTTCTGGTTAAGGCCCTATAGCCACAGTGTGCAGAACTTTCTCCATCATGTAGCTCAGATAATACAACTTGGGATTCTTCAAATCCTAAACAACGTAAGAGAGGTATGTTGAAAGATTTTTTCCAAAGAACCTCTCTTAGTATGAAGAAACCATGAGCTTTATACTTAATCTTTCTTGCTACAGCTTTATCCGGAGGTAATGTCCCATCGGAGATGTATTGGAGAATAGCATATCTCCAATCTTTAGGTTGGATAACAAGTATACTCATATTTTTCTCACTCTCTTTTTCCCGATCTGTTTGTATGGATGGGAATTCTTGTACAAGAATCTATGGGTAGGATTTAGAATAGGATGTAGTTGCCAAAAAATCTTCCAGAGTGTTTTCCGATCTAGAAATGTGCTCATAATAAATATTTTTGAAGTTTGCGGCAACTTCTTTCAGCAGAAGCAAGTATTTAATGAACTGTTCTTTCTTTGCTTCAGATTTCCCCTGAACATGGTGAATGAGAAATTGAGAATCAATCATTAACCGGAATCTCTTCGCCCCACATAAGAGAGCCAACTTAAGACCTGTTATGGTTGCTTCATACTCAGACTCATTGTTAGAAGCTTTGAACCCAAAACAAATGGTCTGATACATCTTGCCACCAAATAGATATTATTAGACAAATCCCAGCTCCACACCGCATAGTACTTGATCCACCATCGGTTCGAACTACCCATTCTTTCTTAGATCTGTTATCTGGTTCCTGTCTGGAGGATCTATCAGCATGAAACTCCACCAAGAAGTCAGCCACTGACTAGGCTTTGATTTTTGTTCGAGGTGCAAAGCCAATATCATAATCACCCAACTCCACTGACCACTTGGTCATTCTGCTTGATACATCAGCTTTTTGAAGAACATTTTTCAAGGTGAAAGATGTTCGAACAACAATGGAATGAGCTTGGAAGTATAGTATCATCTTTCTTGCTGGAATTACTAGGACTAACACCAATTTTTCCAACTTCAAATATCTTTTTTCAGCGTCCAGCAGAATTTTACTGATGTAATACACTCGACGAGGATAATTGTCCACCTCTCTCACTAGAACAACACTTATTGCATATTCTGATACAGTTAGATACACATAGAGATTTTCCTGTTGAACATGTTTGAAAAACATTTTGGGTGAGGATAAATGATTCTTAATTTCAATAAAAGCTTGGTTACATTGTAGAGAACAATTAAAGTCTTTAGCATTCCTAAATACTTGGAAGAATAGAGCGCACTTGTCTGATGATCTTGAGATAAACCTATTCAACGCAACCAATCGTCCTGTTAACCTTTGAACTTATTTAACATTCCGAGGAGGGTCCATTTCTAGTGAGGAATTAAGTGTATCCGGATCAGGCTGAATTCCTTTCTGACTTATTATGTAGCCCAAGAACTTTCCAGATCGGACCCCAAATACACACTTTTCAGGGTTCAATTTTAAATTCACAGCTTCTAAATTGGAGAATGTCTCGTGAAGATCGGATATATGTGAATCTTCCTCCAAGATCTTAACCATCATATCATCTATGTAAACCTTTATGTTACTGTCAATCTAACTAGAAAAAACTTTGTTCACTAGCCTCTAATAAGTGGCCCCAACATTTTTCAATCGGAATGACATCACCTTGTAACAATGAAGACCTCTGTCTGTGATGAAAGTAGTGTGATCTTGATCCTTCGGATCTACTTGTATCTAGTTGTACACTAAGAAGGCATCCATATAGGATAATAGCTTGTTTCCAGAGGTAGAATCCACTAGCTGATCTGTTCGAGAAACATGATAAATATCATTAGGGAAAGCCCTATTAAGATCATTGAAATCAATGCAAATACGCCACTTGCATTTTTTTATTCACTAGCATATGGTTGGCAGTCCATAAAGGGTATTAAAAAAATTTAATGTGACCCATCTTGGTTAAACGGTCAACTTCTTGTACAATCACTATTGCACCATGCAAAAACATGTTGATTTTTTTACCAAAAAGGATAATAATCGGTGTTTCAATTCCGGTGCTAGCTTGGAACCAATCTTAACAGTCTTGCCCTCTGTAAGGGAGTGAGTTTCAACCTCCTCAATTGGTATTATCACACTGAGATCCTCCGTCGGATCATCAATTTCATTTTCCTCAGCAGAATGCTCCAGTAGCTGCTAATATTCATTAATCTAGAATGCCTCTAGACTTTTAGGGGCAAGGGTGGTCGCATAACATTCCCTGGCCATCTTCTGACTGCTCCGGACAATACCTACTTATCCCTGGACATCATACTTTAAACATTGGTGGACTGTGGAGGCCACAACATGCATTATGGAGAGCCAAGATCTCCCAAATATTGCATTGTATAATGTTGGGAAATCCACCACAACAAACAACACTCTTACCATTTATTTAAAGGGCACATTCCCCAACAATACGTCCTCTTCAAACTCCCCAATCACATCTGGATAACAACCTGTGAAGCCTACAATGGTTATGTTCGATCGTTGTATAACCGAAAGGTTTCTCATTTTATTATAGGAGCTGAAGAATATGATGTATGCCAAACAACCCGTATCAATCAGAATTCTCCGTATATCGTTTCCCTCTATTCAAGCTCATATTGCCAGTGCATCTACATGGGGCCCTGCAATGTCCCTCAGGTCATCCTCATCAAAAAATATAAATGGGGATGGGGATTGACACTGATAGGTGGACATCTCACCATCCAATAGGGTGGCCAAATTGTGAATATGCCTCTTCCTTGATGAAGTGGAAGGTGTAGTCATTGTATCTCCTCCGAAAATAGTTAATGATTCAAAAAAATTGATCAGTCCGGAAACTGTCTTGGTTTTGTATGTTATCACCCCACCTGATTCTGACTCGGATCTAGATCCAGATACTCAGAGTCTACATCAAATCTTTCAACAATCACCATTGCACCCTCTTGTGTAGATGTCCTAGGATTGTTTAAAGGACTTGTACGGGGAGCATTGGTTTGCGCATTATTTGGTTTGCTTCCATTTTGCTTTTTAATGTAGGCCTCCAACTTTCCCCTTTCAATGAGGTTCTGAACCTCCTGCTTTAATGCTCTGGAATCCTGAGTATCATGGCCTATGTCATTGTGATATTGACAAAAACGAGTGCTCCGGTTTTCTTAGGGGGACTGCAACGCTGCTGGTCTTCGAAAATACACCTCATTATTAGTCTTGTCATAAATTGTAGCCACACTATCTCCTAACTCAGCGAACCACTCAGGCTGGACCCAAGGCCCCCTCTTAGTTCTGGTTTGTTGGCCCTGAGTTTAGTTGGATTGATTTTGGCTTGAACGATTGGACCCCAGAAGGCAACCCAGAACGTATCAAAATTTCTTATACACCCCTGAGGGAGACTGTTGTACCATTTAAGGGGACTCCCTGTGAAAGTTTGGGAGAAAGCTCTACACAATAGCTTGTAATCATCGTCAAAATTCATCATAAAGTTCTTGAACTGTTCCAGATGGTTGTCTGGATCTTGACTCCCATCGTATCTCTCCATCTTGGATCTATCAAACCTTTTAAAAGATATCCGGAGAGTATTTTTACAGACAAAGGCGATTGCCTCCAATTTTTGCTGCGACTGAAAACGGTATCTTCATTAGGGGTTGCAAAAATATCCAGTTCAGAATAAAAGACAAAAGGATAAATCGGCAACTGATCAATATGCCTACTAGTTGACCCTTTACCCTGGTGCTTCTTAAGCCTGTCATGTCTATCCCGCTTCCTTGAGTGCTTTTTAGTTATCATTTTCTTTTTAGATCTTCTTTCATCACTACTTGAAGATAATGATTCCTCAAGTTCTACTTCATTTGATGAGCTGCTGGATGACCGAGATACAAACGTTTCAACAGGCTTAGATCGGTATGTCTTTTTGGAACTAAGATGGGTTTTCAAAGACTACTCATTTTCTCTAGGATTGTCAGTGTGGTGAAGTACTGACGCTCCAGATTCTGCTTGTTTTATTGCTCTCAGCGCCTCTATTTCAGCCATCAGCTAGTCTTGCTCCTCGATGCTATATTCCTTGTTTTCTCTTGCACCTTCCACCTCTGGAGGTGGAACATTTTGCCCATATGGATCCATCCAAACTACTTTGTTTGCTGGTTTTAAATGTGAAATTCATGCACCATTGTGTTCTCACTGTGGTTTCCAGTTTGGTGTGGTTTATTTCTGTCTTAGGGTAATTTTGTAAAGTGTTTTGGATGTTTTGTAGAATTTAATGTTTAGAGTTGTGGGTAGTGAGATAATTAAGTGGTGTGCTAGTAATAAATTCCCTTATTAATGAAAGTGGTTGGGGTATTTATACTTAATTACTGACCCATGGTCTTATTGGGTCGGATCGTGAAGTCAGGTCAAGTTTAATGAGCCATTAGTAATCTGGTTAGAAGTGACCAGCAGCTAGCTTAGTCAACATTTAATACATTTGTCCTATCCAGAATTTTATTATAGTCGTCATGGTCCGAATTTCTCATCAGATGAAGTCAAGACACGATAACTCAAATATCCGAACTCATCAAAGATAACTGAGACTATCATTATTTTTAATTTTATGAACCCAATGAAACAACTTGTATGAAGATATATTTCGATTTTTTAAGCTGTTAAAATAAATCGTTTATGAGTTTCTAAACTCTTAAAAAGTTAATGATGTTTTTTAAGCAAAGAAATATCTTTATTAATATTAAGGGTCCAAATCGAAGTAATTAAAAGATAAAGACAGATAGAGTAAATTTACAAAGATAGGGACTTGTTGAGTAAAATTACAATTTAAATATGAGAGAGCGCCAATTTTTGTAAAATATAAATTTTCCCTCCTAACTTAAATCGGGTTCGAGCTTGAAACTTTTGAAATCTTTCTTACTGAATAAATCATTGAAAGCCTTTTCTTCTTCCAAATTTTCCAAAACTACCAATTTGAGATCGAATCCATGATTAAATATAGCATTATTAATAGGTTATTCTTATTTTTTCAAGAAACCAAGAGTCCCGATGTCCAGCTCAACTTTATTTCACCTTCAGATCCAAGCCTCCACCATTTCCAAACATCTTCAATCATTGTGTCACCTGAACAAAACTACAGGAGGAAGAACAACCACATACCAGAAAAACAGAGAATTTTTTTGATTTAATCGGGATTAATATATCTCATGTCTAAGCTTTCAAGAACAGCAATGGCCAAAAGATTGTTTGGAGCATCGTAATGATCAAAATATTGATTTTCTTTGCATTTCAGAGTCCATTTAGCAAGCCAGTCTACGGTTTGGTTATGGACTCTGGAAATATGTCTAATGGTCATTTTGGGATGAATAAACTTTCTGCATATCGAGAGATGGGAGTCAAGGTACCAGGCAGATATCCCAGCAGCAAGTAAGTTGATTAACAATAAATAATATGATTCAATATCGATTTCAGTCTAGTTATTTTGTTTGCAGATAATAAGGCTTTCCAATAAATCTTTGTACTCTGCGACCAAAGGGGTTAGTTTATCGAAGATGATGCAAGTTCCAAGAATGATATCACCTTCACTATTTCTAATCAGTATCCCTCAACTAGACTCCTCATTATGAAGGCAAGCTCTGTCCATATCGATCTTCATTTTTCTTTTTTCTGGTGCAATCTATTTAAGGTAAACAGTTTTTTTTTTGTTTCTGTTCTTAATATATTTACATCCGAAAGCGATACCTGCAGCAAAAGACTTAAACCAATGTTTACTGGTTAGCTTGTTAGACATGTCAATTCCATAAATAATTCTTTTAATCTCATTTATTGAACTATTAACAGAGTCATGTTTTCCAGTGAATTTAGATTTGTTTATGTTTTTCCATATAACCCAGTAGATGATTTGTGGGATTATATGAGTCACATAGACTTTATTTTTTGAGAACCAGAACCATGATTTAATTATATGAGTTATTACCATGTCTCTGTCAATTTTTATCTTGAATAAGACACCAAAGTAGTTCCATATTTGTTAGGAAAAATTTTAACTCACAAAAAGATGGTTTTTGTATTCACGGTTATTGCAAAACTGGCATTTGGAAACCATACTTAGATTTCTTTTCTTTAAGATATAGTCTACATGTATGTAGTTTTTTTATAAGTTTCCAGCATATAAAGGAGAACTTCATGGGAGTGATTGTGCTTAGGGGTGAGATTCGGTCGGTTAGGTCGGTTTTTTATAATTTTTTAAGCCAAACCGAACAAATTCGGTTTGTACATTATTAAACCAATTTTATAAAAAAATCAGTTTTTTCGGTTTCAGTTTTTCGGTTTTGGTTTGGTTTGAATGTCGGTGCGGTTCGGTCCAGGTCGGTTTGATTTTTTTATAATAAAACATTATTAAATTATTTTTAAAAATTCATATAAAAATATTAGTTCTTAATTTGAATAAGACAAAATATTACACGCAACATAATACATATAAATATTAATTCTCCACTTAAAAAATATAATGCATTATTAAGAGTAATAAAAAGTCTTGCCGCCTAAAATATAAAAAGATTTAAGTGGAGGTTGTTTAAGTTAAATACAAATGTAGCCTAAAAGATAAAGAGTTTATGCGCAAGCTTATTACAGCCCCTAGGACTCGAACTAAGACGTGGGAGGATAAAAGGATTATGGATACTTTTCCCATGACCACTGGTCCAGAAGTACCCATCATCAAAATGTTATATATTATGTTTTATATACACTAAATTCGGTCGGTTCGGTTTATTTCGGTTTTAAATCGGGTAAACCGGAAAATGACCGAAATTAATTCGTTTTTAAAAATTAAAACCGAACCCGAAATATAATTTTAAAAAACCGACCAAAGCTATCTATTTTGTTTCGGTTCGACTGGTCGGTTCGGTTTCTTTCGATTTTTGCTCACCCCTAATTGTGCTCCAAACTTTCTTGAACATACTGGACTGAGTGTGGTGCAAATTGATACTATTCCAAGTTAGTTTTGTATTGAAACTATGATCATTATAGTGCCTCCAAATCATCAAGTCTTCTTATCTGGATTGATCTTGATTGTGTTGATTTTGTTGATTTTCTCTCTAGATAGGAAACTTTCCATAGCTTTATTATCCCAAGTGTTATTCTTTCAAAATGTTTTAACTTTAGCCTCGAGATACCAGCTGTTGTTTTCGTTATTGTTGTGATTAGAAATAGGATGGAGTTTGTGTCAATCAAGCCATAAATCTATGTCGCATCTTCCTAATATCCACTTATTGTTGCCTTCTGCTTGATCTTTTATTTATGTCAATCTTTCCAAACCAGAGAACCAGACTTGTTAAAGTTAGTTTTTAAAGGATGGATCTTGTTGCTATATCTATTATGCATTATGTTTGACCATAAGCTAGTGTTTTTCTTGAAAAAACCCCATAGATTTAAGAGAAGGTATATTGTATACCATTAAGCTTTCTAATATTTAGCCCCCGTTTCTCAAAAGGCTTACAAAGGGAATTCCAAGACGCCCAGTGGATTGACTTTTCAGTATACTTAGAACTCCATAAAAAATTATTGAAAATAGTTTCTAATCTTTTGTTGATGCTTTTTGGCAAAAGGTCGTTTTGTATCCTGTAATAAGTAATATGAAGTAAGACTGAAGAAATGAGGGACAATCTATCACCATAAGTGGATGATTATTATCCCACTCTGTAATTTTATCAGTAACTTTATCAAGAATTGAACTTAAAAATTTTCTTTTGTTGTTGTTGCAGAGAGTTATCCCCAACTAACTTGTTGGAAGAGTTTCAACTGAGAAGCCAGTCTGCAATTTCATATTGTTGATTCTGCTTTGGTGAGTTCTTGAGGAGATAATCAGTTTAGTATTTTCTTTGTTTATTGCTTGACCAGAGATCTTGTGGTAATTTTCCAGGAAGCTGCTAAGTTTTTCTATAGAAGAGTCCAAGCTATTAGTAAACAGAAGGATATCATCAGCGAAGGCAAGGCATGGAACAAGGTACTCAATTCTAGTAGCAAATTATAATTTTTTATTTGAACCGAATAAGTTATAAAGCCCTCTGATTAATACTTCTTCCCTAAGAATGAAAAGGCCATGAGATAAAAGATCTCCTTAACTTAGACCTCTCTTGAGTTTGAAATAGCCAGTGACATCACCATTAATTAACATCAAAATGTTGACATCTTTAATCATATTTTTTATTAAGATTACAAAGTCTATAGAAAAACCAAAACAAGAAAGAACTTTAGATATGAAAGCATAAGACATCTTGTCAAATGCTTTAGACATATCTAAATGTATCATTATCTTTTCTGTTTTTGGTTTTCTATTGAGATCATGAATAAGTTCCTTTGCGATAAGAATGTTATCATGAATCGATCTCCCTTTAACAAAAGCACCTTGAGTGTTTGAGATAATTGGGGATACTGTTACCTTTAATATAGAAGTTTAGATCATTATAAAGGTCATCTTTAATAATGTTCAAGCAGACTTTGAAGAATAAGATATTATAGCCATCGATTCCTGCTGCACTATCAGGGCTCATATTGTTGATTATTTTCCAAACTTCCTCTTCACCAATAGACCTTAAAAAGAGAGTCATTATCATCTTTAGTAACTAGGTTTGGTGTATGGTTAAAAATATTATCTTGTATCATCCTTCTGTCATCTTCACAGTCTTTGTAAAGGGAAGATGACAATATATTTTTGAAATAATTTTCTACTGATTTACCAATCTCATCAGAACCCTGGATCCAGTTGTTACCTTCTTTGATGCCTTTGATAATATTTCTTCTTCTTTTCTTGGAAACATAAGCATGATATAACTTAGTGTTGCCATCTCCATATTTTAACCAATTATTTTAACAGTTTGATCTCCAGAAATCCTCTCTGTTTCTTAGAGCTTGAATATAATAATTGTTAGTTTTAGAAAGAGCGGCTTTAGAGTCTTGATTTTTATTAATATAGTGTTGAATTTCCATCATCTTAACATTATCTTCAATTGACTTGACATTGTTGAAGATGTTTCCAAAATACTTGGTGTTTTAGTCTTTTAAACACAGCTTCAGTCTTTTCAACTTGAACCAGAAGATCTGACTTAGGTTGCCTTGTATTCTAAGCCTCCAATAATACTTAAAAAAACTATCATCATTTGACCACATATTTATAAATTTAAAATTTTTCTTTTTATTGATAGAATTTTTGGGTGTAAAAATGGAAGCAGTGATTAAGAGAGAGGCATGGTCAGAACAAGTTATGACCATGTGAAAAACCTGTATTTCCTTGAATGTTGTGAACCATTTTTCATTAATCATAGCACGATCTAATCTTTTCCATCTTGTGTTCCTGTTCTAGGTGTATTTCAATCCCGCATAACTAGCATCCTCAAGGTTACAGTCCCTGATAGCTTCATTTAAGTTGTCAATGTTGTTTCGACAGTTGGAAGTGCAACCTAGCTGCTCATCAGAAGAGGTAATTATATTGTAATCTCCAACTGTGATCCAAGCTTTATTAGTATCAGCAAACTTTTTAAGATTGTCCCATAACTCCATTCTTTGGAGTCTCTGACTTTTGGCATAAACAGATGTAAGATTAAAGATGTCTACCAAGCCAGGAGAATGAGCCTCCATATGTAAGCACTAATCATGATCTAGTGTCTATCTTTATCTCCTCGTTCCAAAAGATCCCTATCTTGTTAGATATATTAGCAGTGTGTGCCTTATAGCCTAACATTTTTCCAATACCTTCAATCTTATCAATTTTAGCCATCGGTTCTTGAATGGCCAGAATTTTGATATTTTATTTATTAATCATAGAAACCCGTCTTCTCACCGATGGTTTGTTATTTATGCATCTAGCATTCCAGTTAATCATCTTTATCATTATCAGATAAGGATTTTTGAAGTTTGTTGTCCCCGAAATAATTTAGGGATTTAATCACAAGTTTGCTTGGTTTTTTACCTCTCTTGGCTGATTTTAGTTTTCTGTTTATGATGATGTTGAAATCCTGTTCAACTGGAGTGTTTTTCTTGGTTCGAGTGACTGTGCTACTGCCTATGTTGTTTTGATCAGGGATGCAGATATTTTCGTAGTCGTGCTGGCTGCTCTGGATATATTTTTGTTCTAGTTTCTGTAATGCCTCAATAATTTTCATTCCTTCTTTTATTGATGATTATTTACTTGTATCATTTGGATGAGCTTCAACAGCGTTCTTATTTCTGACGTTTTGGACACCGTGATCGTGAATAATTTGGCTTTGATTAGTTTTATCATGAATGGAATGAGTTTGACTATCTTCTTTATCTAATACTTGACATTTTTAAGTCCCAATGGAATTTATTTTCCGCCTATAAACCTTACTGATTATTTGAGTGGTCTTTTTCATTAACTTACTTTGAATTTGTTTGGTTGGCTTTCAGTTGGATGATTAACAGTTTCTTTGGCTTCATATTCTTTAGTTTCATCTGTAGCAATCTTCTGAGACTTCTTGCATTCAGATTATTTATGTCCTATATGGTAGTAATAATCACAATAAGTAGGAATATTTTTGTAACTTAAGGATATCCAGCAACCATCATTTGATCCAAAACCAATCCAAATACTATGTTGCAGTTTTCTTGAAATGTCAAGTTCAATTTGAGCGTAACAAGCATTCCCATAGGCTATGTTCTTTTCCGGGACTATAAATCTATAAGGGGTACCTATAGAGGCAGCGATATCGTTCATTACTTTAGAGTTATATAGGAATTCAAGAATTGTTTTGAATCGAACCCATACAAGCGCCAAGGGGTTCTCATACTTTTTGTTAAAATATAGACTCCATTTTATTAATCTCATGATTGAATCATCTATTCTCCACAATTTGTTTTACCATAAATAACAGGCATCTTCCTTTCGATTGAATTCCAGAAAGATATGACATGAGTCCCAGATTTCAAAACTGAAAGATCCTTTAAACTTGAAAGAATTCAAGAAGTTATTCAAAACAAATCTTTTTGGAACGTCGTTGCTGAATTTACACATTAAATTAATTTTTTATTATTGGACAAGAAGGTCCTTCACTTATTTGGCACATTGGATGGATATATGATCCTCTACTTCTTTAACATTTTATGGTTTCAGTTCTGCATCATATGAAGTTCTACTGGATTTTACCGATTCAGCGTATGATATCTTGATTTAGTTTTTTTATGATTCTCCAATATTGTATTTTAAAAGAAGAGTAGAATATTCTTCAACTTCTAGAGACTAATTGTTGTGAAACTCCATATGAAAAGGCAAAGAATCAATGAAGTTTTCCCAAAAACAGAGCTTCTTCACTAAACAAAGGACCCTTCACTTTTGAAATCTTCGAACAAAAAGTTAATAATGTTAAAACTTTATAAAATCGCTAAAATAAAAACTCTTTAGTAGTTTTAATATTGTTAAAAAATTAATAGTATTAAAACTTTTTTACACTTTATTACAGTTAAAATGTTATTGATAAATTTTGTCATTATGAAGCAATTTATTTTAATTAAACCCTGTATTTTAACGATAATAGAGCTACTAAACGATATATTTGCATAGTAATAAATTTTGATATCGTTATACTGTGTACATGATCGAATCTTACATCAAGAAGGGCTATAAATTTGAGATAATTTTTGTATAATTGGATTATAAAATTATTGACGTTGATAATTTTTTTATATATATACATATATTTTATAGTAAAATTTATGTTCAAACTTCTTGTATATATATTATATATATGAAGTAATAAGGTCAGCAATCCACTGGAAATGCCACAAACTCAAAATCATGAATCTCTGCTTTGCAGATGATCTTATGATTTTCTGCCATGGGGATATCAATTTTTTACTTCTTAACAAAGAGGCCTTGATTGAATTTCATGCACTATCTGGACTCAAAGTCAATCCCTCCAAAAGCCACAACTTTCTCTCGGGTATCAACCACCGTCTGAGAGCCGATCTTCTTTCCATTATGGGTTTCCCTGAAGGATCTCTCTGAGTCAAATACTTGGGATTTCCCCTCCTTACAGGGAGTCTTACCCATACAGACTGCCGTCCGCTTCTTCACAAAATTACCGCTCGGATAGAATCTTGGACTTCCAAACGTCTATCCTATGCGGGCAGACTCCAGCTCATCGAATTTGTCCTCTTTGCCGGACAAGTTTACTGGTCCTCCATTTTCATTCTCCCTTCTATGATCATAAAAGAGCTCTCTCAATACCTTTGTCGTTTTCTCTGGTCGGGTTCTGGCATGAAAACCCACGGGCTAAAATAGCCTGGTCCAAAATTACCTCTCTCACGAAAGAGGGCGGCATTGGGATCCTAGACCTCAAAATCTGGAATCAGGCGGCTGTCCTTTTACACCTTTAGTCTGCTATCAGTAATAATAATCACTCGATCTGGAGTGATTGGATTAAAATATAAAAAATAAAATATAAAAAAAATTGGGATCTTTCTCTCGGATCTTCCCCCTCTTGGATTTGGAGGAAAATTCTCCGGCTTCGACCTTTGGCGAGCAACTTGTACAGGGTGGCTATCGGGAATGGCTCGACTACCCATGGCTTATCTCTACCTCCCTTGTAAATCACTATGAATCCGATATCATTGACGATTCCAGACTCGGGAAGAACCTCAAAGTCTCCGAGATCATTCTCAATGGTAATTGAAATTGGCCATCTAACCTTCGATCCGCTCGAGCTAGAAGCAGCGCTAATCTCAAGGAGATCAACAAGCTCCTCATCTCCCTCCTGAACATCTCTATTCAAGACGTCCATTATTGGAATGCGAAAACTGGTTGCAACACATTCACCATCCAGGACACCTATAATGCCATTCGTAAGCCCAACCCAGTAGTGGGGGTGGGCCAGGTTAGTATGGAATAAATACAACATTCCTCGACATTCTTTCATCTTTTGGCTTACTGTCCAAAACAAACTATCCACTAGGGATAAGTTGCTCAGTTGGGGCTACAGTACCCCGACTGACTGTGTACTTTGTAACTCTGCACTGGAAACCTCAGCTCATCTACTCTTTGACTGTAGTTTCGCTCAGAGTATTTGGACTCAAGCCAGTTCAAAATTGGGTTTTCCTTTAACTCACTCTAATTGGCAGTCTTGGATTAATGAGGCGTCAAACTGGTCTCAATCTCGAAACCACCATCTCTGGCGCACTAGTTTTGTCGCGGTCATCTACCACGTTTGGAAGGAGAGGAACTCAAGAATCGGTTCCCCTCCCGCCATCGCCTCCCTGGTTTCTCACCGAATCTTCTCCGAGTTTCGGTTCAGATTCCATGGCTCCAAGATTTGCTGGCATTCGTAATTGTTTACCGTTAACTATCTCCTTCTCTTATTGCAGGTAGTCTCGATTTCCCAAACACTTAGTTTAAGACCTTACGGAGTCCTTACATCTGGAGCTTTCATCAGGTCGTTGCGGGGTCTCTGGATGCTCAATCATTTTGTTCCCACCTCCACTCTTTTACTTCTATCCAAGTAGTTATGCCGATGTTACTACTACTTATACCTCGGCCACCTAGTACTTTTGTATCGTTTCACTTATCTTTTGTATCTCCTCAGGGTATACCCCAAATATTTGTATGAACTTTCTATTTATTTAAATGTTTTTTTATCAAAAAAAATAAGATCAGCAAATACAAGCATTCTAAAATGGACGATAAACTTCCTTAAGAATTACACACAACCAAACAATTTAACTGTTGTAAAATAGATTTTAGTTCATTTTGGTTTTGCTTTCGCTTTCAGATCCATCCTCTTGGTTCATCCAGCTGTCTTTGCTCGTATGCCTCTTCTCGCATTGCTTAGTAGAACTCTCGACCTCCCATAATTTCGGACGGACATTCTAATTTTCTCTATCTCATCATTAACATCGTCAACCCTTCTTATAAGAGACTTTATCTGGATTTTCTTATTAATGCTTCGTCTCTATATACTTTTTACGATCTTACTGGTACTTGTCATCTCTTTAAGACTGTCATTGGGTGTTTCTTCTGGCAGACAGTAGGTTCATAACCATTTTCATTTTCTCCTTCTTTGTTGACCATCCCTTCTGCCAATAGTAATGAGGCCTGTATGCTTGGCGGTGGTATGAGAGAATTCTGTTTTGGAGCCGTAACAGCCGACGCTCGCCTTAGAAACATGCAGATAGTGGGTCTGTCGGTTGTCTTTGGTAGCTTTAGCTGTTCAGCCATGCCAGGGTGGTTGTTCTCTTTCTTTGCATAGTCAATGTGCTTCACAAAGCCATTTGATTGGAAAAACGGGGTTGCGGGTTTGTAGCTTATCTTCATAGGCAGTTGAGTTTGTTCGTCTAAATTTTTGTTATTTTTTGAAGATCTATTTGCCAATGGTGGCCTTAAAACTTGGTCTTCATGATGTTGTTGTCCGGGTGTTTTGTTGTCCAAATGCTGACGTGCTAGTCTCCTCGAGACTAGTAGTTGTACTTCCTAACTCTTTCACCTTCTCTTGTAGACTCTTTTCTTTTAGGCATTTTTCCTTCATCTTTAATTCGAAACCATAAATTTTCTCCTTCGTTTCTTTCACCTTCTCTTGTAGACTATTTTTTAATCTTTAATTCGACACCATAAATTTTCTCCTTCACTTCTTTCACCTTCTCTTGTAGACTATTTTTTAAGGTTTTTTTCCTTCATCTTTGATTCTAAACTATAAATCGTTTCCTCCATTTTTTTTTATTTGCACTTCTTTCATCTTTATGTCTTGCTTCGAAATTTCAACCATTTGTTTGTGTCTGAGAAGTTATGTATCTATTGTCTCCTTGCCGGACCCAACTCTATTCCTTTCACTCTACTAGCAAAATTTAATGAGAAAAATGTCTCACTAAGATCGATTTCACTAGGACTAATCTGAACGAACATATGTGTTTTTTTACTCCTCTTGCGGAGTCCTGAAGCAAGTGAGTGATCTTTGAATTCCTGAAAGGAATATGAGAACTTCTAGCAGCAAGTGTAGAAATGATTTCACCAAGGGTAGACATAGATCTATTGGTATTTTAAGTTTCTTTAAGCCATTCTCCTTGGACTTCTGTTTCTTTAACTCTTTCACTAGCTGCTAAGTCCACCAAACACTATCAAAATACCCAAAATTTTATAATTCATCCAACTATTTGCTTAGATATATGGATTTTGTAGATCGTAATGACATCTAATAAACAAACGCAAAGTACATTGGGATAATTTATTATATAGATTCCTTGATTTTTGTTGATTTTCTAAAAGAAGATAGAGAACTAGAAAAGAGTGATATACTACTACATCTATTTTAACCTTATACATTGTAAAAGGGGTTTATAACCTCTTTAACCACTATCTTATTTTCCATATGTCCGGCAACTATTCCTCCTTTTAACTACCCCAAACAACATATAATAAGAGTAGAAGTTGATTACTCGATCGTGACCGAGTTGTTATCTTACCATTCATCCTTTATATCAGCTAACTTGCCTTCGAGTTGGACTCAAAAGCAGCGTCGCCTTCTGGATTCGAAGTTGGTTTTTGTATTTAAAAGATGATTCCAACATGTTTACTCAGAAACTTGTATAACGCCACAACTGTTCTATCAACATCTACTGTTACCTGCCGAGACCAAACCAAAACTATGAAAGCAATATAGATTATATCGTGTTGCTTCCCTAAGCTCTTAGGGGTGAGATTTGCACTAATGGCATTATGAACCTTCTTATACGGCTCTTTCATGCCATCTGTTTCAAATCCACACTTATGCTCGCTATGAGTCCCAAAGCCCCAATTACATGAGTCAGTAAAGTATCGTCTATATCCTTAAAATCCTTGTCAATATAGCATACGGCCATAAAGAATATTGTAAATATTGCAAGGGACAAGTTTAACATATGAATAAGAATTCTATAATTACAAAATGGCCAAAGCTATTTCCTCTATGTTATTTTTTATTTCCTCCATCATTCGAACTTTTAAAAACACTAGGGACTTGCTTTTACCAAATTACCCTTATTTTTATTTCAAATTTAACACTAGATGCCATTGATCTAATAGATAGTCTTATATGAAAAAACACACCAATAACCTAACTTTAATCCAACATATATGATTCTACTTCTAAAATTAACCCTAAAACAAAGAACTTCAATTTTATTGAAGATTAATCATGGAAAATGAAGAAACCCAAACTAAACCGGAACAAACAAGGTAATTTAATCTTTGTTTTGTAATCGTTGTTTTTATGTTTTACCATTTCGAAACTTCTTTTTTTCAGGCAAACCCGATTTCTGCAGTTCTGAACGAAAAACAACTGATTCCGAGACTGTATCTCGGAATCACATGTTTTTTTTTAACTGCAAAACATGTGATTCCGAGATGGTCACTCGGAATCAGATGTTTTGCATTTAAAAAAAAGCATGTGATTCCGAGATGGCCTCTCGGAATCGTATGCTTTCGCTAAAAAAACAGAATATAAAAGAACAGCCATATGGTCACAAAATCGAACAAAACTCGAAAACAGATCCAACAAAAAACATAAACCCTAATTGAACCCTAAATATACCAAATAAGAACCCTAATCGAACCCTAAATCTACCAAATAAGAATCCTAACCTTACAAGAAGAGCCATAGCCAAAAGAAAATGGAAAACAAAATACAGTAGAAAATTTGAATTTGTTAATGGGTAGGATAATAGAATAAATGGGTAGAATAATGGCGTTTCATGAAAGGAAAGAGATAGAATAAATGGGTAGAAGGACAAATGTGTAATTTCCTTTATGGAGGAAATAACAAGATGAGGTTATTTTCAGAGGAAATAAAAATTATCATGGAGGAAATAGCTTTGGCCTTACAAAATTGCTAAACTTAACAAAAATACACAAGACAACAAAGATTAAGTATATAAGCAATTCAGATTTAGGCACTCTATAAACCCTCCCAGAATTCACCTCAAAGTAAAAACACACATTTCGGGCTTCAAGAATTATCAAGTTTTGCCTTATGGGATGCATTGTCTAAGAAGAACAATTCTTCTAGTATTTATGAAATGAATTCTGATATTATTTTTATCAGGTAAGAAGTCGACTCTGATTTCATCCTTCTTTTTTCTCTTTAAGTGTAATATTTGATTATTAAGGGGACTTGCCAAATGGGTCCAAAAATTGTTTTTATTTACCGAGTTATATCACAACTCCTTTAAAAAAAGATTCAATTATCCAAAAAACAAGACAATTGCATCACCAAATTAAAACATTCGAAAATTAGCTTGATCTCTTCAAACTCTCGTTATCATATTGTCAAACTCATAAAGATAAAATTGTATTTAAAAATTAAATTTAGACTAATAAATAAATAAAATTATATTTTGGTAGATATAGGTAAAACCTATTTCAGAACTTATTGATAAATTTTGTAATAGTATAAACCAAAAAAAACATATAGAATAAATTAAAATTAGATTATTAACCAGATAAGGTTATAATTGATATTTTAAAAATATTAGTATCTAAATAGATTAACTTAAAAGAATTTTAATATATTATATTACGTAATAGATAAATGAATAGTAATTTATTTTGGGAAGGTATTGATAATAACCTAAGTTAATAAGCTTGTATATGGTAGCATAATATCTGTTTCATTGCGGTAAAATTATCATTTTTATTTTTATATTTTTAAGCTAAAAGAAATTTCATTGAAATTTAGGATGCAAATAAAGCATTTATAAATGTTGGGACTGAAATTAATTTTACATTTTTTTTAATTGAAGCGGTGCCAAAAACAATTCGTGTGAAATTCTTTCCCCCCATCAAAATTTAAATTTGGGTAAAATCGATTCATAGAGAATTTTCCTTTCTAGTTTCTTGCTCAGTTATCTACATCACTTGACTGCTCTCGGTTAGAGTTCGAATTCATTTCATCCCATTGAATTCTCCAAAGAGTATCGAAGAGCAGAGAATCTGATTAGGCATCTCCATTTCTTGTTCTGGGATTTTTGGAGTGTATCCTTTTGTTGGTTTGAGGTTGAATCTGTTTCATAGTTGCAAAGATTTCGATCTCAACTAGGCTTGGTGATTGTATTCTTTGATTCATCCCTAGCAGGAAAAAAACAAAGTGATTCCATTCAGGTACTCAATCTCGTCTAATTTATAGGGTTTATTGATTCGAGCTTTCGTGGTAGTAATGGCTAATTGTTGTTTCATCTAGCAGTCTTTTCATCTCCTTGTATTCATCAAGGAATGAATTCATCTAGCTTATCTGGACGTTTAAGAGAGTAGATTACCACTTTAGTCCATAGCTCATCTTTGAGTTCATCGAGCCAGCCAATATGTTGCTCGATTTTGTTCTTTATAGATGTGATGAAGAGTTTTTTTGTTAGTTAAGAGATGTTTTATGCTATTAAGAACATATTCTAGGTAAGTAGGATACTTTCATGATGAAATTAATGAAACTAGACTTTCAGAGTCTCTTTCTATGTATACTTCCCTCATTCCTTTGATTTTTTTCATATTTGCAGGCCATCATAAAGTGCACGAGCTTGTGCTTTGATTGGGGAAAGCAGTCTATAATTATTGACATATCCAAGAACAAATTATCCATTGTTATCTCTTATAACTTCTGCTTCATTGGCTTCTCCAGATACCAAACAGTTGGCATCATTATTAATCTTGTATCCACTAGCGCAAGATGGTTTCCAAGATAGATAAGTTACTTTCTTCTTAATCTTAAGATAGTTGATTCATCCCAATGTAGTTGCTGTTTTTTCAATATATTTCTAGTTCTTGATTTTCAATAGGTTTGCATAATCAAGGCTCATTAGCATATATTTGATGTATTTAATTGAGTTGTTTACTGAAAATGCTTCTCCATTCATTTTTCTTTTGTTCATTCCTTTGCTGTCATATTACCCAACTGATAATAGAAGGTAGTATTGTTTTGATATGAATTTTGGTATGTGTTGGCCAGATCAGGTCATGAACATGTAATTCATTACCATGAATTTTCTTATATTTACTTGTAGAACCCTTACAAAATAAGACCAAATTCTCCACACAAATGTACATGATATGAATATATGGTCTAAAGTTTCCACGTTTTGATAAAAACTGAAACTTTGAAGCTAGATTTATATGTTTAGTTTGCATAATAAGGTCTAAAGGTAGCTTGTGTTGCAAGAGTCTCCAAGCAAGGAAAGAGCATTTCCTTGGAGATATCTGATTCCAGATCTTTTCATATAGAGAATATCTATACTGCACATTTCTAATAAACTTCAAAGTATCTTTTATATTGAAGTTTCCATCATTTGAGGGTCTCCACATTAACATCCTTAGCATGATAATTGATTTTAAGCTTGGATATGAGGTTTATGTTATGGTCAGTTACTAATGGTTTCATTTTGTGCATATTCCATGAGTTATTATCCCACTAGAACTGATCATTTTACCTTTAAACCAAGTGTTATTAGAGTGTGAATTAAGAGTAATGAAGGGTGGTTTGTCATACCAGTTATACAACCATATGTCTACTTTCCCATTACCTTGTTTCCACCTTATGTTTGATTCAACAAATTATTTGATCTTTAAAAGCATTTTCCTAGTTTGTGAACCCTGTTTAAAGTAGTCAATCTGTAGTGGATGCTTATCCTTGCAATATATACTATGTAATAGATTAGCCCAAAGTGTTTATTTTATTCTGAACTTTATCCACAGTTTGCATGAGTAAGCTTTTTAAATGTCATGTAGACTTCTAACGTTGAGCCATTTTTCACTGAATGGTTTGTATATTGCAGGACAAGAAGACAATTGCATTTTTTTTTCTTCATTGCTAGAGCCCTAAAGACATCTATTCAGTAGCCTTTATATTTTTGTGATGTTGGTGGTGGGTAGCCAACACCTTTGAAGCTAGTGAAGAGTAACATGATAGTTCTGAGTTGACCAATGTAAGTCTGCCTCCATAAGATAGTTTCTTCCCTTTCGAGCTTGTAATCTTTTTCTTAATCTTCTCCAGTAGAGGGTTGAAGTTGGATGACTTGTTATTTTGGCTCAGAATACTCCCAAATATATTGTAGGAAGGTATGTTGTTTTAAAGCTTGTTTGAATGTTAAGAGATTTCTTTTTTATCTATGATATGTTGTTGGCAGTAATTATTTATGTATTGTCCTTGTTTAATACTTGTCCCGATATGTCTTGATAAACCTGCTAGAATATTCTGATTTTCTACAAAGTAGAAGTTAGCCCATTAGTGTAAATTAGTAAGTCATCAAATGCTAAGATTGGTATGACTATGTTTCATATGCTAGAAAATTTAAGGCTCTTTTCTGATTCAAACATCTTACTTAGTCCTCTTAGCAGAATTTCTTTTATTAAAATGAAAAGACTAGGGTATAAAGGGTCCCTTTGTCTCACCCCCTATTAGTTTTGAAAAATCTAGTTGCATTTCCATTGATTAGTATAGAAAAAAAAAAGAGATTTTATCAAGTTGCTAACTAGATTAGTGACTCTTCAGTTGAAATCAAAACTCTAGAACACTTTTAGGATGAAGTTGTGAGAGATATTGTCAAATGCCTCAGACATGTCTATTTTTATAACAATAGTTTCTTCCTTAGTTTTCTTGTTTATGTCATGAATTATCTCCTTAGCTATCAGTATATTATATTGTATTGCCCTACCTTGAACATATGCACCATGCACTTCAAAGATTAGATTAGGTAGTAATGTAGACAACCTATTGTTTATCAATTTAGACATTATCGTATTCATCAGTGTACATAGACTAATAGGTCTAAACTGATTCCAGTATGTAGGGTTTGCAGTTTTAGGAATTAAGAAAATTCTTGTGGCCATTATGGCTTTAAGAATATCTTGACCTTGTATGAAAGATATTAGGGTTTTGCATAGATCGTTTTTAATTATTTTCCAGCAAGTATTGTATAAATATCTATTAAATTTATCCATACCAGCAGCCCCAGAAGGATTTAGGTTTTGAATAATAGTCTAATATTTTTTTCATTAGGTATAGCTAAAAGCATATCATTATATGAGTTAGTAATTGTTTTAGGAATGACACTGAATATACTATTATTCATATATTCTAGTTATTGAGCAATATTATTGTAAGAGGGAGAAGAAAGTTTATCTGTGAAATAGGATGCAGCTGAAGAATTGATCTTTTCTTCATCAGTATACCATAATTTGTTAAGCTTTATACCAGATATCATTGCTTTTCTTATTTTTTTCATAACAAAGTTGTGGAGCACCCAAGTATCTCTGTCACCATCTTGTATCCAGTTGGCATGGCACTTCTGTTTCCAGAATTCTTCCTCCATAGTTAGAGAAAGTAGATGTTCAACTGTAGCTTTTGACAGATGATTCTTGTCTTGTTGGCTGTTAGATATTTTGTATCTTTCCTCCCAAGTAGAGACATTTGCTTTAGTTTGTTTCACTTTATCAAATAGGTTACCAAAGTGTTTTTTCTTCTGTTCTTTTAGTGCAATATTCAATATTTTCATTTCTTTACAGAAAATAAACATTGGGTATCCTTCCATATCATCATTCCAGTTTGATTCAACAAAGTTTAGGAATTTATTGTCCATATGTTGAGAAATCTGAAAGCTTTATTTCGTTTAGCACTGATTTTGGTAATAGTTAAAAGTAATGGTGTATGGTCTGAACATGTACAAGGTATATGTAGTACTTTTGTTTTATTAAAATATTCAGACCATTCTTAATTAAATAAAAACTCTACCTAGGCGTCTTCATCTAGTTTTGTTAGTCCATGTGAACCTTGTGCATGTGAAACATATATCCTTCAAGTAGCAATCATTAATCATATCAACAAAATTATTAGAGCTTTGAGAACAGAAATGTGTACAACCAGCTTGTTCAGTATGTGATGTTATAAAGTTGAAATCCCCAAGAATCAAACATTCATTTGAAGTTGTTGCATACTGTCTAAGATCATCCCATAGCTCAGATCTGTTACTTATTTTTCAGTTTGTGAATACGCATGTGACATTAAAAGTTTTATCCAACATCGAACGTTTGATAGCTGTGTGGATGCATTGCACTTTATCATACAATATATAAACTTCAAGATCTCCATGCCAGATCATCCAGATATTATTATATGTGTTTGTAAAACATTTGGGAAGTTTAATGTTTGCTGCTAGATGTTCTAGTTGATCACAGTCAATCATTGGCTCATATATAAAGATAACCTTGATGTTTTCTCTTTTGATAATTGATTTAAGTCTTCTCACCAAAGTTTTATTCCCAACACCTCATATATTCCAACATAAAGCTTTAATCATTTGGGGCTTGTGAATGTAGTCCTTCTTGTCTCTTCAAGCTATAGAGACTTGATCACCAAGGGCTTTCTTTTCTTGTTAACTCTTTCTAGTTTGAGCTTCTAATCCAGGATTTTTTGAAAATTTGGATCAACTTTTTTTCTTTTCATGATGGGTGATAGTGGGAGGCTACCAATGTTACCTTTGTTTGGTGATAGACTACCAGGTGATCGGCTTAAGTTCAACAGTTTGAAAGAGGTGAAAATCTTCATCAATGGATTTAATAGCATCAATGATCTCCGCATCCCAGCTAGTATCCACTTTATCCTTCTGACCTTTACTGAGTTCTGTAATATCTTCATTGAATGATCTTGCCTTATCAATTTCCATTGAAAGGTTTTGATTATTGGATATTTTGTTGAGCTTCTTCTTTGGGTTAACGATGATAGATTTTAGTCTATTTTGATCTTCTAAGGTATTCTTTTGTGGACTGTTTGAGTCTTTGGTGAAGAGGTATCTTCCTTATTTGGTTTCTGGTTGATTTGATTGGTTATCATATTTGATTATGGTTTAAGTTTACTTCAAGATGATACTTCATGACCTACATGATAACACTTATCACAATATTTAGGTACCTTTTATAACTAATGTTTATCCATGCACCTTTGTTGTCTCCAAAACCCAGTCATATGTGGTGTTGTAGTTTCTTTGGTATGTCTACCTCCACCCAAGCGTAATAAGTGTTTTACATTTCCTTTTTCTTTGGTGGAATCCAATGCTTGATTGGGCTACCTATTGAAGATGATATCGAGTCAATGATATCATGATTATAAATGTGCTCAGGTAGGTTCTCAATCTTAATCCAAATATGGACTATAATGCATTCTTTTTATACTAAATGAAATAAGACATTTTAATAGCCTCATTGAGTATTCATCAACAGACCAAACCCCGCGTGACCATATTTTATTGATATCTTCCTTTAAAGAAAACTTAAGGAACAAGTGTCTTGAATCCCAATTAGAATACAAAAAGTCACCATCGAATCTTATGGCTGCAAATAATTTGTCAAGAGCCTGTTTCTTGGACAAACCTTTTGAAAATTTACCAATTATAGTACATGATAAATATTTTAGAAGGGATTCATTGACTTGATCTTCGAATTGTAAAGAAATATGGTCATCCAATATTGGGTGCAGATAGGCCTAAATGATAGGGTTGTTTTTGGTTTTTGAACCGCTGCAAAATAAGACTTATAGGTTGTGTAGGTATGTGTATGTGGATGATTGGTCGTGGATTCATTTTGTAGGGTTTGGCATGTCGATTACATAATACTCGTTACCATGAGTATTGTAGAAAAGGGAAGTCATCTTGGAGTTGTTGTTTATGTCTTTCAATTGGTGTATTTCTCTTTGTATTCTATAGATGGCAAGTAACCAGGTAAAGAATGATGAAGATACTTGAATTTACTTGAGATTCAAGAATGTATTTTTTTTTTTGGAGAGAAAGCTATTCAAATCGAAGATAGAGGTGGTTTACATAATACTCGTTACTATGGATGAACCATACATGGGAACGTGACACATCAAAATTTGGCATCTTTGCGATATTCTGTCCGGATACGGTATGGCATGTCATGGCAGAATATGTCGTGATTTGACGTGTTTACGGTATTATGTCAAGATACATATAATATGTTATCATAGTAAAATATGGTATGATTTACTAACACGATTGTTACGACACGCATTACAAGATACTTATGATGAAATTATTCTTGTTTGTGGAGTATATTATATAAGTTAGGAATATAGTACTATAATTATATTTTGATTATTAATACGATTTAATTAATATATATATATATATATATATATATATATATATATATATATATATATATTTATTATATAACTTATATTAGTTTTATAATAAATATACAAATTCAAACAAACACATTAAACAAACTCAAACAATCCTAACAAATCAAGTAAACGAATTCAAATAAAACAACAAATCAATTTAACAAATTAAAAAAATAAACAAATTAAACAAATTCAAATAATTAAACAAATCAAAATCAATTCAACTCATCTAAATAAATCAATTAACCAAATTCAAAACAATTCAAACAAATATAACTCGTATATATCAATGCCATATAACTCGTATATAGCAATATCATAATTGAATATCTAGTAATGTCGTAAGAACGTGTCTAGCAATGTCATATAACTCGTATGTAGAAATGTCATAACGTCGTATATAGCAATGTCATATAACTCGTACATAGCAATACATTAATAAAGTATCTAGCAATGTCAGATAACTCGTATCCAACAATGTCAGATAAATCGTATCTAGCAATGTCATAACGTCGTATATAGCAATGTCATAACGTCGTATCTAGCAATGTCATATAAATCGTATATAGAAATGTCATATAACTTGTATCTAACAATGTCATTAGGGTATCAATTGCTAATATGTTTGGTAATTAGGTACATAAGATGCCATTTCGAGATATTAATATGTATTATTAATGTATCAAGAAAGATCCTGCCATTCCTGGTGTATCCAATCATTTAACGATTACTACGTATCTAGCAATGCCATAATTGAATATCTAGCAATGTGGTAATAAAGTATCTAGCAATGCATACAATTAGTATCTAGAAATGCCATACAACTAGTATCTAGCAATTTCGTATAACTAGTATCTAATAATGTTATATAACTTGTATATAGCAATATCATGTAACTAGTATTCAGACTCATCTTATTGGAGTTCATGCAACATGTTTTTTGATTTATTATGTTTTTTTATTTTATTGGCAAAAATAGACCAACACTCTGAGATATTCTATTTTTTTGGGAGGTTTGTTGTATGTGGAAGTTGTAAAGTCACTATCTAATGTTTTAATCTATTTTATAATTATGTTTTTTGGTTTTTTTAGGTGTTCAATGGATGTTTACAGTAGCAATGCCTTTATTTACGGTATTAGTAGTTCTATGAAGCAGTTGTAAAAGCAATTATTAAGCCCAATCACAATGTAAGAAGTGAGATTAGTGTCTCTAGCAAACTCATATCAATGTATCTAGCAATTTGATATTTGAATTACAATCGTACTAACAATTCCCATATCTAGCAATGTTGTATTTGTGTGTCTAGAAATGTTATACTAGTGTGTCTAGCAACGTGGTACTAGTGTATCTAGCAATATTGTATTAGTGTGTCTAGCAATGTCTTCTGAATGCATCTAGAAATCCAATAAATGTATCTAGCAATCTCATTATACCGTATCTATCTAGCAATGTCTAAATAAAAACCGAAAATCGCATCCTTTACACAACAATCGTATCTTGTTCGCTAAATCTTCATATGCCTGTAAAATGTCTTCTGAGTGCATCTGGAAATCCAATGAAATGTATCAAGCAATCTCATTATACGGTATCTAGCAATGTCTAAATACAAGCCGAATATCGCATCCTTTACACGACAATCAGATCATGTTCGACAAATCAATATATTCTTATAAAACCTGACTAAAAATCTCGATTTATGATGATACTGTCGATTTAACCTCTACACAGCAATCACATCTTATTTTCATTGTCATATGATACCACACAGAGGGCTTCGAAGTATAGCGCATGATCATTCAAAAATTATAGGATCAAGGTATTTGTAGAAGTCACATAGGAAGCTGGTGGAAAAAAAGGTGATGCTTGTAAATACCAACATCAACAAAGGACCTGCAATCCATCCCAGTTGTGCAGTGCTCCACGCAAGAGACAGTACTCCTTCTTCAATCACTCATGTTATGATATGTGCTAATGCAGTCCATATGGTCTCTTCCATTCACAACAATACAAACAAAACTTAAGATTTGAACAAAACACAAAAGGGACTTTGCCTCAAGTACAGGAATTACAAATTTATACAGCACAGAAATCATATCTAGAGCTCATTAGGCAGCACAAAGCCCCTGTTGGAGAGTTACTTGCTATAAAAAAAAGTATTGAACCCAAACGTATAATTCATATCGACAATCAAATCCAGATAGAGTTAAGCTGGAAAACAGAAAAAGAAGAATGCTGATGTGCAGTCAGGTCCTACTCACCTTCGTACTGATTTTTAGGTGAAGTCGATAATAATGTTTGGTTGATTTCGGAACTGGTTCACAGGTTTGAGTCGACAGTCAGGTTCCTAACAGGATTTCCTAGTTCGAGAAGTGAAGAAGCTGTTTAACAGAAGTCGAAAAGCTCCATTTCGTCGATGGTTTTTGCTTACCGGTGATCGGAAATGGCCGGGGAACGGTGGTTACTTGGCTGAACGGTATTTAGGTAGGATCGATGGTGGCCAACGGTGGTTGCCGACAAGAAACTGATCACGACAGAAAAAATTGAAACCAAACCCTTCTTAGAGAACGGGTTGTTTGTTTGGTTGGGAGCGAGGAAAGAGAGAGTCACATATTCAAATTTGAATTTTTTTTTGATGATACTGTAGCCAAAAAGACCTCTTTTTGACAAATTAGACTTATATATTAGGTTGAGGGTAATTGTGGTATTAAGATAAAATTAGGTCTTAAAATGGAGTTGTTATATTGAAGTGGGTATTAAGTTAGCATTAACCCTATTTTTGGTACTACATAAATGTATCCAACAATTTGGAAATTCTTGTTTGGTCTGTACATTTTGTCACATGAGTCTCGAATTCGATAGTCTGTCCTTCATCCAATGATTTATTGTTGGTAGGAGCCCATAATTATGTTCTTTTAGTCTGATTGGAGTTTCGGCGCTTGAGTTGTTGCTCAATCTGTACATCAGTGTGGAATAATTCATACAAATAAATGTAGTTTTATTTCATTTCCACCTCTCTTGCAAACCATCTATAAAATGTTCCATTAACGTCTTCTCATCTTCTACTTTGAAACCATTTTTGAGATGTTCAAACTCATCAAAATACTCCTCAATATTCATGATTCCACGTGACAACTCCCTAAAACATCTTTGTCCCACCAAATAAGAGCATTCTGTGAATAATAATAATAATAATAATAATAATAATAATAATAATCATCATAATAATAATAATAATCATAATAATAATAATAATAATAATAATAATAATCATAATCATAATCATAATCATAATCATAATCATAATCATAATCATAATAATAATAAAAGTATCCATAAATACCTATTCCACTTATAAATACCAAAATGGTACCTATTTTTAGACTAGTTTCACAAAATAAACCTATATTTTGGACACAAATACCCTCTAGGGTATAAAAGGGGGCAAGTTGGTTGCAACCCACTTTTTTCACTTTCTAAACCTCACTTTTGGGTTCTAATTCCCCCCACTTTCACATTTCTAATTTTGAGGAGAGAAACACGAAATTTGAGAGCGAAGCCGAAAACAAACTTCGACCCAACCCTGAAGTAACCATTCAGGCGAAGATATCAATTTCCCATACCGATCGTCAGTAAGAAGAGGACGTTGTCAACGACGCACGGTGGTTTCAAGCGTCGTTCCCGGCGTGGTTATAGTCGAACAGGTTAGTTTCGATTTCACGGTAGTTTTTTGGTCGTCAGATTTTGCAATGTACTGTCCTAGACTACACTGTCGAGTCTTGTTTTGGCCAGACAAGCCACTGTTTCTAGCAACATGTTTCTCAGTACTGTATTCGACGACGTTTTTTCTTAATTTCTGTAGTTTTATGTCGATGTTATTTCTTGCTATTGAGATGTTGTTGTTTTTTTCCTGAAATTTCGTGTGTTAGTTAAGAGTTGAAGATGCGTTGGTGATGGTGTAGTTGTTATGTTAGTGTCGATGTTGATATTGGAGAATGCTGATGGAGCAAGTAGTGGTTAGTTGTTTTTTACCGAGAATCGCAACCTCGTCGTGAAATTGTAGCCATATCTAACAATGTATCTATTTCAGGAAGTATTTGCATCAGTGTTAGTGAAATGTTGTACATATCTAGCAACGTATGCAATCTGTGTTGCCACGTCTAGCAATATCAGTATTGTGTTTACAGTAACATACAACATGTCTAGCAATGTAGTAGTGAATCTACAATATATCTAGCAATGTGTATAAAGTTAGTTGATGCAATATGTCAATGTTGTATATTTTTAGCAATATATACAATATGTGTTGCAATGTCTAGAAATGTACGTAATATGTCTACACTAACATGCAATATGTCCAGCAATGTCTGCACTGAATCTGCAATATGTCTAGCAATATGTGTAAATTAGTTGATGTTTTTGTTTGGTTAATATCTAGGATTGTGGAAAGTTTATTCTATTATGTTGGGGTGATTGTGATATAGGTTACTATTGTGATATAGGTTACTATTGCGATGTTTTTCTTTTGTTATGTTGTTCATATCTAGCAGTGTCTGCAAAAATTATGGTAATGTCTAGCAATGTTCGGAATATGTGTACACTAACATGGAATACGTCTAGCAATGTCTGCATATATGTCTAGCAATGTCAGCAATGTGACTAGCAATGACAATAATGTGTCTAGTAATGTCTGCAATACGTCTACAACTGTCTTAAATATGTCTAGCAATTTTTGAAATATGTCTAGCAATGTCTACAATATGTCTAGCAATGTCTTTTCATATATCGAGCAATGTGTGTAAGTTAGTTGATTCTTTAGTTTTGTTAGTAAAACCCAATGGCTGCTTGGTTTGAAATGTCTAGAAATGTGGAAAGTTTTTTCTGTTTTGTTTGGTTGATGGGGATGTAGGTTATGACCGCGATATAAAAATATTAATAAAGTGACTAGAAATTAAGATATGTGCAGACAAACATAAATGTTTAGGCTTAGTCAACATAATCAACATTCTAAGACGAAATATAATCACAACATTACACATAGAAGCTGCTCGAGACACCCAATTCTATACGCATCTCAAAACATCGTTCAACGTAAGGAACGAGGATATTCCCGCTAAAACGAGAGCCGATATATTTAAGCATTTCCTTAGTGATTCAAACACAAACAGACGACGGTAGTTATATTTGATTTTGAAATAGTTTTATTTGGGACAACCGTATAATTGTATAATTCATTATAAATTGAATGCTATTTTATAGACGTTAGTGTTGGGACAATAACATTATTTTCATTTTCAAAGCATCTAGCAATGCCAGATTACGTGTATCTAGCAATGTATTTTTTATGTATATAACAATGTCATAATTGAATATCTAAAAATGTCGTAATACGTGCTATATAGAAATGTCATATAACTTGTATACGTGCTATGTAGAAATGTCATATAACTTGTATACGTGCTCTATAGAAATGTCATATAACTCGTATATAATAATAATATGTAAGATTAAATTATGTAGTCGTGATTTCGGAAAAACGGAAACGCCAAACACGGCTTTGATAGATAGGATCAAGCAGTTTGAAACCGTTATCCTTCGAGTACCCGAAACTGTCTGATACAAACTACCAAGTATGGGCTATGCAGATGAAAATTTTCATGCGTATCCAGGGAGTTTGGGAAGCAGTGGAGTCAATGGTTGACATACAAATGGACCAACTTGCACTCGTTGTTCTCTACCAAGGATTGAATGAAGAGACGTTATATCAAATTCTGGATAAAGACACCGTAAAAAAAAGTGTGGGATGCGTTGAAAGAGACTCATGATGGAGCAGATCGTGCTTTAAAGTCAGAACTCAAGCGTTAAGAAGAGAACTAGATAGCATGGACATGGCTGAGAATGAATCCGTTGATGAGTATACCAGAAAGATGACCATGATAGTCGGTAAGATAAGGTCTCTTGGAGCAAACGTTGACAACAGTTATGTCATAAAAAAATTGCTAAGATCGGTGACATCAAAATTTATGTCATTGGCCACGACTATTGAAGAGTTTGGTAATATCTCCTCCAAGTCTCTAGAAGAAATCATAGGCTCTTTAAAAGCCTTTGAAGATAAGATGACAAAGTTTGAAAAAACGAAAGGTGTTGAAAAAATCTTGTACGCGAAACATGATTCCAGCTTTGACATAAAAAATGTCAGATGTTACAAGTTACAACTGCGATAAATATGGTCATTTTGCTGTAAATTGTGGGTACAAGACAGAAAAAAAAAAGTTCACTTAATTCAGCAAGTGGAGGAAGAAGCTACGTTGCTTGCAGCGGAGATAAACTTCGATACTTCTATTAAATGAGAAGTCAGATTTGAAGAGGGATGATCGAGTGACTACAAAATTGAGGGAGAGAAATGTAAGATTAAATTATGTAGTCGCGATTTTGGAAAAACAGAAACGCCAAACACGTCTTTGATAGACATGATCAAGCATTTTGAAGCCGTTTTATTCCGTTTACATTTCAGTTATTCTACAATGTAATATATAAGATATTATGTTAGTGAAATGAATTAACTCTTTCACATAAACTTCTTTGTCTCTGTTTCATTTTTTTAACGCAATCCTACCATTTAAAGAAGTAGAAGGATTAAATCCTGCTTTCTAAAGAAGCAGATACATTCTGAAGAAGCAGAGGGATTAAATCCTACTTTCTAAAGAAACAGAAGGATTAAATCATTCTTTCTAAAGAAATAGATACATTCTGAAGAAGGAGAGGGATTCAATCCTACCTTCTAAAAAAACAGACGGATTAAAATCCTATATTCACACAAATAGAAGGATTAAAATCCAAAATAATAATAATAATAATAATAATAATAATAATAAAAAAGTACATCCAATATCAATATCAAACTTCTTCTCGTTTATAATATATATATATATATATATATATATATTATAACAATTCTTATGAAAATGTTGAAATCATTAAAATGACTCTTAATTTAGGAAAACAAAACTAAATTCAGCAGACAACCATAGGTGAGAGCAAATTGAAATTGATTACAAAAATACCAACATTTATTGAAAAGTATGTGATTGATAATAATACCAATAACATGACAACTAGTAATAATCATCATCACCATATATGTCATCGAGCACCTTCTCCGCAGCCCTATCAGCTATATCATCCTCCAGTGCATCCACACCCTTTGCCAGTGCAATACCCCCCACCGCCCCAGCTAACGCACCTATGGCCAAACCGGTCCCAATCCCACCAAAATTGTGGCCTTTCTTATGCTTATGAGCCTGACTGTTATGACTTTCTCCATGAACTGCTGGTGGTGCATACTGTGGTGGTGCGTTATATCCACCACCATATTGATCGTACCCTGCTCCCCCACCATACACACTAGGCGGTGCTTGTGCATAAGCCTGGTTGTATCCTGCTGGCGCACCATACCCAGTAGCTGGTGGTGGCGCGTAAGATTGATCGTAACCAGGCCCCATGTACGGTTGACCATAGGGTGATGCATATTGTTGACCGTATGTCGCCGGTGCAGGTTGGCGGATTTCATTGACGGCCACATCAAACTCTATCTTCCCATGAGGGCGACCGGAAGGTCGCTTAAGCTTAAGAGATTTTGTGACGCGATCACCGCCGATGACGTCTGTTAAACTGAGTTTAGCCCAACCAATAAACGGCTTTGTGTCTTTTTCTTCGCCAAAGTGAAAAACGTCGATGTAAAGCTTGGTGTCATCGTCGATGGATCCGGGGAGATTGAGCACGAGTTTCTGATCCCAAGTGGGAGATGTGTCCCCATTTTCATCCACTTTGGTAGAGACTTTGTTGTTTGGGTCGACCCAAACGACAGCGTATGGCTTGTTGGGACCTGAACGCCAGTTGACGTTTTTGATGTCTTTTGCGCAAGTGATGGTTATTTCAAGCTCGCGACGAGAAGCCATGGCGGAAGAGGATTAGTGTATTGTGATGAGATTGTGTGGAGAACTGAAATGATCTTGATTTCATATTTATAGGTGTGAAAAATATCTATACTGCCCATTTTACCCCTAACAATGGCAAGAAATGGTGCTTTGGACCCTTCTTAATTTTCAATATTGTTTTTGGTAAAATCATTAATTATGCATTTTAATTTCTTTTAATTTTCTCAAGTTTAAATATTTTTTACTTTTATAATAAGTTTCAAAAAGTATAAAAAAAAATAACAAATATCCTCCCAATTTCGGTCCAACTAAACATTTTTTTTATCACTTTATTTATTTTGGTGTTTATAATTTAATTTTAGATGTTTTTTTAATCTAAAGGTCGTAACAGTGAATAAAACAAATTTGATTTAAAAAATCAGATAATACATATAAATTTTGCTTAAGGATGACTATCAAAATCGGTAAGTTACAAGGGCTAAATCATGAAATGAATTTTTAGATTATGTCATTTTGTGGATTGGAAGAAAATTTAATTGTTTAAATAAAGAAATTAATTAGTAAAAGTACATGAAAAATAAATATGTATTTTTTATTTGATATATTTGACCTTTTGTTTTAGGAAAAATAAATGAATTATGGTAGTTATTTGTTCATATATTTTTTTATTGAATTAAAAAATTAGTGTAAATAAATTATAGGTTATTTTTTGAAAACTATTAAAATAAAATATTTATTTTCATTTGGTTTTGTTTTTTATGGGTGACTTTTAATAGATACCAAATTATGTTAATTGTTATTTATAGATATAAATTGAATTCATTTTTTTCATAAAAAATAAATAAATTAGTGCATATCGACGGCAAAAACAGATTTCAAAGATCGCACTCAATCTGTAAAATTAGAGATGGAAGTATTGTTCCGTCTCGATTTCGGTTTTGTCACGCGCGAGATCGAAAATAACGAAAAACTGTGTGAACAGAAAAGAAAGTCTACGAAAGATAAAGAAAATTGCATCCAACCGCAATAAAATTTCTTGAAAAAAGAGAAATGTTAAAAAAATTGGTTTTTTTATATAGCACTTTAAATATTTTTTTCATTTATTTATTTAGCAGTTTCAGATATATTTTTTCTATATTCTGAGACTTATTAACTAGTTGTTTGAATTCAAATTCCAAAATTTGATTAATGATAAGAAAAAAAAGGTAATGGTTTTCCATATTCTTATTTATTAAAATGAATGAATGTCTAAGGCCATTAATAAAGATATTTTATGAATATTTAATAATAATTATAATTTTTTATCAAAATTAATTATTTGCAGCTCTTTCTACTATAAAATCCAAACTCTAATGTGGCATTAAACCAGTAAAAGAGTATATCCAATATTTTAATTATTATCAAAATATAACAATTGAGTTTAGGTAAAATTAGGATATTTATTGGGATAGAATTTATTTAAATATTGAAAACTATTTAAATATTGTATTAAGAAAATAAGGTAGAATATATATATTGAACAATTTAAATTTTAAATATTATAAAATATTATTCTTTTAAAAACGGTTTAAGAATTAGTAATATAAAATATATTCAAAATAAAAACGAAGCAATTGAAATGACTAATAAAATGACGAACAACATGTACTTACCGAAAATGCAAAATTAGATTAAATAGATTTCAAATACATAAATATTAGTGGTTAGAAAATAAATACACAAATATTTAATTTTTTAATGAATTTTCGTAGAAAAAAAATTAAAATCCAAAAATACACATGCCGAATAAAAATTGTATTATTCGTGATACCAATATTTGTTAGTAGTTAAGATTAACCGAATTTCAATGGTACATTAGGAGTTTAATAATAAAAAGATTCCGTGAAAATAAGAATAATTAAATAATAATAGGTATAAGTCATTCATAGTTATTTATTTGTGTATATTATAATAAATATCTTCCAAATATTATATTGTCGTATTACTCTTTAATTAATTAGATTCCACGGTAAATTGTATTTTTGAAAGAGTCTTTTAGATATTTAAGTACTTGGATTGTTGATGGATTATTGTATTCGTTCTTATTATTTACACCATTATTAATAGCTTCCTTAATTCTTGCACGAGTAGCAAGACAATATTAGATTGATTTTGTACAAAGTAGTTTTGTCATTAGTATCTTTCCCCAAGCGTTTATAATGTCTGTTGAAATATATTTTGTTGTTTTATTGAAAATATCTTTGAGCTCACTTGTTCGGATGAAAGTTGGTCTTCAAATTTATATTATTTTTAGAATGCTTCAATTTTTATGCTAACAGTGGTTGAGAAGTGCGCATAGAATTTGTTGAAAAATAATATAAAAAACATTGTGCTTCTCCATTACAATTTTTATTTTTATTTTTTCTAGTTGTATGAGTTTTTGCTTTGACCGAGCCTGATACGAAGGTATTCAATGGTGGTAACTCATATAGCCCTTGGTGAAAGATGAAGGAATGAATATATATATATATATATATTATTTATTGCTTTTATTACTTTATTGTTTTGTTTCGATAGACATTTTATTTTTTCATAGAATTTTTTTGGATTGTCCACTAGTCTTTGTGAAATATAAGGTTAAAGAGATAAAAAAAAAAGTAGAGTTGTTTACAATGTCAATTCGGGCAAAGCTGGATTGACATACCTATTTATCTATTAGTTATATCGTCCAAGTGGTCAGATTTTTGAAGTTAGAGGATTTTCTAGTATCATAGGGTTTACACGTGTTAAAAGTTATCAATTTTAATTGCGTGCGTGTACTATTTTCATCTCCCGCAATCCCGACTTTTTATTATTTTAAGAATTTGGTCGTTCATTCCAAGGATTCATCTAACTCATTGAATATAAATATATATGGTTGGATTTAAATCATAATTTGGATACAAATACCATGTTTCTTCTTTTTAGATTTTTTATTTTGCTTTTTCTTCTTTGTTTTTTTTATTTTGTTGACATTTTTTTTATCTTTTCAACTTTCTATTAATTTGTTATTTCCGTTGTAAGAAACTGTTAGTTTCTGTATAAATGTCAAGGAATGAGAAAAATAATATGAACTTTAATAGTCATAATACTCAACCCTATTTCTCTGGTCAAAAGAGAAAAATCCTAAAATCTCTCGGTCTGTATTTTTAGTAGTTCAAAATAGGAAAAGGTTAGTCATTTCTAATAAGAGTAAAACTTTAGGAATTTATACTTTTTTGTAAACCATTCTTTCTGTTATCCCTATCAACTGTAAAAATGTGAGTCTATCAATGGTATAAGGTATTAGTAGTGGTGATACTGATGGTCACCAAATTGAGGTTAAAGTGGAAACTATCGGTGTGACCAAAGCTCATAGATTGAATTTAATAGAGGGTTCATATAAAGTTTTGATAGAGAATGAAAGTTTCCAAAAATTCATTGATTGAGAAATTTATCATAACTGTGGATTCAGTTTTCCAATTGATGTTAATATTGTTAGATTTTGCCACATCATATTTATTTATTGTTGAGCTGGTGGTTTCTCATTTTTTTATGTTACTTTCAGTAATAATTTTATCAAGCCGATATTTCACAAAAAAAATTGTGAACGAGTTTTTTTTGTAAATGTCGAAATATCAATCCCTTTTTTTTGCATCGTAGTGGTTTGGTTTGCAAATATTTTTATTAACCTTTCTAGTTTTATCAATGATCTAAATGATAGTTCCATATTTGTTAGTGGTAATTGAGATATTAAGGTTGTGAAAACTAGATGATCAATTAACCGGACTTGGAATTCCAAACGTGAGTTCTTACTTTATCAACTTAGTTTTTCTTGATATTCAATTTATTTAATTTCTTTTTGTTTGGTTGTTCTTTTTAGCTCATGTTATAGATATACCATTTGATGACCAAATATTAAAGCATACTCGTGAGAGATATGCTATAAAGAGGGACGAATTAAAAAAAAATCTTGCTCATGTTCCTCCATTTTGACACCTAAGCAAATTTTACTCAATAAGTTGTGATCCAGTGCTGACGTTAGATGGAATTTTGATGTCATATTTTTCCAATGAAAGATGTGGCTGGAAAAATTCTTCAAAACAAATGTAGATAAAAGATAAGTTTTTAGAGGATCACATATTAGGGAAATGTTATTCTTACGTACAAATCAGAAACAATGCAAAAATGTGTAGTCTAATGTTCGGTGGCTCTTCCAATGTAGCTCTTGTAGCTTTTAAAAATGTTGTTTCTGATAATATAGGTCTTCATTCAACTAATATTGAGTTGGAAAAATCTTATGAGGAGGAGGAGTGCACGTCTCTTAAAAGGTGAAAGATTTTATTGGTTTAAGGTAATCTTTACCTTTTTTTTTATAGTAATTGAAAATGGATTGAGTTTTGAAACTAAAATTGTGTACTTATAAATTTATAGTCAAGTTGATGGAACATCTTTGTCATTTTTAATTCAAAGGTTATCATAGATTATATTCATGTCTCTCTTCTTCTCAATATAAAACTCAAGGCATTAATAAATGTCTTGTTGATTCTAGCACTTTAAGCGTGGGTATTCCTATATATGACCAAAGATGTTGTTGTATGTGATAGAACTGTAACAAAAAGAGTTCATGCTTTTAAAAAGGATTTAGAATCCTTAGTTGGAGTTTTGTTGAAGCCCAATTTTGACAATTGACAGCAAAAATGTCCTTGTTGATTTTATGTTATCCCGTAGTCGAGACCGTGATGTTCTATTGAGAACCCGTCACAAAAAAGGAAAATATACTTTTCACTATGTTGGTTCTTCATTTGTAGGTGTGATATTTGCTACTGATCACATGACTATTACCAATTGTTTTAAAGAATATGATAATGGAACCACTATAGAGGTATCTGAATAGACCGGAGACGTAAGAGGTGAGCCTACAATCCTAGAGTAAGCATCAAACGCTAAAGTTTTTAATCAATATGTTATTATAAAATGAAATGCAGTTTTCCTCCCTCATCATATTTCAACAACGATAACAGATATTTCTGGTTATTGATGATTCTTCTTAGATGGTCAATGTAGTTTCTATTAATGTATCCAATTGTGGGTAACATGATTGTCGATCTAAATGGTTTATTTTATTTGGGTACATTTTTAGATGAAGCCTCTACTTCATCCCCTCATATTTTTCTTTAAGTCAAGTTCCTGAGGTCGTGGCCTAGTTTGCTACACTGGCCAGTCATAAGCCACTTCAAATCCATTTTTTTCAAGTTGGACCTTGCTAATTGTCATTTAAATTTAAAATTTGAAGTAAGATAGATTTTTTATTTATATATATATATGCATAATTTTGTTCAACTGCATAAATACTTAGTCTATATATTTTTATTTTGTAGCTTATCATCAGTCGTTTAACAATGTTTTATCAAGCCAAGATTAATATTGTAGCTTATATGCCAGACGTTCACGCTCTTCTAAATGGTGCCAATGATCTCGTAGAGGACAATCTACATTGAAAGTTTACCTTCATATTGAAGGATAAGAGTGAGATTTAGCTAAAGGTAGAGGCTAAATATTTTTGAGAAAGAGAAAGGTTTCTAAGTCTTGAGCTTCACTCTTAAGCTGAATAACTGAAAAATAGATCATTTGCATTATCGTAATTGGGGAGTGCGTTTATGCATGTTCTTGAGATTTGTTCAGCTAACTAACAATATAGTAGTTTTTTAGATAAAGTTGCAAGGCAATGATTTGTAATATTGTAATAAAAATCTTACTACTTCTACATGTTAAACTATTGTTACTGATGAGATGTGGAGATTCTTCATAAAATGCTCTTGGATGCCAAGACAATAGCAAAAGTTGTTAAGTTGAAATTGTGAGAGAAATTTAATGTTATGGCATAAAATCGATACTTCTAAGTCTAGTGTTAAGAAGCTATTGGATGCTATGTCGACGAAGTATAATTTTGTTTGTCAGTGGCTAGTCATTGGGCGTAAGACTCAGGCTGAAGATTCCAAATCTTATAAAAAACAGTGCTTACCAGTGTCAAGAAGTTGTTATGGAAGTTCGTTTTAGGTAAGTTCTAGACTTTCATGAAAAATATCCTAAACTTAACCTAGCTTATTAATGATATAATGTTTATGTTGGGAAATAGTTGAAGGACATCGATTTGACTGATATGTCTCATAATTATTTGCCTCTTTTGTCATGTTGGATTGATATTGATAAACATATTCGTGATATTCTTGATGAATTTGAAAAGATAAATGTTAATACGAAAAAAAATCTACGTACAACAAAGATGGTGAAAGAAGTGGTGTTTATGTTGACGAAACTAATATTATCTTCCAACTAGTTCTCATAGTTGAAGATGTTGAAGAATATTGTGTGCATATAGTTATTTATGTCATTGATGTCACTTCTTTAGGAATTAACTTATAAATTTTATTTTTTCCACCGTCTAATTTTGAAAAGAATGATAAAGTTATTGTACTTTTACTTAAAACTCTAGTTTGTATATGGATATTTTTGTTTTTACTTATGGATTAGTGTTTTTTTAATAAAAACACATTTTGTATTCTCTGTTGTTTCTATTGATAGATCGTTTTTTAAAGCTTAAGAATTAGTGTCTTTTTTTGTTAACATTTATGTTCTCTGTTTGATTTTTTCTAGAATTTTTCAAACATGGGTGCATGATGAAGCTTATATATTTTTTGTTTAAACAATGACTCTTGGTCATCCAATTTATATTACTTTATTTTTTTAGGCATAAAACTCTTGATGCAATTATTTATTTGTCTTAAGATAGATTCTTGACCACCAAGGCTTGTGTGTTGTGGATTTTAAGATATCTAAGTTTTTTTTGGTTAAACATTTTATGTATCAAAGATTTATTATGACTTGTGAGATACTTGTTGTAGACTTTTTATAAGTCTTATGTTACCTCCAATGGTTGTTATTATAAAGAGATCAAGGTCTAGACCAAATGAATTATTTGTTATCCCGAAGAGACTTTTTGCTTTGGCCTGTTGGATTTTGGTATTTTTAAATTATATTTTGATATGTAAATAAGAGAGAAGACTCTCTTTTTTGCACGAGAAATGTTTTATTGATGGCAAATGCCTCAGAATTGTTTCACGTCACCAAGATGGGAAGTTAGATCCACATGATTCAATAAACATATTTTTAACGGACTAGTGTTACTGATAATTTAGTCCGTAAGACTTTGGTAGAGTTTTGGATGTATAATGTTTCAGAAGTACCTAACTTGGTTTCCCCCTTTATCCAACACCATATAAGTTCCTAACACTATTTTGGCTTTGATTGTAAATTGAAACATCTTAATTTGGACCTAACATGTCGAGTATTGTTTCTTTTATACGTTGAAAAAATATTCTTAGCACTCCATCTCAGAGTTAACTTTTTAACTGAACTCATGAATATTATATATTCATAATAAATATTATTTATTCATCATTAATTATTTTAACTGGTCTAATCAAATATGTGCTTTGATACTTATTTCTTTAATTAAGTATATGCTTGCTCTTCAGTCTTGGTCATTACTTGCTTCATCATATGCGGTTATCCACTATGGGATGGCATTACTTCCTAAATTACATATACCATGTCAAATGGTGTTTTTTTAGTGTTAGTTCTTTGTATGGTTCTATACGACCATAAGACTTATTGTAGGTAATTCGGTCAAGTTCCAACTACTCATTCTAACATCTACTTGATTCCCTCTATAATAGTTGTGTTGGTGACTTCAACTTCGCCATTAGCTTAAGGATGGAAATAAGAGGAGAATATTTTTTGTATTCGTTCTTTTATGCAAGATTTTATGACACTATCATTTCGGAACTGAATCGCATTATATGTAGTGATAACTCTTAAAATTATGTACTTATAACATATATTCACTTTCAAAATATTTATTATCTTTATTTTGGTGATGTTCAATAACTGTTATGACTCAATCCACTTTAAGATGTAATATATATAAATTATTATAACATTTTCCTCTTCAAGCCATACGTAGTATACCCATAATATCCACTCCCCATATGTCTAATGAGATTTCCTTGATTATTATTTATAGTACTACTACTAATACTTGTATTTAATTTGTGAATTTATGACATAGATCACACGTCTCGACTTTTTTCTTTGCATCATCCGTGATGGTTGGCCAATAATATCCTTAGAAAAATATTCTTTTGTGTAATGTCATATATCTAAAATGTGTGTAACCTTCTCCCTCATTTAATTATTCCATTAATGTTCTTGGTTTGAAGTGGATTTCACAATCCTCTAACTCTACTAACCATTTAGTCAATTTTCCCAAAATATCAGGATTTTCCAACACATTTCTTAAGGGGATTGGTGAAATTCTAACAATCCTAGTTGTAACTATTAATGTTAAAGTAAACTTTTGTAATTGTAAGTATCTAGTTTCAGCTAGTAATAAAGATTCATTTACATAATATATGATTTTAGGGTTTTTTTTCTTCCCTTACCAACACGGTACCGACTGCATACTCCGAGACTATAGAGTATTGGTATAGGCTCTCTCTTAGTCGGGGTTTAGTTAATACTTTAGGAAAAAAACAAAAAAGATATTTATGTTGTTTAATACATCATCTTTGGCTTGCTGATTAGTGTTGATGAGACTGAGTCTGAAATTAAAATAATCACCGAGACCAAACTTCATGAAAGCCTTCTTAGATGTTGTAAGCGAAACATTAAAGTCAGTTTCACTTCATACCTTTCTAGTAGATAAGGAACCTCGAGATTTTATGGGCCCGATAAGAATAAGAGTAATGCTACTCTTTCTGATACTCACCATATTGAAATAAGACGAAGAAAGAACTAGTTTTCTACACACTAATTTTCTATATTGAAAGTTGTAATTTACGAGCGATGAAACAGTGTATGGTACTTTTGGAAGCATTGATAACGTAGTGTTTTTATAGTTTTTTTGTATACTTTTTTGGTTGTTCTTCTTTATGAGAGAGAGATTAGAAGTAGAGTGTACTTGCATTTAGATAATAAAGCATAAAATGAAGATGAAGAGTTCACTCAAGAGTGAATGCTACTATTGTTTAATGTAAAATAGTTTGGGTCATTGATGTTCGTAAGAGCATTAAATGTCATAAGATCATGTATAAGGAGAAAATGTAAGGGCTTCGAACCCAACTTGACTTGTGGAGAGACAAAAGGAATTATTCACTATACGAATAATCATTTACGGCGACATAAAAGATGTATTTATAATCTATTAGACCATGTACAATCGTACTTAGTAGATTTACATGTTAACTAATTACACATAAAAAACTACATTTAGAATATTGTTTATTGACGTATGTAATTTGATTCCAACCTTTAAAAAAGAATGACCCGTTAAATAATGTTACTAAAATAGTAGAGAAAATATGAAATAGAAAAATAAAATCAATAAAAAATTGATTTACATGTTAATTCACTCAATTTTATTTATAAAATGAGTTATTAAAAATTGTTGCATCATCATCTAATATATGGCTTAACATGCTGATTGGATTTTTTAATACATTTACTAAAAGTATATATTAAATATATGGCTTAAAACTTTAGCGTGTATGCTTTCATGATTCCACAAGTCGAGAGGTATGAGAAAGTAAAAACTTTTCAGTAATTTGTGTTTAGGTTTACGCTTATACTTTTTGGGTTTTAAATTTTATAAAAAGTATAAAGAGAAAATAGTGTAAAACGGATTGATGATGATATTGGTGAAATAAAAAACATGATATTTGGTTTTAATTGAGTTGATTTGAATTTTTTTAATTATTTTTTTAACATGTTTTTAATGATTTTTTTAAAAACAATTATACAAATTTATGAGCTATGAATTTTTTTAAACTTTGTTAGATATAGTTATTTTTTATGAATTCTTAAAGTGTTTTTGGATTTCCATTTTTAATTGAATTGGTACGGTTTTGAGTTGTTTATATATATATATATATAGAATAATTCAGGCTTTTGAATAGTAGAAGACACTAAACTAAAAATTGAACGCTAAATGATATACATCTAAAATTAAGTTCCACTGTGAAGAAAGAACACCATTTGCGATCTTTGATTGAAGAAGATGAATCTTTGTCAAGGAAAAAAAATATTCAAATGAATAGTGGAATTGAGACGAGAATGAACTTCACTAAATGATTGATGAAACAAACTTTAAAAGCTGAGCCAATGAAGATTCCTGGAACAAGGTTGAATTAGATAGAGCTTGAAGATGTTGTCAAGATCGAGGAAATACTTATTCAAAGAGAGACTAGAATATGTAAAACAAGATTATTCAGCTCATGATAAGGAAATGAGACCGGTAAAAGGGCTTACTGCATCGATGTACTTGAATTTTCCCAAGCAAGAAGAGGCAGATCATCTGCTCGATTAAATGATATGTCAGGTAAAATCTTGAATTCTAATCTGATCCTTGAAGACCATAAGAACCCGAGTACATTCATGTGACGCTGATTAATTTTTGAATGACCTCTTAATAATATTTTATGGACTCTAAACATGATAATAGATCAGAGAGTGAGCCATATATAATCAACTGAGCGAAAGATAATGATCGAAAAATCTTATGAATTAGAGTTTCACCAATGAGAGAGGACATGCAGACCAATAATAAAGTAAGTAAGTCTGACCCTGTTTTTTAACTTCAAATAATTCCAAAACATTGAGGCAAAGTTGTGAGCTGCGTCAATTGAAAGCTCTTAATATTAAGCTGGGAAGAAAGATAAAGTGTTATCTATTTCTGCAAAACTTTATGAGGCTAGTTATGTTAAAACCTATTAAGCTTGTTAGAGGCAGAATGTCTTACTGAACAAAAAAATAAGCACGTTTATAACCTTAGTAATTTGATCTAATATATCTAGTGCCCAATATAATATCTCTTAGGTGGTTAGGAGTTTGGCATTATTAAAAGTGAGTCTCATTTTTCATTTATGTGTCCACATTGCGAGCCAGTTAACCGCATTGTTTTGATGTCTGAATATGTGATTAAAATTCATGTTATGAGATATAAGGCTACTACAACAAGTTAGGTAAGGGTTAAGGATCCATGGAGAGCTTCATGAGTTGATAAGATCCACCAGAATCTTAGAGTCAGACTCAATATAAACCTTGTTTAGTTTCAGATTATTACAGAGCAATAACCATCTAGAAGTGCTCTGACTTTAACAAGCATAAGAGATGTTTTACCATATAGTCTAGATTTCCACGGATTTCTTGCAACTAACAAAAACATGGTTTATTGTCTCACTATTCTCACAAATTTGACATTTAAAGACCATATTGTTATGTTTTTTTGGAGGATTTTATCTGTCAATCCAGTTATTTATAATCCTCTAGCAAAAAAATAATATTTACTAGGAGATATATTATTCTAAAGTTTGTTGAATAAATTGTACTAATTATGTTTAGTCTTAATAAAGTTCCAGGTATCATTAGTGTTAAACAAACCTTTATTAGATAGTTTCCAAATAACACTATCCTCCACCTGGTCTTTCAGAGAAAGAATCTGAATATTTCTAATATCATAAGGAGTTACAAGAGCCTTTGACTTGTTAAGGTTTCAATTAACTAAATCCCAGAAGTCCTTAACTTTATCAGGGTGATACTAGTCATTATCTTCATTGTAGGATATGATAATAAAAAAAGGATATGTTACGCCACCTTTCTAGCCAAAACTCCAAATCCCCCATTTCTAATTTAGATAAACCATAATATTCAGCATCATTTCTAGTAGTTATAAGCCACTTCCATGTAATAGAGTTATTTTTTAATGAACTGACTTGAAAATGATGCTTGTTTTTGTAGTAAATACTGGAGATGTAGATGACCCAAAGGTAGATATTCTTTCTAAATTTGAACCACAATTTAAAATAATAGGTATGTTGAAGATTATTCAAATCTCTAATTTTCATACTTCCCTTACTAAAAGGTTTGCACATGTTAGACCATTTAGTCCATTTTATGTTTTTATTCTCAATTGATGAAGACCAGAGGAATTTATTGAAAAGACACTTGATTTTTTTTAATCACAGTCTTGGATATTATATAGTTTTATATCGAGTTGATATGATATGCCATTAGAACTGTGTTAATGAGGATCATTCTGCCCCTATAGGAAAGGTGTCTACCATCTCAAGCATTGATTTTTTATCTCTTATTTAGGTAACAAAAGACTCAAAATTCCGAGTCTTATTGTTTGTATTAATATTAATACCTAAGTAAAACATAGGGAGAGAATCAATGTTGAAACCAATATCTATTTCAATTCTATTGTTTCTGTTAGAATTCAGATTAGCAGTACTAATAACTTCAGTTTTATCGTTATTAATGGACTGACCTGAACTTTGCTGATATTGGTGAAAAAAAGAGGAAAGGTTGTTAATGGTGGATGAGAGACCATTGGTAAATATCAGAAGATCATTCACAAATACAAGAACATACATTCACAATGAGCTTCTGGTTTTGTAAGTCATACACTTGTTATCACTAAATATTTTATTCAGACCTGGAATGAGGTACTGCTCTAGATAAAAATACTATGAGATAAATAGTCTTCTTGTCTAAGACCTCTTAAAGTCTTAAAATAACCCCCAGATTCACATTTATTAGGATGGACATGTGGATATTTTTAATCATGCTTAAGACTAGGTTATTGGGTTTTTGTAAACCCACTTACAACCAATTGTCTTTTTCCCTTCAGGTGATGGGACAAGCTCCCATGTCGTATTATCTTATACCGATTTATATTCTTCCTTTATAACGTCAATCCACTTTTGAGAGTTAGAGCTTTCCATGGCCTTTTTGTAAGATGAAAGATCATCTTTATTTCTAACCCATTACTCATCATGTCTCAAAAGATATATTATAAGATCTACATGTATAAAATTCTATTTTCCCTCGCGGACCTTCTTAAGGGTATTATTAATTCTTGTTGCACTTCCTGAGGTGGTATAGTTTGATCCTCATAAGTAATAATATTTTGGTCTTCTTGTAGAATATTACCTTAAGGTTTTTCTTTTTCTAACTGGACCATATTTGTATCCTAGTTAAACACTCAAGTGGAACATCAATATTATTCATAGTACAACCTTATTATAATGAGACCAAAATGATTAGAATTAAATTCCAATCTTATGATACCTGAGTATATCCGTTAAAACCTTCATAAATTTTATAAGTTTTTCCTAAAATAAATATCTACTCTATTATTCGTCCCTCCAAACTCAACATTCTCTAGAAACTTTATCGTTTATGTTTCAAATATACTACCATGACTAGGAATAACCAACAAAGAAGCAACTAACTATTTTTGGATCCAGTTTATTTTTTTGACGTTTTTAAGCTCTCACCTCAGTTAGACCCCCCCTCCCCCATATATGCAGATGCTTTAAATTGGGAATATCTCCATGTTAAAGCTCATATGAGCTCTTAACAATTTTCTTAGTGGGTACTCTTTTGAGTATATAAGTGACATATTTGATGGCTTCCCCGAGAGATATAATGGTAAAGATTAGTTATTTATCATACTTCTAAGCATATCCTTTAGTGTATAGTTCTGTATCTTGGATACACCATTCATGTGGATCGAACCTGGCATTGTGTACTCGAGGAATATGCCACACATCTTTAGATATTTTAAAAATAGCAGTTGATATCGTTCACCCGATTTTTCATATCTACCATACTATTCACCACGGTCAAATCTAACGCTTTTAATGCTTTTACCAAGTTTTTTTTCTAATATGGTCCTAAAAGTTTTGAACTTGTCCATGGTTTCAGAATTTTCATGAATGAGGTATATGTATCCGAAATGAGATAAGTAATCCATAAATAATATGAAGTATCCCTACTCATTCCATGGTCCCTTTGGAAACGGTCCACATATATCAATATTTATCAATTATAAGACTTCAATCGCTCTATATATCCACACTCTTTTGGTTTTGGTTTGTTTTAATACATTTGATACATGTACCAAAATCAGAGTAATCTAGGGTATCTGATAAACTTTCACCTACAAGCTTGTCCATTCTAACTTTGGATATATGACATAACCGTTTGTGCCACAATATTAAAAAGTTCTCAAATTTAGTAATTTTATTTGGTACAAGTTGTGCATTGATAGCAATTTTGTGATTTTTAACATTTTTTAATAAATAAAAGTTATGTTCTTTTATCAAACTTCTATGACCAACAATTATATCATTAAAAGAAATAGTAAATTTATTGTTTCTCATAAAACATAAATATTCATACAAGTCTAAAACCAGAAAGAAAATTAAGTTCCTTCAAAAAGTGGGAACCAACATTACATTCTCTAAAACAAGCACATGTCTAGTAGAAAGTTCTCAATTTAAATAAGAAATTGCCAACACATGGTATGAGCTCCATTCTGCTAGAAAATAGATTTTTCATCCTCAGTTAGCATCATGCTCCTTAACATATCCTACAAACAAATACAAACATGAGCTCTTGCAGCCCAAGCAACCCACCATATATTCTTTTCCACATAAAAAAATTACTTTCCGGAACAAAAAAAATGTGAGAGTAGCTTTGCTTAGCATATAAGCCTAACGTTTTTCACAATCCTTCTTGCGATGTCATTTCTCTTTGTAAAAAAAGCATCGACAAACTGTCGATTCCTCATGCTATTTCTTCTTAGCCATACTATTTACTGGTCATTTTCCATCATATTTTCACTTAGGCTACATCATCTTCTTGGACGGTATCACGTTCACTTCATGCATTAACTCTTTAAGAATTTCCTCTTATTGTACAGTGTGTACAATCACTTCACTAATTGTTCACTTTTCCTGCATGCAATTATAAGTGGATTGGAAATGCCGAAACTTTTTCGGTAAAAATTGAAAAGGGAACCCCATTACATATTCTTCAAGTAAGTCTATGTCTATTGCTTTTAACTTTTGGGCAATCATAGGTATTTCTAAAATATGCTCACAAATTTTTCATTTTCCACTGTATATCTTGGTAGAGATCTGTTAGGAAAATTTCTTGACCTTTGCGAGAAAATTTGTAGCAATGGTAGACTATGTTAGGAAAAAACCCACAAAATAAAACTCGTATTACTTGAAGCATAATGGTCATGTACGATCGATTAGACATTTTCCAGGTTCGTACTCTTTAGTTTCTACATGTGTACTTTCTTGACTAATAGCATCTTGTTTCGATGTCAATAATGCACATACTCACTAACAAACAAGTACAATTGCATATCCTATTTCTATTGGTTAAAATCTGTGTCATCTAGCATGGAGGGTTTATTCCCAAACGGATTGTAACTAATCAAGTTCAGTGGAAAAAAAAATAACACACAACACATAATATTCTTTAAATATAACAACTAACATGCTTGAATATGGTATATACATATAAAACATAATATACTATAATAAAACATTAGAGGGTAAATCATACTAACACGTATTCTATGATTTTGAAAAAATTACCATGATTAGTATTTTAATTTTCCCAAGTACCAGTGAAACTCTTTGGAAGAATGATCTCACCTACTCAAATAAAAAAAATCGAGGATTGATTTAATTTTCCTACGTACCGGTGAAGCCCTCTATAGAGCTGATTTCACCTACTTAAATTAAATAACCACAATGGTTATTTTCATAAAATTTCTTTTAGTTCATGATTAATTAAACCTAAATATTAACATTCTGGAGAGCCAACAATATTTTAATATAAATTAACCTCTTAAATATTTTCGAATTCTATAATGCTCAAGGAGATCAATTAATATTCAGGAGGGCTGATTGATTGATTTCATGATTCACCTACCAAAATCCAAAATCTTAGTCATGCATATCCATTTAAACATTCAGGCACATCAAAAATTTATTTCACATATACATGCAAAAAACAACATATCTGAACACTTTCACATGTGAAACTAAAAAGGTTTTATTTTCACAGTTGAGGTTTTCTTTGATAATTTCTTGTTACTCTAGAAGCATCATAAAAAACATATAATTTGATCAATATTCTCTCTCAGAGAGAAAGAGAGATTGATTGCTACATACACAGTGGCTTTGCTCTTTTTCTCCTTGATTGTTCTTGACAATCTGATTATACTTTATGTCTGGTTTTTCTTCTCTTGAGAAAATCTGATCAACTATAAGATACTTGATCTCCTCTCCAAGAAAGATAAAAAATGATCTTCTCAAAATCCATCTCAAATCGTTAATCTCTCTTAATTTCCTACCATTTCCTTTTTCAATGTCATGATCTGAAGCTCCTAGAGTGGTTACTGACAACAATCCAATATTCCATTATGCTGACTTCCCCAATCTCTAACCTGCAAAAATTATCGTAGATCAAAACCAGTATATTACAACCATGAATAAAAATGACATCACTGCAACTAACCATCCATTTTATGCTGATGCGCTAAAGAATAACAAACAACAAGAAAACTTCAAACCAATCAATGTAGACAAAAAATTGGATCATATATCAATCCAATTCTCTACAGAATACAAATATGGACTATCTCGTTATGCCAAATCCACAATAATTGGTAAATTCACCCAAGGTATACCAAAGAAAAAGGTTCTTGATTATTTCTTGAACTCTCTGAATCTCTTAGGAACTACAATACTGCTACATAGGACTCAAGACATGTGCTACTAGATTTTGATCTTCAGGATGATATTTGTAAAATTTGGTAAAACATTATATGGTATGTGGGTGACAAATCCATGAGACTCCTAAATTAGAGTGTTGACTTCAATCCTAATTGCGAAAGCTTAATAACATCAGTATGGATAAGGATTGAGCAAATACCAAATACATATACAACAACAATATAATCAATACTATATCAGCTACTATTGGACCACCTATATAAATCAGAGTTCCTGACAAAAATCGTGCCTACGACAATGCTTGCTTTGCTCTGGTGGAATTAGATGTTTCAAGGAAGCTTTAATTTAATATATGGGTGGGCTTTGGTGACAATCGGGGATGTTGGTTAAAGATCATCTATAAAGACACTCCTAGCTATTGTCAGCACTTATTTCATTTGATCACAACCAAGATTCATGTCAGAAGAAACATGAAAATGATCAACAAATGAATGAATAAATCAAGAAAATAAAAGACATAAATTATGTTGAATTGACCATGAAGAATCTCAAAAGCAATATCAAGCAACAACAACAACATAAATTCAAATAAATAATGGTTGTTACTCAACAGAATACTGAATCAAGATAGATTGACAACATTGACATTGATAAGGAAAGTAGAACTAATGAATATCTACTTATTGAGAGTAACTCTTACTCTAAGCCTTATTTTAAACCTCCTGGCTCAGATCGTACTCAACAAAATCTTAATATCCAAGACTTTAAATCCACGAATAAAGAAGAAATAATTGAGAGTATACAAAAAATCCAAAGCAAACATTCTGAAAACCAACTCACAGCATTGGAAACAATCCACACCTCTCCAAATCTCAACAAATTTGGAAGCCTCCCCATAACTTCTCCTGCCACTACACATGAAATCAAAGCTATATGAAAGCTCATGAGCAGAAAAAAAAAATTAAAGTTAAAACCACCAAAAGGATTAAACACAACCAAGGTGATACAATTCAAATGATCATCCAGGCATATAAATGACACCTTTAAATGACAAGTTCATTCCTAGAATTCAGAAATCTAGTATTATTTTCCTGTTTAGATTTTAAGATTTATACTAAAAAAATCACATGGGGTTCTCTTATTGATTAGCATGAAATTTTCTTCACTTTTCTCAAGTTTGCAGATTAGATTGTATAGTTCGAAAAAAAATTAGAGTTAAATTTCCTCGATTAGCTGCTCGACTCACTTAAGGGGTGTTGTAGTTGTTGTTATTCAATAATGATATCCATAAAGTTTGCAGATGCAGATTCCACAATATACTTGGATTCTTCTTGTTGAGGTCTTCTAGGCTTTTCGTCAAATTGGAGTTGTTATCCGAATAGAATCAATGAAATTTTCCTGAATTTTATCAAGTTTACAGTTTTGTCTATATGTATTCCTAAAGGAGTCAGAGTTAGATTACCTAGATTACCTACTCGTCTCATTTAAGGGCCATTGAATCTATTCTTCTTCATGTCTGGTGTCCATCAACACTGGTAGATACAAATCACCGCTCTTTGCTTGGTTTTTTCTTATTGAGGGTCTTCAAGGTTTTTTGTCAAGTTAGTGCTGTAAATCGAATAGAATCATTGGCAGATGCAGATTTCAGCAATTTGTTTGGAGTCAGACTTCAAATTTGTTATTTCTAAAAATCTGGTTGTGTATCTCATAATATTTCAACACTAGAAGGCCTGGATTCAGATCATTTATATGAGAACTCAATTCCTTTCATGGGCATGTCTTGTCGTCTATTCTTTGCTCTTACCTTTTTAAAATCTCTCATTGTCCTTTAATCATACAGCTGGTCATCACGGCATCCAAGGAAGACGATTTCAAAGTTTAATATCAACCAAGAGACTTACCTCCAACAAAGGTTAAATAAAGTAAATGAGCAACTCATGAAGCAACACAATCTCAACAACAAAGACGAGAAATATATCATCATGTTTCGGTGCTTGAAAAGGACCAAGAATCTCAAAGACCTCAGCAATTTAGCATTGAGAAATCGGAGTAGCTGAAATCATTATTAATAGCCATCAGATCGGTGTTGAAATCGGAAAACAGAGTAGAAGCCTCAATCTCTCATAGATCCAAATCTGGCGAAGTGAAATTGGAAATCTAAGCTAGTCAATTTCAAAATTATCAACCCTAATTGCTTAATCGCTTCTTAATTGGTTGTCTCTTCAAATCGAGCATCAATCGATCGTCTTCTTAATTAAAAATCTGAGCTCCCTCTATGAGAATATATTTCTTGTACTGTATCTTTTGGGAAGCTATGATAGCAGAAATAGTTTTTTATTTTATTTTCTATAAAATCCAATTTTGGCGCTCTGTATATTGTTTATGCGCTTTATCTTTGTTCATGTTGTAAACTATAATTCCAATTCAATGAAATGGTTTTATTTTCTTAAAAACACTTTCACATGTGAAACAAATCAGAAAAAATATAAAATTTATTAATTAACCATTTATAAAAAAAATCAAGAAATCAAAATTTCACCATGTTGCTGATGTCACTGGGCAATCCCCCTCATAAAAAAATCTCCCACTACTATTATCACAACAATATTGGTTTTTCGAAATTACCTCGTTAGCCACAACGTTCATCCGCAACTTCAGCAGTTCGCTGGCCACGATAAACATCGTTGGACAACTTCTGATAGACAATAACATCGAGGGTTAAACCGTCGATGACCATTGCCTCGGTAAGTTTGAATAAATTATTTAAATTAAGTATTAGATTATGCTAAATTCAGGAGAAACTTTCGAGCCATAAATCAAACCCTATATTAATCAGAAATACCCAAATTGTATTATATAATCATTTATTTAAAATAATTAAACATGTAAACATACTTTCTTTAATATTAAATCGTTGTATTCATTATTTTCATATAAAACCTAAATACATATCCTAACCAAGTCAATTAATTAATTAATTACTAATAGTATAGATTTTTTACAGTAAAAAAACATGTTTGATTCAATTATAGAAAAACATTTAGTTATCCTATGAATCATATAGAAAAACATTTAGTTATCCTATGAATCATAAGAGGGTCTGAGGCTTTAATACCAAATTGATATAACTAATTGAATCACATCAAATTAGTCTATCAAACATACAGAAATATATTGAATCCTCAGTATGATTATCTATTGTATACATCGAATAAATTGTAGACTTACGATTTGTCTTGCTGTAATCCATAATCATGCTTAGATTCTTACTTCAGATTCTACTACACTTGAAATATTCATAAAGTTGTTTCAAGACTTTGTTCCACCAAAACATTTTTAAGTCTTCCTCTCAACAAAACAACGACTCATCTTTTCGAGTTTAGGTTAAAGGAATGTGTGAATTCGGGTCATTCATTTTATAGGAAAATACAATAAAATCCTAGTTGTATAAATTCCATAACTTGTACTCCTTTGTGATCGGAGACCATAACCCACTAGATTGATTTTATCAATTTAGTTTGTGAGTTATTAATGTAGGCTCAAATATTAAGATTTGAGTCATCTCCTTCAAAAGGCCCAAATTCAAACCGGTTACTATACTCATATGTCCATAACGCATTTTCCAATAGACACAATACCTAAATAATTATATATAATATAATAATCTGATTAATTTTATTATTGCAATACCTTAAGATAATGATCGAATACATATTTAGTATATTTGTTCATACACGAAAATTTGTGAAAATTAATATAAATATTTTACAAATATGGTATATTATGAAATTATTTTTTTACTGTAATTTGATGTTTCAGTATTAACCATAATTTTATCTATTTTGATATTGTTTAAGTATGATGATTAGATTTATATTTAGTGTCTTAGTAATTTTCATAGTACTATTGATATGTTTGGTTATTTATAACCATTTGCAAGGATTAGTTAGGAGAAGTTTGAAACTCTATAGGTGTTATTGTAGTAATGTTTAAAAAATGTGTTTTTAATGATGATGACGATGTTTAATCATATATGATTACATTCACTCATTTGAATCAGAATTTTGTTTTTTCCTTTGTCATTAAAACATGAATTACCATAAACAAAACAATGTTTCATAAAAAATACTATAATGTAAAGAATACTATGTTATAATAGGAAAAGTAATAATAATTGTAATGATATCTTGAATTAAAATGTCTCGTCCATGTATATTTAGAGTATGTAAGCTATGCTCTAAAAGGTATAACCGAGTTGGTTGAGTAAGACATGCTTGTGACCAAAGGTCATGAGTTCGAGTCCCTCTACAAAAACTTTCTTGGTTGAGCCTCATACCTTGTGTGGTTTACCTTCTGGCATTGGTTTGCAGGCTATTGCGTCAGACTGAGGGTTTACCTTGTGCGCACTCGTTGAGTAGCGGTTGCGGGCTCCTTAAAAAAGGAGTATAAAAGATAACATAAAATATGTTCAATCAATAAATCTAATCACTAATAAATTAGACACTCATTGAGTAGTGGTTGCGGGCTCCTTAAAAAAGAGAGTATAAAAGATAACATAAAATATCTTCAATCAATAAATCTAATCACTAATAAATTAGATATTGGCCTGCAAAATTATAATATAATATAATGATGTTATTAATCTTGTGGATTTTAGAAGTGAAGTTGCAAGCTATATATATTAGGAGCTTAAATCGCTGAATAGTCCATCGACTATTACGTTCTATTTGATTTAGTCTATGGATTTTAAAATCATTATGTTGGGCCATGAACTTGATAAAATATATAAATTTAGTCTATGACGCCCAGAAGAAAACTTTACGCTAGAGACTAAATTTATAGATTTAAAGTCCAATGATTAGATTTATAGATTTTGCCAAATCAAAGACCCAACACAATAATTTTAACATTAAAAAAATAAAAATAAAAGTTGAAAAATTATATAGCTATTTAAACCCATATTTGTCTTTGGTCATGAACATTATTATTTAAGATTGAAAAAATTAACACAAAATTTTATTATTTTTATCTTACAGTTTTTACTTCACATCAATACGTAAAACCAACATCTTTAAACAATCAAATGTTTATATACTTCTATTTCATTAATGAAAAATCTCTAACATAGTATGATATTCAGAACATCCATAATCTTCCCAACAAAATTCTTATCAAAACCTATAATAAATAGATCTATATAATTTGCAAACATTAAAATAACTTTTTTTATAAAAGAATTTGGCTAAAAATCATTGTTAGTCCCCCATTTTTACCACTTGTATCAACATAGTCCCTTTCGTTCACTTCTGCATAAAACCCATCCATTTCGTTTTAAAATTTTCCACGATTAGTCCCTCCGTATATTCTGGGGGACCAAAAGTGATACAAAACTTAGAATTTAAGTGTCACGTGTCAGTGTTTAAATGGTTTATATGAGCGGAGAGATTATATTTGCAAATTTTTAAAACGAAGGGGATGAGTTTTATGCACAAATGAACGAAAGGAACTATGTTGATACAAGGGGTAAACATGGGGGACTAACAGTGTTTTTTACCCGAATAATTTATATGTATATGAATCAAGGTACGAACGTTAATTTTAAATCATCTTAAAATATAGTCTTAAATCGCTGCTTCGCCTTCGACTATCACGTTTTCTGCCATTTAGTCCCTTGACAAAAAAATCACGGGCGAGGATCCCTTGACTATCAAAAATCTATAATTTTAGTCCCCACGCGTGGTTTTTGTCTTGGCGATGCCACGTGTCACCATAGTTAAATTGTTTTTGTTTCATATATAGTCCCTCAACTTTTAATTTCACTTTTACCCTTTGAATTTAATTTTTTTTAATATTTTTTTTTTTTTATTTTTACTTTTTCTCAGAACAGAGTATAGCCAAATTTGCTATACTCTGTTTTTTTCGTTTTATTTTTATTTCATATACTCTGTTTGCTATACTCTATTTTCCTTACCATTAATGACTTTAGAAATTATTTGGCTCAAAGGTAACTGTTCCCACGTTCCTCTCTACTTTTTCCTCCCAGGTATTGGTGGACCGGGTTGTATAAACATCGACGTCACCTTAGGCGTCTTTGTCACATTCTGTCGCATAGTCGCCGAGCTCTTCTTCATCCTCCACATCTACATTAAGTTTAGATTAGCGTTTTTCTCCAAAAGAAATAGAGTTTTTGGCAGAGGAGAACTTATCACGGATCAAATAGAAATTGCTAAGCGGTATTTGAGAACGGATTTCGTTGTTGATCTTACCGCTTCTCTTCCTCTTCCTCGGGTTATATATCTTTCGATTACGTCATTACTTAGCTAGAAGCTAGTACAGTATGAATTAAGAAATATTATTGATTGAAGGTGGTGTGGATAATTTCAGTCTGAGGGTAATTTCGTCAGGAGTTTTGTGAGGTTTCAAGGGTATTTAATGTTTGGGTAGTTCGTAGTGAGATATTAGAGCTGTCTGGTTGTATTAAATGTTCATTACCCTCATTAATGAAAGTGGTTGGGTATTTATACCCTTAATTGTGGGCCTCGTGGGTTTTCGGGTCAAAATCATGAAACCGGGTCAAATTCAAAGGCCCATTAGTTTATTAAGCAGATTGATAATTAGCTTAGTCATAAAGTGATTAGTTTTTAATACTTTAGTTCTCTTCGGATGGTTTAGTGGGTGGTTTTTGTCCGAAATGCCCCTATCCGGTTTCTACAGTGAGTGGTGAAAAAATCCGGACTCATCAGTAGCCCCTTTTTTAGGTTATGTTCGAAGGCCTTTGGCAAGACCTAAAAAATCGCTCATGAGCATCTGAAACCACGTCCGGACAGATTTTGATTTGTATAACGGATTTATCCGGACTAGCAAATCTCTCAGAAGCTCAAAGGTTTTGTTCACAGATCGTGGGACACGTGTCCCTTCTCGATTCACCTCACCAGTCGTTTTTTCTCCTAGAATGGCGCTCCCACTAACCTCAAAAGTAACATCTTCAATTAATGTTGGTGATGTCAGCGCCGTCTTTAATCATTACTATATCTTTTCGAATTCTCCTAGGTTTCAAGGTATCTTTTGTCTCTTTAGTATAAATTAAATCATCTTTCACTGTTTTACCATCTTCAACATCTTTTCACTTCTAATATTCAGAGCTTTTACCTCTCTTCTCAAAAACACATTTTAGTGTAGGTTTATGTTTACAACAAGAAACGCTCTAGTAAAAGGTGGGTGGCTAAATCTGTCGGAGTTGGAGAAAGCACAAAGGGTTGAACGAGAAAGGCGCATCGCAGCAGGCCTCCCAGTCTCTCCCATTGACAAACCTGAAACACCAACCTCAGAGCCTGATCGAGTTTCGTCTTCTCCCAGAATCTCTAAACCCAAAAGGTTATTTCAACCTAGTCTTTCACCGATCATCTCAGGCTCATCGGTTCAGGAATCATGGCCTATTGTCGAAGAAGAACAAGTAGTTACAAGTGTTAGGAGACCCTCTACATTTATATCCATGGGATAGGACGCTGACCTCTCCCCAGAAAAGCTAGTAAATCGACAAAGAGGTCGTTTAGTGAAAGGCCAGGCTGTTTCACAACCTAAATCTCCAAAATCCATGCCCTCTAAGTCTGGGGCCAAAGATAAAATTACTGGGTCAGAAGCACCCATCAAGATTCATAAAGATAAAATGTCTGGTCCTGAGGCCACCGGTTCAAGTCTCCGAAACGAACCCTCCAGATCTGAGCCTCAGCCGGACTCCAGACCACAAGAAGCAAGCAGCTCTCAGCCATCCGGACAGCTTACTGAGCCAACCACTAGCACTTCCCTCCCAAAAACAGCTAATAACCCTTCCATGATAATGGAAGATGTGATGGAGGACAGTGTTGAAGAAGCCCTTTCAAGACTGATGTCTCCGGGCAAACGAGTGAGACTGCCATTGTCAAGAAAAGCAAAGGCAAAGAGAAGTTATGTTTAAAGCACCCGGACCTGTCGGAGTGCCTCGTACGAAAAGTGGGGCCGTGTTTCCACAAAGTAAGTGTAAAGTACCTGCTAGCCATGCAGAAGATCAATTATGCTTTTATTCATACAACTGAACTTGGTCGGATGCGGACGAAGTGGGGGATTCCAGAAAATATTAAACTGAGAATACCAGTCGATCCGGAGACGCCAATGGATTGAAAACTCAGTGAGATAGTTTTATACACAGAGTTATTTAACTGGGGGCTTAGGTTTCCCTTGGCCCAAAGATAGTCAGATATTTCCATCTAATAAAGCTCTGCCCAAGCCAACTGAGCCCCAACGCCTGGTTCACCCTCATGGCCTGTATCATGGCCTCCAGGCTCTCCGGAATTCCTCTTCTGATGGAGCTATTTGCTGCTGTGGCCAGCCTTTGCAGAAACCATGTCATCCCCTTATACCACTACAACATGGGTGGCAATTACAAAGTGGTGGACGACTTGCTTGAGTCAGAGAAGAACTGAAAGAATCAATTTTTGTTCATCAGTGGTGCTTGGGAGAACGGGATGAAGATTAAAGCTGGTGATAATCCAAGCATGCTTACCAGCAGATTGAGGAGTATAGGTAAACATTTAATTACATTTTTCTACCTTTTCTTATGGTAAGTTTTTTTGTTTAATTTCTCTTCTTTTGTTTTTTGGTAGTGCTGCCTAAGGAGTTCAACAACTACTTGGAGGTGGGGCAGACTACTTGTGCCAAGCTAAATGCTTGGGCTGCTGAGAAATGGGGAAATCGCTTCCACAACTGTTCTACCGGAGGCAACTTGACAAGATCCCATCTTTGGAATACAACCGGCCGGAGGGACTTGTCTTGGGAGGAATTAACCACTCCACCTCCTCCGGGGGTGATTCTTCAGAAGACAGATGGAAAGGATGGAAAGTTAGCCTTGCCGGGCAGAGCTAAAGCCCCAAGAAAAATGAAGGGAAAGAAAGACAAGGCTAAGCAAGATGGGGCTGAAGTCAACCCAGGTGATGTTGAGGAAATTGTCCCTGCAAACCCGGAGGGGCAGGAACAAGGAAGGATTGATGCTGCTTTGCTACAAGTGGTAGAAAACAAGAGTACCAAAGAGGTGGTTGGATCTCCAAAGCCCCCAAAGGCTCCCAAGAAGGACAGAAAACGGGGAGCAGAAGGTGGAGATAGGGAGGCTAAGAAGAAGAAGACCTCCAAGGGAGATGAAGTTGCTCTCCGGGCTCCGGAGTCTTTTCCTCCGGTTGACCCAACAGACCCAACTCAAGCAGAGGAAAGCTTGGATTGACTTTCACACCCGAGAGGGCGCCGGAGGGGACATCAACATCGATGAAGTAGACATCAGTGGGCTTCAAGGGATTGGTCTTTAATTTAATGACCTTGAGAAAAATGATTTTGCTGGCCCTTACCTTCCTCCAAGGGAGATGAAGTTTCTCTCCGGGCTCCGGAGTCTTTTCCTCCGGTTGACCCAACAGACCCAACTCAACAAGAGGAAAGCTTGGATTGACTTTCACACCCGACAGGGCGCCGGAGGGGACATCAACATCGATGGAGTAGACATCAGTGGGCTTCAAGGGATTGGTCTTTAATTTAATGACCTTGAGAAAAATTATTTTGCTGGCCCTTACCTTCCCCCAAGCTCCTCGAACATGGTCACCTTCAATGGTAACTCTTTTTCTATTTCAGGGGAGAAGGACATGGTGACCCATTCCTTGTTGAGTAATATCCAACCAGTGCTCAACTTAGAGAAGCAGGTGCGAAATCAATCAGTTATCATTAACACACTCACCTATGATAAAGAGAGTTTGTCTAACATCCTTCTTACTTCCAACCAAAGCATGAGGCATTTAAGAGAGAAAATGAAGAGTTGAAGAGGGGAAGAAAGATTTGGCCACCAAGCTGTCCACTTCGGAGAGGGTTGTCACAGAACTTCAATCCAATTATTCTCACTTGGAGAAAAATATTTCTACTTTGAAAAATGAGGTGAAGGCCAAATACAACGTCATTCAAACCCTGACAAATGACAAAAAATCGCTTGAAGATGCTGTGTCTCGGGCTAAGCAAGAGAAAGATGACTTGCTAAACGAGCTAGAAAAGACAATCCAAGATAGGATTGACGCATACACCAACGATGTTATAGACTCCCAAGAAGAAAGGTAGCTGAGGTCAAGTCAGATATGGTTCTACTCTTTCATCAGAAATTTCCGAAGAGGACACTCAGGGACTTATTGCGATTCGTGGAATACGAAGACCTTCCTCACCATACTATGAAGATGAGAAGACCGGAGAGAGTCCAGATGAGGAACCCACCGATCCTAAGAAGAAACCAAGTGAAGCTGGGACATCTAAGAATTAAAGTCCTCAAAATGCCAACTATCTTTTAATTTTGTGTTTGAACTAAAGTCCTTGGATGGCCAAGGCATTTTTTTCAATCGTGTCCGGCACTTGTCCGGACAAACCTTTTCTTTTAAAACTTCAAAGTCCTTGGATAAGACATTTTATATATTTAATATCATTCTTCGGTGTCTACCAGGAAATTTTATCGTACATAATTTTTACATCGTTCTGTAGTTATTTAATTTTGATGGCTTATGTTCAAATGGCCTTTAGTTATTTCATAAGTGTTTTAAAGTGAGAGTGTTCAAATTCTCCGATGACACATGTTTAAATAGTCATCACCTCATCGAATTAAATCAATCTGCTAGTCAACCCACTTCGAATTTTTCAAGAAGGTATTGAATTTTTATTTAAAAACCTGGACACCTCATTAAAACCTCCCCGCGCCACCAGGATAGGAAAAAGTATGCCCCCAAATATTTACATGGACTTAAAACAAATAAATATTTACATAGTCTATTCTAAATACAATCGGAGGTGTTCAATGTTCCAGCGGTGATTCAAAATCCTTACATCTTTATCTTTGAGCCTGTACGTCCCAGGCTTAAGCTTTTTACTGACCACATAGGGTCCTTCCCATGTTGGAGTTAGTTTGCCGAACTGCTTCTCTTTGGTATGCAGGAAGACTTTTCTTCGCACCTTATCACCTAGTTGAAAATCCTTCATTTTGATTTTAGAAGCAAAACTGCTTCTCATCAAAACCTGATAGTGTGTGGCTCTGAGGTGAGCCTTAACTTTTCTTTCCTCCATCAAATCAAGCTGGTTTCTTATCGCCACTTCATTAGCTTGTTCGGAAAAATTATGGACTCGAAATGAAGGGAGAGTAGCCTCTATGGGAGCTATAACATCCATCACATATACCAAAGCAAAGGGAGACTCTTGTATTGCAGCCCCAAGAGTGGTTTGGTAGGCCCATTATACCTCTTGTTAGAAAACTTGGCCATTTCCCAGCAGCTCCCTCTAGATTATTTTTAAGACCGGACATGATGATCCTGTTAGCCACTTCAACTTGACCATTTTCCTGTGGGTGGAGAGGAGAAGAAAAACAATGTTGAATGCCTCTAGTAGCACATAAATTCTCCATCTCCTTGTTGTCGAATTGCGTTCCATTGTCGGTAGTTATCTTTTGTGGAACCCCAAATCTAAAACAAATGTTGGACAAGATGAATTTTATAACAGCTTTCGAAGTAGTTCCTGCCAATGGGGCTGCTTTGATCCACTTGGAGAAGTAATCAATAGCAACAATTATAGTTCTGCACCCTCCGGATGCCATGGGTAGAGGTCCCACTAAATCCAGCCCCCAACAAGCAAAAGGTATTGGCTCAGAAATTGACTCTAAAGGGACTGCTGGAACATGAATTTCATTGCTGTATCTTTGGCATGGATCACACTTCTTCACCAATTCTTTGGCGTCTTACATTATGGAGGGCTAATAGTACCCAACCAACAAAACGCTTCTAGTTAGAGCCCTGAATCCATAATGTGTTGATCCCTCACCATCGTGTAATTTGGAGAGCACTATTTGGGACTCTTCAATCCCCACGCATCGTAAGAGAGGTTTACTAAAGGATTTTTTTTATAAAGAACGTCTCTTAAGATAACAAAAACACGAGCCTTGTATTTTACCTTCTTTGCTACTGCTTTTTCCGGAGGCAAGATGCCATCTGAGAGATATTGGAGGAGAGGAAATATCTAATCTTGGGGTTGTTTTACTTGTATATTCAAGCCCTCTTCTTCCTTATCCGGATTGATTTGAATGGATGGGCACTCTAGCACATGAATCCAAGGGTAGGACTCAGTATAGGCTATGGTTGCCAAAGAGTCTGCTAGCGTATTTTCTGTTCGGAGTATATGCTCATAGGTGATGCTTTTGAAATTAAGTGCCACTTCTCTGAGAAGAAATAAGTATTTAACCAACTGCTTCTTTTTGGCTTTGGATTGACCTTGTGCATGATGGATAAGAAGCTGAGAATCGATCATTAACCTGACCCTTTTGGCTCCATAAATAAGAGCTAATTTCAAACCAGCTATAGCAGCTTCATATTCGGACTCATTATTAGAAGCCCTAAAAGCAAAACATATAGCCTGGTACATCTTGTCGTCGTACGGAGAGGTTAAACATATCCCAGCACCACAACCCATGGTACTTGATCCACCATCAGTCCGAATAGCCCATACTTTTTTATCTTTTTCACCGGTTTCTTGCTTAGTACCTCTGTCTGAATGGAATTCAACCAAGAAGTCAGCTACAGTTTGAGCTTTGACTGCCGTTCGAGGGGCGAAGTCAATATCATAGTCTCTCAGCTCCACTGACCACTTGGTCATTCGGCTTGAAAGGTATTCCTTTTGAAGAACATTTTTCAAGGGAAAAGACGTCCGGACGATAATCGAATCAGACTGAAAGTAGGGCCACATTTTCATAGCAGCAATTACTAAGGCCATTGCTAGTTTTTCAAGTTTCAAATATCTTTTTTCTGCATCAATCAAGCTTTTTCTGATATAGTATACGGGTCGAGGATAATTATCCACCTCCCTTACTAGTACTGCATTTAGGGCACACTCAGAAACTGCCAGGTATATGTAAAGCGTCTCCCCATCAACAGGTTTAAACAAAGTTTTAGGGGAGGATAATTACTTCTTAATTTCATCAAATGCCTTGTCGCACTGGGAGACCAATTAAACTCTTTTGCGCCTTTCAAAGTTTGAAAAAACAGGGCACACCTGCCCGAAGACCTTGAGATAAAACGGTTTAGAGCAGCCAACTTCATTGTCAATCTTTGTACTTCTTTAATATTCCGAGGAGGCTCCATTTGCAACAAATCATTAAGCTGGTCTGGATCAGGCTGTATCCCTATCTCACTTATCACATACCCCAAGAATTTTCCGGACTGTACTCCGGAAACACACTTCTCTGGGTTCAATTTTAAATTTACTTTCATTAAACTGGCAAAAGTTTCTTGGAGGTCTGTCAAGTGTAGCTCTTCGTCGACACTCTTTACCATCATGTCGTCAATATAAACTTCCATATTTCTTCCAATCTGATCAGCAAAAGCCTGGTTCACTAACCTCTGATAAGTATCCCCAACATTATTTAATCCAAACGGCATCACCTTGTAACAATAGAGGCCCCTATCGGTAACAAACGTAGTATGCTCTTGATCCTTCGGATCTACTTGAATATGATTATACCCGGAGAAGGCATCCATAAAGGACAGTAACTTATTCCCAGACGTGGAGTCTACTAACTGATCAATTCGGGGAACTGGATATAGATCATTCAGGCAAGCTCTATTGAGATCTGTAAAATTGATACACATACGCCACTTTCAATTTTTCTTCTTTACCAACACCAGATTGGCTATCCATAAAGGGTATTGAGATTCCTTCATGTGCCCCATCTTAGTAAGCTGGTCAACCTCTTGAACTATGACATCAGCTTTCTCTTTAGAAAAATCTCTCTTCTTTTGCACAACGGGTGCTATATCCCTCCAAACAGATAACTGGTGTGATATAATGTCTGATGGTACTCCGGTTACATCAACATTGCACCAAGCAAAAACATGGTGATGGTCTTTCAAAAAAGCTAACATTTTACCCTTTAATTCTGATGTCATCTTAGACCCGATCTTGACACTTTTTCCTTCAACCAGAGAGTGAGTTTCAATTTCTTAAAAAGGTATTAAAACGCCAGGGGTCTCTCTAGGGTCATCAATTTCACCCTCTTCCCCAGAGGGCCCCTCCAACTGCTAATCCTCACTGATCCGAACTACCCCCAACGTACGAGGGGCCAGTGTTGTTGCATAACACTCCCTTGCCACCTTCTGACTGCTCCGGACAACTCCCACTTGTCCTTGTACATCGTATTTCAAACATTGGTGGACTGTTGACGCCACAACATGCATTCTAGAGAGCCAAGATCTCCCCCAAAATGGCATTGTAACAAGTGGGACAATCCACCACGATAAAAAATATCCTGACCATCTTCTTAAAAGGGAATTTGCCTAACAAAACCTCCTCCTCAAACTCCCCGATCACATCTGCTGAGCTTCCAGTGAAACCCACAATTGACCTGTTCGAACGCTAAATTAATGTTGGGTTCTTTATTTGTTTGTAGGAAGTTAAAAAGAGGATATTGGCTGAACTACCACTGTCCACCAAAATTTGCCTTATATCATTGCCCCCAATGGATGCTCTTATTACAACACCATCTTCATGGGGACCAGCTATGTCCCTCAAATCATCCTCATCAAAAACAATAAAGGGAAATGGGATTTGTGATTGATAGGAAGTCATGCCTCCTTCAAGTTGGGTAGCTAGAGTATGAACATGCCTCTTTCTCGAAGAAGCAGTTGGTGCAGTCATGGTGTCTCCCCCAAATATTGTAAGCGACTCGAAAAAACTGATGAGGCTGGACACTGTCTTGCAATGCTCTGTGATAACACCCACCTTGTTTCGAGTTGGATCAGGATCCAAATATTTTGATTCTACATCAAACCTTTCAATTATCACCATATCCCCATCCGGAGCCGATGTCCCTGCATTTTTCGGGCCAATCCGATGAGCATTATCAGGCCTGTTTCCACTTCTTCTTTTAACATAGGCCCCCAACTTTCCTCTCTCAATCAAATTTTGAACTTCTTGTTTCAATGCAATGCAATCTTCAGTGGTATGACCAGTATCATGGTGATACTGACAAAAACTATTATTTCGACTTTCCCTGGGAGATTGTAATGTAGCGGGCTTTCTGAAATGGACTTCGTCTTTCGTCTTATCATAAATGGTTGCTACATTTTCTTTTAATTCAGCGAACTAGTCCGGTTGAACCCAAGGTCCTCGCTTATTTCTAGATTGATGGCTTTGAGCTGGCGCAGCCGGGTGGGACTGAGCTTTGGCCCTATTTATTTTGACCCTGTCCAGCTTCCTTAGCCTTATACCTGGACTGATTCTGGTTTTGATTTGGTGCAGCTGGGGCAGAGCTCACTTGTCGGTGCACTCTGGTTTTATTTGTTCCATCCACATTAATTTGTTTACCGACCTGATTCAGTAAACCTCCCCATGTCATGGCCTTTTTCCTGGTTACTGAATCAGTCAAATTGTTAGGGTTCAAACTGTGCCTCGGAGAAGCTATTGCCACTTGTTCAAAGCAATCAGCTAACCTATTTTTGGTGTTTACGAAGCAACTTATGTACTCCTTCAAAGATTCATTTGGTTCTTGGGCACAATGGATAATAGTGTATCAATTGCCCTTTACTTCTTTACTTCCAAAGAACAGTCTTCGGAAAGCCACCCAAAAAGTGTCAAAATTCCTAATGCAGCCTTGTGGAAAACTATTGTACCACTTCAGAGCACTTAAAAGACCGGGAGAATGCTCGACAAAGTAGTTTATCATCATCATCATCAAAGTTCATCATAAAATTTTTGAATTGCTCCAGATGGTTATCTGGATCTTTACTACCGTCATATTTTTCCATCTTTGTGATGTCAAACCTCTTAGGATGGTTTCCGGACAGTATCTTGGAGGACAATGGAGATTGTCTCCAATTGCGGCCACGACTGAATACAGTATCTTTGTTGGGAGTTACAAAGATACCTGGCTCATCATGAAAGGCAAAAGGATCCATTAGTAATCGGTCTACGTGCCTCCGGCCATGGCCATGACTATGGGACGACCCTTTACCCAGATACCTCTTCAACCTTCCATGCGTGTCCCTATTTCTTGAGTATTTTTTAACCAACTTCTGTTTCTTCTTAGAACGACCTTCATCACTGCTGGATGACAGGAATTCTTCGACTCCATCTTTGTTTGAGGAGCTGCTGGAAGATTCTGAGTCTGAATCTGAGCTCTCTACCGATTTAGATCGGTGAGACTTCTTTGAGCTAACATGAGTCTTTTTAGGGCTCACATGGGTCTTTGATGGCTCATGCTCTCTTGGATTGTCAGTATGGTGAACTGTTGACACTTTTGACTTTTCTTTCACTCCCAATTCTGCCCCTTTTAGCAGCCCTCAAGGCTTCTATCTCAACTTTTAGTCTATCTCGCTCCTCGATGGTATATTCATCATTTTCTCCCACCACTTCTGCCAAAGCTGGTGGTATCTCCTGCTCGTTCGGATTCATCCGAACTGTTCTTTCTTGATGGCTTTGAATGCTTGATTCAGGCACCTTCTTCTCCCACTGTGGTCGCCAATTTGGTGTGGATAATTTCAGTCTGAGGGTAATTTCGTCAGGAGTTTTGTGATGTTTCAAGGGTATTTAATGTTTGGGTAGTTTGTAGTGAGAGATTAGAGCTTCCTGGTTATATTAAATGTTCATTACCCTCATTAATGAAGGTGGTTGGGTATTTATACCCTTAATTGTGGGCCTCATGGGTTTTCGGGTCAAACTCATGAAACCAGGTCGAATTCAAAGGCCCATTAGTTTATTAGGCAGGTTGATAATTAGCTTAGTCATAAAGTGATTAATTTTTAATACTTTAGTTCTGTTGGGATGATTCAGTGGGGTGGTTTTTTTCCGAAATGCCCCTGTCCGGTTTCTACAGTGAGTGGTGAGAAAATCCGGACTCATCAAAAGGTAGTTGTTCGGCAGACACTAATATGGTTTGTAATTCCAACAAGAGGAACAACAGCTAAAGCTAACCATACAGTTGCTCTAATGGTCGTAATCCAATACGTTCCTCGGTTAATAGTCATGTACCCTTTGAATCGTCGCATCATCAATGGTTACATATTGTTTGAAATTGTGGCTGACTTATGATTCGACCCACGTACTAAGAAATTGCAATTGTATCGCCTTTGTAATAATCTCTATAATTGTGCGTTGTTTGTTTAACATAAAGAATTTAGTGGAGTGCACACCAACTGTTTGACCGAAGGCTTAAACGAACAATGCAAATAAGAGGTGTTGTAGTCGTGGGATTCTCTTTAAGGCACAAAACAAACAATCTTTTAGTAGGTATTCGAATACCATTTGGAAGTTCAAACTTCAATGTTGGTACCAGTTAAATACAGCTCAAAAGAAACTGTACCACAGAGTCCATGAACTTGATAAAGTAATGGACTTACCAAAGAAACCCGCTTTAATTTACAGCTCAAATCGATGATCGAATCACACATCCACAATAAATCTCTTCTTCTCCGGGATCTCGAAAACCATGTTGGGTTTTTTTCTAAAGAAACGAAAAACAAAATAAAATGAAAACAGAGTATAGCAAATTTGGCTATACTCTTTTCTGAGAAAAAGTAAAAATAAAAATAAAAATAATAAAAAAATATTAAATTCAAAGGGTAAAAGTGGAATTAAAAGTCGAAGGACTATCTATGAAACAAAAACCATTTAACTATGGTGACACGTGGCAGCACCAGGACAAAAACCACGTACGGGGACTAAAATTATAGATTTTTAATAGTCAAGAGAGCCTCACCCGTGATTTTTTTGTCATATGACTAAATGGCAGATAACGTGATAGTCGAGGGACGAAGCAACGATTTAAACCTAAAATATATGATAAAAAACAACTGGTGATTAATTACTTATTTTTAAATATATTAAGACCAAGTAATGAATAATATTTTTCAGAATTATCTCCTTGAAATAACCAAAATAAGATTCAACTAATTTTTGGGTTGGGGTTAGATTGACTAATGTTATATAAATATCACCTTATATTAATTATTTTTCTTTAGTCTTAATTATTCACGGATAATCTCTATTAAAAACTTTGTTAAGTCACTAGTGTTTGACACATATTGCATTCGTGCTACTAAATTTTTTTCGTCTCTAAAATGAATTATTGTTGTTTCACATTATTGTATTTTTGTCACTGGCGCGTGCAAATTAACTGACACTTGTCACTTCAATCAACTCTTTTTTGTTCTAAATACGATCAACCGTTAATACTACCCAAATACACTTATTTTATTCATTTTATTTTTTACTTTTATCTTTTTACTTTAACTTAGTTACCTTTTATATTTTAACTTTTAATTTAAATAAACTGGACTCATATATTTTTGATTTATTTAATATAATTTAACCGGCCCATCGGTATGTTTGACCCATTTAATATTAGTTAATCCGGCCCATCTATATTTTTACCTCTGGACGTCTTTGATGGATTATCTTCTCTATCTTTCTATTTTAACCATATAATCCCAGAAATCCTTTCCTCATCTTTCCAATTATTCTCTCTGTTTCTTAATACAAATGCCGATTTCGTTCAAGAAATTACTGAAACACAAACTCAAAAATACCCAAGAATGAATTCAATTTTTTTTAGCATTTCATTACCACACCGAGTATCTTCTCTTCCTCCTCGCTTCCTAGTCACCAACTTGAAAACCTAAATCTAGTAAAAAGTCAGACAAATAGTTTGAATTCGGCAAATGAGTATCAAAATCTCAGTGTTTTTAATGGTTCGGAGGTGAAAAGTGAGATGTTTTTTTAATTCCGGATACAATAATATTAATAGTTTTATGCCTCACAGTTATAGTGGTGTTGCATATCTGGCACCATGGATGTGTGTATCGAGCATGGGGAGACCGGTATCTTATGAGCAGCCCATCACTTGGAAAGTTTAGAATGACAGTAATGATTTGAATCATTGTTTGGCTTTCATGTTTGTCAACTGGTCTTTTGTTTAACTTCATTAAAATGTGTCAACTACTTTGGAGTCTTTCAAGTTAGATATATAATATTTATGTAAACTATTTATGATTATGTATTATGTTAAGATTCTTCCTTGAATTTCCAGTTCTAATAATGGTGTTTATAGTTAAAATCTCATACTTCCAATTTGTATAATCTAAGTATTATGTTTATTGTATATACAAAGAAACTTTAATGGAAATTTTATGGAAGGAAGACCTAAAATTTTGTTCAATAATCAGTTTGATTCGTCTGTTGATTCTGCAAATTTTGGTCTTTCTAATCCTTACTTTTTTTATGGACAAGTAAGTTATGAGTTTCAGATCCAAGAGAAGGGGGAGAAGAGGGAGATGAAGTTTGGTATTTGGGTAGTGGGGTAAATGCTTAAGGGTTTGGGTTAACAGTGGGTTAATGAAAGAGTCGGGTAAAAAGTAAAGAGGTTAAATTTATTTGAGTAAAAAATTAGAATAAAAAGTAAAAAGTTGAAGTAAAAAAATTAAACCGGTAAGCGTTTTTGAAAGAATTATAGGGATTACGCTTTCGTGAATTTGAAGGCACCAATGACAAAAATGCAACGACAAACAAATACGTGTTAAACATCAGTGACTTTAGGAGATTTTTAGCAGGATAATCTCCCTCATCGTTACTCGCTCTCCTCTCCTCTCCTCTCCTCTCCTCTCTCTTAGGGAAATATGCTAATTTCCTGTCAAATCAGATCAAAAGAAAAATAAAATAAAAGGAAAGCACAAAAACAAAAGTGAAATCAAAGACACAATTATTAACGGAGTTCAGCAAATTATGCCTACGTCTCCGGACCTGTTGCAGATCGATTTTATTAGGAAGAACACAGTGACTGCCGTTTCTGGTAGATACACAGAAAATCCTAACCCTAGGTTTTGTAGAGACTGTAACACTTAAAAAGAGAAAAATATTACAGTCCTTAATTTGTAATTTATAACCCCCTAAAATTACACTGTCTTTTCAATTCACTCCAGTTCTCTTTAATGTGCTTAGCACTTGCCTCATCTCCACTGTCTTCCACTGTCTTTTCATCTAGAATCTCTTCTATCCAATAATAACATGTTGAATAATGCTGGATTATTATGTCAAAATAACACATTCTACTTGAAGGTTATGATACATTTTACTCAAGTGATGGCAAGCACTGGCTTCATTGGAAATGCAGATAAGTTCAGAAAAACTTAACAATCTTCTCTCCTCTCCTCTCCTCTTCTCTCACCACTGGTAGCCCACACTGCAGTCCTTTCGACTGAGACTTATCTCGGTCACGAAGATTTCATTGGTGTGATGGTATTCTGTCAACCGAAACTAATTTAGTGTCGGATTCTTCTTTGGTTTTAATTTTTTTGGTTTTCCAAAGGAAAGTATGCATTTTTCAGTTGGGTCCTCGGAATTCTTCTTCTCTGTTTTGGAAGAAAAAGCTTGGAGCTTTTTAGGATCGTCAATCTTGGTTTTTATTGTTGACGAAAATGATCTACGGTTAGTTGGATATACAGGTTATGTTGGTGCATACGTCGCAGTGCGTCCTGTTAGCATACTTTAATGTTCAAGTAGGTGTGTATTATTTGATGTTCTAACTCACTCTGCTTTGGTTGCTGACATAATTAAATCGATACTATAAGCTCTGTGTTTTCACTGTAACATTCTATTTATCCAAATATTTGTTTTAATAGATTTATATTCTTTGGTCTAAATAGAGGCATCATGTTGTATTGTGATGGACGGAAACAATAATGTTTTATTTATCCTTTAGAGAAGACATTATGTTAGGTGCGACCAAAAGTCCCACATCCCATATCGGTTAAACATGGGAAGAAAGATCAGTATGTAAGTTAAGAATACATCTCCATTAGTGTGAGGCCTTTTGGAAGTTGACCAAAAACAAAGTCGTGCGGGCCAGTTGACCCAAAGCGGACAATATCACACTATTGTGGAGATCGGAGTATTCTTACTTATATACAAAAGCGGAATATACTGACCCAATATTCCCTACAAATGGTATCAGAGCACCAGGACCAGACGGAACGCGATGTGGTGGGTTGTGATGTGGGTGAAATTCTGCGAACATCATACCAGAAGCCAGGAGCCATACTCAAGGTGAATGATCTGCTGGATAGATGGAGCACCACGGCTCAGCAAGCAGGTGGCTTGATAAAGGAGTGGCGCAGATTCATCTGAAGATGGAGCACCACGGCTCATCAAGCAGGTGGCTTGATAAAGGAGCGGCGCAAATTCATCTAAAGATGGAGCGCCACGGCTCATCAAGCAGGTGGCTTGATAAAGGAGCGGCGCAGATTCATCTAAAGATGGAGTGCCTGATAGCTTATCAAGCAGGTGGCTTGATCAAGGAGCGGCACAGTGTCATCGAGTAGGCGGATGGAAGTCAATTGAGAGGAGGCTAGAGTGGTACTTTGTTCGAGAGGAGGATTGTTAGGTGCGACCAAAATTCCCACATCCCACATCGGTTAAACATGGGAAGAAAGATCAGTATATAAGTTAAGAATACATCTCCATTAGTGTGAGGCCTTTTGGAAGTGGACCAAAAACAAAGCCGTGCGGGCCAGTTGACCCAAAGCGGACAATATCCCACTATTGTGGAGATCGGAGTATTCTTACTTATATACAAAAGCGGAATATACTGACCCAATATTCCCTCCACTTTCAGGGTGCAAATTTTGTATCTACTGATGTATTAGTAGATAGTTGTAATTGGAGAAGCCAACGACTCTTAACACTAAGAATGTTTTAAGAGAAATGCATTTATAAAATTATAAATGATAATATATTAGTGTAAAAATTACTCTGTTTGGTTTTTTTGTTAGGTCTCGATCACTAGAACCTGATTTGCAATAAAGTACATAGAAAATAACTAGAAGAAAAATGCCAAATATGCTAGAATGCAATAATCATTGTTGAATCATCCTAAATGGTGTGACAAGTTATATTTATAGTGACTTGATTGACTTTTTGAGCACTATAGTTCATAAATAATGAGTTTTTATTGGATTTTTATGGTCAATAGATACAACTAAATTCGGTCTCAACAGTCGGTCCAAAGCATGCCTAATAATTCTCTTATCAGTAGTATTGTATTTATAGGGAGCTTGTCGAGTGAGGAATATAATGAGTCCCTCGAATTAGTATCGAGGAATTAGTTCGGGTGCCTTCGGGATGATTTCCCCCTAAGTGTCTTTGATTTGAAGACCGACTTGCTTGTAAAGAGGGTGCGATCAACCCTTTCTTTTGAACTAAAATATCGCGTTGTTGATTTTCTGGATCTTTATACCCACTTGGACAAGAATTGTTACCACTTGGACCAAAATTGTTCTTTCATTTTCCAACACGACTTTTCAGAAATGACAAGATTTGTAACATTTTCAGTACTCAAACTTTGACTTTTTGTTGGAATATATATTATTTTTCCTTTGAATATTTTCCAGAAATTTCTTAGTAGAAGCATATGCGTCCATATATTTGGATTCAAGTGAAACTCGCAGTTTTTTTGCAGATCCGAGACTCTTGTACATCAAATAAAGGATCAGACATACCGTTTAAGATGTGGCCACGCAATATGTAATAATCATTCTCCCATTTGCAGCGCCTTCTTGTTTTCTATATAGTTTCATTCTCAATTATCTCTCGTATCGGAGTGCTCAAAACGTACACAACCTTTTGTGGTCAACATAAAATACATCTTTTTCTGCCACCTTCTCAAATCATGGCCCTCAAACTTGTCCAACTTAGCAAACTTGTTTGTCATGTCTTTGGCAGATTCCCCGTTTGTCATTTCAATCATCATATACATAATATTTCAATTCTTTGTAGAGAATATCGTACGAAAATTGGATAATTCTGAAGTTTTATTATTGACAATTTCAAATTGAAATATTTTGGGTGGTTCTCCAAAAAAAATCGGATTAAATCAGAATTTTCTTTGAACTTTGAGAATGATTTTGTTGTATGTGTTTTTTAACCAAAACCAAAACATATATTTCTAGAAAAACTACCAAACCAACATGCAAATTGTCAACATAATTGCCAACCGTTTGCAGCTCGACCCCATCTATGGGCTCCACCCTTTGACCCAACTTGTTAGTCACAATATAATCTAACAAACGTGCACTCCGCACTATCCCACTTGATCGATAATATATTATGTCTGTATTGGTCAACTAATAAATCTAAGTACAGTTAAACATTTAACATATCATAGGTCTCTTTATTCATCAAAAGAGAAATTGTATTACTATAAACTAAAAACTACTTCTATAACAGAATCCAAATGCCAATTAGTTTATCATATATTCTATCTATATGTTCGTGGCAATTCAGTTTTAAGATTTTTTTTGTGTGTAAATAAATGTATTAAAAGAGGAATAGTAGCTTATAAAAAAACCTAGGGTATACCCCAAGGAAAGGGATAAATGCCAAAGGTAAAGAAGAGGAAAAAAACATAAATGTAAAAATCAAAGACCAAGGAGAAATACTAAAGTCTGTGAGTCATAACAAAATAACATAGTGGAAGAACTAATAAGAAGAGAAGGTGTGTGAACCGGTCCACAACAACGGGCCATCTAACAGAGTAGTCGGAACCTGCAAAATAAAAACAAATAGGTCAAAGCAAAAAATAAAAGTTAAGTTAGTTGTGAAGCGGAAGAGAGGGCCATTTAATCTTCGTTCCTTGGAAACGGTAACGAAGATCAGCTAGCAAATGATAGGAAATAGACAAAGCAAGGATCGGATGTAAACCAAAGATTCTATTATTATTTTTACCCCAAATATGGTAGATGGTGCTACCAAATCAGGCACACCAAAGATGACGGTTAGAAGAAGGGATCAAGTTAGAGGCGTACGGATTGCGTTGTAAATTTCTTTGATCGTAAAGGACAGACACTCAGCTTTAATAGACTAGAAGTGGATATCTTCTCTCATGATGTAGGGGGGAGGAATGGAGAGAATGTTGTTGCGTATTTCCATGAGGTTGAGTATGTTCCTCGAGCTAGCGGATCTCATGTTAAGAGGCCAAATCCATCTACCATCGTAGATAAAATCTGAGACAAGAAGACTCTTACCAATTCGAGAGTCGCAAATGATAGAGAAAGCGTAATGGGCAACCAAAGAGGTTGAAAAGAGCCAGGGGTCGAACCAAAATGAGGTGTTTTTACCGTTTTTAATAGTAACCCGAAAAATATTACTGGCTTCTATGGGCAAAGATTTTCCTCTAAGTCTTGGAAGGGGAGAAACCAGGGATGATGTCCCAAAAATTATTGTTTTTTATTTTCTCTTTTTTAATCCAATCACCCCAAATGTAGTTAGAGGTCTTGTTGAGGATAGACCAAAAATGCTTAAGAACGGTCGCATGATTCCAGATCTTCATATTTAGAATTCCAAGACCACTCTCAAATAAGGGCAGAAATAAGTGTTTGAGGAAACTTTAGAACCATAGATGTTCATCTCGTAACCAAACCACATGTAACGACGAAGAATTTAGGAGAGCTCTTTAAGGACACAAGAAGGGAGAATAAAGATAGAAGATCAGTAAACTTGACCAGCAAAAGGATTGATTTGATAATTTGGAGGCTACCCACATAAGAGAGGTATTTAGAAGTCCAAAAATTGATGCAGTTATTAATTTTGAGCAAAAGAGGACGGTAGTCTGAATGCGGAAGATGACCAGTAATCAGGGGGACTCCGAGGTACTTGAGAGGGAGGGTTCCAACCTTGAAGCCCAAAATCATTATGAGATCGTTCTTGAGCAAATGATTGATACCATAAATGAAAATTTCACTTTTCTCTGGGATAATTTGCAGCATAGAGAGGAGGAAAAAATCATCAAGACCATTTTTAATAAGGTAAAGAGAGTTGGTATCTCCATGAAAAAAGATCATTAAATTGTCTGCGAAGCAGAGATTAATAATTTTAGGATTATGGCATTTCCAGTGGAAATAGAAATTGGAGTTAGAGATTTTCTCTTTGAGGATATCAAAAAGAACTTGCATGACGAGAATGAAAAGAAAAGGAGAAAGATGATTGGCTTGTCTAAGAATTTTCCTAGCCTGAAAGAACTCGAAAGGGTCACCATTGATATTAACACTAAAAGAAGGATTTGCTATACATTGAATGATCCAAGTGATCATTTGCTCAGGAAAGTCCATGGAAAGGAGGATGTCAAGAATAAGATGCCAATTGACATTATCGAATACTATCATCAAGTCAATCTTTAAAGCAATTATTTTACCTTTAGAGTTAAGGCGGTACCCCTTGAGAAATTCCTGGGTAAAAAGGATGTTATTGGAGATATTTCTCCCATGAACGAATGTCGATTGAGACTTATCGATCAGGTTAGCAAAGGATTGTTTAATTCTATTAACCATGGTTCTTGTGATGGTTTTGTAAAGAACATCGCAAAGGGAAATAGGACGCTAGTCATAGGTAAAAGTCGGGGTGTCGGATTTCAAAATGAGAGCAATAGAGATAGCATTCCAAGAAGGATCCATGGAACTAGAGGTATAGAAATCAAGGATCTCGTTACAAAAATCATTGCCAACAATGGACCAAGAGTTTTTGAAAAAACTAGAATTGAAACCATCAAGACGATGGGATTTATTGTTGTCAATACTGAAATATCAGCTTTGATTTTGTCATGAGTAATCAGACAAATCATAGAGATATTGAAGAATTGACCTTAGCAAAGATGAGAGAAGAAACCATGTTGAGACCAGGATAACCATGGGGATGTCTAGTACCAAACATGGAGATGAAATGCCTAGTAAGGACATTGGACATGCCAGAAGGGTCCTTGATAATATTACCATTCGGGTTCACGATAGAAGTAATTTTATTACAAATTCTACAGTTTTTAATGCTATTATGAAAATATTTGGTATTTCTGTCACCAAACTTTGGCCAATTTTCTTTGGATTTCTGTTTGAGATAGGATTCATTGGCACGACTGAGAAAGATAAAGGAAGAGGTAGCCTTAATTTCTGTGGCGATAAACAAAGAGTTAGAGGGATTGAGGGCTAAGAGAGATTGGGCATGAAAGAGGTTCTGCTGACCTTTTGAGACTATCAGGCTGATATAACTAAAGGTCGAACGATTGAGGTTCCTAAGGGGGGATTTGAAGTCTATTCAACTTAAAGGAGATTCTTTTCATACCTTGAAAAATGCAAGGGGAATTCCAGCTAAAGGTAACTAAATCCCTATAGGAGGGGTGGGACTGCCACATGTTAAATTTTTTGAAAGGTTTCTTGTTTACGTTTGAGGAACATACCAAGATTAAGAGTAACAATATTATGATTAGAAGAGCGAGAGAAGCCGATTTGAGAAGAAGAGTTCTAGGAAAGTCTCGTTCCAATTATTTTTAACCAGAACCCGATCAATTTTAGAATAGATGGGGTTAGAAGGACATTTGTTGAGCCATGTATAATAAGAACCAGTGGAACGGATGTCGTTAAGGTCACAAATGTGGCAACAGTTATAGAAATCATCAATCGCAGAAGACCAGGAGTCAGAGGGACGATGACGTTCCTCCGGACTATGAATATCATTAAAATTTCCAAGAGTAACCAAAGGGATATTTTGATCCTGGGTAGAAATGGGTTGGAGGATGTTCCAAAGGAGAATTCTATCAATGCTATCATTGAAAGCATAGATGGAATTAAAACGAAAATAAATAGGGTAGTTGAGGTGGTTAGCATAACAATGGATATGCTGAAAGGAGGAAGAAGGAGCAGTGATAGAAATGACACTGGGATTCCAAATGATCCAAACTCTACCAAGGGGATGTTGGTCGTGGTTGGTAATGTAGTGACAATAAGGGGCAATATTATTGACAATAGGAATAATATTATGGGAACGGACTTTGGTTACAACAAGGATCATTATTGATTACTATTACTCATAATAAAATTGTTAACATTTACAGCGAATGGGGTCATTTAACCCGCGCACATTCCAAAAAGCAACAAACACAAAAATTTACAGGGGTTTATGCAGTGACCCTGTCAAAGGACAATGAAAGGGGGCTTACAGGGGCCGAGCTAAGAGGGACGGATCTACCGGACGGAAGGACCACAACATCACTATTATCCATAGTTGTGGTCTGGGGAGTTCTTTTTTCTTAAGGGTCTGACTTAATAAAAGTTATCCGAGAAGAAAAGAGATCCGAAGGGAAAAAAAAGACCGCATGAGAAAGAAAACCAGATGAAAGAGGAGTGCAAGTCCTAATATTGTGACCAAAGACGATACATTTAGTACTTTTAGGATCAATTTTTAGAATTGGGTTTTTAAATTTTAATTATTTTGTTGTATTACCAATAACTAAAATTTAAGTCTTTCTCTTTTAATATTTAATAATTTCATTAGTATTTTTTAGTAATTTAATTTATTTGAAAGAGTACTTGTCTTTAATTCATGCACTATCCTAGACATATAAAATCTTTAAGAATATTAAACTAGATATATAAAATCTGGAAGAAAAAAAACACGAGATGATTTGCTATTTCGAACAATTAGTTTCTTTCGCCTGTAGTTAGAGTTTATAATGTTCAAAACCTATATTTTACATTTTTATTTAATTTTTTTTTAGAGAATACATTGAGAGAAAAAAATATAATAAAAATTATATGTTTGAAACTGAATAAAAAAGTTACTATCATAAAAAGTAATTACTAACAATAGTTAGGTATTTAAACGGTTGTTGGATATTTATTTTAAATTTTGAATAATAACAACAGATATAAGGTTGCTTTTTATCTAAAATAATATTTACATATTTTTATTAGATTTCCAATATCATCGATACATATATAGTGTATTTAAAATACAATGGACGTGATTATATTTTTATATTCAAATAATAAATTATTTATATATTAAATAAGTAGTGCTAGAACATTGCTATAATTGTTGTTTATGCTAAGTGTAATAGGTTTTTAAGGAGGAATCTATGGACTGAGGTTAAAAGAATCTCAACTAAAAATTGTATATTGCTTACCATAGGGGACTTCAACGTTGTGGCCTCTGTTGAGGAGCAAATCGGTTGCACTACTCTGTGTCAAAACAACATTGATGGGTTTGTTGATGCTATTACTGGCTGTCATCTTGAGGATCATAGTGTTGTGGGCTCTAAGTTCACCTGAAATAAAAATTTGAAATGAAAGCGATTAGATCGGGTGATGTTAGGGTTGTCAATTTCGGGTTTCGGGTTTCGGGTCGGGTTTACCAACCCGAAATTTTAGAACCTGTGACACGAACCCAACCCGAACCCGAAATTCGTGTCAGGTTGAAAGGACCGAACCCGACCTGTTAAAAATCATTTGGACCCGAACCCGACCTGTTTGACACAAAATTGTATCCAACACGAAACACCCGTTTGACACGAACCCAAATTGTTTGACACGAATTTTGGATAAAGGCGAACCCGAAATTCATGTCTGGTTCAAAGACCCGAACCCGATATGTTAAACCTGTTTGACACGAATTTTGGGTAAAGGCAAAACTTAATAAATGGAGATGCAAGGGATCCAACCCAATACCTCCCGCATGCAAAGCGGGCGCTCTACCATTTGAGCTATGTTCCGTTTTTAAATTTTATTGGTCCACTATATTTATATAAAGTCAAGATACGCTTACTTCATATATTTACACCGGCTTTACTATCACCGGTGAAGTTATCTTACCGTAAAATATATGGTGATGATGGGTTTGCCATCTCACCTAAACATGAAAAAAATACATGAAATAAATTAAATAAATTTCAAAAAATATCAAATAACCACTAAGTTGTCACTTCTTAACAAATAAACACTAGAATTTTAAATCGATTCATCCCACAAAACAAGATTGAATGCATTCAATATCTATTAATAAATCTAGCAAACTCACACGAATCAGATAAAAAACTGTTAAATAATAAATCATTTCCATTTTTTATTCTTAATATTATAATCAATATACACAGAAGATGAATTCAAAACTTTATTAATATACGTGAAAGAAGAATAAAATTCAAAACTTTATAGTAAACATGTGAACCATCATTTGTCCTCCCTCGTATACTTATTTAAGTATACAATTTATTTTATATCTTTTAAATTTAAAATAAAATTACTTCATTAATAAAGTTTTATAAGTATTTTTTTGTGTTCTAATTTATAGGTCAAATTTTTATAATAATATTATTTTATTAATAAAATTTTATTAAGTGTTTTCAGTATTTTATTTTACAGGTGTACAGGTCTTTTGGGTTTTCCAGGTCTGTTTTGGGTTTACATGTCTTTTCGGGTTTCACATGTCTTTTCGGGTTTACGGGTATTTTTGGTTTTTACAGGTTAGTTTCGGGTTTACAGGTCTTTTCGGGTTTTACAGGTCAGTTTCGGGTGACACGAACCCAACCCAAACCCGACCCGTTTTTTTCGAGTCGGGTTCGTGTCGTGTCTTAATTTCATCGGGTCTGAAATATCAGGTCTTTAACCCTAAAATTTCGGGTCGTGTTCGTGTTGGGTTTACAGGTCATGTCCAAAATTGACAGCTCTAGGCGATGTTCAACACAAACTGGGCTGACACCTTTAATTATCAGGTTATCAACATGGTCAGAACTTGTTCTGACCATGCTCCCCTTCTTATTAATGCATATATCACTAACTATAATCCTTTGAATACTAAGAAGAGTTTTAAGTTTTTAAACATGTGGATATCTGATGACTCTTTCTAAAGTATAGTTGAACAATATTGGAACCTAAATATTAGGACTTCTCCAAAGGACATATTTTGGTTCAAGCTAAAAAAATTAAAGAGCTGTTTAAGAAATTGGAATAAAAGCCAATTTGGTATATTTTCACTAACATAAAGGAAGTTGAGGATAAGGTGAAAATAATGGAGATTATTCATTAAAATGAAAACAACAGTGCTACTAATGATGATCTTAAGAAGGTTGTTGCTTTTCATGTTAAGGCTCTTAGAATTGAAGAGTCTTTTTGGAAACAGAAATGTTATAATTTCTGGTTAAGGGAGGTTGATAGTAATACTAAATCTTATCATGCATATGTTAATAAGAAAAGAAGGAAAAATAATATAAAATGAATTCAAATTGGGGATGATTGGGCTTATAATGACAGTGATATAGGAAATTCAGTTGTAAACTATTTTTCTACTTATCTGTCTTCTAGTCCTTATTTCAGTTATGAAGAGGAAGTTGAAATGTTGTCTGATCCCATTTTTTATGTTATTCCAAATCTTGTTTCTGATGAGGAGAATGAGTGACTCATGAAGCCTGCAAAGGAGGAAGAAATTTGGGATACAATTAGCACTATGAAAAGAGATAGTGCAACAAGTTAGGATGGTTACAACATCACCTTTTATAAAATTTGTTGGAATATTATTAAAAAGGATCTTTGCAATACTATGAATTCCTTTATTGCTGGTTCAGGTATGCCTATGGGTATGTTTGCTAATGGTATAAGCTTAATCCCTAAGAATTATAATCCTATTAACTGAGACAACTATAGGTCAATCAGCCTGTGCACTATGCTTAACATAATTTTTCTAGACTTATAAAAAATAGACTCTCAAATATTCTTCCTCGCATTATTTCTAAAACTCAGGGTGGATTTGTTAGGAATATTTCAATTCATGAGAACATTTTCATTGCCAAATAAATGGACTTTGACCTGAATAGGAAACCAAAAAAGGGTAATATAATGGTGCAATTAGACATGTTAAAATCTTTTGACAGAATGCCCTTTCCTTTCATTATGAAAGTTCTAACTCTTTATGGTTTTTTTAGTAAGTTCACTGGTCTGATTTATAGTATGATTGGGAATGTGAATCTCTCTATTCTCATTAATGGAAATACTTTTGGGTATTTTAAGTCTAAAGGAGGCTTGAGGCAAGAAGATCCCTTGTCCCCAAGCCTCTTCATTCTTAGTGAGGAGGTCCTAATTAGGGGTCTACATAATATGTTTATATCTAATTGCTCCATGCACTATGCTACTAGGTCTAGAATTCTTATTCTTTGTACTGCATTTGCATATGCCATTATTATTTACACTAATAGTTTGCCTAACTCTATTGATCTTTTAAGTACATTTCTAGATAAATATCAAAGTGTTTCAGGGCAGTCTATCAATAAAGATAAAACAAAGGTTATTACCTCAAAAAGGTTGCACCAATGTAGAATTAAAAGTTTGGAAAGCTCTACTGGATTCACTACTGACAATCTGCCTACTTGTTACCTTGGGATCACTCTGCACAATAACAACAAAGCTCAGAATTTCAATCTTTTAATGGATAAAATCATGGAATGGAACTTAAAGCAGTTATCTTATGGGGGAAGATTATCTCTAATTTCTACTATTCTAATGCCCATTACATATTATTGGATGCAAAGCTCTATTTTGCCTAATTCTATGATAAAAAGATTGGAAAACATTTTTAATAAATTTATTTGGAGAACTAACTTAAATGAAAAGAGTATTCATTGGGTATCTTGTGATAAAATTTGTTTTCCCTTTGCTGAGGGTGGATTGAATATCAGGAAATTGGCTTATATTTAAGCCACTTATTCTCAAATTCTTTGGTTACCTATAGGAAGAGAAATTCTTTGTGGGATTTACTTATGCATAAGTAAAGCCCACAAAGAATTTTTCTTTGGTATTAGTCTTTATACATCCATTATTATGATCAATAAAATCATTATGGGCCTAAACATCTCTAAAGTTCTTACAAGCAAACACTGGTTGATTGCCAGTGATACTGGTCTGTCTTTAGGATGTCTATCCCACGAAAATAACATTAGAAAAATTACTTATCTAAGTTTGGTTGCCTCCTGTAAATGGCAGGATGAAAATGAATTTTGATGCCTCTTGTATTGCTAATGGTGATTCATGTGGTGCTATGATCCTCAGGAATCACGAGGGCATCATTGTTCATGCCTCTTCGAATCAGTTTGGAAAGATCACTTCTCTAGTGGCAGAAACAAGAGCTCTATTGGAAGGGTTATTGACCTGCAAGGAGAAAAAATGGGTAAATATAGATATCGAAACAGATTGTTTAACTTTATTAAACATAATGAACAACAATAAAAACCCTTGGTGCCTTAAAACTCTTATTCCCATTTATAGAAGTCTGATTATGCCTTCAATATCTTTATATTTTGTTTTGAGAGACCAAAACCGTGCAGTGGATTGGCTCACGAAATGGACATTAAAATCTAACGAGCGGTTAAGCTTATGTCATTTCAATGCCCCTTTATCTCCTCTCAATTGTGTTTCTGGAAAACATAGGCCTCAATTATGTTTGTACATCTTAATTCTTCGATAATGCTGGTGTATAGTTTTCTTTGCATATGGATGATCGAAAATGTGGCCTAAATGAGTGATCTTTGGAGTTTGAAGAGTCTATTGGACTCGGGATGTAAAGGTTGAGATTTGGTTTTTTCAGGAGTTTGATTCTAGAAAGTATTTCTCCATGTGGTTGAGGAATTTCCTAGAATTGGGTGCTCTGAGTCTGGTAATGAAATTTCGTTTGCTGGAGATCAGAATTGAAGCTATGTTGGCTTAAGGTTTCTTCTAGGGTTTTGAAAAATTGGATTTGGGGATAAAGTATTTGGTGAAATCTTGGTGGATTAAAGTCTTGATTCGGATTTGGATGAGAATTTGGATTTGGCTAAGAATTTCGCCTCTCCTTATAAAGCTGCTCTCCCTCTCTATGGTGTAGTAAAGAAACTTGGTTATGGAGGTTATCAGCTTTGTGAAGTTTATTTTAGACTCAAAATTAATTTGGTGTATTTGATTTTTAGTCCCTCAGTTGTATTATTTAGCTAATTAGCTCCGAAACACTTTGTAAATATTTTAATTTGGTAATATAGTTGATTCTTTATGCTGAAAAAAATATGTAGTGCTAGATATAGTATACTGGTATATAATTTATTGTTTAAATATAGAAGTAAGTGCTAGATACAGTATACGGGTATAGAATCGAATTACTGAACCGAAGTAACGAACTCGGTTCAATTCCTTATAAATTAGGGTACGATTTTCTATTTTAAATATCCATCGTTTTGGATTCGGTTTCAAAATCAAAAACCGAATAGTATCTATGAAAAATCAATAAACAAGTAATATTTTTAAATTTTCAAGATCCTTATTCGAGTTCGTTTCGTTTCTATTCAAAATTATTATTTTTTTAAATAGTCTTTTTTGCAATCGTTATTTTGTTTTTTTTAGTCAAAAGGAATCATTTTATTAATATTGAAAAGATTACAAAATAAGGGGACCATAAAAGCAAATTGTTCCCAAAACAATACAAATAAAAAAAAGGCGCTAAAGAAACCCGCCTAATCCAAACATCAAAAGAAATAGCCTCCTTAGAATGTGAAACAGCAGGGACAGCAATCTAGTCAACTTCAATCAAGCACAAATCACCAACATCAAGCAACCAAAGCCATGGACACTTTGAAAGTCACCAAACACCATTCTTCTCCATCCAAACAAGACTTTGCTTTTCTTTCCCAAACTCAGCACCATAACCTGCATGAACAACACAAGAAACTAGCAGTACCCAAGACTAATCAATCATAATGAAGATAACCTAACCCTAAACTTTCCAGGAAAGTTATAGCTTGAAGGCTAGAAGGAATATTTAGATGATTAAAATGAAGCTTAAGCTTACATTTAAGGGTTCATTTGGCAAGCCAATCAGCTGTCTGATTCTTGACCCTTGAAATATGCTTAAGATTCATGTTTCTATCAATAAGATGTCTATAATATCCTACATTCAAGTCACCAAAATTCGAGCGAGAGCTAGCAGATAACTGCTTGACCAGCACTAAAGAGTCAGACTCGACATCAACACAAGACCATTTGTTTTTACAGCAAAAAATAAGACCTTGAAGCATCGCCTCCGTTTCAGCTTGAAGAGGTGAAGCCTTGCCAATTAGATTTCCAAAAGCACATATAACATCACCTTTACAGTTTCTGAACAAAATACCAGTAGCAGCTTCTCCATTTGAAGCACAAGAGGCGTCCACATTCTTTTTCAAGCGATTGTTAGCAGGATTGATCCACTGAAGGTACCTCAACTTTCTGTTCCTTTCAATAGAACTGCAACCAAGGGTTACACCTGCACTATCACACTTTAACCGATGCTTATAATTAAGATTACTGGAAACTTCAACACCCTTTATAATTCTGATAACATTGTCAATGGCCATATTTGCATTTATATTCATATTCTTATGCTTTATAGAATTCCTGGACTTCCAAATCACCCAGCAGATGGCTTGAGGAATGAGGTGAGTAACATGAAACTTAGATTTTGAAAACCAAAACCAACACCTTAACAAATGACTTAGAACCATACTTCTCTTGATTTTAACATTAAAAATGCAAGCAAACCAATTCCATATTTGCCAAACAAAAACATAGTTAACAAATAAATGGTTTGTATCTTCACAATTATCACAGAAAACACACTTAGATGTCATGCTCACATGCTTCTTAATCATGATAGAATCAAGAGCAATGAAATTGTGTAAAATCTTCCAAGTAATGAAAGAAAACTTCCTGGGAATCTTTGAGTTCCAAATCTTCTTATAAAGGCCAGAAAGATTATGAGAAGATCCTATGTTATCCCAAGTCAACTTCATATTAAACTGATCTCCCTTAGAATGCCTCCAACAGACAATATCATCTTTATCAGAAATCATTGTCTTATTAATCAACCGAATTCTATTATTATCAATAGCAATCTGCACATCATTCAACATCCAAGAATTATTGTGCCAAAAAGAATTAACCTTAACATCAATGTACCAGTTGATGTTATGATCAGAAGCAATGGCAGGAAGACCATGCCAAGAATCCTTCCAAAAGTCTATGTCTCCTCTGCCTAGAATCCAGGATATATTCTTATCAGCTTTAGCTCTAATACTAAACAACCTTCTCCAAACAGAAGAACCCTTTTTGTTAGAGTATAAAGGATGAACATTACTACAATATATATCATTCATTACATTTGACCAAAGGCAGCAATTTTTCCTAAGCTTAAACCAAAGTTTGTAAGAAAAAGCATTCTGAACATCAATGAGCTTTCTAACATTTAAACCCCCCCTCTTCAAATGGTTTGCAAATATAAGTCCAATTTGACCAGTGGATAGACTTCTGGTTAAAATTAGTTCTCCAAAGAAATCTATTAAAAATGTTTTCAATCTTCACAATAATAGCTTTAGGCAACTCACAGCAGTGAATCCAATGATAACATTGTTTACAAGCGAAAGCCTACCACCATAAGATAACAACTTACTGTCCCATTCAGCAATCTTGTCATTGATCTTATGTAAGATAGGATTAAAGATCAAAGATTTGTTGTGATTAGAGACAGTAACACCCAAATGAGAGATAGGAAGATAGTCCACCTCAAAACCAGTTTGAAACTTAAGATTCTGCATATAAGAAGACTTAAAAGATACAACAAGATTAGTTTTACATTTGTTTATAGCCTGACCAGAGGTTTGCTGATAAATATCAAGACATCTGCTAAGACTATCAATTGAGTTAGGCAAGCTATTGGCAAAAATTAAAATATCATCAGCAAACATAATGCAAGGAACAATAAAAGAGGTTCTAGAAGAATAACACATTTTAGGATTAGAACTAAATAGATTATTTAAACTTCTACTTAGAAACTCCTCAATAAGAATAAACAGGCTAGGGGAAATAGGATCCCCTTGCCTTAAACCTCTCTTCATCTTGAAATAATCAAAAGAATCCCCATTAATTAACAAAGACACATGAACATTTGTGATCATTTTCTCAATCAGCTTAATAAACTCAATACTAAAACCAAAAGAATGAAGCACCTTTAGAATGAAAGGATGAGAGACCTTATCAAAAGCCTTAGTCATATCTAATTGGACAAACATATTACCCTTTTTAGGCTTTTTATTAATATCATATAGAAGCTCCTTAGCCAAAAGAATATTATCATGGATCAGTCTGCCTTTAACAAAAGCAGGCTGAGCAGGAGACACAATCCTAGGTAAGATGATGGACAACCTGTGATTTATAAGAGCAACAAAGATTCTATTCACAAAAGTTCATAAACCAATTGGCCTGTAGCTATTTCACCATATAGGATTAGTAGAATTAGGAACCAAACAAATACCAGTAGCAAATATTCCAGTAGGAATGAAGCTACCTTGAATAAAAGCATTAAAATCATCACACAAGTCCATTTTAATGATAGACCAACATTGCTTAAAAAAGTAAAGGTTAAAACCATCTATACCAGGAGAGCTGTCGTTCTTCATACAGCAGATGATGTCCCAAACCTCACCTTCAGTGACTCTACCAAGAAGCATCTCATTGTCCTCAATAGAAACAATAGAAGGAATACAGTTAAAGTTCTTACTATCCAGCAGCTTTTCCTCATCATTCTTGCTTTTATAAGGGTCAGACATGAGAATGCTTTTAAAGAAATCAGCAGCTGACTTCCCAATTTCCCTTCTATCCGTAATCCAAGAATCCTCATCCTTAACACTCATTATTTCATTCTTCTTTCTTTTCTTAGCCGCATAGCTATAAAAAAAGCTTTGAGTTTCCATCCCCCTCATGCATCCAATTATTTAAACATTTATGCTTTAAATAAGAATCAGCATTTCTAAGAGCTTTTAAGTAAATGTTATTTGCCCTGCTAACTCAGCAACAGAATGGTTATTATTATTATTAGTATAGTGAAGAATTTCCAAGCTCTTAACCTTGCATTCAGCCTCCTTTACATTATCAAACACATTACCAAAATGCTCCCTATTCCAAATCTTTAAGCAGCCTTTGAGCCTTTTGAGCTTATACCAAAAGGTTGTGCCAGGATGACTAACAATGGGACGGATCCAATCCTACTCAACTACACTTAAAAAAGAATCATCATTTGACCAAGCATTAAGATATCTAAACATCTTTTTTTTGAAAGCATTGTCATTAGCATTATGAAGATTAGAAGAGATAAGAAGGGGAGCATGGTCAGAACACGTTCTGACCATGTGAAAAACCTGAGTTTCATTGAAAGTAGCCATCCACTTATCATTAATAAGGGCCCGATCTAACCTTCTCCACTTATTACTTCTAGACCAAGTAAACTTAGACCCGCAATATCCAGTATCATTCAGATTACAACACCTCACAGCCTCATTGAAATTGTCCATACTAGCTTGACAAGAAGAAACACAACCCAGATGCTCATCATGAGACAAAATAACATTGAAATCTCCCACACACATCCAAGCCCTATCCTGATTACCAACAGTTCTTAGATTTTCCCAAAGATCAAGCCTCTGAACCCGATTACATTTAGCATAAACTACAGTTAGGTGGACTTCATCAGAGATACCAGGATACACCATCACCATATGGATACATTGATCAATATTTAAAGAAACATTTATATTAACATTTTCCATCCTGAAAATCCAGATCTTATTCGAAACATTAGCAAAACAATTACCAAAACCCAACTCTTCAGTAACAACAATAATCTTATCACTCTTAGACATGGGCTCTTGAATAGCCAACACCTTAATATATTCCGATTTAACCATATTCTTAAGCCTTCTCAAAGTGGGCTTGTTATTAACCCCTTTAGCATTCCAACTAACCACTCTGATCATTTTCATAATATGACTTGTACATTTTGTCCCTTGAACTAAGAGACTTGATAGTTAACTTACTAGTGGACCTTCATTTTTTTTGTAGATTTCAGTCTGGAGGATAATATATCATTAAAGCTTTGTTGTGGAGAAAGAGTTGGAGAAGGAGAGAAACTACCAATGTTGGGGTCAGGATCCTCATCAATCTTAACAATGGCTTCAATTACTTCCTTACTGTTTTCTTGAGAGTGAACTTCAATATGTTCATTTTCCTGACTCAAAGTTTTGCACAATTGTTCTTTAGAAGAACCATGCTGATTATTAATATCATCATCCTCACCTTTTCCATTCACCTTCTTTTCTTGATCTTTTTCAGTGATTATCGATTTAAGCTTACGCCTCTAAACTTTAATAATGTTCATATTTCTTGAACCTAAAGAATCAACTAAATGCCCCATATTACTATCATTCTCTTTATCATCTTTGGTTACTTCACCTTTACAGTTTTCTTTAATGGTTTTAGAAACATCAACTTTCTCAGAAGACTTCTTGCACACAGACAAGTCATGACCAATATGCAAGCAACCAGAACAATACAAAGGAACATTCTTATAACTAATCGACACCCAATATCCATCGTTGCTCCTAAAGCCAACCCGCATCCTTCTTTGAAGCTTTTTGGAGATATCAACCTCCATTTGGGCATAGCAAGCATTAGAGAGAGCACGATTCTTATTTGGAACCACCACCTTATACGTAGAACCAATAACAGAAGCCATATCACTAACCAGACCCTTATCGTAAAGGCACTCAGGCAGATTCTCAAAACGGACCCAAGTCAGGACAGTTGGGTTTTCAATTTTTTTGTTAAAATCTTTATTCCACCTCAAGATTCTCATCACAACATCATCAAATTTCCATACGTTCCAAGACCAGAATCTTGAAACATCCTCCTTCATCTCAAACTCAAAGAAGATATGGTGTGAATCCCATACTTCATAACAGTAAGGACCTCTGAACTTCAATGTTGCCAAGAAACCTTCAAGCTTCACTTTCGTAGGAATACTGTTATTAAACTTGCCTATTAATGTAATCCTAGCCTTCTTTGTTAAAAGATCTTTATCATTTTCACCATACTGCAACGTAAAATGGTCCTCTGTTTTCTTGACGAAAACAAGGCTTAAAGTCTCCGGATCTTCATTGTGTTGAAACAAATCAACAAATTTCTTTTTCGATTGATGTTGTTGAACCCCAGATGATTGAAGAATATTGAATTCTTCCATAGATTTTAAACCAATGATTGAATTAATCATTAGAAAGAACGAACCAAAGCGTAGCTCTGTTCTTTAGAAATAAGAAAAGACGTTTCTTTAGAGAGAGACATTTCTTTTCAGATGGGGAGATCCACTTTTGTCCTGCAGTCGTTATTTTGTTTAAAAACTATTCAATTAGTTAGAAAAATAACTATTTTGAACCGAATCGAATTAAATTGAAACCGAATGTAATCAAATTTAATTTTTCGATTATTTTCGGTTTTCATATTAACTACTCGGTTCTTCGAATCACATCCAACAGTGGTTGGAACCGCTCAAAAAATACACCTGAACTGACCCAAATTTTAATGGGTTCATATATGCATACAGGTCCAAACAACCCACAAAACTAAAAGCGAAGAATATAAAAAAAACTGACAAACCGGATATCCATACTTAAACGGTACGTATTTAATTTTGTACTAAGATAATAAAACAATTATTTTATTAGTATCCATTATAAGTTATTAATTACTTAACTAGAAAAGTGAGAGTAAAATGGATTTTAGTGTTATTATATAATAAAATCTGTATTTTTATTTTTATATTTTATAAATATACTTTTTTAACTTTTTTGTTCCTTCCCCCTAATATTTTTTTGAAGTAGTTCGAAACTTGATTTTTGAGTTCTCTGTAAATTCAAAAGTTAGTTAATCCAATAATTTAAAGTAGATTATAACAAAAGAAACCATTTTTTAATTTTTTTTTCTATTTTTTACTTTTTAGAAATTCAAATCTATATCTTAGGAGTTAAAATCCTTTAATATTTATAAGTTAAAATCTTGAAATAGGGATATACTCAATTGTCATCTACTAAGAATGTTGTTATGTGTCACTAATTTACACTTGTATCTCCATGGTGGTTAGTCATCTTATTATTTTATCATTCCTATTTTATTGGATAGTGATATTGTAAGTCCCAAACAATAGTAAATAATCAGCGGAAGCAAAAAATTTAACACACAAAATTTATATGTACAAAAAACTCTTCAATGTGAAAAGTAAAAATTACGAGACCGATTATGAATCCATACTGAATACTTCTATTATTCTAAATAGTTGATGGTACAAGGTGAATCCAATTTAAACCAATAAACATCTACAAAAATCATCAACAATTATACCAAATAATAAAGAACATAAAATAGAAGTATAAAGGAAAAAATACCACAAAAAACTACTTCACGTCACTGTTCCAGCAGTGATATCTCCTGATATGTAGCACCAAATCAAAATCCAACCGTTCAGATTGCAGCTTCAAATGTCATGAACACGCTGTCAAAACTTTAGCAAAAAACAATCATTTGATCAGACTTATTTACAGTGACTGTAGTCACCGGAATCAGAAATCAAAAATCGAAAAATATTAACTTTACTTGTATATTCAAAAACGCTCTCTTTGTTTCTTTTTCCCTCTCTGTCTCATGGACTCTTTCCCCCATATATGTATATAACCATAAGAATATGGATATCCTAGGTTATAAAGTGGGTCTAATTTGGGCTGGACCCTAACGATCTCCCCCTCCAGCCCATCACGGGGAAGATACACTCACAAAGTAATCACTTGTATCTCATCCCAGTGAGCTTACTACAAAACTCAAACTTCCTTCCGAGAACAACCTTAGTCAGTATATATGCACTATTCTTATCGGTGTGGACTTTCTTCAATTTGATTTCTTTTTTTCGATCATATCTAGCAACCAATGATATCCCACGTCAATATTTTTGTGCGTGCGTGATACATATGATTCTTGCTTAACTCTATAGTACTATGTTTATCAAAAAATACCACATACTCTTCTTGCTTTAACCCAAACTCTTGAAGGAACTACTTAAGCTAAAACATCTATTTAATTTCTTATTCGGTCTTAGTTTTTTATAATGCTGCATATTTTTTGTAGCTTGGATTTCCATGAAATTGCTCCTCATGAACATGTAAACACATAACCTAAGGTAGACTTCCAGTATCAAGATCACCAGTTATTTCGGCATTTGTATGTCCTTCAAGTATATATTTTCCACCTCCATAATACAAACTTAAACTAGAGGTGCCTCGTAAGTATCTGAAAATCCACTTCACTGCTTCCCGATGAACATTACCCGGATTTGATGAATACATACTCACTAAATTGAAAACATATGCAATATTTGGTCTTGTACTCACCATAACATACATCAAAGAACCAACAACAGAAGAATAAGGAATAACTGACATACCTTATTTCTCTTTCTCTATTGTAGGACACAATTCCTTGCTGAACTTGAAGTGTGTAGTTAATGTGTATTTACTGGTTTGACATTCTTCATATTAAAACATTCAAGTACACGTTCAATATATTTATCTTGTGATAGCCATAACTTTTCAGATTTCCTATCACGAGTAATATTTTATTTGTTGGACCCAAATCTTTCATGTCAAATGATTTGGCCAAATCTTTCATGTCAAATGATTTGGCTAAGTCTTTCTATTAACTAGATAATTATCGCAGCATCCTACCCAACTATCAACATATCATCTAAATATAAAAGAAGTATGATAAACATACCTCCACGAAACTCTTTGAAATAGACACAAGGATCGGCATGAGTTCGTTTGTAACCATTATTTGTCACAAACGAGTCGAATCTCTGATACCACTGTCTTGGTGCTTGTTTAAGCCCATAACAACTCTTCTTCAACTTACAAACAAACTTTTTCCCTTTCTCTTCAAACCATTCATGTTTCTTTATGTAGATTTATTTATGCTAGTCACCATGTAAAAATTTCGTTTTTACATCAAGTTCTTCTAACTTAAGATATAGACAATACAGTTCCTATAGAAGTCATATTGGGAACATTGGAAAATATCTCATCAAAATCCATGCACTTTTTTATGATTGCATCCTTTTACTACAAGTCTAACTTTCCACTTGATAATTTTCTCACCATCTCTTTTGTTCTTGAAAACCAATCTCTTCTTCAACCCTTTTTTTTATTATGAGGCTTCATTAGCTCATATGTTTTAATATTTTTCAAGGAATTCATATCTTCATTCATAGCCTTTAGCTAAATATTTTTCTCATCATTACATACTTCTTGATAATTCTCCGGCTCAGCATCTTTAATGAGTAGAATAAACTCTGAGCTTGGATCCAACTAATAATATTAAAGATCCAGATGCCCCGAACACGTCATCAAAATATCTAGAAAAACTTGATATTTTTTGCCCCTAAATTAGATCTATTTACAATGATTCACTCACTAGAATCGAAAATCAAAAATAAAAAAAAATACTCTCTGTATTTGTATTTTTTTAAAACAAATTATATTTTTTTTTTGTTTCTCCGTCTCATAGAGTCTCGTCCCCAAATATATAATCATAAAATGATGAAAACCCTAATTTGTAAAATGGATCTAATTCGAGTTAGACTTAACATATATCACTACACTTGTAGGAACTTACATATATATTAATATTATTTATTCTATTGATTTTATAGAAAGCGTCTATTTTTATTGTACCTTATAATGACTTGTAATTTCTATATTTTTATATGTCACAGTATAAAAAATCATATCTAAATATAATTGGACAAGAACACCATAGGCCATGAATGATAAAAAAAATACCGAAGAATATACTCTAAAAAGAAAATATATTTAAAATAAGAGTCCATTTTCTTGTTGATTTTGTAACTATTTTTAATTGTGTATAGGTACGTATTGGTGCAACAAACTTTATACCCAATAATTGATATGTTTATTCTTCGTTTGTTTCGTATCACCGGAAGCATATGGTTTTTAAAAGTGAAAACACCGATCATAAACGTACATTCATATATCTTATTATATTGTAAACAGTGACGTAGCTAGGACCAAAACAATGTGGTGTCATGTACCGTATGGTTATTAAACTATTCGATAAGACATAGTGACAATCTTAAAATAATTTTTTTATTCTGTATTAAAAAAAGGCAAGGTGATCTATTGAATTCTGAAGTTGTGTTTACAACGATATATATATATATATATATAATTATTTAATAATTATGTCTTCTTATTATAATTACAAATTATTATTTTTATTCTATTGTAATAATATGCAATTATATTGAGTCTCCAAATATAATATATTGGGTATGCTTTAGTAATTGCATATTATTCTATTAGATTCATTATCGTTAAACTTCTATCTTATTAATTTAGAAATTTTTTCTATCCAATAAATCTATTCAAGTCCAATGTGAAAGATCATCATTCTCATACTGGACTCTGAAAGTGAGTTGGAAAAATACAGAAAAAAATAATAATAATAATAATAATAATAACCATTTTAGTTACCAGTTACTAACATTATCGAATCTATAAATAAATATATATTATTGTCTTTTAAATCAATATATGTATTTATATTATATATATTCAGAAATAAATGATATATATATATATATATATATATATATATATTACTCCATCGATTTTTTAATAGTTGATGTTTTAAGAAAAAAATCAATTCTAAATTAAATGTAGTTCATTATTACCAATACAATTATTAAATAACATTAAGTATTCATGACCAATTAAATTCATTTGTTTCTTTACTTTTTATAAAACAAATATAGCTTTTATTAATATAAGTAATAATTGATTTCCTTAATAGTTGTACAATCTCTTACTAGACCCCACAAGAACCCACGCAGTTCTTTTAATATAAAATAATGTGTTTCTTTTAAAATAATATAACAAGACCGTAACAACTATACATAAATAGATGATTATAGTTCTATATTTAAATAACAAAGTATTTATTACCTTATAAATTATTTAAACTAATATATTATATTTCAACTATAATTTAACGCTTAAAAATGTGAAAATGGACAATTTTCACTTAATCAAAGTATTTGGTACTAACAAATGAAATGGGTTCCAAGATTCAAGACCGCTTCAAGACTTTGAAGCATTTCTTCCCTTTTTGGTATTTTTTTGTTTTTCTGGCGGTTTGCCACATTCTAATGGAAAAAGAAAAAATAAACAAATTTTTTATAAACAAAAATACATCCAAAGAGATTTTCATGAACCTGTACCCAATCAACATATCAATGCTTTTATAGATAAATATAAAAACAATGTATTTACAAAGCCTAGCGTTCTAGCAATTCAAAAATCAAACAACATCAAAATGATCCTACAAAATATGATGATGCATCAAAGAATTCTAAATCATAATTAGATTTGTCTAAAGCTCCAAACAAATTCAATGACTACATTTTATTTTGAAATTTACAAAAAAACGATCACATATCTATCCAATTCTCAAAACATGACAAAGAACAATTCATGGTTGCATCAAGGTTCACTCTAATTGGATATTTTATCTAAAGGTATTCCTAAGAAACAAATTCTGACAAAGTTCTTAAATGATCATAAATTTTCATGTGATTACGGTGTTTCAAATTGGGATGTTTGTCATATCATATTGGAATTCACTCTAAAAGAAGATATTTGTAAGTTATGGGTCATGACGTATGGATAATTGGTCAATTTGCTATGAGAATACTCCAGTGTGGATTAAACAATTTACAGAGCCCAAAATATCTACTATCAAAAAGGAAATAGGTTCATTAGTTATCAAGACTAAGCAATTTACAGAGCCCAAAATATCTACTATCAAAAGTCTTACATAATCAAGGTTCTCAATTGGAACATTCGAGGGATTGGCAGCAAGACTTCTTTACACAGACTAAAATATATCCTTCTCAAATAAAATATCAAATTTCTCTGCATTCATGAGCCTCTAATTAACTATAATCATCAGGAGAACATTACTGCTAAGATTGGCTTTAATCATTACATAGACAACACTTCCCACAAAAATATGTCTCTTCTGGAAAGATGATCTTGTGGTCAATGTTATTCATGATTGAATTCAGTGTATTTATGTTGAAAGAAACATTGAAAAAATTTCTCAATCACTTTTTTATGTTAAATATGAGAGAGCCAGCATAATTGAGCTTTGGGATATTCTTAGACACATTTCTACCATTGTTAAAGAATAGATGGTGTTGAGGGATTTTAATTCTAGTTGTTCTCTTGATGAGCAGTTGGGTCGTTCAACCTACTGCTATAAAATTTGGAAGACTTTAATGATGTGATTCGTGACTGTTTTTTGGAAGATGTAGGCTATATAGGGACGAAATTTACTTGGACTAAAAAAACTAAATGGAAGCGCATGGATAGAGTTCTCATTATTCAAGCTTGGTCTGATTAGGCTAGGACTTTCTCTGATCACACTCATGTGTACATCAATATAGTCAAAGACAAAATTAAACACCATAATGGATTTAAGTTTTTAAACATTCGGTCTTTTGATAAGGAATTTATTAACTTTATGAAGACTAACTGGAATCAAAACATGGAAGGCTACCCTACGTTTGTTTTCTGGAATAAAACCAAGAGACTCAAGGTTGTTTTTAAAGACTGAAATAATAACTACTTTGGTAGCATTTTTTTTAAGTTACTGAGACTGAAGAAGTTGTTAAAGTTTGTGAAACTAAGTTTCAGATCCCCAATAACAGAGATGATAAAATTAGTCTATCAAAAGCTATTGTTGATCATCTAATGGCTCTTACAATTGAAGAAGATTATTGGTTTCAAAAACGTTACTCCAATTGGATTAAAGATGGAGATAGGAACACTAAGGTCTATCACAATTATGTCAAGAAACAAATAAGAAAGAGCCGAATCTCCAATATCAAATAAAATAAAAATAGGATTAATAATGAAGATATCCTAAGTTCTTCAGTAGAATCCTACTTCAAAGATACTCTAAGTACTTCTATTAATCCTAATTTTGTTGAAGAAACTACTAGTATGAATGAAAATATATTTAACATTATTCATAAGATCATTAATGATGCATATAATAACTTGACCTTAGAAATTCCTCTGAAGAATAAATTTTCAGCATCATCCAAAGCCTTAATCCAACAAGTGCAGCAGAAGTGGATGGATTCAACAGATGTGTCTTGCTCACTTGCTAAAAAATAATCAAGCAAGATTTCTGCAAGGCAGTGGCTTATTTCATTCTTAGTCAAGACAGCCATATAGGCATCATGGTAACATCCATTTGTCTCATACCCAAATCCTGTAATCCAACAACATAGAAAGATTTCAGACCTATCAATTTGTGTACTTTTATGAATACAATCATGTCTAAGATACTAAACATTAAACTAACTAATAGTAATCCTAAGATTATTGCAAATGTGCATTTTGGTTATATTAATTATACGTCTATTCAAGACAATATTCTTCTTTCCAATGAGCTAATTCATGACTTCAGTAGGAAAACAAAAGCATGCGATATATTAATCAAAATTGACATGACTAAAGCATTCGATAATCTATCTCATAGTTTCATTACTAAAGTTCTTCAATCTTTTGGTATCAACTAGTTATTTCTCAACTTAATTAGTAGTCTGATTAGATCTGTTTATGTATTTATCATCATCATTGCAAGACCTAGTCTTTTTATCATAGCAGAAGAAGTTTTAATTAGGGGCCTTAGCATGCTCTTTGAATCTAATAAGACTATAAAGTACTTTTCCAGAAGTAGTATTGTTATACATTGTCTTGCATTCGTTAACGATTTACTAATATTTATTAATGGTTTTAGTTCAACTATGAATAATCTTGGTAACTTCTTACAGAATTATCAAGACATTCCAAGTTAAGCAGTCAACAAGGAAAAATAAATATCATGACATCTAACAACTTATCTCAAGAGAAAATCAGTGCATTAATTATTTAGACCAGCTCCGGCACCAGTTTCCTCCCCACCACTTATCTTGGCATAAATCTCAACTCAAACAATAAAACCATCAATTTTTTCACTATTCTTAATAAAATAAAAAATAAGATCAATAATTGGGAGGGTAATAAATTGTCTTATGGTTGAAGACTCGCCCTCATTAACTCTATGTTATTGTTTATTCCAATCTACTGGATGCAAAGTTGTTGCCTTCCCAATGCCATTGTTACTAATATTGAAAGAATGTTATATAAATTCCTTTGGGGCTCTTCTAGTGACATTAGTAAAATTCACTAGTCTAATTGGTGTGCTAACTGTAAGACTTTCAGTTAAGGTTGACTCAACATTGATGAGTCCAGAATTATTCACCACTCACTGTGAAAACCGGATAGTGGTAATCTGGACAATAATTACCCACTGAAGTATCCGGACAGAAAAAAAGTATTAAAACACTAAACACCTTTTGACTAAGCTAATTGATAATCTACTTAATACACTAATGGGTCTTTGAACTCAACCTGTTTTCATAATTTAACTCGAAACCCCATGGGTCTATAATTAAGGGTATAAATACCTAACCACTTTCATTAATAAGGGGAATGAACATTTAATACAACCAGAAAGCTCAAATCTCTCACTACAAAACACCCAAACATTTAATACATTTGAAATTCTCTAAAACACTTGACGAAATTACCCTCAGTTCAAAATAATCATCATCAAATTGATGAACACAGTGGGAGGAGAATGTTCCTGAATCTAACATTCAAAACCAGCAAGAAAAACCAGTTCGGATGAAGCTGGATGAGCAAACAGTGCCACCACCTTTGATAGAAGTGGTGGGAGAAAACGATAAGTACACGATCGAAGAACGAGACGGGCTGAAAGCTGAAATAGAAGTGTTGAGAGCTGATAAAAATGTGGAGTTAGGCTTGGAAAAAAAATCGAAAGTGTCAGCCATTCACCACATTGACAATCCAAGGGAGCATGACCCATCAGCAAGGACTCACTTGAGTGCTAAAAAAACTCATGTCAGCTCGAAGAAGTCTCACCGGTCTAAACCGGTGGAGAGCTCGGAGTTAGAATCCTCTAGTAGCTCCTCGAACGAGGATGGACTTGAGGAGTCCCTGTCATCCAGTAGTGATGAAGGCAGGTCCATGAAGAAGCAAAAGTTTGTTAAAAAATATTTAAGAAAAAGGGACAGGCATGGAAGGTTGAAAAGGCATCTGAGTAAAGGGTCATCTCATAGACACATCCATAATTGGAGGCATATAGACCAGCTGTTGATGGATCCCTTCGCTTTCCATGATGAGCTAGGTATTTTTGCAACTCCCAATGAAGATACTGTTTTTAGTCGTGGCCGAAGTTGGAGACAATCATTATTTCCCTCCAAAATACTGTCCGGAAACCTTCCTAAGAGGTTTGACAGTACCAAGATGGAAACGTATGATGGGAGCAAGGATCCAGATAATCATCTGGAACAATTTTTAAAAATTTATGATGAATTTTGACGATGATAACAAGTTGCTCTGTAGAGCCTTCTCTCAATCTTTTACAGGGAGTGCTCTGAAATGGTGTAATAGCCTACCATAGGGGTGCATCAGAAACTTTGATACGTTTTGGGTGGCCTTCCGGAGGTAGTTTGTTGGAAGTAAGGAGGTGAAGGGGAATGGAGACACTATTATCCATTGTGCCCAAGAGCTAAATTAATCGTTGAAAGAATATATAAGTCGGTTCGTGAACACAAAGAATGGATTAGCTGATTACTTTGAACAAGTAGCAATAGCTTCTCTGAGACAAGGTTTGAACCCTAGGAATTTGGCCGATTCGGTTACAAGGAAGAATGCCATGGCATGGGACAGTTTACTGAACCATGTGGGAAAGCAAATCAATGTAGATGAAACAAAAAATACTAGGGTGCATAGGCAAGTGAGATCTGCCCCAGGTGTACGAAACCAGAATTAGTTCGGATACAAGGCCAAGGAGGCCGGACAGTGTCCCAACAGGGCCAAGGAGGCCGGACAGTGTCCCAACAGGGCCAAGGCTCAATCTTACCCAGCTCCAGCTCAGAGCCAGCAGTCCAAAAATAAGCGAGGACCTTGGGTCCAACCGGAGTGGTTTTCCGAATTGAAAGAGAATATGGAAACCATCTATAATAAAACAAAAGATGAGGTGCATTTTAGGAAGCCGGTAGCGCTTCAATCTCCTAAGGAAAGTCATAATGCTTGTTCCTGTCAATATCATCATGATATTGGCCATAACACAGAAGATTGCATCACTTTGAAACAAGAGGTACAAAATCTGATTGAAAGAGGAAAATTAGGTGCATATGTCAAGAGAAGAAGTAGGAATAGGCCTGATAATACTCATCGGACCGGCCCAACAAACAATATAGGGACATCGGCTCCGGACGGGGCCATGGTAATTATTGAAAGATTTGATGTAGAATCAGAGTATTTGGATCCTGATCCAGTCCGGAATAAGGTGGGTGTTATAACAGAACATACCAAGATGGTGTCTGGGCTCATAAGCTTTTTTGAGTCACTTACCATATTTTGGAGAGACACAATGACTGCACCAACTCCTTCTTCAAAAAAGAGGCATGTTCACACTCTGGCTACTCAGTTGGAGGGAGGCATGTCCTCCTATCGATCCCAAATTCCTTTTCCCTTCACTGTTTTTGATGAAGATGACTTGAGGGATATAGATGGTCCTCATGAGGATGTTGTGCTGATAGGAGCATCAATTGGGGGCAATGACATTAGGTGAATTTTGGTGGACACTGGCAGTTCAGCCAATATCCTCTTTTTAAGTTCTTATAAACAAAAGAAGAATCCGACAGTGATTCAACGTTCGAACAAGTCCATTGTGGGTTTCTTGAGAAGCTCTGCGCACGTGATCGAGGAGTTTGAGGAGGAGGTTTTGTTGGGCAAGGGCCCTTTCAAGAAAATGGTCAGGATACTTTTCGTCGTGGTAGATTGTCCCACGTGTTATAATACGATCTTGGGAAGATATTGGATCTCGAGGATGCATGTTATGGCTTCAATAGTTCACCAATGTTTAAAATATGTTGTTCAAGGACAAGTGGAAGTTGTCCGGAGTAGCCAAAAGATAACAAGGGAATGTTATGCAACTGTACTTGCCCCTAGAACTTTGGGGCCAGTCCGGATAAATGAAGATTAGCAGTTGGTGGGGCCCTCTGGAGGAGAGGGTGAAATTGATGACCCCAGAGAGACCCCTTTTGTTTTAATACCAATTGAATAGTTTGAAACCCACTCTCTGGCTGAAGGAAGAAGTGTCAAGATTAGATGTAAGATGACATCAGAATTAAAAAGCAAAGTGTTACCCTTTTTAGCAAACCACCAACACGTTTTTGCTTGGTGTAATGCTGATGTAACCAGAGTGCCTACGAATGTTATATCACACCAACTATCCATCCGGAGAGATGTAGCACCTGTTGTGCAAAGAAGAAGAATTTTCTCTAAAGAAAAAGCTGATGTCATAGTTCAAGAGGTTGACCGGCTTACCAAGATGGGGCACACAAAGGAATCTCTGTACCCTTTATGGATAACCAATCTAGTGTTAGTGAAAAAGAAAAAGGGAAATGGCATATGTGTATCGACTTTACTGACCTCGACAGGGCTTGCCCAAAAGATTTGTATCCAGTCCCCCGGATAGATCAGTTAGTAGACTCCACATCTAGGAACAAGTTGTTGTCCTTCATGGATGCCTTCTCCGGTTATAATCAATTACAAGTGAATCTGAAGGACCATGAACACACTACTTTTGGTGAATAAACCATTCGCTGATCAAATTGGGAGAAATATGGAAGTCTATATTGATGACATGATTGTAAAGAGTGTGGAAGAAGAATTATACTTGGTAGATCTCCAAGAAACTTTTACCAACTTGGTAAAAGTTAATTTAAATTTAAATCAAGAAAAATGTGTTTTTGGAGTACAGTCCGGGAAGTTTTTGGGGTATGTGATAAGTGAGAAAGGGATACAGCCTGATCCAGACCAGCTTAATGCCTTATTACAGATGGATCCTCCTCAGAATATTAAAGAAGTGCAAAGATTGACAGGAAGGTTGGCTGCTCTAAATCGTTTTATCTCAAGGTCTTCGGATAGGTGTGCCCCATTTTTCCAGACTTTAAAGGGTGCTAAAGACTTTAACTGGTCTCCACAGTGCAACCAAGCGTTCGATGAAATAAAAAAGCATTTATCTTCCCCCAAGACTCTCTACAAACCTATTGATGGAGAGACATTGTACATTTATTTAGCAGTGTCTGAATGTGCTATAAGTGCGGTACTAGTAAGGGAGGTGGATAATTATCCTCGTCCGGTGTACTACATCAGCAAGAGCCTGATGGATGCTGAAAGAAGGTAATTAAAACTTGAAAAACTAGCACTGCTTTAGTAATTGCTGCTAGGAAAATGAGGCCTTATTTTCAGTCTCATTCTATTGTCGTTCAGACGTGTTTTCCCTTGAAAAATGTTCTTCAGAAGGCAGGCATATCAAGAAGGATGACCAAATGGTCAGTAGAATTGGGTGACTATGACATTGATTTCTCCCTTCGAACTGCAATCAAAGCTCAATCTGTTGCTGATTTCCTAATTGAATTCCATTCGGACAGAATTACTAAGCAAGTTGCAGATGAAAGAACTAAGAAAGTATGGGTTGCTCGAACATATTATGGATCAAGTACCATGGGTTGTGGTGCTGGGATATGTTTGATCTCTTCGTATGGCGACAAGCTGTACCAGGCTATATGTTTTGCTTTTAGGGCTTCTAACAATGAGTCCGAATATGAAGCTGTTATAGCTGGTTTGAAATTAGCCTTTCTATGTGGAGCTAAAAGAGTTAGGTTAATGAGTGATTCTCAGTTTCTTATCCATCATGCCCAAGGTCAATCTGAGGCTAAAAAGGAGAAATTGATTAAATACTTATTTATTCTTAAAGAGGTGGCAGCCAACTTCAAAGATGTCAGCTATGAGCATATACCTAGATCGAAAAATACATTAGCAGACTCCTTAGAAACCATAGCATACTCTGAGTCCTACCCGTGGATTCATGTGCAAGAATGTCCATCTATACAGCCCAATTGGGTAAGGAAAAAAAGGAAATTTTAAGTATACAAGTGGTTCAACCCAAAGACTGGAGACATCCCGTTTTTAATATATTTCTAATGGCATTTTACCTCCGGAGAAAGCTATGGCAAGGAAAATGAAGTACCGGGCTCGTGGTTTTTTAGTCATAAGAGATATTTCATACAAGAGATCATTTAGTATACCTCTCTTGCGTTTTTTGGGGATTAAAGAATCTCAAATTGTGTTATCTGAACTACATGATGGTGAGGGGTCAGCACATTGTGGCTATAGAGCTTTAACCCGAAGAGTTTTATTGGTCGGATACTACTGGCCATCAATAATGGAAGATGCCAACGAATTGGTTAACAAGTGTGATACATGCCAAAGATATGGTAATGAAATTCATATCCCAGTTGTCCCCCTGGAATTAATTTCTGAGCCAATACGTTTTGCTCGTTGGGGACTGGATCTAGTAAGGCCTCTATCTATGGCATCCGGAGGGTGCAAAACTATTATTTTAGCCATTGATTATTTTTCAAAGTGGATAGAAGCAGGCCCCCTGGCAGGAACCACTTCAAAAGTTGTTATAAAATTTATCCTGTCTAATATTTGTTGCAGATTTGGGGTTCCACAAAAGATAACCACAAATAATGGGCCACAATTTGATAACAAGGATGTGGAGAGTTTCTGTTCCTCTAGGGGCATTCAACATTACTTCTCTTCTCCTTTTCACCCACAAGCGAATGGTCAAGTTGAAGTAACAAACTGAACCATTTTTTCCGGTCTCAAAAAGAATTTAGAAGGGACTGTTGGAAAGTGGCCAAGTTATTTACAAGAAGTACTATGGGCCTACCGGACTACTCTTGGAGCTGCTACCCAAGAATCTCCTTTTTCCTTGGTATATGGGATGGATGCAATTTCTCCTGTAGAGGCAACTCTTCCATCATACAGAGTCCACAACTTTTCCGAACAAGCTAATGAAGTAGCAGTCATAAGTCAAATAGACTTAATAGAAGAAAAAATGGTTAAGGCTCATCTTAGTGCCACCCATTATCAAGGTTTGATGAGGAGAAGGTTTGCTTCCAGAATCAAAAGAAGGGATTTTCGACCACGGGAAAAAGTATTGAGAAAAGTCTTCCTACATACTAAGGAGAAGCAGTTCGACAAGCTAGCTCCAAATTGGGAAGGGCCCTATGCGGTCACTAAAAAGCTCAAGCATGGAACATACATGCTTCAAGACAAAGATGGAAGAATCTTAAACCACCCTTGGAACATTGAACACCTCCCGATGTATCTAGAATGAAAGTTATGTAAATATTTACTTGTTTAAAGTCCACGTAAATATTAGGGGGCATACTATTTCCTACCCTCGTGGCGCGGGGAGGTTTTAATGAGGTGTCCGGGTTTTTTAATGAAATTTGATACCTTCTTAAAATATTCGGAGTGGTTTAATTTACAATTTCTTTAAAGCCTTCTAAATATTTTTAACAAATCAGATTGATCTGGTGGAATGATGACCATTTAACATTTGTCATCGGAGAATTTAAACACTCTCATCTTAAAATGCTTGTAAAATAAATAGGGGCTATTTAAACATCAGCCATTAAGATTGAGCGAATATGAAACAAAGCAAGAATTTAGAAAAGTAAAGCTACCCGGCTAAAACCGGATGATGATATTAAAACATAAAGAATGCCTTGGCCATCCAAGGACTTTAAGTTTAAGAGGAAAAGTTTGACCGGACTCAAACCGGACACAGTTACAAAAATGCATTGGCCATCCAAGGACATTAGTATATCATAAGGATAAGAAAAAAACAAAAAATAGTTAAAACTTCAGGGGTAGTTTCCCTTAGATGTTCCTACATCATCTTTTTTCTTCTTTGGATCTTTGGGTTCGTCACTGTAACTCTCTTCGGTTCCTTCTTCCTCATCGGTAGCGTCGTCAAGACCACCAAAATAGTTTTTCTTATCACCATCCACCATCGTGTGAAATGGGATATCTTCATATTCAATGTATTGTCACATAATACCAAGCGTTGTCTTCGGGAATGTTTGATGAAAAAGCAAAAACATGTCTGATTTAACTTCGGGCATACCTCTTTTCTAGGGAATCCATCACAACGTTGGTATACACATCGATCTTGGCCTAGATTGTCTTCTCCTGCTCTTTCACCAAATCTTCATTCTCTTTGGTAACCTTGGACACAGCTACTTCAAGAGAAGTCTTGTCACCGGACAGGTTTCGATTAACATTGTCTATGGTCTTCACATCTTCCTTCAAAGTGGAGAGATCTTTCTCCAAGACAGAGCATTTGGTTTGGAGCTCTTTGTTAGCCTTCTCTGAAGTGACCAGCTTGGTTGTCAGATCTTATTTCCCTTTCTTTAACTCCTTGAGCTCTTTCTTCAATGCCTCAACATTTTGGTTGGCATTAAGAAGGTCAGTAGATGAACTCTCCTTATCTGCATTGAGGGTATTGATGAGGGCAGACTGACTTTTTACTTGCCTTTCCAAGTTGAGCACTGGCTGAATATGGCCCAGCAAAGAGTGGGTCACCGTATTGTTTTCCCCTGAAACCGTGAAATAGTTACCATTAAAGGTCACCATGTTAGAGGAACTTGGGGGAAGGTAAGGACCAGTGAAGTCGTCTTTTTCAAACTGTCCAAAATAAACACCAATGTTTTGGAGGCCACTGATGTCTACTCCTTCTAAATCCCTTCCGGTACCCTCTCTGGTATGTAGATCACTTGGAATTTGCTCTGCTAAGGTGGGGTATGTTGGGTCGGCTGGAGGTAGAGACTCTGAAGGCCGGAGGACAACTTCATCCCCAGGGAGAGTTTCTTTTTCTTGGCAGTTCTCTCTTCACTACTTGCTCCCCATTTTTTGTCCTTCTTAGGAGGTTTTGGAGGATCTTGAGGTCCACCTGCCTCCCTAATACTCTCATCTTCAACTACTTTAAGTATATTAGCATCAATCCCCCCCCTTGGGCCTGAGCTTATTGGCTCTCCGGAGCGATTTCCTCTGTAGCACCCTGAACAGCCTATGTTGCAGCCTTCTTTTTCTTGTCCTTCTTACCTTTCATTTTGCTTGGGCTTTGGCTCTGGAGGGCAAGGTCTTTGCCATCTTTCTCCTTTGTTCTCTTGAGAATGACGGCCGGAAGATGTGGTGTAGTCAACTCCTCCCAAGTAAGATCTCTCCGGCCCGTTGTGTTCCAGAGATGGGACCTCACCAAGTTGCCTAAGGTGAAGCAGTTGTGGAAAGCGTTTCCCCAACGGTCAGCAGCTCAAGCGTTTAATTTGGCACAAGTGGTATACCCTCTTCCACATAATTGGAGAACTCCTTCGGCAACACTAACCAAAGAAAAAGAGAAGTAATTTACAAAAAAAATTACAAAGTAAGAAGACAAACATAGTACAATATTTACCAGAGCTTTTCCATCTACTGGTGAGCATACTGGGATTGACACCAGCCTTCCTCCCATACTCCCACGCCCCGCTAATGAATAGAAACTGGGTCTTCCAGTTTTTCTCTAACTCAAGCAGGTCATCCACCACCTTAAAGTTATCTCCCATATTGAAGTGGTAGAATGGGATATGGTGGTTCTTACAAAGGCTGGCCACTGCAGCAAACTGCTCCATTGGAAGTGGTATACTAGACAGCCTTGACGCCATAATACAGGCAATGAGAGTATACCAAGCGTTGGGACTCAGTTGGCCTGGACATAGTTTTATCAGGTGGAAATACCTGACAATTTCTGGATCCAAGGGAAATCTGAGCCCCCAGTGAAACAGTTCGGTATAGATGATGATTTTTCTCAGCTTGCAGTCCATCGGAGTCTCCGGTGTGACTGGTATCCTCACTTTAACAGATTCAGAGATCCCCCACTTGGTCTGGATCCGGCCTAACTCAAAAGTGTGAGTATAGACATAATTAATATTCTGCATGGCGAGCACATACTTCACATTGACCTTGTGAAAGCAACGCCCCACCTTTCCCTCCAGACTCTTCGGCAGATCTGGATGGGTCATGCATGGTGAGGATTATGTTCGACTGAGGGTAATTTTGTCGGATGTTTTGTTGTATTTCAAGGGTATTAAATGTTTAAGTGTTTTGTAGTGAGAGATTTAAGCTGCCTGGTTGAATTAAATGTTCATTACCCTCATTAATGAAAGTGCTTGGGTATTTATATCTTTAATTATGGGCCATATGGGCTTTCGGGTGAAACTTATGAAATCGGGTCGAGTTCAAAAACCTATTAGTTTATTAAGAAGATTAGCATTTAGCTTAGTCAAAAGGTGTTTAGTGTTTTAATACTTTTGTCTTGTCCGGATGGTTCAGTGGGTGATTATTATCCGGATTGCCCATGTCCGGTTTCTACAATGAATGGTGAATATTTCCGGACTCATCAATGCAGACTTTCTCCTTGCCTTTTCCCTTTTTATCAGAGGCAGCATCTTCAGTCTGCCCGGAAGCTTCAGTCTCGAATGGAGCTCTTCAACGCTATCCTCCATCACCTCTTCCATCATTATGGAAGGTTTATCTGCTGTTGTTGATGGGAGAATGCTAGTGGGTGGCTCAGCAGGTTGTCCGGATGCTTGAGCATCAGCCTCTCTAAAGGATTTGGTGTCCGGCTGGGGTTCAATTCCGGAGGACTTAGTATGAGAGTTGGTCTAGTGGCCTCGGGTCTGGAGGGTTTGTCTTTTGGGGCTTTAATAGGTGCCTCTGATCCGGAGGCTTTATCTTTGGCCCCGGACTTGGAGGGCCCTGTCTTGGAAAACTTGGTTTGAGAGCCATTTGCTTAGCCTTTTACTAAATGGGTTGTCCGGCGAGGGTTAGTTTTTTTTGGAGATTATTCGATGTATGACCCCATGGCAATGAATGGAGAGGGATTTCTTACACTCGATATTGATTTCTCCTGCGTAATATAGGGCTGAGACTCCTGAACCGAGGAGCCTAACGGGATTGGTGAGAGGCTTGGTTGGAACAAACGCTTAGGTTTGGCACTTTTGGCAGAGGATGATCCTCGATCAGCTTCTGAAGACGGTGTGTCAGGCTTACTGATTGGAGAGACTGGAAGACCATCAGCGATACGTCTCTCATGCTCAACCTTTTGTGCTTTTTCTAGTTCTGAAAGATTTAGCCAACCACCTTTCGCGAGAGCGTTTCTCGCTGTGACATAAAACTAGCCAAGAAAGATTTTAAAGGAGAAGTAAAAAGCTCTGAGAAGAAGGAATGACAAAGTGATGAAGATGGTGAAACAGTAAAAGAAAGTAATTTATACTAGTGAGGCAAAAAGTTACTAATACCTAGGAGAAAACAAAAAGGCAAAGGTAATGATTGAAGGCAGCGCTGACGTAATAAACATTAAATGCAAGAGTTGCTTTTTGGGATTAGTGGGAGCGTCATTCTAGGAAGAAAATGGTTGGTAAAACGAATCAAAGTGCGACACGTGTCCCACGATCCAGAGCAAAACTCTTGAAATTCTGAGAAGGATTCAGTCCAGATAAACTCTGAACTGAATACATGAGCAATCCGGAGAATGTTGTTATTTCCTAAAATGAGTTTTTTGGTCTTGCCAAAGACCTTTGACAAAACCTAAAAAAAACACTACTGATGAGTCTGGAATTATTCACCACTCACTGTGAAAACCGGACAGGGGTAATCCGGACAGTAATTACCCACTGAAGTATCCGGACAGGACAAAAGTATTAAAACACTAAACACCTTTTGACTAAGCTAATTGCTAATCTGCTTAATAAACTAATGGGTCTTTGAACTCGACCCGTTTTCATAATTTGACCCGAGAGCCCACTGGTCCATAATTAAGGGTATAAATACCCTACCACTTTCATTAATAAGGTGAATGAGCATTTAATACAACCAGACAGCTCAAATATCTCACTAGAAAACACCCTAACATTTAATACCTTTGAAATTCTCTAAAACCTTTGACGAAATTACCCTCAGTTCAAAATAATCATGACCAAGCATAAAGAACTCAAATGACACTCAAGAAACTTTCTTTTGCAAGATTTGGATTAGCTTTAGGGAGAACAATTCTCTATGGGCTAAGTTCTTACATAGTATCTGGTGTGGATAATAATTGCATGAGGTAGGCTAGTAATTTCAGTTGGTGCTTTATGGTGGTGTGTGGGTGTTTAAGAGTTTAGAGTAGAGAGTAGAGAGATAATTAAGCAGCTTGGTAGCAGTTAATTCTCATTACCCATAGTTAATGCAAGTGGTTGGGTATTTATACCCTGATGTTTGGGCCCTTATGGGCTTTCGGGTCATGTTTAATGGACTCGGGTCATGTTCAAAGACCCATGAGCTCTAAGTAGGAGAGCAAGTAGCTTAGTCAAGAAGTGTTTAGGTTTTTTAGTACTTTTGTCATAGTTCGAACAGTCCTATGGTCATAGTGTTCAAAGTGATCTATCCGGTCTGTCCGGTCTGGAGGCCTTGGACTGATCTGTCCGTGTCCGGGGAGCATGCTGAATTCGGACTCATCAGGAGCCCCTTTTTTAGGTGTTTGAGCAAGTATTCTTGTTAGAGACCTGAAAAACAGTCTGATGTTAGAAGTAGTTTCCAATCCGGAGAGGTCTATGGGTTTACCCGGACAGATAAAGCTTCACGAATTCAAAAAGGTTTTTGCCAGAGTTCGTGGGACACGTGTCGCTCTCTGATTGGTCACTCCAGCCGTTTTTTCACCTTGAATTTCGAACCCATCTTCTTCGAAAAGCAACCTATTTAATTACAGATGATGACATCAGCGCCGTCTTTTAATCATTGCCAAACCTTTTGAATTCTCCTAGGAATCAACTCCCTTTTTCAGATTTACTATAAATTCAAACTCATTTCTTCTGTTTTACTATCTCTTTAATATTTACTCTGCATATTTACTTAGAGCTTTCTCTCTCTAAAGCAAAGATTTTCTTGGTAGTTTATTTTCACAGCAAGGACTGCATTGATCAAAGGCGGGTGGCTCAACCTTTCTGAGTTGGAGAAGGCACAAAAAGTCGAGAAGGAAAGACGAATCGCAGCAGGGTTACCTACCTCGCCTGTTGACAGACCAATCTCCTCTGCTACAGAGTCAGATCGAGGCTCGTCCTCTTCTAAAGGTACTAAGCCCAAAAAACTATTTCAATCCACTCTCTCCCCCATAGTCTCTGGTTCCTCAGTTCAGGAGTCAGTGCCTACTGTCGAGCCAGGAGTTACAGTCACAAGTTTTAGGAAACCTTCTCCTTTTCTCGCAATGGGATCAGACACAGAGCACTCTCCGGAGAAACTGGTTGTTAAGAGGACAAGCCGGTTGGTTAAGGGGCAAGCCTCCAAGAACACTCCCTCAAAATCGGGGGCAAAAAATAGCAGCTCTGGGTCTAGAGTGCCTATCAGAGCTCCTCGGGAAAGGCCATCTGGTCCGGAGGCTAGCAACTCAGCACTTCAAAGAGAGACTTCTGCCTCAGAGCCCCAGCCTGAGACTAGAAGTCAAGAAAATACAGAAAACCAGCAGTCCGGAAGCCAGGCTAAGCCAAGTTTGAATTCTATCCGGGCCACTGCCACTGATATTCCTCCTACGATCATGGAGGAGAGAATGGAGGACTCTGTTGAAGAAGTCCCTTTTGAGTCTGAGCCATCCGGTCGGACTAGTAACACTGCTGCTGCCAAAAAAGATAAGGGCAAAGAAAAACTATGCTTGAGGCAATTGGAGCTGCCGGAGTGTCTCGAAGGGAAGGTAGGGCCTAGTTTTCACAGGGTCGAACTTAAATATCTCTTGGCCCTACAGAAGACCAAGTATGCTTTCATCCATACGGCTGAACTAGGTCGAATGCGCACAAAATGGGGGATCCCAGAAAATGTGAAGATAAGGATTCCCATAGATCCTGAAACTCCTATGGATTGCAAGCTGAACGAACTAGTCGTCTTCACGAAGCTACTCATTTGGGGACTCAGATTCACATTGGACCCAGAGATTGTCAGATATTTTCATCTGATCAAACTCTGTCCGAGCCAGCTGAGCCCCAACGCTTGGTATACTTTGATGTCATGCATCATGGCATCAAGGCTGTCTGGGATCCCTCTTCCTATGGAAGAGTTTGTTGCAGTGGCCAATCTTTGCAAACATCATCAATTCCCCTTCTACCACTTTAATATGGGGGACAGTTTCAAAGCTGTTAATGATCTATTGGAGTCTGAGAGCAAATGAAGGAGCCAGTTTTTGTTCGTCAGTGGCGCTTGGGAAAACGGAAAGAAGATCAAGTTCGGAGAGAACCCAAGCCTCCTCAGAAGCAGGTGGAGGAGTGACCGTAAGTCTTCTACTTTAAATCTTTGTCTACTTCTTCCTTCTTAAAGTTGGTTTTAAATTAATTGATCTTTCTTTTGACTTAACAGAACTGCCTAAGGAGTTCGGTGATTACTTGAAGGCCGGACAGGTTACTTGTGGCAAAATCAATGCCTGGGCCGCAGAGAACTGGGGGAACCGATTCCACAATGCCTTCACTAGTGGAAATCTGGCAAGGTCTCACCTGTGGAACACCACAGGTCGGAGAGACTTAACTTGGGAGGAGCTCACCACCCAACCTTCTCCGGACACAGTGCTTAAGAGGTCCCATGAAGCAGATGGGACACTCTTCCTGCCAGGCCGGGCCAAAGCCCCAAGCAAAATGAAGGGCAAGAAGAAAGGCAAGAAGGTGGTGAGCGATGCTAATCCTGCTGATGCTGAGAAGGATGCTCCAACAGACCCGAAGGGGCCGGCTCAGAGCCAAATTGATGCTGCTCTTTTGCAGGTAGTGGAGCAAGAGACCGAAAGGCAGGAAGCAGACCTCCCAAAACCTCCAAGGGCTTCCGAGAGGAATCGCAAGCAGGGGAGTGAAGGGGCAGACCGGGCAGCCAAGAAGAAAAAGACTGCAAAGGGAGATGAGCTTGCTCTCCGGGATCCGGAGCCTTCTTTCCAGGCTGACCCTTCTGATCCAACACATGCTGAAGAGATCCCAAGGGACTTACATACTGATGAAGTTGAGGGAGGAAAGCTCAGCATTGATGAAGTAGACATCACCGGTCTTGGTGAACTTGGCGAATACTTCCTCAACCTCCCCAGAGACGACTTCGCAGGGCCTTACATTCCTCCGAGCAGCTCTAACACCGTCAACTTCAATGGTAAGACTTTCATTGTCTCTAGTGAAAAGGACACCATAGCCCACTCCTTGCTAAGCAATGTGCAGCCGGTTCTTACACTGGAGAGACAAGTTCGGGGTCAAGCAGACATCATCAAAGACCTTAAGTCTGAGAAGGAAAAGTTGTCCAAAGACCTTCGCACTGCTACTGCCAATGCTGACATGCTAAAGGAATCAAACGAGGAGCTGAAGAGGAATCAGGAGGAAAGCACCACAAAGGTTGCCACTCTAGAGGAAACCATTAGAGACCTCCAGGAGAAGCTATCCGGTTTGGAGAAAGATCTTACTGCCTCAAAAGAGGAGACCAAGGCAAAGGACAAAATTATCACCAACTTGACCACTGACAAGATTGCTCTTGAGAATGCAGTATCCAAGGCTGTCGAGGAGAAAACCGCTTTGTTAAGGGATCAAGAGGCTACGATCAATGCCAAGATCAATGCATATGCCAACCAGATGATTAATACGAAGAGCTATTGCTTGAGAAGGTGAGGTCTGACATGGTTCTACTCTTTCATGAAAAATATCCGAAGAGGAACCTAGGGGACTTGTGGCGCTATGTAGACGATGATGACCTTCCATATCATACAATGGCCGAAGAGGATCAGGATGGAGTCTCCAGTGCGTCCTCATCCGATGATGAAGATACCAGGGAGAGCCCAGATGAAGAGAAAGACGATCCCAAAGGCAAGAAGGTGTATGAAGGTGAGCCATCTTCAAAGGCTCAACCTTAACTTATGTTTTACTTTGTTTATTTTTTATTCAGACTAAAGTCCTTGGAAGGCCAAGGCAATCTTTTTTGTAATGGTGTCCGGTACTCGACCGGACAGGTTTTTTGTGTTGTATCTTGACTATTTAAAAGTCCTTTGAAGGCCAAGGCAAGTTTAAGTTATTTCATTCAATGAATATCTCTGTTTTGTGCAACTATCATCTTCTTTCATTGTTCATTTTAATTTTGACAGCCATGGTTTAAGTAGCCTCTAGTTGTTGCATTGTGAGAGTGTTTAAATTCTCCGGCTAGAGTTTAAATAGCCCTTAAATATTTTAGTCCGGATAGTATGACAAGGGACAAAACTTTAAACAACACTTAAAAAAATTTTAAGAAGGCATTGAATTTTATTTAACAGCCCGGACACCTCATTAAAACCTCTCTGTGCCACCGGGGAGGAAAGAGTATGCCCCCAAATATTTACATGGATGTTTAAACAAGTAAATATTTATACAAGTGCTATTCCAAGTACATCCGGAGATGCTCAATATTCCAAGGATGAGTTAGAACTCTGCCATCTTTGTCTTCCAACCAATAAGTTCCAGGCTTGATTCTTTCAACAACTATATACGGGCCCTCCCAAGTTGGGGCCAGTTTTCCGAAGAGCTTTTCTTTAGTGTGTAAGAAGACCTTCCTTAATACTCTGTCCCCTGGTTGGAAATCTCTTATTTTAACTTTGGAAGCAAACCTTCTCCTCATCAAGCCATGATAGTGTGCAACTCTAAGGTGAGCTTAAACCTGTGTTTTTTCTATCAAATCAAGTTGACTTCTGATTGCCATTTCATTAGCATGTTCGGAGAAGTTGTGAACATGAAAGGAAGGGAGGGTCTTCTCTATGGGGGCTACTGCATCCATCCCATAGACCAAGGCGAAGGGTGATTCTTGTGTTGCAGCCCTAGGTGTTGTCCGGTAGGCCCACAAGACTTCTTGTAGATAACTAGGCCACTTCCCAGCAGCCCCTTCTAAATTCTTCTTTAAACCGGAGAGTATAGTTCTATTAGCCACTTCAACATGCCCATTTGCTTGTGGGTGGAAAGGTGAAGAAAAACAATGTTGTATACCCCTTCAGGCACAGAAGCTCTCCATTTCTCTATTGTCGAACTGTGGCCCATTGTATGTTGTTATCTTCTGTGGGACACCAAATCTGCAACATATGTTGGACAAAATGAATTTTATGACAGCTTTTGATGTTGTCCCTGCCAGAGGGGCTGCTTCTATCCACTTCGAGAAGTAGTCAATGGCCACAATTATAGTTTTGCGCCCTCCGGACGTCACAGGGAGAGGGCCTACTAAATCCAATCCCCATCGAGCAAAAGGAATGGGCTCAGAAATTGACTCTAAAGGAATGGCTGGTACATGAATTTCATTGCTGTACCTCTGGCATGGGTCACACCTTCTTACCAATTCCTTAGCATCTTTCATGATTGATGGCCAATAGTAACCGGAGAGTAAAACTCTTCTTGTCAAAGCTCTAAACCCACAATAGGCTGACCCCTCACCATCGTGTAATTCGGAGAGGACTTCTTGTGATTCTTCACCCCCCAAACAATGCAGGAGAGGTTTACTATAGGACTTTTTGTACAACACTTCTCTCAATATGATGAAACCACGAGCCTTGTGTTTCAACGTTCTGGCTTGTGACTTATCTGGAGGCAGGACACCATCGGAGAGATATTGTAGGAGAGGAAACCTCCAGTCTTGAGGCTGTTTCACTTGTATTTCAAAAATTTCCTCTTCTTTACCCTTACTAAGTTGAATAGAAGGGCTTTCAAGCACATGGATCCATGGATATGACTCTGTATATGCTATGGTTGCCAATGAGTCTGCTAGCTCATTTTCTGCCCAGGGAACAGCTTTAAATTTAAGTGCTTCATTTTTTAGGAGGAGTAAATACTTCACCAGCTGCTCCTTTCTAGCCTCAGATTGGCCTAAGGCATGGTGGATAAGCAATTGGGAGTCACTTAGCAGCTTGACCCTCTTAGCCCCACAAATGTAGGCTAACTTTAACCCAACTATAGTTGCTTCGTATTCGGACTCGTTATTAGATGCCCTGAAAGCAAAACAAATAGCCTGGTACATATTGTCTCCATATGGGGAAGTTAAACATATTCCTGCACCACATCCCATAGTGCTAGATCCACCGTCTGTTCGGACGATCCACATTTTCTTATCTTTTATATCAGTAGCTTGTTCTGAATCCCTATCGGAGTGGAATTCAACCAGAAAATCAGCCACAGCTTGGGCTTTGACTACTGTCCGGGGAGCAAAGTCTATGTCGAAGTCCCCCAACTCTACTGACCACTTAGTCATTCTGCTCGAAATGTCTGCTTTTTAAAGGACATTTTTTAAGGGAAAAGAGGTTCGGACGATGATAGGATGAGCCTGGAAATAAGGCCTCATCTTCCTTGCAACTATCACCAGAGCTAATGCCAATTTTTCAAGTTTCAAGTAACGTCTCTCAGCATCTATCAAGCTTTTGCTGATGTAGTACACTGGATGGGGCTGACCATCGACCTCCCTTACCAGCACAGCACTGATGGCACAACTTGAAACTGCCAAATATACAAAGAGAGTCTCCCCATCAACTGGTTTGAACAAAGTTTTGGGGGAGGACAGGTGTTTCTTGATTTCATTGAAAGCCTCATCACACTGTGGGGTCCAATCGAACCCCTTTGCACCCTTCAAAGTTTGAAAGAAAGGAGCACACTTGTCCGAAGACCTTGAGATAAATCTGTTTAAGGCAGCTAATCTCCCCGTTAATCGCTGTACTTCTTTAATGTTTCGAGGAGGCTCCATTTGGAATAGAGTATTGAGCTGGTCCGGATCGGGCTGTATTCCATACTCACTTATAATATACCCTAGAAACTTCCCGGACTGCACTCCGAACACACACTTTTCAGGGTTTAATTTCAAATTCACCTTTACCAAGTTGGCAAAAGTTTCTTGGAGATCAGACAAGTGCAACTGCTCATCTACACTTTTCACCATCATATCGTCAATGTATACTTCGATATTTCTTCCAATTTGATCAGCAAATGCCTTGTTGACTAACCTCTGATAAGTAGCCACAGCATTTTTCAAACCAAATGGCATTACTCTGTAGCAATGAAGACCCCTGTCAGTGACAAATGTGGTATGCTCTTGATCATTTGGATCCACTTGAATCTGATTGTATCCGGAGAAGGCATCCATAAAGGAAAGCAACTTGTTCCCAGATGTGGAGTCTACTAACTGATCAATCCGGGGGACCGGATACAAGTCTTTTGGGCAAGCTCTATTGAGATCTGTGAAATCAATGCACATGCGCCACTTGCCATTCTTCTTTTTTACCAAGACAGGATTAGCAGTCCACAAAGGGTATTGAGATTCCTTAATGTGCCCCATCTTTGTGAGTCTGTCAACCTCTTGCACAATGACATCAGCCTTTTCTTTGGAATAAGCTCTTCTTTTTTGAACTACTAGAGCTACATCTCTCCGGACGGATAGGTGGTGTGATATCACCTCTGATGGAACCCCAGTAACATAAGCATTGCACCAAGCAAAAACGTGTTGATGGTCTTTCAAAAACTTCAACATTTCCTTTTTCAACATTGGTGGCATCTTAGACCCTATCTTGACACTTTTACCATCTTCCAAACAGTGGGTTTCAACCTCTTCGATCGGTATTAATACTCCAGGGGTCTCTCTGGGGTCATCAATTTCACCCTCACCCCCAGAAAGGCCCTCAAACTGCTATTGTTCATTAATACGGACTGCCCCCAGCGTTCGAGGAGCCAGGGCAGTAGCATAGCATTCTCTTGTAATATTTTGGCTGCTCCAGACGACTCCAACCTGTCCCTGAACAACATACTTCAAGCACTGATGGACTGTTGAAGCTACTGCATGCATCCTAGAGAGCCAAGACCTCCCTAGAATAGCATTATAGCAAGTGGGACAATCCACCACAATAAAGAGTATTCTGACCATTTTCTTGAAAGGGCCCTTGCCCAATAATACCTCTTCTTTGAACTCCCCGATCACATCTGCTGAGCTGCCTGTGAAGCCCACGATTGACCTGTCCGAATTTTGAATTACAGCTGGGTTTTTCATTTTCTTGTAAGTGGTTAGGAAAAGGATATTGGCTGAGCTTCCAGTATCCACCAGAATTCGTCTTATGTCATTGCCCCCTATAGATGCTCCTATGACAACAGCATCCTCATGAGGGCCAGCAATGTTCCTTAAATCATCTTCATCAAACACAATGAAGGGGAATGAGTTCGGTGACTGATAGGACGTCATGCCTCCTTCTAGCTGGGAGGCTAAAGTATGAACATGCCTCTTTCTTGAAGAAGTAGTAGGAGCTGTCATAGTGTCCCCTCCGAAAATTGTAAGCGACTCGAAAAACTTAATGAGCCCGGAGACTGATCTAGAACATTCCTCTATAGCACCCACTCTGTTTCGAGTTGGATCAGGATCCAAGTATTCAGATTCAACGTCAAACCTTTCAACTATAACCATGGCCCCCTCCGGGGCAGCATTACTTGGGCCAACCCGGTGAGTATTGTCTGGCTTGTTGCCTCCTCTTCTTTTAACATACGCTCCCAGCTTTCCCCTCTCAATCAAGTTCTGAACTTCTTGTTTCAATGCTATGCAGTCATCAGTGGTATGGCCAATATCATTGTGATATTGGCAAAAAGAGTTATTGCGATGCTCTCTGGGAGACTGCAGTGTTGCCGGTCTCCGGTAATGCACCTCATCCTTTGTTTTATAAAAAATGGTGGCCACACTTTCTTTTAACTCTGCGAACCACTTCGGTTGGACCCATGGCCCTCTTTTGTTTCTGGATTGCTGACTCTGAGCAGGAGCTGCTGGCTGAGACTGAGCTTTTGCCCTACCATGCCCCTGTCCGGTCTCTCTTGCTTTGTTCCCGGACTGATTTTGATTTGGAGTTGGTGCCACTGGGGTAGACCTCACCTGCCTGTGCACCCTGGTTTTCTTTGTTTCATCAACATTTATCTGTTTGCCAACCTGATTCAGCAACCCTCCCCATGTCATGGCCTTCTTTCTGGTCACTGAATCAGCCAGATTGCCTGGGTTCAAACCTTGCCTTAGGGATGCTATTGCCACTTGTTCGAAGCAATCAGCCAACCCATTTTTGGTGTTCACAAAACGACTTATATATTCTTTCAAGGACTCATTTGGTTCGTGGGCACAATGGATTATTTTGTCTCCATTGCCCTTCAGCTCTTTACTCCCTACGAACTGCCTTCGAAAGGCTACCCAAAACGTATCGAAATCTTTAATACAACCCTGAGACAGGCTGTTGTACCATTTCAGAGCACTCCCCGTGAATGATTGGGAGAATGACCTACAAATTAGTTTATCATCGTCGCCAAAGTTCATCATGAAGTTCTTGAATTGCTCCAGATGGTTGTCCGGATCAGTACTGCCATCGTACTTCTCTATTTTAGTGTTGTCAAACCTCTTGGGGAGGTTTCCGGACAGAATTTTAGAAGACAGTGAAGATTGCCTCCAATTCCTTCCACGACTGAACACAGTATCCTCATTGGGAGTTGCAAAGATACCTGGTTCATCATGGAAGGCAAAGGGGTCCATCAGCATCTTGTCCACATGCCTCCGGTTATGAGATGACCCCTTGCCAAAATGCCTTTTCATTCTTTCATGTCTATCTCTTTTTCTTGAATATTTTTTAACCTGCTTTTGCTTTTTTCTGGTTCGACCCTCATCGCTGCTAGAGGACAAGGATTTTTCAACTCCCTCGCTGTCCGAAGAGCTATCAGAAGATTCTAAGCTCGAGTCAGAACTCTCCACAGGCTTGGACCGGTGAGACTTTTTAGAACTGGCATGAGTCTTTTTGGTGCTCACATGAGTTTTCGAAGACTCATGCTCTCTGGGGTTATCGGTGTGATGAGCAACTGATGCTTTGGATTTTTCTTTCACGCCCATCTTGGCATTTTCTTGCCTCAGAGCTTCTATTTCACACTTTAGCCTGTCACGCTCTTCGACAGTGTATTCATCGTTTTCTTCCACCACTTCGAGTAAAGCCGGTGGTAGCTCTGGATTGTCCGGATTCATTCGGACAAATTTTCTTAGCTGGTTTTGAATGCTTGATTCAGGCACCTTATCCTCCCACTGTGGTCGCCAATTTGGTGTGGATAATAATTGCCTGAGGGTAGGCTAGTAATTTCAGTTGGTGCTTTATGGTGGTGTGTGGGTGTTTAAGAGTTTAAAGTAGAGAGTAGAGAGATAATTAAGCAGCTTGGTAGCAGTTAATTCTCATTACCCATAGTTAATGCAGGTGGTTGGGTATTTATACCCTGATGTTTGGGCCCTTATGGGCTTTCGGGTCATGTTTAATGGACCCGGGTCATGTTCAAAGACCCATGAGCTCTAAGTAGGAGAGCAAGTAGCTTAGTCAAGAAGTGTTTAGGTTTTTTAGTACTTTTGCCATAGTTCGAACAGTCCTATGGTCATAGTGTTCAAAGTGATATGTCTGGTCTGTCCGGTCTGGAGGCCTTGGACTGATCTGTCCGTGTCCGGGGAGCATGCTGAATTCGGACTCATCAGTATCTACTGCAAAGGCAATCCTTCTTTCCAGGTTAACTTCTCTAAGCCTGGCTCTCAACACATGGAAAGGTTTTCTAAAATCGAGAACTTTTCTGAAGGCAATATCATGTGGAAGTTGGGTAAAGACAACATGGACTTCTGGTTGGATAATTGGTTTGGCTATCCTCGTCAAATCAATTTGGATGCTAATTCAGATAACAGTTGGTTTGTTGGTGATAAAATCAATACTTTCTGGGAAAATAATACTTGGAATATGAACAAGATCATACTTTTATTTACTAATTCTAATATTAACTTGATTTTTAAGAAATCTATTGATAATTAGGTTGATGGCTCTATCTATTGGTATTTATCTAAAGATGGAAACTTCAACACAAAGGACACTATAAACTACAACAGAGTTAAATACAACAAGTATACCCTATATGAAAATATATAAAATCATATTACTTCCAAAAACTGTTATTTTCTGTTGTGGAGGCTTCTAAATAATATGATGCATATTGACTCCATTATATAGTCTATACACATAGTTTTATTCTCCAAGTGTCAACTTTGTAACAATTTAGAAACTCATAATCACCCATTTGTTTTTTGTAATTATGTTTGGTCTATCTAGTATTACTTTACAACTATATTCAAGATCAAAATTGGCAAATATATGTCTACAGCTAACATAACTTGGATCTGGTTCTGGTCATCTTAAAAGAAAACTCACATCAAATATATATTTCCTATAATCATTAACTGGGTAATATGGAAAACTAGAAATAAGGTTAAATTCAAAGGATATTTCATCTCTCTTATCTCCTCTATTAACTATATAAAGTTTATTTTAATTAATCTAGATCAATCTAAGATTTTTAAGCATAAGTATTTTTATAATGTTGAAAATGCAGGTATTATCCTATGATGTTTCAACAATCTCATGAATAATAAGAAAGTAACTCACCTTTTACTGGTCACCTCCTCTCCCTGAAAAATGAAACTTAAACATCCTTAATGGATATAACAATATTTATGGCAAAATTTCTTCTATTAAAGCTGGATCAAGAGCTCACCATGATGGTCTACAGATTTTAAAAATCAAAGGTTTAGCTAACATTGATATTGAAACTGATTCAGAGATATTGGTTTCTTTTTCTTCCTCTATTAATATACCTAGCTCCTTGGATCCTATTCTAAATTGTATTAAATCTTTAATATCCCCGTCTATGGTCCTTCATCATATTTTCAAAGAACAAAACAAGACGGCTGATTGGCTTGCTAGGTGGACTCTAAAATATAAAATAAAAATAGACTATCTTAACTTTCAGGCTCCTCCTCAATTGAATGCAATTACTCTCATTGAGAGTGTTAGAATAAGCTACTTCAAAATACAATAACAAATTCTTAATATCATCTTCAGTTTCCTCTGTTAATTTACTACTAATCATATCTAAGCACTTATTAATGCAGCAACAGGAATCCTGACAAACAAATGCATAAATAATGTTTTTAAACAGAGTATAGACTCATGATCCTTAATCAAGCATTTTATTGGTTCATCAAGGTGGCATTACTCTACTGGATGATTTTCTAAAAAAAATCTTCATTAAAGTTCTAATATCCTATTTTAATTTTAATCAAGCTTGGTGTCTCAAAACAGAGTGAGTCTATAGTTAAAAGCTATATGCATCAAAGTTCACTTCTAAAATATAAGATTAACATTTAATTCAAGCTTACGCGAGGTATTCTATTGGATATTCCTTTCACCAATCATATTTAAGAGTTTGATATATCATGCTTGTATTTTGTCGAGTATTTCATATGCCTCTTTGTGTTCAATTTTGATTATTGAGTTGGTCTTTTCAGGAAACATGGTTCCTCTATGTTTTCATAATCCTTCTTTTCTTGTTCCTAGTAATGGCTCTTTTTTGCTTCAAATATGATCCATTCACATATCTTCCTTTCATATCCAAGCTCAATCGGCTTCAATCAACTCATACATCTTTAGTCATTTTCAAATTTCAGCTTATTTGTTTTTGCGCCTCATTTTTGTTTTGGCACTTTTCAATCGTTAGTTCTAGTAACACCAATGTATTTGTATTAAATCTTCTCTTCTAAATAAAAGGTTTGATTAACTTAAAAAACTATAATCTAATACTTCTCACTGTAATATTATGGTTTTGTACATCTTACGTGAATAGATATGAGTTGGTGGAGATATTTGGTAACTGAAAACACATTGAACATTAGTGATTGTCATTTTGCAATTCTAAATTGATTTTTATGTTTGTTTGGTTTAAATTTGGTTTCCGTAATATTTGGAGTTTAGTATCATGTTTTAAATTGGTCTATTGGACCATTATAAATTGGTGCAATCTTTATTGGATCGTAACTTTTGGTGTAACATTGTTCACTATAACAAGGAAAAATTGTTATCAGTTAGAGGTATAATTGCTTTGTAAAAAAATGAAAAACTAATAAAAGTAGTAAAAACAACATGGCGATATAGATTTTTTTAGTCGATGAAGACTATTTACCATTTTTGTCGTTGTTCATACAAAAACTTTGGAATTTTGTTTGTATCTCATCTTGACCATTGATATGTATGCATAAATTTCTTGCAATTTAAACATAATTTATTGTTTATTCTTATTATTTATTAATTCAAACTAAATCGAACAAAAATTAGATTTATTGCAGTAGAAAAAAAAGGAAAACTTAGAAGACATTTAATGATGTCTTGTAAATAAGTTTGGGGTAGTGATTTTGGAGGAATTTTTTTCAACGAGGTCTATGAAGGAGTGATTACTACCTTTCTGAGCACATGGTTCCTATTAATACAATATGGTACTGCCTCGACCCATTATAACATCCTTCTTCCCACTTTGTGAAATGTTACCATTTGAAATCAAGCTACGCTAAAATCATTGTTGACCATAGTCTCAACTATAATCACGGTACCAAGTGAAAATATAAAAGACTAAACTATAAATCACATACATAATCAAAATACACAACTATAAATCCCAAAACTCAAAGCAAAACATAATCGGATCACAAGTTGTAACGGAACCTAAAAAATATCACAAGTGATCCATTCACTTTGGCTAATCAACTAAATTAAGAGATAAACAAGCAACGCAAATTTATGTAACAACTAAGTAGTATATACAACTTAGTAAAAAATACTCATTGCCTTACATTCTAGGCACGGGATGCCAACAAGACAATAGAATTGTAAATTTATACTAAAAACTAAGCTAGTAATTTCTCTTTCTATATGTCAATTTCTCTATTCTTGATAATTTTGTGGAGCTGATCCACAATGACCTATGTTGAAAATCTTTTCTCCAATTGGTTTCAGTATTTTCATATATCAATTATAATTTATTAAGAATTATATATATATATGAAACGGAAATGTTTGAATTAATTGTTTTTTTCTTATTTTATCTGGATAAGCCCATTGAATTTGAAGATTTCTTCATTGATTAAATGCAAAGTCGGTTGTCCTCGTTCTCTTTTAATCAATTTTAACTTTTTAATCTTGACTTATTCTTAAAAATCGTTAGACGAGTCTTCTACATGTATTTTTTTCAACCTCTTTTTCTTTTCTTTGTTTCTTTATGGGCTCGTTTACATATTCTGGATAATTCTTCTTCTCGTTTAATGAGTTTTCTTGGATTCTTTTTACCAATGAAGAAGGGTGGCAATTTTCTTATTTTTCACATCTATTATGTATATTGATATAAAATTATTTAGTAATTAAAAAAAATATAACGGGATTAACTTAAACTTTAATAACATGGATAATTATACATTTTATTATTCTTCTGCTTGAGTTGTTTGCTAAAGCTTTGTTTTCCGCTTTCTCATAATATCTTCAAGCTCATTTATCTTTTTTTTAATATTACAAGTTAGTCATTTATACTAAATATCAAGAATATTATTAAAAATTGAATAACATGATAATTTATGGATATTATATCTCTTTGTTTTTTAGAGCTTGTGCCTCTTTGTTAAGCAGCAACGCGGAAACTTCGTTCAATTTCTTTGTGACTTTATGTAGTTATGCAGTCATAATGTTGAGCTTTTCTTGTATATTAGTAGATTCAATTATTAACAGACATGTAGTAAACTAATAACTTATTTAAAAATTATTGAATTACATAGTATCTTATTTTGTTCGTTTAAATGTTCCAAATCTGCATTCTTATGCAAGAAAATTGTGTTCTCACTCCATTCTTCGTTCGTTTTATTATTTTCTTGTTTTTTTCATTCTCTTGTTTTTATTTTTTAGTTTTTTTATAAGTTGTTTTCCTTTCATTTTTCCCATTTGAATAACACTCTTTGTAACATTTCTGGTTCCAACTCCATATTTTGGAATTTTAGCTCTATAACTTTATGGTTCTTCTTTATTTTCTTCTTCCTCCTCATTTTCTTTGGTACTTTCTTCATCCTCCTTGTCATTTTTCTTCGTCATCTGCTTCGATATTTTCCTCATCACTTTATAGATGTTCTCTAGCAATCAGATCTTCTTCTATATGGAGTACCAGGTCACCTTGTATTACCTAAATATCAACAAATAAATAACATATTTTGTTAAAATTATCAGGAATATTGTTACTAATGTTAACTTATTAATATAATACAATTGAAATTGCAAGTGTTATGCCTTAAATGCAAACCATTTTTTATTTGGACTTATTGAAAATTATAATCTGCTATAACAAAAAAAAAGTTTGGACTCTTGAAATTCAAAACTAATTAAGTTGGTAAATATGTAGCTTCATATAAATGTGTACTTATGAAGTTAGAGTTAGACATGTTGTTCAATTTAGAAAAATATAGAGCCATTACCTCAACACATTCTGAATATCTCCACTAGAACTCAAATACATCTCCTAAGATAAGCTAAATACTAATAAATTTAAACTAACTCTAAAGTATAAAAATAAAATATATAACTAGTAACTAATTGCTATTTTCAAAATAAATTACTCAAATAGAAAATGTTAACAATTTTTACATGATAAAATTCTGACAAAGCTGTACAAAATCTAATACAAATCTTGAGTACAAAGAGGAAACATATGCTATTTACAGTATAATACTACGCAGTTACTCAAAAAAGATAACATATGTGTCTTTAAAATCTAAGCAATGGTTTTAAAAGAGCGAACACATGGAAGTTTAAACCATAATACCCAACATCCTAATAGGATACCATTGTAACACAGGCATATCATTTCTACTTCTAGTTGTACTCATAGTCAGACGCTTTACACAACAAAAGAGAAAAATAATATCGAATAATTTTTTAGTCACTAATTAATATATAAAATATATAAAAATTTGTTTATCATTTCGATAATTTTATATAACAACTTATGAAAGTTAGAAGTTTGACTTATATTAACATTTGTGTTGACATTAATAGAAATATCATAATCAATAACCAAAACTTAGCAAAAATAATTAAAACCATAAGAAGAGTAAGCAAGTATGAAATAAACAACATTTTTATTAAGATCAGTATGATTAATGTTAGAAACAGTTTAATTTTGATTTCAATTACCTTTGATAGTTACACCTCTAACATCAACTCCTTGACCTTCTCTTGGTGCCAAAAACTAGTAGTTCACTCCTATATCAAGCACAAAGTCACATTTGGGTATATGGTCCTTGTGTGGTAAAAACAAATGGTTGTAGATAAACAATTTATAAAGTTAGTATAAATATTAATATGAATAATTTTATTATTTTAATTTAAATTTTTCAAGTATTTACTTACAATCAAGATCACCACACAACCCATTGTGTTTTTATAATGTTTCCCCTTTATTTTGTTGATTGAGTTCATCAAAATTTTACAATGACTTACGCCTAGTCAAACTTGTAGAGTACTTCGAATTATAAGTCGATGAACCTTGCTAGAATTTTCGAGAAATAGTCACCAGGTTTATACATAAATAATGATACACAAAAGTATATTAATATCATTTTTGGCACATCTTTAACCGTCTCAACCTCGTCGATCTTCAAACCATCTTCTATGACATTCGGTTATGTTTTTACTTCTTTTTTTATTTTACCCTTTTCAACCTCCTTAAAGTATTATGAGATAATACTTGATTTATATTTTCTACTCTTAGCCTTATCAATCTTTTTTGTACAACTGTATATTCCAAAAATAGCCATGACGCCATTTCTAGTCAGTTGAGCCCCTATCCCACTAAATGAGAAGCTCTTCATTTCCTTGTTGTATATGTTTATTATTTCCATGGTGAGCTCTTAAGACTTCGTCATTTTGGAGCTTTCTCTTAATTTAAACAACTTATTTTCTAAATTGTAAAATCGCGTGGGTTCTAGAGTTTTAATATGATTTTGATTTATTTGGGTGGTTCGCCATATTATTATTCTTAAACAATTTTTTCCTATTTTCTGTACAAATTTTAATCCTCTTCATTTTCCCAATTAATAAACAGAATGACATACTATTCAACAAATGTATTGCTTTCTCAATAGTTATATAATGCATTAACATATAGTAACTAAACCATTTTCGTGAAAAAATTGTTAATTTAACTAGATTTATAAATAAAATTATTTCCTCCATAAATATGTGAATCCCAATTGTTTATGCCACTTAAGTCACCCTATGATAAATACAAAAAAAATATTTGGTTTTTCTTTGATAGTTAAGCGATTTTTATTATGTTAAGTTATAAACCATATATATATTTATTTATTGATATTAAAAGCAACTAAATAAATAACATACCTTTTAAAACACTTTAATAACCATTTATTATTTGTTTATCGTTGTAATGGTCACTACCGTTTATTAACAAACTAGTTAAATACTCTCTTTTAGGCCATATGTATTGTTAAGTGTTGTCTTCCTTAACTAGCCACCGGCAAAAGTTTCTTGTCTCTCCATCTTCCCTCCAAAACGCCTCATCTCTTCCAAAATCTAAAATCAATCAGAATCCTCTTCTCAAACAAAAAAACAATTCCAATTCCGCTCTTATTTCTCCTCTTACCATTATTTTTATAGACTTTTCATAGTGAGTCTATATATATATAGGCATATCTAATAATTATAGATTTGTTTTCCACTTTTATATATAATTATATATAGCAAATAAGCATTGCCGAGAAAAGAAGAGTGAATCGAATCGATAATGAATTTGATTCTATCGATTTTGGTGGTTTTGGTTGTGCACACACCATGGTGCGTATACTCGACTGATCAGCTTCGAGTGAAGATGACTCTGGTTCGAAACTCCACAGCCTCGAATCTCGGCGCTTGTAAGCTTCTTTAACACCATTATTTCTAAATTTGACTGTATCTTGTTCTTCGTTAAAATCGGTTGTTTGTGGTTGTAGATTGCTTGGATGGGAGTTTACCGGGATATAATTTGCACAAAGGATTCGGTGCTGGTTCTCGTAATTGGCTCTTGCAGTTTGAGGTATTCTTACTTTTTGCTTGGACGGGAGTTTATTACTCGATTCCTTTCCGTGACAGTAGTATAAAAATAGTGTTTCGTGTCCTCCAATCATAACATGCCACGTATAGAGATAGAGAGAAAACGCGATGGGTTTTGAATGATTAGGTAGGTGCTTCGTGATAAAGAATAGGACATGTTCGACGCTTTATCTGTCTTGTGTCTCGTGCTAATCCTGCTTTTTTATGTGTCACTTTTTCCTTGAATTTGCGTCCAGATAAGTGTATGTCTATGTGTAATATTATTTGTTAAGTTACTATAAATAAGATGAATAAGGTAGAATAGTGTAATATTATTTGTGGTTAGTTATTATAAATAAGATTGTGTAATTTTCTAGCAATGGTAAATATGATTCAACTAATGTAATATTATCTGTTACTTAGTTAATCTTTCTATCAATAAGATACGTCGTTCTAAAATAATTGCGACTCAATTTGTTTATTATCGGTTTAGCCACCATAATACTTGCACGAATTGGTTTTTTTTACATTCACACAAACTTCAAAGGGTAGCGGACTAAATTAGGATATCAAATTCACTCTTAACATTACTATTAATATTTACTAACTTTTTTAAAAATATTGATTTCGGTGAGGAATTCTGGATACAGATCCAATAAGTCAGAAGTTTGATATTAAAAATATATATGTTCTTAATCAAATCAGACATTTTTGGTTTTCGACCAACCATTTCGAAACCTAAATATGACGATGTAATATAAACGTGGATGGTTCAAACACTTATCTATATTTATATGTATGCTAGATAGTTTTTATTTACTTTAGTTATTTCCAAATATAAACGTAAACAAAATAATGTGTGAAAAAACCAGATTTTGTTATGGTTATGGTTAAATTAGGGTCCCTCGTGATAAGCGGTCCTAAAATTATCTTTCGATCCCGCCGGTTGAGACTCTTTCAACCGGCTGGGAAGCTTACTCAGATGGGTGAAAAGGTCTCACCCACCGGTTGAGAAAGATTCAACCGTGAGGGTAAGAATAAAATAATAAAAGTTCAAAAACACTTTAATTTTTTTGAAGCTGGTTAACAATTTTTAAACCCGATTTTAACCAAAGCCTTTTGTTATTTACTTGTCAATTTACAACACTTCACATTTCACAGTTTGAGGCCTAAAATTATTTTCTTTATTTTCATCATGGGTAAAATTTGAGAAAGAATTCGCCAATAGAGACTGAAAATAGTGTTATCTCAACCATCGGTCAGCGGCTGACAGAAATGTCTAGATCTGAGTAATTTCGGCATCTTTGGCCCCTACCTTGTTCAACTATTGCTCCACTCTCTCTGGTTCTACTATTGCTTACCGGCACTTTTTTAACTATTGTATGATAGTAGTAACAAAAGACAAAACCCACGGTATTATTACTGTTGTTTCAGTAGTTACTTTTCTTACAACTATCTCCAGCTGGAAAAAATAATGGTTGATACAATGATTGTTTGGTGAAACCAAAAATTATATTCAGACCAAAGTTTGACTCCAACAGATAATGATTTTCCTTTTTGTAGTGATTGTCAATTTCCATTTGACAACAACAATACCAAACGAATCCAATTCAATTATTTGATTTTTTTTGTATGATTGGGTTCTTATGAAATATTATCCATAATGTTAGGGAGGTGGGTGGTGTAACGACATTAAGTCCTGTTTGGAGAGATCAAAGTCAGACCATGGTTCAACAACTCTCATGTCCAATTGGTTGGTCTTTAATGGAATCATGAGCAACAATGCCTCTCTAAATCCAGGTACTTCTTTTTATATACTACTAATATGTAGGAGTAGTATATATAATCTATATGCTATTTGATAAATAAGTAACACAACAGATCCACAATTTAAGCACGATTCAGACATTGAAAAGTTAATGTTTATATACGTATGTTAGATTCTAGTTGAGAATTATTTATAAATATAATTGACATGAATCTGACTTCAATTAGTAGTTTGTATCATTCCTTGTCCCCTTCACGTGATTTCTTAATGGACGGCTATCTTTCGTCTTTCCACTAGCATCCAAGTATGCCCGTGTTAATGGTTCCTAAGGAACTGGACTCCACCCTTAAAAACCTTAAGGAAGGATCAAATTTTAACATCTTTGTTCATGGTTCCTTTTTAAAAATGAAAGCGATCAGATCAAAATCCTAATATTTTTGTTCATGATTTTATTTTAAAAATCAAAATAGATAAATAATGAGATTAATCTTAACCGTTTAATTTGCGGTTCCATTTTAAAAACCAAAATAAAAAAATTAAACGATAAAATTGATTTTTGTAACATGAACAAAACCGTAGAACTAATTTGAAATCAAACCGATAATATTAGTAAACCAATAATGTCGATACGAAACCAAACGGATAGAACCGCTAAACCAATAAAATCGATATAGAATTGAATCAATCCATTTTATTTTATATATTATATTAGGGAGTAACAATTAAAAAAATTCAAAAATTAAACTCTAAAATTAATTTTCATAGTATTTGTATAAGTAAAAAAAGTTGATCAGATTATAATTGGTTTATAAATAAAGACTGGACCGAACTCAAATCGGACCGAATCACAAGGGACGAAAAGCTTAATGGGATAACAGACACACTCGAGTAACAAATTGAGCCAATTGTTCAGCTGTCTATATCTTTGTTAACTATTTTTCAATATGTTGGGCACACTCTTTTTAGTCGATTTGGTCTACGTATTCATCGAAATCTGTTGGTGGTATGTTTTCATTTTCAATGGCAAGGTCAATGTTTGGGACCATAAGGTGGTCCATTCGTGACGCTCATGCTCTTAGCAGAAATATGTCATCCAGTTTTACAATAACAATAATTGAACAATTATAGAAATGTAGCACCAGTTGAAATCTGTTTGGTTTACTGATCGTTAAACTTTCTATCAGATTTTTACAATTGGAACCGTGTGAGACTCAGATATTGTGATGGAGCTTCATTTGCCGGAGATAGCTTGTATCGAAACGGGGTAATTTATCTCTAAAACCGAATTTCTTCCTTTGGGCCATTTTAAAATTTTACTGGGTTAAAAGAAAACGATTTGATGATATATTTTACTTGGTACTATCGAGTTATGGATTATGTTGTTGATTATAATTTAAACATTACATTACTGCTAGTTGTTTAATGTGAAGATACATTTTCTCTGTTGTTTTTTACTGATTATTGTATGTTTTATGTTGTTAATATGAATGACAGACAACACTACTTTATTTCAGAGGACAAAAAATCTGGGAAGCAATCATTCATGATCTTCTACCACAAGGGTTAGCAAATGCGGGAAAGGTAGTATTTTGAGTCTTTAGCATTACGATCTTCTTCTTTTTTCAGTTTTGAAGTATATTTAGGATGTAGGCATAATCAGGCGAACCGTTTAAACTTTCAATTTGTCAGTATCTTTATTCGCTTATTGGTTTGCGCTTGCTTGCGATTGTACTTCAGTATAAGTTCCCAATTAGTCTTGACATAATATCAATTTCGTATTTTCGTATTTTCTCTAAACTTTGTAGTTAAATGACAAGTTTTAGTTTCTTACGGATTTTCAATTTTTTTGTATGTTCTTTAGGCTTTGCTGTCTGGTTGCTCTGCCGGTGGTTTAGCAACCTTTTTGCATTGTGACAGCTTCACCAGGTATTTGCCCCAAAACACGAGTGTTAAATGCTTCAGTGATGCTGGATTGTTTCTTGATGCGTAAGTAACCCATCTGTTTGTTAAAGATATGCTGTCAGTTACTTCATTTGTTACATATTCTCGAGTTTTATGAGATTTCTTGGTTGAACAGGATTGATATAAGTCAGAACCGCACCATGAGAACGTTCTACAAAAGTCTTGTTTCACTTCAGGTACTCTTTATCGGTATTTCATCTAGTTTTCAATTTTTTAGAAGAATTATGTTTACATTCCGGTTAAATAACTTGACAGGGAGTCGAAAAAAACCTGGACAAGAATTGCACAAGTTCTCTCGTCGATCCATCCTTGGTAGGACTTTTTTGTTACATTGATACATGTTCAGGAATCATATGTTGGTGTTGCATATAGTTTTGATACTTATCTTGTTTTGATGTCAGTGCTTTTTCCCACAATATGTCTTGAAATATATCCAAACACCATTTTTTGTCTTGAATTCGGCCTATGATACTTTCCAGGTTCGTATTTCCGCTTTTAACAATTATCATACTTTCTAGAAATATGTATATTTAGTATTAGTAATGTATGTGGGGGGTTATGTGAAACAGTTTCATCACAGCTTTGTACCACCTTCTGCTGATAGGTCTGGTCGTTGGGCTAGATGCAAGAATAACCTAACAGCATGTAACCCACACCAGATTGATATATTGCAAGGTATTTTCCGTGTACTTTGTAAATTTTCTTTATTTCTAGGTTCGTATGTCTCTCAGCTCAATAGTTAACGATTATTCTTTTCAGGTTTTCGAGCTGACATGCTCTTAGCTTTGCGATCATTTTACAACTCAACTCGAGGTGGGATGTTTATAGACTCATGCTTTGTTCATTGCCAAAGTGCCACACAAAACACATGGCTCGCCGATGACTCCCCTAGAATACACAATAAGGTGACTGACTAAGGCTGATTTAAATTCGTAAAAGATTCACCCTATTCTGTTTTTGTATTCCATAGAAAAAGAAAACTTTACGAGCTCTTCCTATATTTTCAGACCATTGCAGAAGCAGTTGGGGATTGGTACTTCAGTAGAGGTATAGCCAAGGAGATTGATTATCCATATCCTTGTGACAAAACCTGTCCTAAACTTATACTATCTACTGGTCAGGTAAATAAATTTGTATACTTCAGATATATTACTGCTAGCTTTTTGTTAGCATCAACCTATATAATCATCATATACTGAAAATTTCGTCAATATTTGTTTGTATTTGATTCCTAACTTTATAAATTTACAATCAATTGTTTTTGTACTAGTTGTGCTTAATGTCATCGTTTTCGGCAATATGGGAATGTTGCAGGTTAATGATATGAACATGTTTTAGGTGTCAACAATTAAGATTGAAGAAGCTGGTAGCTGATACTATTCAAAGACTAAAGAAGCACATAACATTTACAGATATATACTGAAAGTCGTCATTGATTTAAAACTCCAAATTATTAATTTCTTTTCACACAAAGTAAAATTACAAAGTTTCAATAAGATGAGTATAATTTTTTCATTTTGTTTTTGGTATGGTACGGCTATGTAATATCGTGCATCTTCTAACATCATGATATTGATTAGTTTATACACTCATTAAGTATTAAACTAGATTTATCTCAAGATGTGCCGCAGACAATATATATTAAATAATTGCGAATTTAATATCTCTAAATAATGTGATTTCTATTTTTATTTGCGTCTAATAACAGCCATTTATTGTACTAATCGAAGATTAGAAAAAACTCGTGGCAAAATCACTAATTTTGATAACAACAAAGATGTAATAAGTTTTGTTTGTTTTTTAATCAATTGCGAAATTTTATTAATGAATAAATGAGAGATACACTGATTTAGGGCTCAAATCCCTAATTCTAAACAAGGAAAAGAAAAGGGGTCAATTTTTTGCCATTACAGCCAAAATCAGCTAGTCTCCATCTTTACAAATCAAAATCAGCCGGTCACCATTGAGCTTCAATCTTCAAACTTGAATCATCTTTACAAATCAAAGTCAGCCAGTCTCCAATGTGCTTCAATCTTTAAACTTGAATCACCAACTCTAGCTACAGCTCTCCTACTTTTCCTAACTTGCATTTACCAAATAATAACAGCAGTACCCAGAATTCCGTGAAGGATTAAACGGCATGAATATAGCCAAGTCTAATGCTTTCAAGAAATGTAATCGCAAAGAGTTCGGGAGGAGCATTGGATTGGTTGAAATTGAGCTTTAACTTACACTTTAGGGTCTATTTCGCGAGCCAATCGACTGCCTGATTTTGGACCATAGAGATATGTTTTAGACTCATGTTTTTGCTGATAAACTTGCGACAAGTACTTACATTTTGGTCTTCAAATTCTTTGTTACTTGTTCTTGCTATCTGGTTAATTAACAGTAGAGAATCAGATCCAATATCGATGTGAGTCCAATTGTTTTTGTAGCAAAGAATTAACCCTTCAAGTAACGTTTTTGTTTAAGCAAGAAGGGGAGTAGACTTTCCTAACAATTTTCCAGTGGATTGTACTATGTCACTAGTGTTGTTCCTGATCAGAATACCAGCTCCAGCCTCACCATTAGCAGTGCACGATCCATCGACATTCATTTTGAGTCGTGATTGTAGAGGAGGAAGTCATCGCAGGTAAATAAGCTTTTTATGATTTTCGATAGAAGAACAACCTAGTGTAATACCTGCATTAAATGAACAAGACCAGTGCTTATGATTAAGTTTAGAAGAAACATCCATCCCTTTGATAATGCTTATAATTAGGTCAATAGCTTTGCTAACAGTGAATTGAATCCATTTATGCTTTATAGCATTTCTTGCTTTCCAAATTACCCAGCAAATAACTTGAGGGACTAAGTGAGTAATGTGATTTTTTTTTTGAAAACCAAAACCAGCATTTAAGCAAATGATTTAAAACTATATAACGATTAATTTTGATTTTGAAAATCACAGCAAACCAATTCCATATTTGCCAGACAAATGAGCAGCTAACAAATATGTGGTTTTTATCTTCACAATTATCACAAAACATGCATTTAGAGGCAATACTAAGGTGTTTTTTCATCATAATATAATCTACAACAATAAATTTATGCATAAGTCTCCAAGTTATAAAAGAGAACTTCATGGGGATGTTAGAGTGCCAAATCTTCATGAACAAGTTAGAGAAAGTGTGTTTGATTCTTAGATTTTCTCAAGTTTGCTTCAAGTTTGAAGTTGATGTCTTTTGATAACTTCCAGCATATGATGTCATCCTTGTTTGTAACTTTAAGCTTGCTTATCTTGTCAAATCTATGTTTCGATATGGTATTCTGCATGTCATTTAAATACCAAGTATTATTTTGCCAAAAAGATTTAACTTTAACATCAAGATACCTACTGATGTTGTTTTCAGTTGCAATTGCAAGAAGATTATGCCAAGAGTCTTTCCAAAAATCAATTTCTCCTCTGCCAATGACCCAAGTAATGTTCTTGTCTGCTTGTTCTCTAATGCTACACAACCTGCTCCAAATTAATGAACCTTTTCTATTATTTACATACAAAGGATGAACATCATTACAGTATATATCATTCATTACGTTAGACCACAAACACCTATTTTTCCTAAACTTAAACCACAACTTTTGAGAGAATGAGTTCTGAATATCTTCAAGTTTTCTTATATCCAGTCATCCTTCTCCAAAAGTCTTACAAATGAGGGACCAAGTAGACCAATGTATAGCCTTAATATTGTACTTAGTTCTCCAATGAAATCTGTTTAAGATAGTTTCAATTTTTTTGATAATATTCATAGGAATTTCACAACATTGCATCCAATGATAAGTAATGGGAAGAAGAACATTAGTTATAAGAGATAACCTGCCACCATAGAATAGCAGCTTACTGTCCCACTTTATAATTTTTTCATTTATCTTGTTTAGAATAGGGTTGAAAACCTTTCCTTTATTATTGTTAGAGACAGTAACCCCCATATGAGAGATACGCATAAAGTCCACTACAAATCCAATTTGTAACTTAAGGCTTTGAATCCTTGAAGAGTGAGACTTAGAAGAGATGATCAACTTAGTTTTGCTTTTGTTTATGTCCTGACCAGAAATTCTTTGGTAAGTGTCCAAAAAGCTGCTCAGATTGTTAATAGAAGAAGCAAGACTGTTAGTGAAAACTAAAATATCGTCAGCAAAAATAATACAAGGAATTAGGAACTTAGTTCTTGAAGCATAATGCATTTTAGGGTTACTACTAAAACGATTGTACAGTCCTTTAGAGAGAAATTCTTCTCCAAGGATGAACAGGCTAGGAGAGATAGGATCTCCCTGCCTTAAACCTCGTTTCATATTAAAATAGTCAAATGTTTCACCATTATTAAGTAAGGAAACATGTACATCAGTTATTATTTTCCTAATTAGACTAACAAATCTAGGACTGAAACCAAATGAATGAAATTTTTTAAAGATGGCCGAGTGAGAAATTCTGTTGAAAGCCTTCGACATATCTAATTGAATCATGGTATTACCAGTTTTAGGCTTCTCGTTGATATCATGTAGTAAATCCTTGGCCATTAAGATATTGTCATGGATTAATCTTCCCTTCACAAATGCAGTCTGAACAAAAGATGCAATCTTAGGTAAAATGTTAGAAAGCCTCTGGTTAATAAGAGCATAAAAGATTCTGTTAACAAGAGTACATAGCCCAATAGGCTTGTAATTACTCCACCAAGTAGGGTTATTGTTCTTAGGAACAAGGAATATTCCAGTAGCAAATAACCCTGTTGGGATAAAGTCACCATGAAGATAAGAATTAAAAGCATTGTACAAATCAGTTTTAATAATAAGCCAACAATGCTTAAAGAAGAATAGATTGAAACCGTCAACTCCTGGTGCACTATCACTTTTCATGTTACTGATTGTTTCCCAGTTTTCATCTTTAGAAGCACTTTTAAGCAACTAAATATTGTCATCATTTGTAACAATAGAAGGAATATAATCAAAGTTTTTGTCTTGCAGCATATCTTTCTCATCATCACCATTGATATAAGGGTCAGTCATGAGGATTTTTTTGAAGTAAGCAGGTGCTGAATTTCCAATCTCATCCTTATTCAGAATCTAGGTATCTCCCTCTTTTATACTTTTGATTTTATTCCTTTTCCTTTTTTTAGCAACATAGCTGTAGAAGAGCTTCGAGCTGCCATCACCCTCATTTAACCAGCCATTAAAACACTTTTGTCTCCAGAAAGACTCTTCATTCCTAGGAGCTTGTAAGTGCAAACTGTTAGCCTTAGCTAGGTTCATCTTAGAGCAATGGTCATTTGCAGTGTAATGAAGAATTTCCATTTCTTTGACTCTATTTTCAATTTTCAATTTGTACTAGAAAGTATAGCTAGGATTACTACAAACAGGCTGCTTCCAATCCTATTCAACAATACTTAGAAAAGAATCTTCATTAGTTCATATCTTTAAGAACTTAAAATTCTTTTTTTATGAATTGAAGTATTAGTATTACAAGTGTTTGCAGTTATTAGTAAGGGAGCATGGTCAGAACACGTTCTGACCATGTGAAAAACTTGTATTTCATTAAATGTAAGCACTCATTTATCATTGACAAGAGCTTGATCGAGTCTTATCCACTTGTTGATTCTTGACCAAGTAAACTTTGAACCACTATAACTAGCATCATTGAGACTGCAAGCCCTTATTGTATCATTAAAATTATCCATGCTGACCTGAAAGTTAGTTACACAACCCAGCTGCTCATCATGGGAAGAAATAATGTTAAAATCACCAACACACATCCAAGCTTTATTAATGTCAGCAACAACCATAAGACAATCCCAAAGATCCCTTCTCTGAATGCGATTGCACTTTGCATAAATAGAAGTAAGATGGATTCTATCATTAACACCAGGGTAGTCAATCTCCATATGAATGCATTGCTCCATGTTAAGAACAATATTAACCTTGATATTCTCCATCCATAATATCCAAATCTTATTAGAAATTTTAGCATAACAGTTACTAAAACCAAGAACAGGCTTTGACATGGGTTCTTGAACAGCAAGAACTTTAATACTTTCAGTTCTAACCATAGATTTGAGTCTTCTTAGGGTAGGTTTGTTACTCACGCCCCTTGCATTCCAACTAATAACTTTGATCATTATCAGAATAGGATTTGTCTAGTCTGTCCCTAGAACGAAGAGACTTGATAGTTAGTTTTCATGTTGACCTTCTTATTTTTCCAGCTTTCAGTTTGGAGGATATAACTTCATTGAAACTTTGTTGAGGAGAATAAGTAAGAGAGGGAGAACAACTACCAATGTTAGGATCAGGATAATGCTCAAACGGATGATCATTATCAATAACTTCAATAATCTCTTTACTACTTTCAGATGAATGTAACTGATTAATACTGCTTTCAATATGATGTTGTAAAGAATTGTTCACTTGAACTTGTTGATTGGTAATCTGAATGTCATGATCCCTTTGAGTAATGATATCCTCTTTTCCATTTTCATGAACCATTTTTCTCCTTTGATTGTTGTTCCATATCTTTTTTAACTTCTCCAGAATCGTTTTTACCATTACTCTCCACTGTTATGATTTCTTCTTCTTTCTTGGGAGTTTTTTTACATTCAGAGGACTTATACCCTATATGGAAACAACAATTGCAATATGATGGTACGTTTTTGTAACTAATTGAAACCCAATAACCATTATTGTTCCCGAATCCGATCCAAAGTTTTCTTCTCAAATATTTAGAGATATCAATATCTATTTGCGCATAACAAGCGTTGGTATGTGCTCTATTCTTATGAGGCACAATAACTCTATGAGTTGGTCCTATCGCACCAGTAATATCATTGATTAAACTGATATCATAAAGACTTTCGGTAGGTTTTCGAAACGAACCCAGGTTAAAACAGTCGAATTTTCATACTTCTTATTTAAATCCTGATTCCATCTCAAGATTCGCATAACAGAATCATAAAATTTCCATATGTTTCTTGACCATATCTTAGAAACGTCTTCCTTTAACTCGAATTCAAAGAAAATGTTATGTGAATCTCAGACCTCGTAACTGAAGACTCCCCCTGAATTTCAAAGTAGCCAAGAAAATGTCAAGCTTCAATTTCTTAGGGATGCCATTGCTAAACTTGCCTATCAAAGTTATTTTTTATTGTTTCATCAATTTTTCCTTGACTTCCCCAGCGTATTGAACAGAGAAATGGTTCTCTGTTTTTTTATAAACTCTGGATTTAGGGAAGCAGAGCATTCTTCAGTCTTGAATAGATCGATGAATTGTTTCCTAGGTTGGTGCTGAGATTTAACAGGATCTTGGGCGTGAAGAACGGGAAATTCTTCCATGGAATGAGGATCAATGATTGAGTTAATACTCGGAAGAAAAAGAAGGCAGAGAGGCTGTTCTTGGAGCAGTTACCCATCGGAGCAGTTCTCTGGTAAGATTTTATTCCAAGATGTAATAAGTTATTTTCTCTTATTTCGTTCAAATTCCTTTATTAGCAAAAGAAATAATTCATTTATTAAGATAGAGGGTTTGAGTAAAGATTTAGTACTTAGAAAACATATTTGGTTACATAAAAAAAGAGCCCAATGAAATGAGTTGGGGCCAATTTTAAACGTATTTTCAGAAAAAACTTTGGGTGAAGCTATTTCCTCCATGAGATTTTTTATTTCTTCTATGATTTAAACTTTATAAAATACTTTAGACTTGTTTTTACCAAATTAACCTTACTTTACTTTCAAATTTAACATTAGATGTCATTAATAAAATAGAAAGCCTTATAGTAAAAAACACATCATTAACCCAACTTTAATCCAACCTATATGATTTTACCCTCTAAAATTAACCCTAAAACAAAAAACTTCAATTTTATCAAAGATTAATCATGGAAAATCAAGAAACCCAAACTTTACCGGAGAACAACACTCAAGCAACGAACAAGGTAATTTAATCATGTTTTTACGTTTTACAATACCGTAACTTGAAAAATACCATTTTGAAACTTTTGTTTTTGGAGCTAATCTGATTTCTGTATTTTTGAGCGATAAGCAACTGATTCCGAAACAATATCTCGGAATCAGGTGCTCGTTATTTAAAAAACAATTGCACATAATTCTGAGATGGCATCTTGGAATTAGGTGCTTGTTATTTAAAAAAAATACTTGATTATGAGATGTTGTCTCGGAATCAGGTATCGTTTTTTTTAAAAATGACCTAATTCCAAGATGGCATCTCAGAATTAGGTGCGTTTCTTCTGTTTCTATTAAAAATGGTGGATTTTTATGGTTTTGGCTTAAAACAAAGCAACATGAACCGTAATGAAAAACCCTAATGAAAAACCCAAAATTGAACCAAAATACATAGATTCAGAAAAAAAAACAAGATTAGAAGATAAGACATGAAATTGAAAGTTATAAAAACGAGATTAGAAGATACAAACCTGATTATGATGTTAGAATATGAAGTCAGTTCTTTACAAGCTCTTGCTCTTTCGGTTTAGTCAATCTACAAGGAGAGGATTTTTTTTTGGATTGGTTTATGGGTTAGGTTAAAAGAGAGGAAAGGAAATGTAGGAGTAATTTATATGCTAGAGGGTGTGGCTAAGGTTTAATTAATGGGGTTAGGTTAGTTCATGGAAGATGGGAAAGTGGGAGTTAATGGGTTGATGGAAGATGAGATTTAATGTGTTCTTGAAAATGAAAGAAGTAGAATAAATGGGTAAAATATAAAAGAAGAGAAAATATGTTATTTCTTTTATGGAAGAAATAACAATATGGGGTTTTTTTAAAATTATGGAGGAAATAAAAAATCCTATGGGAGAAATAGCTTCACGCAAAAACTTTACTTCTTTTGTACACTGCAAATCCTTCCAAAGTCTATACTTCATGATGATCGATGCAAAGAACAGTGAAGCTGCATTGTCAAAGCTAAACAGAAAAAAAATTGACGAAAGAATTTTTTATGAAGATCTTTCGAGATATCATCTCGGTCAATGTATGATAATCTGATTTATCCTTTTGTATTTTTTTTATTGATATGTTATATTCCGATTTTGGAGTTCATTTGACTCTTAATTTTTTGAATTGTTAATAGATGGTTTGTCATGTTCCTAAGCTAGAACATGCAAAGTTATGGAATACTATGTATATTAATGCATCAAGTTGGAAAGGCTAGTCAGTTAAAACCTGCTGAGCTTGTCAGTGACCTGAGATAATATTGGAATGAAAAATGCAAGGTTTTAATTAACAGTGATACGCAGAGAGCATCATTTATTCAATCTAATGTAATTCATACGTAGGTTTTCTAGAAATGTGATAGCTCTTAATTGATTTGACGCATGTATTATCTCATCTTACATTTTAAAGTCCATTTAGCAAGTCAGTTGACTGCTTTATTTTGATCTTGCTATATATATATATATATATATATATGATTAAGGATCATTTTAGAGGTTAAAAGACTTCTGCAACAAGCTAAGTAAGGATCTAATGTCCAAGGAGATTTTCCAGTAGCTAGGAGATCCACCCTAACGTTAGATTTGGTTTCAATATCCATCATATCTAAGTTCAGACTTTTACAAATCAAGAGGCAATCTAAAAGTGCTATGGCCCCAACCACAATGGGAATTATTTTTATATAGATCCTAACAAAACTTTAGTGATATTTCCATAGTTAACCCTTATAAGTAATCCCCCATGTGTATAACCATTAGCTAAGCAAGATTCATCCACATCGAGATTGAGCCTGTTTGTAGAGGGGGGAGACTAGTTGTGAAAAGTAGTTTTTTAGTGTTCTTTAAATGATTATAACAACCTATTTTCATAGTAGTTTTCTCATCATTGATCCACTAATCGTTTTTAGAAGATTAGTTTGATCAAGGCTGATAATTATATGATCCACTAGAGTCAAAGAAGGATTGATATGTGGCTTTATATTTGAATTTCCATATAACCCAACTCATAATTACAGGGATAATAGTTGGGCATGAACATCTTTGGAGGTGGACCGAAACCAACTCCTTAATAGATGAGAGTAAGTCATATGTTTAGCAATCCTAATATGAAATAAGTTAGCAAAGTGATTCCGGATATCCCAAGAATTATCATAGCCCACAAATAGGTGATTTATAGTCTCATACCTAGCACAATATTGACATATGGATACCAATGTAATGTGTCTTTTCTGGAGAATGTTATTAGTTGAAATCCAACTGTTAAGAATTCTCTAACATAAGAATTTTATATGTTGGAGGGATATTGTTTCAAATTCTCTTGTATAGGTTAGACTGATTTTGTTTTTATCTAAGGTATTTACAAATATCTTTGGTTTTGAAAGTGTCATCTTTGGATAACATCCAAATAATTTTATTATCCATTTGATCATTAATAACTAGTTTCTGAATATGCACAATCTCAGATGGGGTGACCAGTTCTCTACGCTTAATCATGTTTCAAGTATCCTTGTCCCAGAATAAATTGATAGTTTCTCTTGAATACCATATGTTATCCTCACTATAGGATGGATTGATAAAAAGGGTAGGTTTACGCCACTTTTCAATCAAGAAGTCCATATTGCCACTACCTAATTTCCAGAATAACTGCTTCGCTCCAGAGTCTTTAATATTTATTAGTCTTTTCCAAATGAGAGAGTGATGATTGGAAACACCAACTTGTAATTGATGCAGGTATTTGCAATATATACTTGACATATAAGTAGCCTAGAGATACTTTTAGTCTCTGAATTTGAGCCACAACTTGCAAGAGAATGTATCTTTCAAGTCATTTAAATACCTAATATTCAAGCCTCTTTCAGTGAATGATTTCGTGAGATTGGTCTAGTTGGTCTATTTTTGTAGAGGTAGACTCAATGGAAGAACTGCATATGAACTTATTGAAGAGTCTTTCAATCCTGATTATAACAGACTTATGTAAATAGCTATTTTGGATCTATTATAAAGGTAATAACATAAGAACTTAATTAATAAGAACAATCTACCATCATAGGATAGATGTCTACCATCATAATCCTTGATGTTATCTTTAACTTTAGATACTAAGGGTTCAAAGTTGATTATCTTTTTATTAGTATTTAAGGAAAAACCTAGGTAGATAGTAGGAAGAGTACTCATAGAGAATCTAGTTTGGATTTCAATATTAGTTTTTCTATTTTGGTTGAGATTGATTTATATGATACCTTTAGTCTTATCTTTATTAGTTTCTTGACCTGATTTATCTTGATAGTGCTGCAGGAAAGATGAAAATTTATCTATGATGGAAGGGAGAACATTGGTAAAAATCAACAAAATACCAGGATTTTTCAATTAATTGATTGAATTGATCGGTTCATATCGGAACAAGGACAAGGAAAAATCAACAAAATACCAGGATTTTTCAATAAATTGATTGAATTGATCGGTTCATATCGGAACAAGGACAAGGTTTAAGTCTACCGGCCTGTTAGGATGCCTCAAATGCATACATCACTACACTTCCACTTGACACCTATTATAATCATAAACGAGTCGTCTCGTTGTGACTTTCTCTTAAATTCTCAAAACTTTTGTCACTCCATCGCCGCAGGGGCAAAGAACTTGTTGTTGTATCAGTTGTGCTACAAGAAGCTTTGGGAAGTCGGAATAGAAGAGCACTCATCTTGGGGTGGGCTTACTACTTAGATGCGTTCAAAAGTTATTCGCTCTGTACTTGGCTACCCAGTGTTTAACATGGCATAATAGCTGATACACTAGAGGTCCGTTATTCCCTGTCCTCTCGTACTAAGGAAAAGTCCTCTCAATGCTGTAAAACCCACACCGGATATGGACCAAACTGTATCACGATGTTCCGAACCCAACTCTCATACCACTTTAATGGGCAAACAACGCAACCCTTGGAACATACTATAGCCTCAGGTGGCGAAGAGCTGACATCAAGGTGCCAAACCTTCCTGTCGATGTGAGCTCCTGGACAAGATCAACATGTTATCCCTAAAGTAAATTTTATCCATTGAGAAATGGCCCTTCCACTTGGCACCATCGGATCACTGAGACTAACTTTTGTCTTTGCTCGATTGGTGGGTCTTGCAGGCCAGCTCCCTTCTGTCTTTGCACTCGAGGCATAATCCTCGTTCGGCCCAATAAAACCTTTGCATGCCTCTGTTACCTTTTGAGAGGCCTACACCCCATCGATATTGTGTACCTAAGACTATCTATTGCCCCATAGGTCATAACATAGGGTTATCATTCTAGCTCTTTCAAATTGGTAGCTCACTGATGGCTCGGCCCCCCTGGAAGGGAACCTTTTGTGCCTTCCACCTAAGCTGCATAGGAAAAACCCAAAACCAATCCTATGGAATTGTGAAGCTTTATAGGGTTTTTCTGTACAAGTGCGGGTAGTTCGCATCTTCACATACATGTCTATTTTACCTAGACCTTTCCCAAATCGTTACACCTTGCGTGCGGGTCAGAACTTACCTGAAAATGAATTTTGCTACCTTATGGTCTTTATAGTTATGGTCGCCGTTCATTAGGGCTTCGGTCGCCAGCTCCTCTACCATCAAGTCACAAAATTTCTTGACTTTTTGGAACTGGGTCGTCGTCAGCCTCCACACGTGGTCTTACGATTTTACGGACACCTATGTTTTTGTTAACAATCACTCGGGCCTGGTCATTGTAACCCTTTTTGTGAGGAGGCATCCCTTATCCCGAAGTTACGGGGCTATTTTTTTGAGTTCCAAAGAGTGATTTTTCTCGTGCCCCTATGTATTCTCTACCTACCCACTTGTGTTGGTTTCAAGTATATGTACCATTTTGTTTAAGGTCGTTCGAGCTTTCCCTAGAAGTATAGCATGGGTTACTTCAGCATTGTAGCACATTCTACTCAAACATTGGCTCGATGCATTTTATCCACCCCTTCTTACATTGAAAAAGTAAGGGAACCTTGCGTCCTTGAACCGATAACCATATTTTGGCTAACCTAACTTCCTACGACCTAGATGACCAAAAAAGGGTAGTATCGATTGGGTTCCCATGGTCATTATGGTAAGAACAGAAGTATCGATTTAACCGCTTGAAACCAGGGACGTTCATTACCTGTGGAGTTTGATACTTTGTCATACCCTTTGTTCGATCGTTCACGACAAATATGGACTCGGTCAGCAGCGTGAATCGTCTGAACTTATTCTCATAGTAATGAGGCCTTCAACTATTGTCCCGTCGAGGGGGAACCTCAACCTTCTTTTGTTCGGACGGCCTACTCTTAGATTCATAGACGTGTATATCCAGTGAATTTTCTTTCCGAGGATCGTCCATCTTGATGAACGTGTCTGCAGAGGTGAGGAGATCTCCCATCACTTCTATTGGGAATTTGATCAGGCCGGCGTACAGTTCCCCTCGTCGATCGAGACCTCGCTTGAGTGAGGCCACCTCTATATTCTCCTCTAGATCTAGAATATAAATCATAGCATGAACAAAGCGTCTGACATAAGTTTTCAGTGACTCACCTCGCCTCTGGTAGAGGTGCATGATCGAGTCCCGCTCACGGCGTAGCTTTACTATTGCTGAAAAACATTTCCCTAAAGGCCTTTTATAGACCAGAAAATAGTGAATGAATCCTTTATGAAGACTGTTGAACCAGTCCATCACGTTCCCCTTAGGTGTCATAGAAAGGTCTCTGCACAACATAGCATCATCCAGATTGAACGCCATTATCATGTTACAAAATTGCTCGACGTGCCTCTCTAGGTAACTCGATCCATGGTAGGCCTCCATCCGGAAGGGGTTGAATTTCCTTGGTAATTGTGCTTCAAGGATATTTTCTGAAAAAGGAGACTATTTGAGGATGTAGCTGGAACTTCCGGGTCTTACCTGATTGTAATAGATGTTTTCATCCTCCCCGGCTTTTTCGATGCGGTGGGGCGCCCATCCTGAGTTTGCTCTTGTTCCTTGGAGCGTTTTGGCCCCCATTTTCTCCTTCTCCTTTCTTTTTATTGTCACACTTGGAGGATCGATTTGCACGGTTAGCACGAGTGGCATGTAGCCCTGACTGGTGATTAACTCGGCTAGCTCCCCGCACCTTGGCAGTGAGCGCATGAAGAGTGTACTTCATTCCTGCTAAGTAGTGTGCATGTACTGTTCTCTCGAGTCTCGTTTGCACGTCACTTTGAGCTACTCTGATTGAAGATGTTAGAGTTATTGGTCCAGCTGCTGGCCAGTTAGGTTTGTAGCAGGGTTAATTCCTGGAATATCGAGCATGATGGGAGCCAATACGGACCTTGGGGGTGCGACTTCTGTTTTGGCCCCTGCTACTGGTCGCAATAACTGCGACACTCGTTCTACCGGTGAAACGGGGGTTGCAGTCACGGTCTCTAGATTTGTGGCGGTGATATGGCATGGAACGTCATACCTCAATGGTTGATTCGCCACCAATCTTCGATTCCTCGTTGCTTCACTTGAATCCACGACCTCTCTCTCAATCCCTGACCTATTAACTACCATGTTTTAGGTAACTTAATGTTTTCTCTTTCCCATGGATGACACCAAATTTGTTACGAGAAATAACATAGGATTTTTCCAAGTAGTCACTTTTATTATCAGAGAAGAAAAGTTACATTTATTTAGGATTTTATCCTTTATTTATATATTTTGTCATCGTTTATTGGTGGTTACTATAACATGTATTCCCACTAACTACATGCACAACTGTATTTACATCATAGGACCAATCGGCTTTGTCTGCGTGCCCGGCCGAGCGTAAACCAATGATCTTCTTATGCTCGGTTTTGGCGTGTCGAGTCGAGTGTGATTTAGATGGCCTGCTTCTGCTCGTTTGGGGTGCCTTGCTCGGTTCACTCTCCAGGTCAACTCATCCACCTGCTCTTTGAGTTGGTGAAATTCTTAACTGGTCCGAGCATTACCAATATTTGTTATCATAGTTAGGCAAGCCCTGATTTCTCGTGCAGTTTGTAGTTTAAGCTCGGTATCCCTTTCCTCTTTGTCTGTCGCTCGGACTTACCCCGTACTCGGTCGCTTCATATATTTTGAGTGGCTTCGTATGCTCAGATACCTTCTTACCTTCCAGACGAAGGATACCCCATCATCATAGGTATCCACCGTAAGCCTTTCCTCGTTTCAACCTCGCCCTTGAGTTTAAGGTTATCCCATCCTAAGGTACTGCTGAATGTAATGATCTTATCATATTAACATCCATGAATGAGAAATCATCAAACTACCAAATTGGAAAAAATGGGTGTTATATATATATATATATATATATATCGGATTAGTTCACGAATTGGAGATAAACAGACTCGATCCGCTGAATCCGCCATAGGGTGAACGACCAACTATCAAGCCTCTAACTGATTCTACTATAGAGGCCAACGATATGCAATAACTCCCCCCAAACATAGCTTACAACTTTCATCATACTATGCTTTCCAAAGAACAACGTTTCTTAAAATATCAAAAGATGATGAGTAGGAATCCCATTCTAGCAAAATATTATTATGGTTCCTGAGGATCCAGCTACAATAGAACCAATGAACGAAGAACTTTCCCTATTTTTTGCCCCGACCCTCTCGATTGTTGGTTTTAAGAATGAGTGATTGCCCTTCTCCAAACCTTATTGCCCAACCTGATAGTAGAAAACTAATATATTCCATTATACTTATTGAGCATGGTTATATGATCGATTTGCGACCTTTGGATACCAAAGGCATCCTTAGGGGGATATCATAGTTTCTACGGGGTGGAGAGGATAAGGTCGATCCATGGATTTTCCTTCTTTTTGCCACATTTATCTTATATGGTTGAAATGAGGTAGTGCATCAAGTTGTTCACAAGGGCCAACTTGATCATATTCCTCAGAGATCCCATACCATGGAACCCTAGAAGAGTCACCGACTCTAACTACCGTCCATGTATGATCTATACTAGATCTGACCAACTGGCCATGCTACCTCTTCTACATTCGTCATAACCCATCTTTCCCTTAGAGAAGTCTTTCAATGGCATGTTTCAGTCTTATTCTCCATTACATAGAAAAAGTGAGCCACGTGTCGAGGTACAAGATACTATCATTACCGACTGGAAAATTAGACACGCAACTCGTAATTGCAATGACCCAATTGCAAGAGCGGAGCTCTACCAACTGAGTTATACCCCCCCCCCTCCCCCAGTCAAGTGGAGCATGCATGAAGGAGTCAAGCCCTTCTCTAATTTTTTCATTGGCGCAATTGGGTCATCCGAGATTTGAACTAGATACCTCACCCGTGAAGTAAATCATCGCACCTACATTCCAACCAATTAGTATAGCATTAAACTTAAGCACCAATTATTCTATCAAATTTACTATTTTTTATTGTTATAATTTATTTTATTCTTTTTTGACATCAACGGTATTCTAAAAAAATAACTTGAGGTAAGACTTATTTAATTATTTTCTTAATTACTTGAATTAGAAATATGTTAAATTACTTTTCTATAATACAAGAAATAAAGTCTATTTTTTATTTATATATGTACTATACTCTCTATTCTAGTATATAGATGGATGAGGCACACAGAGACTCGGTAAATTATCTCTTGAAGTCTTTGATTTAATATAAACTTCAATAATTTTATTATATTAATTCAAATATTTTCTCTGTCTGCGATTGTTGCTAGTGGAAGCAATGGAAATTCCGTTGAATTGTATGAAAAACAATATGACCTCATTTACTTCGGCTTTCCTGATAATTAAACTCGCTTCGCTGAAATCTATATTATGACTAACATTTGTTGTAGTCGAATAAACCCGTTGAAAATGGTATAACATGCTCGTTAAGGCATAAGTTCTAGTATCATAAGCATTTCTTCGTAGGAACGTCCACAAATTTGATCAATTCATCTTCTTGCTTTGTGGGCAAACATACATATATGTTGACCCAATGTCTACACTTTTGTATAAGATTTTTTTTATTTCGCTTATTTATCATAAAGTTCACTTCTAACTCCTCCCACTAAAGAATCTATACTCGTTTTATTAATGACGTGACTTAGTATTATTTTTTGTATGTATGATAAAGTTTATAGTATGTGAAAATTCTCCTAATTATGTCCAACCATACGATATATTATATAAACATATAACAATTCATGTCCATATGGATAACAATAGTATGGCCGATGATTGTAGATATAATGGTAGATTTTCAGAACCAAGTTATTATTATTTCATTTTCCGTCTTTGTATTAAGCTTATTAATTTTTCTTAATAAATGATTTGTTACAAAAGGATTTTTTAGTGAACGTGTCACAATTAATTAACTTTTTTTAGATGTAAAATAAATTCTATTTTCTCTCATATTTACTATAGCAATAAGAATAAAATTATCACTATATTCATTCTTTTTTTCTAGTTCCTCTTCCAAGTGCAAGATAGCCCCAAGGGGTTGTAGATTTGTTGCTACCAATTGGAGCCCTCCCTTCACCACCTCCATAGGGGTGGTCTAAAAGGTTCATAATTACTCCTCTTATTATAAGACGCTTAACTAACCGACATTCAGATCCTGCTCTACCCAAAAAAAATTTGTTCACCCCAACATGTCCCCCTTGGGCGACTCTTGCTGAGCAATTTTTGGATATCAAACGTACCTCTCCAGAAAGTAATTTTAATGTGTCTTATTTCTCCTCTTTTGCAATAAGTTTTGCTACAGCATTCGCTGCTCTAGCTAATTTGTTGAAGTATATTCTTATTTTTTATCAATCAAAACCCCTTCTCAAACTGTACAAGCTTCTTGCAAATCATATGGCTTTTGGGATGTAGATGATGGCATGTTTACATATTGATATGATTAATAAAGTATAATGAAGTACCACACGATTGGATATATATGAATCTAATTTTTTGAATAAGTCATGTTATGATCTTCTACATCCTAGGTCTTCATGTTCTGTCATCTGGCTTATGTTCTTCATGTACCATTCAGACCAAATGACTCTATGAATTTACGTTGATATTCCACATATTCATATCTTCCACATATTCATATTAGTGATAACATAGGAGACATCTCTATTTCCCGCTCCCCCCCCCCCCCCGAGGAATATTCAGAATTACCACTGCTTAGCTTTCAATTCGCCTTTAACCATAAATGTCAATAACCCGTCCTCCTCTCTTTGATACAAAGGGGAGCTTCTAGTTCTGTCGGTCCTTGAAATAATTTTGTCTTCTTCATATTACTATATCTTTAGAGTAAATAATTTTATATGATAAACTAATGAACTCAATCATTTGTTTTTATTACTATTCAGTTTGTTGTTGAGGTCTATCCTGTAGAGGTACTCAAATTGGATCAGTAATCGATTTCTAGGTTTCATCGTAAACCTAATTGGTTACTTCTAAGTAAATTAATAGTTCAAACCGCACTCAAAAGTAGCCCCTCTAAGATGTAAAATATATATTCTCACCATCCACATAGTGTATGAGACAATTGTATGCATTTCGATTAGGGTTATATTATATGGTTACGATTGTTATTTATTTTAGTGTAATTGGATCGACTAGCCGACCAATTTAATCATGATATATTATCAAACAAGTCGTAGAGTGCGGAGTGCACGCTTGTTAGAGTGCGGAGTGCACGCTTGACCGTTTTATTCAAATTTTAAATTTCAGCCGTTTTATTACAAAACCAGTTAAGATACCCTAACTGCCCTAACTTCCAAACTGTTTTTGGTTGGTCGAATTTATAAATATGGGTTCTGTTGAAAAGGAAATCATATTATTTTCATCCTCTCTGTTCAAAATATATATCTCTGATTTTATCCAATTGAAATTTTTGGAGAACCCCAAAAATATTTCAATAAGAAATTGTTTACAAGACTTCAGAGATTATCCGGAAACGAAACACTATTTTCTACATTTTATTGAAATATTCTGGTCTTGTTGATGAAGATAGAGATGACGAACGGAGGAGAATCTGCGAAGGAGATGACAAGTAAATTCGCTAAGTTGGACAAGTTCGAAGGACATGATTTCAGACGATGGCAGAAAAAGATGCATTTTCTGTTCACTACACTCAAGGTTGTGTATGTCTTGAGTACCCCCTGGCCAGAGATCACTGAGAATGAAACATTGGAACAAACGAGGAGGCGCGGCAAGTGGGAGAATGATGACTACATTTGCCGAGGCCATATATTAAACAGGATGTCTGATACTTTGTTTGATGTATACCAAAATGTCGAATCTGTAAAAGAATTATGGGATTCTATAGAATCAAAATACATGGCAGAAGATGCTTCTAGTAGGAAGGTCCTGGTTAGTAATTTTATAAATTACAAAATGGTTGACTCTAGACCTGTAATGGAACAGTATAATGAACTACTAAGGATTTCTGGGTCAATTTGTTCAACACGATATGAAAATGGACGAATATATTTCGGTTTCTTCTGTTATTGACAAATTGCCTCCTTCGTGGAAGGATTTAAACACACACTGAAACACAACAAGGAAGAAATGACTCTAGTCGAACTTGGTAGTCATTTTAAGATTGAAGAGTCTCTAAGGGCTCAAGATGAATTAAGTAATCCCAAGGGTAAAAACCAAGTGGGAAACTCATCTGTAAATATGGCTGAAAGCAGCGGATTCTTTAAGAATGGAAATACAGATAAGGGGAATAAACGAAAGTTTAAAGGAAACAACAAAAATAGTAATTTTAACAATAAAAAGCCTAAAATAGCATGCTGGAAATGTGGCAAACCTGGTCACTTTAGAAGGGATTGTCGAGTTGGAAAAGGCAAAAATAATGTTGGTCCAAGTGGGAACAATGCTGGTTCAAGTGGAAACAATGCTGGTTCAAGTGGATCTAAGGATCCTGAAAAGCAACAAGGTCATATTTTATTTCAGAATTCTAATTCTGGTCAAAATTATATATCTCTAATATCTGAAGCATTTTATGTGCAGGATGATGATGTTGCTTGGTGGGTTGATTCGGGAGCAACAAGTCATGTATGTAAAGATCTTCGATGGTTTAGTAATTTTCAACCGATTGAAGATGGACCTTCACTTAAGATGGGAAATGTTGCTACCGAACCAATCAAAGGACTAGGAAATGTTAAATTACTATTTACTTCTGGAAAGTACATATTATTGAACAATGTATTGTATGTTCCTGGGATTCGAAAGAATCTTTTGTCTGGTGGTGTTTTAAACAATTGTGGTTTCAAACAAGTGTATGAAAGTGGAAAATATGTATTGTCAAAATATGGTGTATTTATGGGATTCTGATATTTATGTAATGGTATGTTTATGTTAAATATTAATGTTTCGTTCGAAAATGATTCTGTTTGCATGACTTCTACTAGTGTGTGTAGAAATATAAATAAAACAGAATTATGGCATGCTAGATTAGGACATGTTCATTATGAAAGAATAAAAGACATGTCTAAAATGAACTTTATTCCTCCTGTTGATGCAAATAATGAAAAATGTAAAACTTGCATGTTAACTAAGATAACTAGAAAACCTTTCAATAATGTTAACCGAGTTTCAAAATATTGGAACTAGTACATAGTGATTTATATGATTTCCATGCTACACCTTCATTAGGAAATAAAAAGTATGTTACTACTTTTATTGATGATGCATCTAGATATTGCTATATTTATTTGTTGCATGCTAAAAATGAAGCTCTTGATAAGTTTAAAATCTATAAGGAAGAAGTTGAGCTACATAAGAATGATTTGATTAAAAATCTACGTACGGATAGAGGAGGTGAATATTATGATCCTATATATTTTCAGTCTACGGGTATAATTCATCAAACCACAGCTCCTTATACACCACAACAAAATGGTATAGCTGAAAGGAAGAATAGGACTTTGAAAGAAATGGTTAATTCCATGTTGTCCTATTCGGGTTTGAGTGAAGGAAACTGGGGTGAGGCTATGTTAACAGCCTGTTATTTATTGAATCGTGTTCCTACTAAAAGGAATAAGATGACCCCGTATGAGCTTTGGTTTAAGAAGCCTCCAACACTAAATTATCTGAGAGTTTGGGGTTGTAGAGCAGTTGTAAGACTCACTGAACCTAAAAGGAAAAATTTGGGTGAAAGAGGTATAGATTGTATCTTCATTGGGTATGCTGAGCATTCCATTGCATATAGGTTCTATGTGTTAGAATCTAATGACTATGTGTCGGTGAGCACAGTGATCGAGTCAAGAGATGCAATATTTGATGAAGAGAGATTTACTTCTATACCTAGACCTACAGATTTGATTCAAAACTCTTTGAATAGGAACTCAAGTGAATTGAAAATATATCAAGTAGTACCAATTGTGTACCTGGACCTTCTGAACCAAGGAAAAGTACTAGAGCCAGAAAAGCTAAGTCGTACGGATCTGATTTTCAACTATATTTAGTTGAAGGGTCAAGAGATAAGATTGACTATCAATATCAATACTGTTTTGTTATTGAAGATGATCCAAGGACTTTTAGTGATGTTATGGCATCAAGGGATGCTGCGTTCTGGAAAGAAGCTATCCATGATGAAATAGAGTCTATCATGCATAATAATACATGGGAGTTGGCTGATTTAACTCCTGGGTGCAAATCATTGGGAAATAGATGGATATTTAAACGAAAAATGAAAGTAGATGGTACTATTGAAAGGTATAAAGCTAGATTGGTTATCCAGGGATTTAGACAAAGAGAAGGCATTGACTTCTTTGATACTTATGCTCCGGTTGCTAGGATTTCCATTATTAGATTGTTGATTGCATTTGCATCTGTATACAATCTTGTAATTCATCAAATGGATGTTAAAACAACATTCTTGAATGGTGATTTGGATGAGGAGATTTATATGAAACAACCGGAAGGGTTTGTGATGTCTGGTTGTGAAAACAAGGTATGCAAGTTGAAAAAGTCTTTGTATGGTTTGAAACAAGCACCAAAAGATTGGCATCAAAAATTTGATAATGTGATATTGTCTAATGGATTTATTCTTAACCAAGCAGACAAGTGTGTATATAGCAAATTTGATAATTCGGGTAAAGGAGTTATGATTTGTCTATTTGTGGATGATATGTTGATTTTTGGTACTGACCAAAATCAGGTTAATGAAACGAAGAATTTTTTATCATCTAACTTTGAGATGAAGGATTTGGGGGAAGCTGAAATGATTCTTGGTATAAGAATCAAGCGAAAGAACAATAGTATATTGATTTCTCAATCTCACTATATTGAGAAGATATTAAATAAATTTAATTTTAAAGATTGTTCTCCGGTAAACACACCTATAGATCCTAGTCTTAAGCTTCTACCTAATAAAGGTATTGCTATATCTCAACTTGAATACTCGAGAGCCATCGGGTGTCTTATGTATGCCATGACTAGCACTAGGCTGGATATTGCCTTTGCTGTTCGAAAACCTAGTAGGTATACTAGCAATCCTAGTTTGCATCATTGGCAAGCTTTAAATCGAGTATTCAAGTATTTGAAAGGAACCATGAATTATGGTTTAACTTATACCGGATTTCCTTCTGTACTTGAAGGATATTCAGATGCGAGTTATATTTCCAATATGGAAGATCATTCTTCCACAAGTGGATGGGTATTTCTACTTGGGGGAGGTGCTATCTCTTGGGCGTCTAAGAAACAAACTTGTATTACTGATTCAACAATGGAATCAGAGTTTGTGGCATTAGTAGCAGCGAGTAAAGAAGCTGAGTGGCTAAGAAATTTAATGTATAAAATTCTGTTGTGGCCCAAACCGATATCACCTATATCTATCAGATGTGATAGTGAGGTTGCCTTGGCCAATGTTTATAGACAAGTTTACAAAGGCAGGTCTAGACACTTAAGTGTTAGACACAGTATGATTCGTGAGCGTATCACGCATGATGTTATTTCAGTAGAGTTTGTGAGAACTCAATATAACTTAGCCGATCATTTAACCAAGGGGTTAAATAGAGATCTTGTGCACAAATCGGCTATTGGGATGGGATTAAAGTCCATTTGAAATCTCTCATGTTGAGATACCCAATTCCCATCTAATATGACATTAGGTGTTGAATTCAATGTGGAAAGCTTAACATCAAAATATTGGAACACATTTGTATATCATCCCAAGGTATGTGTTCAGAACTGCAAGTTGTGAAGGTTGAAGATTATCTTCTTAATAGCTCTTTTGAAAAATTGCATATGCAGGTGCAAGATGAAAAGAACTACCTATTTGAGCATGAAGTTTAGCCGCTTCAAGAAGCTAGGACTTGGCTTTGATATGCTATAGTGTCAAGTAAGAACAAGTGAGAATGTAAATTTATGTGTATATTATCTTCATGTATTCATTGTGAATAGTAAAGGTTCAATCCTTAGTGATACCTTGATATTCGAATATTTGGAATGTGTAATATACTAATGTGAAATTCAATCGTTACGATATTTCATTTATGTATAAATTTGATATTTGATATGATTGTGTTTAGTAGATCATGAATTACACTAAAATGGGGGAAGATTGTTATTTATTTTAGTGTAATTGGATCGACTAGTCGACCAATTTAATCATGATATATTATCAAACAAGTCGTAGAGTGCGGAGTGCACGCTTGTTAGAGTGCGGAGTGCACGCTTGACCGTTTTATTCAAATTTTAAATTTCAGCCGTTTTATTACAAAACCAGTTAAGATACCCTAACTGCCCTAACTTCCAAACTGTTTTTGGTTGGTCGAATTTATAAATATGGGTTCTGTTGAAAAGGAAATCATATTATTTTCATCCTCTCTGTTCAAAATATATATCTCTGATTTTATCCAATTGAAATTTTTGGAGAACCCCAAAAATATTTCAATAAGAAATTGTTTACAAGACTTCAGAGATTATCCGGAAACGAAACACTATTTTCTACATTTTATTGAAATATTCTGGTCTTGTTGATGAAGATAGAGATGACGAACGGAGGAGAATATGCGAAGGAGATGACAAGTAAATTCGCTAAGTTGGACAAGTTCGAAGGACATGATTTCAGACGATGGCAGAAAAAGATGCATTTTCTGTTCACTACACTCAAGGTTGTGTATGTCTTGAGTACCCTCTAGCCAGAGATCACTGAGAATGAAACATTGGAACAAACGAGGAGGCGCAGCAAGTGGGAGAATGATGACTACATTTGCCGAGGCCATATATTAAACGGTATGTCTGATACTTTGTTTGATGTATACCAAAATTTCGAATCTGCAAAATAATTATGGGATTCTATAGAATCAAAATACATGGCAGAAGATGCTTCTAGTAGGAAGTTCCTGGTTAGTAATTTTAGGCCTTGTTTGGTATGGCCTAATTAGTTGGTATGGCTTTAGGCCTAATTAGTTGTAGGCTAAGAACAAGACATATAACACGAACGTTTTGTATTAATGGGCCAATATAAATTAAAGGTCCATATTAGTCACTATAAACATAACTTGTCACTCTCTTGGAAAATAGTGAAAATCATTATTCTATTTGAAAATTTACAATTCTTTTTCTCTTTTTATATTTATTAGCTAACAATTTGTTATGAACCGAATCCGGACTCATCAACAGAAACCATAGTAAGAATGATATTCAAACGGGTACCCGAAAACAACATTCAAAACCAAAACATCCTTATCATTTTTTATTTTTATGGCTAGTCGAAGAAAAACTGGTATACGTCTCCTCTGTTCGTGGAAAGAGTCGAGGTCAGAAAGCTCTTATGATTCTTCTCTCTTTCAACTCAGTTACAAAGATATAGATATCTACTCGTATCCCAGATCATATTACCGTAAATGGAAAATAATATCTTTGCAAGCATTGTTCATAGAATGAAAAAAGACCTATCCCCATCGACATTCAATCTAAAATCCACGTTGTAACACCTCCGCATTTGAAATCAATTTTTTCCAAAGAAAATAAATAAATTTCACACATGATTATCCTACAATGATTAGAGATCGTAATTTATTAAATTTATGGTCTAAAATAAAATTAAAAACATAATTTTAATAAAATAAAATACTAAAACAAGATAAATTATGACATATATATTCAAAACAATATATATATATAATTTTCAATAATATTTTCAAAAAATAACATGTTTAATAATAATATTTACTATTACTAAGTCTTTTAATTTCGTCATTATATTTAAAAAGTGTCAAATATAGTCCACATATAAATACTGCAAAAAAATGATTTTATAAATAATTAAAAATAATTTAACATAAATTTAACAACAACAAGATAATTTTAAAAGTGTTTATCAGAATAGTAAATTTTGAAACATTATTAAAAAAACTATTGGAATAGTTTCATACCCAATTTCAATAATTGTCCATGTTAGTGGCCTTGAAGACCTTGAATCCACGGGTTTTCAATTCTCTTGGTTAAACAAGCAGGCCGTCAACCGCATATCCTCTGATATTGTTTAGGACATTACTTAATTGTCGTTAGGATGACGCTTTCTTCAATTCTTTTGTCCATTTTGACCTCTCTCGCACTTCGGACCACACCCCGTCACCCTTTATCTCACCACGCTCTACCTCACCACCCTAAAACCTTTCAAATATTTCAATATGCGGTAGTTTCACCCTTACTTCTTCGAACTATTTTCTGATAGTTGGAATGCCCACTACTTGGGAACCCAATGACCGTCATATATATTAAGTTATCCCGTTTGGCGGAGATGATGTCCTCCCTAAACAAGTGCGTATTTACCAATTTTAGTAATAAAGTTTAGGAGGCCCAGGCGGCCCTAGCCCAGCCCCAGCTGAAGTTGACTAACAACCCACCTTACAGATCTCTTATCACCCTTGAGTGTGAGGCTTCTAACTCCTACATTTTCTTTAGTTATGTAAAAGAGTCTTTTCTAAAGCAAAAATCCTACGAAACCTGGCTTAAGTTAGAAGGATGGAAACTTGAAGTTCTTCCACAATAAGTATAAGGGTCGGTCAGGCCCGAAATAAAATCCTTGACATCAACTAGGCGGATGGTTCCACCAGCTCTAACCCGAGAGATGTTTCAAATACCTTTTTTACCCACTTCTAAAACCTAATTGGGTCCAACAGCCCCCAACTACTCGGGCCTTGAGAAAATATTCTTCAGCGCGGCTAAGAAAGATGTAAGACTCTGAGGCTTCAATCTCTATGGAGATAAGATCAGGATTAAGAGGGTCTAGATAAATATTTGATTGGGCATGAAAGAGGATATCCTGAGCATTAGTAACTCTAGAACTAATATCATTATACTCTTTACGGTTGAGGCAAACAATCTCGTGATGGAGTCGATTGAACTTCAGGGAGACAAGTCTCATCCCAGAAGTACCAGAGGGAAGAGTCCAACTATTGGCAACAATTGATTTGAAAAGAGGATGGGATTCCCAGATGTGAAAGAATTTGAAAGGCTTCTTTCTATTCCTACGGGGGCCACCAAGGTTGAGAGTGACAATAATATGATATGAAGAACGGAGAAAACCAAAATGGGAAAAAGACATCAGGAAGTGATCAGCCCAGACAGGGTTGACTAGGACACGATCAATTTTAGAGAGGACAGGGTAAGAAGATTGCTTATTAATCTAGGTAAAAAAGAAACCAGTGGATCTGAGATCACAGAGCTCGCAGTGATAACATCAATTATTGAAGTCATCAATCGCAGAGGATCAAGAATTCGAGTATCCAAGATACTCCTCTAGCTTTAGGACAGCGTTAAAGTCTCCAATGGACACCCAGGGGACACCCTTATCGAGGGAAGCTAAGGATTTTAAATAATTCCAGAGAAGGATACGGTCTGAAGCTTCATTTAAAGCATTAAAAACATAGATAGCAGTGAAGTGAAAAGAGGATGGTTGGTTGTGGCACTTGGCCATACAATGGATAAATTAAGAGGATGGGGATATACTAGAGACAATAATGATGCTAGGGTTCCAAATAACCCAAATTCTACCGAGGGGGTGGGAAACATGATTGGTGATGAAATGCCAGAAAGGGGTTATGGTTCTAATGATGGATTCTACTTTATAATTTTAGAATTTACTTTCAACTAAAATTAACCTCACATTCCAAGAAACAATAATCATTAAAAAGATATACTTACAACGTATCACAATATGATCTTTTTGGTGGACAATTCGTTTTTACCCTTAGTTTTGGCTTCATAAGAATGAAACCTTATAAAAGGCGATTCCACCTCGGCATCATTATCAATCTTGGTAACCTCTTTGAGGTAAGTTATATAATTTAAAAGAATAGCTCTCATTCCTCCTCTAAGAAACATAGTCTTGATTTTCAAACAATCTAGCCACCAAAGCTTCTCAGCAATCAAACCCTCAGCATCATCCTTCTCTAAAGATATATTCTTCATCATAAAGCTTTTCTAAAAGTTTTATTGAAGCCGCCTTCAATCTCTCTAGTCAAGATCAACAGAGTCTCCACCCTGAAGTTTAATGCTTGATATACCTTGGTGGAGATCGATATTTCAAGAAAATTGCATCACAGATTGTGGCTTGGTATTGGAGATAATTATGGTGCTTGGAGAAATCTTAGTTACAAGAATGTTACTGCATACTATGACCAATGCTATCATGTTGGTCATGATGATTCTTCTTGTAAAAAGACTAAACCACCTCAGAAAATGGATCAAAATAAGAATGAACAAGAACAAAATACTTTAAAAGAGGATCAAGCACGATGTAGTATATTTCTGTCTGAGGGTAATTTTGTAAAGTGTTTTGGGTGTTTTGAGGAATTTAATGTTTAGAGTAGTTGGTAATGAGATAATTAAGTTGTGTGCTAGCAATAAATTATGATTACCCTCATTAATGAAAGTGGTTGGGGTATTTATACTTAATTATTGACCCATGGGCTTATTGGGTCGGATAGTAAAGTCGGGTCAAGTTTAAGGACCCATTAGTAATCTGGTGTGAAGTGACCAGCAACTAGCTTAGTCAGCATTTATTACATTTGTCATGTTTGGTTTTTTACAATAGTGGTTATTGTCCGAACTGCCCATCGGATTAAGTCAAGACACAACAGCTAACTGATGAAGTTTCCAAAGAATCAAAAGAGTTTAATACAATAACTGAGGAAATTCCTGTAACATATCAAAGTTCTAATATAAAAGTTCTTAGCATACATGACACACTGAAGAAGAATATAAATACTGAAGAAGAGATATCTGAAGAATAAATAATGGAAGCAATAAATTCTTTAGATGTTCACTTTTCATACCAATCTTATGATTCCAATGGACACACCACTCCGAATAAAATCAACACGGGAAGCCTCCCAAACTCGCCAACGTTCAGCAAAAGAGATGTAGATTCAAGCTTCAAAAAGGTCCTTAACAGAAAACTAAAGCTGACAAGACCAATGAATAAACAACTTACAATACAATCTCTTCCTTGCAAAGAGATAAGAAGATCTGCTAGAATAAATCTTAGATGATGAAGGCCCTGTGTTGGAATTTAAGAGGTGCTCGAAACAAAAGTACAATTAGAAGACTGAAGTCAATTATAAGCAAAGAAAATATCTCTCTTGTATGCATTCAGGAACCAATGATAGAAAGCAACAAAATAGAGTCGCCCTTTACAAAGCTAAGTTACCCAAACTTCTTTGCTAATGTGTCAAACAAAATTTGGCTATTTTGGTCTTCTGATTTATAAATAGATATAATACTAGATAATGATTAATGTATTCATACTCATATTAAACACTGTCTTCTGGAAAAACGTTTTCTATAACATATATCCATGCTAAATGCCAAAAATCAAACATAATGTATCTTTGGGAAACATTAAGAAACATACCAGAGTCAGTTAATGAATGGTTTTTAATGGGGGATTTTAATAGTGTAACATCCCCCTCTGAACAAGAAGGTTGTGTCAATTATTGTTATTAAAGTTCTTCTAACTTTAATGATGTAATCAAATATTTCTTTCTTGATGATGCGGGTATTTCTAAAACTTAATTCACTTGGACTAACAAGACAAGGTGGAAACGTTTAAATAGAGTCCTCATTAACCAGACATAGGCTGATTACTTTGCTGGAAAAAATGGTTCATTTAGCACGAACGTGCTCTGATCACACTCTTTTGTGTGTATCTTTAATTAAATACATAGATACTATAATCAAGATCTTCAAGTTCATTAATGCATGGATGTTAGATGATGAATTTCTGAGTATAGTTGAGACTAGTTAGAAGGATCAAATGAATTACTATCATTTGTACATCTTCTGGAACAAGTTAAAAAGATTGAAAAAAATCCCTGTGAATTTGGAACAAAACTCACTTTAAAAACAAATTTGACAAGGTGACCCAAACAGAAGACAATGTGAAGTTTGAAGAACTAGAGTTTATGAATTCTAATAGTCAAGAAGACAAAATTACCTTCGCCAAAGCAAACGCAGAACATCTCCTTGCCCTCTCCCAAGAAGAAGAGTATTGGAAATATAAATGTTATTCGAATTGGCTCCATAATAGTGATACAAATACAAAGTTATACCACAACTTTATAAAAAGAAAAATAAGAAAATCTAGAGTGTCTCGTATAAGCTTCACAATAAATGGTGCTATGACAATGAAACTATCAAATCATCTGCAGAAGATTATTTCAAAGGAATTATATTTTCACCTTCTTACACCTTCTTACACTGATAAAGATCAACATGATAAATATATGAATAGTATAATATTTAATTTTATTTCTAAACTTATTGATAACACTGACAATGCTTTTATGTTAGCTGAACCTACAGAACAGGAAATTTGAAGCTCAATACAAAGCTTAAACTCCGAAAGAGCTGTAGGTGTTGATGGCTTTAACGGTATATTTTTCACAACTTGCTCGCATATCATCAACCAAGATCCCAGTAATGCAATAATATCTTTCTTCAAAGGTCATACTATCCCAATGGGTATTCTAGCTACTGGAATTTTCTTAATTTCTAAAGTAGAAACTCCTTAATTCTGGAATGAATTCTGACCAATAAACCTATATACAATGCTAAATAGAATATTGTGTTAAACTGTTAAATAATATACTGTCTTTTCTACTTCCTAAACTGATTTCAGAGTTTCAGGGAGCATATGTTAAAGAAAGACTAATCCATGAGAATATCCTTATTGCAAAGGAACTAGCTCACGATATTAACGGGAAAACAATAGCTGGAAACGTAATCATAAAAGTGGATATGTCCAGGGCATTTGATAATCTCTCTCACTGCTTTATCCTGAAAGTTTTACAATGATATGGCTTTAATAACAGGGTTATTTCACTAGCGGAAGATATTATCAAATCAGTTCAAGTTTCCATACTCGTAAATAGTGAATCAGTTGGGATTTTTAAAATGAAAAGAGGTAATAGACAAGGGGACCCTTTGTCCCCTATTCTGTTTATACTTGCAGAAGAGGTTCTGTTAAGGGGACTTCATGAAATTTTCTTAAAGGATAAATTTCTTAGATTTTCAAATAGAAGTAAACTGATAATTCATATTCTTTCATTTACTGATGATCTACTGAATTTCACTAATGGTTTGCCTTCGTCTTTGGAGAAAATTGGAAATTTTTTGCAGACTTATCAAGAAGTCTCAGGTCAATCTCTAAACAAATAAAAAACTATCATTATTACTGCTTCAAGCCTGACCCAAGATAGAAGAAACTCTATGACAATCCAGAATAATTTCAGCATAAGCATTCTACCTACTACATACATTGGAGTTACTCTTAGCCCCCACAACAAAGAATCTAACTACATCCATCTGCTAGAAAAGATTAAAGACAAGATTGAATGCTCGAGTGATAAATCACTTTCATTTGGAGGAAAACTTACCTTTATCAACACTATTTTTATGTCAATTCCTCAATACTAGCTTCAAAGTTGTTGGGTCCCAAATTCAGTCATCACAAATATAAAAAGGTTATTGAACAAATTCTTGTGGGGATCATCAAATGAAGCTACTAAAATCCACTGGTCTTCTTGGAAAAAAAGTCTACAAATCATTTGGAGAAAGTGGACGGAATATAAGTAGGTTGCAAGACATTCAGAAAGCTTTCTCTAGTAAACTTCGGATAAACTTCAGAGAAAACATCTCTTTTGGGCTAGACTAATGCACAATATCTACTGTAAAGGAAACCACCCTCTGCAGATTAACTTCTCAAAAAAAGTTCCTTAACATGGAAGAGACTAGCAGAAATAAAAGAATTTGTTGAAGAAAAAATCAGGTGGAAGTTGGTGGAAGGTAAAGTCGATCTGTGGTTTGGATAATTGGTATGATAATAATCCTTTCATAAAGCTTGCTCATAACTCAAACGATAGCTGGTTTAAAGGTATTCAGGTTAGATCATTTTGGGAAAATAATAGATGGAATGTCAATAAACTACAAAGTTATCTTATTGACTCCAACATTAACCTTGTTCTAAAAACTAGCATTAAAGAAAATGTTAAAGACAGAATTGAATGGAGCTTATGGCAACTTCAATGTAAAAGATACTTTGAAGAGTATTAGACCAGCTCTGTTCAATTCATCTTTATTTAAAAAATTGTGGAATAACATAACCCCAAGGAAATGCTCTTTCCTTGCTTGGAGACTATTGACAAACAAGCTGCATATTGACTCTATAATCAAAGCTAGACATATTCAACTTTCATCTAAATGCCAGTTTTGCCTAAATAAAGAATCAAAAGACCATCTATTTGTATCATGCAACTTTTCTTGGAGTATATGGATTTATATTGCAGGAATACTTATGATTGACATAAGAAGACACGAGACTCTAAAACACCTACTTAGAACTTGTTTCTGGTCAGCTCCAGGAAAGATTCATATCCAAAAAAAAATCTCGCCTTCTCTTATTTGCTGGGCAATTTGGCAACAACGCAATAAGACGAAAATAAATAGAGATAGTTTATATTCCAGATAAACTATTAACTACATCATAAACATGTTGTCCCATCTAGACCACTCTAATCTTCTTATAAGAAATCACTGGAAACTTAATGAAAGTGAAGAAACATATCTTGGTTGTGTTAATCACATCAAATCTAAACAGAAAATCACTTACCTCAAATGGGCGCTTCGAAAGCCAGAGAGATTCAAACTAAATTCAGATGCATGTTGTTTATCATCTAGAGAATCAAGTGGAGGAATACTTATCAAAGACAACAAGGGAGTTATAATCAGTGGATATGCCAATAATTATGGAAAACTCACCCTGTTAAAAGTTGAAGCAAGGGAAATGCTCAATGAACTTCTCATCTGCAAAATCAGTGGCATAAGGGAAGTTGACATTGAGTGAGATTGTAGAATTCTTATTTCTCTTATTTCTTCTGTTAAAATCCCAAATTACTTAGCATCGATAATGGATAGAATCAAATCATGTATCACTCGTAACATGTCTGTTCATTTTATCTTTAGGGAACATAATCGAGCTGCATATTGGCTAGCTCGCTGGACGCTAAAGTGTAAAATGAAGATAAACTATAAGAACTTTATACCTCCAGCTCAACTAGAAGCAATCTCGAAACAAGAAAGCTTAGGAATATGCTATATTATAACTGGTTTATAATTGGTATTACCTCTGTTTTGCAGAACTTATGAATATGAACCTAACATCCCTTGAAGAAGATGATTCATATGGAGAAACAAACTGGAAAACGAAATGGATTGATTGAAAGATCGAAAAGAATGAAGAAACCGAACAATACTCATGAAAGCCTGCTTAAATAGTTTTTTTACTGAAGATAGAATCTCAACCAAATAGAACAATTCTCAGGATCTGGAAATCCATGAGAATTGTAACGAAATATCTTTTTTGAATGAGTAGAAATTATTTGCTTCTTCTCTGAAAGGTACCTTGGAGTCGAAAGCTTAGAGTAGACATTGGCTTACAATCTGAAAGAGAGGGAAAATTTGGCCGTTTAAATTGGTTTTAACTTTTCAATTTTTCATTTTAGTCCTCTATTTATTACATATTTCAAATTAAAGACTCGAAATTATAAAACTCATTATTTAACCCTATTAATAAAGTTTCTTTTTTAGATTAAAAAGAAAAAGTTATATAATTTAAAATTGTAGCTGAATTAATTCTAACCGAAAGACTATGAATTTCAAAATAAATAGATTATACGATATAACTTTGTAAATATAAATGATTTTATAAAGTAAACATAGACTAGGCCCCGCCAACAACAGAAGAGTTGCAAGTGGTATACGAATATGAGTTTTTTAACCATTATAAGTAGGGATGGTAATTCGGGTGTTGTCTGGTCCGATCCGGCTCAAACCCGGCCGGGTTTTTTCCGGTCCGAATATAGAGCGGATCGGATCCGGATTAAGAAATTGTAATCCGCAACCGGGCTGAGTCGGATTTGGGTTTCTAGTTTGTCTCATCCGTTCCGGCCCAAAATTACAAAAATATATAAAAACTAATATTTTTTATATATAATAATAATAATAATAATAATATATAAATAAATTAATATATTTAAAATTAATTAAAAATATTAAAATTAATGTCCGCGGGTCGTGCCGGATTGACCGACGGACACAAACGGACGGGTTCTGGTTTGAAAATACAAATCCGAGAACGGGTCGAGCCGGATTCGGATTCAAGTGTCCAAAAATAAAGTTTGGACGGACTAGCCCGAACCCGGCCCGCGGACGGCCCATTGTCATCCCTAATTATAAGAAGTGGACACAGCAGCGCAACTGAAATCCACATTAACTTGAAGCGGCGAACCATTCATTTTCATTACCTGAATCTTACCTTTGAAGAACTACTCCAGCAACTCCTCTGTCAAAGTTAACCCATCGGCTTCAGAAACATGAAGAGAATATCACCGAAAGATGAATGGAGCAGCTCACTTCTCGCCGAAAACGACGTAGAAAGACGACCAGAAGAGTAGATTTCGCTGGATGGCGGCATCATGAATTTGCAAAACAGTGGCGGAATCCGCCAGATAGTCACCATGAAGTGAATCCCGGTAGCAGCCGTCGGAATATACAGAGATTGGACTATATCACAGGTGAGGACCACCATGCTGCACAACTCGATAGTCGGTGCCGAAAACCAACCACTAACAATGACGTAAAAAACTTTGAGAAAGGACCTGAAATCAGACATCAAGGGGCTCTGCAAACTGGAAGTTAAAATGGATTAACCTAAATAACCAACACGCCTGCAAATCTGACGAAATGGAAGAACCGATAGTAGTCGAGGGAAAATCGGAAAGAGGACCGGAGGTTATGGTCATATCTGGCTAAGCATCTTGAATGTGAGGATGTTGATCTGTAAGAAGAACAAGGACGGGCTGAACGCAGACATGTCGAAAAGGGTAAACAGGACGAACCAAAACTTGGTAACTGATACCAAGCTCTTATTCTTCTCTCGGGTACAAGAGGACTTTAGAGGGGTAGAAGAAAAGGAGGAATCTGAGGATACCCAAAAAAAAAAATTATGGTGGTACCGAAAAACAAAATGGTTACTAAAACTAACTGAACTTTCGAGAAAACATTAGATTCTACCACCGACGTCATTAACGGTGGTGGTTGTCGGGCTCGATACTGGTCCCATATCATCTACGGTGGTGGTGAGAAGATAAATATTATGAGATTTTAAAATTTGTTTTTAGAAAAAAAGTTGTTTTTAGTGACAGAAAGAGAAATTATTGTAAGACATATTACAATGTGAGACACAAAATATTATACCTAAATCTAAATTAGTAGTACATATAGGGAACAAAATTGAATAGCGATATAAAAGAAATTAACACACACTATATCGAAATTAAAAAAGAAATATTTTAAAATATACAAAATGGAGACTTTCCTATAAAGACTCGTTTTACAAACCTATTATCAATAAAGGTCCAAAATAATTTACAATTTTTTACCAAAATTACCCCCGATATAGAGACGTGTTTTGAAACACATGTAACCTCTTTCTTCCTCTCCATCTATTTTTTCTGAATCTCTAACTTTCAGTTTTCTCCTCACTCTCTATCAAATTTAATTTACAACTCTGATACGGCACGACTTCGGTGAATAACTAAGATAAGATACGATTCCGATCAAGATTACAACTCCGACGAATTCAAAAACACAGTTTGATTACGACTCCGGCGAATTCAAAAACACAGTTCGATTACGACTCCGATCAGAGTATCAACTCCGATTAAGACTCCGGTCAGAGTATCAACAACGACAACAACACAGTTCGATTCCATCCATTTTAGAAACCTAAGATTTCACTGAAACGATTACGATTTAACTTCACTTGTTTCCAGTTTGTTTTTCAGTGAGAAACACTGCTTACTCGTGTGTCACTTTAACAAGACACGAGACGCTGTAGAAACTGCTTAATCAAATTATAATTTTATATACAGACACCCTTACTAAGTATTACTAAAATTTATACCTTCTTTTGTGACATTTGTATAGGTTTCATAGCTAATATTTGGCTATAATTGCAGGTTTTTATATAGGTTCTGCGTCTACGAGTGTTTTTTGGTTATAGATCTCTTTAGGTTTCGCATATATCAATGTTTCAGTGCATTGGCATTTACATAGGTTTCATAACTATCATCTTCCCCATAATTGCAGGTTTTTATAGGGTTTCACATCTATCAGTGTGTACTGCTTAACATTTAACATAGGTTTCGCATCTAGCGATGTTTTTTTGTTATGGATCTCCTTAGGTTTCACATCTATCAGTGTTTCAGTAAATATACATTAACATATGTTTCGCATCTAACACATGTGTTAACATTTTTCAAAGGTTTCGCATCTAACACATGTGTTAACATTTTTCAAAGGTTTCACATCTACCATATTTATAATGATTTCAAATTTGCATACGTTTTGCATATATCACATATCTAACTTCCAAAAACATGTTTTTACAGGTCCGGCCACTTTGCACTGTTAAAACAGATGGAAGATACAAAAGTGAGGCCATAACCTATAGAAGCAGCAAAGAAGACACCATTTTACTCACTTTTAAAGGCAGCCTATGATCTTCGAACAAAGAAGACTGCATACAAAAAGTACTGGGATGTAATTGAGCAGATAGCAATGACATATGATGACGAACAAGAATCATTTTAATTGGAGGAAAAGTTTTTATAGCTTACAAACCATGACATAAAGATCACCTTTGGTTTAAAACATAGAAATGAAAATATGCCACTACAAGCCAAGAGTTTTGAACCTAAGTTTTCAGAATTAGAAGATGAAGAAAAATCGAGGATAATAAAGAAGTATTTTTCTGATAAGACATCAAGAAAATTTGATGAAAGCCGAGCAAGACCAATCACTAAAAAACTGATAAAGGTTTGTGATTCCAACTTTCTTGTATTTTTGGACTGTTTTAATATTTGCATAGGTTTCTCATCTACTACTTCTGCTTTACTTAAAAATTTGCATAACGTTTCGCATCTATCTCTTTAATCTGCTTCACATTAAACTAGGTTTCGCATCTACAACGTTAGACCTGTTTTAAATTAAACTACATTCCGCATCCACTAATATTAATACATGTTTCGCATCTAGCTTTTTACCATTTACATAGGTTTCGCATCTATCGTCTTAACTCCCCTTTCATATTTTAATAGGTTTCGCAACTATCACTTAAATGTGTTTGACTTTAGCATAGGTGTCGCATCTATCCTTTTTAATAAATTATTTTCCTTGTTGGTAGGATGCAATAAATATAGCAGCAAAAACATCTCGACAAGAGGCAATAGAAGATGCTTTTATACTCTTTATAATGTTAGCTTGTTCTACCTTGTTTTTCTCTACATCTGGAGATGTACTAGCTTCTACTGTGGTGTATTATCTAGAACACCTTGACAAAATAAACAACTACAATTGGGTTGAAACAATCCGGGAAAAGTTGATGAATTCAATAATAGCTTGTCATGAAACCAAATCTGGAAGAGTAGTTGGTTGCGTTGCCTTTTTACTGGTTAGTATTTTTCTTTGTTCTATTTCATATATAACATTTAGTCAATAAATGGTATCTAAAGTATTGTTAATATATATCCATTCATCATGGAACACACAATATTATATCAAGATATTGAAATTGATGATAAGATACCTAGATGCTTTAAATGGCTGGGTATTAAGCGCAAAACAGATTTAGATTTGGTTGAAGACATAAAAAACATAACAAATAAACAAGTATATTTACGATATGTTTTTTATTCCTATTCTACACTTTACATATATATCTCTTTACTATAATATTTTAACAATTTTATAGATTCTCGAAGAAGAACTAAAACTAACAGAAGAAGAAGAAGAAGAAGAAGAAAAACAATTTGGAAGAGAATTCCAATTACAAGAAGAAAATAATGATACTCTTGAAGAAAATGATATTGTTCCACCAATAGATCCTGAACAAGTACACCTCAACGAATATGAAGATGGTTTGCATTATGATATGTTCCAAAAACCAGGTGCAACAGATTCTACTGATAGCGAAAAAACACTAGACCAGTACATAGTTCAACCATGTAAAAACGTTCCAAGAATTAAAAAGACTGCAACACGACAACGAAAACCAGTACAGAACGTGAAAGAGAAAACTTAACCGGTATAATGGTGAATACAACATCACAAATTCTTAGGAATCTCAAGAAACCTGAAAATACAATAGAAAAAAGATTTAAAATCAACATTTTGGACAGATTATACCATCCCAAGACAGAAAACATAAGGTTGAAAAAATACTAGCAAGACAAAAGGTAAAAATCTCATATTTTGTCATATTTACTATATATTCCGCATCTAGCACAAATAGTATCCTAATATGTTTCACATCTAACATTATGATTACTGAAGTTTTCGCATATATTTTTTAATTAATGTTTCTCATCTATCATTCTGTTTATGTTTCACATCTATCATTTCTATTTATGTTCAGCATCGATCATTTCTGTGTAGTTTTCGCATCTATCATTTATGTTTACGTTCCGTATCTATCCTTATTGTGTAGGTTCCACATCTACCATTTATATTTAGGTTATGCATCTATCATTTTGATTTGACTTGAAGGTTTCACATCTTCACATCGATTGTTCATCTTCTTATATAAAAGGTTTCGCGTCTATCTTTGATATTGCTTATTATTTTGCAAAATATCAACACAATATACCCAGCCCCAGCTACAGCCCCACACCCAGACCCAACCCAAACAACAACCCCAGCCCTAGATGCAGCCAGAGCACAAACAGACCCAGTCTCTAGGCATAACTTTGACTTAAAAACATTTGAAAAGTAGAATATACTAAAATGAAACGTCGAAGATTTCAACAACAAATTGATGAACTAAAAAAGAAACTCCAGGAAAATGAGAAGATCATTACACAAATGAAATTTGATACAAAGATGGACATCGAGGTTGACCTACAAAAGACACTTAAACTGACTATGTTGAAGACAAACATAGAAACAACTGAACAACAACCAAAAACTTATTCAAGAAGAAAGAGATTGAATGATCAAGGCCACCAATCACCAATTAAAATCAGAAAAACACCTAATACTATAGTCGAAAACCCTATTGTTTATGATGAAAACCAAGACAAAACACCTAATATTGTTGTAGAAGACAATGTTCCACCTCCACAACAAGAAAAAAGTGAAGATGATTTAGAAAAACAGGATCGTAATGTGTTGTTTCTGTTGAAGATGACCATGTAGGTGAAGTTGAGCTTCATGTTGCTGCTGCTACATCTGAGGATGCCATTGAAAACGATAATGTTACTCTAATGGATGTTGAGATTAAAAAACAAAATGATCCCCATATTAGTGTTGATATTGTTATTTCTGAACTTATTGTTGCTGTAGAAAATGAGAATTTTACTCCTATTGAAGTTAGGGTTGAGAAGCAAGGTGATGCAACTGTTAATATTGATGTTGAGTTTGAAAAGAAAGACGATCCCTCGGTTGTAAATCCTACTGAAGTTGTGTTTGAAAAGAAAGATGATCCCTCAGTTTATGTTAATGTTACAGAAGAACAAAATCCCAATACTATTATGGAAGAATATGATAAAAATACTAATGATGTTGTTCCTATTACTAAAGAATCAGTTGCTGAAGTATCCGAAGGGAAAAACAATGTAGCTGAAGTATTTAAAGGGACAAGAGTGTTGCTGAAACATCTGGTGTGACAAAGGATATTCCGGAATAATCTAAAGTGACCAAGGATGATGTTGTGGAGAAAGAGGTGATACAGATAACCTAAAATTAACAAAACATGTTTTAAAAAACTTTTGTATTTAAAGATATATGATGTTGTGTATTATCTTCTTCTTTTTGCTTAAATACTGTAAAATTATCTGTATCTATATGTTTATGTGTATCTGGTGTTTAACTGAATACTTATTTTGTATAATAGCATGTTTTGCATCTATCAAAGAAACATGTTTCGCATATATCCTTCATTATGCAATATATATACACTTGTTCCGCATCTAATGTCTAGTTTTCTGTTTTGTTAAGGAAAAGGAATCAAAAGTCCAAGAAATCCAAATGACACAAGTCAGTGACTTAGACCCAGGAATTGAGAAAGAAATCATAAGAATTGAAAAGGGTATACAAAAGAAAAAAGTAAGTGATTGAATAACTTTCCCACCTATCATATTTTTACCTGTTTTGCATCTAGCATAGTTTCACTTCTTTCTCATTTACCATAATCACAAAAGGTTTCGCATCTATTGTATTTCCATTGGTTTCACATCTATTTTATTTCCATAGGTTCCACATCTAGTTTGGTTTCACTAGTTTCTCATATATGAAAGTTACATATGTTTTGCATCTATCTGAATAACAAAGGTTTCTTATTTATTAATTATACGTGTGTTTCGCATCTATCTTGGTTTCCCTTGTTTTTTATCTATTATATTTCTGAATGTTTCGCATCTATCTCCTCTTACAGTTTTAATTGTTTCCCATTTGTGCAGAAATATTTGGATGAAGGTTCTTCATTTGACAAACAAACCAAGTAACAACTGCAATTGACATACAAGAATACTACAAATTAGAACTGATTGAAAAATGAGAAAACAATTCTGATCCAACAATATGGTCATGTCCAAATGTACCAGAATCTAATATTTTTTAGTACTTTGATGGAGATAGCATATGAAGATGAAATCGACTCTACGGTAAAAAGTTAAATTTAGATTTAGGTTGTTTCCCTTGCTTCCCAATACATATATTAACAAACTGATGGTTTCCACTTTTGACAACACAGGTAATCGACGGTTATATGTATATCAACCTTACACAACACAATTTTCAAATACCAGTTGCTAGTAGTCCAGGAGAATTTATTCCAGTAACATACTTATCTGGAAGCGTAACGGTAAGAATAATATACTTTTACAACATGTGTTAATTTATAAACATAAATGTTTCTAAATATTACTCCTCCAATGTAGCATCTGATGAACCAAAATATAGATGTAACACTATATGTTGACGATAAGTTACGAGGCATCACAGAAGGTTACATCTTCGTTCCGCTTCTAACAGAAGCTAGACCTAGGAATGTTAACCATTAGATATTATTGGTAATAGATGTTGAACATGAAAAAGCACTAAATCTAAACCCAATATCAAAACATCCAGATCGAACAAGAAAAACTGCAGAAAGATTAGTAAGTGTCTCTCTTCTATAATAATTTCATAGAACATATATATTTATCCTATGATTTATTTGTATATTTATTAAATTACAGATTGCATACCTCCAACACAAAAACATTTTACAAACAGAAAATTCAATAAAGATATATTCTCCAGTAAAAATTCTTAAACAAAGACCTGGATCACTTGATTGCGGAGTAATGGTCTGCGATTACTTCAAAGATTATGCTTTGCATGAGAAACTCGAGTTACACAAAACTTCTGATATTGCAGAAGAGCAGAAATGTTTTACATGTTTCTTAATGACATTAAGACTAACAAAATATTGGGACAATGTTTTGTAATATTTGTTTTACTTTTTTTTTATGTTTGTGAAATTGTTTTGTTGTACAGTTTGTCTACTATAAAATATATCTCAATGACAAAACTTTCTAACATTGATAGTTTTGCATCTATCTGAATGTAATTACTACGGTTTCACATCTATCTTTGGGTCTCGCATCTATCTTTGGGTTTCGCATCTGTCATTTCGTTTCGCATCTATCAAGTTTTTTTTTCTCCTTGAAACTCTTTCCCATCTTTTGGTCTAATTATTTTTCATCAAATTATCATTTACATAAGTAATATGATTTTGTAGTTAATGTACTCTACCAATCTCCCACATATAAATTTCAATTCAAAAATCAAACTAGTAGCTTTTTAATTTGATTTGATATTTACTTACATGACTTGACAGGTCTTAAATACTCATCATTGCATTAGATTAATTACAAAAGCTCGTGAATATCAACCAAAGATATTATTTATGTCAAAGCTTCTAATCTTTTCACCTTTTTAATATATTTACCTATCAAAAATTTAAATACAGCTCCCCGCATATACCAAAGGTATGAACAAGTTTATCTTTTTGTTTTTTGATGACCAAAATCAACAAGTTTATCTTTTTTGTTTTTTTATGACCAAAATCAACAAGGAGACTAAGGGTCTACTCAAACAGAGTTTGAACATGGAGACTCTGTTTTAAAATTTGTTTAAGCTTGTATTTGGTTTACTGAACTTAGCATGTATTGCACTTGTTTTATAATGAACTTAATCCTTTTATTTATTTGTTTGTATTCATATTTTAACACATACATAAAAAAAATTATGAGTTGTTTTAGCAAATGCCAAGATAATGTACTTAAATCCAGCGTTTCGATAATATATTTGATTATCCAAGGTTGTGCATCTATAAAAAAAATATTAAGTATTTGATTATCCAAGGTTCCGCATCTATCATATCAGTGTATTTGGTGTCAGTTGTTTCGCGTCTATCATAGATAATATAACTTATTGTCAAATGTTTCGCATCTATCATAAATAAAATAACTTGTAATTAAACGTTTGGCATCCAGTTCAGTAAATCTTCTAAAACTTGTTTTGCATCTAACATAGCCCATCTTTGTTGGTTATTACAGGTTTCACACCTATCAGGTGAATATATAACAAAAAGTTTCACATATATCATCCATTGAAATGTTCCTAATCTATTGTCATTATGACAAAACAGCTCAGAAAACTAAAAGTATCAAAAATTACATCCATCTTATAAAATATCTACACATGTTCGTCTGTTATGACCAGATTTACGACAACAATAACACGTTGAATAAAGAATACTTAATTCTCCTCTAGATAGAATTCTTTTCTTCTTAGGTCGTCCAGCTCTCATTTTATAACGGGAGTAAGTAGATCTGGAGAAGTTGTTGAAGTAGATGCTTGACCAAAATTAGTAAATGCAGCTATACCATATTAATATGTTTCCTTATAAGAGCTTACAAAATAGAATGGCTCAACATATTTCATAGGATCTGCATCTATATAAAATATTGAAGCTACAACATGAGACTAAGGGAAACACTCAGGTCGCCACAAACCACAAGAACAACTACGTACACTAAGATCTACAACCATAACAGGATCACAAAACACTGCATAAAAAAGAGGAGTAGACGAATGAACTATCCATGTACGATCTTCTTCCATATTAGCTTTAAACTTTTTATCAAATTCAGGACACAAATCGCTAGTATAACATTCAGCATTACCAAAATGTCTCGAAATTTGACTCATTTCTAAAACTCCAATTCTATCAATTAACTCCAATATAGGAAAACCACAAAATTATTTGACTTGATTGTTAAAAGATTCAGCTAGAGTAGATGCCAAAGAACCATACGTTTTTCCTTTTATAAAAGCACAAGCATATTTCTCAAGTAATAAATTTTGACAAAAAATTTCAATTTTTTCACCTTCCTGCTTAAGTAATTCATCCATATATTGATTAAATAAATTCTGATTAGAAGTATATGCACATCTTTTAAATAGTTTAACCATAGTATCCTTAAATTTCGTCAATGTAGCCCTTAAACAATAACTCAAATTATTCATAAGATGATAATGAAAGTATCCATAATGGCAATCTGGAAATATAACAGATACAACAGTAACAATACATAAATGACGATCACTAATAAATGTGATTTTCGGATCCAAAAAATGAGGTTTCAACATCTCTAAAAACCATAACCAATTTCAATATCTTCAGACGCAACAATACTAAATGGAACAGGGTAAATACATACAACAAATATATAGAATAAAATATAGTATAAATGACTCATTATAAGAGGTTTCGCAACTATCACTTACTGATAAAGAAATTTTTCGCATCTATTGTATATACTATAGGTGTTTCGCATCTATCTCGTTAATCATACATTACACGTGTTGCATTTATCACGTTATTTATTCAGAAGGTTTCACATCTTTTGTATTCATCTCCAAACCTGTTTTTCACACAGTTATATATAACATAGTTAAAGATAACATCTATTCCAATATAAAAAAAACATAAATAAAACTTACCATAGGTACCATATTTGGCTATACCAGATAGCAAAACCCTATTATATTTTCTCGTTAAAAAGTCTCATCAACAAATAAAACTTGATGACAAGAATTGAAACCATAGAGCAAGACCCAAATGCTACGAAACATCGCTTGAACACATTTGTTTCCAAAGAATATTCTAGTATGTATTCACTGTTTCTATTAAGAACCTTCAATGTTTTAAAATAATTCTTAATGAGTTTATAAGAAGTAGAATTATCTCCATATACAGCCCTTTTAGCTTTCTCTAAAGCAAGCCATAAAACACAGTAAGAAATATCTAAACCATAGTTTTTTTTTTAAAGATTTCATGCTTGTAGCTGTAACATCAATTCTCCTCCTCACACAATCACGTATTTCATTTCAAATCAAATTAGATGACAAATGCCTTATATTTTCTTTGCTAAAACAAGTCCCACATGTATGACTTTCGACAAAAAAAATTTATAATAAAAAAATCAGTAGACCTCTCTTGTTTAACATAAATTCTCCAATGACAACCCTTTGAATCTTTTTTCATGCAATAAACAGTTAATCTTTGTTTATTGTTATGCAAATATTTAAAAGAGAAAACTTTTTGTAAAGCCAACCGACTAACAGCTAATCTTAAACCTACTGCTCCATCTTGAAAGACCTGCCCAACGCCACTAATTGCATTAACCCAGCCAACAATAGCAAATACTTTGTGTTTGCGATTAATAACATTAACACCAGAAGTTTCACCAGTTTTTTCACAAACAATATCCTCATTTGAAACTTTAAATATACTTTTAGCAGTTTCTCTAATATTATCACCAACAACAACATCACCTTCAACTTTAATAGTAACACTTGAAACACCCAAACTATCAACAAATGAGACCAAAACAATTAAATAACTATCACAACCTAAGATAACGTTTTCTGGATCACCACAAGAGTATCTTAATTTGAATTTACCCCGAACCAATATATCATATCTACTTAAAACAAATTTAACAATATCTTCAAACTCAACAAACAAACCAAGATCACAAATTGCAAGCTCCCCATTTCGTTTAAAATTACAAATTCTACTACTAGAGATTGCGTACCTGTATTAGACAAGAGTTTCGCATCTATCATTAGTAAACAATATAAGAGTTTCGCATATATCTGTAAAAACATGTTTCGCAACACGTGTCTCATCTTCACAAATAAGAACATTATTGTTTCACATCTTCATAAATAAAAACATTAACGTTTCGCATCTAGTAAAAAGACATTTTTCATCGACCACTCCAGAAAAACCTACACGTTTTACAACTATAACTAAGTTCATAGCAAAACATTTTGCATCTTCTTCGTAAAAACCCAAAACAGTTATGCACAGACTAAAACTCATAAAAACTAACACACAAACTCAAACTCGACGAAAAACTAATAATAATGACACAAATATACTACATTATTAACGTAAAATAACAGATGAATACTAAAAGCAGGAGAAAAAAAATAGATCGACTAACCTAATACATAGAAATCTAAACTCGAGTAAACATGTTTTACTAAAACTCGAATTCTACACATATAGCAAAAAACTAATTGTGAAATCAACTTAAATACGATCAAAATCAACCAAAAACAATTAAGAATGGAAAATTACCTATGATAGTAGGTAACTGTTCAATTCACGTAGAAAAAAAATTAGGGAGAAAAGACTCAAATATGAGTGTTAAGGGTTTTATATAAGTGAGTAGGGGTATAAAAGGTATCAATGAGTCTTACATAGTAAATATTTCACAAAAATGGGTCTTTCTTGGAGAAATATGAAAATATGGGTCTTAAATGGATAATACTTTGGGTATTGGGTCTTAAATGGTACTTTACCCTATATAAAAACATAAAATTATATAATATAATAGTCAACTATCATTAAATCTACAAACATGATGAGGTTTTAAAGGATCCTCAAAACCTTGTAGCTGAGACATGTAGACAACCTCTTGTAGATTTTCATTCAGAAAAAACATTATATATATCTAGCTGTCGTATACCCCAATTTTTTGAAACATAAATAGCAAGGACAAGTTTAATTGTAGAAGACTTGATTACATGACTAAAATTTTCCCCAGAGTCAATTCAAAGGATTGATGAAAGTCTTTTGCAACAAGTCGAGCTTTGTATCTTTGTAAGGAGCCATCAGCTTCATATTTTCGTCTATGGACCCACTTGCTTCCAACAACATCCATGTTAGGATGCCGAGGAGTTAAAGACCAGATGAAGTTAGATTTTAGAGCCTGAAACTCATCAAGCATAACCTTAGCCCAGTGTAGATTAGACTTAGCTTAGTTAAAATTTATTAGCTCTTTAGGTGAATCTGGATATGTGTTAACTAAACTAGTGTAAATGTATTTTGGTTTTGAGATACCAGTTTTTACCCTCGTAGTCATAGGATGGGTATTAGTTGTAGAGGAAAAATACTAGTATTATCGGTAGGAATAAGAGTAGCAGATGTAGGGTTTTTTAAGATTGGATCTTCTGGTGAAAAATGGTGAGTTTGAAGTGTAAAGTTAGGACCATTATTTTGAACATGAGGAGATAGAACTTCTGATTGAACAGGATTTTGTAATAAACTAGATACTAAATTTTTTTGAGGGATTAAGATTTTTGAAATATTATTTGATAGGTTTGATGTGTGATATGCACGAATAGATGAAGCATATGATGTGTATGGTGACAAATGCTCAGATAAATGACAAGAATCAGGTAAAGTACCTCTTTTAGTTGAAGCAGTAGTTGTAGGTTTGCACTGATTGTATTGGCTGTAGAATGACTAACCCTTAGAGACTTAGGAAATGTGTTAAACCAGTTAGAAGTAGGTAAAAATACTAGAGATTCAGACTGTGTACTGTTGAAAAAATTGGTAGAACAAGGGAATTCCTCTTCATTAAAGACAACATGTCTTGAAATGATGAGTTTTCATGTATGTGTAATGCATTTATATCCCTTATGAGTAGCAGAGTATCTAAAAAACACACATTTGATAGAGTTAAAACTAAGTTTATGATTTTGATAGAGTCTGATGTCAGGAAAATAGGCTGAACCAAACACTTTGAGAGCTAAGTAGTCAGGTGTTCCGTGATATATTAGTTCATAGGGTGATTTATTCTCTAGAACAGAAGTTGGTAATCTATTTATAAGATAGGTAGCAGTAGAGAAAGCATCTGACAACTAAGACAGTGGAAGTTGAGACTAAGCCAACAGGGTGAGGCCACTTTCAACAATGTGCCTATGTTTCCTTTATGTCCTACCATTTTGGGCAGAAGTATAAGGACAAGACATTTTTAATTCAACCCCATAATTTTTTGTAAAAGGAAGAAAAGTTTGATACTCACCCCCTTCATCAGTTTGTAGGATTTTTATCTTTCTTTCAAACTGTTTTTCAACTAATTTTTTGAACTCTAAAAAGACAGAAAAGCGTCACTTTTTTGTTTGAGGGGATAGACCCAAGAAAAATTGTTGTAATTATCTAAAAACATAATATAATATCTAAAAATGTTTCTATTTTTAATAGGAGATGGTCCCCATAGATCAGAGTGTATAAGATCTACTAAATTTAATGCATGAGAACTTGAAATCAAAAAATGTAGTCTATAAGACTTACCTAGTTGACAAGAGTTACAAAAAGAAAGCTGTTCTTTATTAAAAGAAATGTTACATGAGTTTAGAACTTCTGACAGTACAGAAAAAGAGGAATGGCCCAATCTTTGGTGCCATCTTTGAGGTACAATCTGACTAGAATTAGATTCTACTACTAACTCAGAACTTAAGACTTTAGGAAAATCATTAACAGCCTTGTTAATGCAATACAACCCTTTCTCAGCTTTCCATGTTAGTAACACCTTCCTTGTAGTCAAGTCCTTCACCAAACAAAGTCTTTAAAGAACTTAACAAATACTTGATTTTGTGAAGTGAGCTTAGATATTGATAACAAATTTTTGTTGACAGTAGGAACATGGAGCACGTTGTTTAGGTTTAAAGGGTTATTTACACAAGTAGGAATCACAGAATTACCAACATGTTTAAGCAAGCATTTATGTCCATTTCCAACCTGAACAGAAGTCATACTTGAGTAGTTTGTTCTCTGATTTAGAAGATTAGAATTATGTGTAACGTGGTGAGTTGCACTTGAGTCTGCATACCAACCATAGTCATTGTTCGAGATCTGAGTAACAACATAAGCATTTGGATCTGATCTAGAGTGTTGGTTTTCTGCAAGAGGTGGTTGAGTAAAGGCATCTGGGTCATCACGAAGATAACAAGACAGGACAACATACCTATATTTGCCACACAACTGGCAAATTAGCTTGTTTGGAGAGTATTTGCCCCCTCTTCCTCTGTAAGTGTGATATCCCCTTCCTCTGTAGTTGTTATTTTATATCCCTTTATAATTTCTGCCTTGATCTCTATAATAGTTTCCATTACCTCTAGGTACTTGACTGTTATTAGACTGTTGTTTTTCAGTCTTATCATTAATTGTTTATAGTTAGAAACTAGGTTTACGTTAGCAACAGCTCCTTCTATACTAAAGTGTTTCTCTAGTCTGCTTTCAAATGTCAACAGAGAAGACTGTAACCCTATTCAGCTTAAGGTCTCCTTATCAGAAAGACTGACTATAATAAGAGTATAGTCTGAGTTCATGTCTGACAACACTTGAGATATTAGATCAACCATAGGAATAGGTGACCCATCAATGGCCAAATTATCAACAATGGATCTCATTTTGGCTAGGTATTCAATCATTGTAGATGGACCTTTTCTTAATCTTTGAAATTATCCTTTGAAATAATAGATCTTAGCTCTTGTTTGTGAGCCTAATAGTTCTGTTACAGCATCCCAGAGCTTCTTTGAAGGCTCATGTTCTAATAGTTGTGTTGTGATTCCGGATCAATGGTTATAAACAACCATATTGGAAGCAATTGATCCTTGGAAAGCCAGTCTTCATAGGCTATATTCTCAACCAAATTTCCATTTTCATCGGGCGGAAACTATGGTGGACGAGGACTTTCTCCAGAGATGTGACCAAACAATTTGTTTCCTTTAATAACAGGAATGATCACCACCTTCCACAATAGGTAATTTGTTCTATCTAGCTTGATATTGTTGCTAGAGTTACTTATATCCACCATTTGACTCTTGTTATTTGTGAAAATCTCAGGTAATGAACAGCCATATGTTGTTGTGTCTGATCTAATTGACGAAGAATTGGTATTAGCCATTGTTGGCTTTGATACCACGAAAGAGTTCAAGAAGAACTTGAGAGAGAGAGAGAGAATTGGAGAAAGCATAAAATATTGTAATCTCTTTATTTCTTGTTTTTTCTTTGCAAATGTAAATATCTCTATTTATATATGATACAAAATTTGTTACAGTATTGTTAGTATAACAGTAATACTAACGGAAGTAGTTTTGGGACTAGCTACTTAGTACTTGGGCTAACTAATAGCAAGACCCAACCCATGTATTTGACCCGTTTTATACAACCAATTAGGTCGAGACCAACAACAAATATTTTTACTCTATATCATTTTTATCTGTTTTTCAGGGTTAACTCTAACAAACCTTAGAGGGGTTGAAGAAAAAGATGAATCTGGTGATACCGAAAAAGAAGAAGATTGTAGTGGTACCGAAAAACAAATTGAATACTAAAACTAACTGAACTTCCGAAAAAACATTGGAATCTACCACCACCATTAAACATCGGTGGTTGCCGGACTCGATATTGGTCACGTATAATATACGGTGATGGTAGAAAGATAAACATTATGAGATTTTGAAATTTGTTTTTAGAAAAAAAAAAGAGTTGTCTTTATTTTTTTGGCAAGTAATGAATTTTAGTACTAAATTAAGAGAAATTACAATGTTTTGAATCAAATTGAAAAATAAAGCAAATAATAGGGACTATAGAGCAAAGTAGCAGGCGCCTAAAAATTTGAATTTATCTTCTTCCCCAGAGCGACGTCTTCGATTCCAAAACTTTAATCATGTGACATATCCCTGGTGAGGATAAAAGTAGCCTGAGGGTAGGCTGGTAATTTCAAGTGGAGTTTTAAGGCGGCGTGAGGGTGTTTCAGGGTGGTGTGAAGGTGTTTCAAGATATTTCAAGGTAGAGAGAGAATTGAGCATCTTGGCAGCAGTAAATTTTTGTTACCCATAGTTAATGCTGGTGGTTGGGTATTTATAGTGTGTAATTTGGGCCCTTATGGGCTTTCGGGTCAAGTTTAATGGACCCGGGTCATGTTCAAAGACCCATGAATTTCAAGCAGATGGGCAGGTAGCTTAGTCAGATAGTGTTTAGGTTTTTTAGTACTTTAGTCATAGTTCGAACTGCTTTAGACTTGCAGTGTTCGAAGTCATCTGTCCGGTTCAAAAGTCCTATCCGTATTAAGCTATTGGAGTCTGTCCGGTTCACGGAGAGATTTACTTTGGGCTGCCCTTCCGGGGAGCACTTCGAATTCGGACTCATCAGGAGCCCCTTTTTTAGGTATTTGAACAAGTATCCTTGTCAAAGAACTGAAAAACAGTCTGATTCAGGAAGTGGTTTATCAATTCGGAGAGAGTTGAGGACAGAACCGGACAGACCAAACGTTACGAATTCCAAACGGTTCTTGTCAGAGTTAGTGGGACACGTGTCACTCTCTCGTTGGTTACTTTAGCCGTTTTTTCACCTTGAAAGTTGCACCACTTTCTCGAACAAGTTACCTCTTTTAAATGCCATAAATGACATCAGCGCCGTCTTTTAATTATTGTCCAACTTTTCGGATTCTCCTAGGAATCAAACCCGTTTTTCACATTTACTATAAATTCTTTTCACTTTTCACAGTTTCATTATCTCTTTCACTCTGCCATTTCACCCAAAGCTTTATCTCTCTAAAACTTCGAAATTTCCTTAGTTGTTTATGTTCACAGCAAGAACAGCACTGATCAAGGGCGGTTGGCTTAACCTCTCAGAATTGGAGAAAGCTCAAAGAGTTGAAAAAGAAAAAAGACTTGCAGCAGGGCTTCCAGCGTCGCCTGTCGAGAAACCAGCCCCTTTCGAAGAATCTGACAGAGGTTCATCTTCTTCTAAAGGTACAAAACCTAGAAAACTCTTTCAATCAACACTCTCTCCCATTGTATCTGGCTCTTCAGTCCAAGAGCCGATTCCTATTGTCGAATCGGGGGTCACTGTCACCAGTGTTAGGAAGAAATCCTCTTTCATTGCTATGGGGTCTGATTCTAACCACTCCCCAGACAAATTAATCATGAAAAGGCCGAGTAGGTTGGTTAAAGGACTTCCTTCTAAAAGCACACCCTCAAAATCGGGGGCAAAAAATAGTGAATCAGGGTCCGGGGCAACTATTAGGACTCTCCGGGAAAGGCCGGCCGGTCCGGGGGCTAGCAGTCCACTACCTCCCAAAGAAACTTCAACCTCAAAAACTCAAACTGAGGTGATAAGTCGAAAAAATTCGGAGAGCCAACAATCCGGTGGATTAGCTGTGCCAAGCTTCATCCCTCCCCGGGCTGTTTCTACAGAAGCTCCCCCAACAATAATAGAGGAGAGGATGGAAGACTCCACAGAGGAGGTTAGATTTGAGTCCGAGTCCTCCGGACAGGCTGAAACTGCTATCGTTGTTGCCAAGAAGGGCAAAGAAGACTTGTATCTGAGGCGTCCGGACCTGCCGGAGAGCCTCGAAGGGAGAGTAGGGCCATGTTTTCACAAGGTGGAGTTCAAGTATCTTTCATCTCTGCTAAAGACCAAGTATGCGTTCATCCATACTAAATATCTGGGACGACTGCGTACTAAGTGGGGGATCCCTGAGAACGTAAAGATTCGAATTCCCATCGATCCAGAGACCTCGATGGACTGCAAAAGAAATGAGATAGTCTTCTTTACGGAGCTATTCAACTGGGGACTTAGGTTCCCACTGGATCCAGAAATAGTACGCTATTTTCAATTGGTCAAGCTATGTCCATCACAGCTAAGCCCTAACGGCTGGTACACCTTGATGTCATGTATTATGGCGTCTAGGCTATCCGGAATCCCTCTTCCAATGGAAGAGTTTGCAGTTGTGGAAAATTTGTGCAAACACCATCAGTTCCCCTTCTACCATTTCAACATGGGGAACGATCTTAAAGCTGTTGACGATCTCCTGGAGTCGGAGAGCAAGTGGAGGAGACAGTTCCTGTTTGTCAGTGGCTCATGGGAAAATGGCAAGAAAATCAAAACCGGGGAGAATCCTAGCCTTCTTCGAAGTAGATGGAGAAGCGATCGTAAGTTTTTATTCTAAGTTTCTGTTCGAAATTTTCTTTTCTTTAAGTTTATACTAATCAGTTTTTCTTTTGTTTTATCAGAGCTGCCAAAGGAGTTCGGGGACTATCTGAAGGCCGGACAGGTCACCTGTGGCAAAATCAACGCTTGGGCCGCAGAAAACTGGGAGAACCGGTTTCATAAAGCCTTTACTGCTGGGAACCTAGCGAGGTCTCACCTGTGGAACACCACAGGTCGAAGAGACTTAACCTGGGAGGAGTTCTCCACCCCACCTGATGAAGATGTTGTGCTGAGAAGGTCTCACGAACTGGATGGGACCCTCTTCCTTCCTGCCCGGGACAAAGCCCCAAGTAAAATGAAGGGCAAGAAGAAGAAAGGCAGGAAAGCGGTAGAGGATACTGAGAAAGAGGCCCCAATGGATTCAGAGGTGCCAGCCCAGGCTCAAGTTGATGCAAACCTTCTACAAGTGGTAGAACAGGAGAGCGAGAAACAAGGAGTGAATCCCCCAAAACCGTCAAGGGCTTCGAAACGGGCTCGTAAGCAAGCAAGTGACAGTGCTGGCAGGGAAGTCAAAAAGAAAAAGACTTCCCAAGGAGAAGAGCTCGCTCTCCGGGATCCGGAGCCCATTTTCCCAACCGACCCGACGTTAGCCGAAGAGATCCCAGGGAATCTTAATGAAGGGATTCCAATGGAATTCCATACTGATGAGGTCGAAAGGGGAGAGATTAACATGGATGAAGTGGACGTCACCGGTCTTGGTGAACTAGGTGATTATTTCCTTGGCCTGTCCAGAGATGAATTCGCAGGGCCATATGTTCCCCCAAGTAGTTCCAACACAGTGAACTTCAATGGTAAGACTTTTATGGTTTCCAGTGAGAGGGACATCATAGCCCATTCTCTCCTTAGCAACGTGCAGCCAGTACTTACTTTGGAAAGGCAAGTCCGAAGTCAGGCAACCACCATCAAAGCCCTCAAGTCTGAGAAAGAGAAGTTGTCCGATGACCTCAGGACTGCTGCTACTAAGGTTGATTTGCTTAAGAAGTCGAACGAACAGCTAAAGAAGAATCACAATGAAAGCAGCACAAAAGTTGCTTCTTTAGAAGATACCGTAAAAGATCTCCGGGCTAAGCTGTCCGGACTGGAGAAGGACTTGACAGCCTCAAGAGGGGAGACTGCAGCAAAGGAGAAGCTTGTCACCAATCTGACCACTGACAAACTTGCCTTAGAGAATGCAGTGAATCAGGCTGTTGAAGAGAAAGCTGCTTTGGTGAAGGATCAGGAGGCCATGATCAAGGCCAAAATCAATGCTTATGCCAGGGAGATGATACGGAGTGAAGAATTAATGATCGAAAATGTGAAGTCCGATATGGTCCTCCTGTTTCACGAGAAGTTCCCGAAGAGGAGACTAGGGGACTTATGGCGCTATGTGGATGACGATGATCTCCCATACTGGACCATGGTTGATGAAGGGTACACCGATGTGTCCTCGTCTGGTGACGAAGAGGAAACCGGGGAGAGCCCAGGTGAGGAGGAGATTGACCCTAAAGGTAAGAAGATTGTTGAGGAGAGGAGCGACATCAAAGGCAAGAAAGCAGATGAGGGTGAGCCATCTTCAAAGGCTCAACCTTAATTTATAATTTGTTTTGTTTATCTTTTGTTTTGAACTAAAGTCCTTGGAAGGCCAAGGCACCTTTGTTGTGATGGTGTCCGTATTATTCGGACAGATTTTTGTACTGTGCCCAAACATGTTCAAAAAGTCCTTGGAAGGCCAAGGCAACTTTAAGTTGTTGAATGAATGCTTTTATTTTACTCAACCATCTTCTTCTTTTATTATTTGTCTCACTTTAGACAGCTAGAATTTAAGTAGCTTTGAGTTATTGTATTGAGAGTGTTTAGTTTCTCTGGCTAGAATTTAAGTAGCCTTTAGTCCTTTCAGTCCGGGTAGTATGACAAACAACAAAATTTTGCAAAAACTTAGAAAATTATTGAAGAAAGCATCAAGTTTTATTGAAAGCTCTCCGTGGCGCCGAAGAGAGGAAGTGGTATGCCCCCAAATATTTACATGGATGTTTAAACAGGTAAATATTTACATAAGCTTTACTCCAAGTACATTTGAAGGTGTTCAATATTCCAAGGGTGAGTTAAAACCCTGCCATCTTTGTCTTCCAACCAGTATGTCCCAGGCTTGATTCTTTCAACCACAGTATACGGACCCTCCCAAGTTGGGGCCAGCTTTTCGAAGAGCTTTTCCTTGGTTTGTAAGAAAACTTTTCTCAATACTTTATCTCCTGGTTGAAAATCCCTTCTTTTAACTTTAGAAGCAAACCTGCTTCTCATCAAGCCTTGATAGTGTGCCATTCTAAGATGAGCTTTTACCCGCCTTTCTTCAATTAAATCATGTTGATTTCTAATTGTCATCTCATTAGCCTGTCCGGAGAAGTTATGAACACAAAAGGAGGGGAGTGTCTTCTCTATGGGAGCTATGGCATCCATCCCATAAACCAAGGCAAAGGGGGATTCTTGTGTTGCAGCCCCAGGTGTTGTCCGGTAGGCCCACAGGACTTCTTGTAGATAACTAGGCCACTTCCCAGCAGCCCTTTCTAAGTTTTTCTTTAAGCCGGACAGTATTGTTCTATTAGCCACCTCAACTTGCCCATTGGCCTGTGGGTGGAAAGGTGAAGAAAAACAGTGCTGAATACCCCTTGAGGCACAGAAGCTCTCCATCTCTCTATTATCAAACTGTGGCACATTGTTTGTTGTTATTTTCTGGGGGACACCAAATCTGCAACATATGTTGGACAGAATGAATTTTATAACAGCTTTTGATGTTGTCCCTGCCAAGGGGGCTGCTTCTATCCACTTCGAGAAGTAGTCAATGGCTACAATTATGGTTTTTCGCCATCCGGACGCCACAGGGAGAGGCCCAACTAAGTCCAATCCCCATCGAGCAAAAGGGATGGGCTCAGAAATTGATTCCAAAGGAATGGCTGGTACATGAATTTCATTGTTGTACCTCTGACATGGGTCACATCTCCTTACCAGTTCCTTAGCATCTTTCATAATTGATGGCCAATAATATCCGGAGAGAAGCACTCTTCTTGTCAAAGCTCTAAATCCACAATGGGCTGATCCCTCACCATCATGCAATTCAGAGAGAACCATTTGTGACTCATGATCCCCTAAACAGCGTAGGAGAGGTTTGCTATAGGACTTTTTGTACAAGACTTCTCTAATCATAATGAAACCACGAGTCCTGTGTTTCAATGTTCTGGCTTGTGATTTATCCAAGGGCATGATGCCATCGGACAGATATTTCATTAGAGGAGACCTCCAGTCTTGAGGCCGGTTTACTTGTATTTCAAAGACTTCCTCTTTTTCACCTTCATCAAGTTGAATAGAAGGGCTTTCAAGCACATGGATCCATGGGTAGGACTCCGTATATGCTATCGTTGCCAATGAGTCTGCTAACTCATTCTCTGCCCGGGGGATGTGCTCATAGACAACAGCTTTAAACTTTAACGCTTCATTTTTAAGGAGGAGCAAGTATTTGATCAATTGCTCCTTTCTGGCCTCTGACGGGCCTAGAGCATGGTGGACAAGCAATTGGGAGTCACTTAGTAGCTTGACCCTTTTTGCTCCACAAATGTATGCCAATTTTAACCCAGCTATAGCTGCTTCGTATTCGGACTCATTATTGGATGCCCTGAAAGCAAAACAAATAGCTTGGAACATATTGTCCCCATAGGGGGAAGTGAGACATATTCCTGCCCCAGATCCCATGGTACTGGATCCTCCGTCTGTTCGGACAATCCACACTTTTTTGTCTTTTGAATCAGCAGGTTGTTCTGAATCCCTATCAGAATGGAACTCAACTAGAAAGTCAGCCACAGCTTGAGCTTTTACTGCTGTCCGGGGAGCGAAGTGTATGTCGAAGTCCCCCAACTCTACTGACCACTTTGTCATTCTGCTCGAAATGTCTGCTTTTTGAAGGACATTCTTTAAAGGGAAAGATGTCCGGACAATGATAGGATGAGCCTGGAAGTAGGGCCTCATTTTTCTTGCAGCTATCACCAAGGCCAAAGCTAGTTTTTCAAGTTTCAAGTAGCGTCTCTCAGCATCAATCAAGCTTTTGCTGATGTAGTACACTGGGTGAGGATACCCATCGACCTCCCTTACTAACACAGCACTGATGGCACAACTTGAAACAGCCAGATATACAAAAAGAGTCTCCTCATCGACTGGTTTAAACAAGGTCTTGGGAGAGGACAGATGCTTCTTGATTTCATTAAATGCCTCATCACACTGTGGTGTCCATTCAAACCCCTTTGCACCCTTCAAGGTTTGAAAGAATGGAGCACATCTGTCCGAAGACCTGGAGATGAATCTGTTCAAAGCTGCCAACCTCCCCGTTAATCGCTGTACTTCTTTAATGTTTCGAGGAGGCTCCATTTGGAACAAAGCATTGAGTTGGTCCGGGTCGGGTTGTATTCCATGCTCACTTATGATATACCCTAAGAACTTCCCGGACTGCACTCCGAACACACACTTTTCAGGGTTTAATTTTAAATTCACTTTGGCCAAGTTGGCAAAAGTCTCTTGGAGGTCGGACAAGTGCAACTGCTCATCTACGCTTTTCACCATCATATCGTCAATGTAAACCTCCATATTTCTTCCAATTTGATCAGCAAATGCCTTATTGACCAACCTTTGATAAGTAGCCCCAGCATTTTTCAAACCAAAGGGCATCACCTTGTAGCAGTGTAAACCTCTATCAGTGACAAAAGTGGTATGCTCTTGATCTTTTGGATCCACCTGGATCTGATTGTACCCGGAGAATGCATCCATGAAGGAGAGTAGCTTGTTCCCTGAAGTAGAGTCTACTAACTGATCTATCCGGGGAACCGGATACAAGTCTTTTGGGCAAGCTCGATTGAGGTCTGTGAAGTCAATGCACATACGCCATTTACCATTCTTCTTTTTTACCAAGACAGGATTGGAAGTCCACAAAGGGTACTGAGATTCTTTAATGTGCCCCATCTTTGTGAGTCTGTCAACCTCTTGTACAATGGCATCAGTCTTTTCTTTTGAGAAAGCTCTCCTTTTCTGTACCACCGGTGCCACATCCCTCCGGACTGACAGGTGATGGGAAATCACCTCCGATGGAACTCCAGTAACATCAGCATTGCACCAAGCAAAAACATGCTGATGGTCTTTCAAGAATTTCAACATTCCTTCTTTCAACGTCGATGGCATTTTGGATCCTATCTTTACACTTTTTCCTTCTTCCAGGCAGTGTGTTTCAACCTCCTCAACTGGGATCAACACTCTGGGGGTCTCTCTGGGGTCATCAATTTCACCCTCACCCCTAGAAAGGCCCTCAAACTGCTATTGGTCATTTATACGGACTGCCCCCAGTGTTCGTGGAGCCAAGGCAGTGGCATAACATTCTCTTGCAACGTTTTGGCTGCTTCGGACAACCCCAACCTGCCCCTGAACAACATATTTCAGACACTGATGGACTGTCGAAGCCACTGCATGCATCCTAGAGAGCCAAGATCTCCCTAGAATAGCATTATAACAGGTGGGACAATCCACCACAATGAAGAGTATTCTAACCATTTTCTTGAAAGGGCCCCTGCCCAACAACACTTCTTCTTCAAACTCCCCGATCACATCGGCTGAGCTGCCCGTGAAGCCCACGATTGATCTGTCCGACTTTTGTATCACAGCTGGATTCCTCATTTTCTTATAAGTGTTTAGAAAAAGGATATTGGCAGAGCTTCCAGTATCCACCAAGATTCGCCTTATCTCATTGCCCCCTATAGATGCTCCTATGACAACAGGATCCTCATGAGGGCCAGCAATATCTCTCAAATCATCCTCATCGAAAACTATGAATGGGAATGAGTTTGGAGATTGATAGGATGTCATGCCTCCTTCTAGCTGGGAGGCCAAATTATGAACATGTCTTTTTCTTGAAGAGGTGGTAGGAGCTGTCATAGTGTCCCCTCCGAAGATTGTCAGTGACTCGAAGAATTTAATGAGTCCGGAGACTGATCTAGAACGCTCCTCAATAGTACCCACTCTGTTTCTGGTTGGATCAGGATCCAAGTACTCAGACTCCACATCGAACCTTTCAATTATTACCATAGCCCCTTCCGGGGCGACGTTGCTTGGACCAACCCTATGAGTGTTGTCAGGCCTGTTGCCTCCTCTCCTTTTAACGTATGCACCCAACTTTCCTCTTTCAATCAAGTTTTGTACCTCTTGTTTCAACGCTATGCAATCATCGGTGGTATGGCCAATATCATTATGGTATTGGCAAAATGAATTATTTCGATGCTCTCTGGGAGACTACAAGGTTGCCGGTCTCCGGTAGTGTACTTCATCTTTTGTTTTCTCGAAAATGGTTGCCACACTTTCTTTGAGCTCTGCAAACCACTCCGGTTGGACCCACGGTCCTCTTTTGTTTCTAGACTGTTGACTTTGTGCAGGGGCAGCTGGTTGAGACTGAGCCTTTCCCCTTCCATGCCCCTGTCCGGTTTCTCTTGCTTTGTTCCCGGACTGGTTTTGATTTGGAGTTGGTGCCACCGGGGTGGATCTCACTTGTCTGTGCACCCTGGTCTTTTTCGTTTCATCAACATTTATCTGCTTGCCAACTTGGTTCAGCAATCTTCCCCAGGTCATGGCTTTCTTCCTGGTCACCGAATTGGCCAGGTTGCCTGGGTTCAAACCTTGTCTCAGGGATGCTATTGCTACCTGTTCAAAGCAATCAGCCAACCCATTCTTTGTGTTTACAAAACGACTTATGTACTCCTTTAACGACTCATTTGGCTCTTGGGCACAATGGATTATTGTGTCTCCATTGCCCTTCGGCTCCTTACTTCCCACAAACTGCCTTCGAAAGGCCACCCAAAAAGTATCAAAGTCTTTAATACAACCCTGAGGCAGGCTATTGTACCATTTCAGAGCACTCCCCGTAAATGATTGGGAGAATGCACTACAGAGTAGTTTATCATCATCATCAAAGTTCATCATGAAGTTCTTGAATTGCTCCAGATGATTGTCCGGATCAGTACTGCCATCATACTTCTCCATCTTGGTGCTGTCAAACCTCTTGGGGAGGTTTCCGGATAGGATTTTAGAAGACAGTGGAGACTGCCTCCAATTCCTCCCACGACTGAACACGGTATCCTCACTAGGAGTTGCAAAGATACCTGGCTCATCATGGAAGGCAAAAGGATCCATCAGCATCTTGTCCGTATACCTCCGGTGGTGAGATGACCCTTTTCCTATATGCCTCTTCATTCTTCCATGGTGATCTCTTTTTCTGGAATACTTCTTAACTTGATTTTGTTTCTTCTTGGTTCGTCCCTCATCACTGCTAGAGGACAAGGACTTTTCATTCCCCTCACTGTCCGAAGAGCTGTCCGAAGACTCTGAACTCGAGTCAGAACTCTCCACAGGCTTGGACCGGTGAGATTTTTTAGAGCTGGCATGCGTCTTCTTAGTGCTCTCATGAGTTTTGGAAACCCCATGCTCTCTTGGGTTATCGGTGTGGTGAGCAGCTGATGCTTTGGATTTCTCTTTCACGCCCATCTTGGCTTTTTCAGCCCTCAGAGCTTCTATCTCAAGTTTTAACCTGTCGCGCTCTTGGACAGTATACTCATCATTCTCTTCCACCACTTCGAGCAAAGGTGGTGGAAGCTCTGGATTATCCGGATTCATTCGGACAGAATTTCTTTACTTGGTTTCGAATACTGGATTCAGGCACCGTCGCCTCCCACTGTGGTCGCCAATTTGGTGAGGATAAAAGTAGCCTGAGGGTAGGCTGGTAATTTCAAGTGGAGTTTTAAGGCGGCGTGAGGGTGTTTCAGGGTGGTGTGAAGGTGTTTCAAGATATTTCAAGGTGGAGAGAGAATTGAGCAGCTTGGCAGCAGTAAATTTTTGTTACCCATAGTTAATGCTGGTGGTTGGGTATTTATAGTGTGTAATTTGGGCCCTTATGGGCTTTCGGGTCAAGTTTAATGGACCCGGGTCATGTTCAAAGACCCATGAATTTCAAGCAGATGGGCAGGTAGCTTAGTCAGATAGTGTTTAGGTTTTTTAGTACTTTAGTCATAGTTCGAACTGCTTTAGACTTGCAGTGTTCGAAGTCATCTGTCCGGTTCAAAAGTCCTGTCCGTATTAAGCTATTGGAGTCTGTCCGGTTCACGGAGAGATTTACTTTGGGCTGCCCTTCCGGGGAGCACTTCGAATTCGGACTCATCAATCCCAACCCTAAACTCTCCAGCAAAGTCAAATATCGGAGTTCGTCAGGAGGGATGACAAATTGAATGATCTTCTTTGATTTGATCACAGTTTTGGCAATCCAATCAGCACACTGATTTTTGAAGACGAAAAATATGTCTGATCGACATCTTAGAATGGATTAAGGATCTGCAGATCTCCATTGAATCATTCGGGTACCAAGCTTCGTTCCTATTAGAAATTAGGTTTATAAGAATCAAGTTATCAGATTCTACATCAACGTCAGTCCATTAATTTTGCTTGCATTTTATCAGGGCACTAATTTCGGCGAAGAGGGGATTCAATTTGCCCAAAAGAGATCCAGAACCCAGAAGAACATCACCCTCATAATTGTGAATCAAAACCCCAGTACTGGATTCACCAAACTTGTTACACGAACCGTCGACATTGAGCTTCATCCTCCCAGGATTAGGGGCAATCCATCTCAGGTATCTTGGAGCTTCTCTACTGTTTTTTGTTGAGTTACAGCCTAGAGATACACCAGCATGAAAAGCATTAGACCATTGTTTGTATGATATCATATTAGCCAAATCCATACTTTTAATAATGTGAATGATTCTGTCAATAGCCTTCTTGACAATATCAGGAGATCCATCAAACTTAGACTAGTTTCTGTTTCTCCAGATAACCCAGCATATAACTTGAGGAATGATGTGAGTTATATGTCTTTTGCCTTTAGAAAACCAAAACCAGGAATGCAAAACATGAGTCGAACCATGTGTCTTCTAATATTTATCTTGAAAATGCTACTAAAATAGTTCTAAAGGGGCCAAGCAAAGCAACAACTGATAAAGAGATGGTTTTTATCTTTACAGTTGTTACAGAATTGGCACTTAGAAGCCATACTAGTATGCCTTTTCATAATGATATTATCAATGGGAATGTAACTTTTTATAAGTTTCCAATTTAAGAATGAGTATTTTTTAGGTATAAAAGGATTCCGGATTCTGGAAAAAAGGCCTGACTTAGTATAAGTATTTCTGATACTTTCCCAAGTAGCCTTAGTATCAAACTCTTGGTTATTCGAAGGCTTCCATATGATTTTGTCAGGTTTAGAAGTATCAATTTTATAATTTGAAATGTGGTTTACTCTATCATTAGGTAAAATATTGTGTAAAACATTGTAATCCCAGCTATTATTTTTCCAAAAAAATGTTTACACTAGCATTTAGATACCAGCTATAAGAGTTAGGATCACTTATCATAGGAGGTTTGTCATGCCAGTCTTCTAGCCAAAAGTCCATACAGCATTGTCATAGCCTCCATTTATTGTTCTTTTCAGCAGTTTTTTTTTATTGCATGAAGTCTCTTACATACAGTTGAGTCAGTGGTTTTGCATTTAGCTCTAAGAGCATGAGAATCGTTACAGTAAGTCTTGTGCATCATTGAGGCCCAAAAGCTGTTATTTTTCCTGAAAATATACCACACTTTATGAGAGAAAGCTACTTGAATATCATATAGACTCTTAATGTTTAAGTCACCCTCAGCATAAGGTTTACAAATCTTATTCCAGGTAGACCAGTGAATGGCTTTAACATTATAGTTTGATTTCCACAGAAATTTGTTAAAATAGCCCTCAATTTTCTTGATGACATTATTGGGAACAAAGGTGTTTTGCATCCAATAGTATATAATTGCCATTAAAACATAAGTGATTAAGGTCAACATGCCCCCAAAAGATAAGTTCTTAAGGTCCCAATCCATAATTCTATCCTGAATTTTGTCAAGAAGAGTATGAAAAAACTTCCCTTTATTGTTTCTTGCAATAGTTATCCCCAGGTATTTGAATGGTAGAGTGTCATTATTAAAGCCAGCTTGAATCTTGATGTTGTTTGTAATTGATTGATTGACTCTTCTGGATATAATCAGCTTCATTTTATCTTTGTTAACAGATTGGCCAGAGATAAGTTGATACTTATCCAGCAGATTGCTAAGCAAATCAATGGAACTAGTCTTGCAGTTTGTGAAGATCAAGACATCATCTGCAAAGGCTAGACAGGGCACCAAGAAGTTAGATCTAGAAACATAGAGAAGAGTTTTATTATTTTCAAAAAGGCTGTAAATCCCTCTGAGCAAAACCTCCTCAGCAAGGATAAACAGGCTAGGAGACAAAATGTCTCCTTGTCTAAGACCTTTATTTTGTTTAAAGTAGCTATTGATAGATCCATTCATAAGAACAGAAATATGAACATTTGTAATCATTTTCTTTATTAAATCAATACAATGATCTAAGAAACCAAAGCATGCTAGAACTTTTGGGATGAATGCAGGAGATAACTTATCAAATGCTTTAGACATATCTAGTCGAATGATTGCATTTCCTGTTTTATGCTTTCTATCAATGTCATGAATCAATTATTTAATGATTAAGATGTTGTCATGGATAAGACTGCCTTTGACAAAGGCTCCCTGCATCTTAGAGATAATGTTAGGCTATATATTTGATAATCTAGAGTTAGTGAGGTTTGAAAAAAATCTATTAAAGATAGTACAAAGACTTATCGGTCTGAAGTTATTCAGTCAGTTGGATTAAGACTTTTATGGACAAGGCACAGACCAGTAACAAACATACCCCTAGGTATGTTGTTGCCAGAAAGATAATAGTTAAAAGCATTGCAGAGATCCACATTAATAATTGACCAGCAAGATTTGAAGAAGAAGATATTAAAACCATCAAGCCCTGCAGCACTATCAGTTTTCATTTTGGATATTATACTCCAAACTTCATCTTTATTGGTTTGACTGATAATGTAGCTATTGTCATCCTCTTTAACAAGGTTTGGGATATTGCTAAAGATCTCATCTTGCATTAAGAAGGCTTCCTCATTTCTGTTAGTGTAAGAGTTAGCAGATAACATAGATTTGAAATAACACACAGTAGAATTAAATATATCAGTAGGATTGTCAAGCCAAATCCCTTTGTCTTTGATCCCCTTAATGGTGTTACGTCTTCTTTTCTTAGTGACATACGTATGGTAGAGCTTGGTGTTACCATCACCATCTCTAAGCCAACCATTATAACATTTTTTATGCCAAAAACTCTCTTCATTTCTGAGAGCTTTCAAGTACAAGCTATTAGCTTTTGAAAGGTCAGATTTAGAAGTATTGCTATTAGTTTCAAGATGAATATTTTTCATTCTCTTAACAGCCTCAGCAGTCTCCTCCACCTTACTGAAAATATTGCCAAAAGTATTAGCATTCCATTTCTTTAAGCAGTATTTAAGCCTCCTCAACTTGTACCAAAAGACCTGACCCTTATTACCCTTGCAAGCCAAGTTCCAATTCTGCTTGACAGAGCTCAAAAAACTATCATCATTAGTCCAAACATTAACAAATTTGAAGCTTTTCTTCAAATTGATATAATTAGAGATATAGTTTGATTGAATTAAAAAGGGGGCATGGTCAGAACAAGTTCTGACCATGTGATAAACCTGGGTTTCCTTGAAAGTGTTGATCCACAACTCATTTGCCAAGGTTTTGTCCAATCTTTTCCAACGAGTACCTCTATTCCAAGTGTATCTCGAGCTAATGTATCATACATCTTTAAGATTACACTGCTTTATAGCCTCATTGAAGTCATTAGTACTAGCGTGATCATAAGTTGAACAGCCAATATGATCCTCAGAACACGTAATGACATTAAAGTCTCCAGTAATGATCCAAGGGACATCATCAGAGGCAACCATTCGCATTTGATTCCAGAGATCCACTCTAAGCAAACGTTGACTCTTAGTGTAGACAACATAAAAATTGAAAATAGTAATACAACCAGGATAAGAGACAGCCATGTGAAGAAGCTGATCATGATCATTAAGGATGCTAACTTCAACATCTTTATTCCAAAAGATCCAAACCTTATTTGAGCAGTTTGAATAAAAAAATTTAAGCCAAGAACACTAGACACACCATCCAATTTGCTAGAATCAGCCATGGGCTCTTGGATGGACAAATTTTTTGATTTGTTTTCTTTGATAATTGAAGGGAGCCTTCTCAAAGTAGGCTTATTATTCAGGCCTCTTGCATTCCAGTTAGTTATCTTTATCATTGTCAGATAGAGATTTTTGTTTCGATTTTTCTCATTTCTTGGATAGAGAATTGATGGTGAACTTCTTGGATTTCCTTCTTTTCAATTCAGATTTTAGCTTTCCACTGATGATGGTGCCAAAGTCGTTATTGAAGGAAAGGTTTCTATGGGAGTTTTCACTGCTTCCCATGTTTTCAATCATATCATTTTCTTCAAACTGGAGGTTGCTTTGAGAAAAATCTTGATCAATCCTATGCAATGCTTCTATGACTTCCATATTATTTTCAACAAGATCATTGTTTTGACCACATTCAGCAGCACTTTTATCTTTTGTCTCAAAATCTTTATCCTTGACTGTTATAACTGACTTTAACTTTCTTCTATAAACTTTACTAAAAGTTTGGATGTTACTAGAGTTATTAAGAGACGTTCTTGGCTCCTCCAGAGTTTCTTCTTTCTCAGTTACAACTTTGTCATTATCTTCATTTATTAGCTCTTCTTAACACATCATTGCTAGTATCATTTACACTTTATTCACAATTTTCAGTCTTCTCGTCTTCTTTATCTTGTTGATGTTTCTTTTCAATCTTTTTACATTCTTCTTCTTTATGACCGATATGATAACAAGTGTTACAATATGGAGGCACATTCTTGTAACTTATGTTGATCCAGCAGCCATCGTTTGATCCAAATCCAGTCCAAAGTCTATATTTTAGGCTTCTTGATACATCAATCTCTACATGGGCGAAACAAGCGTTCATGGCAGCCTTATTTTCAAGGACAATTACTTTGTAGGTAGTACCAATTGATGAAGCCAGGTTATGTATAATAGATTTTTTATACATAAACTCAGGAACCCTTTCAAAACGAATCCACACCAAAGACATTGGACTCTCATATTTTTTGTTGAATTCAGAATCCCATCTTAGGATTCTCATGGACTTTCCTTCTATGTTCCATACATTTTTGGACCAGATGCTGCTTACATTTTCTTTGCGAAGAAACTCAATAAAAACATGCCTCGAGTCGAAGCTGGAGAACTTATAGGATCCTTTAAATTTGAAGGTTTGAAGAAAACCTTCAAGAACATATTTTCTTGGGATGCCTTCCTTGAACTTACAGATGATCGTAGTTGAAGAATTTTCGAGCAAAAAATCCTTGACTTCTTTCAAATATTGTATAGTGTAGTGGTCATCTGTTTCTTTATAGAAATCAGGCTTGAGTTCAGGGCTTTGATCAGAGATGGAGATGGACTGTCCCACAGGTTCTTCATAGGATTTTTTTGTTTTTTAGGACCCAATTTCATTTTGAAGAGCATGAAAATATTCAAGGGATGAGAGCTTGTTTGTATTAGAATCCATGGAGGTATTCAAGAAGCCAAAGAAGGAGAGAAGATCACCAGAATCAAAGAGAAGAAAAGAATTCCAAGAAGAGGTTTCTTGGGAGAGAAGTCATCTCTCTAAGAATTTCATCTCTATATTTTAGGATCTTCAAAGCCGTCTTAATTAGAGAAAGAACCATTATTGTAAAACATATTACAATGTGAGACATAAAATTTCATACATGTATCCAAATTAGTATTACATAAATAGCGTATAAAAGAAATTAACCCACACTATATTTTATTTATATATATATATATATAGACACACACGGCATTACCAATATATAAAATTTTATACCTATATCTAAATTAGTAGTACATATAGGGAATGAAATTGAATAGCGATGTAAAATAAATTAAATAGTAGATATATGGCATTTTATTATCAATATATATTATTGGATCGAAATTACAAAATAAATATTTTAAAATATATAAAAACATAAAATTGTATAATTTGGGTGAGTTCTTAAGAGGTACATCAAATATATCAAAATTCTTGTTACATACAAAATATTTTCATAATTCCAATAAGTGTATAATATTTTTGATACTAACACTGTATCTAATATTCTAGATACACTTATCAGAATTAACCAAACTAAGGCCCACTAAAAAAAATTATAATTATTCTATATATCTTATTGGAAATAACCCTAATTTTAATTTTTTAATAATCAAATATCATTAAATCTATATTAACTTATTAATTAATGGGTGTTGTTAACGGGCGCCCGTTAGCGGACATTTACTGTCTTTTTTATAGTCAGTTTATATTTAATACTACTAATAATGGTTGGAACCTTAAATTATCTAACTATAAAACTATCCTCTTATTTAGTAGTATTTTCGTTAATTACTCATAGAAATGTTACTTTTATTTAGTAATAATTTTACAGTTTTATTGTACTAGTTTTTCAGGCGTTGTACAATTAGTTATTAATTTTTATATAAGTTTTTAAAATAAATTCTAACAATTCTATTTAATAATAATTTTCACCTCTTATATTATTTCATTTAAAATAAAATAGGAAAAAAACAGTTTTTTAAAAAAATAAATTAAAACTATAAACTTTAGATCAGTTTAGTTAAACTTTAAATAAACAAAAAACCAAATTTTAAATAATTTAATTATAAAATAAATTGTCCTTGCTAATGATTCAAACTTTTAAACATAGTGAGTTTTATATTCAAATACCGTTTAGAACGTCTGAGTATAAACTTTATAATTATTTTATTAATGTATAATTATGTTCAACCATTATTACTGGTCCTAAAGACACAGTACGATATAAAAGCTATTGTTTTAAATTTTAATATTCAATAATAAGTAACCTCTAAAATACAATTTTTTTATATAAAATATATTGAGTTCATTAATTATAACCTAATAAGTTATATTCTGCCCGACGTATTTTTTAAAAAAAATATGTTAATGATTTATCAACAAAATTATTACTAAACAACAGTACTAAATATAAGCTTGAGTTAGAAATTATTACAATATTAGTACAAAATTATTACTAAACAACAGTACCAAAAGATATTGAGTTAGAAAACACAAGACAAGAGAAGATGAAAACAATTATGTGTTTGATTTCTCTTCTACTATTCTTTTTCTTTTTGTCTCACGGGGTTGTTTCTGCCACGAATAATAATACTAAGTATAGTCACGTTAGTAGTAGGTTGACACTTGAGTTGATTCATAAGCATCTGGAGAGAATTAACAAACCTGCAGTACTGACCATACAGGTATTAATTGATAAACCATTCATTGTTTTCTTTTATAAATTATATATATATTCTCTGAATGTATATTATATATTTGACGCATGCATGATTACTATTTACTAGTAATTTGTTTGTACAGGAGGATCCGGATGGAGATATCATAGATTGCGTTCCTATTGAGAAACAACTTGCTTTGGATCATCCTCTGTTAAAGAATCACAAAATTCAGGTATCAAAATTATTATCTTTAGGGTTTGTTTTTCTTTTCTTTTATTGGTTGTGATAACCTAACCCTAATATATTATACTCTTTTGGTTATTAAAACAGAGATCTCCATCAGCCATACCAACGATAAGAAACAAAAGTAGTAATGAAATTCCAAGATGGAATCTAAATAGAGCAACTTCGTGCCCTACAGACACTATCCCGGTAAGACGGACCACGATTAATGATTTGTTGCGCGCCAAAACTCTGTCCAATTTTGAAAAGAAGCCATCTGGGGCTCGTAGTATCATTGCAGCATCAGTTAGCGATGGGCATGAGGTATATATTCTTCTATAGTTGTAACTAATATTAGTATATATGTGAAGTAGTGATGATTTGTGTATATGATACAACAACAACACAACAGTATGCAGTTGGAAGCGTGAAGCAAGATGTATTTGGAGCTAAAGCTTATGTAAGTGTATGGGATCCGACCATTATGGATGGCGAATTCAGTCTCTCTCAGCTTTGGGTTGTTGCCGGAGATGCTCCCAACCAAAATACCCTCGAAGCTGGATGGACGGTTAATCAAGATATTAATGGAGACAAACTAGTTCGACTATTTACTTATTGGACGGTATGATTTGCTTCCAATAATTTGTCAATCAAATGTTGTGTAAGTGTAAATATGTATTTGATGAAAATTGAACAGGCGGATTCATACCGGGCCACTGGTTGCTACAATACCAAATGTCCTGGATTCGTGCAAGTCAGTAAAAATTTATCTCCTGGAGAAGCCATTGCTCCCGTTTCTGTTGCAGGAGCTGCCCCAGTCGAAATCTCCATCTCTATATTTAAGGTATTAATATTAATATGTTTACATTCAATATATATATATATATATATATATATATATATATACTTTGGAAGTAAGAGTATGTATCATCAAAATAACATAAAATCTTTATTTCTCTTTTGTATATAATGAATGAATTAGGATCCAAAGAGTGGAAACTGGTGGTTGGCACTCAATGATGATAACGCTGTTGGCTACTGGCCGTCTGAATTATTCCCAGCTTTAGCTGAGCATGCAACTCTAGTCGAATTTGGTGGTGAGGTTGTCAATCGTAGAGCCGGTGGAAAACACACCACCACTCAAATGGGTTCCGGCCAGTTTCCAAAAGAAGGCCTTGGCAAAGCTAGTTATTTCCGTAATCTCGCCACTATCAACTTCGATAACAACGTTGTTCCTGTGCAAAACCTCGACATACAAGTAACCAATCCGACCTGTTATGATCTGCAGAAGTTTCTCAACAATCAATGGGGAACTCACTTTTATTACGGCGGACCAGGAAACAACCCAAACTGTCCTTAACTCTTCTACTTCCTGTTTTATGTTCTCTTGTTTTAAAAAGTTACTGTATGTTTTTGGTGTCGTTCAATTTAGGAATTTTATGTTTGGAAGAGGATTAAACTTCTGATAGTCTATCATTGTTAGTTATTTTTCTATTGATATTGTAAAGAGAAAGGAGGCTGCTGTGGTATCGATTTAGTATTTGAGCTGTGGGTCTTTGGGTTTGGATTGAAGACGGGCCGGATTATTTTAAGCCCAACAGAAGGTTTAAGCCTGGCATTGGTCTTAATGATACATGGGATATTATCACACGAAAATAATGTTGATGGTCTAAATGTTACATTGGTAAATAAGTGTGTAACAAGATTTGTATAACAAATTCCCACTACTAACTACCTAACAAGAAGTTGTTAGTGAACTACATATATAATGTACTGAGTTAAACTTAATTGAATAATGAAAATCTATTCTTCAAAAATCTTTCTTTCTATACTCTTGAATTCTATCTTGGTATCAGAGCTTTTGCAAGCCTTCAATGGCGAATCCAGAATCACCCACCCATAGTAATGAGTTGCTTGGCTCAGTGTTTCCGAGCAGCTTCTCTGGTGCGACCAAAAATGTGCACCTGCAAACAATCAACAACAACAGTCAGATCAGACTCGACAGAAATAATTACTTGCTGTGGAAAACTATGGTTTTGCCTATTATCAAAGGCAATAAGCTAGGAGGCTTTGTCACAGGGGATAAGCCTTGTCCTCCTAAGCTCATTAATGAATCTGAAGGTAATACTACTAACAATCCTGAGTATGAGGATTGGACTGCTAAGGATCAGTTACTTTTTGGTTGGTTGTACTCTACTATGAGTACAGAGGTTGCTGCTCAGTTGATGGAAGAAAGCACCTCAAAGGAGCTGTGGGATGCAGCTAGTAAGCTTTCTGGCTCACACACAAAAGCCAGAATAACTTACTACAAATCAGAATTTCAGAGGACAAGGAAAGGTAACTCTACTATGACTCAATACCTAAGCAAGATGAAGAATATTGCTGACAATCTTGTGTTAGCTGGCTGTGGTGTATCAATAGATGATCTAATCACTCAAGTCCTTGCTGGTTTGGACTCAGAGTATCAATTGTGGTTAGTCTAACTGACAAAGATTCTATGGGGTGGCTAGATCTTCAAAATAGCCTACTCACATTTGAAAGTAGGTTGGATCAGTTGGTGAGTCTTCAAAACAATGTATCAAACCTAAGTCTAGCAACAACTAATCTCACTCAGAAAACAGACTATAAGGCACAAAACAACAATACAAATCAGAGAAACTATTCTGGTCAGTACAGAGGGTCATACAAAAATAACAGAGGAAGAAACAACTCATCGAATTATTCAAGAGGAAGAAACAACTTCTATAGAGGGAGAGGTGGACGCTTCTCTCAAAATAAACCTACATGCCAGATCTGTAATAAATATGGGCACACTGCTCCAGTGTGTTACTACAGGGATGATCCATTTGTTATGGGATCATCTTCTTCTGAACAACCTAAGGGTGATAGTGATCATACGACCTATTTGGCTACTCAAGACTTTACTGGAGACTCTGCCTGGTATGTTGACAGTGGTGCTAGTCACCATGTCACAGGCAATACTAACATGATGACTCAAAAGACAGAATACACAGGTAACAAAAGTATCCTTGTTGGTAATGGTCACACGTTGCCTATTCATAATATTGGGTACTCTAGTTTACATTCTCTCAACCATACTCTTATTTCTCTCAAAAACATACTACATGTACCCTTGATCAATAAGAATCTTTTATCTGTCTCTCAGCTTACTAGTCATAATAATGTCTTCATTGAATTTCACAATGGTTTCTGTCTTGTGAAGGACAAGGTAACAGGGACAGTACTTCTCAGAGGGACTACTGAAGGTGGACTGTACAGGTTGAAGGTTGTTTCTAAGTCACAAGCTATGGGGGTTCACTCTATCAATGTCAAACACAATCCTCTAGTTTCAAGTGTTCTACTTCCTAAAGTCATGTTTGTATGTTTGTCTAATTCCCTAAAAGATGGATGGCATAGGAAGCTTGGTCATCCATCCTTACATGTTCTCAATTCTGTTCTGAAACTGTGTAATCTTACTTCTGTTATGAAAGAAGAATGTACCTTTTGTGAAGCCTGTCAGTTTGGGAAATCTCACTTGTTGCCATCTTCTTTATCTCACTCTCATGTCAGCAATGTCTTGGATCTCATACATACAGATGTATGGGGTCCCTCTCCTGTGGCATCCACTCAAGGTCACAAATATTATGTGATCTTTGTGGATGACCATATCAGGTATACTTGGCTGTATCCTGTCAAACACAAAAGTCAAGTGGTTAGTATTTTTAAACAATTCAAATATCTTGTTGAAAAACAGTTTGAAAGATCTATCAAAGTTATTCAGTGTAATGGGGGAGGAGAGTTTCTACCTATATCTACTATGGCTCAGGAACAGGGGTTCATTGTGAGGAAATCCTGTCCTCACACCTCAGCTCAGAATGGTAGAGCTGAACGTAAACACAGACACTTAGTTGAGACAGGATTAACTCTCTTATCTCAAGCTAATCTACCTTATAGATTTTAGGTTCAAGCCTTTGAAACAACTGTCTATCTTATCAATAGGTTTCTTACTCCAGTTCTATCTAATAAGTCACTTTTTGAAGCCTTGTTTCACAAGAAACCTAATTACCTAGCCTTAAAAACATTTGGTTGTGCCTGCTTTCCATGTCTCAGGTCTTATCAGTCACACAAATTTCAGTTTCATACGATTAAATGTGTCTTTTTGGGGTTTAGTCAATTTCATAAAGGTTTTGTGTGTCTTAGTCCTAAAGGGAGAGTATACATTTCTAAGAATGTTGTATTTAATGAAACTGATTTCCTTTTTCAAAATCAGTTTCTACATAATTCATTACCTGAGTCTTCTACAGAAATTTCCTTAGAGTCATGGTTACCTAATCTACCTCTAGCTCTTGTGAACACTAAACATTCTTCAACAACTACTACTGCTCTTAGGGTTCCTCAAGATGCTACCTCTCTACAGCCTATATCTACACAAGGTAATACTCTTACTCATTCTGGCAATAATCTTACTCAGTGTTTAGTATCCCCTACTCATGTTGAACCTAATGTCTCTAGTTCATCTCAAACACAGTCAGAGTCACTTGTTTCAAATTCTAATCATACACTTGTCCCTAGTCAGTCTCATGTCCAAACACATACTACTGATAAGCATTTAATTCAATTGGATCAGTCTAATCCTAAAATCTCTATATATTTTCCCTTTGCATCTAATGATGAGTCAACTATCTTACCTTCTAAACCTATCTCTCACTCTATGATAACTAGAACCCAAGATGGAACTAGGGTACCTAAAACTCCTTACATTGGCTATGTGATCAAAACTGACTTGGCTGCTACTGAGCCTACTACCTATTCTAAAGCAGTGTTATGTTCTCATCGGGTGACTGCTATGGAAACTGAGTTTAAAGCACTCATGTCAAACAAAACTTGGTCCTTGGTTCCTTGGACTCCTAATTTAAATGTTGTGGGCTGTAAATGGGTTTACAAAGTTAAGCATAATCATGATGCTTCTGTTCAATGATACAAGGCAAGACTTGTAGCCAAGGGTTTTCATCAAACCCCTGGCATTGATTTTTCAAAGACTTTTAGTTCAGTTGTTAAGCCTTCTACAGCGAGACTGGTTCTAACCGTAACTGTGTCTAAAGATTGGGAAGTTAGACAGTTGGATATTAATAATGCTTTCTTCAATGGGTATCTCACTGAGGATGTTTACATGGTTCAACCACAAGGGTTTCAAGATCCTCAGAAGCCTACACATGTATGTAAACTTCATAAGGCCTTGTATGGTCTTAAACAGGCTCCAAGGGCTTGGTATTCCAGGTTGAAGAGCACACTTCTTCAAAGGGGTTTTAAGAACTCTAAGTCTGACTGTTCTCTATTCTATCTTATTTCTAAAACTACTGTTCTGCTAATTCTGGTCTATGTAGACGATATCATTGTTACAGGTAATCAAACAGGTTGTTTGAGGGAGTTTATTCATAAACTCAATATTGTTTTCTCACTCAAAGATATTGGACCACTCCATCTATTCCTTGGAATAGAAGTTCATCGTGATTCAACTGGTTTCTATCTAACACAACAGCAGTATATAAAAAACTTACTGAGTTCTCAAGGTCTTTCCTTAGCCAAGCCTTGTCCTACACCCATGGCTATTGGTGTGCATATCTCCAGTGACTCTGGAACTCTCCTTACTGATCCTACACAGTATCGAAGTCTATTAGGCGCCTTACAGTACTTAACACATACGAGGCCTGATATTGCCTTTGCTGTTAACAAGCTCAGTCAATATCAGCAAGCCACTACTACTATACATTGGCAGAATTTAAAACAAATTTTAAGATACTTATCTGGGTCTTGCTGGATTGGTTTACATCTCAAGCCAACCTTCAATTTTCAACTTCAGGGTTTCTCTGATGCTGACTGGGCTTCATCTTCTGATGATCGAAGGAGTGTTGGCGCATACTATGTGTATCTTGGAGACTCCCTAATCTCCTGGTCTTCGAAAAAGCAGAATATTGTCGCCCGATCTTCTACTGAGTCAGAGTATCGAGTATTAGCGAATCTATCAGCAGAGATGATGTGGTTGCGCTCTCTTCTGACTGAAATTAAGTTTCCTTTTGTAACCCCTTCTGTTATCTGGTGCGATAACTTGGGTGCGAGCTCGCTAGCATCAAACCCAGTTTTTCATGCCCGAACAAAGCACATCGAGATTGATGTACACTTTGTTCGGGATCAGGTCTTGCAGGGTCTTCTTCAAATCCGTTTTGTACCGTCTCACTATCAGCTAGATGACTGCCTCACGAAGCCACTCACTCACAACCGGTTTCAGTTTCTCCGAGACAAACTCGGTCTACTGTTGTCGCCTCTTCGTTTGAGGGGGGATGTAAAGAGAAAGGAGGTTGTTGTGGTAGTAGAAAAAGAAGAAAGAAAGAGAAAGGAGACTTAGGGTTCAGACAGTAACCCTAAGTCGATTTAGTATTTGAGCTGTGGGCCTTTGGGTTTGGATTGAAGACGGGCCTGATTATTTTAAGCCCAACAGAAGGTTTAAGCCTGGCATTGGTCTTAATGATACATGGGATATTATCACACGAAAATAATGTTGATGGTCTAAATGTTACATTGGTAAATAAGTGTGTAACAAGATTTGTATAACAAATTCCCACTACTAACTACCTAACAAGAAGTTGTTAGTGAACTACATATATAATGTACTGAGTTACACTTAATTGAATAATGAAAATCTATTCTTCAAAAATCTCTCTCTCTCTCTCTCTCTCTCTCTCTCTCTATACTCTTGAATTCTATCTGATATATGTATCGTAGTATGATTTTCTCATATGATATTGTAATGTGTTGTTGTTACCTTAGTTAGGATATTGGATGTATTTATTAATCAAGTTAATTTAAGACTAACTAATAATAAAAAAATTATACTAATTAATAGATGAGGATATAATTATTGGGCCGTTTGCCAACTAGCCGGTCAATTAATCAAAAATATTTACGTGGTCCTAAATCTCTACCACCGATGATATCATTTATACATAAATAAACGTTTAACAAATTAATTGAACAATTTAACTTTTTTATTGTAATTTTCAAATCCCACACCGATTTCGTGATTTCAGACCGAGTTCGTGATCAGAAAACAAGAAGAAAATTTAGATCGGGAAACTGTAAAACTCATGAAATCGAATTTTAACCATCTCCCTCATTAAAAACTATAAAAAAATCGAATTTGTTTCATGTTCGATTTTTAATTATTTATAAAACTAGAGTTTGAAACTACCAAAAAACTAAACATTTTCAAATTCTATTATTTTTAATAATATTACTAGGAACCATAAAAACATTAGAAAATCATAATACATATATTTTTAGTATTTTTATTAGTTCTTAGTTTTCTCTTATTTTTAAAATCGAGACAAGAACTGCTAGACCAAATTAATCACCAACAACATTACTTCTTTACAAGTAGTATTGTAGTAGTTTTGTTTGCAATATCTCATGTGTGATATATAGTCCCGCATTTAACATGTGTTTTATTGTCTTGCATTTATTATGTGCTCCACTGCCCTACATTTATCATGTATTATATTGTCCTACATATATCACGTGGTATAATATCATACATCTCTGTTATGGTGCAATACGTGGTCTTTCATTTGTTCATAGTCCCGCATTACTCTTGTTTGTAATATTAGATCTCTCATTAATATATAGTCTTGCATTACCTTTTTTACAATACTTGGTATATCAGGTGGTTATTCTCCCGCATCTATCATATGTTATGCGGTCTTACATCTATCATATGTTATGCGGTCTTGCATCTATCATATGTTATGCGGTCTTGAATCTATCATATGGTGTACTGTCCCACGTTTATCTTGTGGTATTATACTTGGTCTTTTATTTGTCTATAGTCTATCATTACTTTTGTTTGCAATACCTGGTCTCTCAATCCATAATCTCGCATTAATTTTATTTTAAATACATGGCCTATCGTGTGGTGTACAGTGTCACATATCTCATGTAGTATCAGTGGTGTAGCCATGATCGAAACATAATGGTGCCCTAGACCTTATGACATTAACACCACGTGCACAAATATTAAAAAACTATTTCACATCAACGTGTTCTCTTACAACTGCAATAAGTGACGGTTACAATTGGTGAGAAAAACAATGCACATAATAAGCAGTTGGGTTGTCATTTTAGATCAAAGTTTTTAAACCTCCAAATTTACCACACATGTTACTTGCCCTATAACATCTTTGTCCTCTGATTCTAGACATAAACAATTTATATCCACACAACAAACTTTCAAGAGCATTTTTTCGTGATATTACACTAGTCTCTTGGACATGAACTATTCTAATATATATTTCCCTAACAAACCATTTCTCATCAACAAAATACAAAACAACAACTATTTGTTCTTTATCAGAGCAATCTCCAGATTCATCAACTAATACTGAAAAAATACTATCTCCAATTTCTTTGACAATTTTGTTAAATGATTCAACTACTCAAGCATTCACAAACACTTTTTGAATATCAAGAGAAGTCATATTATGACTTTTCAGAGCATATTTTAAGACAACTTTTATTTCTTCATTGATCAAGCCAAAAACTTCTAATAACTCAAAATATTCCCCTTTATAGGAAGAATATTTAGATTCATCATGTCCATGAAATGCTAAACCACCTAATAGAAGATATTTAGCAGCTATAAGTGATGCATTCAATCTCACAAGATAATCAACTTTCTCTTTGTCTTGCTTCTTTAAAGAAACTTCAATACTTTAGTTATGCATCATAAGAGATTCACATTTTGCCATTGCAAAGTTATGTTTATTATCAAATCTATATAAATTTATATTATTTTTTAAATCAACATATTTATTTATATTAAAATAATATAGATTTATTTTATAAATTCAAAAATTAATAATATATATGATAAAAATGTGTATCAAGTTTATATATAATTTTATATATATATAATATATAGATATATTTAAAATAAAATAAATGATAAAGATAAAAATAACATAGATTTGTATTATATATATATATATAATAAATAATTAATATATTTATATTAAAATAATATAAATTTATTATATATATATATATATATATGGAATAAAGTAAATATATCTATTGGTGTTGCTGGGTTTTAAACTCGTCCACTATAGGTTCTTAGCCTAATGTTTCTCCATTAGGCCAAACAGGTTGAGCTGTCTTTTGGGTACTAAAACAACTATTTAAGTCAGGTGGGTTCTCGGCCCCCCATAAGAACCCATCTGGCTCCGCTTATGTGTAGTATACAGTCTTGCATTTATCATGTGGTGTATAATCCAATATTTAGTTTGTGTTATATTATCCCGGATATATCATGTGGTGTATTATCTCGCATCTATCATGTGTTGTACTCTCGCGCAACATATATTATCTCGCAATCTTATGTGTCTGACATTCTTAATCTTGTAATTGTTATAGGAAAAATGTTTCCAAAAGCTTATTTTTCTAGATTAAGCCTATGTGCAACATTAAAAAGATGAATGAAAATAAGAGATGATCCCTTAAAAGTTGCAAAGATAACATCATTTAATACCCTCTTTAAAGTTCCATATGATATGAGGAACGGAAAACACCTACAAAATTTGGGAGTTTATCGTTGAAATAATAAAAATATGTGATGTTGATTAATAAGTATTCAAATTTGGTTCAAAATTGGTATAATTACAACCAAAGAGGTTGATGGAGAGGAAAAAGAATATTTGATGGGGAAGAAGAATAAGAGGCATTGGACCTAACAAATAACATAGAACATAAATTTGGTGAGGAGATCTAACAAGAAGAATAAGAAGAAAGAGAAGAGCTTGTTGGGGACAAAAAAGAAAAATAAGATGTTATTGGGGAAGAAAAATAAGATGAAAAAGAAGAGGTTGTTGAGGATAACGGAAAAAAAAAATAAGAGGTTGATCGGGAGAAAAAGAAAAAAGGTTGTTGAGGATGAAGTTAATCTTAACGACGATGGTGGAGGTGTAAATTATGGTCAAATAGATAAACAAACAAATAATGTGCAACAAGAGGTTGGAGAGGGAAATGATTCTCATCAGAAATTAAAAGCATACATCGTTCAGGAGTGTACTAGTAAAATATCAAATACATGGACTAAAAAACTTCACGTTAAAAGAAATCTACAACAAGGAATATGGCACAAGTGAAAAAATATTCTGAAAATCAAACAAAAGAAGCTGGTATCGAGAAAACTTGCTGCTAGTTCACATAGATAAAATTATGTATCTTAATTTTTAAGAGTCTAGATAGATAGCTGATGGAAACTACAATTTAAAAAGTAGAATAGACATCTAAATATATTATTGTACAAACATAAAACAATAATCTTTTATCTCGTATTCTTTATTATAAATTATCTTTTATCTCTTATCTTTAGTCTCACGTTACTTGTTTATAAGTTGTCTCGCATTTAACATTTGTCATGGTATCGCATTACTCTATTATAAATGTACTTGCATTTATCATCTTTGTATGTCCTCGTGTGTATTATTTTTATCTGGTCTCGCATCTATCATATTTTCTTGTCTTTGCATGTGATATGATCAGATTTTTCTGGATGTTCATTACAACAAAGTGGACCGGATTTTATCTAGAAAGGTAATGCAGACCTGATAGCCAAAACTTTATGAATAAACAGTAAGCTTGATGATTCAGTTATGTGCCTAGTACATCGAATTATGGGCTTGGGGGTTTATGAAATTGACTCGAATAGAAGATTTGACCCGAATGGCCCATTGATCTCAAAATAGTATAATTAACTCAGCCAACAACATTAAATTAGTTGGAATTTTTCCATAATATTAAATACAAGCAAACACTTATTTTCTCTTACTAATCTCTATCAAAATATTAATACCAAATAATCTAAAGATCTTCTGTATTTAACCCTGATGAGTCCGAATTCGGAGTGCTCCCCGGAAGGGCATCCCAAGGTAAATCTCTCCGTAAACCGGACAGACTCCAAGAGCTTAATTCGAACAGGACTTTTGAATCGGACAGATGACTTCGAATACTGCAAATCTAAAGCAGTTCGAACTATGACTAAAGTACTAAAATACCTAAACACTATCTGACTAAGCTACCTGCTCATCTACTTAAAACTCATGGGTCTTTAAACATGACCCGGGTCCGTTAAACTTGACCCGAAAGCCCATAAGGGCCCAAACTACATACTATAAATACCCAACCACCAGCATTAACTATGGGTAACAAAAATTTTACTGCTGCCAAGCTGCTCAATTATCTCTCCACCTTGAAATATCTTGAAACACCTTCACACCACCCTGAAACACCCTCACGCCGCCTTAAAACTCCACTTGAAATTACCAGCCTACCCTCAGGCTACTTTTATCCTCACCAAATTGGCGACCACAGTGGGAGGCGACGGTGCCTGAATCCAGTATTCAAAACCAAGTAAAGAAATTCTGTCCGAATGAATCCGGATAATCCAGAGCTTCCACCAGCTTTGCTCGAAGTGGTGGAAGAGAATGATGAGTATACTGTCCAAGAGCGCGACAGATTAAAACTTGAGATAGAAGCTCTGAGGGCTGAAAAAGCCAAGATGGGCGTGAAAGAGAAATCCAAAGCATCAGCTGCTCACCACACCGATAACCCAAGAGAGCATGGGGTTTCCAAAACTCATGAGAGCACTAAGAAGACGCATGCCAGCTCTAAAAAATCTCACCGGTCCAAGCCTGTGGAGAGTTCTGACTCGAGTTCAGAGTCTTCGGACAGCTCTTCGGACAGTGAGGGGAATGAAAAGTCCTTGTCCTCTAGCAGTGATGAGCGACGAACCAAGAAGAAACAAAAGCAAGTTAAGAAGTATTCCAGAAAAAGAGATCACCATGGAAGAATGAAGAGGCATATAGGAAAAGGGTCATCTCACCACCGGAGGTATACAGACAAGATGCTGATGGATCCTTTTGCCTTCCATGATGAGCCAGGTATCTTTGCAACTCCTAATGAGGATACCGTGTTCAGTCGTGGAAGGAATTGGAGGCAGTCTCCACTGTCTTCTAAAATCCTATCCGGAAACCTCCCCAAGAGGTTTGATAGCACCAAGATGGAGAAGTATGATGGCAGTACTGATCCGGACAATCATCTGGAGCAATTCAAGAACTTCATGATGAACTTTGATGATGATGATGATAAACTACTCTGCAGGGCATTCTCCCAATCATTTAAAGGGAGTGCTCTGAAATGGTACAACAGCCTGCCTCAGGGTTGTATTAAAGACTTTGATACTTTTTGGGTGGCCTTTCGAAGGCAGTTTGTGGGAAGTAAGGAGCTGAAGGGCAATGGAGACACAATAATCAATTGTGCCCAAGAGCCAAATGAGTCGTTAAAGGAGTACATAAGTCGTTTTGTAAACACAAAGAATGGGTTGGCTGATTGCTTTGAACAGGTAGCAATAACATCCCTGAGACAAGGTTTGAACCCAGGCAACCTGGCCGATTCGGTGACCAGAAAGAAAGCCATGACCTGGGGAGGATTGCTGAACCAAGTTGGCAAGCAAATAAATGTTGATGAAACGAAAAAGACCAGGGTGCACAGACAAGTGAGATCCACCCTGGTGGCACCAACACCAAATCAAAACCAGTCCGGGAACAAAGCAAGAGAAACCGGACAGGGGCATGGAAGGGGAAAGGCTCAGTCTCAACCAGCTGCTCCTGCACAAAGTCAACAGTCTAGAAACAAAAGAGGGCCGTGGGTCCAACCGGAGTGGTTTGCAAAGCTCAAAGAAAGTGTGGCAACCATTTTCGAGAAAACAAAAGATGAAGTACACTACCGGAGACCGGCAACTTTGCAGTCTCCCAGAGAACATCGAAATAATTCCTTTTGCCAATACCATAATGATATTGTCCATACCACCGATGATTGCATAGCGCTGAAGCAAGAAGTACAGAACTTGATTGAAAGAGGAAAGTTGGGTGCATACGTTAAAAGAAGAGGAGGCAACAGGCCTGACAACACTCATAGAGTTGGTCCAAGCAACGCTGCCCCGGAGGGGGCTATGGTAATAGTTGAAAGGTTTGACGTGGAGTCCGAGTATTTGGATCCTGATCCAACCAGAAACAGAGTGGGTTCTATTGAGGAGCGTTCTAGATCAGTCTCCGGGCTCATTAAATTCTTCGAGTCACTGACAATCTTCGGAGGGGACACTATGATAGCTCCTACCACCTCTTCAAGAAAAAGACATGTTCATAATTTGGCCTCCCAGCTAGAAGGAGGCATGACATCCTATCAATCTCCAAACTCATTCCCATTCATAGTTTTCGATGAGGATGATTTGAGAGATATTGCTGGCCCTCATGAGGATGTTGTTGTCATAGGAGCGTCTATAGGGGGCAATGAGATAAGGGGAATTTTGGTCGATACTAGAAGCTCTGCCAATATCCTTTTTCTAAACACTTACAAGAAAATGAGAAATCCAGCTGTGATACAAAAGTCAGACAGATCAATCGTGGGCTTCACGGGCAGCTCATCCGATGTGATCGGGGAGTTTGAAGAAGAAGTGTTGTTGGGCAGGGGCCCTTTCAAGAAAATGGTTAGAATACTCTTCATTGTGGTGGATTGTCCCACCTGTTACAATGCTATTCTAGGGAGATCATGGCTCTCTAGGATGCATGCAGTGGCTTCGACAGTCCATCAGTGTCTGAAATATGTTGTTCAGGGGCAGGTTGGGGTTGTCCGGAGCAGCCAAAAAGTTGCAAGAGAATGTTATGCCACAGCCTTGGCTCCACGAACGCTGGGGGCAGTCCGTATAAGTGACCAATAGCAGTTTGAGGGCCTTTCTGGGGTGAGGGTGAAATTGATGACCCCAGAGAGACCCCCGGAGTGTTGATCCCAGTTGAGGAGGTTGAAACACACTGTTTAGAAGAAGGAAAAAATGTCAAGATAGGATCCAAAATGCCACCAATGTTGAAAGAAGGAATGTTGAAATTCTTGAAAGACCGTCAGCATGTTTTTGCTTGGTGCAATGCTGATGTTACTGGAGTTCCATCAGAGGTGATTTCCCATCACCTATCAGTCCGGAGAGATGTGGCACCAGTGGTACAAAAAAGGAGAGCTTTCTCAAAAGAAAAGGTTGATGTCATTGTACAGGAGGTTGACAGACTCACAAAGATGGGGCACATTAAAGAATCTCAGTACCCGTTGTGGACTGCCAATCCTGTCTTGGTAAAAAAGAAGAATGGTAAATGGCGTATGTGCATTGACTTCGCAGACCTCAATCGAGCTTGTCCAAAAGACTTGTATCCGGTTCCCCGGATAGACCAGTTAGTAGACTCTACTTCAGGGAACAAGCTACTCTCCTTCATGGATGCATTCTCCGGGTACAATCAGATCCAAGTGGATCCAAAAGATCAAGAGCATACCACTTTTGTTACTGATAGAGGTTTACACTGTTACAAGGTGATGCCCTTTGGTTTGAAAAATGCTGGGGCTACTTATCAAAGGTTGGTCAATAAGGCATTTGCTGATCAAATTGGAAGAAATATGGAGGTTTACATTGACGATATGATGGTGAAAAACGTGGATGAGCAGTTGCACTTGTCCGACCTCCAAGAGACTTTTGCCAACTTGGCCAAAGTGAATTTAAAGTTAAACCCTGAAAAGTGTGTGTTCGGAGTGCAGTCCGGGAAGTTCTTAGGGTATATCATAAGTGAGCATGGAATACAACCCGACCCGGACCAACTCAATGCTTTGTTCCAAATGGAGCCTCCTCGAAACATTAAAGAAGTACAACGATTAACGGGGAGGTTGGCAGCTTTGAACAGATTCATCTCCAGGTCTTCGGACAGATGTGCTCCTTTCTTTCAAACCTTGAAGGGTGCAAAGGGGTTTGAATGGACACCACAGTGTGATGAGGCATTCAATGAAATCAAGAAGCATTTGTCCTCTCCCAAGACCTTGTTTAAACCAGTCGATGGGGAGACTCTTTTTGTATATCTGGCTGTTTCAAGTTGTGCCATCAGTGTTGTGTTAGTAAGAGAGGTTGATGGGTATCCTCACCCAGTGTATTACATCAGCAAAAGCTTGATTGATGCTGAGAGGCGTTACTTGAAACTTGAAAAACTAGCTTTGGCTTTGGTAATAGCTGCAAGAAAAATGAGACCCTACTTCCAGGCTCATCCTATCGTTGTCCGGACATCTTTCCCTTTAAAGAATGTCCTTCAAAAAGCAGACATCTCGAGCAGAATGACAAAGTGGTCACTATAGTTGGGGGACTTCGACATAGACTTTGCTCCTCGGACAGCAGTAAAAGCTCAAGCTGTGGCTGATTTTCTGGTCGAATTCCATTCTGATAGGGATTCAGAACAACCTGCTGATTCAAAAGACAAAAAAGTGTGGATTGTCCGAACAGACGGAGGGTCCAGTACCATGGGATCTGGGGCAGGAATATGTCTCACTTCCCCCATATGGGGACAACATGTTCCAAGCTATTTGTTTTGCTTTCAGGGCGTCCAATAATGAGTCCGAATACGAAGCAGCTATAGCTGGGTTAAAATTGGCGTACATCTGTGGAACAAAAAGGGTCAAGCTACTAAGTGACTCCCAATTGCTTGTCCACCATGCTCTAGGCCTGTCAGAGGCCAGAAAGGAGCAATTGATCAAATACTTGCTCCTCCTTAAAAATGAAGCGTCAAAGTTTAAAGCTGTTGTCTATGAGCACATCCCCCGGGCAGAGAATGAATTAGCAGACTCATTGGCAACGATAGCATATACGGAGTCCTACCCATGGATCCATGTGCTTGAAAGCCTTTCGATTCAACTTGAAGAAGGTGAAAAAGAGGAAGTCTTTGAAATACAAGTAAACCGGCCTCAAGACTGGAGGTCTCCTCTAATGCAATATCTGTCCGATGGCATCGTGCCCTTGGATAAATCACAAGCCAAAACATTGAAATACAGGGCTCGTGGTTTCATTATGATTAGAGAAGTCTTGTACAAAAAGTCCTATAACAAACCTCTCCTACGCTGTTTAGGGGATCATGAGTCACAAATGGTTCTCTCTGAATTGCATGATGGTGAGGGATCAGCCTATTGTAGATTTAGAGCTTTGACAAGAAGAGTGCTTCTCTCCGGATATTATTGGCCATCAATTATGAAAGATGCTAAGGAGCTGGTAAGGAGGTGTGACCCATGTCAGAGGTACAACAATGAAATTCATGTACCAGCCATTCCTTTGGAATCAATTTCTGAGCCCATCCCTTTTGCTCGATGGGGATTGGACTTAGTTGGGCCTCTCCCTGTGGCGTCCGGAGGGCGTAAAACCATAATAGTAGCCATTGACTACTTCTCGAAGTGGATAGAAGCAGCCCCCTTGGCAGGGACAACATCAAAAGCTGTTATAAAATTCATTCTGTCCAACACATGTTGCAGATTTGGTGTCCCCCAGAAAATAACAACAGACAATGGGCCGCAGTTTGATAATAGAGAGATGGAGAGCTTCTGTGCCTCAAGGGGTATTCAGCATTGCTTTTCTTCACCTTTCCACCCACAGGCCAATGGGCAAGTTGAGGTGGCTAATAGAACAATACTGTCCGGCTTAAAGAATAACTTAGAAGGGGCTGCTGGAAAGTGGCCTAGTTATCTACAAGAAGTCCTGTGGGCCTACCGGACAACACCTGGGGCTGCAACACAAGAATCCCCCTTTTCCTTGGTCTATGGGATGGATGCAGTAGCTCCCATAGAGAAGACACTCCCTTCCTTTCGTGTTCATAACTTCTCCGGACAGGCTAATGAGATGACGATTAGAAATCAACTTGATTTAATTGAAGAAAGGCGGGTAAAAGCTCATCTTAGAATGGCACATTATCAAGGCTTGATGAGAAGCAGGTTTGCTTCTAAAGTTAAAAGAAGGGATTTTCAACCAGGAGATAAAGTATTGAGAAAAGTTTTCTTGCACACCAAGGAAAAGCTCTTCGGAAAGCTGGCCCCAACTTGGGAGGGTCCGTATACTGTGGTTGAAAGAATCAAGCCTGGGACATACTGGTTGGAAGACAGAGATGGCAGGGTTTTAACTCACCCTTGGAATATTGAACACCTTCGAATGTACTTGGAGTAAAGCTTATGTAAATATTTACTTGTTTAAACATCCATGTAAATATTTGGGGGCACACCGCTTCCTCTCTTCGGCGCCACGGAGAGCTTTCAATAAAACTTGATGCTTTCTTCAATAATTTTCTAAGTTTTTGCAAAATTCTGTTGTTTGTCATACTACCCGGACTGAAAGGACTAAAGGCTACTTAAATACTAGCCATAGAAACTAAACACTCTCACAATACAATAACTTAAAGCTACTTAAATTCTAGCTGTCTAAAGTGAGACAAATAATAAAAGAAGAAGATGGTTGAGTAAAATAAAAGCTTTCATTCAACAACTTAAAGTTGCCTTGGCCTTCCAAGGACTTTTTGAACATGTTTGGGTACAGTACAAAATCTGTCCGAATAATACGGACACCATCACAACAAAGGTGCCTTGGCCTTCCAAGGACTTTAGTTCAAAACAAAAGATAAACAAAACAAATTATAAATTAAGGTTGAGCCTTTGAAGATGGCTCACCCTCATCTGCTTTCTTGCCTTTGATGTCGCTCTTCTCCTCGACAATCTTCTTACCTTTGGGGTCAATCTCCTCCTCACCTGGGCTCTCCCCGGTTTCCTCTTCGTCACCAGACGAGGACACATCGGTGTACCCTTCATCAACCATGGTCCAGTATGGGAGATCATCGTCATCCACATAGCGCCATAAGTCCCCTAGTCTCCTCTTCGGGAACTTCTCGTGAAACAGGAGGACCATATCGGACTTCACCTTTTCAATCATTAATTCTTCACTCCGTAACATCTCCCTGGCATAAGCGTTGATTTTGGCCTTTATCATGGCCTCTTGATCCTTCACCAAAGCATCTTTCTCTTCAACAGCCCGGTTTACTGCATTCTCTAAAGCAAGTTTGTCAGTGGTCAGATTGGTGACAAGCTTCTCCTTTGCTGCAGTTTCTTCCCTTGAGGCTGTCAAATCCTTCTCCAGTCCGGACAGCTTAGCCCGGAGATCTTTTACGGTCTCTTCTAAAGAAGCAACTTTTGTGTTGCTTTCATTGTGATTCTTCTTTAGCTGTTCGTTCGATTCCTTAAGTAAATCAACCTTAGTGGCAGCAGTCATGAGGTCATCGGACAGCTTCTCCTTCTCAGACTTGAGGTCTTTGATGGTGGTTGCCTGACTCCGGACTTGCCTTTCCAAGGTAAGTACTGGCTGCACGCTGCTAAGGAGAGAGTGGGCTATGATGTCCCTCTCACTGGAAACCATAAAAGTCTTACCATTGAAGTTCACTGTGTTGGAACTACTTGGGGGAACATATGGTCCTGCGAATTCGTCTCTGGACAGGCCAAGGAAATAATCACCTAGTTCACCAAGACCGGTGACGTCCACTTCATCCATGTTAATCTCTCCCCTTTCGACCTCATCAGTATGGAATTCCATTGGAATCCCTTCATTAAGATTCCCTGGGATCTCTTCGGCTAACGTCGGGTCGGTTGGGAAAGTGGGCTCCGGATCCCGGAGAGCGAGCTCTTCTCCTTGGGAAGTCTTTTTCTTTTTGACTTCCCTGTCAGCACTGTCACTTGCTTGCTTATGAGCCCGTTTAGAAGCCCTTGACGGTTTTGGGGGCTTCACTCCTTGTTTCTCGCTCTCCTGTTCTACCACTTGTAGAAGGTTTGCATCAACTTGAGCCTGGGCTGGCACCTCTGAATCCATTGGGGCCTCTTTCTCAGTATCCTCTACCGCTTTCCTGCCTTTCTTCTTCTTGCCCTTCATTTTACTTGGGGCTTTGGCCCGGGCAGGAAGGAAGAGGTTCCCATCCAGTTCATGAGACCTTCTCAGCACGACATCTTCACCAGGTGGGGTGGAGAACTCCTCCCAGGTTAAGTCTCTTCGACCTGTGGTGTTCCACAGGTGAGACCTCGCTAGGTTTCCAGGAGTGAAGGCTTTATGAAACCGGTTCTCCCAGTTCTCTGCGGCCCAAGCGTTGAGCTTGCCACAGGTGACCTGTCCGGCCTTCAGATAGTCCCCGAACTCCTTTGGCAGCTCTGACAAAACAAAAGAAAAACTAATTAGTATAAACTTAAAGGAAAGAGAGGTTCGAACAGATACTTAGAATAAAAACTTACGATCGCTCCTCCATCTACTTCGAAGTAGGCTAGGATTCTCCCCGGTTTTAATTTTCTTGCCATTCTCCCATGAGCCACTGACGAACAGGAACTGGCTCCTCCACTTGCTCTCCGACTCCAGGAGATCGTCAACAGCTTTAAGATCATTCCCCATGTTGAAATGGTAAAAGGGGAACTGATGGTGTTTGCACAAGTTAGCCACAGCTGCAAACTCTTCCACGGGAAGAGGAATTCCGGATAGCCTAGACGCCATAATACATGACATCAAGGTGTACCAACCGTTGGGGCTTAGCTGTGTTGGACATAGCTTGACCAAATGAAAATAGCGCACTATCTCTGGGTCCAGTGGGAACCTAAGTCCCCAGTTGAATAGCTCCGTAAAGAAGACTATCTCATTTCTTTTGCAGTCCATCGGGGTCTCTGGATCGATGGGAATTCGAATCTTTACATTCTCAGGGATCCCCCACTTAGTACGCAGTCGTCCCAGATCTCTAGTATGAATGAACGCATACTTGGTTTTTAACAGAGATAAAAGATATTTGAACTCTACCTTGTGAAAGCAGGGCCCTACTCTCCCTTCGAGGCTCTCCGGCAGGACCGGACGCCTCAGATACAAGTCCTCTTTGCCCTTCTTAGCAACAACTATAGCAGTTTCAGCTTGTCCAGAAGACTCGGACTCAAACCTAACCTCCTCAGTGGAGTCTTCCATCGTCTCCTCCATTATTGTTGGGGGAGCTTTTGCAGAAACAGCCCGGGGAGGGATGAAGCTTGGCACAGCTGATCCTCCGGACTGTTGGCTCTTTGTATGTTTTTGAGTTCTCACCTCAGTCTGAGTTTCTGAGGTCGAAGTTTCTTTGGGAGGTAGTGGGCTGCTAGCCTCCGGACCAACCGGCCTTTCCCGGAGAGTCCTAATAGTTGCACCGGACCCTGATTCACTATTTTTTGCCCCCGATTTTGAGGGTGTACTTTTAGAAGGAAGCCCTTTAACCAATCTACTTGGTCTTTTCATGATTAGTTTATCTGGAGAATGGTCGGAGTCGGACCCCATAGCAATGAAAGTGGATTTTTTCCTAACACTTGTGACAGTGACCCCCGGTTCAACAATAGGGATCGACTCTTGGACTGAAGAGCAAGATACTATGGGGGAGAGCGTTGATTGAAAGAGTTTTATAGGTTTTGTACCTTTAGAAGAAGATGAACCTCTGTCAGATTCTTCGATTGAAGGGGCTGGTTTCTCGACAGGCGACGCTGGAAGCCCTGCTGCAAGTCTTTTCTCTTTTTCAACCCTTTGAGCTTTCTCCAATTCTGAGAGATTAAGCCAACCGCCCTTGATCAGTGCTGTTCTTGCTGTGAACATAAACAACTAAGGAAATTTTGAGGTTTTAGAGAGATAAAGCTTTGGGTGAAATGGCAAAGTGAAAGAGATAGTGAGATTGTGAAAGGTGAAAAGAATTTATAGTAAATGTAAAAAAGGGGTTTGATTCCTAGGAGAATCCGAAAAGTTGGGCAATGATTAAAAGACGGCGCTGATGTCATTAATAGCATTTAAAGAGGTAACTTGTTTGAGAAAGTGGTGCAACTTTCAAGGAGAAAAAACGGCTAAAGAGACCAACCAGAGAGTGACACGTGTCCCATTAACTCTGACAAGAACTGTTTGGAATTCGTAACGTTTGGTCTGCCCGGTTCTGTTCTCAACTCTCTCCGAATTGATAAACCACTTCCTGAATCGGACTGTTTTTCAGTTCTTTGACAAGGATACTTGTTCAAATACCTAAAAAAGGGGCTCCTGATGAGTCCGAATTCGGAGTGCTCCCTGGAAGGGCATCCCAAGGTAAATCTCTCCGTAAACCGGACAGACTCCAAGAGCTTAATTCGAACAGGACTTTTGAATCGGACAGATGACTTCGAATACTGCAAATCTAAAGCAGTTCGAACTATGACTAAAGTACTAAAATACCTAAACACTATCTGACTAAGCTACCTGCTCATCTACTTAAAACTCATGGGTCTTTAAACATGACCCGGGTCCGTTAAACTTGACCCGAAAGCCCATAAGGGCCCAAACTACATACTATAAATACCCAACCACCAGCATTAACTATGGGTAACAAAATTTTTACTGCTGCCAAGCTGCTCAATTATCTCTCCACCTTGAAATATCTTGAAACACCTTCACACCACCCTGAAACACCCTCACGCCGCCTTAAAACTCCACTTGAAATTACCAGCCTACCCTCAGGCTACTTTTATCCTCACCAAACCCTAAATTAGATTTCATCCTCACTAGATTCGCAATCACAATGGGAAGCGTAAGGTTCCTGAATCACTCTATTCGAAACCATAGTTGTAGATCATACCTCGGTAGTGGATTCCACTTTGGATTTTTTTTTAGACATGGATCTCGTTATGCAAGAAATGTCCACTCTTAACAACGAGAGAATAAGAGGTGAAAATGAGAACACTACTATTTCACATGTCAATAATGATACAGATTGATATCCAGTCTGAACCAAGTATCTTTGCCACTCCTGATGAAGATCATATATTTAGCCGTATTCATTATATGAGACAATCAACGTTGTCTTCCAATATTCTTTCTGGATATTTACCCATGCGGTTTGATAGTTCTAAAATGGAAAAATGTGATGGTAGTAAAGAACCTGATAATCACCTTGAATAATTCAAGAATCTATAAAATTTTACCACAAGGGTATATTAAAAGCTTTGATGTATTTTGGATGGCGTTTAGAAGGAAATTTGTGGGAAGTAAATAACTTAAAGGAAATGGTGACACTATCATTCACTGTGCACAAGAACCAAATGAATCCTTAAAAGACTATATGAGTCGTTTTGTGCATATAAAGAACATATTGGTTAATTGTTTCGAACAAGTAGTTATTGCTTCATTAAGGCCATGTTTAATGCTTGGTGAGTTATCTAATTCAGTAACTCAGAAGAAATCTATGACTTGGGGATGATTATTGAACCATGTCGGAAAGAAAATCACACTGAAGAAAATCGAAAAATCTAGAATACCGCGCCAGAATAGGTCTGCTCTTACATTTTCAATTCCTCAAGCTAGTACTCAATCTTAGGCCGTTGTTAATTATTGGCATAATGACTTTGGACAGTGATCACATCGAATAAGGAAAAATTAGTCAAATCAAGGCCAACCATCTAGACAAGAAGGAGTCAGTGGGTCCAACCTAAATAGTTTGCTGAACTAAATAAAAATTTGTCCACCATTTATGATAGAACTAAGAATATTTTGGGTTTCCGGAGGCCGACATAAATTCAATCCATAAGAGAAAAGTAGAATACTCGTTTGGTAAATACCATAATGATGTGGCTCATGATACTCAAGATTGCATTACCTTAAAATAAGAAGTACAAACATTGATTGAAAAAAGAAAGTTGTCTGCCTTTGTTAAAAAGCAAGGAGGCAACAGGCAAGTTAACATTCATTCCCATCCTAGTGCAAGCACAACACCAGCAACATCACCAAATGTTCCAGTTCAAAGTATGGGGGCGTCTAGACAAGAAGATGTTATGATGATTATGGAAAGATTTTATGTAGACCTGGAGTATTTAGACCCTGATCTAGGTTAGAACCAAGTTTGGGGGTCTATGTAATATCTTTGAATATTTAACCATTTTGAGGGAGATACCATGACTGTACCCTCAAGCAGCTCAAGAAAAAGACATGTTAACAGCCTGACTACTCAATTAGAAGTTAAAATGTATACACATCTTTATCATGGATCAGATCCATTCATTTTATTTGATGAAGATAACTTGAGAAATATTGTAGGCCCACGTGAAGATATTGTGGTAATAGGAGCATCCATTGAGGGAAACAATATATGACGAATCTTGATTGATACATGCAGTTCGGAAAAATATACTATTTCTATCAACCTACAAGAAAATGAAGAATCCCTCAATCATCCAACGTTCGAATAGGACCATCGTAGGATTTACTGGTAATTCCCCCGATGTGTTTGGGGAGTTTGAAGGAGATGTTTTATTGGGAAAATGGTCATGCAATAAGTTAGTAAGAGTTTTGTTTGTGGTGGTTGATTTTCCGATGTCTTACAATGCTATTTTTGCAGGTCTTGGCTATCCATGATGCATGCAGTAGCATCTACAATCCATCGATGTTTAAAATATGATGTGGGAGGCCAAGTAGGCATCATCCAAAGTAGTCAAAAGAAATCCTGAGAATGTTATGTCACTGCTCTTGCTCCAAATTTGTTAGAATAAGTGAAGATTGACAAAGAATAACAATCAGTGAAGTCTTTTTCGACACAAAATTAAATAGGTGATCCAATTGAGGCTCCTAGTGCAGTAATCCCAGTTGAAGAAGTTGAAATTCATCGATTGGCGAAAGGTAAAAGTATCAGGGTTGGATCTAAATTATCGTTAAATTTAAAAGATAAATTATTGTCTTTTTTATCAGATAATCTCCATATATTTGCTTGGTGTAATGAGGATATAAGTGGTGTGCCAGCCAGCGTGATTAGTCATAAACTATCTGTTCGATTTGATGATGGACCAGTGGTACAAAAATGAGGACTTTTTCCAGAGATATATTCGAAGCAATAGTCCAAGAAGTAGATCGGTTAACCAAGGTAGGACATATTAAATAATCTTAATACCCTATTTGGATAGCTAACCCAGTCATAGTCAAGAAAAAAAAATAGAAATACGTATGTGTATTGATCTCACTGATCTCAATAGAGCTTGCCCCAAGGATCTATTTTCAGTACTTCGTATAGATCAACTAGTATATTCTACATCAGGAAACAAGTTGTTGTCGTTTATAGACGTTTTTATGGGTATAATCAGATACAGATGGATCCAAATGATCAAGATCACAGTACTTTTATAACTGATATATGGCTTCATTGTCATATGGTAATTAATGCATTTTGGGATGAAAATGTTGGAGCCACTTACCAACGACTAGTGAATAAAGCATTCGCTAATCAGATCGGAAGAAATATATATTGACGGTATGATGGTTAAAAACCTTAAGGAGGAAGATCACATATCTAAACTCTAATAAAAACATTCTAACCTGAAATCCATCAATTTAAATTGAATCTGAGAAATATACTTTTGGGGTTCGATCTAGTAAATGTTTTGGTTATATTATAAGTAAGAAAATGATTCAGGCTAATCCGGATCAGTTAAATGTTTTGTTGGCCATGGATCCACCTCGGAATACTAAAAAATTTCAGATATTAAATGGTAGTTTGGCAGCATTTAATTGATTTATTTCAAGATCATCAGACAAATGTGCTCAGTTTTTCTAAGTCTTAAGAAATGGTAAAGACTTCAACTAGTCTTCTAATTGTGATCAAGCTTTCATTGAAATCAAAAAACATTTATCCTCACCTAAAATGTTATTCAAACTTGTTGATGGGGTGCATTGGTGCAAGATATTGATAGTTACCCCCACCTTGTTTATTATATAAGAAAGAGTTTGTTGGAAGCTGAAACAAATACTTAAAATTTGAGAAATTAGCCTTAGAAGAATGAGACCTTACTTTCAAGCACATGTTGTCACAGTACGAACTTCTTTTTCATTGAAAATGTGCTACAAAAGGCTGATATATCAGGAAGAACGAATAAGTGTCCAGTTGAGCTTGAGGATTATGATATTGACTTTGCACCCCGGACTGCAATCAAAGCTCAAGATATGGCTGACTTTTTAGTGGAATTTCACTCCAATAGGCCTCATGAAGAAGATCAAATCAATAAGTTTAAAAAGGAATGGGTGATCCAAACTGATGGTAGATTTTGTACAATTAAAAATGGAGCCGGAATTTTCCTAATCTCTCCCTATGGTGATTTCATGTATCAAGTTCTACGTTTTGGCTTCAGAGCATCTAACAATGAGTTAGAATATGAAGCATCAATAGTTGGATTAAGGCAAGCTTATATATGTGGTGTAAGCGAGTCCTATTGATAACTAATTCCCAGCTACCCATTCATCAAACACTGGGGTGATCTAAAATAGGAAAGGTCACTTGATAAAGATCTAGAAGTGTTAAGAGGGATCTCGGTTGGGTTTAAACGCGTTGAATATGAACATGTTCCAAGGTTAGAAAATTTTATGGCTGATTCTTTAGCCATTATAGCTTATTCAGAAACATATCCTTGGATCATTGTGGAAGAGTGTCCTTTCATACCTACAACCCCAGAAATAAAGGCTGAAGTGGGAAAAAGTCTACATGTATCAGTGACACCCTCTAAAGACGGGAGAAATAAGATTCAAGAGTTTATCATTAAAGGAGTTTTACCTCTAGACAACATTTTTGGCAAAAGTATAAAGTATAAAGCTCATAGATTTCTAGTTTTAAAGGGGGGTTCTTTATAAAAAAAAATCTTTCAGTGGGCCTTTTTTGCGTTGCCTTGGATCCAATGAGTCTCCAGTGTTTTGTCAGAATGACATGATGGAGAAGGGTCAACGCATTTTGGCTAAAACATTTTAACTAGAAGGGTCTTGTTAGTAGGATATTATTGGCCTACCATTATGGAATATGCTAAAGATTTGGTGAAAATATGTGACATTTGTCAAATGTATGGAAATGTGATCCATGTACCACCAGTCCCACTGGAATCCGTATCCGCACCATTACTATTTGATAGATGAGGGTTTGATCTAGTCAGACCCCTTTTGATGACTTATATGGGTTGTCGTACCATAATTGTGCCAATAGATTATTTCTCTAAGTGGGTAGAATCTACGCCTTTATCTGGAATAATATCTAAAACAGTGACAAAGTTTATTCTCTCCAACATATGGTGTCGATTTGGTATTTCCAAGAGCATCACTATAAATAATGGTACTCAGTTTGACAACAAAGATATGAACATTTTTTGTACATTAAGAGGAATTCAACATTGTTTCTTCTCCTTTTCATCCCCAAGATAATGGAAAATTCGAAGTGGAAAATCAAACAATTTTAACATGTTTAAAAAAGAATTTGGAGGGAAAATCTGAGAGATGGCCAAGAGATTTACAAGAATTACTATGGGCATACTGAACCACTCCTCACATAGCAACTCACGAGTCTTTATTCGCTCTAGTTTATGGGATGGATGCAATTACACCTATAAAAGTTACTATTTCTTCTTTCACAGTTCAAAAGTATTCAGAATAGAATAATAAGATGGATGTGAGGGCTTAGTTGGATTTAATTGAAAAAAGAAGAGTGAAAACTCATCTAAGAACCGTGAATTACTAAAGCTTGATGAGGAGCAGGTTTGCTTCTAAAGTGAGAAAAAAAATTAAAATCAAAGATAAAATGTTAAAAACGTGTTCTTACACACTAAGGAAAAAAGATGCGAAAAGCTAGTTCCAAGTTGGGAAGGACCATACATTGTATATGAAAGAGTCGAGCAAGGAGCGTACAAGTTTCCAAACAAAGAAGGCAACATTTTGAAGAACCTTTGAAATGTTGAACTTCTCAGGCTATACTTAGAGTAAATTCATCTTGTAAATATTTACTGTGTTTTACTTCAATGTAAATATTTGGGGGCATACTCTTTTCAACCATGGTGGCTCATGGAGGGTTTAATGAGGTGTCCGAATTTCAATCAATACGTCATCATTTGCCTTTTAAAAAAAGGTGTTTTGGTTGTGATCAGATGGATTAAAGACTTATTAAAGATTTATTTACTTCAAATGGATTACCTTTGAATGGATCTGATGGATTAAAGACTTATTTAAGATTTATTACCTTCAAATGGATTTGAATGGCTCAGATAGATTAAAGATTTTTTTACAGATTTATTTCCTCCAAATGGATTACCTTTAAATGGCTTGGATGAGTTAAAGACTCATTAAAGGTTTAATGCCTTCAACTGAAATACATTTGAGTGGCTTGTTCAGATTTAATGTATTACTTTATTTTTATCATACTTAATTAGGATCAGATATTAATGGAAGCAAAAATAAAATACAACGAAACATAAAGTGGATTGAAATTAAAATGGAATATAATACCGTTGATTCATAGAAGAAATCCGATCTACGTAACAAAATTCCTTGTGTACAACAAAGATTTATGAAAACAGAGTCACCAAAAAATTAGACCTAAAAAAACAATAAAATGCCTTGCATACTCCATAGACTTTGGTTCAAAACACAAACACAATAAAAATGGTAAACCTCGGGGCTCGTTTCCTTTGGTTTTCTTCTCAACCTTGCCTTCTTTTTCTTTCTCTTCTTCCTTTTATTTTTTATCATCGTCTGAATCTTTCTCAGTCTCATCATCAGATTCAACCCATCTGAAGAAACCCCTAGTTTATCACCCTGAGCCACAGTATTAAAAAGGGATTTCCTTATATGGCACTATCTACCACAACTCTCCAAGATACCGTTTGGGAAAGGTTCCATGGAACAATAGTACAATATCCAATTGAATGGATTCTTCTATTTGATCTATAGACTTCAATACACCATCACCATACACATTTACAGTATCGATTATTTCTTTTGTAGTGTTTTCTTTAAGATTGGTGACTTAATCTTTTTTTTTATTTAGAATATCTTCCACATTTTTCTTATCTTCTGATAAATTTTGTAAGGTAACTTTATCCTTAGCTTGTTTCTCTTTCAAAGAGGAAAGATTTTTTTTCCAAATCAGAAATCTTAAGATGCAACTTACCGTGATATTTGGATGGTGACATCTCATCCTTAAGGGTCTTCACTTCCTTGTTTAGATTTTATACCTTGAGTTTTTCCTCTCCGATAGTGTTTTGTAAATTTTGGTTTTCATCACGAATGGTGGTGATATCCTTGACTTGAGATCTAACCTGTCTCTTTAAGTCAACTATTGGCCTTATGTATCCTAAATTTCATATCGTAGTTCATCATTCTCCTTTGACACTTCAAATGACTCTCCATTGTGTGTCACAACGTTGGCAATGGTTGCAGACTAAGGGAAAACTTTATCAAAATCTTCAAAATGAAAGTTTCCCAAATTTTATATGTCATCTAGTTAATAGACACCTTCAAAAGAAGGTCTATCAGCATCAGGAAGTACAGATGAAGACGAATCAGCGGACTATTTTTCTTGACGAGGAACTTCAACAAGACTAATGGTAGAAGGGACTTCAGATCAGAGTATGATCTTCGAACCAATAACAGTTTTCTTCTTTTTTGCCTCCATTTTATCATTGTTTTCTTCAATCATTTTCTGCCCCTTCGTTTTCTTAACCATAAGAGATTTTGAGGATCTTTTATCTCCCTTACATTAACTACCACAGCTTCCAATAGAGTTGCATTTATTTCATCCGGAGGTCATATGCTTCCCAGCTTGGGAATGACTTTAGATGGTGCCTTTTCATTTTCTTCATTCTTCTTCTTTTTCTGTTTTTTTATCTTATCAAGATGATTGAAAGCTCTTTTTCAGACTGGTAGGAAAAGCCTTTCATCCGCCTTATCAGTCCTCTTAAGAATATTGGAAGATTGAGGATGGGTAGGGAATTGTTCCCATGATAAGTCATGAATCAGATTTGTCCTCTATAGGTGAGATCTCACCATATTATCTGTAGTAAAACAACTATGGAATTCGTTCAACCATTTTTTGGTTTCCCATTAATGTAATCTTTTGAAAGTAACTTTCTCATCTTTCAGGTGTTGTGAAAATAGCTTTGAAAACACTCTAAAATAAATCCAATGTAAGAATCAATATCCAAACATAACAAAATCAATCTTTTAAAATAAAAATACTTACGAGAAGATGTGAGTGTATACATAAGATGTGTTTTGTAAAGTCAACAAGTATTTGACGCTTGGTGAGGTTTATTTTAAGCTAGGGGTAATTTTGTCAAGTGTTTTGGAAAGTTTTGAGAGTATTAAATGTTTGGGTGTTCAATAGTGAGAGATTTGAGCTTCCTAGTTGTATTAAATGTTCATTACCCTCATTAATGAAAGTAGTTGGGGTATTTATACCCTTAATTATGAACCCATGGGCTTTCAGGTCAAATTATGGAACCGGGTCAAGTTTAAGGGCCCATTTACTTAATAAGCTGATTAACACATAACTTAATCAAAATGTGTTTAGTCATTTTATACTTTTATCCTGTCTGGATAGTTCAGTGGGCAATTTATGTCCGAATTTCCCTTGTCCGGAAATCTCAGTAGGCAGTGGTGGATTTATCCAGACTCATCACTAGCCCATTTTTTAGGCTTTGTCAAAAATCTTTGGCATGACTAAACCATTCACTTAGTTAGTAACGACATTTTCCGACCTGTTAATGTATATGGCTTGAGGTTTGTCCGAACTGAGTTTTTCCCAGAATTCTAAGAGTCTTTCTTTGGATCATGGGACACGTGTCACAATCTGATTCGATCTTCCAGGCGTTTTCTACCTAGATTGGCGCTCCCACTAACCATAGAAAGTAGCATATGCATTTAATTTTTCCCACGTTAGCGCCGTTTGTAATCATTGCACAAACCTTTTCGATTTCCCCTATGTATCAGTTACCTTTTCCTGTCAGTATATAAATCGTTTTTTACTGTTTCATTACCTTCATCACTTGAAAATCTTCTTCAGAGCTTTCTTCCATCTCTTTTAAATTCGTTCTTGGTTAGTTTTATGTTCACGGCTAGAAACGCTCTTGTAAAAGGTAGCTGGTTGAATCTTTCTGAGTTAGAGAAAGCAAAGAAAGTCGAACGAGAGATGCATATCGCTGCCGGTCTCCCGGTCTCCCTAAGCGACAAGTCTGATAAACCATCCAAGAAGCTAATCAAGGATCATATTCTACTAGAAATCCAAAACCCAAACGGCTGTTCAAACCAAACCTTTCACCAATCCCATCAAGCTCCTCCAGTTCATGAGTCCCAACCTTCTAATACCCAAGAAAAAGCAGTATCAAACGTTAGAAAACCCTCCCCTTTCATACCATGGGATCAGATATTGAAAAATCTCCAGAAAAATCCAATCCACGCCGAACAATTCGTTTGGTGAAGACTCAAGCGACTGCCTCACAATCAAAACCCTCCAAACCGGAGGGCTTTAAATCAATATCCAAAGATAAACCCTCCGGATCAGAGCTATATATAAGAGCCCCACGAGACAAGCCCTCCGGATCGGAGGCATCCAAAGTAGCTTGTCAAGCGAAGTCCTCCGGAACTGAGCCCCAACCGGACACTAGGCCTCTAGAAAAAACTGGCATTCAATCATCCGGATAGACCGTAGAGCCAGAAGCTGACACCCTTCCAACCACAACAACTGATAAACCTTCCACAATGATAGAAGAAGTGATGGAAGATAGTATCGAAAAGGCCCCCTTCGAAACTGAAGCCTCGGGGAAAACTGGGGATGCTGCATCTGATAAGAAAAGGAAACGCAAAGTGAAGGTTGGAGTGGCTCATCCAAATCTCCCGGAGTGCTTGGATGGCAAGGTAGGACCTTGCTTTCAGAAAGTCAATGTGAAGTACTTGTTGGCCATGCAGAACATAAACTATGTTTATACTTATACTGTCGAGCTGGGCTGGATCCGGAGAAAGTGAGAGATCCCAAAGTCAGTGAAGGTGAGGATTCCTGTCACTCCGGAGACTCCAATGGACTATAAACTTAATGAAGTGGTCATCTACACCGAGCTGTTCAACTGGGGGCTCAAATTCCCCTTAGTTTTGCCCAAGCTGGATCGAGATCGTCAGGTATTTCCACCTGATTAAGCTTTGCCCAAGCCAATTAAGTCCAAATGTTTGGTACTCCTTCATTTCCTGCATAATGGCATAAATGCTGTCCTGAATCCCTCTCCTTATGGAGCAGTTTGCCGCTGTGGCAAGTCTGTGCAAGGATCATCACATCCCATTCTAGCATCACAACATGGGAAACAATATCAAAGTGGTAGATGATTTGTTGGAGTTGGAAAAGAACTAGAGAACTCAATTCTTGTTTATCAGTGGGTCATGGGAAAACGGGAGAAAGATCAAAGCCAAGACTAACCTTAGCATGCTTACTAGTAGGTGGAAGAGTACAAGTAAGCTCTTCAATTTTGTTTTTCATTTTTGCCTTTTCACTTTACAAATATTCCACTTCTGAATCATTCATTACTTCTTTTTCAGTATTACCGGAGTATACCGGATATCTGGAGGAGGGGTAGACTACATGTGCCAAGTTGAATGCATGGGTCGCAGAATGTTCGGGGAATGCTTTCCACAACTGCTTCACTTATGGTAATATGGTGAGATCTCATCTGTGGAATACCACATGCCGAAGAGATCTCACATAGAAAGAATTGACCACACCCCCTCCCCCAGCTGTCATCCTCAAACAGACAGAGGAAAAAAATGGTAAGCTAGTATTGCCTTCTAGAGCCAAGGCCCCTAACAAAATGAAGGGAAAGAAAAAAAAGTTGCAACAGAGGTAATTCGAGTTGTTGCAAAAGAGACCAGTCCGGAGAACCAAAGAGGGGAGAACCAAGGAGGTATAGATGTCTCTTTGATCCAAGTGGTTGAAGATGAAACTGTCAATGAGGCAGAAGAAAAACCAAATCCACCAAGGCCTCCGAAGAAGGACAAAAAACGGGGTGTCAGTAGCGATGAAAGTGCTTGATATGTATGCTTTCTGAAGAACATTCTTTAAAGGAAAAGATGTTCGGACGATGATGGAGTGAGACTGAAAATATGGTCTCATTTTTTTGGTAGCAATCACTAGGGCTAGGGCCAGCTTTTCAAGCTTTCGGTACCTCTTTTCAGCATCCATCAGACTTCTACTGATGTAGTACACCGGACGAGGATAATTGTCCACCTCTCTTACCAGTACTGCACTTATAGCACATTCTGACACAACCAAGTATACATATAGTGTTTCTCCGTCAACAGGCTTTAGAAGGGTTTTGGGAGAAGACAAATGCTTTTTTATTTCATTAAAAGTCTGGTTGCACTGTGGAGACCAGTTGAAGTCTTTAACACCTTTCAAGGTCTGAAAAAACGGGGCACATTTTTCCGAAGACCTTGAAATACAGCGATTTAAAGCAACCAATCTTCCTATCAACCTCTGTACTTTTTTAATATTTCGAGGAGGGTTCATTTTTAATAGGGCGTCAAGCTGGTCTGGATCAGGTTGTATCCCTTTTTCACTTATTACCCAAAAAATTTCCGGACTGCACCCCAAACACACATTTTTATGGATTCAATTTTAAATTAACCTTTGTCAAGTTGACAAAAGTTTCTTGAAGATCAGTTAGGTGCAACTCTTCTTCTAAGCTTTTAACCATCATATCATCGATATATACTTCCATATTTCTCCCAATCTGATCAGTGAATGCTTTGTTCACCAACCTGTGATAAATGGCCCCATCATTTTCAACCCAAAAGGCATCACCTTGTAACAATAGAGACCCATATCTGTAACAAAGGTAGTGGGTTCTTGGTCTTTTAGATCCACCTGTATCTGATTATAACCGGAGAAAGCATCCATGAACGATAATAGATTGTTTCCAGATGTGGAGTCCACCAACTGATCTATCCGGGGGATTGGATATAGATCTTTTGGACAAGCCCTGTTGAGGTCAGTAAAGTCGATACACATACGCCATTTCCAATTCTTTTTCTTAACTAACACTGGGTTGGCTGTCTATAAAGGATACTGAGACTCCTTTATGTGCCCTATCTTGGTAAGTCGGCCAACTTCTTGGACTATTACATCAGCTTTCTCCTTAGAAAAAGCTCTCACTTTTGCACAATAGGTGCAACATCTCTCCGGATAGATAACTTGTATGATATAACACTTGTTGGTACTCCGGTCACATCAACATTGCACCAAGAAAAAACATGTTGGTGATTTGCCAAAAAGGACAACAACTTTTTCTTCAATTCTGGTGCCATCTTGGAGCCAACTTTAACACTCTTTCCTTCAGCCAGAGAGTGGGTTTCAACTTCTTCAATTGGTATCAAAACACTAGGGGTCTCTCTGGGGTCATCAATTTCACCCTCACCCCTAGAGGGCCCCAACAACTGCTAAACTTTATTAATCCAGACTGCCCCCAGAGTTTTAGGACCAAGTGCAGTTGCATAACATTCTCTTGTCATCTTTTGGCTACTCCGTACAACTCCCACTTGTCCTTGAACTGCATACTTTAAACACTGATGGACTGTTGAAGCCACAACATGCATCTTAGAGAGCCAAAACCTCCCAAAGATCGCATTGTAACATATGGGGCAATTTACCACAACGAATAGTACCCTGACCATTTTCTTAAAAGGTCCTTTGCCCAACTATACCTCATCCTCAAACTCTCCGATTACATCCACAGAGCTTCATGTGAAGACCACAATGGATTTATTCGAATGTTGAATCACTGCTAGATTCTTCATCTGCTTATAAGAACTTAAAAAGAGAATATTGGCTGAGCTGTCAGTGTCAATCAGAATTTGCCTAATGTCATTGCCCCCAATTGAAGCTCCTATTAATACAGCATCCTCATGAGGCCCAACTATATATCTTAAATCATCCTCATAAAAAAATGAAAGGAAAAGGAATTTAGGATGGATAAGAATACATGTGTCCCTCTAACTGAGTAGCTAAAGTGTGAATATTCATCTTCTTTGAAGAAGGAGTCGGCGCAATCAAAATATCCCCACCGAATATAGTAAGTGAATAAAAAAAGCTTATGAGTTTGTCACTGTCTTAGTTCGTTCTGTTATGACCCTCACTTTATTCCGGGTTGGATCAAGATTCAAATATTCTGAATCAACATCAAATCTTTCAAGGATCACCATAGCCCATTTTAGAGCAGATGTCTCCGCATTGTTTGTTGGGCCAGTTCGGGGAGCATTCTCAGGCCTATTTTCACTCCTTCTCTTGACATAAGCTCTCAACTTTTCCCTTTCAATAAGATTTTGTACCTCTTGTTTCAAAGCGATACAGTCTTCGGTGCTGTGGCCAATATCATGATGATACTCGCAAAAACAAGTATTACGACTTTCCCTGAGAGATTGAAACGCTATCGGCTTCCTGAAATGCACCTCATCTTTAGTTTTGTTATAGGTGATTGCCATATTATCCTTTAACTTAGCAAACCACTCCGGTTGGACCCAAGGTTCTTATTTATTTATGGACTGCTGGCTTTGAGCTGGATTTGGGTGGGATTGAGTTTGTTTGGCCCTGTTGGACCCCTGTCCGGTTTCTTTAGCCTTGTATCCGGACTAGTTCTGGTTTGGAACAGCTGGGGTAGACCTCGCTTTCATGTGTACACTAGTCTTCTTTGTTTCATCCACGTTGATTTGTTTTCCCACCTGATTTAGCAAATCGCCCCAATTCATGGTCTTCTTCCTTGTTACTGAATCAGTTAGATTCCCAGTGTTTAACCCTTGTCTCAAAGAATCTATTGCTACCTGCTCACAGCAATCAACTAACCCATTTTTGGTATTTACGAACCGACTTATATAGTCTTTCAGTGAGTCATTTGGCTCTTGGTCACAATGGATAATAGTATCTTCATTGCCCTTCACCTCTTTACTCCTCCTGCCTTCGGAAGGCAACCCAAAACATATCGAAGTTTCTGATACAACCCTGTGGCAAGCTGTTGTACCATTTTAGAAAAATCCCCATCAAGGATTGAGAGAAGACTCTACACAGAAGTTTATCATCATCATCAAAATCCATCATAATTTTTTTAAACTGTTCCAGATGGTTGTCCGGATCTTGGCTCCCATCATATTTCTCTATTTTAGTATTTTCAAACTTCTTGGGAAGGTTTCCGGACAGTATCTTGGTAGACAATAGCGATTGCTTCCAATTCTGACTACGACTAAAAACTGTGTCTTCATTAGGTGTTTCAAAAATACCTGGCTCATCATGGAAAGCAAAGGGATCAATCAGCAACTGGTCCACACGTCTGTGACTATGGTTGTGACTGTGAGACGACCCTTTTCCCAAATGCCTCTTTAGTATCTCATGCCTATCTCTCTTTCTTGAATATTTTGTAACTAGATTTTGTTTCTTACTGTACCTCCCCTCATCGCTGCTGGATGACAAAGACTCTTCAAGCTCATCCTCGTTCGAATAACTACTGGAGAACTCAAATTCTGAGCTCTCCACCGGCTTGGACTGGTGAGACTTCTTGGAACTAACATGTGTCTTTTTTATGCTCAAATGAGTCTTTGCTGATGGGTCATTCTCCCTTGGGTTGTCAATATGGTGAATGGCCGACGTCTTCGACTTTTCCTTTAAACTCATCTCTGCCTTTCTAGTGGCCCTCAACGCTTCTATTTCAGCTTTCAACTTATCTTGGTCTTCGGTAGTGTATTCATTGTTTTCCCCCCACCACCTCCACAGAAGGTGTGGAATTGCTTGCACTGGTTTTTAATGCTAGATTCAGGAACCTTCTCCTCCCACCGTGGTCGCCAATTTGGTGAGGTTTATTTTAAGCTGAGGGTAATTTTGTCAAGTGTTTTGGAAAGTTTTGAGAGTATTAAATGTTTGGGTGTTTGGTAGTGAGAGATTTGAGTTGCCTGGTTGTATTAAATGTTCATTACCCTTATTAATGAAAGTAGTTGGGGTATTTATACCCTTAATTATAGACCCATGGGCTTTCGGGTCAAATTATGGAACCAGGTCAAGTTTAATGACCCATTTACTTAATAAGTTGATTAGCACATAGCTTAGTCAAAAGGTGCTTAGTCATTTTATACTTTTGTCCTGTCCAGATAGTTCAGTGGGCAGTTTATGTCTGAATTGCCCTTGTCCGGAAATATCAGTAGGCAGTGGTGGATTTATCCGGACTCATCAACGCTAACCTTAGTGAAATTGGGCTCGACTTGTCCAACCGGACATTTTGGAAATGGTTTAGATTTTATCAGAAGGGTTTTCTTTATGTTTCCCCCACAATTATTTTTTACTGAGAGAAATGACTACTATTAGTGAAAATCTCTGATGGTTTTTATTTTTATTTTTTCGATGTGGAAGATTTGTTTTTAGTTTTAGAGAGTCTGGTAAGCCTACGACGAGTATTTTCTCCAATTTTCGACCCCATAACAATAAAGATAGATAAAGGTTTACGATTTCTAACGATTTTTGCTGAAAGAATCTCAGTTGATTGAGTAGATTGGCTATGGATTACAAATGATTATGTAAGAGGGTTGATTTTGAAAAACAGAGGGTTGTTTACCAGATGAAGAACTTTTGTATGGCTCTAGAATCCGAATCACCAGAGAAGCAAGTAATCCGGCAGGAATTCTGGCTTGCCTTTTTTCTTCCTCCAATTTGGAAAAGTTGAGCTAACCACCTTTAATTAGTACAGTATCCGCTGTAAACATACGCGAAATAAGATGAACAAAAGATATGGGTAAACGTTGGAGTTATTTTTTATTTATAAAATATTATGAAAAATCATATGTTTTTCACTATAGAAATGGAAATAGTAAAAGTTACCATTATATATGAGTAGAGAAGACGGACTTGAATGTTTTAGTAGGGAAGAGAAACTAACGGTAATAATTAGAAAGGTTATTCAAACTAGCCGTTTGTTTCTTTTTTTTAGTTTTGGATACTCTTTACAAAAAAGAAACTGTTTGGTTTTCCTAATGACTACGTGACACGTGCCATGGGAAACTCGTCGTTTAAAATTTGTGACACTTCAGTAGAAATGGATTTATTAACCCACATTGGATGCAAGTTTGATATCTTTTACAATATTAGTTTTTCTCAAATAGTTCGGAAAGAGTTAAAAGGTAAATAATATGACAAATTTTTTTTAGATGTCTATTACAGTAAAGTGGTTCAGATTTTATGTAGAGAGGTAAGTCAGGCCCAATAGCCAAATTGTAGATCCGACCTGAATGACCTATGGATCTTAAAATAGTATAAATAACTTAAACAACGACATGAAATTGGTTGGAATTTTTTCATAATATTAAATACAAGCAAAGATATATTTTCTCTCACTAATCTTTATAAAAAACTTAATACCAAATAATCTAAAGATCTTTACAATAGTTGTTTCGATTACAACAACATCCTCGTGAGGGGCAACAACTTCTCTCTGTCATCACCATTAAAGAGGATAAAAGGCAACAAATCTCGATAAAAGTGGGTTGATATTCTTCTCTCTAATTGGGTTGCTAAACTTATAACATGACTCTTTATCGAGTAGTTAAAGATTCATGACATGATATCCCTATAAAAAATAGTCAATTATTCGCAAAATTCAAACAATTTTTTTACCTTCCCTTTATTTTTAGATTTGTCAATTAATTGGGTACTCCTTTGGTTACGATCAATGTCTAAATACTTTACATCCACATCAAATCATTAAAGGGTCCACTTACGACCATTACATTTTCCTACAATGATACAACCTCAGTTACCTTCCTCCAGACCATGGTTTAGTTTTCACCGGAGTTTGATGTTGATCCTCTAAATGAGCCTTAACAAAGGTGGTTAGCTTGACGTTCTCAATCAGAGTCTAAATGTTTTTACTTTAGTGCTATGAAGTCTCTTGTATCCTGGTCTATATTGTTATGATACTTGTAAAACTAGTTATTCTGTCATTTCCTCGGAATCTGAATCATGAGTGGTTCTATGAACTGAATAAAATTAAGTTTCTTAACAAATATATTAGCGGCATTTTCTATCAATTTAGCATAATTAGACATTTTCTATCAATTTAGCATAATTATCGGGTCAAGCATATTGACTTGTTCTAGGCTTATGGTGCTGACCTTGGGGGTGCTGATTTACCTTAGGTCGAGGTGGGATCTGATTACTCCTTTCAGGAAAAAAGTAGTAGCTTTATAGGCTGAACGTTTTGGACATGTTGATGTTGATAAACCATGGTAAAAGATTATGGGATATATCTCTGTGGATGGGTCAACTTTAATCTCTTAGACTTTTACATTTTGATAAGCTCATCGACTTGAGCTAGAAGAGCCCCGAATATCAAGTTTTTTTTCTTGGTTACCTCATCAACCAAATCTTTGAGGATAAGTCATTTCTTAAAAAAAGCAATAACAACTTGCTTATAACAATCATCCAAACTATTCTTCGTAATAATGAATCGTTTGGTATAATCTTTCAAACTCTCCACAACCAACTGTCGCCACTGGATTATTGTGTATCCATTCTCATGAATCTCCTTACTTCCCACAAATTATTTTTAAAAAGTTATCCACAACGTATTAAATTTTTTATAAAACCTTGCAAAAGTCAATTGTACCACTTCAGTGCATCATTTTTTAAGGTTTGAGAGAAAAACCGATAAAATAACTTATTATCGTTGTCATAATCTATCATAATTTTTTTAGAATACTTTAGATGGATATATACATCTCTATTCATATCGAAATTTTCTATTTTGGATATGTCAAAGTACTTCGGTAGGTGCCCGAAGAAAATTTTAGCAGATAGTGAAGATTGTTTTCAGTTATGTTTATGACTCCAGTTATGTCCCTGTTCGAACGGAACCGTAAACTGGCTGTTTAGTTGGTAATCAAAACTCTGATTCTTGGAACCCATTGTAACAAGCCATTTTATCGGATTCGTACTATAGTTTTCTGTTGTTGGGCTCTTCTTTTAATTACCATTCTATCCTTACCCATATAGAGCTATTGCTTATCTGAGGATCATGTCCTTTTTTCGACTCTCGCTCCTGCTCCAGGCTTCGATATCGACTAGTATGCCTCTTCGAATAACGATAACCCTCATTTTTTACTATTCAGAAAATAAAAAAACTTTCTAAATCATAAATAAAATACTCATTAGATTCTGAATAACTATAACAATATCTTGTATTTCGTTAATTTTTCAGGGAATTATGTCTTCTGTTCGGCCAAAATTTCTTTCTTTGGTATTTTTCTTGGTTTTGTAAAGAATTGGATGCGATGTCTCTCTCAAAACCCTCTTTTTCACCAAGCTTCTGGACTTTTGAACAAACCTTTTTAGTTGAATCACCATTATTTCTTTTTGTGAGTTTAAAGCAGCGATCTCCTTATGCAGTTAATCTCGATGTTCTTCTAGGGTCAACAGCTCTTGTTTCTCTTCGTATCATTTTGGGGTTGAGCTTTCCAAGTCAACTGATCAAACCCTTCTCTGACCGTTATTCTTTCGGTAACTATCGTATGATTCACTTACATCTTATAATCCATCTTTTGTTTGAGTCTGAAGATGAACTTACATGTCTATGATTTTGGATGCTTGTATATGGGTATCTCTCTAAGCTCCCGCTGTGGTTGCAACTCATGGTCCAAAGATATCAGTGGCACTTATGTAAAATTGATAACGAGCTAAGTTACACAAATGTTTAGAAAGATGAGCTTAGGTATTAATGTTTAATAAGATAAAGTCATTTTAGAGATAAAAGTAGTTGAAATGACACTAACTATAAAAAATTATAATTTTGACGAGAGACCATAAAAACTATTATTAATACAAGTGTTTTGCCATTTAAAATAAATATTGGGTCGTATAGTAATTTTGTATTATCATAAAGGTATAAAGTTATGAAAGTAAATAAACTAAAAAAAATTGCAAGAACAAAGTTTGACGACCTAAGGATCACCAAAATTTGATAAACATATTAAAAAAACACGACGAGCTTATAATAAAATCAATACCATCCAATTACGAATACAAAAAAAAAATAAAATCAAAAGACGAACATGGCTATAAATCAAGCCCATCATTAAAAAAAGAGGCTATGTTTAGATGATAAAAAAACAATGAGAAATTCTCAATAAACACTTTTAATGGTAAAATGACTAAACAACTCGACAATGAATATTAATTATGTATTAGATTTTGTGTTTAGATTAGATAAAGGATAACCTTTTACAACGAAGTCAATGCTTTTATTTATATTACTATTTTAATCTCAACCTTAATCTTATAGATGAATGACACGTGTCTTTATGGTTATGTGACATTTATCTATTAATAATATGTTACAAACATTAAAAATTTATCCTTTAACCATCTAAAGTATTTTGATAATATTAAACATTGTCTTAATTTTTTTAAAAAACGTTTTTTAGTTTCATTGAATGTATTTACTTGTTTTAATGAACTTAGACATTACATACATATCATCGCATTACTCTTATCAAACTTCAATCTGAGACTAAATTAATCATAATATTTACCAAGTTTTATTCCACTCTAATTCATTTATTCACTAATAATCAAATCATTTTGTCAACATTCAACATTCATCCATCATTTTGGAATGTAAAAAATTATATGATTTCTTTTTTAAGTCGTTATAGTTAATATAATTTCACACGTGGATATTAAATTATCGATAAACTGTTGAAATGATTGTTGATTCAAAATGCTACAATAGTATAGTGGTTTTATTCGGTTTGGTGCGACATTTGTCTCAACTAAAAATCTTCATGTATACTCTAGATTTAATTTTACTTACTAAAACACCGAATGAAATTTATTATTTAAATATACATCACATATTCTTATATTTATTTTCTAAACCGCCATCCTCTAAGATAAATTTCTAAAATTTTATGAGAATACTCTTTTTATTTCATGGTAAGTGATTTTTAAAAATAATTTTTTATTTCACAATGAATGTCCTTGTTATTTTAAATGTAGTATTAATTATATATTTTATTCTCAAATAAAATGATTAACCTGTCCAAATTAAAACTCTTACTAATTAAAATTATCATTATTTTCTTTTCAAAATTATCATTACTTCCTTTAATGCCGATAAAAAACACTTTAACGGTCCATATTATGAAGAAGAGAGAATACTGAATTACTTTATAATTCCAAAGTTTAACTCGGGTTCATTTTGCATCTCATCTCATGCGATGAATATTAAAGCATAAGACAAAAACATCACCGTGGAGGATAAAAGGGTAGTTTAGTATCAAAAGCAATCACGCCACCCGAACCAAATCCGACTAAAACCAAGCAAAACTACACCATCTCTCTCTCATCAACAGGTGGCACATCAACACTACCACCGCACCAGTACCTCACCACCGTTGTCGAAGTTACCAAAACACCCTTGTTCCCTTTTTTCTCACTAAATGCAAACCACGTCACTGTTTAAAGTGCCGTGTTGGGCCAAACCACCACAACCAAACCCATCAACAGCGTCTTGGATCAGCTCACGTCAACTTTGCAACACCAAAAACCTTAATAGCAATAAGAGATTGATCCAAAAGAGAAGTAATCATTTTCACTATAATCGTCTACTCAGTGGTTGGGCTAGTGGATTCAGGGTCATGCCTTGTTCTTCATTTAAAACTGAGACTACTAATAGCGGTGGTGACGGCGGCGGTGGTGGAGGAGAGAGTGCGTCTATGAGTGATTACAAGCTGAAGAAGTCGAGCTTTTTGGCATCGCTAATGCCGAAAAAAGAGATTTGTGCCGATCGTTTCATCGAGTCTCATCCTCACTACGATGGCCGTGGTGTCCTCATTGCTATCTTCGGTATGGTCATTTAATTATTGTTCGAATTCTCGAGTGATCGGTTTTGCTAGGTTGTTTCAAAATGGATAGTGAGCTAGTCACTGTTATGATCTCTTGCTAGTCACTTAAATCAGTTAGCTTGATTGCTGTGTGTGTGTAATATAGGTGATAGTGTAATCAATAGTCTGTGTTGGTTATGATTGTTTGGGGATTAAGTAATGTTCTTGTCGAATTGAATAATTTTTTTTTTTTTTGTTTGAGTTTAGTTTCGCTTGATACTGAAACCTACACCTTGACAGATTCTGGTGTGGATCCGGCTGCTGCTGGGCTGCAAGTTACCTCTGACGGCAAACCAAAGATCCTAGATGTCATTGATTGGTATATACTACTTGATCATATATATTAAAGCGTCTCTAAATTAATTTACTTATGATGTTCCTCATGTAGATTTTTGTTTTTTTATCTCAGTACTGGAAGTGGAGACATTGATACGTCAACAGTGGTGAAAGCTGATGCGGATGGATGTATACTTGGAGCTTCAGGTTTAAAATAATGAGCCGGACTTGCATTTGCTCCATTTATTCTTATAATACTTTCTCTTAATTATCGGCTTCGACTCAAATTAGGGGCGTCTTTGGTTGTAAATTCTTCCTGGAAAAACCCTTCTGGCAAGTGGCACGTGGGTTGCAAGTTGTTGTATGAACTTTTTACGGACACATTGACTTCTCGCGTGAAGGTGTGAACCATTATTGTCATTATTTTCTATAATTATAAATTTCGCTGATCGACGATTTGTTTTTATATCTTACTTCTCATTTTCTTTGAGCAGAAAGAGAGGAGAAAGAAATGGGATGAGAAAAATAAGGAGGAGATTTCTAAGGCTGTAAAGCATCTCGATAACTTTGATCAGGTTGTTGTAAATTGCTACGTAATCTACTACCTGCATGTTTACTTCAACAACATAAAGTTACATGAAAGACTCATATGTATATTGCACCTTAGGATGCATGCTTTATTTGTTAGACTTAAACTTGATTGAGAGTTGTGAACCTCATTTGGGTTTGTGACATACCATATTATAACCTTTTCTGTTCATGATATTTGTACTTCTAGAAGCATAGCAAACTAGAGGACTCTGAACTGAAAAAAAGTCGCCAAGACCTTCAAAACAAGGTGGATATCTTAAAGAAACAGGCAGACGTAAGTAAATGAATTATCATTTACTAGTTTTATCTTTGAATTTATTGTTGCTGGGAGTAATCCTTTTTCCTATTTTAGAGCTATGATGATAAAGGACCTATCATAGATGCTGTTGTATGGCATGATGGGGAAGTATGGCGGGCTGCTCTTGACACTCAAAGCCTTGAAGATGATCAAGCTTGTGGGAAACTAGCCGATTTCTCACCCTTAACCAATTATAGGTGTGTATGATCGAGTTGAATATTTAGAGTAGTTATGAACTGGAGTAATTAGGTCTGAAGAATGCCAAAGCTTGTATTAATTTTTAAAGTATAAACAGGATTGAGAGGAAGTTTGGCATGTTCAGCAAAATGGATGCGTGTTCATGTGTTTTGAATGTGTATGACGAGGGGAATATCTTAAGTATTGTTACAGATAGCTCCCCTCATGGCACTCATGTTTCTGGTATAGCTAGTGCTTGCCACCCAGAGGTTTGCCAAACAAGCAAAAATTTCTTAATCTGTTTTTGGTGGTTATTGTCTTATAACATTTAATTTGAATTGTATTGGTAGGAGCCCTTGTTGAATGGAATAGCACCTGGGGCACAGATAATATCTTGTAAAATTGGAGATTCACGCCTAGGTTCAATGGAGACTGGTACGGGCCTGACACGGGCACTGATAGCAGCAGTGGAGGCAAGTAATTTTCATGTAGTCTGGAAATAGCTTTTTGAAAGGGATTATTTGTTTGGGTGTACTGTGATCGCATCCCTAACTCCTATATTATAATTTATCGTCTATATATATTTACTAGTTTCTATTTACAAGTGTGATACACAATTTTATTAAAAAAAACATGTAATAAATACAAAAATTAAATTTCTAATTTCAACTAATAATAATAGATATTGTATAGAAATCAAATAGATAAAGGTCATAATGGCACATTAAGAAAATAAATTGACAATTTTTCATTGAAACATTCTACTATAACTATTCTAAGTGGCAAAATAAAAAGTTCCACCTTTAAAAATAATTCTTTCCATATATAGAAAAAAAGTTCTAAACCTTTGCTTTACGTATGCATATTAATTGCTGATAAGATATGACATATATATTTGCCTTTTTATTTTATCAAAGCCTGCTTTGTCATACTTATATCCTCATTTTTGTTTTGTTTCTGAGTGAGTAAAGACTTCTATTCTTTCATAATATGCATCTTTATCTAAATTAAATTATTTTCTGCAGCATAAATGTGATCTCATCAACATGAGTTATGGAGAAGCTACTGTTCTTCCAGACTACGGTCGCTTTGTGCATCTTGTTGATGAAGTATTATTCTTGAATCCCATCTGAAGTAGGATATTTACTCATATTTCCCCTCTTGTGACATGTTTCATACTCTGACATACTATGGTGCTACCCTTATGCTTTTATATTAGGCTGTGAATAAACATGGCCTGATATTTGTAAGTAGCGCTGGCAACAGTGGGCCAGCATTGAGCACAGTTGGTGCCCCTGGTGGAACGTCTTCGAGCATCATAGGAGTTGGTGCGTATGTGTCACCTGCAATGGCTGCTGGTGCTCATTCAGTAGTTGAACCTTCATCTGAAGGGATTGAATATACATGGTATAATGTTCTTTTATTACATGTTATATTTTTTACAAAAGATGTGAATGATATTATCACCCCATAAAATGGTACCAATTAAATAAAATATACAAATGGGTTGAATTGGGTTACAGGTCCAGCCGCGGACCAACAGCCGATGGAGATCTTGGAGTTTGTATCAGTGCTGCTGGTGGGGCTGTCGCTCCTGTTCCTACATGGACTCTTCAAAGCCGGATGCTTATGAATGGAACATCAATGTCATCTCCGTCGGCTTGTGGAGGAATCGCGTTACTTCTCAGTGCAATGAAGGTCTTTTTTCTAGTATTGACCTATTTGCGTTCCTTTTGTTTTTGGCTCATCACTGAGAATTTACGGAAAAGATAAAAGTTCAAGACATTTTAGCGTTTCATAGTTGGTTCCAAGGAAAATTTCAAGGAGATGAATCATGAAGGAAAAGGCGAAGGAAAACTTTAAAAAATCCATTATGTTTCTAACACCGAAGAACCAGTTCGAAGCTTCTACATAAAAAAATAGTCTCCTTTTTATTCCTTATATTCCCATATTTGAACAGGGACTTAGCATCCAGTTGTTCTCCTTCCATTTTGTCATTTTTGACAACTAGGCCTATTTAGCAATTAGTCATGCATGCAGCTGAAGTTTCGCATATGTTATGGTGTGCCTGCAGGCAGAGAATATCACAGTTAGTCCATACAATGTGAGGAAGGCTCTTGAGAATACGTCTATCCCTGTGGGTGATTTGCCTGAAGAGAAGCTAACCACAGGATACGGGCTTATGCAAGTTGACAAGTTACTATTTTTGCACTTAAATCTTTTTCCTTTGTTATTTTGAGCATGTAATTTTGTACTTTTGGGATCGACTTAATATTATTTATTGCCAGGGCTTTTCAATATCTACAGAAGACCAAAGATTTTCCCTGTGTTTCTTATCAAATAAAGGTCACCCCGTCTGGGAAATCAAGTAAGTTGTGAAGTCATTCATGTCAGTTACCCCGTTCCCTACTCAATTTTCTCCCCGGTGCAGACAAAGATAATGTAAATAACAAAAGAGCAATGCTAGTGACAGTCACTTTAGACGGTTGCTCACCAACACTCCGCAACACTGTGACACATACATTCTTTATTGTGGGGAACCAAGTTTGCTTTTATCTTGTTATTATCACTTAGTCAAGTTTAGCTGTAGCACAGGCAATAGGTTCCCCATTGTCAAGATAGTCTCGGGATGTAAGTATATTTTGCTAAAGGCAGACTGTCCAATACTCGAGCAAATGTCGATAGCATGCCCGATTAGCTATCAAGTATGATGTTGGTATAACAGCAATAAAATATGACCGTCAAAGTTCTGCCTCTTAAAGAATGGAGGATTAAATTTTCCGACTCTAGTATTTCTGGATTATCTCACACAATGATAATTCTTCTTCACTTGTTGGTTCTCTCAGGTTCCTCATGTAGTTGATCGTAAGTATCATTAACTTCCTTTTTTTGCTGTGCATAATTGCAGCTCCAATATCACGAGGCATATACATGAGGGAGGCTAGTGCTTGTCAAAAATGTACTGAGGTAGGATATTACTTTGACTTTGTGCTATGTGGTAAAACTTTGTGGCAGTCATTTCAAACAGATGATGCTGGCTGTCTTCTCAGGCATCCCTATATTTTGATAAATTTGCAAATTGCAATAATAATATATTAATGCTTGCCCATTTAATTTTGTGTGAATGAGTTGGCTTTCACTATGCAATAGGATTGCGTTGTGAAACAATGCTATGTCAAAATGAACAGCTTATATGACATCACATATTTAATATGCGTGCGTTTTTCTTAATTTATATAAAGTGTTATCAAGGTTTTACTTTTGCTTCTCTGTGCAATTTACAAGTTTCAAACACGATTCTCTAAGCTGGCTTCATATTTATAAAAGTGAAACTTCGTTTATCCCACCTTATTGACGTTGTAGAAAATTTATGTTCCTATTCCCAAAACAAATATTCAGTTTTTTTTTTGGAAAAAGAAACCAAAATGAAATTATTGACTATAACACAAAACTTACTTGAGAGTTTCCATTCATCTTAATTTTAATACGTTTTACTAGTTGAAGTTGTTATTAAAAGAAACCAAAATGAAATTGTTTAACAGTGGACAATCAAAGTTGAACCAAGGTTTAAGGATGGTGCTGGCAATCTAAAAGAACTGGTCCCGTTTGAAGAGTATATTGAGTTATGTTCTAGTGAGAAGGAAGTGGTCAAGGCGCCTGAGAATCTCGAGCTCAGCAACAATGGGCGTAGCTTCAAGTTAGTTTTTGTAACTCCTTGTTCTTCATTAATAACCATGTAGAATTTTCTTAGTTGGACTCGTTATATCCTTCTTTGCAGCATAGTGGTGGATCCCACCAATCTCAGCGATGGTCTACATTACCACGAAGTCTATGCAATTGATCTCAACGCCCCATGGCGTGGTCCTCTTTTTACTATACCAATCACTATAGTAAAACCAGTGATTGTAATAAATCGACCTCCACAAATTTCATTTTCAAAAATGTATTTTCGTCCAGGTAAGACTTCTTGACATTTAAGTGCTGCAATTTAACTTTGGCTAAATTGTTTTGGGTATACTGGCTTTGGAGTTAATGTACTGGCCTGATGTAATAACTTTACATGTAGAACTTCAGTCTTTTGGCAAGTTATATTGTATCAATTTTATTAAGGGACACGTAACTGTAATTCTCATTTTGTAGTCCGATCTTGAGTTTGTTCTAATTGATAATTCTAAGTTTATAGTTTCTTCATTCTTTTCCAATGTTACAAGAATTCATTATTATCGGGCTTTAATTGCAATGTCAAACATTAAGAAATCATCTTACGATGAATCATAGTGGCAATTAAATAGTTTACTTTTTTTGTTACCTGTGTATATAATTCTCATGTATGTCTCGTTTCCAATTATTTTCCAGTAAAAATTTATTTTGCTTCTCAATTTTCCTGTACAAGTGAACAATAAAAAAAAGTGACGTCTCTTCAAATTATCTGTTTGAATCTTTTCGTCATTAATGTCCTTCCGTCTTTGATTGATTGTACAACAGGCCACATAGAGCGGAGATATCTAGATGTGCCAATTGGTGCTACTTGGGTTGAGGCAACAATGCGAACATCAGGATTTGACACTGCTCGCCGGTTTTTCGTTGATACCGTGCAGGTAAAGAACGGCGATAACGGTAGATACTCAGAATTGTATAGTCCCATAATTTAACTGGTCATAATTTGCAGCTTTGTCCGTTGCGAAGGCCTATGAAATGGGAGAATGTCGTGACATTTTCGTCTCCATCTGCTAAAAGTTTCGCCTTTCCTGTGGTCGGTGGTGAGACGATGGAACTGGCAATAGCTCAATATTGGACAAGTGGCCTTGGAAGTAATGAGCCAACCGTTGTAGATTTTGAGGTGATTTCCTATCATATTCAAATTTTGTTGCACATTTCTTCCAGAACATACACCTAGTGTTTATTGTGTTAAATTTGGTTACTATGTTTTGTCGGGTTAGATGCATAAATACAATTTACTGTACCAAAAAGTACTGTTCTCAAAGTCATCACCTTTTATGAAAATTTTCGTTGTGAACACGAGGACTTCAAATTTTTTAGCTACGTGTTTCTCATCTTATAGTTTGGTTTTATTTGTATAAAGATTTGTTATTCAAGAAGAACTAGACTCAAGATTTTAGTTCAGGTAAATTGAAACAAAAGCAATAGTGCAAGAATAGTCACAAATGTGTGCTAATGATTCTTTCCTTGTTTCAATAGTTATGAGTTTTTTTTATATATTCTATCAAAATTCAGTTATCATTTCAAGTTTAGCTTAAGACTTTAGCTGCGTTGTTTGTAGATCATGTTTCACGGTATTAGCATCAACAACGAAAACTTGCTGCTTGATAGTGAAGCTCCCCTTAGAGTGGACTGTAAAGCACTATTGGCATCTGAAAAATTGGCACCTGCTGCAGTTCTAAATAAGGTGAAGTGTTTATACCTGTTAGATGACAAGTCATATGCTTGCCTAAGGGTTTTCATCTTTATTGTTCATACTTATCTAGTATTGTTTTGCAGGTGAGAGTTCTTTATGAACCACTTGAGGCTAGAATCATAACTCTTCAGACAACGCGTGACAAATTACCATCGGGCTTGCAGATACTAGCGTTGACACTAACGTGAGTTATGATACCACTGTCTCTGGTTTGTTTTTTCGGCTACTCTTTGAACTAGAAAAGATTGACTGCATACTTTTTCTGTAATTCCAGTTACAAATTCAAATTGGAAGACGCTGCTGAAGTGAAACCTCACATACCTCTGCTTAACAATCGCATATATGACACTAGATTTGAGTCTCAGTTTTATATGATTTCCGACACAAACAAGGTATTCTTACATATTCAATCACTCGTCCTGTAAAAGCAATATAAAAATCCAATCGGGTATTTAATTCCTTCAATATAAGAACTCGCTATTGTTTATATTCAAATTATTGTGTTTACTTCTCTATTAGACCATTATATTGTTTCATCTCACCCCTCAGTCAGTCAACGGGTTGATATAAAACTTTCTTGCATATCAAAAGACTGTTATGGTCCATGGTCTAAAGTCTTAGAAAAAAAAAAGGAAGGAAATAAATTTTTAATGTTTTTAATAATGCTTTATCGGGGCAATTAGATGATCGCTATATCCTAAGCATACTTTTGTTCGTCAGTTTGATCTTCTTGTTTTTGTGGCTAATCCTTTTCATTTTCTATATATATGTATTCTAGCGTGTCTATGCAATGGGTGATGTATATCCCGAATTTTCAAAACTTCCAAAGGGAGACTACACTCTTCAGCTGTATTTGAGGTATGTAGCTATTTTCATATAATTCTTAGATTAATATACTTTGGTTCTGAGTGATGAGTGCATAACTCCCGGAAATTTATGTTTTTATTTGTTTTTTATCTTCATGTTAAACTACTTCTTTAATATCAGTCTTTGGAACGAATCTTAAACCTTAGATTGGAAATCTGTTACTCCATGAGAATGTAAAAATTGGCTTGAGTGTCGTGGAGCTGCAATAAGCTTATAAAATAAAAATAAAAGAACAAAAATCGGGTCAATCTCGTTCGACTTTTTAAAACCTCTGTTGTCCTGTCTTTTTAATTCTCTTTTTTCAGGCACGACAATGCTGAATATCTGGACGAATTGAAGCAGCTGGCAATATACATTGAAAGAAAACTGGATGACAAGGTACATGTTGCAGCCTTAAATGCTGACTTATTGAGTGCCTCTTGTGACATTGCATCGAAATTTCTAGTAATGAAATAAACTTACCTGCTCATTCAATTATTCCTTCTATAGATCTGACATTTATGGAGTCGGTCATCATTCACTCTTTTAGTTATTTGAAAGCTTAATGTTTCTTTACATCTTTATGAAAAGGCCAAATTACCCCTAGTGTTAAATAGAGTGAACTTTATGGAGTCTGCTTCCACGGTTTTAGGCTTTTTAAATAGAGTGAACTTTTAGCTTTGACGGTTGAAACAGACTAAAGTCAGTCTAGAAACTGCATCGAAGAGTTGGTTCAATTGGCATTGGCAGTGAAGATTTTCGACATGACCAAAAGCGTTAGGGATCACAAGTGCCTTACAAATCTGATCTTGAAAGTCAACTGCGATTGCTTGACATTCGATTTTGGAGTCAAATGCCATTGATACCGTATTGAAACTTGTAATCGCAGCAAAAGATGGATTGTTAACGGAACTGATCAACTCTGTTGATACAGGAGCTCATCCGAGCTTAAACCAAAACGAGCTTAACACGTTTAATTCTCTACCAAAGTCTAAGAGCATTACACCAAACTGATCAGCTTAAAAGTAGTGACTGAGCTCAAGTAACAAATCACAAGCCCCACAGATCCAAACGCTTAACAAGACTCAGATCAAGTCTGCTTAACAGACTCATACTGTTAAAGCAGACTCCAATTTTATAATTTTATTTTCATTTTAATTTCTAAAAGAATTATTAGTTTTAATTTCCTTAAATAAAATAACACTTGCTATATAAGTATTATCGTAGATACTAATGGGTATACGGGTCCTGTCAATCAGGGGCATTTTTGGCTACTGTCAATAGCAAATATGTATTGGCAAATATGGTTACTAATCATAGGATGGTGAAGTTTTCATAGTTCTCCCTAGATATCAGCATAGGATTATGCACAAGATTAATTTCCCTTCAGTTTTTTTTATCCCGGATGGTTTCACTAAAATCAAACATGAAAATGATTTTTGAGGAGCTTGCTGTTTGTAGTGATTGTCGTTTTGAAGATTGGTAGTAGTACTTTGTGATATATTTCTGATTGTTATCTGGTGTTTTTGTTTAAAGTCATATTTATGGTTGGTCTTTCTGGGGTTCTAATATTATCCTTCTTTGTAAAATAGGATGCTGTTCGTCTGAACTTTTACAGCGAACCAGATGGATCCATGATGGGGAGTGGCGCTTTTAAATCCTCTATTTTACTTCCAGGGTACCCGTTCTTTTGCATGGAGTAATTTACATGTTCTGCTTGTCCTTTAAATTTTAACCTAAAGTCGACTTTTGACAGGAAAAGAGAAGCATTTTATTTGGGCCAACCAAAGAAAGATAAGCTCCCAAAGGTATTTAAATTGCTAATATAAACAAAAAAAGACGGGTAAGAAACAATAAGGCCTCATGATCGAGTTGGTGATTTGAATAAAAGTCTATATACCCATGGTTTAGGATGAATTGACATTAACAAAATTAATATATTATGAATTTATGATGAAGATTAATTCCTGCAGAACTGTCCGCAAGGATCTGTACTGGTTGGCGCGATATCATATGGAAAGCTATCATCTAGTAGCAAAGAAAATGGGAAAAATCCTCGAGATAATCCTGTTTCTTATCAGATTTCTTATATTGTACCTCCGGCGAATAAGGTCTTTTTAATATGCTTGCTCGTTTTTTTCCTGCTTTCCTTCTTTTGTATATCTATTTTTCCAGATGTGCGAATTCGTTTATTGTTTTGGTATGAATGATTAATGAGATATGTGTTAAGTGACTCGAGAACTTGCATTTGCTTGTTCAATCTGCTTCACTTTTCACCTCGATTCCCTGAATTTCTCGCCCCTTCAAATTTCACATGTTATTTTCGATTTTTTGCAGCTTGACAAGGACAAAGGAAAAGGTGCTTCCTCAACTTCCCCTAAGAATGTGTCTGAGCGTATTGCCGAAGAGGTATTTTGAGTGTGTACACATTAATACGTTATATGGTTGTGCATACTCTTTTAGCAGTTGATTTTTTTATGTAGCAATTTAAATAAAGAAAATTCTTCTTGCAACTATGCAGTCAGTAGTCATCAACCTAGTATTCTTTTACTTTAAAGACATTTTTACTGTCCTGCATGGAGATTTCCTCCTTGATTTCTTCCTTGTAGTCATTGTTTATCTTTTGGGTTTCCCGCTGTTATTTACAAGTTTATGTATTTACTTTGTGGTACAACTTAAATCAGGTTCGGGATTCAAAGATAAAGGTTCTTGGAAGCATAAAACAAGAGACTGATGAAGAACGGTCTGAATGGAAAAAGTTATCGCTCGATCTTAAGGTTGAATTTATGCTGTGTATTCTATGTGCTTTGTTTATCAAATTATATTATCTATGGAATTATGACAATTACCTTTTCTGATCTGTTTGCTGCATTTCATACTCTTAAGTCGGGATTCTTAACTATATTTATTCTTTGGCAGTCTGAATACCCAAAGTATACTCCACTGTTCGCCAAAATCTTGGAATGTGTGCTAGCTAGGTCAAATATGGGGGACAAAATCCATCACCATGAAGAGGTATTATCTAACAACTATGCTAATCTGCTACATACAGATACATGTGTGGTTGGCACTGCTTGGATTTTTCATGTAACAAACTAATTGTTTTGCATGTTTTAAAAGTCACGACTGAGCACTTTGCTAAAGTTGTATGTTTGCAGCTTTTCTCTCAATAAGACCTCAGGTTTTATCATTAAATATTGATGAACACAAAATATGCTTATAAATTTAATATGATAGCTTCTAGCTTCGAAGGAGAGAGTAAAAAAAGCAAATTAAATAGAAATATAGGAAACCCTCGCTCTGTTGGCCTTGCATGGAGGTCCGATGTACTGCACTCGTCTCTTAGCACTTTGTTGGATGGGATAGTCTGCGGTGTAAGAATTATACACTGACAATGCTAGTGAATAGTCACAAAATTTTAGCAGTAAAATTGTAAGAAAGTCGTGCGGACATGAAGCTTTAATGATATAGATGTCACTTGACAGGTTATAAATGCAGCAAACGATGTAATTGATAGCATTGACAAAGATGAGCTGGCAAACTACTTTTTTAGAAGTGACCCTGAAGACGAGGAGACGCAGGTTTGTTCTCACTTTTCATGTTTGCAAGCTCTTTCGTAACTTACTTTTCAATAGATGTATACAGTATTCGCGCTTCACCTTGTAATGATTCTGTACTATATGCAGGAGTTACTTTACTGCAGTTATTTTCAGATTCTTTTCTTCTTGTTTACGAAAATCAGAAAATTAGATAAGATTAAAGACCGATATATATTGTGTTGCGTTTCTTTATTTTTTATATAGAAAATCAAGAAGAAACTAGAGACGACCCGTGATCAGTTAGCGGAGGCACTATATCAGAAAGGATTGGCTATGGTAGAGATTGAAGGTTTGAAGGTGATATATCACTGCCTTTTGATTTCTATATTTATGTTGTTCATCAGACTTTAGATAATTAAGATTTCTTATGCAGTTTGATTGAACAAAAATATACACAGTATCTTTTGGGTTGATGTTTAGAAGCATTTTATTATCTGTTTCGCACTAATCATATTTTGTTCACAGGGTGAAAAATGTTTGCCCATAGCTGCAACTGAAGACATGAAAGATGCACCGGATTCTTGGATATCTTGTACTAAGAAAGATCAGTTTGAAGAAAACTTTAATCAGCTAAGTAAATGGGTAGATGTGAAGTCCTCTAAATATGCCACCCTCACAGTGCTCCGTGAAAGACGCTGTGGACTGTTTGGTACCGCACTTAAGGTACTATATTGGAATAACACAGTATTATCTTTTCTTCGGGTATAAAATCTAAACTTTGATGTGTAGTTTTTCAATTTCAATTGATACCTCCGTGATCCAATAATTCAGGTTCTAAATGAGACTATTCAAGAAGATGGGGCGCCTCCTAAGAAGAAACTTTATGAACTAAAGCTGTCTTTACTGGAAGAACTAGGCTGGAAACATTTGGTGGCTTATGAAAAACAGTGGATGCACGTTCGTTTCCCCACTAGCTTGCCTCTTTTTTAAACTATGTTGCTAGGCTTTCTAAATTGTACCAATAATAAATTCAGTTAGTTTATGTTTGCACACTTAAATTCTCTGTATGAATAATAAATAATTTATTAGAAATTTCATCCACCAGTACAGCAGATTCTTTATTGTTATTTTCAAATGACTCACTAAACTTAATTTCAGTAAGTCGCCATTTTGTGTAACAGAGTACTTCTTAACCTTAGGCTAAATGAGATTACGTTTTGTTAAAACAAAATGCTATTATAATAAGTTTTTATAAGGTAAAGATAGTCTAGACAATTCAATTTTTTAGAAAGAAAAATGGATAGAGGTCTTGTTAGCCTAGTCTCTTAATGATCGTGAGGAATAAATGTGGGTTAAAAATCAATACTTTTGAGGATTAAATGTGGGTTAAAGTTCAATAGTTCTTCATGTTGTCTAAAGTTAGTGTCCTCATGTTTGACGTTTGTCTAAAGTTAGTATTTTTTTGTTTATTTTTGTTTGTTTTCCACGTTTTTAGAACTTCGTAGGTTTAGTTTTTCCGTGTCTAATTGTTTAGAAATTGTTATGGTTTTTTTGTTTCATATCAGGTTCTCTATTTTATTTTTTTTGTATTATCGACAAACGATGATGGGACGAAACTTTTTTGAGCGAGGCTCATGAGCAATTGCACGCATGGAGGTTAAACATGAAACATTTTACAAGTAAGAAAGAGATTATTAGAAGACAGAAATGAATGAGCAATTGCCTGTATGGAGGCTAAACATGCACCATTTTAAAAGGAAGAGATTATTAGAAAACAGAAATGAACGAAATAAGAGATTACTAGAAAACAAAGAACGGTTTCGATACAAATCGAAAACTACCTTTTAAATGCATACATTTTTATATTCTTGTGGCCTTAAAATCTTAATTCTCGTCTAATTTCTTCAGCTTCACATTTTAATTTTTTTACATAGTTTTTTTCAGTTAGGTAGGTTACATTTTTTCACTTTTAAATAATTTTTCAGTTAGGTAGGTTACATTTTTTCACTTTTAAATAATAATATTAGACAGTTTTAGAGATTTGATTTTGCTTTATTAATTTTAAGGGTTTGATTTGAAATGTGGTTGAACCATATTTGAAAATTTAAAAATATTTTTTTTTTTAATTTGTGAGACTATATTTTAATGCTAAGGTTTGAAATAAAAAAAAACCTATTGTAGGTTGTTTTGAGAGTTTTATTTGGTTCATGGTTTGTTGAGTGGTTGAAAGTTAGAAAATGCGTTTGTTGCGCATTTCGCATTTTCTGTCTAAATATTGTTTAAAATATCATATTTAGTTGTGTTTTATATTTTGCATATGGAGTTGTATTTGTAGCTTCTATTCCACAAATTTTAGTTGGTTCATTTCACTAGTTGTCCACTTGTTTCACATTTCACATTTAATAATCTATATTTTGTATTTCACACTTATTGTAAAAACATGGTATGATCTTCATTTTTCATATCCCATCCAAGCAACAAGAAGACCTAATTCGATAGTCCCCTCAAAAGTATATTTGACTTGAAGAACAACAAAACCACATTAAAAAACAATCACACTTATTGCATGATCTACAATATTCAACAAAGATCTTTCAATTTGGGCTCAAAATTCGTAGATATTAGAACAAAAAATGTAACAAATATATTTGAGTTGAAGCACGTTGAAAAAAAATTATGCTTACCTCAAAACAATTCAAATCTAGATATTCAAAAATGGAAGCTAATAAAAAATAATAAAAACACATATCTCTCACATGCTTGAAGAAAGACAAGTTTGGGGCTCAAATTTCATAGATATTACAACAATAAAAGTAAAAAGACTATCGTTGGGTTGAAGAAAGGTGAAGAGATAATTCTGTTTACATCCAAAATCTTCCAATCTAGTTGTTCATAAAAGGAAGCAAAATCAAGAATAATAAGAACATATTTCTCTAATGAAGAAAAATAAGACAACAAATAACCGCCACCAAATCACGAATAAGAAAATCAATGTATGAATTTGGTGTTTCACCATATTTTTTTACTTGTTTCGCATTTCAAATTTAATTTTCTATTGGATTTGCATTTCGCATCTGACTGACCAATTACTTATTGTTTTGAATACATTTGGGATTTTTGTTTGTTTTACATTTTGCATATCATTGACTTGGTATTTTATATTTCTCCGTTCATTTTAGTAACGTTTAGTATTTTGCATTTGTTTTGCGTTTATTTGTCTTAGGATTGAATAACCAAAGCTCTTAGAACTGTAAGAGATCAACGAGTAATTTATGTGGGTACATTTCTAATTATATTAGCCTTCTCAACGTTATTTTTTCAGCATCAGGTGATGTGTTGGTTTCGATGATGGTTTATGGGTTACAACGTCGAAAACATGAAAAAAAAATCAATAACTATGATTATGTTGAAGTAATAATGGAGAAACTTATGAATTCAATAACCACATGTTTCAAAGCAAACCTGAAAAAGTCTTAAGATGTGTGGCTATATGAATGGTTAATATCTTGCTCTATTGGAAAATATATAAAAAAGTGGCATATATAATATTTATTATACAAATTATACGCAACCATTTATTAAGAAACACACAACAATTGAGGATGGAAAAACCACAGAAGTGTTGATGCTAAGATGTTTCAAATACATGAGAACTGAAGTAAATCGAGAGTTGGATTTGATTAAATCTTTAGAGAAGATTACAGATGATCATGTATGGGTTATACCTAGTTTCATATTTCACATTCCATATTCTCATTTGTGTTAGACCTAGTTTTGCATTTTTCATTTGTCTTACATATTTGAACATTTCCTCTAACAAATACCGAAAGAGAGATATTTGGTTTTGAGGGATCGAAAGAAGAACAAAATTCTGAGGAACTTGGAGGAGATGATGAAGATAATCGAGTTGATTTAAAGGATGATAGAGATGATGTAATAAAAGTTGAATGAAACATATCCTATGAAAAAGTATGGTTCATTAGATGGAGTTGATGAACTAAATAGATGCAATTTCAACCATGCATACTGCACAACAAATAAATTAGACTTCAAATAGAGTTATTTCTACTTGAGTTATATTTCACAAATACTTATGCATCTAAAGAAACTAGTAGAAGAGTCCCCAAAATATATGACGATATCTTATGTGCATAAAGCTGATAGTATCTATCATTTACAAAATATGAAACAAATATCTGCGATAATTATTAAAAAATGATTATTTCACATTTCACATTTGGTAGTTATGGATGTTTCCAATTTCATATTTAAAGAATTATTATTGTTTCACATTTCATATTTGATATTTTATCTTGTTTTGAGGTTTGCGTTTGATATTTTATCTTATTTCACATTTCACATTTCACATTCCACATTGAATATTATATTTTTCTTAATTTGTAGTCGAATAAACATTTTTTGCAACTAATGGATATATAGACCGTGGACCTAATAAAGACTTTTAAGATTAAATACCATACAAGGTAAATATTCTTTATATAACTACTTTCATATTTTACATTTGTTTTAATTAACATTTTTTATTTTGCATTCGACTTATCTAAGTGTTTTACATGTCGAGTTTGTTTTAGTAACATTTCCTATTTTGCATTTAATTTAGCACGTGTTTTGCATTTTTCAGGTTACTCATTCTTAAATCTATTGGCGACAAAAGAAAGGTTTTTTTATACCCGATACCGCCCATTATGGGTAACAAGATTTGCTAATTCGGTAGCAATTACGGGTCGAGTTTGTTTTTCTTTATTTTGAATTTTGAATTTGACATAAAAGCTAGATTCATATATTACATTCGGTAATTATGTATGTTTTGCATTTCGCATTTCAAAATTGAATATGTTTCACATTTTGTATTTGGTAGTTAGACACATTTTACATTTAATTTGTAAACTAATATCTTTTATAAACCTATTATTTGCATAAAATTAAAAATTATTTACCTCGTCATTGGTGAGGTAAAAAAATGGTCGAGGGTATTCTTGGTTGTTGGTAGAGAAATTCTTAATATTTTATAGTCGATGGTCAGATAATTGAGCAACTTATTGATTAGTGTAGTTAATTTTTTTTTGTCTTACCTCATTAATGAGGTCTCTAAGGGTGTTTATAGTGTGTTTTAAGACATGGGTCAGGTCATGGCTTAAAGCCTTAAAAATCCCATTAGTGTAAACACTAATTTAGGAGACATACAGCTGAGTCAGAAGACATACAACTAAATCAAAAGGTAAAAAAATGTCTTCTTTATTTTAGGCATAAAATATCTTTTGAATTATTATCCTGACACCTTTGAAGAGTTGCTTCAAAATATATCACAACCTATCATACAATCCCTTAGTTCTCTCAAATATTTCATTGGAGGACTAACAAATATTTATTCAAACAAAATTAATCTTATTCTGAATCGTTGTTCTCACCCTTTTCTCTTGAGTAACAAACAAATTTGAATATATTTCAAAGTCGAAAAAGTTATCGTTTTTATCAGCTGTATTTCTTAACACATGTCAACTGTCCATTGGACCTTGATTTTTCTATGCTCTAGGTAAAATAAGGCAATCAATGAGCGACGTTTCCACATCTTTAGAAATTTTCTTAGTGGGCGCGCCTTCACTTAGTTTTTAGGGTACTAAAAAATCTAAAACCTCATTAGTAAGGCTCTCAAATACTTTTTTGATATCTCTATATAAACTAACTTATCATTTTTCCCGTTTTAAATATATTTAAAAAGAGAAATTTCATTACATAAGAAATAAAAAAATAAAAAACTTTGGTGTTTGTATGTTTACTGCTAGAACCGCTCTAATAAAAGGCGGTTGGTTGAACTTATCATAATTAGAGGAAGAGAAAAAAAAACTATAATAGTTGTTGAACTTCTTGTATCTTCACCTCCAGTTTTCACTACTTAAGTTATCGATTAAAGTGGTGTTTATCCTTATAATCGCCTTCTACAACTGCTCAATCGTTTAATTCACACAAGTGCTCCTCGAGGCCATCACAATCTCAAAGGGCCACAAGTCACCGAAATCCTTCAATATTTAAATCTATGGGATTAGATTCAAAGAATGCCACTCCAATGAGAGTGACAAGATAGTCAAAATCTAAAGCTAAAGTTGTTACAGAACTATTAATATTGAATGATTGTCCTTCTCCACCAAACCCGAATAAACACCAATTTGTTACAAAAGATGATGCTAACACCCAACCTATTGGACCATCAGAATCGGAACCGAAGGTAATGGAAGAAGTTATGGAAGATCTTAATAAATATTCGCATATGTTCAAACACAAGAAACTTCAAAGCCCTTCATCGAAAACGTTTTGACAGGGAAGGAAAATCAGGGTAAATGCAAAGTTATAGAAGAATAATCCAAAGAGCTCCCGATCTTCTTGGCTGGATGTTTTGGTCCCAATTTTAAGAAAGTAAGTGTAAAATATATTTTAGCACTGAATTAGATATCTTATGTTTATTTTCATGATAAAGAATTGAATGTCGTTTGTGATAGTTTCTTGGAATATCCGAGACTGATTATCGAATAATGTGTATAGTGGAATTGAGTTAGGAGAGCAAGTACAAAGTTTTAAAGAGAGAAAGTAGTCAAAATAAACTACCAATGATTAGAAAGTACCATTTTTCCCAAAATGGATCTTTCCTTATATAGTGCTAGTGGCGGGCTCCACTGTCACATGCTATGTTTATACTAATTACATATTGGCCCTCACATTTATACTTGTTTCTTATATTTCCTAAATTTAGAAATATGCCCTTATATGCCTTTACATTATCAATTACGCCTCTTAATAATCTTGACACTTTATGCCCTTATCAGTAGCCCTCTAGTATTGCGGAGAGTCGAGCAAAAACTACTTGACTGCTGAGCCTTCTGGTCAGGAATCTGCATTAGTATCTTTGTCGACCCCCTTAATACCGATGCTACAATCTATGCGTTATTTGTCGACCTTTCATTACTGGGTCGGTAGGCTGACCTGTCAATCTTCAAAAATGGTTTGTTAGTGGTCGATCTACCGGTCCGTTATATTTCGACGCGTCAGATTCAATCAGAATTATAATCAAACTCTTTGGCCCATCTCTATAGGCCTTGAGTCAAATTATATTTTCCAAGGGACTATCTCCTTTACCCACATAACCGGTTTCTTGACTCGTCCACGTGTCACTCATCGACTTGTCGTTTGTACTCGCAGTTCCCAACTGTTAAACTACCCAACACGTGCATCATGAGGCTAGTCCCCTAGGTCTGCTGTAGCTATCAGGATGGATACATGTCTCGCGATAATTTGACTATATTTTAACTAACGTTTTGGTTAAGCAAATTTGATATTCCCGACGCTCTTTTCGATTGCGCTTCTCTATGGAAAAAACCCTTACCACGCTTATTTGCCTATAAATAGTCTTGCTTCTTCATTTTCACATTTTATATAATTTCTATAGAGATAAACACGTGCTATTCTCCATTTCTTAGAGAGAGAAACTCTGATTTTGTTTATGAGAAAACCCTCCTCTCATAAAAAACCTAAAAATAAATCTGATCCTCATGAGAAACCAGTTTTTGGCTTCATCGACTATCTCAATATCACCGAAAGGGCTGACGAATATCGAGCCGTCGGGTTAATTGACAAAGGTCCCATATCACCGTTGAGCTCAAAGCCGCTGGTTTTTCTAAAGCCCAAGAATTCGGGCCCATCTATAACTTCCTCCAACACGAGCCCCCAAATTATCCCGAGGACTTCCTCATCCACAAAAAAGCTCGACGCTTCTACCTGTTTTACTCCTTTAAGAACCCAAAAATCCGAAATTGTAACTCAATCTATACCTTCAAAACCCGGAGCTGCTGTTGACCGACCAAATAAAACTTATTTCTTAACTATGGGTGACTCTAGCTCTTCGTATACCCCTCGCGTATATGTCAGCTGACTCCAACGATTATCGGACGTTGAACTAGTCATAACACTGCGACCACTCCTAAATGGGTGGTTCAATAAGATGAGGAAAGAAGAAAACATGAAGAAGCAGCTTCTAAAAAGGCCGAGGTCCCAGTGCCTGGTCATACGCGAGTTAATAGTAGCTCAAGCATTGTTTTCGCGACTTCCTCTTCCAAAAGGTTGGCGTCTGCTGATAAATCCTTGCCCAAGAAATTCTAAAGTACTGAGCCGAAATCCATCTCTTAAATCTTCCAAAATACCTGCATCGACAAGGGTTGAGGACGAGCCTGCTGAAAAGACCACTCATAAGCCTTCAACTAAGGCATCTGTGTCGACAAGGGTCGAGGACAAAGCTGCTGAAAAGACCAACCATAAGCCTTAAACCAAGGCATCTGCATCGACGAGGGTCGAAGAAAAAACTACTCATAAGCCTTCAAGCAAGGCATCTGCATCGACGAGGGTCGAAGAAAAAACTACTCATAAGCCTTCAACCAAGGCATCTGTGTCGACGATGGTCGAAGACAAAATTTCCGAGGAACCTATTCATAAATATTCAACAAAGGTATCCGCGTCGATGAGATTTGAAGACAAAATTACCGAACTAGACGCACCGATGATTCTAGAAGCTCAAAATACTCCTGCGGTTGGTGAGGCTGAAAGAGATCCTTTATCTCCTGAAGTTTTCGATGTTGTGAACGGCTACCACATTCTCATTCCTAGAGATCATATTTGATATGGAAATAAGATTTTAAGGAGTAAGTTATAAATAATGTAAATTTAAAGATTAAACCGTAAATAATGTAAGTTTAGTCCTTAAATTATAAATGATGTAAGTTTTAGAGAACATTTGTGACGATGTAATATTGTTAAGGACTAAAGGACAATTTGTCCTCTTTTGTAACAAATTTCACTTTAAGGCTAAGTCTTGGCTCCTCTATATAAAGAGCTACCTAATAAAGGGGTTGAACACTTTTTCTACTAAACTTATTTGTACTTAAACTTTCTCTCTCTAAAAACTCTCTAACTCTTTCTCTCTCTAGAATTCGCTTATAACAATTTCCTAAGGCAAAATCTATACTCATCAAATTGCGACTTCACTGTGGACAGAATAAGGAATCAGTGACTTTATCGGTTCGAATTTGATACAATCTTGTTGTAGTTTTTGTTCAAGTTTTATACAATGAATCTCGAAAATAATCCTTTGCTTCGATCGAAGATGGAAACTTTAAAAGATGATTTACAGAGAGACAAAAGTAAACTAGATGGATCATCTCCGATCCAAACTCAATCATACATTGAGGTGCGGATGAACCATCTTTTAGACAAGATAAATGCACTAAACAAAAAGTATGAGCGACGAAAACAAGAAATCCACTCGGCAAATCTCAAATCCGAGGTTATGCAAGAAACATAAAAGACTGATATGGGAGACCAATCTAATCGATCTCGTACTGATCGACGAGCTAAAACTGAATATAAAAAATTACGCTTTCTGTCTCCTAAAGAGCGTTATTCCATTCGCAAAGGGAAAAAAGATAAGAAAAAGTATATAACCTCTAGTGATGATGAGGTAGAAAGCTCAGCTTTGGGTTTTAAAAGATACAGGGGTTCTTCGAGAGAAGCACAAAAATGAAAGCAAATCTAAAAGGGACAATGTTCCTCGTTCTACGTGGTGCGAAGGAAACACTTCGAATCAGTATGCTGAGACTGATCGAAATCTAAATGCTGTAATGGGAACAGATGATCAGTTTGTTCAAGGTTTCGACTGGAGAAACTCTCCGTTGACAAGTGAAATTCGCTCTATAACGCTTCCGAAGCGTTTTGACATTTCCAAAGTAGAAAAGTCCGATAGGATGCAAGATCCCGATGAACACATCGAATAATTTAGGAACTATATGATGAAATTCGAAGATGACGACCGACTGGTGTGTCGTGCATTTTCACAAACTTTCAAGGGAACTACTTTAAAGTGGTACAATCAGATTCCTAGGGGGTCCTTTTCAAATTTTAGGGATTTTACACAGCTTTTCGAAGGCAGTGTGTGGGGAGTAAAGAAATGAGAGAAAATGGAGATACCATTATTCAGTGCAAACAGGAACCTGGAGAGAATTTGAATGATTATACGAAGAGATTCGTTTTGACCAAAGATAGTTTGGAAAACTGTGAAGAGAATATGGCGATGACAGCTTTTTGCCAAGGATTATTGCCAAAGGATCTGGCCAATGAGACTAAGAAGAGAAGAGCTTTAACTTATTGAGCTTTGATGGCTCAAGTTGATGATCAGATTAAAGTCGAGGAGTCAACTAGAGTCCGAGGAGGACCGGTTAGCACTCCAAAGAATTCGAGTCAGGCAGCCAATAACCAAGGGAAACCCTTGAATGGAAATGGTAATCAATAGACAAGACATAAGAATAATAATTTGCCTCATCAGAGTGGTGGATATTCAAATCACGCTCCATCTAACAACTATAATAGGCTAAGGCCAAATCAATGGGTTAAACCAAAGTATTATGTTGATCTGACAGAGAATGTAGTTGTAATTTGGGATAAAACTAAGAGCTTCGTAAACTTTAGGAAGCCAGCTCCAATTAGTAGGCCAAAGAAGAAAAGGAACAACAAATTTTGCAGATCTCATGATGATATTGGGCATGATACCAATGACTATATTGCTCTGAAAAAAGAGGTTCAAACTTTGATAAAAAAATGGGAAGTTCCCGACTTATGTAAAGTCACAAGGGAGCGGTTTAAAAAATAATGTTGCATCGACTTTGAAGGTTGCACCAGCTGAGAATTTGATGATTTTAGATTCAAAGATTAAAATAATTTGATGCTTCTTCTGAATATATGGAGAAAGATCCGAACATGTTGCTTTTGATGGGAGTCGAAGAGCCTATAGAAAAGAGGCATGTGCGAGATTTATGTAAATTCTTTGAATCTTTAGCCATTTTCAAAGGCGATTCGATGACTGGTAATTCGAATAGTTCGAGGAAGAGACATGCTGTCAAATTGACAACTCAAATTGAAGGGAAAATGTCTACACATTTGTATGGAAATAAGGCTATTTCTTTCATTTGGTTTGATGAGGATGATCTACGAGGTACAGCAGGGCCGCATGAAGATGCTGTGGTTATTGGAGCAAAGGTGGCTGGCATCGAAATTCGACGTGTGCTTATTGACACTGGTAGTTCTGCTAATGTCCTTTTTAAGTCAATCTATGATAGATTGACAAATCCACCTCAGATTTCTCAATCAGATCAGACAATTATAGGATTTACGGGTGTAACAGCTCGTGTCGTTGGAGAATTCGAGGGCAAAGTAAGTTTGGGAAAAAGACCATTTAAGAAGAAAGTCCATGTACTTTTTGTGGTGGTGGACTGTCCCACAAGTTATAATGTTATTTTTGGAAGATTGTGGCTTTCAAGAATGTATGGGGTTGTAATAACCATTCATCAGTGTTTTAAGTATGTGGTTGGAGATCGGATTGGGGTCGTTCGAGGAGACCATAAGGTAGCTAGGGAATACTATGCCACTGCACTCCGGATCCGAGGATCCAACAATGGAGATTTAATGCATGAATAACATTTAGAAGGGGTGCCCGCGGATTTGGAAGAAAGGATTGACGATCAGAGGGAAACCCTAGGGTATTTAACAGTACGTGAAGAAATTGAGGAGTTTACTTTTTCGGAAGGAAGGGTACTTCGAATTGGAACCTTTTAACCCGATTTTACGTCAAAAATTTCTAGATTTTTTATCTCATAATTTGGATATCTTCACTTGGAAGACAGATGATGTAACAAGAGTAAAAATTGAGGTAATTCGTCACAGTTTGGCTATTGGTCCAAAAGGTGAAGCCAATTTTTCAAAAAAGAAGAGCATTTTCCTCGGAAAAAGAAAAAGCAATTGTTGCCGAGGTGGATCGATTATCTAAGGTCGGACACATAAGGGAGTCGCAATATCCTTTGTGGATGGCAAATCCGGTAATAGTAAAAAAGAAGAATGGTAAATGGAGAATGTGTGTGGATTTTAAAGATTTGAATCGAGCTTGTCCCAGAGATCCATTTCCAGAGATCAGTTGATTGATTCTACCTCAAGTAATAAAATTTTAACTTTCATGGACACTTTTTCAGGATACAATCAAATTCAAATGCATCCAAAAGATCAAGATTGCAAAACTTTCATAACTGATAGGGGCTTGTACTGTTATAGGGTTATGTCCTTTGGATTGAAAAATGCTGGAGCCACTTATCAGAGGATGATGAATAAAGATTTTTCTACTCAGATCAGAAGTAATATGGAGGTATATATAGATGAAAATGTGGTAAAAAGTTCGAAGGATGAAGTGCATCTTGATGATTTAGAGGAAGCTTTTTTGAATTTAAGGGCAATCAGGTTAAAGTTAAATCCTGAAAAATGTACCTTCGGAGTTCGGTCAGGGAAGTTCTTGGGTTTTGTCATCAGTGAAAAAGGAATAGAAGCTGACCCGGAACAGTTGAAAGCCTTGATAACAATGAATTCACCTCGGTCTATCAAATAAGTGCAAATTATCACAAGAAGGCTATTTTGCGGATTGGGCTCTGACATTAAATTTCGAGGCGGTAAGGCTCCTTCTGAGATTCGAAACAGGTGGCTATTAAGGAAGTTGATTGGCTGGAAGGCGGTATGGAAAGCATTATTCCACTCTTTTATCAACTCAAGCAGTAAGTTTCTAAAAAATATCCTTAGCAGTTGGTCAACGTACTGAATAACGCCTCAAAATTTCTGGAATAATCATGCAAGTAAATACTTAAGGAAGTTGAAAGAAAAGATAGAATATATTTGAAAATATATAATGTTCGAAGTGCTTACGGTTGCTTCTCCAGATGAGATTAAGCTTTGAGGGGTTCGCATCAGAAATTTCCTTGCCGTTCTCCCATGCTCCTGAGATAAAGATAAAGTTATGCTTCCAGAATTTATCAACCTCTAAGAGATCATCGATGATTTTAAGGTCATCCACCAGGGTGAGGTAATAAAAAGGAAGCTTTGGACCTTTCGATAATTGAGTTAAGGAGATGAAATCGTTGATGCTAATTGGAATTTTGGATAGTCGAGATGCCATTATCACTGACATAAGAGTGAACCATTGATTCGGTGTCCCTTGAGTAGGGCATAAGTTGAGAAGTTTGAAGTATTTCACGATCATAGGATCCAGTGGAAACCGAAGACCCAAGTTTATGATTTTAGGGTAGACTACTAACTCGTCGTCTTTGCAGTCTAAGGGAGTCTCTCATTCTTTAGACAGTCGAAATGTTATTTTCTCTCCCATTCCCCATTTCCTTTTTTAATCCGAAGCTTGGATCTATTTGTAATATATGTATCGAATTTTTTTCAATTGAATGATATAATTAGCATCGAGATCCCTCAGATTTCTGCCAATTACAGCTTTTTCTTCTTCAGAAACAAAGCCTGGTTTTTTTAGGCTTACGGGTATTTTATGAGTTCCCGTCATCGAATTCAGCTTCATGGTCACTTTTGGTAGCCTCAGAATCAACTTCATTGGTTCTTGATGTTTCTTCTCTAGTTTGGGAAGGGTTTTCTTGAGGCAATAGATCCACAATTTCTTGTGAAGGATTATTTACTTGAGGAACTTCCTCAGTTATTTCTCTCAGATGAGAACCTTGAGTATCCGGATTTGAACGGAGGGGAATTGAAATGATTTCTGAGTCGTCTCCCATGGCTATCAAAGTTCTTCTTTTTCTGGTTGTTGAAGAATGATTCGAAGAAGAAGTATTTGATATTTTCTTTGAAGAAAATTCTTCAATAATCTAAAAAGAAATTTTAATCTGAGATGAAGAGGCTCGAGGTGTTTTGGGAGCTAGAACTTAGGAAGAAGGACGTTCTTCGATGATCGGAGTAGGAGAGAAAGCAGGAGTTTTGGTTGGATCGAAATTACCGTTGTAAATTTTTTTGGTGATTGTTCCAACATGACCGCTATTGATTAATCATGCAGCTTTATATTCCTCCGCTCTTTGAGTAATGCAAAAGTAGTCGTACGATCCGAAGATTAAGTTGTTATCAGATTTTGGAGATTTTTGGTTTTTTGGGAATCTTAGTCTTGGATTTTTTGTCTTTTAAGTTTTTTCTCATAAACCAATAAAGGTTGATCGGAGAAGATGAATATTGATCGGAAAGTTTGGTTTTTTATGATGAAGAAACTGGAAAAGAGGAAGAACGCGATGAAGGTAGCCAGGTGTTTGAATTCTCTCTCAAATGATTTGTGTTGTGAGAATGAAAAATGAGGCTATTGCTGAATTTATAGAAAGAAAAGAAGACGTGTGAAGTGGAAAGGACCCTGATGCTGATAGGGCAGAATACAAAGCGGTGAGAAGATTATGAGCTCGACATCTGTCAGAGTAGGCATCTAGCTATGGGTCTAGAAGCTATATAATCATGATTGATTCGAACGGTAATATGAAACGGTTACATTTGTGTATAGCTTTGATAAAAGTCGATGATTACATTTTGAAGCTCAACTTCCATAATGATTCGAGGAGAATTATTGGCTTTGAAGTTATATCAGTTTTGGTTGCTTCGAATTGGTATCTGTTTTTGGCTGCTTTGAATGGTTGCTTCGAATATACCAAAGTTTTTTACTTCGAATTTGTACTTTCTAATTGATTTTTGGACTTTGAACTTGTATCATAACAATTGATATGACATGTGGAAGAATCCGAAGACATTTTAGTTCTCATTCATTTACTGACATGAGAACTAGGGGCCTTCGGATATGGAAATAGGATTTTAAGGACTAAGTTGTAAATAATGTTCCTTAAATTATAAATGATGTAAGGTTTAGAGAACATTTGTAACGATGTAATATTGTTAAGGACTAAAGGACAATTTGTCTTCTTTTGTAACAGATTTCACTTTAAAGCTAAGTTTTGGCTCCTCTATATAAAATGCAAGGCTTACCTAATAAAGAGGTTAAACATTTTTTCTACTGAATTTGATTGTACTTAAACTTTCTCTCTCTAAAAACTCTCTCACTTTCTCTCTCTCTAGAATTTGCTTATAACAATTTCCTAAGGCAAAATCTATACTCATCAATACTATGTCTCTTTTTACTAGGAAGTACCTGTACTATTCTCCCGAAGAAGAAGCTGGCTTGAAGAGGATTTGGGGGATTCCTGATTGTGTAACCGTTCGCTTTCTGAAGCCTGGTGAGACTCCCTTGTCTATGAAAGCTGGAGAGATACTGTTCTTCACCGAGCTTTTCAACTGGGGTCTACTACTTCCTCTTGATCTCGAAATCGTCAGATACTTTGAGATCCTTCAGATTTGCCCGACCCAACTGACTCCTAACGCTTGGTAAACTTTAATGTCTATAATTATGGCTTCTCGATTAGCTAGGGTTCCAATCTTCATGGAGGAGTACATAGGCATATCTGGATTATCAAAGTGTCTGAAGCTGCCCTTCTTCTATTCCTCTCTTTCTAATCCAAAAAAGATAGTGAACAATTTGTTGGAAGCTGACAGATCATGGAAGTACTGAGTTGTCTTCATCAGCGGTGCTTGGGAAAACGACTGACCATATAGCAGAAAGAATCTGAGGCGCCTAACTTACAAATGGACTCCTGAAGGTTTATCTCGTTTTTTTTACTTACTGACCGACCTTCTTTTTTAAGCTTGCAAGGTAACTATTTAGGAGTTGAGAAAATCCCACCTATAAGAAAGCTTTAGAAATCTTTGCCAAACTCCGAGCCTTTGCCAGAAAGAACTAGGGTCAGCAATTCCGTCGATGCTTTAAGAACACCAACCTCATCAACAACAATCTTTGGCGTTTCTCCAACGATATTATAAGTATTGAAGAGTTACATACTCCTCATGATGTTGCCGACTTTGTGAGAAGACTTGGCGCCCCAGATTTTGAAGTGTTTTTACCCAAAAGAGATTGGGCGCCTAGCAAACGTGTGAAATCGGAGGAGTTGTCTGATCCAGAAGACGAGCAAGAGAATGTCGTTGGTGCCGCTGTTGACAAACCCCTTGAAGTAACACTCTCAGAGCTTGAAACCATTGATTCTTAGTGACCTGACCGCAAGCGAGGATAAATCCCCTGCAATCGTTAAAGGGACACAAAAAGGACGTGGTGAGAAAAGAAAGAAAAATGCCGCACCTGACGAGGGGAACCATACTTCAAATAAGAGATCCAAAGGTAAAATTATTGTAGATGAAATGCATTGTGATCCAGCCACGGAGCAGATCACCATTCCTACCATGTTCGAATTGTTTGGCGGTGCGAAGTCGTCCACACCTTTCGAAGTCTTTGTAAGAGAAGGAGGGTTGGAAGAAATACATTCTGTGGGAAAAAATAGAACGTCGGGCCACTCAGGTGGTCTTGCTGTGGTGGCCCACCAAGATTTTATTCCTTATTAAGAAGATTTAATGCATCCTGATCCCACGTTCTTGCATGTTCGTGCTCAGGGTTCGAACTCTTTTTTCCTTCAAGATTCAGACATCCTAGCGACTTCCCTGCTAAACATGCTCGCCCCCACAGCTCAAAAATAAAGAGAAGTAATGAAACTTCATAAAGAACTTGCGGAGCTCAAGAGAAGTATCTCATCCAAAGCGCAGAAATCGCAGAACTTAATTGATCTTGCCAACACTCAAGCTGACGCATCCGAAGCTAAGATCCAGGCTTTTGATGTGAAAGAAAAAGAGTGGGAAAAATTTGTCTCTCATGCCAAAGAAGATCGTGCCAAAGCCATCGAAGAATTAGCTTCCCAGAAGCTTCAGAATAGCTACATTCGATGGCGATCGACAAAAAATGGTTACGAACCTTCACGAACTTCAAGTGATCGCCGACAAAAGTAAAGAGGAGAACCGTCTTTTTGCTGCTAAGTGAAAAACATTTATAGAAGAAAAGGTTGCCGATGAAAGGTCCGGCTATGTTCTAAACTTTCACGAATATTTTCCCCGGATACCGTTAGGATCGATGTGGCTAGACTTCCCACAAGAAGATCGTCTAGAAGGCGTTGATTGTACCGACCCTGTTATCGAATACACTGAATCATCTGAAGATCCCTCCGATACCTAAACTCTGTTTCTCGGTTATGTTGTTTTCGTTCTTTTAAAAGTTAAGATTTTGTTGTTTTTGTTATATATTTCATTCATGTTCATTTTTTGTACTCTCTGCTCGATGTCCTACCCTTTTTGTAATCGAAAGTGATCAGGTTTCGATGCCAAAGTCAATGGGTTTTTTAAATCATATACTGTGTTCAAATTTGTGGATCAACGTTTTAGCTGAAAAACCTTATAACGGGTTCGACTTTGTTGATCAATCTTAAAGTTGAAAAACCCTATTAGGTTCGAATATGTTGATCAACCTTAAAGTTGAAAAAACCCTTAAAAAGGTTCAGATATGTTAATCAACATTGGAGTTGAAAAACCTTTTAATGGGTTCGACGTTGTTGATCAACTTTAATGTTGAAAAAGCTTTTAATAGGTTCGACGTTGTTGATCAACTCTAATATTGAAAAACCCTTTAATTGGTTCGACAATATAACAACAACAAATTTGTTTTAAGGCTCTAAAAATTTACTAAACGGGTCGGTTTATATAGACACCTCATTAAAACCTACCCGCGCCACCAGGGTAGGAAAGAGTATGTCCCTGACCAAAGTTGTCTTACATTGAGGTTAAAAGAAAAATTAAGAATTAACAATCATTCTAAGTACAATCTAAGGTCCTCAATATTCCAAGGGAGACATAGAGGTCGACCAAATTTATCTTTCAACCGATAAGTCCCTGATTTTTCTTTTACTATCACATGGTACGACCCTTCCCAATTGGGTGCCAATTTCTTCAGATGCTTGTCTTTGGTGTGAATGAATACTTGTTGCAATAATTTTTTCTCGACCTTGAAGTCTCTTCTTTGAACCTTTGAAGCGTATCCGCTTCTCACGAGGGTCTGATAATGCAAGGATATTAAGTGAGCCCTAACTCATTTTACCTCTCTCAGATCCAAAGCTAAAGCTTGGTTTTTGTCATTAGCGTGCTCCTCATAATGATTGATCCTGAAGGATGGCAACATTGTCTCAGCAGGGATTACTGCATTCATGCCATATACCAGTTCGTAGGTCGATTCCCGCGTTGTGGTTCGGGGCGTAGTTCGGTATGCCCATAACACCTCTTGTAAAAAATCCTTCAACTTTCCAGCTTTTCCTTCCAAAATTTTCTTAAGCCCACTGATGATCGTCTTGTTCTTCACTTCAACCTGACCATTATCTTGAGGATGGAACGGAGCCGAGAAACACTGCTGTATATTGTGGTTTGAACAAAATTCCCTCATTTCATTGTTGTCAAATTGGGAGCCATTGTCCATGGTTATCTTCTAAGGAACCCTGTACCGACAACAAATATTCGACCATATGAACCTTCTCAAAGTATTTGGCTCTGTTTCTTGACAGTGGTTCCGCTTCGACCTATTTTGAGAAATAATCCACTGCAACCACAATGGTTTTTCTTCCTCCGGTTGCTAACGGAAGTGGACCTACTAAATGTATCCCCCATATGTCAAATGGTAGACCTTCAAAAATGGACTCGAGGGGGACTATTGGGGTGTGGATTGAATTAGCGAACATTTGGCAAGTGTCGCACCTTTTGACTAACTCCTTAGCGTCGACTGCTTGCGTAGACCAGCAGAATCCTAACAATAAAACTCTCCTAATTAGTGTTTTGAATCTGCAATGTGCCGACCCTTCACCATCGTGCAGTTTTGATAACACCATCTGTGACTCTTCGTGTCCCAAGCACCTTAGCAGAGGTCTACTTGCAGACTTTTTATAAAGTATATTTCCCCATAAAGCAAAAACTTGCGCCTTATATTGAACGTTTTTTGCCAATCTCTTGTCATCGGGAAATAATTCCTCTGGCAAGAACTTTATAATGTTATTCCTCTGGTCAGCACTCAAAGTTGTTGAAATTTGACATGCCATCTTTGGTCAGTTTTCTAGGTCTTTCCGTTTCAAAATAGAAAGAGACTTCTGAGTCAGAATCCAAGGGTATTCTCCAACATACGATGTGGTTGTCAACGATATGGAAATTGTATTATCCTCCCTACGGACATGCTCCCAAGTAATATTTTTGAAGGATGAGGCCAAAATTCTTAAGGCTGCTAAATATTGCACTACCTGCTCTTTTCTCACCTCGGATTGACCCATTGCATGATTAATCAGTAGTTGTGAATCGCTTAGTAGCCGAACGTTCCTGGCTCCGCAAATCTGTGCCAACCTTAAGCCTGTCAGTGCTGCCTCATACTCAGCCTCGTTGTTCGAAGCCTTAAAACCGAAGTGAATTGCTTGATGCATTGCAATCCTCGAAGGTGTAGAAATATGGACACCGCCCCCGTATTCCTTAATACTTGATCCCCCGTCAGTTCTAATTATCCACTCATTTGAATATTTTTCTGGTTCAACTGCTATCTCCTATGGTCTACTGGAGTAGAACTCTACTAAAACATCTGCTAGAGCTTTCCCTTTAATAGACGTTCTTGGTTCGAAATCAATATCAAAGTCCCCCAGCTCTACCGACCATTTTGACATACGCCCAGAAATATCAGTTCGTTGTAACACACGTTTTACAGGGAAAGAAGTTCGAACCATAATAGAATGGCCTTGAAAATAAGGTTGCATTTTTCTAGCAGCCGTTACCAAAGCCAATGCTAACTTTTCAAGCTTCAAATACCATTTTTCAGCATCCATCAAACTTTTACTTACATAGTAAACAAGTTTAGGAACCCTGTACTCTTCTCGAACTAAAGCCGCGCTTACCGCATGCTCTAAAACCGCTATGTATAGAAAAAAAATCTCCCGGGGTAATGGTTTTGTCAATAGCGTTGGGGATGATAAATAACTTTTGATATTGAAAAAATCCTCAGTACACTCAGGTGTCCATTTAAAATTCTTAGCATTCCTCAATACTTGAAAGAAAGGTGCGCATTTGTCAGAGGATCGCGAGATGATTTTGTTCAGTGCTGCAAGCCGTCCGGGTAAAATCTGTACTTCTTTAATATTCCTTTGGAACGCCATACTATTCAAGGAATTCAGTTGGACTGGATCTCCATCGATCCTTTTCTCGCTGATCATGAACCCTAGGAATTTTCCGGACCGAACTCCAAAGGAGTATTTCTCTGGATTCAACTTGACGTTCACTTTACCGAGATTCTTAAACGTTTCCCCAAGGTCGGCAAAATGGTTTTCATCAGTAACACTTTTGACCAACATGTCATGAATGTAAACATCAACATTTCGTCTGATCTACCGTTTAAAAAATTTATTAACCAGCCTTTGATAAGTAGGCCCTGCGTTTTTCAGACCGAAAGGCATAACCTTATAACAGTATAATCCTCTCCCAGTGATAAACGTGGTGCTTTACTGATCTCTCGGATCTAATTTTATCTGGTTGTACCATGCGTAGGCATCCATAAAAAATAATAACTTGTTCCCAGATGTCGAATCTACCAGCCGGTCGATCCTTGGCATGGGAAATGGGTCCTTAGGACAAGCTCTGTTAAGGTCCGTAAAGTCTACGCACATTCTCCATTTTTTGTTCTTATTTTTCACTAAGACCGGATTCGCTGTCCACCGCGGATATTGGGACTCCCTGATGTGTCCTACCTTAGTTAACCTTTCAACTTCTGAAATAATCACTTCTGCCTTTTTTTGGGAAAAGGCTCAGTATTTTTGAGTTATGGGTCGAACATTTGGATTTATGGACAATTGATGATAAATAACATTATCAGGAACCCCTGTAACATCCTCTGAACACCAGGAAAACAAATGTAACTTCTCTCTAAGAAAAGAAATCAATTTGTTTCAAAAAAGGGGGGGGGGGGATAGATTTACACCAATCTTCAAAACTTTACCTTTGGAAAATTCATAACTTTTGTAATTCTTGTCGGTAAGCAATAACCTTAGGGTCTCTCCAGGAACATCTGCAGGCTCTGATCCAGAGGCTAACCCCACTAATTGCTAATCTCTTGCGTTGACCATTTCCTTATCTAATTTTGCCGCCAACGCTGCTCGGTAACATTCCCTTGGTGTCTTTTGGTTGCTTCTAACGATACCAACATTATTTCCGATCACATATTTCAAGCACTGGTGAATCGTAGAAGTTACGACATGCATAATTGACAACCAAGATCAACCGAAACTTGATTTATAGGATGTATGAGTGTCTACCACTACAAATAGAACAATTACTTTCTTTTTAAAAGGTCCCTATCCCAGCTAGACCACACCTTCGAACTCACCAAATACTTATGCTGACACTTCCATAAAACTAACAATAGTCCGATCCCATTTGACGATTAGATGATGCTTCTTAAATTTTGAAAAAGTTGACAAGAAAATGATGTTTTCCTAACTCCCAGTGTCCACCAATATCCTATGAACTTCTTCGCCAGCGGTTGCTGCTACAATTACGACCGCGTCTTCATGAGGTCCACCAATGTCTCTCATATCATCGTCATCGAAACACAGGATGGAAGACGGGTTCTTATATAAGTGTGGCGAGGTTCTTGCTTTTGATTGCGTGGACATATTAACAAAATTCCTCTTCCGATAGGAGTTGGTGATCCCTGTCATCGAATCACCATAAAAAAGTTAGAGATTCAAAGAACTTGTACAAGTCACTCACATTTTCTCGTGCTGTAGGTACTACTTCTTCAATTACTCCAGTCATATTTGTATTTTTGTCTGGATCCAAATACTCAGTGGATATGTCGAACAGGTCGGTGACCTCAGAGATCATGAGAGAAGTTTCCTGCTTCGGCACTGTTACTATTTGTTTGGACACTCCACTTTGCTGAGCTTGTTTTTTTCACATACTCTAACAACTTCCCATTGTCAATTAGCACCTGGACTTATTTCTTTAGCGCAATATAATCCTTGGTGGTGTGGCCTATGTCCTCATGATACCGACAGTATCGATTGTTTTGGCTATCGCGAGGAGTCACGATTGGAAAAGGCTTCTGGAAATGCACACTTTTCATTGATTTATCAAAAATAGTCGCAACACGCTTGGTCAAATCGGCATAGTGGTCAGGTCGAACCCATTTGTTTGATATGGGTCGATACAAATTTCCTTGGTAGTTATTTCGTACTCTTTGCGTCTGAGTCCCCGAACCTTTCCCGCTCGACTTTTGTGTTGCTGGTGGCATGGTAGTTATTAGTTGTGGCTGGGAAACCAAAGCTATCTTGTGCGGATTTTTCTGATATGATAGTACCGAAGCTTGCGCAGTTTGTTGGATTTGCGCTGCAATTCTGACGCTTCAGTCTCTTCCATTATGATATGCTTTTTTGCCTGAGCTAACAAGGCAGAAAAAAAAATTAAAAGCCTTCTTTTTCGTTACCGCTTGCTTCATCGGACCAGGCAACCAACCCAATCTATAACTCGTTAAAGCCACACTCTCATCACAATAGTCAAGATCGGGTTTTGCATCTACAAAGCGTCGGGTATAGTCCCTTAGACTTTCTACGACCCTTTGTCGACAATTCACGATTGTATCACCGTTGGCTCAGAAATTCTTACTTCCCACAAATTGATGTCTGACTATTAGCCAAAACATGCCAAAGTTTTTTATGCATCTCTGTGACAACCGATTGTACCATTTTGACGCTTGATCTTTGAACGTCATCGAAAACAATCGACATATCAACTTATCATCCTCGTTAAAACTCAACATGAAGTTCTTAAATGTTTCCATATGGTTATCAGGGTCTTTTTTTCCAACGTATTTTTCGAGTTTTGAGATTTCAAACCATTTCGGAAGATGTCCCGACAAAATTTCATCTGAAAGGGGAGATGATCTCCAAATATGCATGCATCCAAAAACTCTAGTACCTAGCCCTTCTACATGAGTTGCATATAACCCCTCTTCAAGTGGGTTTGCAAATTGGCTTCTGATCCTGTAGCCGTAAGAATGGCTCCCTGATGGAAACTGAAATTGTGGGACATTTTGTTGTTCTCTGTTAACTGTGATTACACCTTCATTTTCCATGGAAATGGGAGTCACTTTTTCGACGCTGTCCCCTTGAGGTTTGGCCATTTTTGCTCAACACGACTTACTTCTTCCAAATTCTTGCTCCCTAATCATTCTTTTATCCTTCATGAAGCATCAGATATCCCGGTCTAGAGAAGATGACTTATACGTATCTTCCTTAGTTGAAAATTCATATCCGTGCTTGGCTCGCAATCCAGACGTTTTCCTTGATACATCGTCGTGCTTTTGCACTCGAGTTCTGCCTTTATAAAAATTAGCTATGTCCTGATTGACAGCACGATTAGCCTCTTTTCCCTCTTCGCAGGATCATTCTCCTCGGCTATCTAGCGGATACTTCTTTTTCAGCCATGGCCATCTTCTTCTCAGCGTTAAGCTTAGCGATGTCGTCTGAAAGTTGTTGTCTGGTCATGATAAGAGTCGACCATTTGCCTCGGCCTTGATTATCCTGGTTATCATCACCATACTGTTCCTCGGAGCGTCGATCCTCTGAATAAGAAATTTCCCTATGAGAACCTCTTTTTTTTGCCTTTCCCTTCCTAGCCTCCGTATCCATTCCTCGAATTTTAAGTTTTTACTAGGGTCAAGATTTTGGAGAATATGATATCCGTGTATCACTCGTTCCCACAGACGTTGCCAATGATAGTTCTTAGAATATCCGGGACTGATTATCGAATAATGTGTATAGTGGAATTGAGTTAGGAGAGCAAGTAAACAGTTTTAGAAAGAGAAAGTAGCCAAAATAAAGTACTAATGATTAGAAAGTATCCTTTCCCCCCAAAGTGATCTTTCCTTAGATAGTGCCAGTGGCGGGCTCCACTATCACATGCTATGTTTAAACTAATTACATATTGGCTCTCACATTTATACTTGTTTCTTATATCTCCTAACTTTAGAAATAGACCCTTATATGCCTTTACATTATCAATTAAGCCCCTTAATAATCTTGACACTTTATGCCCTTATCAGTAGCCCCATAGTTTTGTGGAGAGTCGAGCAAAAACTACTTGACTCCTGAGCCTTCTGGTCAGGAATCTGCATTAGTATCTTTGTCGACCCCCTTAATACCGATGCTATGATCTATGCGTTATTTGTTGAACTTTCATTACTGGGTCGGTAGGATGACCCATCAATCTTCAAAAATGGTTGGTTCGTGGTTGATCTACCGGTCCGTTATATTCCGACACGTCAGCTTCAATCATAATTATAATCAAACTCTTTGGCCCATATCTTTAGGCCTTGGGTCAAATTATCTTTTCCAAAGGCCCATCTCCTTTACCCACATAACCGGTTTCTTGACTCGTCCACGTGTCACTAATCGACTTGTCGTTTGTACTCGCAGTTCCCAACTGTTGAACTGCCCAACGCGTGCATCATGAGGCTAGCCCCCTAGGTCTGTTGTAGCTGTCAGGATGGACACGTATCTCGCAATAATTTGACTATATTTTAACTAACATTTTGGTTAAGCGATTTTTGATATTATCGATGCTCTTTTCGATTGCGCTTCTCTATGGAAAAAACCATCACCACGCTTACTTGCCTATAAATAGTCTTACTTCTTCATTTTCACATTTTATCTGAGTTCTAGAGAGATAAACACATGTTATTCTCTATTTTTTAGAGAGATAAACTCCGATTTTGTTTATGAGAAAACCCTCCTCTCATAAGAAACCTAAAAAGAAATCCGACCCTCATACGAAACCAGGTTTTGGCTTCATCGACTATCGCGGTATCACCAAAAGGGTTGGTGAATATCGAGTCGCCGGGTTAATTGACAAAGGTCCCATATCATTGTTGAGCTAAAAGCCGCTGATTTTTCCGAAGCCTAGGAATCCAAGCCTATTTGATAACTTCTCCCAATGCGAGCCACCCAATTATCCCGAGGACTTCCTCATCAACAAAAAAGCTCGACACTGCTACCCGCTTTAATCCTTTAAGAACCCAAAAATCCGACGTTGTAACTCAATCTGTACCTTCAAAACCCCGAGCTAATGTTGACCGACTAAATACAACTCCTTGCTTAACTATGGGTGACTCTAGCTCTTCGTCTACCCCTCCCAAATATGTCCAGCTGACTCCAACCATTATAGGACGTTGAACTAGTTATAACACTTCGACCAATCCTAAATAGGTGGTTCAATAAGATGAGGAAAGAAGGATACATGAAGAAGCGGCTTCTAAAAAGGCCGAGGTCCCAGCGCCTGGTCATACTCGAGTTAATAGTTGCTCAAGCATTGTTCTCGCGACTCCCCTTTCCAAAGGGTTGGCGTCTGCTGATAAATCCTTGCCCAAGAAAGTCCAAAGTACTGAGGCCGAAAATCCAACTTTTAAATCTTCCAAAATACTGGAATCGACAGGGGTTGAAGACGAGCCTGCTGAAAAGACCACTCATAAGCCTTTAACTAAGGCATCTGCGTCGACGATGGTTGAGGAAAAAGCTGCTGAAAAGACCACCCATAAGCCTTCAACCAACGCATCTGCATCGATGAGGGTCGAAGAAAAAACTACTCATAAGCCTTCAAGCAAGGCATCTGCATCGACGAGGGTCGAAGAAAAAACTACTCATAAGCCTTCAACCAAGGCATCTGTGTCGACGATGGTCGAAGACAAAATTGCCGAGGAACCTATTCACAAATCTTCAACAAAGGCATCCGCGTCGACGAGAGTTGAAGACAAAATTAACAAACTAAACGCACCGACGATTCCAGAAGCTCAAAATACTCCTGCGGTTGGCGAGGCTGAAAGAGAACCTTTACCTCCTAAAGTTGTCGATGTTGTGAACGGCTGCCACATTTTCCTTCCCAGAGATCATATTTGATATGGAAATAGGATTTTAAGGAGTAAGTTGTAAGTAATGTAAATTTAAAGATGAAACTGTAAATAATGTAAGTTTAGTCCTTAAATTACAAGGGATGTAAGTTTTAGAGAACATTTGTGACGATGTAATATTGTTAAGGACAATTTGTCCTCTTTTGTAACAAATTTCACTTTAAGGATAAGTCTTGGATCCTCTATATAAAGGGCAAGGCTTACCTAATAAAGGGCCTGAACATTTTTTCTACTAAACTTATTTGTACTTAAACTTTCTCTGTCTAAAAACTCTCTAACTCTTTCTCTCTCTAGAATTCGCTTATAACAATTTCCTAAGGTACAATCTATACTCATCAAATTGGAGACTTCACCATGGACAAAATAAAGAATCAGTGACTTTATCTGTTCGAATTTGATACAATTTTGTTGTAGTTTTTGTTTAAATTTTATAAAATGAATCTCGAAAACAATCCTTTGCTTCGATCGGCGATGAAAACTGTAAAAGATGATTTATAGAGAGACAAAAATAGGTTAGATGGATCATCTCTGATCCAAACTCAATCAGACATTGAGGTGCGAATAAACCAGATTTTAGACAAGATAAATGCACTAAACGAAAAGTATGAGCGACGAGAACAAGAAATCCACTCGGCGAAGCTCAAATCCGAGGTTAGGTAAGAAACAGAAAAGACTGATACAGGAGACCAATCTGATCGATCTTGTGCTGATCGACGAGCTAAAAATGAGCATAAAAAAGCATGCTTCGTGTCTTCTAAAGAGCGATATTCCTCTCCTTTGCCTTTTCCTTCCTAGCCTTCGTATCCATTCCTCGAATTTTAAGTTTTTACTAGGGTCAAGATTTTGGAAAACCTGATATCCGGGTGTCACTCGTTCCCACAAACGTCACCAATGATAGTTCTTAGAATATCCGGGACTGATTATCGAATAACATGTATTGTGGAATTGAGTCAGGAGAGAAAGTACAAGGTTTTAGAGAGATAAAATAGTCACAATAAAGTAACAATGATTAGAAAGTACCCTTTTCCTAAAAAATGATCTTTCATTATATAGTGCTAGTGGCGGGCTCCACTGTCACATGTTAAGTTTATACTAATTACATATTGGCCCTCACATTTATACTTGTTTCTTATATTTCCTAACTTTACAAATAGGCCTTTATATGCCTTTACATTATCAATTAAGCCCCTTAATAATCTTGACACTTTATGCCCTTATCAGTTCGTACTAAGTGGGGATTCCCAGACGCTATTAAAGACTGCCTAAGCCTGGGGAAAATCCGATGAGTTTTCGTTCTAATGAACTTGTAGTTTAAACTGATGTGCTAAAATGGGGCCTTCGGTTTCATCTAGATTATGAAACCATTAGGTATTTTCATCTAGTTCGGTTGTTCCTGAGACAGGACAGTCTGAATGCCTGGTTTACTTTAATTTCTTGTATCATAGCGTCCCGACTTTCTAAAACTCCAATGCATATGGAACAAATGGTGGTTATTGTTGGGTTGTGCTGTAATTCTAAGATTTCCTTCTACTACTTCAACGTGGGTAATGATTACAAAGTAGTAGGAGATCTGTTAGAAGCAGACATGATATGGAAGACTCAGTTTCTATTCATTAGTGGACCATGTGAAAATGGTAAAAAGATTTCTTCCTCACAGGGAAATCCAAGCCAATTTACCAGATTTTGGAAGAGTCATGGTAATCCTCTTTAAACATGTATTCCTCATTTGTTCGATTATTCCACCATCAGTTTAATTTTATTTTTTTTATAGTTATTATGAACCGCTTTATACATCATCTGAAGGATGCACAAGTCACTTTTGAGAAGTTGCATGACTGGGCAGAGAAAAAAAATGAGATAATGGATTTTACAATTTTTTTACCCCCGCCAACTTAACTCGCAATTATATTTGGAGGACCAATCCCAAAAGAGAATTGTCTTATGAGCTATTCACCACTCTTCCTTTATCTACTGCCATTTTATTGAGATTTGAATCTGCCGATAGGAAGTTGTACCTTCCGACCAGGAAGATGGCCCCCAGTCGTCGGCCTAAAAAAGATAAGAAGAAGAAAAAATAAACTTTGCAAGGTGCCGTCGAAATGGCTACTGAAGAACAATCTATTGAGATCGATGCATCATTATTAGATGAAGTTGCTGCCACTGTGGAGGGAGGTGATGTGCCCACATATATTCTTGAGTCTAAGAAAAATAAGGGTAAAAAAATAAACAAGCAAGACAATGACGAGAGAAGAAAAAAAAAATTAAAAGTTACCATTTTGGGGTTAGTATTACGTTTGAATGCTAGTGTTCCCACCATACTTGCACCTGGTCCTACCTTTCTATTTCCAAACTTCGAGGAGAAGCTAATATTGAAGTCAATAATGCGATGGATGAGTTGACAGGGTTCGAATATGCAGCATTTTACAAGGCCTTCCTAAGTGTTGCACCCAACATGATGTATACCCTTTGAAGTTTAAAAAAAATGATACAATTGGATACTCAATAATGGGTTACATGAGACCTGTTGTTGAACTAGAAAGAAATTCAAATCCCAAAGAGGAACCATATCTGCTCATCAAGAGGAAAATAAAAAATTATAAAATTCCCTCGAAGAGGAAAAAACTACGGCTAGCAAGGCATTCAGAGAGGTTGACACATTAAAACGAGGTGGTCAAGGTACAAGAATAACTTGATAGACTGCAGACATCCAGTTCCACCGAGATTACTTTATTGAAATCTCGACAGAAGACTGACAAAGAAGTTATGGAGCGGATCTTGGGTACAAAGCATACTCTAAAAAATTCGAATAAAGAATTAGAAGACAAAATCGAGTCTTTAAAAGCCAAGTCTACACAAGAATCAAACGATACCGTTGAAGCATACGCCGGTGCCATTATAGATAAACTAAATGAACGAGACGCCTCGATCAAGTCGGACATGGTCTTGGTATTTCACAAATCCAAAACTAACCCTTGGCTCTTTATGGTGGTGGGTTCCAAAGAAGTTTTTGCCCCATAAATATATCAGGCAGATGAGGTGGATGCTTCTGATGAGCCATTAAACAAAATTTTTGATGGGAATGATGAAATGGATCCCGAAAAGGGAAGTTCAAATAAAAAAGAAGAAAAGACCAAAAGAAAAGAACCCAAAGGTTAACAATTTCAAATTTTACCATTTTGTATATATCCTTATTATGTAAAGCAATTTTGTAATGTTGTATCGGATATTTGTATAAGCCATTGAAAATATTTAAGCACTTTTTGGTTATGAATCCTTGAACCATTCGAAGTATTTATGTTGTTCCTTTGGATATAATGAACTTTGTTCCATTTTCTTATATTTCTTCCAACTTGATTCAAACTACCAATTTATTTCGAATAGCTTTACTCTTAATAAACAAATAATTCGAAGGTGATCCATTCGAAGACATACAGAATTTCAAACACAAACCATTTGAAGGTAATACATGCGAATGCATATAGAAGTTTAAATACAAGCCATTCGAATGTAGTCCATCCGAATGCATATAAAATTTCAAATACAAGCCACTCGAAGGTACTCCATTCAAAGGCATACATAATTTCAAACACAAGCCATTCGAGGGTACTCATTCAAAGGCATACAAAATTACTGAATATACTTATAAATAAAAGGTTTTGAAAGGAAAAAAGTAGTAGATTGATGATACGTGCACCTCATTAAAATCTTACCGAGCCACCAGGGTAGGAAATTGTATGCCTCGTAAATATTTACATTAAACAAATGTAAAGTAAATATTTACGAATCCTTACTCAAAGAATAATATCAGATGCTCAACATTCCATGGATGTCTCAATGGAATGCCTTCTTGATTTACTAGCAGATACGTTCCACTCTTGATTCTTTTCACAACAATATACGGGCCTTCCTAATTTAGAGAAAACTTTCCAAATTTATTGTCTTTGGAGTGTAAAAACACTTTCCTCAGAACTTTATCTCCAACCCCGAACTCTCTTCTTTGTATTTTCGATGCATATCGGCTTCTCCTTAAGCCTTGATAGTGAACCGTTCTTAAATAAGATTTGATTCTCTTTTCTTCAGTCAAATATAGTTGAGCCCTTACTGTGACCTCATCGTATTCTTTGGAATAATTTTGGACTCTCAATGAGGGAAGAGTAGAATCTATTGGAGCTATTGCATCCATCCCGTAAACCAAGGCAAAATGAGAATTTTGTGTAGAAACATGTGGAGTAGTACTATAATCCACAACATTTCTTGTAAATAGTTTGGTCATTTTCCTGTTGCCCCCTCTAAATTCTTTTTGAGGCCTTTTAAAATGGTTTTGTTTACCACTTCTACTTGCCCGTTGGCGTGACGATAGAAATGCAATGAAAAATAATGTCGGATTCCTCTTGATGCACATAATATTTTTATATATTTATTATCAAATTGAGGGTCATTGTCTGTTGTAATACTCCTATATATTCCGGATCTGCAACATATATTGGATAAAATAAACTTTATTACTACTTTAGAAGTAGTTCCAAGGAGAGGTGCAACTTATTCTCATTTTGAAAAGTAATTAACTACCAAAATAATAGTTTGACATCCTCCAGCAACAATTAGTACTGGACACACTAAATCAAGGCCCCATCTATCGAATGGTACTGCTTCAGATATAGTCTTCATGGGAATTGCTGGAACATGAACTGTATTTCTAAAACTTTGGCATGGATCATATCGTTTAACCAATTCCTTAGCATCTGCCATGATTGAAGGCCAATAATATTATACCAACAATATCCTTCAAATTAAATCTTCATAACCACAATGGGCAGAACCTTCCCCATAATGGAATTTAGACATAATTATTTGGGACTCATCGGACCTAAGACAACATAATAAAGGTTGGTTAAAAGATTTCTTGTAAAAGATTTCCCTCAAAACCAAAAACCCATGCACTTTAAACTTCAACTTCTTGGCTAAGATTTTATTTTCAAGAAGAATGCCCTTAGTAATGAACATATGGATTTCATACTTCCAATCTGGGCTTACTATGGTAGATACTTGACAAATTTCTTCACCTCTAACTTTTATAAAGACTTGTTGTTATCGAAAGACATTCTTGTATTAAAATCCATGGGTAGGCTTCAGCATATGCGATACTAGCCAATGAATAAACCATCGAATTTTCAACCCTAGGTACATGCTCATACTTTACATTTTTAAAGTAGACACACATTTCCTTTAAAATTGTACATATCTTACTAAATGTTCCTTTATTGTTTCAGATAATCCCGGAACCTGATGTATCATCAATTTTGAATCACTTACCAATCAGATTATTTTTGCTCCACATATCTGAGTAAGCCTTAGGCCAGCAACTGCTGCTTCATATTCAACTTCATTATGAAAGGCTCTGAAACCAAAGTGGATGGTTTGGTACATCGAATCCCTAAAGGGAGAAATTAAACAAATTCTTTCCCCACATCCCCACATGTTGGATCCGTCATCTATCCGAACCACCCATTTTTTCATGGTTTAATGGTAGAAGTTTCCACATAAGGTCGATCTGAATGGAATTCAACCAAGAAGTCTCCTAAAACTCATGCCTTGATTGTTCTTTAAGGAGTAAAATCAATATCATAATCCCCCAATTTGACAGACCACTTCGTCATTTGACCCGATATATCTGGCTTTTGCAGCATACTTTTCAGTGGAAAAGAATTTCGAACCGTGATAGAATGAGCTTGAATATAAGGCCCCATTTTTAGGCTGTTATTACCAAGTCTATGGTTAAATTTTCCAACTTTAGATATATTTTATCTGCATTTAACAAAGTCTTACTAATGTATTACACCAGATGAGGATAATTATCAACCTTCCGAACTAATACTTCACTTACAACATGATCCGAGACAACCAAATATACACAAAATATCTTTCCATTCATTATTTTACCTTTCACTATTTTAAACAAAGTTTTGGGGCAAGATACATGTTTCTTCAATTTAATAAATGCTCAGTCAAAGTTTGGAGACTAGTTAAATTCTTTTGGTTTTCTTAATACTTGAAAGAATTATGCATATTTATCCGATAATTTCGACCCAAATCGATCCAAGACTGTTATTCCTCGAGTTAACACTTCGACTTCTTTTGTAAATCTGAGGTTCAGTGGTTAATAACGCATCTAATTATACTGGATATGTTTGAATCCCTTTTTTATTGATGATATAGCCTAAAACTTTTCCATATCGTACACCGAAAGTACAATTCTCTGTATTCAGCTTTAAATGAATGACTTTTAAGTTAGAAAATGTTGCTTTGAGATCAGATAAATGGTTTTGCTCTTTTATTCTTTTCACCATCACGTCATCAATATATACCTCTACATTTCTACCAATCTGGTTGGCAAATACCTTGTTTACTAAAGCCGATAAGTGGCCCCAATATTTTCTAAACTAAAAGGTGTCACCTTGTAGCAATGTAGCCCCTGACCAATGATAAATGTAGTATGATCTTGATCCTTAAGATCCATTTGGATTTGATTATATCTAGCAAAAGCATCCACGAAAGATAATAATTTGTTGCCATAGGTTGAGTCTACTAACTGGTCTATCTGAGACACTAGAAATGGATCTTTATGAAAAGCGCTATTAAGATCGGTAAAATAAATATACATTCGCCATTGGCCGTATTTTCTTTTTATCATCACCGAGTTTGCTTTCCGTAACAAGTATTGAGATTCCCTAATATGGCATACTTTTGTTAGTCGATCTACTTCTTTACAAATTGCTTCAGATTTTTCTTTATAAAATGTCATTGTTCTTTGAATCACAGGACCTGCATTGGATCGTACTGATAACTTGTGATACATAGCACTAGCTGGCACACCTATTACATCTTGACTGCACCATGCAAACACATGTAAATACTTGGACAAAAAGATCAATATCTTTTCTTTTATCTTACTGGTAACTTTGACTCGACTCTAACATTTTTCCCATCAGCCCAGCTAAAATATTTCCACTTATTCGATGATAATAATAGAACTAGGAGTCTCTCTTGGATCATATAAATGGTTATAAATCGAAGATGACTCTAATAATTTATATTCGTGTCTAGTACCTACAGGGTTAGGAGATTCCGGAGCAAGTGCAGTAATGTAGCATTCTCTAGCTACCTTCTGACTACTTTGAACCACTCCGGCTTGGCCTCCAATAACATATTTTAAGAATTAATGAACGGCTAATAGAACATCTTGCATCCTTTAGAGCCAAGACCTGCAAAAAATAACATTATAAGGAGTCAGATAATTTACCATCACAAACAATACTCTGATAGTTTTCTTAAAGGGTCCCTTGCTCAAAATGATCTCCCCTTCAAATTCTCAATTCACATCTATAAATTTTCCCATTAATCTCACTATGGTTCGACTTGAATGTTGAATAACAAATAGGTTTTTCATTTGCTTATAAGTAGATAAAAATAGTATGTTGGCTAAGCTTCTTGTATCGATTAAAATCCTTTGGATTTTGTTCCTTCAATAGACCCCTGATTAGTACAACATCTTCACGCGGGCCATCAACATCTCTTAAATCATCTCTATCAAAAAATATAGATGGTACAAGTTCTTTATACAAATGAGTTGACATTTTTCTTTTCAATTGATCATTTAAACTATCCATATGCCTCTTTCTAGAATATCTCGAAGGCGTTGTTATTGTATTTTCTCTAAATATTGTTAATGATTCGAAATATAGACATAATTTGGAAACCCTGCCACTATCTTCATTTATCACATTCACAAGACCTCGATCCGGATCTGGATCCAAATATTCTAAATCAACATCGAACCGTTCCATAATTACCATAATGTGTTCAACCTTAGGATCTTGTATAGTTGGTCTTTGAACAGTGGGTAAATCTATTTGCTCTTTGACATTGTTAGGCCCATGCAAGTTCTCCCCTTGTACTTTGGAAAAAGTTTTCAATTTCCCATTCACAATCAACATTTGAATTTTTTGGTTCAAAGATATACAATCCTTTGTATCATGTCCAGTATCCTCATGATATCTACAAAAACGAGTATTTCAGTTTTCCCCTGGGGTCTGGATAGGCAAAGGCCTTCAGAACTGTACATGACCTTTTTCCCTATCATAAATTATTGCCACATTTTCAATCAGCTTGGTAAAATAACTAGGTTAAACCCATTGATTTCTCCTTGGTGTGTATTTTTGAGATTAATTCGACCTGGGACGCATATACCTTGAACAGACTCTTGCGAACGAATATTGGAAGAAACTTGGGACTGACCACTAATACGTGACTTTGATGTGATTGCGAGAGGTTTATTCAGTTGAAGTTTCCTTAATAGTTTAGTTTCTTCTACAATAATTTGTTTTCCAACTTGGTTTAACAAACCACCCCAAGTCTCTACTTTCTATATGCTAATCGTATCCGCTAAATCTCTGAATAATAACCCTAGCTTGAGAAAAGCTATGGCCACCCGTTCGTAACAATCAGCCAAACCACTTTTGGTATTCACAAGTCTGCTAACGTATTCCTTTAAACTTTCATTAGCAAGTTGGAGACAATGGATTATTGTGTTCTCATTTCCTCTGAGCTCCTTGCTTCCCAAAAATTGCTTCCGGAAGGTCATTTATAACATATCAATTTTTTAATTGACCCTTCCAGAAGTCTATTGTACCATTTCAGTGTACTATCTTTAAAAGTTTGGAAAAAATCTCGGCACAAGGACTTATTATCATCATGGAAAATCATCATAATTTTTTCAAACTCCTCTAAGTGATTATTTGGATCTTTACTCCCATCGTACCTTTCTATTTTCGAAACATCAAGTTGTCCAGGGAGATGCCAGGACAAAAGCTTTGTTGATAAATGGGATTGCCTCCAATTACGCCCCTGGCTAAAGGAATTGTCTCCAACGACTTATTTATTTTGATTAAAATATATATGTTAGATAAATATTAGATGAGACTTGTAAGCCATGTTTCTCACTATATAAAAACTAACTTATGCATGATGGATGTTAGCTTATGCATCCTCAATCAATGTTTTGTATGAAATATATCATATGAGTGAATCAACAGTAGTTGCGAGTCTCTAAGATTATTACTCAACTATTGGGAATCTATATCAAGTTGAGTATATTTATGACTCTATACCATCAAATCTTTGTAGGCTTTTGGATAAAAGTGAATGACATGAATTTTTTAGCATGATTGGATTTCTTGATTTTATGTATTAAACATGAAGAAATTATCTAACAACATATACATAAGCATATGACAATGATTAAAAAAACTACAGGTATTCTTGAGGTGGTAGCCTCATGTTACACGTGATATAGGACACACAATGATATTATTCTCTATACCATATATTATTCTTGAGGTGGTAGCCTCCATCAACTCCTATAATAATCCAATGAGTATGTACACCATATGTTTAGAAATTCTCATTTAATTATTTATTAGTCAAATACATTTATAGTTGATTAAATTTAATTAATTAGAATTATAATTACAAAAGTATGATACTCTAAATCTCAATTGATGAAACAATATACTTCAAAATATCCTTACAATCTCCTCTTTGGATCATCATATGAAATGAATTGTTTCTACAAATTTCTGTGTTATAATATTGCGATCTTATATATTATCCAACAGTCCTTATCACTTTAGATGTTTATCAACAAATAACCAAAGAGGTATGACCACAACTTATCGATGCACAATCGGTCATTTAATAATCATATTATCAACTATTACATATATAAAATAGAGTTTTCATGGCATGCATCATGGAAATAACATGAATTTATAATCAATACATATCACTTGCCAAGTGGTCCTAATGTACTGAGTTGAGATTATTATATTTTACATAAATTACAAGAGATGTAAGAGAAAATTAAGTATTATATTTTTTTTACTTAATCATATACGAACATAAGTTAAACACAATACAAACTGAACCTAAACTAAATATTGGATAACAAACGAACTCCCAGTGAATTTGCATATTCTCTAGACTAAGAACACTTATATGACTTTTGTGATCATGATAGACTCTGGTAGTGTAAAGGGAAAAAATAAATATTTTTATTTTATTTGATCTTTTCTCATTTCTTTGTTTATAAGAAATTAAACATCTTTTATGCATTATATTTTATTAATCATGCTATATATTTTATTATTATAAATTATGCAAGTTGAAATTAAATAATTTGATATATCATCCATTTAAGCCATATATTAATGACACTTAAGTCACCTTTTTAATTATCTAACTTTTTTATGTTAATATGTGATATTTTCTTACTGAATACTGGATGATATTTATCCGACTATATGATGTCATACCATACATTGAACGCATACTAAAAAATTGTACGTTGACATAAACATCACATCTTACTGAATACCTCATCTTGGACTATCATGAGCATACATCAATGTTTCAGTTGTAAAAGCATATAAAATATTTTGTATCTCATTAATTTCCAAATTAGTCTTGAAATATTTACTCAGAAAACTTATCTCAATTTATTTCAAAAAATTAGAGGTTTTTCATTTTCATACCATAATGTTTTAGTATGTTGTTAATGTATGTATTTTGTGATAACCTACATAATCATCAAGATTGATCCTGTTAAATGTTAGGCTCTAACACATAAGACGTCACACTTAAAAATCTCAGACTTAATTTCTTCATTAAAAATTTCTTAATGACATGTAACATGTCACTATAATTGATGGTACTGAATATGTTGATTTCAAGTAACTCTAAATCTGAATTTACTCTCACTAAATTTGTAAAGCTCATAATATTTTACTAGGTTAATCTAAAAAAATAGATTACAACTTAGATAGCCTATGATATTATTAATGAAAAAAGTTAAATTGAAATATCATAAATGAATTTCTAATTACTATATTGTCACAAACTTGATTAACATTTGAAACCTATCATACCTAACTAATATAGTGAATGAGTTGTAACATACATATATATCAAGTTATCTTTATGTCACCATTCATTTAATGAAACTTAATAATGAAATATGCAAGTTGTACTGTGATTGTTTTGAAAATGTCATTTGCTTGACTAGAGTAAAATATTTCATAAAATGTCAATCTTGTCAATATTTTCATATTAAATGAAATCTATTTAGTATAAAACTTTATATATATATATATATATTCTAATATTACATTTGAGTTAAGCACGATTCACATATAATGCAATTAACTAGTCTTTTTACTAGATAGCAGATACGAAATTAAACTTAATTATATCACATCAATTTTTCCTTCTTGTTATAATAATCCACAATTGGAAATTATAATTCTTTGCTATGTCATGTGATTTTATATGAATCGAGTAAAACAAAATACACTCAAGATGTACATGTCAATATATATACAAATTTTGATTTGTGCGATCAAAATAACGGTATCCTTTCTACTGAATATCATAAACCATAAAACACACATACATGTTTTAGGTGATAGCTTTGTTTCTTTCGACATAAGAACAAAGGAAAAAATATGTATAACCAAACCCTCATAAAGAGGAATAATCTGAAAGATGTCCATATAACTTCTAAAATAGAGACGTACTGAGTTATGTGCGATAAGAATTCAATTCACATATAAAACAATCAGAAGTGTTTTTCCTTAAAAAATACTATGAACTTTAATAGATGAAAGTATAAAATGAGTAGTTTTAACAAGGTAACGATATTTCCTTTCTGCAACCACATTATGTTGAGAGGTTTCAGTATAAGATGAATGTTGTATGGTACCATCAGATTCAAGCAACTGAGTGAAAATGTTAGAGGTATAATCACCTATTAAGTCACAGTTGAAACACTTTATCATAACAAAATGTTAAGTCGTAAAAAGTGCTTTAATGTTTTTTGTAAATTTTAAGAAAAATCAAGCATTTTTTTTGCATAAGATAAACCCAAGTATAACGAGTATAGTCATCAATAAATGGTACATAATAGGCCGAACCACCCTTTATGGAAACAAGAGATGGATCCCAAACATCAAAATGGATAATATCAAAATAAGAAATAGAACAAGAAATACTCGTATTACACGGTAATGCATCAAATTTTGCCAGTTTACAACCATCATGATCCAAGATACTAAAAATATTCAAATGACTCATAAAACTTATAAATACTAAACACTTTAAATATGACGCAAATACATGTCATAGATGAGAATGTCAAATATAAAATTTAGACAACAAATGACCCAAACATAACAAAGAATAATCAATACAATACGCAACAATATTAGTAATGTATGTTATTCTACTGTCAACACCATACAAATCCATATCAGTTACTTTGAGTTTTTTCAAAACACCACGTTTTAAGTATGTTGATCTTTTATAACACAAACAAAATCGAAAAAAGAAGATCTAATGACCAGATTAACACAATTTTCTAACCAAAATAAGATTCAAAATAAAGTTGGGAATATACTAAACATCAAACAATGATATATGCGGGGTATCAAACCTCTACCGATATTACTATAAAACTGGCAGAAAAAATATGGGTCAACTAGAAGATAACAAAACAAATTTCAGCAAATGAGGTAACATATGATGAGATGCACCATAATCCAAAATCCATATTGATGAATTAATACCCAAAGTGGAAATTGATGCCAGACCTGAATGACATGCGAGTATAGACATGAAAAAATACTTCGTATTTAGTTTGGTTCTAATGTACTGTAAAAAAAGTCTTATCAAACAAAATCAAAGAATCGTAAGGTACCAAATCTAAATCAAAATAAAATCGAAACACAAATCAAAATCCAAAATCAAATAGAAATCAAATCCAAATCAAAAACCAAAATCAGCTTAAAATCCTAATCAAACTCCAAATCAAATTTCAAAATCAAAATCAAATCAAGTGTATATTCAAAATCTCAGTCGACGTCATGTTAAAAAAGACAAAAACTTGAAAAATACATAGTAAAATAATTTTAGTAAGTAAAGAAAATAAAAAAAAAATTATACCATGATTTATAATTCTTTGAGATCTATAAATAGATACTTGGTTTGTTTGATTTAGACGCCAAAATGTTTTGAGTTTTTTTATAAAGTTTTTCTGAAACAATTTTTGGAACATTTTAGTAAGTAACAAAAATAAATAGATTATAGCATGATTTATAATTTTTTAAAATCTATAAATAGAGATTTTGTTTGTTTGATTTGGACACCAAAATTATTGAGCTTTATTGTATTAAGTATTTTGGAAACAATATTTGGACAATTTTAGTTGGTAAAAAACAACAATTATACCATTTTCATTCAACGAAAATAAGTGAAAACAACAATCATAATAATTGAAATGAGTACACATAACAAAAATTGATAACATCACACATAACTAACATGTTACTTTGAATTTAGAATTTTCGTTAACTTCCGAAAGATCATCTGTTCAGTAGGATCACGAACTTTATTCTGTAACTCCATATACAACTGCATTCTCTCCATTTCATTTTGTTGTCGCAATTCTTGTTTGTATCCATTAATACTATCACTTTGATATCACATTGCTATAATATTTTCTTTTTGTAAAGTCAATGTTGCTTCCTAAGCAGTTTGCAATATGTCTAGCTCTTCCGTAACTACAAACTTTTTACCTCCTTTCTTTTTTATCCCTATATTTAGGATGTACATAAGAGGAATCAACCGAGTCACCATCACTTTTTCTCTTTGATCCAAATTTACCAGATTCAGGGGCCTTCCATCATATATTTCGGTTGACCACGATCTAACTTCCACTCTTCAAGTAGCTGGAACTTCTTACCATTCGACTCTTAGTACATATTTACAGCCTCGGTAATGTAGTCATCCTTAGACATACCGCTACGCCTATTTCTGCATGCAGCATCGTAAAGACCAACAAAACTACTAATATGTTTATTGATAACTTGATAATTATTTTTTTCTTGTCCTTGGCTTCTTGGAATTCCGGTCTCCTCAGATACAAAGTCTGCAACTTTTTGCCAGAATGTTCCACCTGATTGGTTTGTCCTAATTTCACTATAATTACTATAGTAGAAAAAAATCACATAGTAAATATTTATTCGTTGTACTCTCTACCTATATTATTTTTTAGTAGTGGATTTTTTAGTGGGAGGTACAAAACTAGTAGGGGTATCCCCTTCACATCCTCCAAGAGATATCTGGGTTAAAAATTCAGGCATTTCTAGGATATAAGTGCTTGGGTAGTTCATATGACTGGGAACATAACTATTTCCGGCCATATGTTGGTATACAAATGGAATGTAAGGTTAGTTGTATGGATTTTGAATGGAGAAATGAGGAGGCATGCCATATTGAGAGCCAACCTAAGATTTCGACTCATTAGGTTGACAATTTTAAGGACATTGAGGTCTTGTGGAGGGTGGTAAGGCATTTGAATTATGGGATTGGTTACTTAAACCATTCTGTGATGGATATAAATTTTAGTTTCTTGAGTGATCCATGAATATAACAAGAAAAAACTAAGAAGTAGTGAAACAAGAGGGGAAAAAGCTCAAATTATTATGGTGTCCAAATACAATAATACAAGTCTCTATTTGTAGATCTCAAAATATTGTGGTGTTCAAATACAGCAAACCAAATTCAAATTCAAATTCAAATGTAACTCACCCACTTATTTAATTCTGAAATGACAAGACAATGCTTTAGTCACAAGATATGGTTTGAATTATATATACTTTCACCATCCACTAGCTACAACTCAAGTGATATATCATCATTATCCTTGAAATTCGGTTGTAGACAAAAGATGACCAAATTCAAATTCAAATTCAAATGCATCTCACCCACTTATTAAATTCGGACATGACAAGACATTTCCTTGGTCACTTGAGAACTATATGATTCATCATCGATAATACAACATTAAGCATGAACATAAAACAAATACAATAAATTAAATGACTCAATTGGAAATAAACTAACAAATTAACGCTTAGGAACTCAAAAAAACATAAACAAATATAATATCTAACATTACTCAAAGGAAAATAAAACAACAGATAACACATATAAGAGTAGACTCCTTACATATCAAATTCAAGGAAATGCAGATGCTCCGCCTTACTCCCAGGGAGGTCCAACTTAATATCACAAAGTATATACTCTTTAATTAAATCATTAATCCTCATACCAAACACATTATGAACCTCTTGCCTCACATCATACGGGAGGTCACAAATCTGAATATTTGGAATAAAAAAATATATTGTAACCTGATATGTATATAAGTAAACATTTAAACACAAACTAAAGAACACCAAACAAATATATAACAGCATTAGATATGAACATAAAACAACATAAATAACTTAAAGCACTAAAGGGACATAAAACAAATACAATAATATAAAGTGATCAAATGAATACAAAACAACATTAAACATGAACATAAAACAACATAAAGTTTAGTCAAATTCATATCATTCGTCAAAAGTGCAACTCTGAAATGCTTCCTCTTTTTCAACGATTTGTTCCTCCACGTAATGTAGCATATCTTTTGTCAAAAAATCATTTCTATCCAAATAGAACGAATTATATGCCTCGGTTTGGATTTTCCATGGGAAGTCCAACACACGATACATTGGTTCGCTTTTAAGATAAGTGTACCTTGTAGATACTTCTTCACGACTATGTGGAGACAACATGTGTTTTTTGTTTTAAATTCCCATACATGTAGTACATTATACATAACACTTCAATGATAAACCTATCAGTAGTCTCATCCGACCTCGTTATTTTAACACGCTTGATGGCTTGGAGGAGATGAGAGTCTTTTGTGGCAGACCATTCCATATCGAACAAAAGTATGAGCTTTTTATAGACTATATTTAAGTAGATTAAAAGTGTGTTGAGAGTTATGTAGTTGGGGACTTTATATATAGGAAGAAAATGAGTGGGTAACATTTTGGCGGGACTTATTATTGGTTAGTAACATTATGGCGAGACGTATTATTAGCGGATAACATGCATTTTTGGACTTAATATTGGCGGTAACATTTAGGCGAGAGTTATTAAGTGCCCATTTCATTAATAGTTGATCGTAGAATTAAAGTTTATCAATCTATAAGTGCATTAAACCAATCGTTAATCGTTACAATTGCATGTCGATTTTTCACCTCCAACCTACCTTCTCTGTCTGCTCAGGATAATTATCGTATATCGTTAAAACGGTCGGTGATACGTAACCCCACAATAATTTGAAAGGTTTAAAATGAGATAAAAACATAATAACCTATAAAATTGGATTTAAAATTCATTACAAAACTGAAAAAAATTTAAAATAAATAATGTTATTGATATACTTACATTTTAATTTTATTAATCATCGAGATAACAATTGTTATCTATATCTCTATAATATAAATATTAATTTATCGTAAATAAAAATAAATAAGTAAATAAATTTATGTGATCAATAATATCATGTGTTGTTTTAGTAAAATGTAAATTATTTATTCTTCTAAAAATTTAAGTTTTTCGGAAATCATACCAATTTTACTTTTATATTTTAAATTTATATATATATATATATATATATTATTTTATTAATTATTTTAATTTTATATTTATAAAGAAAATATATCATGTAAATTTATGCAAATTTTTTACTTTAATATATAACTTTAATGTAAATATATATTAAATAATAAAGGAGAGAAATAAAAATATACGGTAGGATATTATATGGTAGAATGATGTGTAATAGAGAGAAATATGGTGAGGTATGCTGAAAGATGAAATATGCTCTCATATGTAGAGTGAGAATTTTTGCAGAATTATTTGGAGATTATGTTGATGTAGCGCACTTTAGAGAGATGAATAAGCCCACTCATGTGGGTAGTCTAACTTTAAACTCACAATGCAACTTATCATTTAAACACTCGAAATAGGCAACAACCAATATGTTCAGCATTCTCATAACGTTTTCCACATAACCCAGCTCTTCATATTTTTCATCAATTCTACCAAAATATTATCTCTTCGAATCTTCTATATTTTTCACGTTCTACTAAAAAAGTATCTATTTACCATTATCACCACCTCTTTGGCCACCATCACATTTCCCTTACAAAATTAGGGGTTTAATGTTTGAGGAGGTAAAATGAAAAAAACATGTGGTTTGAATGATAAGATATGCTAAATTAATTTTTCTTTCAGATTAGTTGACGTGTAGATTATAAGCTATAATTGTATATATTTTGATTAAGACAATAATATATGAGTACATCACATTATATTTGTTTTATATTTTTGACCTTTGTCGGGTGGGTTTATATCAATATCATATGAATATGGAAACATAAATGATGTACATCTTCAAATGAAACTCTGATCTTTCAGTAGTATTTAAGTATTTTTCTTAATGTTGTGATATCTGTCTAAAACAAAGTAGAGTTTGTTTTAAACATCTAATTCTATATTCATGCTATTTAAGCTTCTTAAGTGACCAAATATTTATCTTCATTTTTCTTGACTACACTTTATTTGTACTTGTTAAGATTGAATTTGACAATTCATTATCTTTATTTTTTTGCATGATGACAAGAGAATGATCCAAACTGAGGGTCAAAAAGCTCTTTCTTATGCTCATTGTTATAAATTCTACAATCATAATTATGTGGACATGGGAGAAAACCTCGTTATTTACAAGTTTTCTCTCGCAAAAAGTTCTCTTATTGCAGCTATGTATCTAGTTACATATTTTTATGTAGAGATATTTTGATGTGGAGAGATATTTCTTTTCAAACAAATCATCCCATGTTGTTATCATATGATCATCATTTCATACAAAACTTCGGATAAACACTTGATACATATATTGATAATTATAGTTTTGCAACTATATATTCTTAGTTTATTTCTGTATATGTTGCATATATTATTGATTTTAATTCTCAAATTAGTCAAGAATAATCCAAATCAGAGATAGAAATATGTGAAATTTCTTCACATGTTGAAGAGAAGGTATTCCATATCAAAGATGAAGAAGAAAATCAGAAACCCAAACAAACTTCAGAAAGTGTAGAAAGTTTATTCGATTTGACCCAACTTGTGACATAAGGTAAGTGTTGATGTTAAATATGGTGCTATTATGCTTAATAGGTCTGTTAATTTCACTTATTATATTTACATAGAGAAAGGTTGTATATTTTGATGTGCTTAATTAGGCCTTGAACCAATATCTATATATATCTTCGAGTTTAGTCTTTGATGTTATATCTTCAAAGTAATGATACACTTGGGATTCCATGTGCAGATACTAATGTGAATACATCAGAAGAAACAACACAAAACATAACCTTGTAGAAGAAGATAACAATAATGCGCAAGCCGAATATACAGAGAGTAATTTAAATACAGAAGTAGATCCCAAATTAAACTTGGTTAAAAAGAGTTCAAGACAAAGAAGACTTATAGCGGGTGGAGTAACATCAATTGAGAAAAAATCTTCATTGATAAGAAATTATGATCAAAACAACATAATAACCAGTGAACATAAATGTATAAATTAATCACGTTTATTTAGTTATTTATGCATAAAGTTTTGTACGAAAACTCAATAAAGAAAATATATAAAGATAAATTCTTCATATTTTTATGTCACATATAAGTTTGGAATCGAGTAGTTTCTTATCACACAAGATTCTAACAACATTTAATTTGAGATTTGTGTATTTTGATATTTAGATTGTTCTTTTCAAATCATTCCTTCATATTTCAGCGTATGCTTGCTCTCATTGTTTTCTTATTTTCATAGTATGTAAAAATAATTACCATAAAAAAATTGCGAAAGTCATAAACCCCAAAACAACATTTCTTCTAGAAAACAAATAATATTTTTTAAATAAAATACAATGTTACATAATTTATATAAAACCCGGATAAATTCACTAGTAAAAAAACATGAAATCAAAGACTAAAAAAAAAATCATAGAAGCTTTATCCAAAAATATTGATTAAATTTAAATTTGTAACTAAAAAATATTATATTTTAGAATACTTTTCTAGAAACAACGAGATAAAAAACAACACATTATCGTAATATAAAAACATATTTTATAACGGAGTTGGTTGAGTAAGGCTTGCTTGTGACCAAAGGTCATGAGTTCTAGTCCCTCTACATACGCTTTCTCGGCTGAGCCTGTCACCTTGTGTGGTTTACTTTCTGACGTTGGTTTGCAGGCTATTGCGTCAGACTAAGGGTTTACCCTGTGTGCACTCATTGAACTTTGAGTAGCGGCTGCGGATTCCCTTCTAAAAATAAAAACATATTTTTAAATATTAAAAAAAATATAATAAATATTATAACTTTAATTTAATATCTTATTAATAAAAATATTGAACACACAAATCATATAAATTGTCAAAATAATTTATTAGTGATAATTCATTTTGATTTTATTTGTAAATATAGTTATTAGTATTGGCTATACAAAAGATATCACTAATTAAACTAACCAAAATGTAGGCAGGTATCTCCCTTCAGAGGTGACTAGAAGACAGACACTCTAACATGATCTCAAGCTTAATTAACACAAAATTAACACAAAGGAATGAAGACTATTTCTCTCAAGCAATCAAAAAAACAGGAGCTGTATAGGACTTGAAGATCTTCAACAGATTTGCATTGAAGTTACTCTCCATAAAAGATCATAAAACTGATACAGATTAAAAATTAAGGAATCAAAATCTAATCAACAAAGGACTTGAAGCAAGTACCAAAACTTGTAAAGAATTTCAACAAAAAGGAAATCAAGCTTCAAGAAATGGAATCAATCTGACTCCATACTTGTTATGTTATCATGTAACTTGCTTTATAAGATAAACTTCTGTATTCAAAATATTAATCAATAAATTTTTTAATTCTGGTTAAAAAAAATAAAATAGTTATTTGTATACCTGTATATTTAATATAAAAAGATTCTTCTTTTAAGTTTCGTATTATGTTTTTTATATTTACACAAAAGTTGTTCGTGGGCCAACTTGCCCCATTTCCAAATAAGGCTAAACCGTAGTTTCAAGAGACGCTTTCCCAAAGGTCACGTGAGTGAGTGTAATCACGTGACAATCATTCACAGCAGTGTTTTGTCTGTTGCCTACTTCTATCCGCTCATACTGAAACCTAATCCCTCTCATTTCCGATCAGACAAACACAACAGATTCAATACCAACAATGGCAGCTTCCCTCTCACTCTCCCGCTGCCTTTCTACTCGCACCACCTCCCTCTCTATCTCCTCCGCCGCTACTTCACTCTTCTCTCCTCACACCGTCTCCTTCTCTTCTTCCCTCTCTGTTTCCCCTCTCCGTCTCAACCTCCACCACCGCCGTCACCTAAACCCCCTCTCTTTCTCCACTAAAACCTCCCCAATCTCCAACTCGCTCTCCGTAGGAGATAAAATCCCTGACTCCACTCTCTCCTACCTAGACTCATCCGGCGACGTCAAAACCACAACGATTGCCGAGCTCACCGCCGGCAAAAAGGCAATCCTCTTCGCCGTCCCCGGCGCCTTCACCCCTACCTGCTCGCAGAAACACGTCCCTGGATTTGTATCGAAATCCGCCGATCTGAAATCCAAAGGCGTCGACACCATCGCCTGCATTTCTGTTAACGACGTGTTCGTGATGGACGCCTGGAAGAAGAACCTCGGCGTCAAAGACGAGGTTTTAATGCTCTCCGATGGAAACGGCGATTTGACGAAGAAGTTAGGATTCGAGCTCGACCTGAGCGATAAGCCTGTAGGACTTGGTGTTAGATCAAGAAGATATGCTTTGTTAGCTGAAGACGGCGTCGTTAAGGTCCTGAATGTAGAAGAAGGTGGCGCTTTCACTTTCAGTGGCGCAGATGACATGCTTAAGGTGCTTTAGATGTCAAAGTTCCATCAATCTCTTGTTTTTTTTATCTCAGATTTCGCAAGTTTTTGTCAACCTAACTGCGTAGTCCTTGTTGATTTATGGTTCTACGAGTTCCTTGAAATAAAAAAATATATAGCAGTTTTGCAATTTGATAATCTTGTTAAATTATTGTGTAGTTTTTGAATAGAACTAGAGGAGGTGGTTGAGAATAAATTGAATTGAATTGAAATGAAACTGGATTATAACTCTCCATAGTTGATACATATAAAAAAATTGCTAGTGTTGCTTAATGGCCTGAATTTTCAGAGGTAGCCCAAGAGATGGCCTTAAAGACAGCAACTGAGAAGGTGAGTGACAGTAATTAGGTGAAAGTGTAAAAGAAAACCTAGAAATAATTAAGGTTAAGACAATCTTGTACTCTGTCACAGTTAAATTCCTACCAACACACATCCTTCCTCCAAACCCAAAAGGCAAAAATCCCATCTTGTTGTAGCACCCGCCGTATATATCGTCCTTGAATCTCTCGGGTTTAAACTCATTTGCATCTTGTCCCCATAAGCTAAGGTCATGGTGCATTGATACAACATCTATCCAAATGTTGGTTCCTTTTGGAATTACCAAGTCTCCTACTCGAATGTCTTGTCGTGCTTGTCTTTGGGCATTTGGTGCTGGTGAGTACAGCCGTATTACTTCGTTGAACACCCAACCCATCTGCATATCATTGCATATCATTGCATACATATATCAACAGTCTATTTCAGTTTATCGTAATTGATCGATCACCAGAAGTATGTATGTGTATAAACATATAATAAGCGTGCATATGAACATGCTCACAAACCAAACAGAGTTTAAGGTTTTAGCCTTTTAGGGAATTGCTAACCTTTTTAAGCCCCGCAAGCATGGTGAAATCGACTTCTTTGTCACCCACAACTTGTCTAATTTCTTCCCTCAACTGGTCTTGCCAATCCGGATGCATAGCCAACAGCATCAACGTCCAAGTAATCGCCAAAGCTGTCGTTTCGTGCCCACCAAAAAAGAACGTCTTGCATTCATCGACCAACTCCCGAGTTGTAAACAATTTTGAGTCGCTTTGATTTTTTATAATCAACAAGCCTAGCAAATCTTTCTGATCCTCATTAGGGTTTTCGCTAATACATTTTATACGATCATCTATGATGGAAGCAAAAAGATTATCAATTTCTTCACCGAGCTTTTCAGCTTCTAAGGTTTGTACCCGGCACATGAGGTTACCATATGGCACACCAACGTAACGGTTTGTTTTGAATAGTGCAACTTGTAAGGCTCTTAATTTTTCAAGCACCTGGATTTGGTTCTGATAGCTTAGTCCAAAACTGGTTTTGGCTATGATATCTCCTGCTGTTGCTATTATCTCTGTTTCTATTTCGATTTCATTGTTTCCTGAATCTATCATGCCATGCCAATTGTCCAACATCTTATTAGTTGAATCCACCATTATAGCTGTCATGCCCTGCATGTAAAATAAGAAAGTAGTTTTATTATCCTGAACCAGTCCGCTAATTGAAATGGTAAAATAAAAAGTGGTTTTGAGTTTGAACAATCAAATGACAAACTTTATCTGGAATCCATTCAAATTAGGAAAACACGAAATTGAAAATTTCTAACTACTTTTCAATATGTATTATCAAAGGTCAATCTAGGACCATGGGTTGGTGACAAAAGTATTGGTCAAGAAAATTCAAGGACACATGAGGTCTCTATTGTTGACATCAAACAATGTCAAAATAATAATTTTTGTTGGTTTTAAAGATAATATTTGTTGGCCCTTGAACAGAATGACCAATGCACTTTAGGTTAAACATATGAATTGTTTTTCTTTGGAAGACTAATCAAACTTTCTATATATAGATAAGGTAAGCAAATCAGCTATTTTTAACCAGAAAAGCATGTCGAGAAAGAGAGAACAACATTCCTTAAGTTACAAGATGTGGCTGAAAAAGAGACAACATGTTTTAACTTGCTCATATTAGTATTTAAAGAAGAGAAAGAGAGAGGGGGGTCAACCTTCAAGTTAGCCGGAGAGAATGCAGGAGTAATAATACGGCGGTGCCGGAGCCATTCGTTACCTTCTACCATGACCAAGCCTTTACCAAACATTGCCTTTCTATCTCTTTTAAACACATTTGGTTTTCCCCAATCCTTTCCCAATACTCCTTTTGTCATTACCTTCAAAAATGCCGGGTCGGCTACGTACAAAAATGGAGATGTCCCTAACCAGTATATAAACACTTTTCCTGTAATGCGCAAAACATACCTCGTCAATATACTCCGATGATATGATATATTTTAACAGGCTTTGGGCACGCGCTGAGTGTCATAACAATGTCAATCAACTATAAATATATTTTGAACTAAGACAATAACATAAAAAAAAAACATGAATAGCTGATATTACTTAATGTTTTTATTATATAAATCAGTACATTTGTGTTTCTTTTATATAATAATAATAACTCACCATGAGATTTTTGCCAGCTCGCGAAGTAAGGAAAAACAGTTGAATGTATATCATGAGAAATAATAGTAGATTTCAAAGGAATGTCATTTTTATTCCTCTTCTTCGCCATCTCACTTATGTTTCCCAATGGAAAGCTCGGATTCGGCCCTCCGAAACCATTTTTTTTCAGCTTTCGATATGCTAGAACAGGCAATATCCACCAACAATATACTAGTCTAAGAAACGTAGACAAAAACAGAACAAAAACCAGCTTAAGTAACAAACTAAAAGCTTGAAACAACTCAAGAAACTCCATCTCTACCTCTGTCTCTCTATAACGTCTATAGTATTTTTATGTTTGTTTGTTGTTTCTTATAAAACATAATGGGGTGAGATGGGTATATATAGAAAAAATGTCGGGTTCAATAACATGTAAGATTTTTTTTTGACTTTATTATGATTTATTTCTATATAGAATTTGGATCAGGTCTTCCACGTTGAAAACAGTATTATTTTTACTTGCAAGGTCCTTTTATTTGAATAGGCAACCTCTTTTGGTTCAAAAATGTCCTGTGAACTATCAGACAAAAGTCATGATCTATCTTGGAACGTTCATATAAGTTGCGGCTTTAATGATGTCATCTTTATTTGAGTTCGGTCCCTTAACTTTTACTCATTTCATTTTTTCTATGCAATGCTCATTTATATGGATTTAAAGGCTATATATATATATATATAGATCATATAACGTAATCTAAAATTTGTCTCTATTTACCCAAATATATCCCAACAAATCTATTTTACAAAGAGATCCAGTCCATTTAAGAAAAAACTCAATTATCTATAAAAAATATTACAATTACATCTCCAAATCAAAATATTTAACTCCAATTTTAAAATCAATTATTTCTCCTCAAACTTTCTTTGTCGTATTATCAAATTCATTAAAGATAAAATTGTATTTAAAATTTAAATTTGAACTAATAAGTAAATAAAATCAAATTTTGGTAGATATTGGTAAAATTTATTTGAGACGGAACTTATTAGTAAATTGGATACATTTTTTTACCCAATTGATATAAACCCCTAAAATAATACCTAAGTACAAGTTAGAATAACTTTTAGTATAGTCTTTTATTTAAATTTAAATTCGTCTTACATATTAATTAAATATTTATGTTAATTTGACTTTTTATTAATTTAATTTTTAAATTATTTAGCTTTTCTAGTAATTTGGTCAACTATACTAATTAGTTTCCTGGTTTATTCGGTCAACTATATTAATTAATTTTTTTATGAAATATTGGTTAAATTTTAGCATTAAAAAGAGAGGATAGATTCGAATGGCCCCACCATCTTCTTCTGCCTCCATTTTTCTAGGTGTAGGTTGTGTTAATTATGCTATCTGATTTTTGATGTTTATCTCTTCCGATGAACAACATTCTCGACTTCTCACCTCTTTCTTCATCAAAACTCAATGAAGGCACAATCAAGAAAAGTTGTGTCGAAGCCGTAAAACCAAGAATCCGTCCTCTGTTTCAAGATCTTAAACCAGAATTCGTTAAACAAACAGAGGATCACTTTACTATTCAGTACAGCAAAGAAATCAAAGATAATTTGATTGATCAATCTAGAATCACGCTTATAGGAAAGTTCAGCAATGGCATTCTTAAAATAAGTTCTATTGATGGATTCCTTAGTTCTTTCAAGTTTGCTGGTTCTTACAGATATGAAACCATTGATTCAAGACATATACTCATGGAATTCAACTTACAAGATGATGTCAGTGCTATATGGTCCAGAAGTGTATGGAATTTTGATGGATTAACTATGAGAATCCTTAGGTGGGATCCTAATTTTAGTAAGAAATATGAAAACCCTGTTTCGTTTATCTGGGTCTGATTCGAAAAAATTCCAAAATTCATGTATAATTCCTCGATTATACATGACCTTACGGCTACAATTGGCACTCATTATAAAGTAACCGTTCCTGAAACCACCAGAAACAACGCTTGCTACGCTCAAGTCGACATAGACATTACTAAACCTCTGAAATGCAGCATGTGGATCAGGTTTGGCGAGAACGATGACTGCTGAATATCATGAAGCTATAAGAATTTTCCTCAGTATTGTGACGTTTGTTATCACTTAGGCTATAAAAACACTAACTGTAAGAAAAAGATAAACAACAAGGAAGAAGATTGCTTAAAGATTGTCGAAGATCGTAACACTGAAAACTTGGAAAGTCAGCCTCAACAAAAGACGACAGTAAAGAAAACCACGTCCAAACTTTTACTAAAGTCTATAGAAGAAAGGTGAAATCGATAATTACCCAAAAAGAGATTGACATTGATAACAAGAATACTGAGTTACAGACTCTGTCTTGTCAAGATCAAAATAGTAAATGCAACAGTCATGAAGATCAGAATAAAAATACATCTCAAATGAAAGATTACAACAAGGTTTTCTATGACAAAGAAGATATTGAGTTAATTGAAGCCCTTCATCAGCTTGATACCCAAGGTAATCTTCAAGATAAGAATAACAGTTGCTCCCTCGATGGTGATAACATTGGAAGCTGCAAGAACTCTCCAAAAAAATATCACTGTGACACATATTCTGACCCAGACTTCAATTCCATATTCAGTAGCAGGTTCAAATCTGCTGAAAAAAGAAACAGAAATAAACTTATGATACATTCCTTGATGAAAAAAGGGAACAAAAGCATCAATCATCATTATCTGATAATGATAAGAATGCTTAGTTGGAACATAAGAGTCATCAACAATAAACCTTCATTGTCGAGGCTGCTTTCCATTATTAAAGATGAAAAAACCAAAGTTCTAGCCATTCAAGAGCCATTGGCTTCTGCTGATAAAATTGGTTTTATTGCTCACACTTTAGGTTACAGTCACTTTGCTACTAACAAGACTAACAAAGTTTGAGTCTTTTGGGCTGATGATGTTGAGATCAGTATTATTTATGACCATGACCAGTTTTTACACATGAATGTCATCTATCCTGGGGTGAAGAATAGCTTTGATTTTACCTCCATTTACACTAAAAATCTCAGGCATCAAAGACTGACTCTCTAGGACAATCTTAATTCTATTTCTAATATAAATAAACCCTGGATCTCTGCTGGAAATTATAACACTACTACTTCTACTGAAGACCAGGTTGGTTGTAGTACTAATGATTACATTGGTATGGAGAACTTCAATGATGCTATTAGGTCTTGTAATCTTGAAGATGCTATTAGACTCGACAGAGCCTTAATCAATGAGGACTGGTTCAATACTCTTAAGGACATCCAAGTTTTTCACATGATCAGAACATGTTCTGATCATGCACCCTTGCTTATCATTTCAAACTGTATTTCTATAGATAACTATAACATTAGCAAAAAGAGTTTTAAATTTATTAATTCTTGGACTAACGATGTTACTATTCTAAGAATTATGGAACAAAACTGGAATCTTACTTGCAAATGAAGTCACAATCTGGTATTTTGGTACAAGCTCAGACGCTTTAAAACCTGCCTTAAGGAGTGGAACAAAAAGAAGTTTGGCAATATTTTTAATAAAGTTAAGAAGACTGCTGATGAAGTTAAAAGAATGGAAGCCCTTCACTATACAAACAACAACCAGATCTCTAACTCTAATCTATCTAAAGCTAACAGTATGCACATAAAAGCTCTTAAAGATGAAGAAAACTACTGGAAGCAAAGATGTTAGAATAACTGGATTAATGACGGTGATGGTAATACTAAGTTATATCACTCTTATGTTTCTAAAAAATGTAAAATTAAGTTTATTAAAGGCATTAAAGATAATGGAAAATGGCTTTACAGTATTACTGATTTTAAGTGCATCTGCCGAAAACTTTTTCAAAAACTCTTTAACTAATCATATTAGCAGGGAAGAAGAAGATCTTTTAATGAAGGATTCTATCTTCAATATCATTCCCAGATGTGTCACTCAGGAGGACAACAACTCTCTACTTAAGCCTACATCTAAAGAGGAAATTTGGCAGGTCATCTTTAGTATGAAGCAAGACAGTGCTTCTCGTTTGGATGGTTTTAACACTATGTTTTATAAAAAGTGCCGACACATTATTAGTTCTGATCTTTGTAATGCCTTAAATTCTTACTTTAAGGGGGGCTACATTCCCAAGGGTGTCTTTGCTACAAGCATTTGTTTAATCCCTAAGAATGCCAACCCTGTAAATTGGTCTAACTACAGACCTATAAGCCTTTGCACCCTCTTCAATAAAATCATCTCTGGTCTCTTTAGTAAAAGATTAGATTTCATTATCCCTAAACTAATCTCCTCTTATCAAGGTGCATTTGTCAAGAATCTCCTTATTCATGAAAATATTCTTTTAGCTAAGGAGCTGGTGCACGATATCAATCGTAAACCCAAAACTGGTAATGTTTTGATCAAGTTTGATATGTCAAAACCATTTGACAAGATGTCACATGCTTTTACAATCAAGATCCTATCTAGTTTTGGCTTTTCTGTTGAGTTCACTAGCATTATCAGCAAGATGATTACTAACATTAATATTTCTATTCTAATTAATAAGACTGTTAAAGGCTATTTTCCCCAAGAGAAAGGTTTAAGGCAAGGGGACCCTTTGTTTCTAGCCTTTTTATTCTTGCTAAGGAGGTGCTCTTAAGAGGCATTTACAAGCTTTTCTACTCTAATAAAAGTCTTCAGTATGCTGCTAGAACAAATTACCTGGTTCTTTGTATTGGATTTGCAGATGACGTGCTGATCTTCACCAATAGTCAAGAATCCACAATTACCACTCTCAACAACTTTTTAGATGATTATCAGCGTGTGTCTGGGCAAGCTGTCAACAAAGAAGAAACCAAGCTAATTATGTCTATCAAAACTAACCAATCTAAGATCATCAATCTTACCATGCTTACGGGTTCCAACATAAACACTCTACCCACCACTTATCTGGGTATCACTCTTAACAGCAATAATAAAAGGAAGAATTTATATCCATTACTAAATAAAATTAAGGATAAAATTAGCTTGTAAGACTCTAAAAATGTTTCTTTTGCCGGAAGAATGACGTTGATTTCTTCTGTTTTGTATCCAATAGTATACTATTGGATGCAAAATAGTTCAATCCCTAAAACTATTATTAACAACATTAAAACTAACTTTAACAAGTTTTTATGGAGAACAAATTTTTTTGAAAATGCTATTCATTGGGCTTCTTGGAAGCATATTTACAGGCCTTTTGATGAAGGTGGGTTGAACTTCAAAACTTTGAAGGATATTCAACTCACCTTCTCTAAAAAACTCTGGTATATCTTTAGAAAAAACAATTGTCTCTGGGCTAATGTGACTCATGATATATACTGCAATGAAACTCACCCCATTAAGGCTAAAGATAAACATACTTACTCTTTGGTTTGGAAAAGTTTAACAGGTGTTAGAAATATTGCTGAAGTCAATATCAAATGGATTATGGGTCGAGTCAATATGGATTTCTGGCTCAAGGAATGGCACAACCTACCTCCTATTATCAATCACTCTAACTTTGCTGACAACAATTGGTTTCTAAATGCTAAGGTTAACTCATTTTGGAGAAATGATCAGTGGGATACTAAGGCTATGAGCCCTTTTTTAACTCATGACAGAATCAATCACATTGTAAAATTCAAAGTCAAACAGAACGTGGATGATTAGATGATTTGGAAGCATTCAAACAATAATGATTTTAACACCAACATTACCTGGAGGAGCATAAAAAACATCACAATCCTTCTAGTCTGTATAGAAAGATTTGGAACGCCAACATCCCCAGGAAGTTATCCTTTATCTGCTGGAAATTGATTAAATACTTTATTCCTATCGATAGTATTCTCATTAAACGTAAATTTGTGATAGTGTCTAAATGTCAGTTTTGCAACAACTACGAAGAGAAAAATCATCTATTCATTAGTTGCTGCTTTGCTTGGCCTATTTGGAATTTTTTTTCTAGCATTTTCAACATCAAAATAGGTAGATACATGTTCTATCATACATGATTAGAGAATGGCTTTGGTTTTTCTAAAAATAAGTTTCACGTAACTCATTTGATCCCTCAAGCAATCTGTTGGATCATTTGGAAAAATCGAAACCATGCTAAATTCAAAGGCTATCACGATTCTGTTCAGCATGCTATTGATATTGTTATAAACATGATCCTAGCTATTGACATGTCTAATAAGCTGACCAATAAACACTGGTCAAAGGTTGTGAATGCAGGTATCTCCTTAGGATGCAATTTTTGTTTTCAACAACAAAAAGAAATCTCCTACGTCCCTCAAGTGGATCTCACCTATAGAAGGAAGATTGAAGTTGAACATCGACGGAGCTTGCAATCACGACGGCGAAGCCAATGAAGGAGCGCTGATCAGAAATCACAATAGAATCATCATTCATGCTATTGGGATTTTATTTGGTAAATCCACTCCTCTAACTACCAAAATCAAAGCACTCCTCGAAGGCTTGATTCTCTACAAAAAGTATAATTTGACTAACCAGGATATCGAATCCGATAGTCTAATGGTAATTAGTCTCCTTGCTGAGAGTAATCCTAATTGGTACATCTCCCCAATCCTGAAGATTTGTCGAAGCCTCATTCACTCCAATATGGTGCTTCGCCATATTTCCAGAAATCAGAATCACGCTTCTGACTGGATTGCCACATTCACCTTGAAGAATAAAAAGAATCAGTGTTTTTCTAATGATAATGCTCCACCGGAACTGTCAGCTATCGTCCTCCTTGAAATCTTAGGTCTGGATACCTAAGCACTGACTAGCTCTCCCATTTTCGTTGCCGCAGCAGCCGGTGGTTTGAAGCTGGAGCTTGTTTCAGTCTGACTGTCTTTAAGTTTTGTCTATTCTTTCTATCAATGCTGGCTCCTAATTTCGGTTTAACAGAGAAACGATCAGTCCTTCTCTTAAAAAAGGCGCGAATGTTTTTTGGCTTTAGGAGCTTAGTGAAGAAGAGTAGTTTTGAAGAAGGTGATGAACAGTTGTAATTTTTAGTCTTGTGCGCAAAGTGGGTCTTTGTTAGGATTCCTTGCTCTGAAACTCTTGTGGTTTTTGTACTTTTTAAAGAGGTCCTCCTCTTATTTCTCATTTTTAATAAGAAATATTACTTTCCCAAAAAAATATTAATTAATTTTTTATTAGTTTAGTCTTTTATATTAATTAATTTTTTTATTAATTTGGTCTTTTATATTAAATGATTTTTTTATTAATATGTTCTTTTATAATAATTAGATTTTATATTAATTAATATATCTTAGTCATCCTATAAAAAGAAAAAAATATTTAGAAAAATATTTTTTGAGAGAAAAAAATAGTTCTAATTTTTTTTGAGAGATAAAAAAAAAGGATAAACATTGAAAAGAAGATTTTGTAAGTATTTTCTTGTGAGCTTGGTTTATTACTCTCTTTTGAGCTTGGTTTATTATTATTTGTTTCCTTAACATAATAAAACATAATTTAGATTATACTGGTCAATGCCACATGCATAAATTGTCGATATCTGATATAATTATGTGTTAAAAGTAATTTTTTTATTTCTTTATGACTAATACCCAGTTTAATATTTAAAAAAATTTAACTTATTTTTTATACAAAATTATCAAATATGACAAGTGTATAATTTTATTTTTTAATAACTTTCCACAATAATCACGTTGACAACTAGCAGAACTTTAAATTCTCGTAGAATGCAACATGATAAACACACGGTCCCGTAATTATTACGTATCAATTCTCAACTGGTTATGCTAAACTGAATTTGAGATTAGTGAATTAAATTCTTAAATTCAAATAATAAGAACAAACAAAATCATTATATTGTTTATCTTAAAGTATGCATGCAAAGATTGAAACAATAATACAATCTAGAAACATATTGAGATTGAACTAAAAATAAACAGAAAGTGAAGCAAAAGTCCAACTAACTGTAAACACCTTATAAACTAAGGTTATATGTAAAAACGATTGTGTTCGTGATAGGTCGAATAAGGGCTTACTTTAGTGAAATGATCTGCAACCATACAAATTGTATCGATATGTTCAACCCTCATTTGAAAACTCCAAATTCTCTATTTAAGAAACATGAACTCGATCCATCTATGTTTAAAATTGTTCGATCTACTATTATCGTTTGAAAACATGTCAACAAAACTTTTGTCACAGTAGAACATGAGTAGTCTTTTAATTATTTATATTTTACGCAATTTGAGAAAATTGATTTTAAGCCATAATGTTCCAAAGAAAATTTACAATAGCTTCGATATGCAATGTAGGACATTTTTTTATTGAAATCAATACATGTTTTTGAAAAATATTTCTTTTCTATCATCGATATGGAAGCTAGTAGTATAAAATGAAATCAATATTTGTGAGGTCATGATTAGATTATAACTAACCATCATTTCTTTCGCGTGGAGATATTTTAGGGTAATCTTTTTATTCACTTTAATCATAAATTAATTATTTCTAAATGTGTTTAAATAAATAACTTTTGCTTGTTTTATTTTTAATTTGTAGGCGTTTGATATATTAACGCGATTTATAGGTACTCATTTCCCTAGACAAGCACTGAATTGTTTTTTTACATTTTGATTTCATCTTAACCCGAGATTAAACATTCATATGGTTCAATGTTGATAACTTAGTTCATTTGACTCACAAATATCCAGTTGATTTTATTTTCACTGAGTTATTATTCACTTGGTAAAAACATATGCTCACAGTTTATGAAAAGATGCATTTTAACTGAGTTGATTTTAACATTTTAAATAATTTATAAAATAAAATGGTAAAAATGATAAAATATAATTATATTATATTCATATCTCCGTTAATTCAGTTATCATTAATTATTTGAATGTCGATTGCATTCGTAGAGCATATTTGTTCCATGATAAATGTTGTGAATATTATAGCAATCAAATATGAGATGAGTGAATAACTTATACTTTATTTGTCTAAATTGAGAAATAAATCTTTGTAACTTTAGATAATACAACTATTTTGGAATGTTTTAACGTTGTCAATTGTGATTTCGTTGATTTTTATGTATATCATCGTATTAAATATTAAAAATATTCTTATATTAATCATTTTCATTAGAAGTAATAAAAAAATATTTTTGAAATAATAGTTTATTAATGTTTTAGAATCACATATATATCCATATATATATATATATATAATTATTTTTAATATCCTTGATATAGGAGGTAACAAACTATGGTCAAGGTTACTTTTTAAAAAAATCAATTTTATTTTTAAAATTTAAAATTGTTATGAATTCTATTTTATTATATTTTAAGTTTTAGAAAAATAACACCCATCAAATCTTTTTTTAAAAAAATTTAGTAGCAATTGACGTGACTTTAATTAAAATAGGATGTAAATCGATAATAAAATTAGAGGTGGCAAATAGGTCTGGACCTGTCAGAAATAAATGGGTACCTGTCATGAGTATCTACAGACCTGGTTTGCCAGACATGCAACCTACCAGACCTGTTTACATGTTAGACCTGCGTAAGCAGTTACCTGCTAGATCTATTTACCTATTAGACCTGCATAAGCAGTTACCTGTCAAACCTGCATCCTGTTAGACTTGTTTACATTTTGATTATTATTATTATTATTATTATACTACATATTAGATCTGTTTACATTTTGATTTTGATTATTATATGATTATAAATATTATATATATATATATTGTAATTACTTTATAAACCAAAATCGTACCTTAAGTTATATTTTAAAAAATATTTTTATAATGTATAATTGTATATGATTATAAATTTATTGTTACATTTTAGTTAGTATTATTACGATTTGGTTATTAATATTTTAAGTGTTGTAATTATGTTATAAACCAAAATTTTAAATATTACTTTTGAAGGTTATAATGTTATTATTACATTTTGAATATTATTATTATGTTTTGGTTATAAATATTAAAAGTGTTGTATGTTATAAACCAAAACCATATCTTATCATGTTAAAATATTACAAGTTTTATTGTTATAACTTTAATATTACATTTTGAATATTATTATTATTATGACTTGGTTATAAATAACAGTTTTGTTGTTATTATTTTTTTAAACAAAATTATACCTTATGATATTACCATTTATATATTTTATCGTGGTAAAATATTACAAGTTATATGGTTGTCATTTTATTATTACATTTTGAGTATTATTGTGATTTGGTTATAAATATTACAAGTGTTTGTTATTATTTTTAAACCAAAATCATATTTTATCATTGTAAAATATTACATTTTATATTGTTATAATTTTAATATTACATTTTATAACAAGTGTTGTTATTTTTTTTTACAAAAATCATATCTTATAATTATTTGATAGTACAATTTCTTGTTATTATAATAAAAGGTAAATGTTTTTTTTATTTAGCCGTTCACCGTTTATACTCTTGCGGGCCAGGAGTTGTAAAAATGTTTTCAAATTAAAATACAAAATCTAAAAAAACTATTACAAATATCATTCATCTTCTTCTTCGTAAGTATAATATTCCTCCTCACTTGAATCACCTGCAGCTTCGTTTTCTTCCATAATTTATGGTTCAAGTTTATCTTCATAATCGTCCGGATAATCTTCGAAGATGTCGTCTACATTCACTTCGTCTATAAACTCTCTGTCTTACATCCTTTTATTAGTTGCGGTCCAATCCTTGACTGTGACAAACACTTCAAGTGATTTTCCCGTCAATCTTGTTCTCTTAGTCGTGTATTGCAACCTCGTTTGGCTAAAAGCGCACTCACTTGCAACTGTAGACACATATATATATATATATATTGCATAAATCTCTTTAACAAACCTACAAAGAATAGGATAATCATCAGTTTTGGTACCCCACCATCTTATGATATCTTCAATACCATGGTCGGGATAATTCATTAAATTAAACCTAGTCTTAAATATCTAGACAACTCATTATCAGATTGAGGGGTTTCTCTAAATTCATTGCTTTGTAACATTGTCATTTGAACATAGTTAGTAGAATAACTACCTCTAGCACTATTGTTACTACTCCTTATATTTGAAGTTGTATTTGGTCTATATCTTTCAGCATCTTATCATACATACTAAGCATACAATCATATACGCCGACAATATACCCTTCAGGGTTAACTGGCTCATCCAGTGGTCTAGTTTCACTAAATTGTAAAGATTCAAAAAAACATTTAACTAGCAATTCAAATTGATCTTTTCGTGAAAAGGATCCACAAGGCAAGAAATAGAATAAGTCATAGGGATTGGATGAAAATACTTTTGGAACTAGAATTCCGTTTTGGGGCACCATATCTACACATACAATATAGGATCTAAATTGATTCATATGCATAGCAAGATTAGTAATCGTGAAAAGGACCAAGTGAATATTAGGTTGATTTTGTGAAGAAAATGTTAGAGTGTTTTCTTTAAAAAGTTTTAAAAATATTAACATGATTGCACAATATTTCCAATGTTGACTTTCAAGAACTGTATCAGGATAAGATGCATTATAAAGTGATGTAATCTCTTCTTTAAAAACATGAGCACGTGCAAGCATTGTATAAATAAAATCTCATCTAGTTTCGACATCTAATATAAGTTTCTTATATGGTTTCCCATTTTCAATAACAAGTGTTTTAAAATCTCTTTTTTAGCAGCAGAGGTCGTGCAAAATAGGATCCATTTTTTAATAGGAGCAATATAATCTTCCAAAATCATACTTATTCTATCTTTCGCAACTAAGTGAAGTACATGACATAAAAATTTGGTGTGAAACAATTTAGGAAAAATGGAGTGCAATCTTCTCTAAGAAATTTTATAGCACTCAAATTAGAAGATGCATTATCGAACAAAACAGACATAATCTTATTTTTTTAATTCCATAAATATTCATGCATTCAACCATACTCTCTTTAATTACTTGTGCGTTATGCTGACCAATAGATTCAAACCATACAATTCTCCTTTGGATTAACCATTCAGGATCCATCCAATGAAGGGTAACACATATCATATCAAAATCAGTAAAAGAAGCTATATCACTAGTAATAGAAACATTCCATGGCCAAGCTAGCATAGTTTCAATAATGTTTTTTTTTTCTTTTTAAAAAATATTTAAAGGCTAGCGACCACAAAGAGCTACGTGGAATGCGTTTGGCTTGTGGGTTAACCCCAGCTTGCATCCAATTTTCGTATCTATAAGCATCCACAAAACCGAAAGGTTGTAAACTACCAATTACATAAATCATTGTTTCTTCCCTATACTTATCGTAGTTAAACTCAAAAGGAAGACTAATTTGAGGGTTTACAAAAATATTATTTTTGTTTGGTTTTAAAGGATCAAATAATTCATGAGTTTTTAAATGTTTTACTATAGTGCTAGTGTCCATATTTATATATTCTCCTCTATAAAGATAACTTTTATCGCACATTTTATAAATAACAGAAATATTATCATCCGATGCACTAAAGTGCTCCCAAATCCAAGTCCCGAGATGAGTGATCTCCTGAGATTTTGTCTTCTTTCTCTTCTGATGAACCCGAAACCGACCCGAGATTACATCAAGCTGAAGAAAGCAAGCCTGAAACCAAGCCATTACTAAGATTCGTTCCTAGTTGCATGTATTCTTTCTCACCTTCTCTTATGGAGAAGGGATCAAAGTCAAGATGGAAATAGAGATTCATTGTTTACCCTTTCTTTGGGTTGAAGAGATAACTACTTCTGAAAGTAAAAGCTCATTTGTTTTCCCTCGAAGACAATGTTTTCTTACAAGACCTCGACCCACCACTAGTACTTCCACCACCACTTTCATGGGAGGAGAGTGTGTCAATGTGAGGTGAGTCTTTAGGAAAATCATTATCGGTATTGAGATCTACATTAGCGGGTGGGTGAGCATTAGTATTTCTACGTTTTGAAGCAATTTTAAAACTTAAAACAACGTTTTTTAAATATGAAATATAATACTAATCGAAACTAATATCGCAATTAATAAAAACTAAAATTAGACTAGTAACAACTAATATCGCAAATGAAAATTAAATATTTAGTTTTTTATTCAAAATAAAAATAAACTTAAAACAACTAATCTAAACAACTACAACAAGTAAATAATTTATAAATTATACGAAGCTATTAATTGAGATAGTATAGTGTTATCACAATGTTATTTAAGTGTTTTTATAAAAGAAAAACAAATAGAAAAAAATATTCAAACTATTCCGAAAGTAGAACTATAATATGTAAAATAAGAAAGTAGCTTTATAGAATTTGTAGAACTAGTAGAGAGATTTAGAGAGATGTAGAGTAGTTTTAAGAAATGGTGAGTTTGGATTTGGGGTCTCCTATATTTATAGGGGAGGCCCATTAAATTGTTTTATAAAAAGAACGAAACTAAATCGGACATCCCGAAGCTAAATTCGGATATCCGGACACCGGATTCAGATATCTGGACGTCCTGTCCGGATATTCTAATCGATGACGTCAACTATGGCGTCATCTATAATGACTATATTTTAATAAATAACTAAATAGTAAAAAATATAAATAGACCCCCACCCCCATTTCTTCACTCACACCATCAATCTGTCTCTAAATTAGCTACAATATTCTCTCGATTTATTTATTTTTTCAAACAAAACAATTCCTACAAAGTTTATCGTAATGTCTTCGAGAAAATCAAAGCAGGCTCGGAGGAGTGGAGATGATTCATCATCCTCGAGCCAAAGAAAAAATGTCGAAAGAAGTTCGGAGTATGAAGAGATAGAGGAATCAGAGAGCCAGACAATCAAATATCACATCAAAAGGGAGGTTCGCATCTGTAATTCGCAAGCACCACGAGTTGTAACCAAAATGCACGCGGGTATGTATTTGGATTACGATGAACTGATCCAAGTTTAAGGTATGCAAAAAAAATTCAGACTTCATGAACCTTGATGAGTCCGAATTCTGCATGCTCCCCGGACAAGGACAGTTTGGTCCAATGCCTCCGGACCGGACAGATCACTTCGAACACTCAGACCATAGGACTGTTCGAACTATGACAAAAGTACTAAAAAACCTAAACACTTCTTGACTAAGCTACTTGCTCTCTTACTTAAAGAGCTTATGGGTCTTTGAACATGACCCGGGTCCATTAAACATGACCCGAAAGCCCATAAGGGCCCAAACATCATGGTATAAATACCCAACCACCTGCATTAAGTGTGGGTAATGAGAATTAACTGCTACGAGCCAGCTTAATTATCTCTCTACTCTTTACTCTAAACACATAACACCCACATACTACTGTTAAACACCAACCTAATTACAAGCCTACCCTCAGGCGATAATTATCCACACCAAACCTAATAATAGCGTAGGTTAGATGTATCTTGCTAGATTCAAGTGTGAATGGTATATCGAATTAGTACGAAACTTTTATGCCACTGCACGTATTATTGATAATGATTCACATGGTAGAGGTTTAGGAATGAGGTGTATAATTGATGGTGTTGCCTATAGTTTTTTTGAAAGTGATTTTGAAGATCTGTTTTTCGTTCCAACCAGGGATATATATACTTGTGAAAAAATAGCTTCCATTTCTTTTTCTCATTCGGGTTGGGGTGCTGATTGACCTATGTCCTACGATCAAGCAGTAGAGCTTATGAGTTGTGGTTTGGCCGATCCAAAAATTAACGCTAAACTCCGAGCCGTAAGAGGTAATTTGGATGCTAACGGAAAATTAGCTTTGAAATTGGTTAACAATTTATTTCTTCCCATAGTAACAATGATTAACAAATTTCCTATATTCAAATATTTTCAACTGCTTTTATGGTATAAAATGAGGGAAGAATTAATTTGGCTAGTTTGATTATTCGGAATATGGCTATCAAAATTTGGGGGGAGGGGGGGGGGGGGTTACCTTATGGGATGATATTGAGTCATTTTCTTGTTAAGAAAGGGGTTGATGTGAGTACGTACACTCCGATCATGGTTAGGCCAAGTATTGTTATAGGTATAAACTCTTTGAAATTGCAGGAGATATACATTTGAGATGGAGAATTGATATCAAAATGACAGGCATGGAGTCTCCATTTTCACTTGTTGGATAATATATGGAATGCGAACGGTGTTACCAACCCACCAAATCCACCTTCTCGATACCCTCAGCAAGAAATTCAACCGCCTGTTGATCCAGTTACTCTTGGTGGTTCCTCTAGACTACCGCGACAAGAAGGACGTTCCGACCGCAAATATGCTGAGTGGGCGCATGAGCAACAAATGTAGTATGCCCAGTGGACACATACTCACCAGACGGGGTGGCATAGTCAATATACACACTGGCAAGGTCAATTTGAGCAGTGGCAGGGAGGGGTGACCGAGCAACTTGGTCAATTACAGCAGTGGCATGGTGAATACGACCAGTTCCATGGTCAATACGTGTAGTGGCATGGTCTATACGCGCAACGGCATGATAGACAAGATGAATGGAATGATCGATTTGTAAACTCTCAAGCGGAACAATCCGAATACATGCGACAAATGATAGAGAACATCCATTTGCAAGGTCCACCACCTTCGAACAACGACGATGAAGCTCTTTAATTTTTTTCTTTACATTTGATTGTATTTGGCATTTTCATTGTTATATTTTTATTTTTTATTTGATTGAACAACTGTGTTTTCTGTTTGGTTTTTATTATTATGAATTGTTTGTTTTGCTTATATATTTTTATCAAATGTTAATTAAATCTCTTTCAATTTTTATTTGTTATTTTATAAGTAATTTATGTTTATGCATATACTTATACAAATCTAAAAACTTTATATTTATACTTCAAATATTGAATAGTTCGAAAATACAATAAACTATATAAATCATCTAAACATATACACTTCAAGCTTGAAAGATCTAAAGAACTACCGAATATTTTAAAATCAAAATAAAATTAAATAAAATATCTTAAATATCTAAATATAATCAATCAATATCAAAATCATATTACAATTATCTTGTTTACGATTTAGTTAAGACATACAAATTATTAATTTTATAATCATAAAAATATTTTTAATAATATAATAATTTAAAATCAAAATACAATTAGATGTGTAAATAGGTATATATTATTTAATATATAGCTAATATTAAATAAAATATCTTAAATATTTAAATATAATAAACAATATCAAAATTTTATTACAATTATATTGTTTACCATGTCTTGATTATAGAATTTCGATTTAGATAATATAATATTTAAATTAAAATACAATAAATATCATAATTATTTCGTTTATATTGTAAATTTCATGATAATATTATAAAATATTTGATAAACATTGCTTTAAATAGATCTTCCTATGGATAACCTGCGTGAATTTATTTGTATAACCTTCAATCTGCCAGACCTGTTTATCCGTTAGATCTGCATAAAAAATATTTACCAGATCTGCATCATCCTGGTAGACCTATATTTATTTAAATCGGTTAAATAAATAATCTGTTAGACATGTACCTTTTAAATCTGTTAAATAAAAAGATCTGACAGATCCAAACCTATTTGAAATTGTTAAAGAATTCGGTGGATCATGAACCTACCTGCTTACCACCCCTAAATATAATCATGAATTTGTAAAAAAACATTAACCAGATAATATAGAATTATCGAAACAGACATTGATATTATTACGTATCATCCAAGTTGATACAGTTTTAAACTATAAATTTATATGCGTCCACGTGTCTATGCAAACTTGGAAGTCAAGAAGATTTGACCTCCTATGTACCGGCCACTGCCAGTCAAGTTGTGCTTTCGCCAAAACCGAACTCGTTCATGTTGTGCTTTCGTCCAAACTACTCCAAACCGAACAAATAAATAGAAAAAAGTTCGAAATCAGGTTATGGAGTCTAAAAACAATAAAATATAACCTATTCCAACTGATAAAACCAAAAAAATAACTTCGAAATCAGTAGTTAATTGATCAAACCTGGTACCAGAAACACGATTACTTGCAAAATAACAGATTCATGTACGTAGAAACACGATCAGTTCTGTACGTAGAAAACAGTGGTTAGATAGGTTTTACACCACAAAACTACATAAATAAACAGTGGTTAGATAGGTCTAACACTCCGATCACCGGAAAATGTGATTTCAACCGGTATTCGTGGTGGTTCGTAGGGTTAGGTGGTTAGAGCGGCTAACAAATTCAAATCTTCAAAAAGCTAGAAAAAATAGAAAGATAACAGAAAATTATGTTTATATAGTGGATTAAGGGTAGTTAGGATATTAAAATAATTTTAGGTTGTAAGTGGCATTAAGATAGTTGAGTTGGATATTAAATAACAATTGATCAAACCTGACTAGTAAATGACAATTGAATAGTTGAATGGGTATTTTAGATGTAATTTCCATTTATTATCCAAGTTGATATAGTTTTAAACTATAAATTTAGTGCAAACTTGGAAGTCAAGAAGATTTGACTTCTTATGTACCGGCCAGTCAAGTTGTGCTTTCGCCAAAACCGAACTCGTTCATGTGCACACGGACACGGTAGTATATCATATTCTAAGCAAAAAGATTGCGCAACATTACCTAATAAACACATTGTGCGGATACAAATATAGAACAACATTATAAAAGAAAAAACTAATTTTATATTTAAATTCTACAAAAGCTATAATATTTTAATGTCGAAAGATTGATGATTCTTTTACTATGATAATTTTTTTATATAATTTTTAATTTTTCCATCAACTACAATGATTTTTTTTCTCAAAACCTATTTCGTATAAGATTTTAATGTTAATGGTCTTTTTAAATATGATAATTTTTTTTATATATATAAATTTTTAATTTCAAACTATTTGAAGAGGATACATCGATTATAATAATTTTTTCCGTATACTATTTTGATTTTAGAATTATTGGTGAATGTTTATCGGTTACGGCGATTTTATTAAAAATTTAGTCCTTCATAGTTTAATAATTAAAGACTAAATTTATCAAAATCATCGTAGTAAAAAAAAATGCCCACGGAGCATTTTTCTACAAAATTTGGACGTTCACCGAACAATTTGAAATAGAAAAAATCATCATAATTAAAAGATTCTTATCGGATTTTTTAAAATTTAAAACTATATAGAAAATATCTTCATGGTCGAAAGATTAATCACTAATTTAAACCTAAACTTTCTATGTTGCCCATTGTATAGTTTGTAAGGACAGATTTTATTAGGATTTAAAGAGAGATGTAGTCATCAATCCTAATCTAGAACTATGTCATATAATATTTCAATATCAAGTAAATTGTATACTTCACTATAAGTTGTATATGTATGAGAATGGATTTTATTAGGTATAGGTGGATTTGTAATGAACAGATTTTCAAAATATATTTTGGTAAAAAAAAAGAAAATAGTGAATTTATTGTTAAACATAATAATCTCAAAGTACTAATTATTGTTTTTTTTAAAATTTTAAAACCGTGAAAATAACTAGATTTTGACATGATTTGAATTTGATTTGGTTTAAATTTGATTTGGTTTAAATTTGAATTTGATTTGATTATGATGTTTTGATTTGGATTATGATCGAGATTTGATTATTCTTTGTTTTGGATTTTGATTGGTTTCAATTTCAATTCGGATTGATTTGGATTTCGCTTTGAGCTTGGATTCGATTCGATTATATTTTTATTTCAACGGGGGTTTCAATTTGAGTTTGATTATTTTTTGAGATTTTGTTTCAAGTTTGGTTTTCGATTGAGATTTTGTTTTGATTTCGGTTTTCAATTTGATTCTTAATTGGATTTGTTACATTTCGATCGTTTGATTTTGTTCAATTAGAGCTTGTCGATTCCTATTGCAATTTTGACAAGAAATATGAATATTTACATATTAAGGAGAATTTTTTTGTCATGTCTATATACGAATATTACTCAGGTATGACTTGGTCATCCACTTAAAGTATCCATCCATCAATGGGGATTTTAGATTTTGGTGCGTCTCGTCATATGTCACGATTTGTGTCATACTTTGTTTTGTTGTTTCTTATTTTTAACTATGTTTCTTTTATCTGTTAGTGCTATAAAAAATTTGGTATAAGGTGTTGGCTATATTTATACCTTTACATATCGTTCTCTGAATTTTACTCTACTCTCAACCTTCCTTTGAATCTTGATTCAGTTACTCAATTGTATAAATCTGGTCACTGGATCGTCTTTTTTATTATGTTTGTGTTATACAAGATCAACATACTCCGAGAGTGAGTTGGACATATCATAGAATATGAGGGGGAACTCTATGTTTTGGCAAAAATCAAAATGATTGATATTGATTCTTATAGTTGTGACAACGAGAAAATATACATGACTAATGTTGTTACCTCTAGTGATTTCTCTTTTTTAGGTATAGGCTAGAAGTAACTCATCAACATATTTACTAATGAATGACTAGATGGGCTAATGATAGATCAACCAAAAATATGTATAGGCATGAACTATTGGATTCTCCCAAGACAGAGCGCTGGTCAAGACTTAGGTACCAAAACATTTGCTGTAACCTATAGAAAAGTTTGGCAGAGCACATACAAGCTGCTTTTTTACTGATTTGAAGACTTAAACCGAATATGTAAAAGAAACTGGAGCATAACTTATGTTAGTCTTAAGTTCTTGATTGAACTAACATTCTTCTATTGCTAGAGTTTTCTATTTAATTGGGTTTCATACTTAATTTGGTCTTCAAATATTAATTGGATTTCTTATTAATTAGATTTTCTTTTTATTGTGATTTTTATATTATTTGGTTTTCTATTAATTTGTATTTCCTCTTTATAAGGTTTATTGTTTTGTGATTAAAGATTTATTATGGTGGTTAATTAATGAGATTTAATATGGAGTTTCTATTGGAGAATCATGGTTTCCCTAAGTTTAAATATATAAGATGAAAATAAAGTTAGGGTTTTGTGACGATGATGATGAGGCGAATGGTTTGAGAGACGAGTTTGAATTCTTTTTAAGTGAGAGAACGTTATGGTGTTTTAGAGAGATAAGTGATGTGAGAGCATTTTTTGTTTAAATTCTTTGTGAAGTGAGCATTTGTTGTTTAAATTCTTTCTAAGTGAGGTGAATTCTTTGTAAATTGTGGGAGTTTTATAATAGAGAGTTATTGAGCTCTTTGTGTTTGAAGAGTCCTTTTATATGCTCTTTGTTTAGTAAAAAAGAGAATTTGTTGACTGCAAATGTAGAATCATTTCTATAATCCAAAGTACTTTAAGTATTTTCGTGTGTGCTTTAGGTTTTCTTTTACTTTTTATTTTATTTTGTTATTTCTATCAAACATAAATTTCATTGTCTCTGGACGATCAATTTCCCAACAAGTGGTATGGTTAACATCGAAAAAAATAAGAATAAGTAGATCGATCGATGATCTGAAGGCTAGAGAAACATATCTCACTTAGAAACCAAAATCCACAAAAGATGATTTCCATAAAGCTTCGTCTAGAAAAAATCAATAGGTCGAATGACTTTAACCTCTCGAGAATTCAGCGTAAGATTACCTAATATATAATGGGCTGGTTGCTACTATCGAAAATAAATATACATATGTTGATGTTATAGTACTGTCTAGATCTCATTGTATCCTTGTAATGGGCTTGGGAGAGGAAGTGATGCATGAGACATCCGAAAATCATACGATATTATGGATATTGAATAAGTTAGAGGTGATTCACATAAAACATTCCTTGGTGAATTAATTGTATCTCAATAAATAATTGTACACACTATGTATTGATAGTGACAAAGAGATCCAAAGATACTTAAATGATTACAATAAAATCATACTAGAGTTAAAGTTGGTTGTTATAATGGTGGAAGAAGTTGACCAAAAAATAATTATCTTAAGCTTTATGTCGAAGGAGTACACACAATTTTTAGACATCATATTCTTCGCTAAAGATTTTTTTATGATGGCCGAAATAAAAAACGCATCTAACTTCAAATATTTTCAAATGAAAACTGTTATGCAGGATGAGTCTAAAAGGCACAGACTGAGTGTGATGTGTAGGCCATGAAATGAAGATTCAACCAAGAGGACGAGAAAATCTCGGTCTAAGCCCAAAAGGCTTGCAACTGGTTCAAAACTAATTTATTACAATGATGTTTGATGACTTTGAGTATGTTGATGTATTAATGATTATTGTAGGTAAAATGATAAATATGTATTGGATTTGGATTCGTAGTTCAATATGGCTTCCAATAAGTAATGGTTTGAAGACATGCGAATACTTGATGATGGAAGGGCCATCCTCGACAATGACGAATCTTGTGATGTTACAGGGATTGTGATTGTTTGGCTTAAGTTGTCTACATGACTTAAGAGAGTTATTACCAACGTAAGGTATGTACCCGAAGTTAAATATTGCCTTCTTTCTATTAGAATATTAAAGAGTTTACCGATAAGGTATGTACCCGAAGTTAAGATCTTGCAAGGCTCCTTTATTGTTAAGAAAGCTTATATAACTAATGATGTGCTAGTTTTTAGGGGCTCTATAGTGGTAGAGTGCGTGTCTAGTATGGTAAAATATTTTACCTTGTTGTGGCATCATTAGATAAGGAATTTAAGTGAGAAAGACTTTGTAAACTAAGTAAAATGGGTTGTTAAATGGTGCCACAATTTAGAAGCCGAGTTTTTGTGAAAATTGTATATTGGGTAAGAGATAAAAAATGAATTTTTTGCCCCTCAACCAGAAAAATCATAAAGTACTTGATTATGTTTATTCAAATATTTGGGGTTCGACACAGGGACCCACTATAGATGGTGCAAGATATTTTATGTCACTGGTAGATAATTATTCTAATAAAATATGAGTTATAATTTTGAAGACCAATGACGAAGCTTTTACTTTCTTATGTGAACTGAAAGAAATTGGCAAACAATGAAACCACAAAAGTGCCAACTATGATTTAGATTGATAATTGCTTAAAATATGTGAACAAGGAGTTCAATATCTATTTGAAAAGTGTGGCATCATCAGATACTGAACCGTAAGTATAACTTCACAAAATGACAAGTTTGTTGAGAGAATGAACCAGAACTTTCTAGAACGGGTTATGTATAGGCTTATATATCTAGGATGGGCCGAAGGTTCTGGGAGAAGCTATGACAAAAAATGTATATATTATTAACATGAATAATGCTTACGGTTCATTATCCTCAAGAGACATAGACTGAAGAGAACCTAACCTAAGATATTCAAGAGTGTTTAGATATGTTACATACTCACATGTAGAGCAATACAAGCTTTAAACAAGAGTAGTACAATATTTGTTCATCATCTATTTGGAAGAATTAAAAAGGTATGGGTTGTGGTCTCTTGGACCTGTACGTTAGAATGTTGTGATAAACAGGAATGTGGTTTTCAGTGAGGAGGGCATTCCACTGATGGGTATAATTTTAAAAATTAAGATGTTTTTGTTTCTGTTGGATATGATTTTGGACTTGGTTCATTTTTTGCTCATACATAGGAAGTTCAACCACTTCATGGGTCCAAAGATGGTCGACGCTTTGTTATTCCATAACCTTCGAATGACTAAATGAGAGAGTAACACCATCTTGAATATTATCAATTGGTGATGTATAGAGTGAGGAGACCAAACATGCTGGTATAGAAGTATATTTTTGTTGATATATTGGCTTTACTTTATTTACTGAAAGACATGGAAATGTTCTTGAACCAGAAATTTGTCATAATTTTATAAAAAGCAGTAATAATGAAAAATGGCTTACAATCATTATGAAGAACTGAGATCTCTAAAAGTTATGAACATCTGGATTATTGTAAAGTCGCTGAAGGGTCAATTTTGTTTTGGGAATAAGTGGATATTCAAGAAAAATCCAAGTATTCATGGTGTTAAGTTACCGAGTTAGAAGGCTACACAAGTGGCTAAGGGCTTTATGCAAAAGGAAGATGTTGCTTTCAATGAGATATTTCTGTTGGTTATGAAAATAACCTTTATCAATGTTATGTTGTCCATTTTTACTAAATTTGATCGTGAGCTAGATCAAATGGATGTTATACTGTCTTCTTGCATGAAGAATTAGAAAAGACAATCTACGTGTGTCAGCAAAAAGGGTTTGAAGAAGAGAAAACATGTGATGTGTGTTTGTTAAAGATAACCTTCTATAGGCTAAAACAACCATCCAAGCAGTGAAGAGAAGATTTGATTCTTTTATGAGATCCATCAAATATATCAATAACTGCTATAAAAAATGTGTCTATTGGAATATGGAAACATGCATTGAGTGATAAGTCCTATTGTTGTTGTATGTGGATGTCATACTAATGGCAGAAATATATATGAAGCAAATTGAAATGTTAAAAACTTATCTAAAAAAAAGTTTGATATGAAAAATATAGGAGGGGCTGAGAGGATACTTGGTATTGAGTTTAGAGGAACGTGTTGAAAGTGTGTCTATTATTATCTTAACAAGAGTACATACAAAATGTACTAAAGCAGTTCGAAATGTCTGAATCCAAAGAGGTTAGAACTTCCATTGGTTCACAATACGAAATTAATGTCACTCAAGCACCAACCGAATTTGCATATAAGAAGTATATGCGGAAGATACATTATGCCAAGGTTATTAGTAGAATTATGTATGCTATGGTTTACACGAGACTTGATCTTACCTACGCCGTAAATTTTTTAAGCAGATCCATTTTAAATTCTAGGAGAGATGCATTAGCATTCACTCAAATGGATAATGAGATAATTAAAAGGATTAACAATTATAATGTTGTGTTATAGTCAGATGAATATAAATGATATAGTGATGATACAATATATGAACTCTGATTATGTAGGTTGACTTGACATAAGGAATTCCATTTTATTTTATTTGTTTATAGTGCTTGGAAAAGTGGTTAGCTGGAACTTATATATTGAATTTTATTTCTTTCTCATCTATGTAAGACGGATATAATGAGTGTTATGGAAGCCATGATAAAATTTATTTGACTAAAGGGATTATTGAGTGAAATCACTATGTTAAGAAAGATGTGGTTTTATAATATCATCACACTAATGTACTTTATTTAATGAAGAATACGAATTTCCACGACTGGACGAAACACATAAAACAATTTTCCTTTCATCCGAGACGTGGTGGAGAGAGAGCAATTGAAGATGGCTAAGATTTCTAGCGGATAAATTCATATGACCGAAATATTGCCAATTTCAAATATAAAAAAAAATGCATCAGACTTGTTCAAATATGTGGTGCAATTGAGTTGGTCTATGCAAGAGTTATTATAAGCATATGTAGAGAATTATTATTTATAGACTAGAAGTAACTCGTCAACAGATTCACTGTCGAATAACGACATGAGCCAAAAATGGATCAGCCAAAGACATGTATAGGAAGGAAGTGTTGGATTCTATCAAGACATAATTGTGGCCAAGAATTAGGTGCAAATATATTTTCTGGAACCTCGCATGCAAGTTATTTTCTATTGGGATGAGGACCTGGTTTGAACATTTCGAGACTAAAGCCGAATGCATGTTGATGATCCCATATCGAAAGTTATCCGTCGAATTCTACTTGCAATAAAGCTTCAAATGAAGTTGGACTTAAGTTATTGATTGAACTGAGCTTCTTCTATTGCTGGATTTTTTAGTTTAATTAGGCTTCATATTTAATTTTCTCTTTCTATATTAATTGGATTTCTTATTAATTTGATTTTACATATTGTTGAAATTTATATTAAATCTCATTTACTATTAATCTGGATTTTCTATTCATAAGGTTTCTTATTTTATGACTAGGGTTTTATGACAATTATTTATTAATGTTATTTAATCTTAAGTAGCATTTGGAGAATTAAGGTTTGCCCTAAGTCCATAAATTAAAGATGAAACATAAAGCTACAAGTTTTTTATGAAGGTGGTGAGATGAATGACTTGAGAGGTGAGTCTGAATTCTTTCTAAGTAAGTGAAAGCTCTGTTTTTAGAAAGAGAAGTGAAGTGAGAGATAAAATACTGAATATGAAGTTGTGTTAACCATGTTACCTTTGAATAATTGTAAGAGTTTTGTAACCCAACGTGACTGAGCTCTTTGTGTTTGTAGCGTCTTTCTGCAACCTCCTTCTTTAAAAACATATAATGTTTGTGGCCCATGAGTTTATAATTATTTAAACAATCAAATCATGTTGAGTTTGTTTATGTGTTTTAAGTTTTCTTTAATGTTTTTTTATTTTATTGTTTCCATAGAACATGAAGTTATTTATCTTCAAAGGATCGATTTCCCAACAAGTTCTGTGGTGAGCATGTAGAAACATAAGAAAAAATAAATCGATATACATTTGAAGGCAGGAGAAATAGATATCACATGAAAACCAAAAACCACGAAAGACGATTTTCATGAAGTTTAGCCTAGAAACAATTGACGGATCGAATGACTTTAACCTCCAAATAATCAAGGTTAAAAGTTTACCTGATAAAAAAGATATTGGCTACTACTATCGAAGACAAGTCTATACAGGTTGATGTCGTGGTACTGTCTAAATCTCATATCACCCTTGTACCAAGTTTGGGAAATGAAGTGCTACATGAGGTATCTAACGAACCTGCCCTACTGGGGATATGTAGTTGGATGTAGGAAATTTACATGGAAAAGTCTTTGGAAAATATATTGTATATCAAAAAGTATATTTACAGGATGTCTATGGACAATGGTAAAGAGATCTGAAGGCACATAACAGAAGCATACGCAACTTGAATGCGATTGGTTTAAAGGTGTAGGAAGAGTCCCAAGAAATCATCCTCTTAAGCTCTCTGTCAAAGAATTGAAAAAACTTTATGAAGACCATCCTCGATAGAAAAGACTCTCTTTTGATGAATAGAAGTCAAAAGCGTCTTGAACTTCAAAGATCTTTAAAAAAATGTTTAGAATGGTGACTCTGAAGGACTAAAACTGAGTGTAAGAGGAAAGAGAGTTTCATGTCATCTTGTACTGAAACCCTTCAACAAAATGATGTTGTAGAAAGAAAACATCGTCAAATTGTATAGATTATATGCTCCTTGATTTTATATGTTGAAGTTCTTAGTGTATTTTTGTGGATAAGCTTTTGTGACTTATGTATATGTCATTAATCATATACCTCTACAAATAATCCAGGGATTTCTCTGTTTCAAAAGTTACATGGACATTATCAAGTTTTTTCCATCTTTCTTAGTGTTTGGATCTACGTGTTTTTTCTTCGGCCTCGTGTTGAAAGGAACAAGTTATCACCTAAAACAACTATATTTGTTTTTTTAGGTTATGGTATTGAACAAAAAAGATATATGTATTTCAATCCCACAAGTTAGTGGTTATATGTATCTTGACACGTCAGATTTCTCGAGAACACTCTAGTTTATTTGATTTTTGGAAAATCACATGGCATAATAATAACATATCTTCAGGTTATTAATCCATAGCCATAACAATAATAAAACTATTGTTCATGATGTACCAGTTCATGAGACATCTACATCAACCAATACTACTTCTAATCTATCAATTCATGAGTCTGTTTCTTTCTCTGGTGCAACTACATAATTTCCACCTCTTATACGATGTACTCGTACAATTAAGTCTACCAAGCAGCCATATTTTTGTTATTCTTATTACTCAATTCTATTTGCATCTTTCACAGAAAACAAACATGGTTTATATGAGCTTAAGTCATATAAAGAAGTTATTTCTGATCCTTGTCAGTAAAATGTTATGGCCGAAGAGCTTACTGCTCTTTGTCAGACCCATACGCGGGATATGGTTGAACAACCACCTAGTAATTTTCTATCATTAGGTTTAGAAGAAAAAAAAGTATGATGGGTCCGTAGATAACTATAAGGTTGTTAGTAAAAGAGTATTCACAAAATTAAGGTATGAGTTTTGAGCAGGCTTTTGCATCGGTCTTAAAAATTACGAAAATTTGTACCCTTATTGTTATTGCATCAATTTGCTAATGGAACATCTTTCATCTAGCTGTCAAAAATACATTTCTAAATGGTGATGTTCATCGTGAGGTTTACATGACTCCTCCCACCAAGTGTTTCTCACCAACCATATGAACTTTGTCGATTTTGAAAAGCTTTATATGGTCTCAAAAAATTTCATCATGCTTGTTTGAGAAATTCTTCACATGTATTATCTCACATGGTTTTTTTACAAGTAATCACGATTTATATTTATTTATTAGATGCAATAGTACATGACACATTATTTCATTCATGTATAGATGATTTGATTATTACAAGTGATGATATTAATAAGTATTGAGGTACTAAATCGTGATTTGACTCATCGGTTTGTGATATACATTAAATGTTATATATATATATTTTTATAAATTAAGGTGGCTTAGTTTTTGAAAGGTTACATTATTTCTCAAAAAAATCTATATGTGATCTATTTAAGCAAGCGCGATTGTTTGGTAACAGGACGACATACACCCTCTTTGAGACCAATACTCACAATTCTCCAACTAATGATGTGCATTTATCATACCCGACTTTTTATCATAATCTTGTGGATATCTTCGTTTATCTTAAACTTAATTAACCGGATGTAGATCATGGTGTTTATATAGTTAGTTAATTTGTTACTACTCATACATGTTTTCGTATATTGTGATTATTGAAGGGTTATCCCATATCGGTTGTGTACTTTTAATTTGTATGATATAATGGAAATAAGCAACAATATTCTCTTAAGACGTCTTTCAGGGACTGTTAGGTGTATGTTCTTTAACATTGTATCAAAGCTTGGTTGTCCATGATTGTTGCTGTTTGTTGTTTGACCCAAGCCTCGCGTGTAGGGGGGACTGCCAAATGGGTTCAGCCTTTGGCATTGAGGGTGGGTATTGAAGGGTTATTCCACATCGGTTGGGTTATCTTAATTTGTATATTATAAGAGGAATAAGAAACCTTATTCTCTCAAGACGTCTTTTGGGAATTGTTAGGTTTATGCTCTCTAACAAAAATATCTTCATGGAACTCCGTTCGTGAGGCTTTTGTTTATTTTGACTTATTCACTCAAACTACGTGTCTATAGTGATGTTGATTGGGATAACGAACCTCAATATCGTAAATCCACTACTTGTTTCTATAATTTACTTGGAAATTTATTAATCTCGAAGCAAAAAATTGGATGTCGTTTCTAGATCTCATACTCAAAATAAGTACCATGTTATGTCATTTACTACATGTGAGATTGTTTGGTTACGATGGCTTCTTGCGTATATGCGGGTTAACATTACTAAGTCTACTTCATTACATTATGATAACAAAAACTTCATGCAAATTACAAAAAAAAATATGTTTTTCATTAGATGATGAAATATATTGAAATTGATTTTCACTTCACTCGTCATCATCTTTAGTTCGAGACCATCTCGCTTCAATTTATCCCATTAACTTTCCAGAGTGTTGATATCTTCACAAAAGTTCAGTCGGTATCTCAGTTTCGTTTTATGTGTTAAACTCTCAGTGTTCATTACTGTCGCATCGTGAGTTTGAATGAGGATGTTAGCAATATAGTCGATTAGCTATTTGGCCAATTAGTTAATTAAACTATTATTTTATATATTTATAATCTCAGCTATTATATAATAAACCTAATTATTAATAATAAAGTTTTACCCTTATTTTTTTAATTCTTCACAATCTTCTGTTGTGGTTCAAACTAGTTACCGTAACTTGTAATAAAAATGTTGTTATGTTAAAAAACTAAAATGAAGCATGAGCATTCTTAACGTATTTGCTAATAAAAATGAAGCATAAAAGGATAAAATTCTTGTACTATTCCATGCTCGTGGACCGAATCTATCATCTATATTCGTTTTTGCTGAATTTATTTGTACTAAAATAATTTTGGATCAAATTCGGATGTAAAATATTAATATGTATTCGAAGTGTTGTATAATGTTTTTGTGAAACTCGTAATTTTAATATGTTCTGAAAATTCAATGAAATGTGTGATGAGAAAAATATTAAAAGGAAGATCTACGAATAACCATCTAATATCAAATTTATTTACTTATATCCACGCTTAGGTTTGATAAAGTTCGGATAACCACCTGATTATAAATGAGTATTTATAGATAACTACATGGTAGTTTGAAAATATCTATACCTATTTTGTTCTATTTTATTTTTTTTAATTTTCAAAAAAAATATATCTGAAAATACCATTAGTTTTTTTGTAAAACGAATAACCTAGATCCATGAAAGAATTTTTTTTATAAAATATAATTTTGACTGTGTTCCAGGTGCAAAAATACATGTAATTGAGGTGCGAAATTAGTCTTGAAAAAACAATTGTTTCATTTGTGGAATTATGTGTAATATGATTGCGAAAAATAACTTTGTTCCAGTTGCAGAATTACGTACAAATGGGTTGCAAAAATAAGAAGAAAATTGTTGCGAAAACATGACTTTAGTTCTTAAATAAGTCTGACTGTGGGAGAAAACAAAATAAAAACTTGTTTTGTGAAAATAAGTGTTAATCGGATGATAAACAACTAAATTTTTGTAGTTACGAAAATATGTACATTTTTGTGTCGAAAAACTTTCTAAAAATAAAAATAAAAATTCCACTCGGTTCCCAATGATAAAATACGTGTAATTGTTGCGAAATTAGTTTGGAAAATATAAATGTGTTTCAGTTGAGGAATGAATGTGTAATTTAGTTTCGAAAAACAAATCGGGTTCCATTTATGTAGTTACGTAGAATTTGGTTGCAAAACAGATCTCCAAAAATATCACTAATAAATTTTGTTTTATACGTCTTCTAAAAATAAAAATGTGTTTTTCAAATTATTTTTTAAAATTAATATTGAAAATATAGAATTTTAAAAATTAAAAATAACTAGATACTACCTTTTTAATAAAAACGTTTTTAGAAGAAATGGTTGGTAAAAAATTAATAAAAGTATAACATTATTTTTTATTTTTCGATATCTACAAGTAGAGAATTGGTTTGTTTGATTCCGACACCGAAACGTTTTGAGTTTTTTTATTTATTTAGTATTTTCAAAATGATTTTCGGAATATTTTTGTAAGTTAAAATAAAATAAAATTATACCATGATTTGTAATTTCTTGAGATCTATAAATAGAGACTTGGTTTGTTTGATTCGGACAACGAAATTTTTTAATTTTTTTTATTAAGTATTTCCGAAACAATTTTCGGAACATTTTTGTAAGTTAAAAAAAATTATATCATAATTTATAATTTTTTGAGATCTATAAATAAAGACTTGGTTTGTTTGATTCGGACACCGAAAGTTTTTTAGTTTTTTTTATCGAATATTTTGGAAACAATTTTCGAAACATTTTAGTAAGTAACAAAAATAAAAAGAATTATACCATGAATTATAGTTTTGTGAGATCTATTTATAGAGATTTGATAGACTTGATTCAGACATCAAAGTTCATTGAGCTTTATTTTATTAAGTTTTTTGGAAACAATATTCGGAAATCAAACCAATTTTATTTTTAAATTTGAAATTTAAATATACTATATATTATGTATTATATTTTTAATTATTTCAATTTTATAGTTTATATTTGTAAAGAAAATATATTATATTAATTTATGAAAATTATTTATTTTAATATATATAATTTTAATGTAAATATATAGTAAATAATAAGAAAGATAAATAAAAATAAATGGTAGGATATTGTATGGTAGAATGACGTGGAAGAGAGAAAAATATGATGGGGTATGCTGAAAGGTTAAATATGCACTGCTGCGTGGAATGAGAATTTTTGAAGAATTATCTGGGAATTATGCGGATGTGGCCGCTTTTGGGAAATAAAATATCCCAACTACTGCGTATGATCTTATATCTAACTAAAACTATGCGTTGTTGTAGGTAACTTTTGTCCTACAATAAATATCGCTTTTTCAGAAATAAAATTTAATAATATTTATTAAATTTTATTAATTACTTTTTTATTTATATAAAAAAGTAATTACTATCTTCGCTAATACATTTGCACAACTTAAAAACTATATTTTGGAACGGATGAAGTATGTAAAAAGAATCGAATCATTTGGTACAAACAGATTAGATTGGAACTCTTAAAGGTGATCAGATTTACTAGAAACGGATGGATTGAGGTTGCGTTGGTGTGTCCGAACCGTACCCGTTACCATCTCTTACGTATTCGTTAACTTGGCAAAATAATAGTAATGGGTTTTATTAGAGTAGGGGTGGCAAATGGTTCTGGAACCATGGTTCAAAGCTGACAATCTGCTTATGAACTGGCGGTTTACCTGCGAAACTGGCCGATTAGGACTGCAAACTGGCAGGACCGCAACCCGCCAGGACCGCAAACCATTAGGACCGCCAGACCGCCAAGACCGCATAAGGAGTAAACTGGCAGGACTGCAACCTGCCAGGACCGCAACCCGCCAGGACTGCAAACTGGCAGGACTGCGAAACCACGGTTTATTTGTAAATAACCGCGGTTTAGGGGTAAATATTATAAATGTTTTATTTATTTTATAACCAAAATGTTATATTTAAAAAATATTGAGATATTGCATATTATATTATAGAATTATTATTAAATTTTGGTTAATATTAATTTGTTTTGGTTATTAATATTTTAAGTGTTGTAATTATTATATAGTCCAAAATTTTAAATATTACTTATGTTATTATCACATTTTGAATATTATTATTATGTTTTTAGATCTAATACAAACCAAAACTATATCTTATCATGTTAAAATATTACAAATTCTATGGTTATAATTTTAATATTACATTTTGATTACTATTGTGATTTGGTTTTAAATTTTACAAGTGTTTGTTATTATTTTTTAAACCAAAATTAGATCTTATGAAGTTATAAGTATTTCATAATACAGTTGTTGTTATTATAATACAAGGTAAAGTCATTTTTGGATAATTTAGCCGTTCACAGTTTATACTCTTGCGGGCCAGGAGTTGTACAAATGTTTTGAAATTACAATACAAAATAGCAAAAAACTATTACAAACATCATTCATCTCCAGCTTCGTCTTCTTCGTAAGTAAAATCTTCGTCTTCGTCCTCACTTGATCCACCTTCAGCTTCGTTTTCTTCCGCAATTTCTTGTTCAAGTGTATCTTCGTAATCATCGGGATAATCTTCGAAGATGTCGTCTACGTTCACTTCGTCTCTAAACTCTCTGTCTTGCATCCTTTTATCCGCCGCTGTCCAATCCTTAACTGCCACAATCACTCCAAGTGCTTTGCCCGTCAATCTTGTTCTCTTAGTCGTGTATTGCAACCTCGCTTGGCTGAAAGCACACTCACTTGCAACTGTAGACATAGGTATAGAATAAATATCTTTAACAATCCTGCAAAGAATAGGAAACTCTTCAGTTTTGGTACCCCACCATCTTATGATATCTTCAATACCTTGGTTTTGATAATTCGTAAAATCAAACCTAGTGCTCAAATATCTAGACAACTCATTATCAAATTGAGGGGTTTCTGTAACATTGCTTCGTAACATTGCCAATTGAACATAGTTAGTAGAAGATCTCCCTCTACCCCTATTGTTACTACTCCTTACATTTGTAGATGTATTTGATCTATATCTTGCAGCATACTTATCTTAGGTATTATACAAACAATCATATATACCGATAATATACCCTTCAGGGTCAACTGGTTCCTTCGGTGGTTTAGCTATGGAAAACCGTACAGATTGATAAAAGCATCTAACTAGCAATTCAAAATTTTCTTTTCGTGAAAAAGGATCTAAAAGGCAAGCAAATGAATAACTATTAGGGATTGGATGAAAATACTTTGTGAACTTATATTCCATTTCGGGCACCATGTCTACGCATACATAATTTGATCTAAATTCATTCATATGCATGGCAAGATTAGTAATCGTGAAAAGGGCCAAATGAGCATTAGGTTGATTTTGTGAAGAAAAGGTTAGAGTGTTTTATTTAAAAAGTCTTAAAAATCTTAACATGTGTGCACAATATTTCCAATGATCTGTTTCAATTGGTGTTTCACGATAAGATGCATTATAAAGCGTCATAATCTCTTCTTTAAAAACATGCGCACGTGCAAGCATTGTGTAAGTAGAATTCCATCTAGTTTCGACATCTAATATAAGTTTCTTATATTTTTTCCCATTTGAAGTAACAAGTGTTTTAAAAGCTCTTTTTTTAGCACCGGATGTCGAGCAAAATAGGACCCCACTTTTTATAGGGGAAATATAATCACCAAGAACCTTACTTATTCCTTCTTTCGCAATTAATTGAAGTACGTGGCATAAACATTTGGTGTGAAACAATTTTGGAAAAGGGGGATTGCAATATTCTATAAGCATTTTTATAGCAGATGCATTAGAAGATGCATTATCCAACGAAATAGACATAATCTTGTTTTTTAATGCCATAAACATTCATGCATTCAATCATACTCTCCCTAATTATTTGTGCGTTATGCTTCCCAATTGATTCAAACCATATAATTGTCCTTTGGAGGACCCATTCGGCATTCATCCAATGAAGGGTAACACATACCATATCAAAATCAGTAAAAGTAGCTATGTCACTAGTAATCGAAACATTCCATGGCAAAGGCAGCATAGTTTGAATAATGCCTTTTTTGTTTTTTAATAATATTAAAAGGCTAGCGATTTTAAAGAGCTACGTGGAATGCATTTTGCGTGTGGGTTTACCCCAGCTTGCATCCAATTTTCGTATCTCCAAGAATCCCCAAAACTAAATGGTTGTAAACTACCGACTGCATAAATCATTGTTTCTTCCCTATACGTATCGTGGTTAAACTCAAAAGGAAGACCTGTTTGAGGGTTCATGCAAACATTAGTTGGGTTAGGTTTTGTAGGATCATATACTTCATGTTTCAATAAATGTTTTACCATAGTGCTAGTGCCCATATTTCTAGTTCCACTTACGTGAAGATAACATTTTTTGCACTCGTTACAAATACAAGAATAACCATCTTCTAATAGAGTATAGTGTTTCCAAATCCAAGATGTTTTCTTACGAGATCTCGACCCACCACTAGTACTTCCACCACCACTTTCGTGGGAGGAGAGTGTGTCAACGTGAGGGAGTTCTGTAGAAAATTCCTCTATGGTATTGAGATCCACATTAGATGGTGGGTTTATCCCAGCATTTCTACGTTTTGAATTCATTTTAAAACTAATAACAGTTTTTTTTAAATATGCAATAAAATACTAATAATAAAATCTAAATTTAGACTAATAACAAGATAGAACAACTAAATTTAGACTAATAACAAGATAGAACAACTAAATTTAGACTAATAACAACTAAGAAACAATTTGCGGAAAAACAAAAATCAAACAATTTCGAACGTAGGAGTAGAATATGTAAAATAAGTAATTATAGTTTTCTAGAATTTTTCGAACAAGTAGATAGATTTAGAGAGAAGTAGAGAGTTGTTTGAGAGGTGTGAGTATTGAGTTGGGGTCTTCTCTATTTATAGGGGAGACAAAAAAAAAACGAAAAAAAAAAATAAATGTCCGGACCATCCGGATTAATGTCCGGATGGTCCGGACACACGGTCCGGGGCATCCGGACAGAGAATTCGGACCATCCGGATATCGATCCGGATGGTCCGGACGTTTGCGGGGCATCCAGACGAATCTCCGGATGCCCCGGACGAGGTAACGCCTAGTTGAACTTCAACTAGCCGTTACCTCGTCCGGGGCATCCGGAGATTCGTCCGGATGCCTCGGATGAGGCAACGGCTAGTTGAACTTCAACTAGCCGTTGCCAGTTTAAAGCTGCGGACCATCCGGACGTCTGGCCGGATGGTCCGCACGATGACGTCATCATGACGTCATCTAACGGCTACTATGAAAAAAAAAAAAAAATTCCTATAAATACTACCTAACTCCTACTCTATTTTTCACTCCACTACAAATCTATCCCCCCTCTCCACTACAAATCTATCCCCTCCTCTCTACTACACTTCTCTAAATTTTTTTTATATTTTTCAAACACTATTTTAAATTTCAGGTTTCGCTAAATGTCTTTGAAAAGATCAAAGCATGCCCGTCAAGGTGGATGTAGTGAATCAACCTCGACACGAGTGAAAAAGGTGGCAGATATGCTATTTGAAGATATGGAGGTAACGGAGAGCGCGACTATCGAACATCGCGACGAAGGGGAGCTTCGCATCCGTAATCAGGAAGGAGTTCGAGGTGTAACCAAAATTTGGTCCGGTATGTATCTGGACTACGAGGAACTGATCCAAATAGAGGGTATGCAAAAAAAATTCAAACTTATTGAACCTAATAATGGCCTAGGTTGGATGACACTAGCTAGATTCAAATGTGATTGGTATCTAGAACTAGTAAGCAAGTTTTATGCCACCGCAAAATTAATTGAAAATGATCCAAGAGGTTTAGGAATTAAATGTTTGGTTGATGGTAAACCCTATAGTTTTTTTGAAACTGATTTCCAAGATCTTTTTTTCGTTCCAAACCCATGATATGTATACCGGTAATAAATTACCTTCCATTAGTTATCGCCCTTCGATCTGGGGTGCTGATTGGCCTATGTCTTACGAAGAAGCAGTAGAGCTTCTTACTTGCCCTGGTGCGGAAGCTCCGAAAATTAGCGGTAAATTTCGAGCCATGCGGGGTAATTTGGATGCTAATGGGAAATTAGCTTTGAAATTGGTAAATAGTATATTTCTTCCCCCTAGTAACAATGATATGCAACTTTCATATATTCAAACATTTGTTACTGCTTTTATCGTCCGAAATTAGGGAATAATTAGTTTACCTAGCTTGATGATTCGAAATATGGCTACGAGGTGTGGTACGGATAAACTACCTTATGGGATGATAGTGAGTTACTTGCTTGTTTCGAAAGGAGCTGATGTGAGTATGTACACTCCGATGAAGGTGAGGCCGACTAGTGCTATAGGTAGAAACTCTTTGCGTTTACAGGAAATATACTCTTGGGATGGAGAGTTGATTTCGAAATTGGAGGCATGGAACCACCATAGACCCGACTTGAATCAGATATGGACTGTGAACGGTCTTACAAAACCGCCAAATCCACCTACTCAGTATCGAGTTGAGGCTCAAGCGCCTTTCGATCCAAATGCTATTGGTGGTTCTTCTAGAGTACCGCCACAAGAAAGATGAACCGATCGCGAATTTGCTGAGGTTTCGCATCAGCAGCATATGGATTATATGCAATTTGCGCACACTCAACAAAAGGAATGGCATAATGATTTTACAAAATGGCAAAGTGAATTTCAAAATTGGCAGGGGGGGTAAATGACCAGCTTAGCCAGATACAGCAGTGGCAAGTAGGGGTGAATGATCAACTTGGTCACCTCCAGCAGTGGCATGGTCAATATGAGCAGTGACATGGTCAATACGAGCAGTGGCATCATGGACAAGATCAATGGAATGAGCGATTTGCAAACTCTCAAGCCGAACAGTCGGAGTATATGCGACAGATGATGGAGAACATGCATTTGCAAGGTCCAACACCTAACAACAACACCAACGATGAAGCTCCTTAGTTTTTTTGCATTTGATTGTCATTATCGTTGTAATGTTTTTCTTTTTTATTTGATTGAACAACTATGTTACTTGTTTGGTTTTTATTTTTAACGAATTGTTTGTTTTGCTTCTATTTTTTTTATTAAATGTTATTTAAATCACTTTCGCTTTTAATTTTTATTTTGTTCTTTACAACTTACAAGTAATCTATGTTTATGCATATAAACTTCTAATATTGAATAGTTCGAAAATACAATAAACTATATAATTCATCTAACCATAAACACTTCAAGCTTGAAAGAATCTAAAGAATCACCTAATAATTTAAAATTAGAATACAATTATATGTCTAATAGGTATATATTATTTAATATGTACATAATATTAAATATAACATCTTAAATATCTAGTATGTTCAAACAATATACAAATCATTTTACAATTATATTGTTTACGATATCTTGTTTAACACAATCAAATTTTTATTTTTATATTTTTACAATTATTGAAAGTTGTAATCAAAATACAAGTAGATATTTAATATCTACATAATATTAAATAAAATATCTTAAATACATAAATATAAATATATAATCAAACGTATCAAAATCAAATTACAATTATTTTTTTAGAATGTAATTGATTGATTATAAAATTTCGATTAAAATGATAACATATTTAAATTAAAATACATGAAATAGAATAATTAACTCGTGTATATGGTACATATCTCAATTATTGAAATTAGATTCAATTAACACTTACAAATTAATTTTAAATAACATTATAAAATATTCTGTTAAACGGTTCTTAAATGGTTTGAATGGTGGTTTAAACTGATAAACGATTCTTAAATGGTTTGTCTGGTGGTTTCAACTGACGGTTTAACTGCGAAACTGGCCCATTATGACTGCAAACTGGCAGGACCGCAACCCGCCAGGACCGCAACCCGTGATTCTGATTTAAACGGTTCTGATGGTTCGCGGTTCAGACGGTTTGCCACCCCTAATTAGGAGAGCATAAAGGAGAAAGTTTTAGGCAAACTTGTAGTAAAATTGAAGGGGTTCATGGCAATTTTAAAATAACGAAGGTGATGTGTAAGGCAATCCCTGCACAACCCCACTAATGGAACAAATATTTCCAATTTAGGAAAGATAATTAGTCATTAACATCCACAATAAAAACGTGGACGCTAATATACAATTAATAATAGATAGTTCCAATATCTAAGATAAGAAGATTTATGATTGTATTTTCTCTTTTTTTAGATAGGTAAACTTGTAAATTTTTGAGGTTGAATATAGTGTCTTCACTTGGCTGGTTACCGTAATTTTATTCTGAAAACACCTAAAAGTTATCGAAGATCTAAAACAAAATACAAAAAACAAAAGAAAATATTAGAAATTTAATGATATCGTTTCATATGTTTTTTTTTAAAATATAAATTAACCTTAGAAATTCATATGGATTGCGTCCTAAATGTAGATGTAGATTAATATTTATGAAATACTCATTTAAACATTTGTTAGGTTTAGTTTTTTTTTTTTTTAATTTTTTAACAAAATCGTATTTAAATTGACCGTTTACGATAATAAGAATAACAATATGATGGTTTAATAATAACTATAGCATAAACACAAAATATAAATGCTATTTTAACCTGAGATTATAAAAAAACACGTAATAAATGATGATTTTTTTTCCCAAATATATCAAGTGATCCAAGTTCAGAATAGGTCTTGGAATTCTCCTTCTTCTCCTCAAAGCATTCATTGTTTGTCAATCAATTAATAAAGGGAAAGAAATGATAATAAAATTTCAGATTCAAGATTTTTTAAGAGTGAATTATTATCATTAGCCTTGCCAACATTAAAACGATTTAAAAACTAAGGTCGTGATTTCATGGAAAGAAATAGAGGAATACAGATGGAGGATTCTCCGAATGAATCAAACTTAAAGAGAAGATTCAAGATACAATTATTATGACAAGTAAGGAATCTGCTCAAATTCAACCGCATATAAAGTCTTATACTGAGTTGATCAGAACTTCAACCAAAGACCAGGTTATTGAATGCCCTATTACACAAAGATAAAAATATCACACATCAGTCGAGTTAACCTCTCAAACTAAAGATAAGTTACTTGAATCGTCATTTTCAATGATAATAGAGAAATTTCTTGAGGTATGCCTAAACTTAATTACATACAGAAATTCTTAGACTCTTTCAAATTTGCTAGGGAGGTAAATATGTCTTACCTGGATGTTATACACATTTTGATAGAATTTACTTTAGATGATGTTTTATTTAAAATCCGGAGGAAAAACGTGTGGTCAATAGGAAATGCGATTATTAAAATGGTCTACATTTTTTAATCTGAAGTATGAAAACCCAATCACACCAATTTGGATTAGACTTAGCAATATTTAAGAGTTCTTATACAAGGACAACATTGTTACCTCTATATAATCCTTACTGGGAAATTTTTTGAAGAAATTGATCCCAGAAAGTAACAGGGCAAAACACAATTGTTGTTACAAATGGATAGAGCTTGACACATCCAATAAATTAGTATACAGTATATGGGTTGGATTTGGGGAGAATGACGACTGTTGGTTAGATTTTCAATACAAAGACATACCAGTGGACTGCGATTCATGTCATCACCTTGGTCACAAAGCTTTTGTTGGTAAGAAATTGCAAAGTAAAGAAAAAATAGATATTGATCATCAACAAAGACTGATAAACTTCAAGAATATTGAGCAAGACAAGCAATGAGAACATAAAATTAAGTTTATAGTGGTTAAAGAAAAGAGTAATATATAAGGAAATAACCCAACCATGCTTAAAGAGGTCAGTAAATATCCAAGTGAAAGGAATATTAACCATCAAGTGATTAACTCAGAAGATCATAATTTCAACCTATTACATGCCTTTATAACACAAAGAAATAATGAATATATATTTCTAGGTACTCAAGAAAGAAATGTAATCAAAGAGGATGAAATCATTGAAGTCTTGCAACATCTTGAAAAAGGATTAAATATAACTCACTCTCTAGACTATGAAAATCTTGATTCGGGTCTCCAATCTCCTCAATAGAAGTATAAAGATAGCTTTCCTACTTCTCCCACCTATATTAGAAATGATTCTTAAAAAGAATTTATGGCGGTGTTAATTAAAGACTGCGAAACGAAGAAGAAGTAAATGATATGTGGTTCTCAAGACTCTCCAGTTGAAAGGGTCCAACAAACATTACACAAGCAACTCAAGATGACTAGTAAGATCCTTAACTTGGGTATTAGAGGAATATGTAATAAAACCTCAAGCATAAGGCTCAAATTAATTAAGATATAGGAAAATATCGATCTTGTTGCCTTACAAGAGTCTCTAATTAAAGAATAATTCTTAGAAAATACAGCCAATTACCTGGGTTTCTCTCACTTAATGCAAACATAGATAATAAGATATTTCTCTTGTGGAATGACAACTTTAAGATTGAAGTTTTAAATTACCACCAGCAATTTCTTCATATTTTTATCAGGCACTCTACTCAAACTAAGTGTTTTATAGCTATTATAGTATATCTAAAGTGTGCTAGTGATGTAGGCAGAAGGCTTCGATAAAATCTATTTAAATGTTTTAGTTTTAATTTAATTTAATTTTATTTTATTTTTTATACTTTAAGGATTTATTAAAGATAGTAAATAAAATCTGAATGTAATCAGATTTAATAGGATATTATTTTATTGCATTTATTTTTTGTTTCCATATTTTGTATTAGGGATTTGGGAGATTCCTATTTAAGGCGTCTCAAACCCTATTTTTGTGGTTAGACTATTTTGATTAAATAAAAAAGAAATTAGGGTTTTATCCCTCTTTGGCTTCTCTTGCGTTTCACTCTATATCATAGTGGTATCAGACACAGGCAATCCTGCGAGATGGTGCGAGGAAGAACCAACGGTCGCGGTGACGCTGCAGTGACTAGAGATACACGTGATTTCGGTGACCGTGAAGTTGCTGACCTACGCCGTCAGGTGGCTGATCTTACCCGTCAGATGGCTGTTCTTAACGCCAGGCGAGAAGTTGCTGCCCTACGTCGTCAGGTGGCTGATCTTACCCGTCAGATGGCTGATCTTAATGCCAGGCAACAAGGCACGGAGGTTGAAGGTATCGCTAACCCTTTTGGGGAGGGGTTCGAATAGAATACTTTTCACGGCCGCTGCTGGGAGCTTGGATTTAAGGATGAAATATCAGCGGAAACTTGGTCAGACTATGGAGATCCGATTTATGATGTATACGGTGATGAGGATGAAGACGATCCGATTTATGATGTATACGCCGATGAAGACGACGACGATTGGAAAACACCAAACAACGTCACGTGTTCTTATGAGAAAGTAAACAATAAAATAAAACCTTCAAAAACTTTAAAAAATTTGACACCATTTTCTTCATCGAAAAGAAAAGAAGGAATTTCGAATTCAAGTTTCTCTTCTTTTCATTTGGTTGAATCGGTGGATAAAAGATATGATATCCAGTATACCATGTCCAATTCAAAACCCAAAATAAAGGATATAAAAAAATATATCAGTGGAAACTATTTACTCCTGTGTTTGCCACCAACAAAACCTTCTGGAAACAATGGAGAACAGAAATTCAGAAGGGAACGAGTTCGAAAAAGAAGAAAAAAGAAGAAGGGAAAACGGAAACCAGCACAACAATCACAAGTTCGAATTCTGCAGTCTGTCGATATGAGGAATGGTATCTATCATAGTGCTATAATCTACGCTAATGCAATAATGTATGCTGAAACGACTGTAAATACAGTCCTGAGGTACAATCTGGACTGGTTATGCGCGACAATCAATTGGGCTAAGTTTAGTGCCACTGCTGGACTAGGTGTTATTCACAAGGGCTGCCTACACTGCTGGACTAGGTGTTATTCACAAGGGCTGCCTACACTGATGGTAACTGCTGGACTCAATTTAGTGCTACATCACAGAAGATCATTGATGGCGCCATACTTGCCCCAGGGTGCTACCATGGTAATTGAAAAATCTCTAAATAAACTTGTTGCATCAAAATTCCTGCTACTATTTTCTTCCGGGTTTTTCAATACAATCAAATTCTTTGAAACTCATTGGGTTCTCCTTTGCAATGTTATTCGAACTGGTAGTATCAATGCCAATATTAAAGACGCAAAAGTCCGTAACGCAGTCATGCGAAACCTGGATTTAGGGATGTATATTAACATGTGTGTTAAAGAAGCTACACTATGTGATTGCGATTTTGATCCAGGGGGTTGTTCCTCCCTTGCGACTCTGATCTGGGTGGGTACATGCAACAAATTAAGTATGTCAGACTCCAAATGTGACTGCTTGAGTAATGCCCAACAAGTGTTTGACGAAATGTCTTTAGAGAGAATACGGGTTTTTATATACCAACAACATTTTGGTACTACATATGTCCGCTGTAGGCATCATGACTATACCACATTCGACGGTTTTTGTATACACACAGAAGCTCATTTCATAAAATGTACATTGGTGATGGAAGTGATTTTACGAGTTTTGAATACCTTGGATGATGGGTTGATCAGCTTGGAGTATCCTCGAACGCATGAAAAGAAGATTTTCGGGCATGCTTTCATCTCTCTACATTCTGCGATGGATGACGGAAACCAACACTGTTTAAGGGCATGGGACGTCGCTTGCTCTACACCTAAATCACTACTTCTGGTTCCACCAGCTCGACACTGTTTGGTTAACGCGGCGAGATTTAAGGGTCCTTGTGCTTTCAAGTTAGTCATTCAGATTGACAGAGCTATTATAGCACCAAATCCAAAGCTTGCGGATTTTATTAAAGCGGAGTTGCAGTCTAGAAACAAGAGGTTGGTTGGTGTACATTCCGATAATGCAGGCAACGGTTCGGTCGAGGTGGGAGTAGTAGGTTTAAAAAAGGGCGCAACAATTGACCGGTTACTAAGAGCGATAGTTCATCATAATTCAATGACAACACCAATTACTTATTTCACGTGTGTTGGTCATTGGAAGGCCTTGAGGTACGGTGGTCACACACATGCTATGATACTTCTTAATTGGCTCTTTGACGACGATTATTTTTTTCAACTACATGCTAGAGAGATCACTGATATTATTGTATACAATTATGATCGCTCTTTAGCGCTTGCGTGGTATATACTTGTTCCTTGTCTTGTAGAGTATGAGAATAAAATGGAACAACTCTCACTAAATGAGACCCGGGAGACGCATACTGCATTGCTAAAGATGCTTTTGTCATGTATTCCCCATCTATGTGGAGTTTCACGTAGACAGAACGTTACGCACGTTGGATACGAGTTTTCGTCTCGTCTTTTGGTGTCTGCTGCTGATTGTTTGTTATCACTCTGTAGAGCTATATTTTGTTTTGCAACAACATGTTTATTCCCTGCATATGATGCGATTGCGTCTGCACTCATTCGGCATCTTCTTGACGACCCACAAACTCAGAAAAATGCAAGGGAATTGGAGATGAGTCGATATTTAAGTGTAAATCGAGCTTCTGGGAGGATAATACCTCAGACGTTTTTGACAACATTAGCGCCTCTGGTCTCAAGAGATTATGTTGTCTTTATAAAAGCAGAAAATTGTCAGGATTCATCAAGAGGTGGGATACTTCATCATGTTTTACATTGGGTAGTTACAAGCTCTGTCCGAAAACCTTCCAGATCCGATGCACGGAGGAACAAGTTGTCTGAAAAAGTTTGCATGGATTTAAAAATCAAAAGCCAAAACGAAAAAGATAAGCTCTTGGAAAACAAACTGCTGACATATTTGAATGTCTTTACGGAGGGAACAATGCTTGCGGGTGACTTTACTGGCAGAAGGGTTCAAAACGTTAAGATTTTGCTCAAGACCAAGCTTATCGAGTGTGGTGAGGCAATCATCTACGTTAAACCTGAGTAGTGGGTGATGTCGGGATCTGGCGATGAATGTGTTGTGACACTTACAGATCAATGGTACATCACATCTGGTGAATCAAAATGGACTAAGTTGACAGAGGAGTGTTTATCAAACATGAATATTTACTCTGACGAAACACGACATGGCTTCGAGCATATTTTGAGTTGGTTCAATCAGTGGGCTTGCTCGCGATCTTTTGCATTTGGAACCCGCATCCCTTGGGACGAACACTTCCTTGTTGATCCGCCATCTGTTTTCACTCTTTACATGGCCTATTATACAGTTGCCCACTTGTTACATGAAAGAGATATGTATGTAGGCGGTGTTTCTTCAGTCCTTCATGAACAACTGATTGATGAAGGGTGGGATTATATTATATGTGACAGTCTTGTCCCAACAGCCTCGACGATACCACCTTCCCTTCTCCATAAGATGCAGAGGACTTTGTGTTCAGTAGATTATATGAGTTTCCCAATGATTGATTCTTTACTTACGGAACTAATTTGGATCAACGGAACTACTGTCATTGTTGTTCACCGTTTAGGCACAATTAAAAATGTTGATGGTATCGCTCTCAATCGTACATTTATTCCAATATTTGATATTCGACGTTTTGAATTCGAGGTCGAATTCTTTCCAACCGAGACAGGATGATGTAGGCAGAAGGCTTCGATAAAATCTATTTAAATGTTTTAGTTTTATTTTAATTTTATTTTATTTTTTATACTTTAAGGATTTATTAAAGATAGTAAATTAAATCTGAATGTAATCAGATTTAATAGGATATTATTTTATTGCGTTTATTTTTTGTTTCCATATTTTGTATTAGGGATTTGGGCGAATCCTATTTAAGGCGTCTCAAACCCTATTTTTGTGGTTAGACTATTTTGATTAAATAAAAACGAAATTAGGGTTTTATCCCTCTTTGGCTTCTGCTACGTTTCACTCTGAATCAGCTAGCAACTTAAGAATTGATATTTGGAATAATTTAATATCTCTTTCTAATAACACTATTAAATAAATAGTGTTCGGTGATTTTTATCTCATCACTGCTCCATATGAGCATATAGATTTCTCTTCAATATGCTTAAAGGGAATTGAGAAGTTGAATGAAGTTATCAATAACTGTAGATTGGAGGAGGCTTGATTTTCTGGTTCCATATTCACCTGGTCCAATAACAATAAATGGAAGAGATTGGACTGTTTGCTATACAACAATGAATGTGCTGACTATTTCCTTAATACTACAACTCATTATATGGCTAGATTATGCTCAGGTCACACACCTATATGCATATTTATCTCTCAACTAAACAATAAGACCAAGGCTTCCTTTGTGCTGCAAAATATGTAGACCCATCATGATGATTTTCTGGACATTGCTGAGGATTATTGGAATCAGACTAAGGATGGCCCCCCTATGATAGTTTTCTTGGGTAATTTGAAGAGGTATAAAGAGACTCTTAAGATCTAGAAATAGATAAATCTTCGGTAATATATTTGATGTTGTGCTAAACATTAAGGATACGGTAAATGCTTTTGGAACAATCTATCAAAATACTAAAATGACTGAGGATATAATTAAGTTGTCAAAAGTTAAAGCTATCTATCACCAATTACTACTTAAAGAAGGGATGTATTGGCAGGAAAAAAGTTATGTTAACTGGATCAAGGATGGAGATAAAAACACTAAACTTTATCACAATTACGTGAACAAGAAAAGAATAAATAACATGATACATGGTATTTTTTAGAATCATACCTAGATTTCTGACAATAATCAGTTGAGCCACTCTGTTGAATCATTCTTCAAAGCAATTTTGAATGAAACTCGTGCCACAATGCTATTGAGATATTATTGGACATTATACTTACCATGATTACACAAGAAGATAATGCATCTCTAATGGGTATTATTATTAAAAGTAAGATCCAATAGATAATATTCAGCCTAAATCCTATCAATGCCTCAGCTGTTGATGGTTTTAACAATGTGTTTTATCAGTCGCGCTGGAGCATAATTAAAAATGACGTAGGTGATGCCATTGAGGAATTTATTGTGCGGAAAGCTATTCCTCATGGTATTATGTTAACCATTATCCGCCTTATTCCTAAAAACCAAGATCCTAAAGTATGAAAAAATTCACACCTATCAATTTTTGCACCATCTTCAGTAGAATTCTTTCTAAAATTTTGAACAACATACTTGCTAAGTTTCTGCTGCTTTTTTTCTAAAATTCTAAACAACAAACTTGCTAAGTTTCAACATTTATCCTAAAGGTTCTTCATTCTTTTGTCTTTAGTTTTTAATTCATTAATCTTATATCTTAAATGATAAAAGAAGTGCTCATCTACATCTTAATCAATGGTGATGTTAAGAGTTATTATAAAGTGAAAATGGGTATCATACAGGGGGATCCATTATCCCCCAATCTATTTATTATTGCTGAGGAATACTTTATTCGTGGTTTAACAAAGTTATATGAGGAAAACATAGACATGATCTTTAAAACATTGAGCAAGTGAATTATTCCATGTCTAGCCTTTGCTGATGATCTGATTAATTTTACTAAGGGCCTTACTTCAACAATGGACAAGCTGGGAAAATTCTCCAGCATTATCAGTGGTGTGGTTTATTTTCGTCTGAGGGTAAATTTGTAATTTTTGTTTAGAGTTTTGTGGAATTTTGAGAGTATTTAATGTTTGGGTAAAATGTAGAGGGAGAATTAAGCTACCTAGTTGTATTTAATTTTCATTACCCTCATTTAATGTTGGTGGTTGGTTATTTATACCCTTATATTTGGGCCACATGGGCTTTCAGGTCGTGTTTAATGGATTCGGGTCGAGTTTAAAGACCCATTAGTTCTAAGTAAGTAAATAGGCAGCTTAGTCAAAAAGTGATTAGGTTTTAAGTACTTTAGTTATGTTCGGATAGTTTAGTGGATGATAGTTGTCCGAACTGCCCCTGTCCGGTAAGGTGGACATTGTCCGAATTGACCCTGTCCGGTTCCCATAAAGTGTGGTGACAGAATCCGGACTCATCAGTAGCCCCCTTTTCAGGTGGTGTTCAAAAACCTTTGGCAAGACCTAGAAAACAGCCTGTTGCTGGTGACAGTTACATCCGGACAGGTCCTTCGACCTGTGTTATAGCTTTATCCGGACTGAAAAAATTTCTTGAAAACTAAACGGTTTCTTATCAGAGTTCGTGGGACACGTGTATCTCTCCGGTTCGTCATGTCAACCGTTTTTTCACCTAGAATGGCGCTCCCACCTTCTCCAAAAAGTAACCTTTTCATTTAATGAAGATGACATCAGCGTCGTTCCTTAATCATTGCAATCCTTTCGAATTCTCCTAGGTATCAAAGCATTTTTTTGTGTGTTTACTATAAATTAATCATTCCTTTACTGTTTTACCATCCTCTTCATCCTTACTTTGCCAAACGTCAGAGCTTTCTTTCTAAAAAACAGATACTTCTTTTCGGTTGTGAGTTTATGTTCACAGCTAGGAACGCTTTAATCAAATGCGGGTGGCTTAATTTATCAGAGTTAGAAAAGGCCCAAAAAGTTGAACGAGAAAGGTGCATTGCTGCAGGCCTTCCTACTTCCCCTGTCGACAAACCAAAAATTCCAAACACAGAGCCTGACCAGGGCTCTTCTTCAACCAGAAGCGTTAAACTGAGGAGATTGTTTCAAACCAATCTTTCACCAATTGTTTCAGGCTCGTCGGTTCAGGAATCAGAGCCCACTGTTGAACCAGGGCAAGCAATTACCAGTTTTAAGAGGCCTTCTCCATTTATCGCCATGGGATCAGATTCAGATGTCTCTCCAAACAAGTTAGTTGATCGGAGAAAGGGTCGCCTGGTAAAAGGGCAGGCTAAAAAAGGTACACCCTCCAAGTCAGGGGCCAAGGATAGCAACACAAGGTCAGAGGCACCCATGAAAATTCCTAAGGATAAACTGTCCGGACCGGAGGCATCTAGTTCAAGTCTCCGGAAAGGCGCTACTGCATCCGAGGCCCAACCGGAGGCCAGAGTACAAGAAACCAAAGAAACCTAACAATCCCGGGGGCATACTGAGCCAATCTCTAACTCCCCTCACCCAAAAACAACTGAAAATCCCTCCTTGGTAATGGAGGAAGTAATGGAGGATTCTATTGAAGAGGCTCCGTTTGAGTCCGAAGTCTCCAGACAAACGAGTGATGTTGGTGCTGCCAAGAAGGATAAAGGCAAAGAAAAGCTGTGCCTAAGGCATCCAGATCTGCTGGAGATCCTTGAGAGAAAAGTGGGACCTTGTTTCCACAAGGTTAATGTTAAGTATTTAATTTCTTTGCAAAAAATTAATTATGCCTTCATCCACACAGCTGACCTGGGTCGGATGCGAACGAAGTGGGGGATTCCGGAGAATGTAAAAATAAGGATCCCAATAGACCCTGAAACACCGATGGACTGCAGGCTTAGTGAAATAGTCATCTTCACTGAACTTTTTAACTGGGGATTAAGATTTCCCTTAGATCCGGAGATAGTCAGATATTTCCACCTCATCAAGCTTTGCCCAAGTCAACTGAGCCCTAACGCCAGGTACACTCTCATGGCCTGTATCATGGCTTCCAGGCTCTCCGGAATTCCTCTTCCAAAGGAGAAATTCGCACCTGTGGCCAGCCTCTGCATAAACCACCATATTCCCTTCTATCACTTCAACATGGGTGATAACTATAAAGCAGTGGATGACCTGCTCGAGTCGGAGATAAATTGGAGGACTCACTTTTTGTTTGTGAGTGGTGCTTGGGAGAATGGGAGGAAGATTAAAGCCGGTACCAACCCAAGTCTCCTCACCAGCAGATGGCAAAGTGATGGTAAGAATCCCATCGCTAATTCCCATCTCCATTCTTTGTAAATTTGTTTATCTAACTTGTCTTTTCTTTTTTTGTTTCTTGAAAGTGCTGCCTAAAGACTTCAATGATCACCTAAAGGCCGGGCAGACCACTTGCACCAAGATAAACACTTGGGCTGCTGAAAAGTGGGGAAATTGTTTCCACGATGCCTTTAGCGGAGGCAATCTTCCAAGGTCCCACCTTTGGAACACTACTGACCGGAGGGACTTATCCTGGGAGGAACTTACCACTCCACCCCCTCCGGAGGTAGTCCTTAAAAGAACACATGCACCAGACAGGTCACTGTATTTGCTTGGTCGAGCCAAGGCCCCAAGTAAGATGAAAGGCAAAAAAGGGAAGGGCAAGAAGAGTGCGGTTGAGGCTAACCCTGCCGAAGCAGAGAAAACTGCTCCAATAAACCAAGAGGGCCAGTTCCAAGTCAGATTGATGTTGCTCTTCTAGAAGTAGTAGAGCATGAGAGTGCTAGGGATGAGGCAGAATCTCCAAAACCCCCAAGGGTTCCTAAGAGAGACACGAAACGCGGAGCAGAAAGCAAGGACAGGGAGGCCAAGAAGAAAAAGACCTCCAGGGTGATGAACTTTCTCTCCGGCCTCCGGAGCCTCTCCCTCCTGTTGACCCTACTGATCCAACAAGAGCAGAAAAGATCCCTGGTAACTTTCGAACTGATGAAGTTGGAGGAGGAGACATCAGTATTGACGGTGTCGAAATTACAGGGCTTGATGGGCTTGGTGACTAATTTGAAAACCTCCCTAGGGATGACTTTTCTGGGCCCTACCTCCCTCCAAGCACTTCGAACACCGTTACCTTCAATGGTAAATCTTTCACCGTTTCAAGTGAAAGAGATGTTATAACTCACTCAATATTGAGTAATATTCAGCCAGTGTTGGTTCTGGAGAAGCAAGTGCGAGGTCAGTCAGCTATCATTACTGCTCTTAATTCTGACAAGGAGAAACTATCCAACGACCTCCTCATTGCCACCCAAAATGCTGATGTTTTGAAGAGAGAAAACGAGGAGTTAAAGAAGAGCCAGGAGGGTTGGGCAACAAAGGTAGCTACCTTAGAAGATACTATCAAAGACCTCCGGGCAAAGCAGTCCGGGTTAGAGAAAGATCTTTCCTCTTCAAAAGAGGAGGTGAAGGCCAAGGACCAAGTCATTCATACTTTGACCAATGACAAGATCGCGCTCGAGGACTCGGTGTCCAAGGCTGCAGAAGAAAAAGCTGATCTGCTAAGGGAGCAAGAGGCAAAAATCCAAGCCAAGATTGATGCTTATACCAACAATGTGATAGACACTGGGGAGGAAATGTACGCCAAAGTGAAGTCGGACATGGTCTTGCTTTTTCATGAGAAGTTCCCGAAGAGGAATCTGGGAGATTTATGGACTTATGTAGAGTATGAAGACCTTCCCTTCCACACGATGGCTGATGGAGACTTGCATGATTATTCTAGTGCTGACTCATCCGATGAGGAAGAGAACACCAGGGAGAGTCCAAATGAGGAGAATGCTGACCTCAAGAAGAAGAAAATGAGTGAGGCTGAACCGTCTTCAAAGGCTCAGTCTTAGAATATCAATTATTTTTTTACCTTTTGTTTTGATTGAACTAAAGTCCTTGGAAGGCCAAGGAATTTTTGTAACTGTGTCCGGTGTTTGACCGGATAGATCCTTTTGCTTTGATTGACAATTTAAAGTCCTTGGATGGCCAAGGAACTTCGGTTGTTTTAATGGGTATCTTTACTTTGCACTATTCTTGCATTCTTTCATAGTTTTTCAATTTTGGTGGCTAATGTTTAAACAGCCCTTAGTTATTTCATAAACATTCTAAAGTGAGAGTGTTTAAATTCTCTGATGACAAATGTTGAAGTAGTCATCACTCCTTCAATTTAAGCCGGCCTGTGTTTGAATAAAAAATTGACAATGAACTTTTAAGTAAAAGTACTCCGAATTTTTAAGAAGGCATCAAATTTTATAAAAAAGCCCGGACACCTCATTAAAACCTCCTCGCGCCACCAGGGTAGGAAAGAGTATGCCCCCAAATATTTACATGAACTTTTAAACAAGTAAATATTTATATAGTTTCTATTCCAAGTACAACCGGAGGTGTTCAATATTCCAAGGGTGGTTCAAAATTCTTCCATCTTTGTCTTGGAGCCGGTATGTTCCAGGTTTAAGCTTTTCAATGACCACATAAGGCCCTTCCCAAGTTGGAGCCAATTTATCGAACTGCCTTTCTTTAGTGTGTAGGAAAACTTTTCTCAACACCTTATCCCCCGGTTGAAAATCCCTTCTCTTGATTTTAGAAGCAAACCTGCTTCTCATCAAACCTTGATAGTGCACAGCCCTAAGGTGAGCCTTAACTCTTCTCTCCTTTATCAAATCAAGTTGGCCTCTGATAGCCCCTTCGTTAGCGTGTTCGGAGAAATTATGAACTCGAAATGAAGGGAGAGTTGCCTCTATGGGAGCTATGACATCCATCCCATAGATGAAAGCAAAAGGCAACTCTTGTGTTGCAGCCCTAGGTGTAGTCCGGCAAGCCTACAAAACTTCTTGCAAATAACTAGGCCATTTTCCAGCAGCCGCTTCTAAATTTTTCTTCAAACCGGACAGTATAGTCCTGTTAGCCACTTCAACCTGACCATTTGCTTGTGGGTGGAAAGGTGAAGAGAAACAATGTTGTATACCTCTAGAGGCACAGAAACTCTTCATTTCCTTGTTGTCGAACTGTGGCCCATTGTCTGTTGTTATCTTCTATAGAATTCCAAATCTGCAACAAATATTGGATAAAATGAATTTTATAACAGCTTTTGACGTTGTACCTGCCACGGGAGCTGCTTCGATCCACTTCGAAAAATAGTCAATAGCAATAATTTTTGTCCTGCGCCCTCCGGATGCCATGGGTAGAGGTCCCACCAAATCCAACCCCCATTGAGCAAAAGGTATAGGCTCAGAAATTGACTCTAAAGGGATGATTGGGATATGAATTTCATTCCTATATCTCTGGCATGGGTCAAATTTCCTCACCAGCTCCTTAGCATCTTGCATTATAGAGGGCCAATAATAACCAGCCAATAAAACTCTCCTTGTTAGAGCCCTGAATCCACAGTGAGCTGATCCATCACCATCATGTAATTCGAAGAGCACTATTTGAGATTCATCAACCCCCAAACATCGTAAGAGGGGTTTAGTGTAAGACTTCTTATAAAGAACATCTCTTAATATGATGAAACCACGAGCCTTGTACTTTACTTTTCTTGCTATTGATTTGTCCGGAGGAAAAATGTCATCTGAAAGATATTGAAGGAGAGGAAACCTCCAATCTTGAGGCTGTTTCGTCCGTATATCGAAACTCTCTTCCTCATTACCCATACTAAGTTGAATGGAAGGGCACTCCAGCACATGGATCCAAGGGTAGGATTCAGTATAGGCTATGGTTGCCAAGGAGTCTGCCAGTTCATTTTCTGTTCGGGGTATGTGCTCATAAACGATGCTCTTGAACTTAAGTGACTCATTTTTAAGAAAAAGTAAGTACTTTACCAGTTTCTCCTTTTTGGCTTCGGATTGACCTTGTGCATGATGGATAAGAAGCTGGGAATCGCTCATCAACTTGACCCTTTTGGCTCCACAAATAAAAGCCAACTTTAAACCAGCTATAACAGCTTCATATTTGGACTCATTATTAGAACCCTAAAACAAAACATATAGCCTGGTACATTTTGTCACCATACGGAGAGGTCAAGAATACCCCTGCACCACATCCCATAGTACTTGATCCACTATCAGTTTGGACGACCCAAACTTTTTTATCTTTGGTACCAGTTGTTTGCTCTGCATCCATATCTGAATGGAATTCAACTAAGAAATCAGCCACAGCTTGGGCTTTGATCGCTGTCCGGGGGGAAAAGTCAATATCAAAGTCCCCCAATTCCACTGACCACTTAGTCATTTTACTTGAAATGTCTGCCTTTTGAAGAACGTTCTTTAAGGGAAAAGACGTTCGAACAATAATAGGATGAGCCTGAAAATAAGGCCTCATCTTCCTTGCCGCAATCACCAGGGCTAATGCTAATTTTTCAAGCTTCAGATAACGTTTTTCTGCATCTATCAAGCTCTTGCTAATGTAATACACTGGACGGGGATAATTATCTACCTCCCTCACCAATACGGCACTGATGGCACAACTGGAAACTGCCAAGTATATGAAGAGTGTCTCTCTATCAACAGGTTTAAATAAAGTCTTGGGGGAGGAAAAATGTTTTTTAATTTCATTGAAGGCCTCATCACATTGTGAAGTCCAGTCAAATCCCTTTGCACCTTTTAAAGTTTGAAAGAACGGGGCACATCTGTCCGAAGACCTCGAGATGAATCGATTTAACCCACCCAACCTCCCAGTCAACCGTTGTACTTCTTTAATATTCCGAGGAGGCTCCATTTGAAATAAAGCATTAAGCTGGTCCGGATCAAGCTGTATCCCTTGTTTACTTATTACATACCCCAAGAAGTTTCTGGACTGAACTCCAAACACACACTTTTCTGGATTTAGCTTCAAATTTACTTTTACTAAGTTAGCAAAAGTTTATTGGAGATCTGTCAAGTGTAGCTCTTCATCCACACTTTTCACCATCATGTCGTCGATATATACTTCCATGTTTCTTCCAATTTGATCAGCAAAAGATATATTTACCAACCTTTGATAAGTAGCCCCAACATTTTTAAACCCAAATGGCATCACCTTGTAACAATGAAGACCCCTATCAGTGACAAACATTGCATGCTCCTGATCCTTCGGATCTACTTGAATCTGATTATACCCGGAGAAGGCATCCATGAAAGATAGTAGCTTATTCCCAGATGTGGAATCCACCAGCTGATCAATCCGGGGGACTGGGTATAAATCTTTTGGGCAAGCCCTATTGAGATCTGTAAAGTCAATGCACATACGCCACTTGCCATTTTTATTTTTCACCAAGACTGGATTGGCTGTCCATAAAGGATACTGAGACTCCTTTATGTGCCCCATTTTAGTAAGCCTGTCGACTTCTTGAACGATGAAATCAACCTTTTCCTTGGAAAAATCCCTTCTCTTTTGTACCACAGGTGTTATGTCTCTTCGGATGGATAGGTGGTGTGATATAATATCTGCTGGTACCCCGGTAACATCAGCATTGCACCAAGAAAAAACATGCTAATGGTCTTTTAAGAACTTCAACATCTTACCCTTTAGTTCAGATGTCATTTTAGACCCTATCTTAACATTTTTTCCCTCTTCCAAAGAATGTGTTTCAACTTCTTCAACCGGTATTAAAACTCCAGGGGTCTCTCTGGGGTCATCAATTTCACCCTCACCCCCAGAAAGCCCCTCAAACTGCTATTCCTCATTGATACGAACTGCCCCCAACGTCCGAGGAGCCAGTGCTGTTGCATAACACTCTCTTGCTACCTTTTGGCTGCTCCGAACAACTCCCACTTGTCCTTGCACATCATATTTCAAACATTGGTGGACTGTTGAGGCCACTCCATACATCCTAGAGAGCCAAGACCTCCATATAATAGCATTATAACAAGTGGGACAATCCACCACAATAAAAATTATTCTAACCATCTTCTTAAAAGGGCCCTTGCCCAACAAAACTTCCTCTTCGAACTCCCCAATCACATCTGCTGAGCTTCTAGTGAAACCCACAATTGACCTGTCCGAACGCTGAATTACTGCTGGATTCTTCATCTTTTTGTAGGAAGTTAAAAAGAGGATATTGGTTGAACTTCCAGTATCTACCAAAATTCGTCTTATGTCATTGCCCCCAATGGATGCTCCTATGACAACAACATCTTCATGAGGACCTGCTATATCCCTCAAATCATCCTCATCGAAAACAATGAAGGGGAATAAAATCTGCGATTGATAGGAAGTCATGCCTCCCTCCAGCTGGGTAGCTAAAGTATGAACATGCCTCTTTCTCGAAGAAGCAGTGGGTGCTGTCATGGTATCCCCTCCGAAAATTGTGAGTGATTCAAAAACGTCAATAAGCCCCTACACTATTTTGCAACGTTCCTCAATGGCACATACTCTATTTCGAGTTGGATCAGGGTCCAAGTACTCTGATTCTACATCGAATCTCTTAATTATCACCATAGCTCCCTCCAGAGCGGATGTGCCTGCATTGTTTGGACCAGCTCGATGAGTGTTATCAGGCCTATTTCCTCCTCTTCTTTTAACATATGCTCCAAACTTTCCTCTCTCAATTAAATTCTGGACTTCTTGCTTTAAAAAAATACAATCCTCAGTGGTATGGCCAGTATCATTATGATACTGACAGAAACAATTGTTACGATGCTCCCTAGGAGATTGTAGCGCAGCCGGCCTTCTATAGTGTACTTCTTCTTTCGTTTTTTCATAAATGGTGGCTACATTCTCTTTTAACTCAGCAAACCACTCTGGTTGAACCCAAGGTCCTCGCTTGTTTCTAGATTGCTGACTCTGGGCAGGCGCAGCTGGCTGAGACTGTGCTTTTGCTCTGTTATGACCCTTCCCGGTCTCCCTTGCTTTGTTCCCGGACTGATTTTGGTTTGGATTTGGTGCAGCCGGAGCAGACCTCACCTGCCTGTGCACCCTAGTTTTCTTTGTTTCATCAACGTTAATTTTCTTTCCTACCTGATTCAGTAGACCTCCCCAAGTCATGGCTTTTTTTCTGGTCACTGAATCAGCCAAATTTCCAGGGTTTAAGCCCTGCCTGAAAGATGTTATTGCTACTTGCTCAAAGAAATCAGCCAACCCATTTTTGGTGTTTACAAAACGACTTATGTATTCTTTCAGAGTTTCGTTCGGTTCTTGGGCACAATGGATAATTGTGTCCCCATTTCCCTTCACCTCCTTACTTCTAACAAACTGCCTCCGAAAGGCCACCCAAAAGGTATCGAAATTTCTGATGCACCCCTGTGGTAGGCTGTTATACCACTTCAGAGCACTCCCCGTAAAAGGATTGGGAGAATTCTCTACAAAGCAACTTGTCGTCATCATCAAAATTCATCATGAAATTTTTGAATTGTTCCAAGTGATTGTCCGGATCTTTACTGCCATCGTATTTCTCCATTTTTGTACTATCAAACCTCTTAGGGAGGTTTCCGGACAGAATCTTGGATGACAATGGAGATTGTCTCCAATTCTGGCCACGACTGAAAACGGTATCCTCATTGGGAGTTGCAAAGATACCTGGTTCATCATGGAAGGCAAAAGGATCCACCAGCATCCGGTCTACGTGTCTCCGGCTATGAGATGACCCTTTGCCTATATGCCTCTTTAACTTTCCATGCCTATCCCTTTTTCTTGAATACTTTTTAACCAACTTTTGTTTCTTTTTAGATCGGCCTTCATCACTGCTGGAGGACAAGGACTCTTCAACTCTATCCTCGCCCGATGAGCTACTAGAAGATTCCGAGTCTGAATCAGAGCTCTCCACCGGCTTGGACCGATGAGACTTTTTAAAGCTAGCATGAGTCTTCTTCGTACTCACATGGGTCTTCGAAGGCTCATGCTCTCTAGGGTTGTCGGTATGATGAGCAACTGATGCCTTTGACTTCTCTTGTATGCCCATATTTTCCCTCTCTGCCCTCAGAGCTTCTATCTCGCCCTTTAACCTATCACTCTCATCATTTTCTCCCACCACTTCAAGCAAAGCTAGTGGTACTTCTGGTGCGTCCGGATTCATTCGGACTTGTTTTTCTGATGGTTTAGAATGCTAGATTCAGGCACCGTCGTGCTCCCACTGTGGTCGCCAATTTGGTGTGGTTTATTTTCGTTTGAGGGTAAATTTTTAATTTTGTTTAGAGTTTTGTGGAATTTTGAGAGTATTTAATGTTTGGGTAGAATGTAGAGGGAGAATTAAGCTGCCTGGTTGTATTTAATTTTCATTACCCTCATTTAATGTTGGTGGTTGGATATTTATACCTTTATATTTGGGCCACATGGGCTTTCGGGTCGTGTTTAATGGATTCGGGTCGAGTTTAAAGACCCATTAGTTCTAAGTAAGTAAATAGGCAGCTTAGTCAAAAAGTGATTAGGTTTTAAGTACTTTAGTTCTGTTCGGATAGTTCAGTGGATAATAGTTGTCCGAACTGCCCCTGTCCGGTAAGATGGACATTGCCCGAATTGACCCTGTCCGGTTCCCATAAAGTGTGGTAACAGAATCCGGACTCATCAATCAGGACATATCAGGGAAATCTATCAATCAAGAAAAAACCTAAGTCTTTACCTCTTCCGATGCTGACCAGACAAGGATTCTTAGTTTGGAATCTAGCATTGGTTTCACCCCTGGTACTGTTCCAACTATTTATCTTGGCATTCCTATAAATACAAATAACAAGGCAGGTAATTTCATTAACTTGATATCAAAGATAAGAGAAAAAATAATAATAATGAGTAAACAAAAACTTATCCTTTGGTGCAAGATTGGTATTATTTCAAAATGTATTATTGTCCTTCCAACTTACTGGAATCAGAGCTGCATTCTTCCAAATTATGTAATTGATAGAATTGAGAAGATTTTTAATAGAGAAAAATAGGGTTCAACTGATGAAATTAAATCACTTAAGTTGTCTAACTAGCCGAATATATACCACTAAAGAAACATGTGACTTCATTAGAAGGAAAAGAAACAAGTCTAATATGTTTACGAGTATTTGGAAATCTATTACTCCTAAGAATTGCCTAATCCTTTTATAGAGGATCTTTAACTCACGGTCCTTGTTGATTTGATTATAAGAAAAATAAAATTTCCTATTATCTCTAAGTGCCAGCATTGTAACAACATTGAATCTAATAACCATCGATTTGTTTCTTGTGATATGGACTAGGGTACTTGGCTTTACTTTGATACTATGTTTAATTTTAGAATTGATAGGTTCATGACTATCACTCATTTAGTGAGGAATTGGTTATGGTCTACTAGAAAAAATGTTCATATTAGAACTATAATTCCGGTTGTTACTTGTTAGGTGATAAAATTCAAAGCTGATAATCCTACCGTCAGCTTTACAAGTAGTTATATATTATATATTCTAGAATGTAGATATCAAATATCACTCTTTAGTTATAATTCAGAATATCTCTAAAGGTAACTATCCACTGACTTTAGATCCTATCCTAAAGCTGTGTAGGAGTCAAATTTCCCCAAATATGGTCTTGAAGCACATTAGTAGGAATCAAAACATGGCTGCCAATTGGCTAGCCAAGTAGACCATGGAATGTAAAACACGTCTTGATTTCTATCTAAGCGTCCTAATCACCTGAATCCTATAACCTTCTTGAAAAGTATAAGTTTAGGCTATATTTGATTTAAGATGGAAGATATCAATATATTTATGAAATTAGATCTTATTACTCTGTAACTAACACGAAGTAGGTTCTTCCTCACTACCAAGAACTCTAAAATTCAGATATGTAGGTGATGAGAAGAGGATTTTAAGAAGTTATGAGGAATTAATGGAGCTGTCATTAAGGAAATGCAATTGAAAAGAGAAAATTCAAGCATTTGGTTGATACTTCTAGAAATATCTAGGAGTGAATATTGGATGAATTGTATAGTGGAATTGTGTCAGAGGAATAAATATAAAGTTTTAGAGAGAGAAAGTAGTCAAATCAAAGTACCAATCATTAGAAAAGTACCATTTTCCCAAAAATGAGATCTTTCCTTATATATGGTCAGTGGTGGGCTCCATTGACACATGCTATGTTTAATTAATTACATATCGGTCTTCCGAAATACACTTGTTTTCTATGCTTCCCAATATTTACAAATGGATCCTTATTTTCATCTCTAATATCAATTAAACCTAGTAATAATCTTGACATTTTACGCCCTTATGAGTAGCCCTTAGTTTTACGGAGAGTCGAGCTAAAATACTTTATCCCTAGACCTGCTGGCTAAATGTTTGCGCCATAAACTCTCCAAATCTTGTTCATCCTGTTGTTATCTATTGAAGGATACTGATGTTGTGAAGCATACGTTAATGACCGATCTTTCTTTGCATGGTCAACATACAAAAGTCTCGATGTCAACGATAGTTTATTATGGGCCGAATTGTTGGTCCACTGTATCCCAACGCTTTTGACTTTAATTAAAATTGCAACTATCCTCCTTAACCCAAGTTAATGGGGCTTGGTTCAATTCATCTTTTTCAAAAGCCCATTTTATTTAATCAAAGAAGATGTTTTCTTACTCGTCCATGTGTCTTTCCTTGACTCATCATCTATATTCAAAATCTTCATCTGGTGAACTATCTAACGCGAGCATCATGAAGCTAACCCCCTAGGGTTGCTGCTGGAATTTTCAGGGTGGACACGCATCTTGCGATAACTTGAGTATGCCTTAACTGATGTTTTGGTAAAGCGACTCTTGTACTTCCCGAAGCTCTTTTCGATTACACTTCTCTGCGGAACGAACCGTTACCCCACTTACTCGCCTATAAATACTCTTAATTTTTTACTTTCATATTTCACACGAGTTTTAGAGAGAAAAACACTTGCCATTCTCCCCATTTCTTAGAGAGAGAATCTCCGATATTGTTTATGAGAAGGTTCGCTTCTCATATTAGAGCTAAGAAAAAGTCCTACCAACCTGAAAAACCAGTTTGTTTTTGGTTTCATTGATTATCTTAGTATCACTAAAAAGGCTGACGAATACCGAACCGCGAGATTAATCCACAAACGCCCCATATCTCCGCTGAGTTCAAACCCGTTGATTTTTCCAAAACCCTAAAACCCGGGATCGTCTAAACCAAACTAACTGCGTGATCCTTGTTGATTTATGGTTCTACGAGTTCCTTGAAATAAAAAAATATATAGCAGTTTTGCAATTCGATACTCTTGTTAAATTATTGTGTAGTTTTTGAATAGAACTAGAGGTGGTTAAGAATAAATTGAATTGAATTGAAATGAAACTGGATTATAATTCTCCATGGTTGATACATATAAAAAAATTGCTAGTGTTGCTTAATGGCCTGAATTTTCAGAGGTAGCCCAAGAGATGGCCTTAAAGACAGCAACTGAGAAGGTGAGTGACAGTAATTAGGTGAAAGTGTAAAAGAAAACCTAGAAATAATTAAGGTTAAGACAATCTTGTACTCTGTCACAGTTAAATTCCTACCAACACACATCCTTCCTCCAAACCCAAAAGGCAAAAATCCCATCTTGTTGTAGCACCCCCGTATATATCGTCCTTGAATCTCTCCGGTTTAAACTCATTTGCATCTTGTCCCCATAAGCTAAGGTCATGGTGCATTGATACAACATCTATCCAAATGTTGGTTCCTTTTGGAATTACCAAGTCTCCTACTCGAATGTCTTGTCGTGCTTGTCTTTGGGCATTTGGTGCTGGTGAGTACAGCCGTATTACTTCGTTGAACACCCAACCCATCTGCATATCATTGCATACATATATCAACAGTCTATTTCAGTTTATCGCAATTGATCGATCACCAGAAGTATGTATGTGTATAAACATGTAATAAGCGTGCACACGAACATGTTCACAAACCAAACAGAGTTTAAGGTTTTAGGGAATTGCTAACCTTTTTAAGCCCCGCAAGCATGGTGAAATCGACTTCTTTGTCACCCACAACTTGTCTAATTTCTTCCCTCAAGTGGTCTTGCCAATCCGGATGCATAGCCAACAGCATCAACGTCCAAGTAATCGCCAAAGCTGTCGTTTCGTGCCCACCAAAAAAGAACGTCTTGCATTCATCGACCAACTCCCGAGTTGTAAACAATTTTGAGTCGCTTTGATTTTTTATAATCAACAAGCTTAGCAAATCTTTCTGATCCTCATTAGGGTTTTCGCTAATACATTTTATACGATCATCTATGATGGAAGCAAAAAGATTATCAATTTCTTCACCGAGCTTTTCAGCTTCTAAGGTTTGTACCGGGGTCAGGGCACATGAGGTTACCATATGGCACACCAACCTAACGGTTTGTTTTGAATAGTGCAACTTGTAAGGCTCTTAATTTTTCAAGCACCTGGATTTGGTTCTGATAGCTTAGTCCAAAACTGGTTTTGGCTATGATATCTCCTGCTGTTGCTATTATCTCTGTTTCTATTTCGATTTCATTGTTTCCTGAATCTATCATGCCATGCCAATTGTCCAACATCTTATTAGTTGAATCCACCATTATAGCTGTCATGCCCTGCATGTAAAATAAGAAAGTAGTTTTATTATCCTGAACCAGTCCACTAATTGAAATGGTAAAATAAAAAATGGTTTTGAGTTTGAACAATCAAATGACAAACTTTATCGGAATCCATTCAAATTAGGAAAACACGAAATTGAAAATTTGTAACTACTTTTCAATACCTTTTATCAAAGGTCAACCTAGGACCATGGGTTGGTGACAAAAGTGTTGGTCAAGAAAATTCAAGGACATATGAGGTCTCTATTGTTGACATCAAACAATGTCAAAATAATAATTTTTGTTGGTCCTAAAGATAATATTTGTTGGCCCTTGAACAGAATGACCAATGCGCTTTAGGTTAAACATATGAATTGTTTTTCTTTGGAAGACTAATCAAACTTTCTATATATAGATAACTTAAGCAAAACATCTATTTTTAACCAGAAATGCATGTCGAGAAAGAGAGAACAACATTATTAAGTTGCAAGATGTGGCTGAAAAAGAGACAACATGTTTTAACTTGCTCGTATTAGTATTTAAAGAAGAGAAAGAGAGAGGGGGTCAACCTTCAAGTTAGCCGGAGAGAATGCAGGAGTAATAATACGGCGGTGCCGGAGCCATTCGTTACCTTCTACCATGAGCAAGCCTTTACCAAACATTGCCTTTCTATCTCTTTTAAACACATTTGGTTTTCCCCAATCCTTTCCCAATACTCCTTCTGCCATTACCTTTAAAAATGCCGGGTCGGCTACGTACAAAAATGGAGATGTCCCTAACCAGTATATAAACACTTTTCCTGTAATGCGCAAAACATACCTCGTCAATATAATATAATCCTATGATATGATATATTAACAGGCTCTGAGTGTCGTAACTCGTAACAATGTCAATCAACTATGAATATATTTTGAACGAAGACAATAACATAAAATAATGTTTTTATTATATAGATCTTTACATTTTTTTTTTCTTTTATATAATAGTAATAACTCACCATGAGATTTTTGCCAGCTCGCGAAGTAAGGAAAAACAGTTGAATGTATATCATGAGAAATAATAGTAGATTTCAATGGAACGTCATTTTTATTCCTCTTCTTCGTCATCTCACTTATGTTTCCCAATGGAAAGCTCGGATTCGGCCCTCCGAAACCATTTTTTTTCAGCTTTCGATATGCTAGAACAGGCAATATCCACCAACAATATACTAGTCTAAGAAACGTAGACAAAAACAGAACAAAAACCAGCTTAAGTAACAAACTAAAAGCTTGAAACAACTCAAGAAACTCCATCTCTACCTCTATCTCGCTATAACGTCTATAGTACTATAGTATTTTTATGTTTGTTTGTTGTTTCTTATAAAACATAATGAGATGAGATGGGTATATATAGAAAAAATGTTGGGTTCAATAACATGTATGTTTTTTTTACTTTATTATGATTTATTTCTATATAGAATTTGGATTAGGTCTTCCACGTTGAAAATACTATTATTTTTACTTGCAATACGTTGGGGTCCGGAAGGGCGTAGGCCCTCCTTACCTAAAATATATGTTTTATATTTTTTTAAGTTAATAATTATTTAAATAATATTAAAATAAAAATTCTACGCCCCCTTACCTAAAATATATATTTTGGAATGTTTTTTAATGCAATATTTATTTAAATAATATTAAAGTAAAAATTCTACGCCCCTTACCTAAAAATTTCTTATATATATATAGTTCATATGTGGGAATTTAGAATAAAATAATACCTAAGTGCAGGTTAGAATAACTTTTAGTATAGTCTTTTATTTAAATTTAAATTGTTCTTATATATTAATTTAATATTTATATTAATTTCACTTTTTATTAATTTATTTTTGAATTATTTAAATTTTTTTGTAATTTGGTCAACTATATTAATTATTTTTCTTGTTTATTCGGTCTTTTATATTAATTAATTTTTTTATTAGTTTAGTCTTTTATAGTAATTGTTCTTTTTTATTAATTTAGTCTTTTACATTGAATGTATGCCTTATTGATATGTTCTTCTATAATAATTTGATTTTATATTAGTTAATATATCTCAATCATCCTATAAATAGAAAAATATATTTAGAAAAATATTTTTTGAGAGAAAAAAATAGTTCTAAATTTTTTTGAGAGATAAAAAAAAATAAACAGTGGAAAAAAAGGTTTTGTAAGTATTTTTCTTGAAATTGTTTATTACTCTCTTTTGAACTTGGTTTATTACTCTCTTTTTTCCTTAACATAATAAAACATAATTTAGATTTCAATAAAAAAATTAAATTATATGATTATATAAACAGCAATACAATGTATAAAGAGAAAAGTACCTGAAAATACCCACTCAACTATCTTATTACTCGGCGGTACCCGCTTTTAACATAGTGTTACTTAATACCCAGACTAATAAATTGGACAAAAATACACTTCCACTATATATACCCATTTTTCAGATCCAACCCACTTTTTCGACCTTCCTATCACCCTAAACAAACGCAAAATTCTAATTTTAGAAACCACCAGAAAATAAACCGTTCGACTTCGTGATACTCTCTCTCTCTCTCAAACCCATAAACCCTACAGCTTCTCACCGTTCGCACCTTCGACACTATCGCACCGGTCAGCCTCTTTTACTCACTCAGACTACACACCTTCAATCTCGTTCGACAAAGTTGTCGTGAAGTCGTCTCTGAAAGCTTCAATGTCCTTCTCCGACCGGTGAAATTTAACAGGTATGCATTATCGTGGAAAGTGGTTTTTTTATCGTTCTTGACGAATTTGAACCATTTTTTTCTCTTAATTCATGATACGCGTTGCTTTTTATACTAGAATGAAGTATCTACTGACGATAGTTGCTCAGTTTATGGGTTTATAGTCGAAGCCAGGGTAGAATTTTAGTTGCATGTAATACTGATACTCTCCTGAGAAATATTATGTATGTTAGATCTGCATTAGGTAGTTCATTGTTGATTTTGGTGTTCGTTGCATAATTCCCAGATCCCTGCAACGTGCATGTAAAAAGTGTAACAGTTCGCACCCTGATCACCCACAATGCAAGCAATTCTCAGCTCGATTGCATGTTTATACTTATTTACAAACAATTCGCAGCTTGAGCTACCTAATTCGCATCATACCAGATCTCATTTCGCAGCTTGTCTGTGAAGCCAATATTTATATGTATGCATTTCGCAGCTTGTGATGCGAATTATTTGTGACACTCCAACTGATTTGTGTTTGTGCAGAAAGTATGACAACAAAACCTAGCTACTACAGATCAGGGTTGGTGAGCCTTCTGAAACTACTCAAAGACATGCGTATTACAAGGGCACACATTGAAGCTGCAAGAAACACCCCCTTCTACACACTGCTGAAAACGGCTTTCCAAATCCGTAATGAGGCAGAGCTGCCAAAGAAGAAATTCTACTCAATCATTCAGTATATCATCGAGCAATTCTCCGTGGATAGAGACGCCTTTAGGATTGGCAACAAGTATGTGAAGCTAACTGAGAACGATGTCAAGATCATATTTAGCTTGAGGCATGGCACCGAGAAAATCCAATTAACAAAAACCGGAGCTTTTCACAACAAGTATGCACCCGGCGAGGAGGATGAATCAAGGATGATGAAGAAATACTTCATGGGTAAAACTGGCAGGAAAGTAGCAGCTAGTAATACCAAAACAATAACAAATGCCATTATAAAGGTACGTCTAAAATGGACTTCATATTTATAAAGCAAGATTCTGTACATTTCTAACATAGCATGTTGTCGTTGGTTTTACAGGAGGGTATAGCGAAGGCCATAAACGAAGGAGGGGAGCATGAGTTGGAAGATGTTGCGAGGCTGTTGATACTGTTTTTGTGCTCCACACTATTCTACTCCGTATCTGGAGATATCCTGGGCTGGAGCACGGTTTATTACGTTGAAGACCTCAACAGAATAAACAATTATGACTGGGCTGGATCAATACTGTACAAGCTTCGACAGTCTATCAGGAGTTGCTTAGCAGTAGAAAGAGCTGATAAAGTCGTCGGCTGCATCGCCCTTGTAGTTGTAAGATTCATCTATTCAATATAAAAATTAGTTATGTACAGAGCATCTTGTTGATAAAACTTGTCCCATGCAGCCCTTCATCATGGAGCACACAACAATCGGCCATGAGATAGCAAAGCCAACATTGATACCAAGGTTTTTCAAATGGTTGGGATTAGAGTGCCAAGCATCAACCATGACATATCTTCTTCGAACACCTTTGCTGGATAATGACCAGGTATAAGCTTTTTATATGTATTGAACTGGGGGTGCAAACAGTTCGCAGCATATCATGCGTTTTTCTTAGAAAAATATATCAATCATTTCGCAGCCTGCTATGAATACTTAGTTCGCAGCATGTGCTTTACACTTAGTTCGCAGCATATGGTACACATAGTTCGCAGCATATTGTCCCATACACATTTCGCAGCTCATAATGCGAATGCTTTGCAACTCTAATATGATTAAAACCACACAGTTCGCATTATATAATGCGAACTGTTTATAAAAAACAATTTGTTTCTTTACACCCTCATACTTTCGAAACAATTAATTTACTTACATGTGCATCTGTTGGTAGGTTTTAGAAGGTCCATTACAGCTTACCGAGGCTGAAATTGAAGCTTTCGGAGAAAGAGAAGATGGTGAAGATGCAGAAGTAACGGAACCTACTTCACCGGAAGAAAGACCTAGGAAGAGGACGAAAAGCACAACATCAAAACCAAAACAAAGGAGACGAGCATCACAGAATGTAATGAATAAGGTGATGTCTCCCACACTCGAACATCCAACACCACCCGAGCCATCGATTCCACCACCAAGACTCCCCAAGAAAACGATTCCACCACAACCGAAAGGAAAATCCAGGCAAGAGCCCTCAGACACCGACACAACCAGTATGAGTGAAACAATCGGTGATTATTTATTCAAACGTAGAGAACCTAATCCCGATATTGCTGCTCAATCAAAGCGTTTGAAGACATACGCCGACAAGAACAAGTACGAGCGAAAAATAGACAAACAGGCCAGAGAAGTAAGTATGACTTGAACCTTAAATAATCACTACAATCAGCACTTAATATGTTTATAAAAAGTTTGCTATCATTTTTGCAACTGAAAGAATTGAAACGCAAGATAGTGGAACTTGAAGCACAACAACTCCACAATGCTATCTCTCTGCCAATTTGCCGTACTGAAAGCCCAGTAAAGCAGGTACCAGCAGCACTTCCAGAGGGACAAAAATCCACTGATCAGCAAGCATCCGTGTCTAATGCTGATCAGCACCATGCTGATGGAGTACTGCCGGAAGAAAGAGATGATGATGCCCACAATTCACCCATCATGGAGACACATACAGAGGAGGTAGATAATGTAAGTAGATGATATGATGTTATCAAACAAATATCAGGACTCTTGTGTAGTCCTGTCCAAACGTTTCGAGCTTGAGCTGCGAATTATGTAATAAACTGGTGGTTTGGTTATTACACAATTCGCATGCTGAGCTGCGAATTGTTAGGAATGTATAACATAGATATCAGGTTAGGATGCGAAATGTGATTACACAATGATTAACTTATGCTTAACCCTTCCACCCTTTTGTTTTTTTTTTTATTTTTGTATGAAATAGGAGACCGAAAGCCAACAACAACACCAGCAGAAACAGCAAGACCAGCAGCAACAACAACAACAACAGCAACAAGAACAACAGCAACAACAACAACAGCAACGAGAAGAAGAACACCCCCAACAACAGCAACAAGAAGAAGAACAACAACAACACACCCAGCAACAACAACAACAACAACAGGAACAACAGCAACAACAGCAACAACAACAACACGGACAGCAACAACAAGAAGAACACCCACAGCAACAACAACACGAAGAACACCACCAGCAACAACCCCAGCAGCCACAGGTTCAACACGAAGACCGGCAACAAGAACAACAACAACAAGAGCAACAAGGACAACAAGAACAACAACATCAGCAACAGATAACCTTGGCGAAGAGAGAAAGGCTAACTCAAGAGGTAGCACTTAAAGAGTCAGAACCTGTCCATCCCGGTGAGAAGACAAAACTACTCAGCCAGGAAGGACCATCCTTAGAAGACAAAACCACTTCTTCGGTGGAACCTCAAAGACCAATGGTGCTGTCAGCAACGGTCTTTGGAGAACATGTCGGAGGATGACTTTTATGATTTCTGCCGACACGATCCAGATCCTATACCGAACAAGTCAACGACAGTGGTTGTCGCTGACCGTGCGGTAAGGCCTACTTATAATGATTTCGCATCATAACATAAGATTTGTGTCTAATGCTGATTGGGGTATTACAAACGAATATCAGGGTAGGATGCGAACTGTTCAGTGGAACCTCGAACAGTTCGCACCCTACCTTGATAGATACTAATAAATTTATTTAACTGGAACCTTACATTTCGCAGCCTAAGCTGCGAACTGTTTGGACTCGTTGCACTTATAAACCACTGATGCCCTTCTACTCTTGATTTTTGTTATTTCCTAAGCTCGAGCCCAGTAAAGAGATAGAGCAGCCAAGTTTTACGCTACTGACACAAACGCAGCCTCAAGTGGCAGAGGAAGAAGAAGAGTTCGTAATTACAATGCGGGAACCGCCAGTAGTAGAACACAGCGACTGGCCAAAGACAACAAAAGTAACTGACCGTATCCATCTGGCAGAATACCACAAAATATAGTTGGTTAAAGCCTACGAGAGCGACACCCCTGATCCAGTGGTATGTCAGTTACCGGAGTCCAAGTTTACATACGGAATCAGGAAGGAAGCGAGTGATGTCATGACACTACCTTTAGAACTGGAGCTGGACGTAAAGGTATCCAATTGTCAACCAATTTTATTTTCAATGTTTCAAATATGTATTCTATATTTAACATAAATCTACAACTCTTTTGTTAGTTTATCGATGCTTGGATTCAAAAGATGCTTGAAGATGCAGACTAAAAAGTTCCATGCACTAAAGCTAAAGGAGAGGATCACGACGCCATACTGATTTCGGGCATGACTGCGGTAAGTTTAGCTCACGTAAATTGAACAAAGTTCTCAGAAATGTTCTCACTTTAATATACTCTTGCTTGGATGCAGCATCAAATGAAAGTAGGGTGGAAAGTGGAAAATTTGGTGGACATGGCTTTTAGGAAGGGGCGCAAAGCAGCCAACATCATCATGGTTCCAGTGTGCACCGAGACGAAGGACAATGTAAACCACTGGACGTTGCTCGTCATCGACGTCGAAGGAAGGACAATTTCAATATACAATTCGCTTCTGCCTAAGCTTTATGCCATAGACACCACCACAAGGACACCTGCACTACTGGTAAATATTCCAAACTATACACTTAAATCTGAACACATTTTAAGTATGCATGCTGCGAAATGAGATCTGGTATGCTGCGAATTGTGAGTAAACAAGATGTTTTTTCGCAGCCTGTTCATAACTCAATTCGCAGCCTATCCATGTTGGATACAATTCACAGCCTGTCCACAACTCAATTCGCAGCCTATCAAGGCTGTCATACAATTCGCAGCCTAAGATGCGAATTGTGTTGGATTTATTGTCATATAATTCGCAGCCTGAGGATGCGAATTGTATGTCACCAACTTTTTTTGTTTTGTGCATATTCCTAACACTAATTATTATACACAGATCAAATATTTGTTTGATAGAGAACTCCTACCCAAATCTACTACAGGGTGGAAGGTGAAAGTGGAAAGAGGCATCCCACAACAAAAGCGAGGCAGCGTGGACTGTGGTGTCTTCGTCTGCAAATATGCAAGGGATATTATTGAGCATGGATCAGTGCAGAAAAAATACGATACAGATATGGTAACTGCCTTCAGAGCAGAAATGTTCTATTACTTTTTAAATGACAAAGACACCATCACATATGGATGATTCGTGTATTGCTTGTAAATACATTTGTTGCTTGTAAATACATCTGTCTGTTGTAATTTTTAGTTTTGTTGTGCATACATAAACAAATTACATTTTCACATCTTTGAATACTCCTTATCTTATAGTTCGCATCATAACCTGATATATAATGGTTGATTATGATCCTGGTAGTTTACTCTGGTATGTATGAACAGTTCGCAGCCTAACTTATCATCAAATAGTTCACAGTCTAACCTGATAGATGGTAATCACTTCACATACAGTTCGCATCCTGGTATCCCATTTAAAAACAGTTGGCAGCCTGGTGTAGAAATAAAAAATAAAAAATACAAAGTGGAAGGATACGAACAGGCTGTGGCTTATGCCTTGGTAAACGTTTTCTACATTGAGCACACAAAAAACAATCTAATCAAGTACATAATTCATTAAATGCTGATTGGACATGGAGGCTATGTAATGATTACCTCATTTCCCTATAAAAACCTCTAGTAACCAAAGGCTAATTTTACACCAAACTCTATATTTTTTAAAAACACCTCTTCTTCTCTTCGAATTCAAACAGTCATGTCTTTTTCCACCACCACAACAAGAACCTCATACTCAAACTCTGGTTCACTCGGTTCTCTGGGTGACTCCTGGTCATCCTTAACCGTTAACTGGAGCGATGAGTTGATCATGCCAGCAGTACCACCCCCAAGCCCAGTCTCTGTCTTCGAACTAGACATGTATGATGACTACTACTCTGCTGACTCTCAACCAGTGGAAGTTGTTCCACAGGTTGCTGCTGAACCTCAACCAGAACAGGTTCCAATGCTTCCTGCTGCACTTCAGCCAGAAAAGGTGCAACCTCAAACGGCAGAGGTTCGAAACAACAAAAGGAAGAGGGAAGACGAAGCTGGTCCATCAAGGAAATTTTTTTTAAGCATGATGGACGTAGATATTGAAGCTGAAGAGAAAGTGGAAGAGAAAGAGAAAGTCGAAGACAAAGAGGAGAAAGACAAAGATGATCAGCACAAAAAGGAGAAAGAGGAAACAGTTGGTGATGAATCCTCTACCAACTGCTAGAGTTGGTTTTTGTTTTTTGTTTTTTTGAAATGCAACTAACTAGCAATAGTAGCTTGTACTGATATGTGTAAACAGTTGTTAGTTTCTGGAAATATTGTAATCCTCCTTTTTGTAATCCAACTTGTTTACAGAATTTCAATGACATAAAGGATTCACATCCAAATACATTTTGCACTTCATTCGCATGTTACCCTGCTATATTACTTATTTTCAACCTTACTGAATATCCTGGTATTTTTATAAATGACAATTGGCAGCTTATCATATGACAAATATCAGGACTTCTAATTGATCTCCATTCGCATCACAATTCTGGTCCTACTTCGCAGCCTATCATGCGAAACGTAATATATGATAAATGGTTGATATGATTTTACCAACGATTCGCATCCTGTTGAAATTTCACATAATTGCACATAATTTGCATGTAATCCTGATAGATGTTTGTAACAATACACCAACATATTGTACATGATTCGCAGCACAGGATGCGAAATGATTACAACTCCAATAGTGGCAGATACAAAAACACATGAATGTACAAATGTTTAGTTTGTTGTACATAACAATAACTATGCTACAAAAATAAATGTGATATGGCCAACCAGAATTGTCCTTAAACTGGAACATCACAAGTCCTCCGGTTATGGCCTGATTTCGAACATCGGCCACACCTTAACTTCTTGGTTGAGATTTCTCCTCTAGAAGGGATTCGCTTTTTCTTAGGCCTTCCGGAGCGTCTCTTAACGTTCGGGGGCAGAACTTCAACAAAAGAAGGATCGTTAGCGTTGGACCCTTCGCCGAAATCAGTTATAGCTGGTATGCTGAAAGAGTAACTCTCTCTGTAATTCTTAACCGTAAAGAAGGGTTCTATTACAGTCAATGGATCTTGGTCGGTGTATTGTAATACCGCTAGAGCATGAGCACATGGAAAACACTCTTGTTGCCACGATCCGCATGAACATTTGAAATCCAACAGATTAACAACAGCCACAGGATTCGAAAAGACTTCGAACATGGCGGAAGAGGACTTACGTACTACCCAACTTCGGCACATGTCAACATTCTGCTTTAGATTCTTCTCGTACTCGGGAACCAAATTAGTACTCCAGCTCAGACCTTCTTCGTATCACCGTGAAACTTGAGTCATAAGCAAGACTCTAATCCAATCAATAAACTCAACAATTGGTAAGCCGCAATATTTTTTAATCTCATTGTTAAACGATTCAGCTGCGGTAGAAGCCATAGAGCCGTAGTGCTTCCCTTTTACGTAAGCCTGCGCATACTTTTCAGGGGGTAAAATTGCAAGAAAATCACTCATTCTCTCACCACCTTCACATAGAAAACCTGTTAGTATATCTTTAAAAAGCTCTTGACTGGGAGCATAAGCAAGACGGTGGAAGAAACTCAACATCTTTTTTTTATACTCCCTGTTAGTATGTTCCAGTTTGGCTTTCAAATTCTGCATGAGATGGAAATAATAGTACGCATGATAGCAGTGTGGATACAAGACATAAACAGTATTAACAATACCAGAAAAACGGTCTGAAATAAATGTGATCTGGCGATCCAGCAAATGTGGTTTCAAACACCCCAAAAACCACATCCAATTGTCCCAATCTTCAATGCTAACTACAGCAACAGCAACAGGGAATAGTCCCGGAAAAAGGCAGATCAAATGAACACTACAACAGTATGCAAACGTTTAAAAATTGTAAACAATTCGCATGCTGTGCATGACAATTCGCAGCTTGTCATCCGAAATATGTGTGACATTTTAATTGCTCATGCAAACATTTCGCATCTTGTCATGCGAATTGTTTGTGACAACTTTAAATAATACCTAACTCAAGCTGCGTTGTAAGTACAGTTTACTCAACATAATACATAATTCACAGCTTCAAATGCGAAATGTGAGGATCACAACACTGCTTAATTCGCATCACATGCTGCGAATTGCATGAGCATTTTCACACAAAACATCGTTCATTAACTAGATAAATGTAACTAACCGTTGTTTCCGTCCTTTGCTACAGCAGTGAGTAATGTACCCTTGTACTTGCCATATAAGTGGGTTCCATCGACAAACAACATTGGACGGCATGAATGAAAACCACTAAGGGACGAACCGAATGCTACAAAACAGCGCTTCAATCGGTTTCCAGCTGACAACTCCAACTGGCAGTCTGAAGTAATATCCCGGCTCTTCAAGCGTTTGAAGTATCCGCTTAGTAAACTAAAAGAACTTGAACTATCTAAAAAAACTCCCCTCCTAGCCTTCTCTAAAGCATTCCATGACAAACGATAAGAGATGTCAAGACCGTAATCTTGTTTGACAGTCGATTGTATGGTTTTGGCTGTCAACGAATGGCAGGTCCGGAGAGAATCCTGAATTTCCTCCATTTGCACCCGCTTGTGAGCTTATTTTCACAATAAGCAGTGATCTTATTTGTTGTGTTGTGCAGGTATTTGAAAGAAAAACCATGCTCTAACGCAAAATTGCACAAGGATACCCTCAGACCGGCAGCACCTTCTTCAAAAGCTTGACCCACTCCTGTAATAGCATCAGCCCAACCAACAGTCGCAAGTTGTTTTTTTCCTCTGATCAAAATTAACTAAACCGTTACTACTCTCCCCGCTAACTAGTTGATCAAGAGATGGTTCTCCCAAAATCAAGCTACGCTCTTTACGCTTACCACCAGAATCCTTACCACCATAGCTCTTATCAAGAGAACTTTTATTACCAGAACCCTTATCAAAGACGTGTTGTTCTATAAGAAAACTAACCCGTTTTAAACGCTCCAAATCAAGATATAACACCAACCCAACAAAATCATTCTGGTTATTAAAGAAACAATTATTGTAATCCCCGCAGGAGTAAGTAATTAGGTACTCACCTGTGGCAAGCTCCTCCCATGTGTTCTCTACATAAGCTTGGATACTTTCGAAGCTTTCAAACTCCGTGAACGGGACAATTTCAGTTTGGTGACCATATTTAAAAATAAAAACTCGTGATTTAAACATCTTTTAACCTGGATAATACAAGTTATTTGTTATTAGTCACAAAAACTAGGTGCAAAATATTTACTACTGCATCAAACAATTCGCATCCTAAGGTGCGAATTGTGTATACCTACAATGATCTATTCGCATCTTGTCCTGATATTGGTAGGTAACAAAGTTCTGATATTTGTTATTAGTCACAAAAACTGTGCAGATTATTTACTGCACCATCAAACAATTAGCATCCTATCTTGCGAATTGTGTATATCTATATAGAGCTATTCGCATCCTGTCTTGATATTTCTATGTAACACCGGTCCTGATATTTGTTTCGAAATACAATACTCTAACTGACCTAAAAACTCGTAATCTACACATTCAAGACAAACCTAAAGCACTACCAAATTATATAACGAACTATATAACGAACAATATTAAGTAAACAATAACAGATCACTATAACAAAAAAAACAGAGAAAAAGCTCGAAATCAGGCAATGGCATCTAAAAACAGTAGAATAGAACCTATTCCAACAGAGAAAACGAATAAAAAACTTCGAAATCGGTAGGTAATTACCTAAAAAGCTCGCAACACGATTACTTGTAAGCTATAAGATTCCAAAAAGCGACGATCAACTCCTGTACGTATAAAACAAAGGTTAGACAGGTCTAACACAACAACTTACATAAAGAAACAAACCTTTAGCAGCTTTTGATCACCAGAAAATGTGATTTCAACCCAGCTCGTGGTGGTTGGTAGGGTTAGGTGGTTAGAGCGGCTAACAAATTCAAATCTTCAAAAAGCTAGAAAAAATAGAAAGAAAACAGAAAATAAGGTTTATATAGTGGGTTAAGGGTAGTTAGGGTATTAAAATAAAATTAGGCTGTAAGTGACAATAAGGTAGTTGAGATGGGTATTAAGTAACAATTGATCAAACCTTGGGTGGTAAGTGACAATTGAATAGTTGAGTGGGTACTTTAAGTACAATTTCCCATGTATAAATGGCCGTTATCGGATATAATTGTGGGTCAAAAGCAAAAATTTCCTCTTTTTTATGATTAATATCCAGGTGAATATTTTAAAAAATTTAACTTATTTTTAATACAAAATTATCAAATATGACAAGTGTGTAATTTTATTTTTTAATAATTTAAATTTTTTAAATGTTTAAAAAATCTGAAAATACTATCGATTTTGTTAATAAAAATAAAATAAAATTAGATGTACAAATGATATTTTTTCTAACACTAGTCTTGCATCTAGCTTATTGTAAGACCAGTCTTGCATCTAGATATCTGGCCTGCATCTATTTTTTCGATTCGACACTAATTCCATATTTAACTATAAAATTGTCTCACATCCATCACTAGTTATGTATTTATCGAAAATAATGGTTCAGTATTTAACTAAAAGGTATTTTATAATGTCTTGTATCTATCACTCTCTCATATCTATCTAAAAATATTTACAATGTCTCACACTCATGCCACATCTATCATTGGTCCCCCACCAATCGAAAAAATATTAATTTGACTTTTTATTAATTTATCTTTGAATTATTTAGATCTTCTTCTAATTTGGTCAACTATATTAATTTTTTTTTGTTTATTCGGTCTTTTATAATAATTAATTTTTTTATTAGTTTAGTCTTTTATAGTAATTGTTCTTTTTTATTAATTTAGTACATTGAATGAATTTCTTATTGATATGTTCTTCTATAATAATTTGATTTTATATTAGTTAGTATATCTCAATCATCCTATAAATAGAAAAGATATTTAGAAAAACATTTTTTGAGAGAAAAAAAATAGTTCTAAAGTTTTTTTAGAGATAAAAAAAACAGTGAAAAAAAAGGTTTTGTAAGTATTTTTTTTGAGCTTGTTTATTACTATCTTTTGAACTTGGTGTATTACTCTCTTTTTTCCTTAACATAATAAAACATAATTTAGATTTCAATAAAAAATTTAAATTATATGATTATATAAACAGCAATACAATGTATAAATGGTCGTTATCGGATATAATTATGGGTTAAAAGCAAAAATTTCCTTTTTTTATGATTAATATCCAGTTTAATATTTTAAAAAATTTAACTTATTTTTAATACAAAATTATCAAATATGACAAGCGTGTAATTTTATTTTTAATAATTTTAAATTTTAAAAATTATAAAAAATCTAAAAATACAATCGATTTTGTTAATAAAAATAAAATAAAATTAGATGTACAAATGATATTTTTTCTAGCACTAGTCTTGCATCTAACTTATTGTAAGACCAGTCTTGCATCTAGATTTTTGGTCCTGCATCTATTTTCTAAAAATTTTGATTCGACGCGGATTCCATATTTAACTATAAAATTGTCTCACATCCATCACTAGTTCCGTATTTATCTAAAATAATGGTTCCGTATTTACCTAAAAGATATTTTATAATGTCTTGTATCTATCACTCTCTCATATCTATCTAAAAATATTTACAATGTCTCACACTCATGCCACATCTATCATTGGTCCCCCACCAATCGAAAAAATATTTTACATTGTCTCGCATCAATCAATGGTCATCTAAAAAACTATTTTACACTGGTCTCACATCTAACAAAGCTAGATGATGAATGCGAGATGCTCAATGCGTTTGGTCTTGAATCTAGCGTTTCTATACGCACACGTTTGGTTTTGAATCTAGCGCTTCTAGAAGTGAAACGTGGACACGAGAGATGGGCTTACCTGAAAAACGAAAAAATACAAAAGCACAGTAAAACTTACTTGAAAACACATAACATTTTCTTTCTCCAAACAATCCTTCATCTTAAATCTAGAAACACAATCACATTCAAATATAAATAAAGAGAGAGTCTTTAGTGAAAATATTTAATTACAACCAATTACAACTTAAGAAAAATAGAGTCTTTAATGAAATTATCTAATTTAGTCAAAAAATAGTAGCCTTATATAGCCGGTACGGATAGTTAAGTATTATAAAATATAAATAAACGTATTGTATTTTTTTAAATAACATTAATTATTTAAAATTATTTAAAATTTGATATAAGTTCAAAAACGTATTTGTAATTTTTTTTATAAAATATAAAAATTCAAAACAAATTCTTAAAATAAAAAAGTATTTTATAACAACTAAAATATTATGGATGAATAAAAATATTTTTTGAAATGGAATAAAATTGTTCAACTAAAACATACAGACCAAAGTATGAAGTTTCTTTATATTGAGCTAGGTTATATATTTTTTATAGAGCCCCGTTATACGGTGCATGATTATTAAATCATGGAAAAGATTATAAATTGGATAATAAATGATTATAAAAACTTAGTTTGATCGGATCTAATTATAACAAACACTTAATGAATACTCATAAGAGCTATTTACTTAACATAACCCTTTAAAGACTATGATTCGACTAAGTTACATATTTAACACTTATTAATTATCCTTCATACGCATTATGAATAAAGTGAAAAATGAGTAAAAGACCTTGTCGAACAATCAAAAGACACCGTAAATTTTGAACTATTTACACATTGTCATTGATGACCTAAAAAGTAAGAGGTTGTGAGATCGACCAAATAGTTAGGCCTTTGAACTTTGAGTTGATAATAAAGTTAGGCTAATCCCAAGAGTTTGATGCAAAAGATAAGTAAATCTTCTAGTTGTTTGAACTAAACGACCAATCTTGAGATTTTTGTGACAAGTCCTCATTCATCCTTGGGTTTACAGATTTTGTCCCAAGCAATCGGAGCAGGTCTACCCCCCCACTAGAAGAACTTGAGGCAGAGCGAGCGGATGGTGTTAAGCACCGCCGAGTGCAAAGGAAAAGCGCGGAACCAAAAGGATTCGACCCCTTGAAGCACAGAGGTGATCCATTGAAGTTTTCCCGCGTAAGAAAGTTTCATATGTTCCCATTTTTGAATGTAACTCGAGATAGCCTCTGTCAAAGGGGAAAAATAAGTAACTGAGACGGTCATAGGAGCGAGAGGTATCCCTAAGTAACGTACAGGGTAAGTGCCAACTTCAAATCCGACTATTTCCATGATCTGATCATAAACAATCCCTTTAACCCCGGCTAGGTATATTGTGGATTTAGAAGGATTCAGTGATAGTCCCGAAACATCTTCCAAATGGCTCAAGCATTCCACAAGGATGTTAACCGATGTCTCATCTCGTTTTGAAAGTAGCATCAAATCGTCAGCAAAAGCGATGTGGGTAGTGTGAGTGCGGGCGCATTTCAAATAGAATTTAAAACTCAGTTCGCTCGATTTCTTCTTTAACAAATGAGATAGATATTCGAGGCAAATGATGAATACAGTAGGGGACATGGGATCACCTTGCCTTAAGCCCCGCTGCCCACGGAAGAAGCCATGAAGCTCGCCGTTGATGGAAACCAAGAAGGACGTTGTAGTGACACAAGAAAGAATCCAGCCCACAAACTTTGGAGGAAACCCGATACCATAGAGAATATTCTATAGGAAGTCCCATGAGACTGTGTCAAATGCTTTGCGAAGATCCACCATGAGCATACATCTCGGAGAAACTCTTGCACGGTTCAAACCTCTAACCAACTCTTGGGCAAGGAAAACATTATCAACAAGATCTCGACCACTCACAAAACACCTTGTCCTTTATCAATGAGATTCGGAAGTAAAAGGGCCATTTGGTTAGCCAAAAAGTTTGGTAATCACTTTGTAAGTAACATTTGTGAGCCCAATTGGCCTAAATTCACCCACCTTAGGATCGTTGTCTTTCATCAGAATAAGGGCAAGGATGGTGTGATTTGTTGCACGGAGGAGTCTACCAGTATCAAAGAACTCACGAACACAATCAACCAAATCTGTTCCCACAAGTTCCCAATTCTTTTTGAAGAAAGCCGAGGTGTAGCCGTCCGGTCCCGGAGCCTTGTCATTCCCGATATCAAAGAGGGCATTATGGATTTCGTCAACTTTAACAGGTTCGAGAAGCTTCTCATAATGTTGATCCCCGACGAGGGATGCATGACTCATGAGCGTCGCATCAATGGGGGAGCTTGGCCGAGATGAGCCAAAGAGGTGCGTGTAGAAATCTACAAGGAGGGAGGCAACTTCTGTAGGGGATGTGGTGCGGGTGCCATCATCTCGAATGATGTAGGAAATGTTCTTTCTTGCATTATCTCGTTTGATTAAGCTTTGAAAGTATTTCGTACCTCTGTCGCCGTCAACTAAGTGGGTGGTCCTCATACGCTGTTGAAGAAAGCTCTTTTTGCATTAAGAAGGAAATTCGCACGATCTCATAATCGGTGTACCTCTTATTTCAAAATAGCGTTATCAGGATTAGCCATGAGTGAGGAGATAGCCTCTTTAAAGGCCGAATTTGCAGTAGCTGTACGCTCTAGAATGCCACCATACTCAGCTTTATTCAAATCTTTCAATCTAGATGTTCATAAGAGGAAGCAAAATCAAGAATAATAAGAACATATTTCTCTGATGAAGAAAAATAAGACAACAATCGACCGCCGCAAATTACGAATAAGAAGATCAAGGTATGAATTGTTGTTTCACCAAATGTTTTTACTTTTCACATTTCAAATTTAATTTTCTATTGGCTTTGGATTTAACATCTGACAGACCAATTACTTACTGTTTTCATGCATTTGGGATTTTTGTTTGTTTTACATTTTGCATATCATTTACTTAGTGTTTTATATTTCTCCGTTCATTTTAGTTATGCTTGGTATTTTGCATTTGTTTTACGTCTATATGTCTTATGATGGAATAACCAAAGCTCTTAGAACTGAAAGAGATCAAAGAGTAATCTATGTGGCTACATTTCTAATTATATTAACCTTCTCAACGTTATTCTTTTCAACATCAGGTGATATATTGGTTTCGACGATGGTTTATGGGTTACGACGATGGTTTATAGGTTACGACGTTAAAAACATGGAAAAAAAATCAATAACTATGATTCTACTGAAGTAATAATGGAGAAGATTATGAATCCAATAACCACTTGTTGCAAAAGCAAACCTGAAAAAGGGTTAAGATGTGTGGCTATATGAATGGTTATTATCTTACTCTATTGGCAAATATATAATAAAAAAATCGGGATATATAAGAATTATTATACAAATTATACACAAACATTTATTAAAACACACACAAAAATTGAGGATGAAAAACCACAGAAGTGTAGATGCCAAGATGTTTGGTTTTGAAGGCTCGAAAGAAGAACACAATTTTGAGGAAGTTGGAGGATATGATGATGGAGATGATGAAGATAATCGAGCTGATTTGGAAGATGATAGAGATTATGTAATAGAAATCGAATGCAACATATCCTATACAAAAGTATGGTTCATTAGATGGAGTAGATGAACTGAATGAATCCAATTTCAGCCATGCTTTCTGCACAACAAATAAATTAGACTTCAAATGAAGTTATTTTTACTTCATAGAGAATAACTTATATTTCACAAATAATTATGCATCTAAAGAAACTAGTAGAAGAGTCCCAAAAATATATGACGATATCTTATGTGCGTAAGAATGATAGTCTATATCATTTACAAAATATGAAACAAATGTCTCCGAAGGTTACTGAAAAATGATTAGTATTGTTTCACATTTCATATTTGATATTTTATCTTGTTTTGAGGTTTGCATTTGATATTATATCTTATTTCACATTTCACATTTCATATTTTGCATTAAATATTATATTTTTATTAATCTGTAGTCGAAGAAATCTTAGAAACACTATCGCTACTGCGACTAATATGATAAATCTAGCCAATGAAGACCATACACGGTAAATATTCTTTATTAACTACTTACATATTTTACATTTGTTTCAATTGAAATATTGTATTTTGCATTTGACTTATCAAGTTTTTTACGGGCCGATTTTGTTTTAGTAACATTTCCTATCTTGCATTCAATTTATCAGGTGTTTACCATTTATAAGGTTACTGATTCTTAAATCTATTGGCTACAAAAGAAAGATGTTTTATACCTGATACCATCCATCATGAGGTGTAACAAGATTTGCTAATTCGGTAGAAATTTCTGAACATGGATGCAAAGTAGATTTAATTATTATAAAATTTATGAAATATTAAACACAAAATTGTTCTTAACAATTATCTTAATGTTAGAACTGATCTTAATTGTTCTTGACATAGTCTTTTAAGGAAAGAATAAGGAAACGATTTTTGTCATAATTTCAGTTTGCATTAAAGCACCGCCATATATAATCAACCACTAGACATTAATGATAATAGACCTTGATAATAGAACACTGATAAACTTAAACCCATTGGTGCCAAGTTCAAAATACACAACAGATAAAATAGGTTTTTTTGTAGGTTATACTTTATTTTTAATTTTGAATTTGACATAAAAGCTAGATTTATATTTTGCATTCGGTAATTATACATGTTTTGCATTTTGCATTTCAAAATTGAGTATGTTTCACATTTTGTATTTGGTAGTTAGACACGTTTTACATTTAATTCGTAAAATAATATCTTTTATACCTATTACTTACATAAATTTAAAAATTCATTACCTCGACGTTGATGAGATAAAAATATGGCAGAGGGTATTCTTGGTAGTTTTTAAAAAAATAATTAATATTTTGTAGTCGATAGTGAGATAATTGAGTAGCTTATTGATTAGTGTACTTAATTCTTTGTCTTCTCTCATTAATGAGGTCTCTAAAGGTATTTATAGTGTGTTTCTGAGGCATGTGTTGGGTCATGGCTTAAAGCCTTAAAATCTCATTAGTGCAAACACTGCTTTAGGATACATACAGCTAAGTTAAAAAGTAAAAAAATATATTCTTTATATTAGGTCTAAAATACCCTTTGAATTATCCTTACACCTTTTAAGAGTTGCTTCAAAATATATCCGAACCTATAATACATCCCTTTTAGTTCTCTCAAATATTTCTTTGGAGGACTAACAAATATTTCTTCGAACCAAATTAATCTTATAATGAATCGTTATTCTCACCTTTTTTCTCTTAAGTAACAAACAAATTCGAACCTGTTTCGAAGTCGGAAAATTTATCGGTTTTATCAGCTACATTTCATGACACGTGTCAATTCCATTAAACCTTAGATTTGTTATGCTCTAGGTAAATTAAGCCAATAAATGATCGACTTTTCCACTTTCCTAAAGTTGTTTCCACTTCCATAGAATTTTTCTTAGTGGGCGTGCCTTCACCTAGTTTTTAGGGTATTCAAGAATCTAAAACCTCATTAGTAAGGCTCTCAATTACCTTTTTGATATCTATATATAAACTAACTTCTCATTTTTCTTGTTTTACATATCTTTATAAAGAGAAAATTCATTATATAAGAAATAAAAAAATCAAAAACTTTCGTGTTTGTATGTTTACTGCTAGAACCGCTCTAATCAAAGGCGGTTGGTTGAACTTATTAAAGTTAGTGGAAGAGAAAAGAAAGCTATAATCGTTAATGGACTTCCTGTATCTTCACCTCCAGTTTTCACTACTCAAGTTATCGATTACGATTGTGTTTTTATCCTTATAGTCTCCTTCTACAACTGCTCAATCGTTTACTTCACACAATTTCTCCTCAAGGCCACCACAATCTCAAAGGGCCACAAGTCACCGAACTCCTTCAACATTTAAATCTATGGGATCAGATTCAGAGAATGTCACCCACTCAAAGTGATTAGACAGTGAAAAGGTAAAGCTAAAGCTGTTACAAAACCATTAATATTGATTGATATTCCCTCTCCACTAAACCTGAATAAACAACAATCTGTTATAGAAGATGATGTTAGCACCCAACCTATCAGACCATTAGAATCGAAACCGAAAGTAATGGAAGAAGTTACGGAAGATCTTAATAAAGATTCTCCCCTTGAGACATCTGGTAAAAAATGGGAAAATTCAAAGCCCTTCATCAACAAGGTTTTGACAGGGAAGAAAATTCATGGTAAATGCAAAGTTATAGAAGAATAATCCAAAGAGCTCCCGATCTCGCTGACTGGACGTGTCAGTCCAAACTTTAAGAAAGTAAGTGTAAAATATATTTTAACAATCAATCATATATCTTATGTTTATTTTCATGCTAAAGAATTGGATGTTGTTCGTACTAAGTGAGGATTCCCAAATATGATTAAAGTTAGACTGCCTAAGCCTGGGGAAACTCACATGAGTTGTTGTTCTAATGAACTTATAGTTTACACCGTTGTGCTAAACTGGGGCATTCGGTTTCCTTTGTATCCTGAAATCGTTAGGTGTTTTCATGTAGTTTGGTTGTTCCCGAGCTAGGCCAGTCCGAATGCCGGATTGTGCTGTAATTCTAAGATTCTTTTCTACTAGTTTAACGTGGGCAATGATTACAAAGTAGTAGACAATCTGTTAGAAGCGGACATGATATGAAAGACTCAGTTTCTTTTATCTCTTGCCATTTTGACTTCATAAAGAATAACTTATATTTCACCACTCCTCCTTTATCTACTGCCATTTTATTGAGAGTCGAATAGACCGATGGGACGCTTTACCTTCCGACCAGGAAGATAGCCCCCAGTCGTTGGCCAAAAATATATAAGAAGAAGAAAAAATAAACTGTGCAAGGTGTCGTCAAAATGGAAACTGAAGAACAATCCATTGAGATCGATGCATCATGGTTAGATGCAGTTTCTGCCACTATGGATGGAGGTGATGTACCCACATATATTCTCGAGTTTACGAAAAATAAGGCCAAAAAAATAAACAAGCAAGGAAATGACAATAAAATAAAAATAATAAAACTTTAACTAGTTCGGGGTTAGTATTACGTCAGATTGCTAGTTTTTTCACCGTAACTACACCTGATCCTACCTTTCTATTTCCAAAATTCAAGGGAGAAACTACTACTGAAGTCAATAATCTGAGGGATGAGTTGACAGGGTTCGACTATGAAGCATTTGACAAGGCCTTCCCAAGTGTTGCACCCAACATGATGTATACCCTTTGGAGTTTTAAAGAAAAATGATACAGTGGGGTAATCAATAATGGGTTACGTGAGACATGTTGTTGAACTAAAAAAAAAATTCAAATCCCAAAGAGAAACCATATCTGCTCTTCAAGAGGAAAACAAAAAATTGCAAAGTTCCCTCGAAGAGGAAAAAACTAAGGCTAGCAAGGCATCCAGAGAAGCTGACACACTAAAAAAGAAGTGGATACGGAAAAAAACCAAGGTGGTCAATGTACAAGAAGAACTTGATAGACTGCGGCCATCCAGTTCCACCGTGATTACTTTATTGAAATCCCAGCAGAAGACTGACAAAGAAGTTATGGAGCATATCTTGGCAAAAAAGCATATTGTAGAAAATTTGAAGAAAGAATTAGAAGACAAAATCGAGTCTTTAAAAGACAAGTCTACACAAGAAGTAAACGATACTATTGAAGCATACGCCGATGCCACTATAGATAAAATAAATGAACGGGATGCCTCGATCAAGTCGGACATGGTCTTCGCATTTCACAAAAAGTTTCCAAAACTAACCTTTGGATCTTTACGGGGGTGGGTTCATTAAAAGGCATACAAAATTATTGAATATACTTATAAATAAGAGGTTTTGAAAGGCAAAAAGTGGTTGATTGATAATACGGACACCTTATTAAAATCTCCCTGAGCCACCAAGGTAGGAAATAATATGCCTCTTAAATATTTACATTAAATAAAGGTAAAGTAAATATTTACAAATCCTTAATCAAGGAATAATCTTAGATGCTCAACATTCCATGGATATATTAATGTAATACCTTCTTGTTCAACCAACCGACACGTTCCACTCTTGATTCGTTTCACAATAGTATATGGGTCTTTCTAATTTGGAGCCAATTTCCAAATTTCTTGTCTTTAGTGTGTAAAAACATTTTCTTTAGAACTTTATCTCTAAAATCAAACTCTTTTTTTTTGTATTTCTGATGCATATCGGCTCCTCCTTAAGCTTTGATAGTGAATAGTTCTTAAATGAGGTTTGAGTCTTTTTTCTTCAATCAAATATAGCTGAGACCTTACTCCAATCTCGTCATATTCTTTAAAATAATTTTGGACTATGAATGGGGGAAGAGTAGACTCTATTGAAGATACTACATCCATCTCGTAAACCAAGGTAAAAGAGACTCTTATGTAGCAACATGTGGAGTAGTTCTATAATCCATAACACTTCTTGCAAATAGTTTGGCTATTTAACTTCCGCCCACTTTAAATTCTTTTGGAGATCCTTTGAAATGGTTCATTTAACCAATTCTACTTGACCGTTGGCCTGGGGATGGAAAGGTGAAGAGAAATAATGTCGGATTCCTCTTGATGCACATAATAATTCTATATATTTATTATCAAATTGATGGCCATTGTTTGTTGTAATACTCCTAGGTGTTCCGAATATGCAACATATATTAGATATAATAAACTTTATTACTTCTAAAGAAGTAGTTCCAAGGAGAGGTGCAACTTCTTCCCATTTCGAAAAATAATTAACTGCCAAAATAATAGTTCGATATCCTCCAGAATCCATTGGTAGTGGACCAAGTAAATCAAGCCCCCATCTATCGAATGGTACTGCTTGAGATATAGTCTCCATGGGAACTGCTGGAACATGAACTGCATTTTTAAACCTTTGGCATGAATCACATCATTTAACCAACTCCTTAACATCTGTTATAATAGAAGGCCAATAATATTTTGCCAACAATACCCTTCTAGTTAAAGCTTTATAACCAAAATGGGAAGAGCCTTCCCCATCATGGAATTTAGACATAATCACTTGAGACTCATCTGACCCAAGACAACGTAATAAAGGTTGGATACAAGATTTCTTGTAAATAATTTCCATCAAAACCAAAAACTTATGAGCTTTAAACTTTGATTTCTTTTCTAAGATTTTATTTTGAGGAAGAATACCCTTAGTAATGAACATCTGGATTTTATACCTCCAATCCTGGCTTACTATGGTAGCTAGCTGGCAACTTTCTTCAGCTCTAACTTTCATTTGATAAAAAAATTTGTTATCGAAGGACATTCCTGTATAAAATCCATGGGTAGGCATCAGCATATGCGATAGTAGCCAATAAATCAACCATCAAATTTTCATCCCTAGGTACATGCTCATATTTTACATTTTTAAAGTAGACAAACATTTCCTTTAAAAATTGTACATATCTTACTAAAGGTTCCTTTATTGTTTCAGATAATCTTTGAACCTAATGTATCAACAGTTGTTAATCACTTACCAATCAAATTATTTTTGCTCCACATATCTGAGCAAGCCTTATGCCAGCAAATGATGCTTCATATTCAGCTTCGCTATAAAAGGCTCTAAAACCAAAGCGGATGGATTGGTACATTGAATCCCCAAAATGGTAAATTAAACAAATTTCTGCCCCACATCCCAATATGTTGGATCCGCCATCTATCTGAACCACCCATTTTTCATGGTTTAATGGTAGGAGTTTCCACATAAGGACGATCTGAATGGAATTCAACCAAGAAGTCTACTAATGTATTACACCGGACGAGGATAACTATCAACCTCTCGAACTAATACTACACTTACAAATGCTCTGTCAAAGTTCAGAGACTGGTTAAATGTGCATAATTCCTTTTGCGTTTATCCGATACTTGACCCAAATTGATACAAGACTGTTAATCCTCCAATTAACACTTCGATTCTTTTTATAGATCTGGGGGGGGGTCATGGTTAATAACGCATCTAATTGTGTTGGATATACTTGAATCCCTTTTTTTTATTGATGATATAACGTAAAACGTTTCTGGATTGTACACCAAAAGTACACTTCTCCGGGTTCATCTTTAAATTAATGAATTCTAAGTTGGAAATGTTTTCTTTGAGATCAGATAAATTGTTTTTCTCGTTTGTTATTTTCACCATCATTCATCAATATATACCTTGTTTTCTAAATTCCGATAAGTGGCCCCAACATTCTTTAAACCAAAAGGCATCACCTTGTAGCAATGTAGCCCTAGGCCACTGATAAATGTAGTATGATCTTTGATCCTTCAGATCCATTTGGATCTGATTGTATCCAACAAAAAAAATACATAAAATATAATAATTTGTTTCCAGAGGTGGAGTCTACTAACTGGTCTATCCAAGGCACCAGAAATGGATATATTGGAAAGGCCATATTAAGATGGGTAAAATCAATACACATTCGCTATTAGCCGTATTTATTTTTTACCATCACCGGGTTTGCTGTCCATAATGGGTATTGAGATTCCTTAATATGGCCTACTTTTATTAGTTGATCTACTTCTTTGAATCACAAGACCTACATCTGATCGTACTGATAACTTGTGACACATAGCACTAGCTGGCACACCTATTACATCTTCGTTGCACCATACAAACACATGTAAATACTTGGAAAAAATATTAGTAACTCTTTTTTTATCATACTGGTAACTTTAACCCGACTCTAACATTTTTCCCATCAACCAAGTTATAAATTTCCACTTATTCGATGATAATAATTTCACAATGAGTCTCTCTTATAATCTGAAGATGACTCTAATAATTGATATTCTTGTTCTTTAGATACAGGGTTAAGAGATTTTGGAGCAAATGCAGTAACGTAGCATTCTCTAGCTACCTTATGACTACTTTGAACCACTCTGACTTAGCCACCAAAAGCATATTTTAAGCATTGATGAACGTTTGATGTAATAACATACATCCTTGAGAGCCAAAACCTGTCAAAAATAACATTATGATGAGTCATAAAATTTACCACCACAAACAATACTCTGATAGTTTTCTTGAAGGGTCTTTTTCTCTAAATTGTCTCCCTTCAAATTCGCAAATCACATCCGCAGAGTTTCCCGTTAGTCCCACTATGGTTCGACTCAAATGTTGAATAACAACTGGGTTTTTTATTTTCTTATAAGCAGATAAAAATAGTATGTTAGCTAAGCTTCATGTATCGATTAGAATCCTTCAGATTTATGTTCTTTCAATAGACGCCCCAACTACTACAACATCTTCATGCGGACCATCAACATCTTTTAAATCATCTCCATCAAAGATTATAGACGGTGCAGGGTCTTGATACAAATGAGTTTGACATTTTTCCTTCAATTGATCATTTAATCTATTCATATGCCTCTTTCTGGAACAACTCAGAAGCGATGTCATCGTATCTTCTCTGAATATTGTTAATGATTCAAAGTATTGAAATAATTTAGAAACCCTTCCACTACCTTCCCTTATCACATTCACATGACATTGGTCCGGATCTGGATCTAAATATTTTAAATCCACATCAGACTGTTCCATAATTACCATAACGTGCTCAACTTTAGGAGCTTGTATAGTTGGCCTTCGAACAGTGGGCAAAGTTGTTTGCTCTCTGCCAGTGTTAGACCTAGGAATATTCGCCCCTTGTGCTTTGGAAAAAGTTTTCAATTTCTCATTCTCAATCAACATTTGAATTTTTTGTTTCAAAACTATTCAATCTTTTGTATCATGCGTTGTATCCTCATTATATCTGCAAAAATGAGTATTTCGGTTTTTTTTTTTGGGTTTGGATAGACAACGGCCTTCATAATTTTACATGACCTTTGGCCTTATCGTAAATTATTGCCACATTTTCAATCAGCTTGGTAAAATAGCTAGGTTGGACCCATTGATTTCCCCTTGGTCTGAATTGTTGAGATTGATTCGACATGGGATGGATAGAACCTTGAACAGACTCTCCCAGACCACTATTGGAAGAAACTTGGGACTGACCACTAATATGTGGTTATGATGTGATTACGAGAGGTTTATTCTGTTGAAGTTTCCTTAATAGTTTATTTTCTTCTACAATAATTCATTTTCCAACTTTTTTAAACAAACCACCCCAAGTCTCTGCTTTTAATCTAGTAAACGTATCCGTTAAGTCTCCAGATAATAACATTTTCCTGAGAAAAGCTATGGCTACCCGTTCGTAACAATCAGCCAAACCACTTTTGGTATTCACAAATCTGCTAACGTATTCCTTTAAAATTGAAGTACCAAGGTGATGACAATAAATTATTGTGTCACAATTTTCTCTGAGCTCCTTGCTTCCCAAAAATTTCTTCAGGAAGGTCATCCAGAATATATTAAAAATTTAATTGACCCCTCTGGAAGCCTATTGTACCATTTCAGCGCACTATCTTTAAAAGTTTGGAAAAAAGCTTGGCACAACGACTTAGTATCATCATGGAAACTCATTATAATTTTTTTAATATATTGTCCACGTATATCATTTTTTAAATATACAACTATGCTAGAGAATATAAATTTTCTCGTGAAAACTTGTACATATATCTATTTAGGGCTTTCATCTGGTTGTGATTCAGGAACATTAAATATATATGCACTAGATGATTACATGATGTATGTAAGACCTAAAATATTTATCTAAATAAAATATACTACCATGATCTTGCATTTTAATACGGAATAAATAAATTGATATGGTGTAAAAATAATATATACATACATATATTTATTATTCTTGACTGAATAACCAAACAATAACGGAAAAAAGCCGCGACAAAAATGTATGATCGAAAATAAAAGAATAAACGCTGAATTTTACAAAATGGAATCTGAGGGTTTTAGTTTTCATTCTTATGGGCTAGCACCCATGAATACATTCTTAAATGATAAAAATTGATGGCTTCGTATGAGAAACAAGGATTTGTGATTAGAAAAGAGAGAAAAAATATGTTATGAATAACGATATGTGTAATTATAAATAATATAATTAAATTAATTCATTACTATCCTTATAGTCTGGTACTCGTGAATGTATTTGCGCTTAATAGTGGATAAATTTGTACTTAAGTTTATTGATACTCTTTATAGTAGTTATAGTTACTCACAAGGTCCAATAATATTTTAATCTTATATCTCGTGTCATCTAGACACCATAAACATATTAGACTACTGAGGCCCTATATCTATAGTGTTAGATTGATGGACCCTCCATCAAACTCCTACATCAATCCAATGAGTATCAACACCATGTATTCTGCAATCCTCATTCAATTATCCATTAGTCAAATACATTTATAGTTGATGAAATTTAATTAATTAGAATTATAATTACAATAATTATGATACTCTGAATCGCAATAGATGAAACAATATACTTCAAGATATCCTTACAATCTCCCCTTTGATCATCACGTGAAATGAAATGTTTATACAAATTTTCGTATTATAATATTGTTATCTTACATATTACACAACATTCCTTATCACTTTAGATGTTTACCAAAAAATAACCAAAGAGGTATGACCACAACTTATCGATGCACAATCAGTCATTTACTAATCATATTATCAACTATTACCTAAATAAAATAGAGTTTTCATGGCATGCTTCATGGAAATAACATGAATTCATAATCAATAAAGATAACTTTCCAAGTGATCCTAATGTACTGAATTGAGATTATTACATTTTACATAAATTACAAGAGATATAAGAGAAAATTAGAAATATTATATTTTTTTACTTAATCATATAGGAACATAAGTTAAACACAATATAAACTCAACCTAAACTAATTATTAAATTACAAACGAACTTCCAATAAATCTGCATATTGTTTACACTAAGAACACTCATATGAATTTTATTTTCATGATAGACTATGGGCACTGTAAAGGGAAAAATTAATATTTTTATTTTATTTAATCTTTCCTCATTTCCTTGTCTATAAGGAATTAAATATCTTTTGTTTATTAGATTTTATTAACCATGTTATATATTCTATTACTATAAATTATGCAGGTTTAAATTAAATGATTTGATATATCATCCGTTTAAGCCATATATTAATAACACTTAAATCACCTGTTTAATTATCTAATTTTTTTATGTTAATATGTGATGTTTCTTACTGAATACTGGATGATATTGTTCCTACTACTTCATGCCACACCATACATTGGACGCATACTAAAAAATCGCACGTTGATATAAACATCGCATCTTACTGAATACACCATCTTGAACTATCATGAGCATACATTAATATTTCCGTTGTAAAAACATATAAGATATTTTGTATCTAATTAATTTACAAATTAGTCTTGAAATGTTTGCTGAAAAAACTAATCTCAATTCATTTAAGAAATTAAAGGCTTGTCATTTTCATACCATAATATTTTAGTATGTTGTTAATTTATGTATTTTATGGTAACCCACATAATCATCCAGATTGATCCTGGTAAATCTTAGGCCCTAACACATAAGACGTCACATTTAAAAATTTCAAACTTAATTTCTTCATTAAAAATTTCTTAATGATATGCAACATGTCATTATAATTGATGGTACGGAATATGTGACTTCAAGTAACTCTAAATTTGAATTTACTCTCACTAAATTTGTGAAGCTCATAATATTTTACTAAGTTAATCTAAAGAAAATAGATTACAACTTAGATAGGCTATGATATTATTAATGAAAAAAGTTAAACTAAAACATCATAAATAAATTTCTAATTACTATATTGTTACAAACCTATTAATTTTACTATGACTTGATTAACTTTTGAAAACTATTAGAACTAATTAATATAGTGATGAGTTGTAACATATATATATATATATATATATATATATATATATATATATATATATATATCAAGTTATCTTAATTTCACCTTTCATATAATGAAACTTGATGATAAAATGTGCAAGTTGTATTATGATTGTCTTGAAAATTTCATTTGCTTGACTAGAGTAAAAATTCTCCTAAAATGTAAATCTTTTCATATTAAATGAAATCTATTTAGTATAAGACATTATATATATCTTCTAAATATTAAATTTGAGTTAAGCATGATTCACATATAATACAATTAACTAGTATTTTTACTAGATAACTAGATAAGAAAGTAAACTTAATTATATCACATCAATTTTTTATTCTAGTTACAATAATCCACATTTGGAAATTTTAATTCTTTGCTATGTCGTGTGATTTTGTAGGAATCGGATAAAACAAAATATGGTGAAGATGGACATGTTGATATACATATAAATTTTGATTTTTGCGATCAAAATAACGGTATCCTTTCTGTAAATTATCATAACCCATAAAACACACATACATGTTTTAGGTGATAGGTTTTTTTCTTTCGACATAAGAAAAGAGAAAAAACACGTATAATCAAACTCTCATAAAGAGGAACAATCTGAAAGATATCCATATAACTTCTGAAGTAGAGACATCTTGAATTATGTGCGGTAAGAGTTTGATTAATCATATAAAACAAACAGAAGTGTTGTTCCTTAAAAAAATATGAACTTCAATTGGATAAAGGCAAAAAACGAGTAGTTTCAACAAGGTGACGATGTTTCCTTCTGCAACCACATTATGTTGAGGGATTTCAGTACAAGATGACTGTTGTATGATACCATCGGATTCAAGCAACTGAGTGAAAAGTTTAGAGGTATACTCACCTTATTAAGTCAAACTTGAAACATTTTATCATAACAAATATTAAGCCTTAAAAAATGCTTTAATGTTTTCTGTAAATTTTAAGAAAATCAAGCATTCTTTTCATAAGATAAACCCAAGTATAGTCATCAATACATGCAAACAAAAGATGGATCCCAAACATCAGAATGGATAATATCAAAAGGAGAAATAAAAGAAGAGAGATTCGTATTACACGGTAATGCATAAAAGTTTACCAAGTTTACAACCATTGTGATCCGAGATACTAAAAATATTCAAATGACCCATAACACTTGAAAATACTAAACAATTTAAATATGACGCAAATACATGTCCCTGATGAGAATTCTAAATATAAAATTTAGACGACAAATGACTTAGAAAAATAAAGATTAATCAACATCATAAACAACAATACTAGTAATGTATGTTATTTCATTGTCAACACCATAGACTTCGAGTTTTTTCAAAACATCACAGTTTAAGTATGTTGATCTTTTATAACACAAACATAATCGAAAAACAAGATCCAATAACCACAATAATACAATTTTCTAACCAAAATAAGATTCAGAATAAAGTTGGGAATATAGTAAACTTCAAACAATGATATATGAAGGGTAGCAAACCTCTACCGATATTATTATAGAACTAGCAGAAAAAATATGGGTCAACTAGGAGATAACAAAACAAATTTCAACATATGAGGTAACATATGATGAGATGCACCATAATCCAAAATCCATATTGATGAATCGATACCCAAAGTGAAAGACGATCCATACCTGAGTGATATGCGAATATAGACATGAAAAAGTTATTCTTATTCAGTTTGGTACTAATATATTGTAAAGAGTCTTATCAAACAATATCAAACAATCTTAAGGAACCAAATCTAAATCAAAATAAAATCCAAACTCAAATAGAAATCAAATCTAAATAAAAAACCAAAATCAAATTAAAATCCTAATCAAACACCAAATCAACAATCAAATCAAGTATATATTCAAAATCTCAGTCAACGTCATGTTAAAAAAGATAACAAATTGAAAAATACGGAATACCTTATTTTCCAAAACTTTTAAGGCATTGATATATTTTATTTTCCATTTTTACAATTTAAAATAACATATATAATATATATCATATTCACCTAATATATCAAGTGTCTTTATCGTGTCTTGTGTCGATCATATATATTTTTAGTTTTAATGATTAAGTTCCAACAATTTAAAACAATTTTTTGTTATCTTGATTAAAACCTCTGAATTTCAACTCAAAAACCATTGTATTGATCAATTCCATTATTAAAGTAATTGTTTCCATTAAAATACGGTATATTTAAACTCGAAACTTGCACCCCAAATTCTCAATTCTTGCAGCCCCAAATTCATAAAGTCAAATCAATCAAGGGTCGAACAACGCTCACTCAGATACCCTGTAAAATATAGAGAAACAAAAGGATGTTAGGGTTGTATTAATTGTAATGATGTGTTTACAAAATTCTTAAGAAATTATTTATAAAGTAATAATCTAGTGGATTCATGGGCATAATATTTTTAACAAAATATGGTAACTATTTATTCATATGTGTGTATTTAAATATCTTTTTTTTATAGAATTGGTCATTCTCATGATAAAAATATGATTGATCATGAAGTTTCAAATTTTTTATTGGTTGAATCTGAATGAATTATTTATGATTCTTTCCCATAATCAAAGTTGCTCACAAATTACTTATGTTAAAGCTAAATATTCTTAAAATTATTATATGGTCTCAAGGAAATTCATGACCTTGCATATGAATTAAAAATAAATAAATCAATATATTGTAAGATTGATAGTTACATATATTTACTCACTTTTTTTACAACGAATAACGAGAATACATCGGGGAAAAAATAAGACAACAAAAAGGACTGACCGACAATAGGAGAATATACTCTGGATTTTATAAAGTGGATTTTGTTGGTTCTAGTCTTACTTCTGATGCACGATCAACCTTTAGTATAGTTCTTAAATGATAAAAAACCGATGGACCTGTATGCATGAAGGCGATTTGAATTAAGGTTTTTGGTGAGGGAGAGGGAGAGGGAGATGTAGAGATTTTTAATGATAATACGCATAATTGTAACGAATAAAATAAAATATATTCTTTATTATCCATATTTATAATCCAATACTTGTGAATGTACTTGGCTTTAATATTGGAAATATATTAACTTAAGTTTATTGATACTCTCTATATTATTTATAATAACCACAAGGTCCAATACCATTTTAATCATATATCTCGTATCGGCTAAAGGCCATAAATATAATGAACTTATAAGATCCAATATCTATAGTGTCATGACGATGATCCTTTCTTCGAACTTCTAAATCTATCCGACTAATATCTAGTTCTATGAGGTTCCCTTTATACTTGTTGGTCAAATACACTTATAAATGACTATATTTAATTAATAGGTTTTCTAATTTCTATAAATTTGGATATTGTAAATGTTTATAAATAAAACATTCTAATTAAAAATAGGGTAGCTTCTTTAAATGGTACACTAATTTTTTTTTAAATTTGCTAAAAGACACACAACACTTTCAAATTTTGTAGGGGTGGATATGATTTCCGCAATTACAAAATAATCCTCTAAGACTATGTGCAGCAGTGGTTTTTTTATCAAAAAATGCGCATTTCAACATGCAACAGTGCATTTTGTAGCATATGCGGCTTTAAAAGATGCAACGTGATTCAAAAGATTAACCTCATTGCATCTAAGCATTTTCCAACTGCAACGTGCGATATGGCACACTGAATGCTTAGCTTTTTGTAAAAAAAAATTTAGGTAAAAAAAGTAGAAAATTTATAACACTATTTTTTTATTTTTTGAGATGTACAAGTATAGATTTTTTTTGAGTTTTTTATTTATTTAGTATTTTCAAAATGATTTTCGGAATGTTTTACCAAGTTAAAACAATTATACCTTGATTTATAATTTTTTGAGAACTATAAATAGAGACTTGGGTTGTTTGATTCAGACAACGAAATATTTTGAGTTTTTTTTATTAAGTTTTTTCGAAACAATTTTTGGAAAATTTTAGTAAGTAAAAAAACTATACCATGATTTATAATTTTTTGAGATCTATAAATAGAGACTTAGTTTGTTTGATTCAGACACTAAAATGTTTTGAGTTTTTTTATTAATTTTTTCCGATTTGTTTTGTTAATTTTAGTAAATAACAAAAATAAATAAATTATATCATGATTTATAATTTTTTGAGATCTATAAGTAGAGAGTTGGTTTGTTTGATTCAGACACCAAAATTTATTGAGTTTTATTTTATTAAGTTTTTTGGAACCAATATTTGGACCATTTTAGCATGTAAAAAACATAAATTATACCATTTTCATTCAACAGAAATAAGTGAAAACAACAAGCAGAATAATTGAAATGAGCACACACAACAACAATTGAAAACATCACACACAACAACAATTGAAAACATCACACATTACTAACATGTTACTCTGAATTTAGAATTCTCGTCAACTTCTGAAACATCTTCTCTTAAGTAGGATCACAAAGTTTATTCTGCAACTCCATATACAACCTCATTCTTTCCACTTTATTTTGTTGTCAAAATTCTTGTTTGTATCCATTAATACTATCATATTGATATCACATTGCTATAATATTCTCTTTTTGTAAAGTCAATGTTGCTTCATGAGTAGCTTTCAATATGTATAATCGGTCTGCAGCTACAAACTTTTTACCTTTTTTCTTTTTTATCCCTACCTTTGGGACGTACATATGAGGAATCAACCGAGTCACCATCACTTTTTCTCTTTGATCCACTATTCAGGGGCCACTGTTATATATTACGGTTGGTCGTGACTAAGTTCCACTCTTTAAGTAGCTGAACTTCTTACCATTCGACTATTGGTATATATTTATAGCCTCGGTAATGTAGTCATCCTCAGACCAAAAGTTACGTCTATTTTTGCATGTAACATCGTAAAGACCAACAAAACTACTTATATGTTTATTGATCACTTGATAATGAATTTTGGCTTATCCTTGGGTTCTTGGAATTTCGGTCTCCTCAGATACAAAGTCTGCAAAAAATTTCCAGAATGTTCCACCCGATTGGTTTGTCCCAATTTCAATATCATTACTATGGTGAAAAAAATTATATAGTAAATATTTATTATTCGTTGTACTCCACATCACGTAGTATTTTTTAGTAGGAGGTACAAACCTAGTAGGGGTATCCCATTCACTTCATCTAAGAGATATCTGAGTGGAAAATTCAGGCATTTCTGGGATATAAGTGTTTGGGTAGTTCATATGACCGGGAACATAACTACTTCCGGCCATATGTTGGTATCCAAATGACATGTAAGGTTGGTTGTAGGGATTTTGAATAGAGAAATTAGGAGGCATGCCATATTGAGAGCCAACATAAGGATTTCACTCATTAGGTTGAAGATTTTTAGGACATTAAGGTATTGGGTAAGGTGGTCGACTATTTGAATTCTAGGATTGGTTACTTAAACCATATTGTGATGGACAGAAATTGTAGTTTCTTGAAGGATCCATGAATATAACAAGAAAAAAAATTAAGAAGTAGTGAAACAAGACAGAAATAAGCTCAAAATATTGTGGTGTCCAAATACAATAATATTGCCTCTATTTATAGATCTCAAAATATTATGGTCTCTAAATACAGCAAACCAAATTCAAAATCAAATTCAAATGTAACTCGCCCATTTATTAAATTATGAAATGACAAGACAATTCCTTGGTCACTAGATATAGTTTGAATTATTTATACTTTCATCATCCAATAGCTATAACTCAAGTAATATTTAATCATTATCCTTGGAATTCAGTTATAAACAAAAGATGACCAAATTCAAATTCAAATGCAAATGCAACTCACCCACTTATTAAATTCTGACATGACAAGACAATGCATTGGTCACTTGAGAACTATATGATTCATCATCGATAATACAACATTAAACATGAACATAAAACAAATACAGTAAATAAAACGACTTAATGGAACATAAACTAACAAACTAACGCTTAGGAACTCAAAAGAACATAAACAAATATATCTCCAACATTACTCAAAGGAACATAAAACAACGGATAACACATAAAGTAAACTCCTTACAAATTAAATTCAAGGAAATGTGGATGCTCCACCTTACTGTTAGCGAGGTCCAACTTAATATCACAAAGTACATGTTCTTTAATTGAATCAATAATCCCCATAACGAGCATATTATGCACACATTGCCTCACATCATGCGGGAGGTCACGAACCCAAATATTCGGAATAAAAAAACGATGTTATAACCTAATAGATATATAAGTAAACATTTAAACACAAACTAAAGAACACCAAACAAATATATAACAACATTAAACGTGAACATGAAACAACATAAATAACTTAAAGAACTAAAAGTGACATAAAACAGATACAATAATGTAAAATTATCAAATGAATACAAAAAACATTAAATATGAACATAAAATAACATAAAGTTTAGTCAAATTCATATCATTCGTCAAAAGTGCAACTCTGAGATGCTTCATCTTTTTCAATGATCTCTTCCTCTACGTAATGTAGCATATCTTTTGTCGAAAAATCATTTATATCCAAATGGAACGAGTTATACGTCTCGGTTTGGATTTCCCATGGGAAGTCCAACACACAATACATTGATTCACTTTAAAGATAAGTGTACCTTATAGATACTTCTTCACGACTGCGTGGAGACGAAATGGGTTTTTGTCCTAAATTCCCGTACATGTAGTACATTGTGCATAACACTTCATTGATAAACCCATCAGTAGTATAATAGTCTCATCTGACTTCGTCATCTTAACATGTTTGACGACTTGGAGGAGATGAGAGCCTTTTATAGTAGACCATTCCATATCGAACAAAATTATGAGTTTTTGATAGACTATATTTAAGTAAATTCAAGGTGTGTTGAGAGTTATATGGTTAGGGACTTCATATATAGGAAGAGAATGGACGGTTTACATTTTGGCAAGACTTATTATTGGCTAGTCACATTATGGCGGGACGCATTATTGGCGGGGAATATGTGGCCTTTGACTTAATATTGGCGATAACATTTAGGCGGGAGTTATAAAGTTTCCATTGCATTAATAGTTTGATCGTAGAATACAAGTTTATCAATCTATAATTGCGTTAAACCAATAGTTAATCGTTACAATTGCATGTCGATTTTTTACCTCCAATATACCTTCTCTGTCTGTTCAGGACAATTATCGTATATCGTTAAAACGGCCGGTGATGCGTAACCCCGTTGTAATTTGAAAAGTTTAAAATTAGATAATTACAAAATAACCTATAAAATTGGATTTAAAAGTTATACATTCATTACGAAACTTTAAAAAAATAATGTTATTGATATACTTACATTTAAGAAATTTTAATATATATATCTCTATAATATAAATATAAATTTATCTTAAATAAAAATTAAACAAATAAATTTATTTGATCAATAATGTCATGTGTTATTTTAGTAAAACGTAAATTATTTATTATATTAAAAATTTAAGTTTTTCGGAAATCAGCCAATTTTATTTTTATATTTTATATTTTAAATTTAAATATATAATATATTATGTATTATTTTATTAATTATTTTAATTTTATAATTTATATTTATAAACAAAATATATTATGCTAATTTATGAAAATTATTTATTTTAATATATATAACTTTAATGTAAATATATATTAAATAATAAGGAAGAGAAATAAAAATACATGGTATGATATTATATGATAAAATTATGTGGAAGAGAGAGAAAATATGGTGAGGTACACTGAGAGATGAAATGTGCTATGATGTGTGGAGTGAGAATTTTTGCAAAATAATTTTGGGATTATGCTGATGTGACGCTAATGTGGCACACTTTAGAGAGATGAAATATACCCACTGATGTGGATAGTCTAACTTTAAACTAACCGTGTAACTTATCATTTAAACACTCCAAATAGGCAATAACCAATATGTTCAGCATTCTCATAACATTTTCCACATAACCCATTTCTTCATCTTTTTCACAAATTCTACCAAAACATCATCTCTTCTGACTCTTCCTTATATTTTACATTCTACTAAAACACTATCTATTTACCATCATCACCACATCTTCGGCCACCATCACATTTCCCCTAAAAATTAGGGGTTCAGTATTGAGGAGGTATAATGAAAAAACATGTGGTTTGAAAATATGATTTTTCGTGTCCAAGAAAAATCTAAAATATGATTTTTTATATTTACACAAAAGTTGTTCGTGGGCCAACTTGCCCCATTTCCAAATAAGCCTAAACCGTAGTTTCAAGAGACGTTTTCTCAAAAGTCACGTGATTGAGTGTAATCACGTGACAATCATTCACAGCAGTCTTTTTTCTGTTGCCTACTTCTATCCGCTCATACAAACCTAATCTCTCTCATTTCCGATCAGACAAACACAACCGATTCAATACCGACAATGGCAGCTTCCCTCTCACTCTCCCGCTACCTTTCTACTCGCACCACCTCCCTCTGTATCTCCTCCGCCGCTACTTCACTCTTCTCTCCTCACACCGTCTCCTTCTATCTTCCCTCTCTGTTTCCCCTCTCTGTTTCCCCTCTCCGTCTCAACCTCCACCACCGCCGTCACCTAAACCCCCTATCTTTCTCCACTAAAACCTCCCCAATCTCCAACTCGCTCTCCATCGGAGATAAAATCCCTGACTCCACTCTCTCCTACCTAGACTCTGAAGAAAATAAAATTAAAAGAATTTGTTTTCCTGAAATTCTGAATTCATTCAAGTTGATCAAATTACTCATATATAATGGAAACGCGGAAGTTACGGAGGCAGTTACAACTGCACATAAAATAACAGAAACTAATAAAATATAACTGCATACATATAAATAAGTTACGAGATTATATTAATTATGCCAAAATTTCTCCCTCTTAATCTCATAACTCAGGCTTCAAGTTGAACACACCAGTTGCATCTCATAAGAACTCGAATCTGTCACGCGGCAATGGCTTGGTAAACAAATCTGCAATTTGTTCTTATGTGTTGACATGCGCAATATCAAGGATTCCTTGTTTCAGGCAATCACGCAAAAAATGAATCTTGATATCTATATGTTTACTTTTTCCATGGAAGACTGGGTTCTTTGCTAAAGCAATTGCAGACTTGTTATCAACTCGCAGACTAACTTTGTCAACTTTAATTTCGCATAACTCTTCCAACAACCTCTTGAGTCTTGAGCCACATTGCTTGGCAAGCTCCTACAGAAGCAGCAACATATTCAGCTTCACATGAAGACAATGCTATAACCTTTTGTTTTTGTGAAGTCCAACTAATCGGATCACTGCCCAGAAAAAAACAACCCCAGAGGTACGTTTCCGATCATCAATGTCTCCAGTAAGATCACTATCAGCATACCCAATCAACTCTGAATGTTGTTGTTCTCTTTTAACATACTTCAAACCAAAATTCAGTGTAACCTTTATATATCGAAGAATTTGTTTGACAGCACTCATGTTTTATAGAGGGTTTCTCCATAAAACGGCTAGCCACGCCAATAGCAAATGATATATCAGGTCTAGTATGGACTAAGTACCTCAAACTCCCAATGACACTCGATACATTGTTGCATCAACGGATGGATTTCCATCACTCTTGCTTAGCTTTAGCCTTGAATCCATTGGTACACGACATAGATTACAACTCAGCATTCCCATTTTCTCCAAAATCCTTTCTGCATAACTTGTTTGGCTCAAAGTTATATGATCAGACCTCTGTTTAACCTCAATTCCCACATAAAAACTTTATAAACCCAAATCTGTCATGCCAAACATTTTTTTCATCTTTGCTTTGAAACTTCTCAGGTTCGCCAAGTCGGAGCCGGTTATTACTAAATCATCCACATAAACACCAACATATTGCATATCACCTCCATTTCTTCTTTTGTAAACTGCATGTTCGAGACTACATTTTTCATAACCCAAATTCTGTAAACAAAAGTCTAGTTTTTCATTCCAAGCTCTTGGAGCCTGTTTCAAACCATATAATGCTTTCTTCAATCTCAGAACTTCATCTTCTCTTCCTTTCTCAGCAAAAACTAGTGGTTGCTTAACATAAACCAATTCTTTTAGATCCTCATTTAAGAACGCTGATTTCACGTCCATATGGTGTACTTGCCACCCTTCATGGGCTGCAAGTGCCATAAGCAATCTAATAGTTTCTAATCGAGCAACTGGAGCAAAAACCTCGTCATAATCAATTCCATGTTCTTGAATGTAGCCTTTGACCACAAGTCTTGCCTTATATTTAATAATTTCAATGTCTGGATTCTTCTTCAACTTATAAACCCATTTCAAACCTATTGCTTTGTATTCTGGTGGTAATTTTCTAAGCTCCCATGTTCTATTTTTTTAATCGCCTCAAGGTCCTCCACCATTGCCAGCCTCCAATTTTCATTGTTGAATGCTTCTTCTTGCGTTGTTGGTTCTTTAATAGAGAGAAGGCTCATATCTGAATCTAACCCAATTTCCTTAGTTTCATCATATATCTCTTGTAAAGATCAAAACTTTTTTGGTGGAGTTTCATCGTCCTCGTTGCTAGGTTCCTCATCTGATCTTGTATCATCCCAATTTAATACACTTTGAGAAGAAATTGATGGTGATTCAAGATTCATAGATTCTACTTCTCCAGTTGAATCTCTAATGGAAATGGAGTTACTGGGTTGAACTTCCATGGATTCTACAGTGTCAAACCAGTTCCATTTTTCACAGTCTCGAAATACCACATCTCGACTCACTATTATTTTCATTGTTTTTGGATTCACAAATCTGTAGGCTTTTGAACCAGGTTCATAACCAAGAAAAACAACTTTGTTGCTTCGATCATCAAGCTTCTTCACATCATATTTCATATTTTTAACATAAGCTATACATCCAAAAATTCGAAAATGACTTACACTTGGTGTTTTTCCGAAGTAGACTTCATATGGTGTCCTTCCACTTATAGCTCTTGTGGGACAACGATTTAGAAGATAGGTTGCAGTAACTGCAGCTTCTGCCCAAAATTCATACGGTATTTGCTTATCCTTCAGCAAACATCTCATCATCTCGGAAATGGTTTGATTTCTTCTTTCCACCACACCATTTGTTGTGGTGAATATGGTGCTTTCATTTGCCTTTGAATTCCATGAAGCTCATAAAATAATTTAAACTGTTGAGACTGAAATTCTTCGCCTCTATCTCTCCGTAACATTTTTATTTCTTTCCCAATTGCGTCTCGACCTCTGCTTTGAACTTCCTAAATCCAGTAAGTGCTTCATCTTTTGATTTTAGTGGTTTTAGCCACATGTACCTGCTAAAATCATCAACAAACAAAATAAAATACTTGTTCCCTCCTTTGGTAATTGGTGAAATAGGACCACAAATATCTGCATGGATTAGATCTAACAATGAACTTGCTCGATAGTGACTTTATGTTGGAATGCTTCCTCTGTGTTGTTTCCCAAGAACACATACATCACAATTCTGACCATCTTGTTTAAACTCAGGTAATCCATGGGCTAATTTATCTCGTCCAAGTTTTTGCAAGGCTTGAAAGTGCAGATGCCCATAGCGAGCATGCCACAAGCGAGAGTTTTAATATTCGGTAGATAGGAGATATAGTGAAATTGCTTGACTCATTTTCATTGCATAGAGTCTATTTTTTGCTCGAGGTATTTTGGCCACCAGATTGTAATCTGCATAAAAAATACATAGAAATCTACCTTCAACAACAACCTTTCCTCCTGACTCATCTACTTGTCGCAAACTGATGATATTAGATTTTAATCCTGGTACATAATACACGTTCTACATGCGCAAGTTTTTCCCGGTTATGCTTCGGAAGTTTGCAGTTCCTCTTCCACAAATATTGATCATGGATCCATCGCCAAACTTTACTGTACCACTCATTGATTCGTCTAAGTCTGTCAATAGGTTTCGGTCCCCGGTCATATGATTTGAAGCGCCTGTGTCGTAGTACCACATTGATTCATCAACACTCCCTTTCGTTGCCATTGTTTCAAATTTATCTTTGGCCAACATCAATTTTTTCTCTCTAGAAAAAAACACAATTGGTCTCCATGACTAGCAATGTATCTTTCTCTTCTACTTCTTCTGTTAGATTCATTGTTTCCTCTTTCTTCGGTTTGCAATCCCTAGCAAAATGCCCAAAATTATGACAAGTATAACATCGTACCTTTGTGATATCAAAGTTCAAATTTCTCTGGATATGTCCTTCTCCATCAACAAATTTTGATATCCCATAGGAAAAGCTTCCTCTCCCCATAGCCAAAGCCACATCTTCCGCTTCCTCGACCGCGACCTCGGGTCCCTCCAGAATATGTCGAGTTGAGTCGTGACTCCCATTCTCCTTTTGTTAACAACACCTTTTCATCATGCTCTTCTTCTTTATCACCTTTAAGACGTTCTTCATAGCCTCTTAGTGACGCTGCAATTTGGGTAAACTTTGACGAAACTGATTTTAACAATTTCTTGTTCACATAGTCTGTCTTAATGGCAACATCATGCTCTTCTTCTTTATCACCTTTAAGACGTTCTTCATGGGCTCTTAGTGACGCTGCAATTTGGGTAAACTTTGACGAAACTGATTTTAACAATTTCTTGTTCACATAGTCTAGCTTAATGGCAACACCAAGGGCCTTCATTTGGTTAACCACTGTTGCCATTTTTCTCGCATACTCCACTACTGGCTCATTCTTTTTCATTTTCATACCTTCAAATTCCCATCTGAACGCTTGCGCTCGCACCTCTTTGACCTCGTCTGCTCCTTCATTCATTTTACGAAGAGACTCCCACGCTTCTCGTGTTGTCTCGATGTCACCCAATTCCATCAATTGGCCTTCAGTCAATCCTTGAGAGAGAATTCCATACCTGATTTGATCTTGATGGAGATCAAATGGTTTGTCTGGCAACACAGCTTCCCAAACTCCATGAGCCCTCATGCAGATCTTCATCTTTAATGTCCATCCTTGATAGTTTGTGTAAGTGAGAATTGGATACGTAAGTGATAGATTTCCTTCTATCACTGTGACACTCTTCTTTCTGATTGTGTTGATTCAATGCTACTACCGCTTCTCACCACACTCGCATAACTATCGATTTTCGACATTGGCTCTGATACCAAATGAAGAAAATAAAATTAAGAAAATTTGTTTTTCTGAAATTCTGAATTCATTCAAGTAGATCAAATTACACATATATAATGGAAACGCGGAAGTTACGGAGACAGTTACAACTGCACTTAAAATAACGGAAACTAATAAAATATAAACTCATCCGTCAACATCAAAACTACAACGATCGCCGAGCTCACCGCCGGCAAAAAGGCAATCCTCTTGGCCGTCCCCGGCGCCTTCACCCCTACCTGCTCGCAGAAACACGTCCCTGGATTAGTATCCAAATCCGTCGATCTGAAATTCAAAGGCGCCGACACCATCGCCTGCATTTCTGTTAACGACGTGTTCGTGATGGACGCCTGGAAGAAGAACATCGGCGTCAAGGACGAGGAAGTTAGGATTCGAGCTCGACCTGAGCGATAAGCCTGTAGGACTTGGTGTTAGATCAAGAAGATACGCTTTGTTAGCCGAAGACGGCGTCGTTAAGGTCCTGAATGTAGAAGAAGGTGGCGCTTTCACTTTCAGTGGCGCAGATGACATGCTTAAGGTGCTTTAGATGTCAAAGTTCCATCAATCTCTTGTTTTTTTATCTCAGATTTCGCAAGTTTTTGTCAAGCTAACTGCATAGTCCTTGAAAATTTATGGTTCTACGAGTTCCTTGAAATAAAAGAATACATAGCAGTTTTGCAATTCGATAATCTTGTTAAATTATTGTGTAGTTTTTTAATAGAACTAGAGGTGCTTGAGAATAAATTGAATTGAATTGAAATGAAACTGGATTATAACTCTCCATTGTTGATACATATAAAAAAATTGCTAGTGTTGTTTAATGGCCTGAATTTTCAGAGGTAGCCCAAGAGATGGCCTTAAAGACAGCAACTGAGAAGGTGAGTGACAGTAATTAGGTGAAAGTGTAAAAGAAAACCTAGAAATAATTAAGGTTAAGAGAATCTTGTACTCTGTCACACTTAAATTCCTACCAACACACATCCTTCCTCCGAACCCAAAAGGCAAAAATCCCATCTTGTTGTAGCACCCGCCGTATATATCGTCCTTGAATCTCTCGGGTTTAAACTCATTTGCATCTTGTCCCCATAAGCTAAGGTCATGGTGCATTGATACAACATCTATCCAAATGTTGGTTCCTTTTGGAATTACCAAGTCTCCTACTCGAATGTCTTGTCGTGCTTGTCTTTGGGCATTTGGTGCTGGTGAGTACAGCCGTATTACTTCGTTGAACACCCAACCCATCTGCATATCATTGCATACATATATCAACAGTCTATTTCAGTTTATCGTAATTGATCGATCACCAGAACTATGTATGTGTATAAACATATAATAAGTGTGCATATGAACATGTTCACAAACCAAACAGAGTTTAAGGCTTTAGCGGATTGCTAACCTTTTCAAGCCCCGCAAGCATGGTGAAATCGACTTCTTTGTCACCCACAACTTGTCTAATTTCTTCCCTCAACTGGTCTTGCCAATCCGGATGCATCGCCAACAGCATCAACGTCCAAGTAATCGTCAAAGCTGTCGTTTCGTGCCCACCAAAAAAAGAACGTCTTGCATTCATCGACCAACTCCCGAGTTGTAAACAATTTTGAGTCGCTTTGATTTTTTATAATCAACAAGCCTAGCAAATCTTTCTGCTCCTCATTAGGGTTTTCGCTAATACATTTTATACGATCATCTATCATCTATGATGGAAGCAAAAAGATTATCAATTTCTTCACCGAGCTTTTCAGCTTCTAAGGTTTGTACCGGGCACATGAGGTTACCATATGGCACACCAACGTAATGGTTTGTTTTGAATAGTGCAACTTGTAAGGCTCTTAATTTTTCAAGCACCTGGATTTGGTTCTGATAGCTTAGTCCAAAACTGGTTTTGGCTATGATATCTCCTGCTGTTGCTATTATCTCTGTTTCTATTTCGATTTCATTGTTTCCTGAATCTATCATGCCATGCCAATTGTCCAACATCTTATTAGTTGAATCCACCATTATAGCTGTCATGCCCTGCATGTAAAATAAGAAAGTAGTTTTATTATCCTGAACCAGTCCACTAATTGAAATGGTAAAATAAAAAATGGTTTTGAGTTTTACAAACTTTATCTGGAATCCATTCAAATTAGGAAAACAAGAAATTGAAAATTTGTAACTACTTTTCAATACCTTTTAGCAAAGGTCAATCTAGGACCATGGGTTGGTGACAAAAGTGTTGGTCAAGAAAATTCAAGGACATATGCAGTGGCCGATTTACGTTGGGCCCCGGAGGGGCGGAGGCCCCCCTACCTAAAATATATGTTTTATAATTTTTTTAAGGTAATAATTATTTAAATAATATTAAAATAAAAATTCTACGCTCCCTTAACTAAAATATATACCTTAATTTTTTAAGGTAATAATTTTTTAAATAATATTAAAGTAACAATTTTAAGACCCTTTACCTAAAATATATATTTTATAAAACAATTAAGGTAATAATTATTTCAATAATATTAAAGTAAAAATTTAAGATAATAATTGTTTTTAGAATGTTTTAAATTTAATGTGTGAAATAATGGTAAAAAATTTAATTTAAAAATTAATATGTTGACTTTTTTTAAGAAACTTTTAAGATTAAAAATCTCAAATAAGAGTGGAAATTTTAATTTATAAAATCTTGGATTGTGACTATTTTTAAGGAATAATTTAAGTTAGAAATCTTAAATATTTTAAAATAAAATTTTAAGTTTATATTTATAAATGGTTGGTTGGATGTAGTCATCTCTAGAATATTAGAACTCGATTGATTTTGTAAGTATTCTCAATTGTTTTTGCCATAATTTGTTTTGATTTTATATTCGTTTAATCTTTCTAATTAATTATGTTTTATCTCTTACTTTGATTTAGAAAAAGATAATGAGTTGCTGCTTATGAAGATTGATTTAGAAAAAGATAATGAGTTGCTGCTTATGATCGAGACTAGATTCCGATCAAAAAAATTAAAGAAAATGAGAAAAGGAAGAACATGATCCGAAGGAGTTTCACCAATTTATTTTTTCAAAGGTATGTATTTTTTTGTTTTCTTTTGAAAATTTATTATTATCGAGACTAGATTCCGATCAAAAAAATTAAAGAAAATGAGAAAAGGAAGAACACGATCCGAAGGAGTTTCACCAATTTATTTTTTCAAAGGTATGTATTTTTTTTGTTTTCTTTTGAAATTTTATTATTATCTTGATCTTAAAACAATCAATATTTTTTTCTGATCTGATTTGTGGTCAGTAAATTTTAAAACATCTTTATAAGATATTAAATTTGGATTTGTTATATTCTATTTTATTTTATATATCTTTTAAAAATAATATATTAAGATACATTAACATTTATTGTTATATATATATATATATTTGTATGTAATAAAACCAAAGAATAGTGTTTGTTCTTCAAGTAGCTCGAGTAATAATAATATGATTCATCCTAATCTGATTGCCTCTATATCAAGACCTAATGATGATAGTATAGACTTTCATTTGAATGAGTATATAGTGGGACTACGCCAACTTATTGAAAATTTTGATAGTAATGTGAGAGATAAAATTCGACGAGAATTTTAGCCCACCCTTACTACAACTCAAGAAACTCCATCTCTACCTATGTCTCTCTATAACGTCTATAGTATTTTTATGTCTGTTTGTTGTTTCTTATAAAACATAATGGGATGAGATGGGTATATATAGAAAAAATGTTGGGTTCAATAACATGTAAGATTTTTTTTGACTTTATTATGATTTATTTCTATATAGAATTTGAAAATACTATTATTTTTACTTGCAATACGTTGGGCCCGGAAGGGCATAGCCCCCCTTACCTAAAATATATGTTTTATATTTTTTTAAAGTAATAATTATTTAAATAATATTAAAATAAAAATTCTACGCCCCCTTACCTAAAATATATGTTTTGGAATGTTTTTTAAGGCAATATTTATTTAAATAATATTAAAGTAAAAATTATACACCCCTTACCTAAAAATTTCTTATATATATACTTCATATGTGGGAATTTAGAATAAAATAATACCTAAGTGCGGGTTAGAATAACTTTTAGTATAGTCTTTTATTTAAATTTAAATTGTTCTTATATAGCAATTTAATATTTATATTAATTTGACTTTTTATTAATTTATTTTTGAATTATTTAGATTTTTTTGTAATTTGGTCAACTATATTAATTATTTTTCTTGTTTATTCGGTCTTTTATATTAATTAATTTTTTTATTAGTTTAGTCTTTTATAGTAATTGTTCTTTTTTATTAATTTAGTCTTTTACATTGAATTCTTCTATAATAATTTGATTTTATATTAGTTAATATATCTCAATCATCCTATAAATAGAAAAATATATTTAGAAAAATATTTTTTGAGAGAAAAAAAATAGTTCTAAATTTTTTTGAGAGATAAAAAAAAATAAACAGTGAAAAAAAAGGTTTTGTAAGTATTTTTCTTGAACTTGTTTATTACTCTCTTTTGAACTTGGTTTATTACTCTCTTTTTTCCTTAACATAATAAAACATAATTTAGATTTCAATAAAATTTTAAATTATATGATTATATAAACAGCAATACAATGTATAAAGAGAAAAGTACCTGAAAAATACCCACTCAACTATCTTATTACCCGGCGGTACCCGCTTTTAACATAGTGTTACTTAATACCCAGACTAATAAATTGGACAAAAATACCCTTCCACTATATATACCCAATTTCAGATCCAACCCACTTTTTCGACCTTCCTATCACCCTAAACAAACGCAAAATTCTAATTTTAGAAACCACCAGAAAACAAACCGTTCGACTTCGTGATACTCTCTCTCTCAAACCCATAAACCCTACAGCTTCTCACCGTTCGCACCTTCGACACTATCGCACCGGTCAGCCTCTTTTACTCACTCAGACTACACACCTTCAATCTCGTTCGACAAAGTTGTCGTGAAGTCGTCTCTGAAAGCTTCAATCTCCTTCTCCGACCGGTGAAATTTAACAGGTATGCATTATCGTGGAAAGTGTACTTTTTTTTCGTTCTTGACGAATTTGAACCACTTTTTTCTCTTAATTCACGATACGCGTTGCTTTTTATACTAGAATGAAGTATCTACTGACGATAGTTGCTCAGTTTATGGGTTTATAGTCGAAGCCAGGGTAGAATTTTAGTTGCATGTAATACTGATACTCTCTTGAGAAATATAATGTATGTTAGATCTGCATTAGGTAGTTCATTGTTGATTTTGGTGTTCGTTGTATAATTCCCAGATCCCTGCAACGTGCATGTAAAAAGTGTAACAGTTCACACCCTGATCACCCACAATGCAAGCAATTCGCAGCTCGATTGTATGTTTATACTTATTTACAAACAATTCGCAGCTTGAGCTACCTAATTCGCATCATACCAGATCTCATTTCGCAGCTTGTCTATGAAGCCAATATTTACATGTATGCATTTCGCAGCTTGTGATGCGAATTATTTGTGACACTCCAACTGATTTGTGTTTGTGCAGAAAGTATGACAACAAAACCTAGCTACTACAGATCAGGGTTGGTGAGCCTTCTGAAACTACTCAAACACATGCGTATTACAAGGGCGCACATTGAAGCTGCAAGAAACACCCCCTTCTACACACTGCTGAAAACGGCTTTCCAAATCCGTAATGAGGCAGAGCTGCCAAAGAAGAATTCTACTCAATCATTCAGTATATCATTGAGCAATTCTTCGTGGATAGAGACGCCTTTAGGATTGGCAAAAAGTATGTGAAGCTAACTGAGAACGATGTCAAGATCATATTTAGCTTGAGGCATGGCACCGAGAAAATCCAATTAACAAAAACCGGAGCTTTTCACAACAAGTATGCACCCGGCGAGGAGGACGAAACAAGGATGATGAAGAAATACTTCATGGGTAAAACTGGCAGGAAAGTGGCAGCTAGTAATACCAAAACAATAACAAATGCAATTATAAAGGTACGTCTAAAATGGACTTCATCTTTATAAAGCAAGATTATGTACATTTCTAACATAACATGTTGTCGTTGGTTTTACAGGAGGGTATAGCGAAGGCCATAAACGAAGGAGGAGAGCATGAGTTGGAAGATGTTGCGAGACTGTTGATACTGTTTTTGTGCTCCACACTATTCTACTCCGTATCTGGAGATATCCTTGGCTGGAGCACGGTTTATTACGTTGAAGACCTCAACAGAATAAACAATTATGACTGGGCTGGATCAATACTGTACAAGCTTCGATAGTCTATCAGGAGTTGCTTCGCAGTAGAAAGAGCTGATAAAGTCGTCGGCTGCGTCGCCCTTGTAGTTGTAAGATTCATCTATTCAATATAAAAATTGGTTATGTACAGAGCATCTTGTTGATAAAACTTGTCCCCATGCAGCCCTTCATCATGGAGCACACAACAATCGGCCATGAGATAGCAAAGCCAACATTGATACCAAGGTTTTTCAAATGGTTGGGATTAGAGTGCCAAGCATCAACCATGACATATCTTCTTCGAACACCCTTGCTGGATAATGACCAGGTATAAGCTTTATATATGTATTGAACTGGGGGTGCAAACAGTTCGCAACATATCATGCGTTTTGCTTAGAAAAATGTATCAATCATTTCGCAGCCTGATATGAATACTTAGTTCGCAGCATGTGGTTTACACTTAGTTCGCAGCATATGGTACACATAGTTCGCAGCATATTGTCCCATACACATTTCGCAGCTCATAATGCGAATGCTTTGCAACTCTAATATGATTAAAACCACACAGTTCGCATCATATGATGCGAACTGTTTATAAAAAACAATTTTTTTCTCTACACCCTCATACTTTCGAAACAATTAATTTACTTACATGTGCATCTGTTGGTAGGTTTTAGAAGGTCCATTACAGCTTACCGAGGCTGAAATTGAAGCTTTCGGAGAAAGAGAAGATGGTGAAGATGCAGAAGTAACGGAACCTACTTCACCGGAAGAAAGACCTAGGAAGAGGACGAAAATCACAGCATCAAAACCAAAACAAAGGAGACGAGCATCACAGAATGTAATGAATAAGGTGATGTCTCCCACACTCGAACATCCAACACCACCCGAGCCATCGATTCCACTATCAAGACTCCCCAAGAAAACGATTCCACCACAACCGAAAGGCAAATCCAGGCAAGAGCCCTTAGACACCGACACAACCAGTATGAGTGAAACAATCAGTGATTATTTATTCAAACGCAGAGAACCTAATCCCGATATTGCTGCTCAATCAAAGCGTTTGAAGACATACGCCGACAAGAACAAGTACGAGCGAAAAATAGACAAACAGGCCAGAGAAGTAAGTATGACTTGAACCTTAAATAATCACTACAATCAGCACTTAATATGTTTATAAAAAGTTTGCTATCATTTTTGCAGCTGAAAGAATTGAAACGCAAGATAGCGGAACTTGAAGCACAACAACTCCACAATGCTATCTCTCTGCCAATTTGTCATACTGAATGCCCAATAAAGCAGGTACCAGCAGCACTTCCAGAGGGACAAATATCCACTGATCAGCAAGCATCCGTGTCTAATGCTGATCAGCACCATGCTGATCGAGTACTGCCGGAAGAAAGGGATGATGATGCCCACAATTCACCCATCATGGAGACACATACAGAGGAGGTAGATAATGTAAGTAGATGATATGATGTTATCAAACAAATATCAGGACTCTTGTGTAGTCCTGTCCAAACGTTTCGCAGCTTGAGCTGCGAATTATGTAATAAACTGGTGGTTTGGTTATTACACAATTCGCATGCTGAGCTGCAAATTGTTAGGAATGTATAACATAGATATATCAGGTCAGGATGTGAAATGTGATTACACAATGATTAACTTATGCTTAACCCTTCCACCCTTTTGTTTTTGTTTTTTGTATGAAATAGGAGACCGAAAGCCAACAACAACACCAGCAACAAGAACAACAGCAACAACAACAACAACATCAGCAACGAGAAGAAGAACACCCCCAACAACAGCAACAACAAGAAGAACAACAACAACACACCCAACAACAACAACAACAACAACAACAACAACAGGAACAATAGGAACAACAGCAACAACAACAACAACACGAACAACAACAACAACAAGAACACCCACAGCAACAACAACACGAAGAACACCACCAGCAATAACCCCAGCAGCCACAGGTTCAACACGAAGACCGGCAACAAGAACAACAACAACAAGAACGACAACATCAACAACAGATAACCTTGGCGAAGAGAGAAAGGCTAACTCAAGAGGTAGCACCTCAAGAGTCAGAACCTGTCCATCCCGGTGAGAAGACAGAACTACTCAGCCAGGAAGGACCATCCTTAGAAGACAAAACCACTTCTTCGGTGGAACTTCAAAGACCAACGGTGTTGTCAGCAAAGTCAGAATTGCTAAGCCAACGTCAAACTGTAGCCCCGGTAACAAATCAACTGCCAGCTCCAGAGTCCCACGATAACACAGTAGGTTTACCTGATGCTTTTGTTGATGGTATTTACACTCAAGTTTCACATACATTTTTAAATGAAATTGATAATGTATATTACGATTCTATAATACAACGGTCTTTGGAGAACATGTCGGAGGATGACTTTTATGATTTCTGCCGACACGATCCAGATCCTATGCCGAACAAGTCAACGGCAGTGGTTGTCGCTGACCGTGCGGTAAGGCCTAATTATAATGATTTCGCATCATAACATAAGATTTGTGCCTAATGCTGATTGGGGTATTACAAACGAATATCAAGGTAGGATGCGAACTGTTCAGTGGAACCTCGAACAGTTCGCACCCTACCCTGATAGATACTAATAAATTTATTTAACTGGAACCTTACATTTCGCAGCCTAAGTTGCGAACTGTTTGGACTCGTTGCACTTATAAACCACTGACGCCCTTCTACTCTTGATTTTTGTTATTTACTAAGCTCGAGCCCAGTAAAGAGATAGAGCAGCCAAGTTTTGCGCTACTGACACAAACGCAGCCTCAAGTGGCAGAGCAAGAAGAAGAGTTCGTAATTACAATGCGGGAACCGCCAGTAGTAGAATACAGCGACTGGCCAAAGACAACAAAAGTAACTGACCGTATCGATCTGGCAGAATACCACAAAATACAGTTGGTTAAAGCCTACGAGAGCGACACCCCTGATCCAGTGGTATGGCAGTTACCGGAGTCCAAGTTTACATACGGAATCAGGGTGCAAGCGAGTGATGTCATGGCACTACCTTTAGAACTGGAGCTGGACGTAAAGGTATCCAATTGTCAACCAATTTTATTTTCAATGTTTCAAATATGTATTCTATATTTAACATAAATCTACAACTCCTTTGTTAGCTTATCGATGCTTGGATTCGAAAGATGCTTGAATATGTAGACTACAAAGTTCCATGCACTAAAGCTAAAAGAGAGCATCACGACGCCATACTGATTTCGGGCATGACTGCGGTAAGTTTAGCTCACGTAAATTGAACAAAGTTCTCAGAAATGTTCTCACTTTAATATACTCTTGCTTGGATGTAGCATCAAATGAAAGAAGGGTGGCAAGTGGAAAATTTGGTGGACATTGCTTTTAGGAAGAAGCGCAAAGCAGCCAACATCATCATGGTTCCAGTGTGCACCGAGACGAAGGACAATGTAAACCACTGGACGTTGCTCGTCATCGACGTCGACGGAAGGACAATTTCAAACTACAATTCGCTTCTGCCTAAGCTTCATGCCATAGACACCACCACAAGGAAACCTGCACTACTGGTAAATATTCCAAACTATACACTTAAATCTGAACACATTTTAAGTATGCATGCTGCGAAATAAGATCTGGTATGCTGCGAATTGTGAGTAAACAAGATGTTTTTTCGCAGCCTGTTCATAACTCAATTCGTAGCCTATCCATGTTGGATACAATTCGCAGCCTGTCCACAACTCAATTCGCAGCCTATCAAGGCTGTCATACAATTCGCAGCCTGAGGATGCGAATTGTATGTCACCAACTGTTTTTGTTTTGTGCATATTCCTAACACTAATTATTATACACAGATCAAATATTTGTTGGATAGAGAACTCCTACCCAAATATACTACAGGGTGGAAGGTGAAAGTGGAAAGAGGCATCCCACAACAAAAGCGAGGCAGCGTGGACCGTGGTGTCTTCGTCTGCAAATATGCAAGGGATATTATTGAGCATGGATCAGTGCAGAAAAAATACGATGCAGATATGGTAACTGGCTTCAGAGCAGAAATGTTCTATAACTTTTTAAATGACAAAGACACCATCACATATGGCTGATTCGTGTATTGCTTGTAAATACATCTGTTGCTTGTAAATACATCTGTCTGTTGTAATTTTTAGTTTTGTTGTGCATACATAAAAAAATTACATTTTCACATCTTTGAATACTCCTTATCTTATAGTTCGCATCATAACCTGATATATAATTGTTGATTATGATCCTGGTAGTTTACTCTGGTATGTATGAACAGTTCGCAACCTAATCCTTATGAACAGTTCGCAGCCTAACTTATCATCAAATAGTTCGCAGCCTAACCTGATAGATGGTAATCACTTCACACACAGTTCGCATCTTGGTATCCCAGTTTAAAACCAGTTGGCAGCCTGGTGCAGAAATAAAAAATAAAAAATACAAAGTGGAAGGATACGAACAGGCTGTGGCTTATGCCTTGGTAAACGTTTTCTACATTGAGCACACAAAAAACAATCTAATCAAGTACATAATTCATTGAATGTTGATTGGACATGGAGGCTATGTAATGATTACCTCCTTTCCCTATAAAAACCTCTAGTAACCAAAGGCTAATTTTACACCAAACTCTATATTTTTTTAAAAACACGTCTTCTTCTCTTCGAATTCAAACAGTCATGTCTTTTTCCACCACCACAACAACCACCTCATACTCAAACTCTGGTTCACTCGGTTCTCTGGGTGACTCCTGGTCATCCTTAACCGTTAACTGGAGTGATGAGTTGATCATGCCGGCAGTACCACCCCTAAGCCCAGTCTCTGTCTTCGAACTAGACATGTATGATGACTACTACTCTGCTGACTCTCAACCAGTGGAAGTTGTTCCACAGGTTGCTGCTGAACCTCAGCCAGAACAGGTTCCAATGCTTCCTGCTGCACCTCAGCCAGAAAAGGTACAACCTCAAACGGCAGAGGTTCGAAACAACAAAAGGAAGAGGGAAGACGAAGCTGGTCCATCAAGGAAAAAAAATTTAAGCATGATGGACGTAGATATTGAAGCTGAAGAGAAAGTGGAAGAGAAAGAGAAAGTCGAAGACAAAGAGGAGAAAGACAAAGATGATCAGCACAAAAAGGAGAAAGAGGAAATAGTTGGTGATGAATCCTCTACCAACTGTTAGAGTTGGTTTTTGTTTTTTGTTTTTTTGAAATGCAACTAACTAGTAATAGTAGCTTGTACTGATATGTGTAAACAGTTGTTAGTTTCTGGAAATATTGTAATCCTCCTTTTTGTAATCCAACTTGTTTACAGAATTTCAATGACATAAAGGATTCGCATCCAAATACATTTTGCACTTCATTCGCATGTTACCCTGCTATATTACTTATTTTCAACCTTACTGAATATCCTGGTATTTTTATAAATGACAATTCGCAGCTTATCATATGACAAATATCAGGAATTCTAATTGATCTCCATTCGCATCACAATTCTGGTCCTACTTCGTAGCCTATTAAGCGAAACGTAAGATATGATAAATGTTTGATATGATTTTACCAGCGATTCGCATCCTGTTGAAATTTCACATAATTGCACATAATTCCCATGTAATCCTGATAGATGTTTGTAACAATACACCAACATATTGTACATGATTCGCACCACAGGATGCGAAATGATTACAACTCCAATAGTGGCAGATACAAAAACACAGGAATGTACAAATGTTTAGTTTGCTGTACATAACAATAACTATGCTACAAAAATAAATGTGATATGGCCAACCAGAATTGTCCTTAAACTGGAACATCACAAGTCCTCCGGTTATGGCCTGATTTCGAACATCGGCCACACCTTAACTTCTTGGTTGAGATTTCTCCTCTAGAAGGGATTCGCTTTTTCTTAGGCCTTCCGGAGTGTCTCTTAACGTTCAGAGGCAGAACTTCAACAAAAGAAGGATCGTTAGCGCTGGACCCTTCGCCGAAATCAGATATAGCTGGTATGCTGAAAGAGTAACTCTCCCTGTAATTCTTAACCGTAAAGAAGGGTTCTTTTACAGTCAATGGATCTTGGTCGGTGTATTGTAATGCCGCTAGAGCATGAGCACATGGAAAACACTCTTGTTGCCATGATCCGCATGAACATTTGAAATCCAACAGATTAACAACAGCCACAGGATTCGAAAAGACTTCGAACATGGTGGAAGAGGACTTACGTACTACCCAACTTCGGCACATGTCAACATTCTACTTTAGCTTCTTCTCGTACTCGAGAACCAAATTAGTACTCCAGCTGAGACCTTCTTCGTATCGCCGTGAAACTTGAGTCATAAGCAAGACTCTAATCCAATCAATAAACTCAACAATTGCTAAGCCGCAATATTTTTAAATCTGATTGTTAAACGATTCAGCTGCGGTAGAAGCCATAGAGCTATAGCGCTTCCCTTTTACGTAAGCCTGCGCATACTTTTCAGGGGGTAAATTTGCAAGAAAATCACTCATTCTCTCACCACCTTCACATAGAAAACCTGTTAGTATATCTTTAAAAAGCTCTTGACTGGGAGCATAAGCAAGACGGTGGAAGAAACTCAACATCTTTTTTTTATACTCTCTGTTAGTATGTTCCAGTTTGGCTTTCAAATTCTGCATGAGATGGAAATAACAGTACGCATGATAGCAGTGTGGATACAAGACAGAAACAGCATTAACAATACCAGAATGACGGTCTGAAATAAATGTGATCTGGCGATCCAGCAAATGTGGTTTCAAACACCCCAAAAACCACATCCAATTGTCCCAATCTTCAATGCTAACTACAGCAACAACAACAGGGAATAGTCCTGGAAAAAGGCAGATCAAATGAACACTACAACAATATGCAAACGTTTAAAAATTGTAAACAATTCGCATGCTGTGCATGACAATTCGCAGCTTGTCATGCGAAATATGTGTGACATTTTAATTGCTCATGCAAACATTTCGCATCTTGTCATGCGAATTGTTTGTGACAACTTTAAATAATACCTAACTCAAGCTGCGATGTAAGTACAGTTTACTCAGCATAATACATAATTCGCAGCCTCAAATGCGAAATGTGAGGATCACAACACTGCTTAATTCGCATCACATGCTGCGAATTGCATGAGCATTTTCACACAAAAACATCATTCATTAACTAGATAAATGTAACTAACCGTTGTTTCCGTCCTTTGCTACAGCAGTGAGTAATGTACCCTTGTACTTGCCATATAAGTGGTTTCCATCGACAAACAACATTGGACGGCATGAATGAAAACCATTAAGGGACGAACCGAATGCTACAAAACAGCGTTTCAATCGGTTTCCAGCTGACAACTCCAACTGGCAATCTAAAGTAATATCCTGACTCTTCAATCGTTTGAAGTATCCGCTTAGTAAACTAAAAGAACTTGAACTATCTCCAAAAACTCCCCTCCTAGCTTTCTCTAAAGCATTCCATGACAAACAATAAGAGATGTCAAGACCGTAATCTTGTTTGACAGTCGATTGTATGGTATTGGCTGTCAACGAATGGCAGGTCCGGAGAGAATCCTGAATTTCCTCTGCAATCAAATCTGATGTCAAATGCATGTGCCGCTTATGCTTATGCTTCTGGGAGAAAACAGGACTGCAAGTATGGTACGGGAAATGCTTCTTGATCGTCATAAGGCCGGTGCTTGAGTCAATAGATGCATAAACCCTCCATTTGCACCCGCTTGTGAGCTTATTTTCACAATAAGCAGTGATCTTATTTGTTGTGTTGTGCAGGTATTTGAAAGAAAAACCATGCTCTAACGCAAACTTGCACAAGGATACCCTCAGACCGGCAGCACCTTCTTCAAAAGGTTGACCCACTCCTGTAATAGCATCAGCCCAACCAGCAGTAGCAAGTTGTTTTTTCCTCTAATCAAAATTAACTAAACCGTTACTACTCTCCCCGCTAACTAGTTGATCAAGAGATGGTTCTCCCAAAATCAAGCTACGCTATTTACGCTTACCACCAGAAGTCTTACCACCATAGCTCTTATCAAGAGAACTTTTATTACCAGAACCCTTATCAAAGACGTGTTGTTCTATGAGAAAACTAACCCGTTTTAAACGCTCCAAATCAAGATATAACACCAACCCAACAAAATCATTCTGGTTATTAAAGAAACAATTATTGTAATCCCCGCAGGAGTAAGTAATTAGGTACTCACCTGTGGCAAGCTCCTCCCATGTGTTCTCTACATAAGCTTGGATACTTTCGAAGCTTTCAAACTCCGTGAAAGGCACAATTTCAGTTTGGTGACCATATTTAAAAATACAAACTCGTGATTTAGACATCTCTTAACCTGGATAATACAAGTTATTTGTTATTAGTCACAAAAACTAGGTGCAAAATATTTACTACTGCATCAAACAATTCGCATCCTAAGGTGCGAATTGTGTATACCTACAACGATCTATTCGCATCTTGTCCTGATATTGGTAGGTAACAAAGTTCTGATATTTGTTATTAGTCACAAAAATTGTGCAGATTATTTACTGCACCATCAAACAATTAGCATCCTATCTTGCGAATTGTGTATATCTATATAGAGCTATTCGCATCCTGTCTTGATATTTCTATGTAACACCGGTCCTGATATTTGTTTCGAAATACAATACTCTAACTGACCTAAAAACTCGTAATCTACACATTCAAGACAAACCTAAAGCACTACCAAATTATATAACGAACTATATAACGAACAATATTAAGTAAACAATAACAGATCACTATAACAAAAAAAAACAGAGAAAAAGCTCGAAATCAGGCAATGGCATCTAAAAACAGTAGAATAGAACCTATTCCAACAGAGAAAACGAATAAAAAACTTCGAAATCGGTAGGTAATTACCTAAAAAGCTCGCAACACGATTACTTGTAAGCTATAAGATTCCAAAAAGCGACGATCAACTCCTGTACGTATAAAACAAAGGTTAGACAGGTCTAACACAACAACTTACATAAAGAAACAAACCTTTAGCAGCTTTTGATCACCAGAAAATGTGATTTCAACCCAGCTCGTGGTGGTTGGTAGGGTTAGGTGGTTAGAGCGGCTAACAAATTCAAATCTTCAAAAAGCTAGAAAAAATAGAAAGAAAACAGAAAATAAGGTTTATATAGTGGGTTGAGGGTAGTTAGGGTATTAAAATAAAATTAGGCTGTAAGTGACAATAAGGTAGTTGAGATGGGTATTAAGTAACGATTGATCAAACCTTGGGTGGTAAGTGACAATTGAATAGTTGAGTGGGTACTTTAAGTACAATTTCCCATGTATAAATGGCCGTTATCGGATATAATTGTGGGTCAAAAGCAAAAATTTTCTCTTTTTTATGATTAATATCCAGGTGAATATTTTAAAAAATTTAACTTATTTTTAATACAAAATTATCAAATATGACAAGTGTGTAATTTTATTTTTTAATAATTTAAATTTTTTAAATGTTTAAAAAATCTGAAAATACTATCGATTTTGTTAATAAAAATAAAATAAAATTAGATGTACAAATGATATTTTTTCTAACACTAGTCTTGCATCTAGCTTATTGTAAGACCAGTCTTGCATCTAGATATCTGGCCTGCATCTATTTTTTCGATTCGACACTGATTCCATATTTAACTATAAAAGTGTCTCACATCCATCACTAGTTATGTATTTATCGAAAATAATGGTTCAGTATTTAACTAAAATGTATTTTATAATGTTTTGTATCTATCACTCTCTCATATCTATCTAAAAATATTTACAATGTCTCACACTAATGCCACATCTATCATTGGTCCCCCACCAATCGAAAAAATATTTTACATTGTCTCGCATCAATCAATGGTCATCTAAAAAACTATTTTACATTGGTCTCACATCTAACAAAGCTAGATGATGAATGCGAGATGCTCAACGCGTTAGGTCTTGAATCTAGCGTTTCTATACGCACACGTTTGGTTTTGAATCTAGCGCTTCTAGAAGTGAAACGTGGACACGAGAGATGGGCTTACCTGAAAAACGAAAAAAATACAAAAGCACAGTAAAACTTACTTGAAAACACATAACATTTTCTTTCTCCAAACAATCCTTCATCTTAGATCTAGAAACACAATCACATTCAAATATACATAAAGAGAGAGTCTTTAGTGAAAATATTTAATTACAACCAATTACAACTTAAGAAAAATAGAGTCTTTAATGAAATTATCTAATTTAGCCAAAAAATAGTAGCCTTATATAGCCGGTACGGATAGTTAAGTATTATAAAATATAAATAAACGTATTGTATTTTTTAAATAACATTAATCATTTAAAATTATTTAAAATTTGATATAAGTTAAAAAACGTATTTGTAATTTTTTTTATAAAATATAAAAATTCAAAACAAATTCTTAAAATAAAAAAGTATTTTATAACAACTAAAATATTATGGATGAATAAATTTTTTTTTTGAAATGGACTAAAATTGTTCAACTAAAACATACAGACCAAAGTATGAAGTTTCTTTATATTGAGCTAGGTTATATATTTTTTTTATAGAGCCCCGTTATACGGTGCATGATCATTAAATCATGGAAAAGATTATAAATTGGATAATAAATGATTATAAAAACTTAGTTTGATCGGATCTAATTATAACAAACACTTAATGAATACTCATAAGAGCTATTTACTTAACATGACCCTTTAAAGACTATGATTCGACTAAGTTACATATTTAATACTTATTAATTATCCTTCATACTCATTATGAATAAAGTGAAAAATGAGTAAAAGACCTTGTCGAACAATCAAAAGACACCGTAAATTTTGAACTATTTACACATTGTCATTGATGACCTAAAATGTAAGAGGTTGTGAGATCGACCAAATAGTTAGGCCTTTGAACTTTGAGTTGATAATAAAGTTAGGCTAATCCCAAGAGTTTGATGAAGAAGATAAGTAAATCTTCTAGTTGTTTGAACTAAACGACCAATCTTGAGATTTTTATAATTTGAATGGATATGCACGTATTGTTGTTGTTGTCATCTACCATGCCTAACTATATATAACCCAACTATCATGATTTTCGAGAGTTTTGTTTGATATGATCATACTTATTAATCGTTAAATACCCTTCGCTACCAAAACCTATCTTGAGGAAGAAAGCTCAATTTTCCCGAGAAAATGAGAGTAACTAGCTCATTTTTCTGAAGTAAGAAAATATTATGATGTGATTTTTACAAAAGTGAGTAGTACCGTAGTATTTTTCAAGGTGACTACAAAAGGAGTATTATTAGAAAAAATAATGTTAGAGAAAATAAGGTTGTCTTAGAGAATTGTAAGAGACGTACGCGTGAAGGTTTTCACCTTGAGAAAAAAAATGATTGAATATCTGATTGAAGAGTATCTATAACGTGTTTGACATGTGCCCCAAATGTAAGAGCGACCATTCGTCGATTTTGTCTATATTGTTTGCTTGATTTTGACCGTATTTGGACAAGATAAGAAATATTTATGATATAAAACTAATAGTCTACCTGTGCTAGTCGCAAACCGGCCAGGGCGGCTTCATACTTGGCTTCGTTGTTAGAAGTGAGAAAACCAAATCGGATTGCCTAATGCATACGCACGCATGTTTGGGTTACTATCTGTACGCCCGCTCCACAGCCATTTACGTTTGACCCACTGTCGGTGCGTATGATCCACTCATTTGGTTCGGCTTCTCCAGACGGTGCGTCTTGGTTCGGGCGGTCGGAACAAAATTCCACTATAAAATCAGCCAGAACTTGGCCTTTAACGGTCGTCCGTGGCTCAAAATTGAAGTCGAAATCGCCCAACTCGACCGACCATTTAGACATTCTCCCTGACATGTCTGGGCGCTGAAGGACGTACTTGAGTGGAAATGAGGTGCGGACGACAATGGGTTGTTCTTGAAAATATGGCCGCATTTTTCGTGCCGCGGTCACTAATGCTAAGGCCATTTTCTCCAGCCTCTGATACCACGTTTCTGCATCCAGTAAGCTTTTGCTCACAAAGTACACCGCTTTAGGGGCCGTTCCCGACTCGCTGATCAAGGTCGCACTCACTGCAAAATCCAAAACTGCTATGTAAAGGAAAAGAGTCTCGCCTGTCAGAGGCTTCATTAGAAGGTTTGGGGACGATAGATAAGTCTTAATCCATAACAAGGCTGCGTTACACTCCGGTGTCCACACAAAATTCTTGGCATTTCTCAAGACCTGAAAAAATGGAGCGCACTTGTCAGATGAACGAGAGATAAACCGATTTAAAGCCGCTAGACACCTGGTTAATATCTGGACTTCCTTGATGTTCTTAGGCGGGGTCATGTCGTTAAGAGCTCGGAGTTGGTTCGGGTCAGCCTCAATTCTCTTTTCGCTAACAAAGAACCCCAGGAACTTGCCCGACCTTACCCCGAATGAGCATTTTTCCGGGTTGAGCTTGAGATTTATACCCCTGAGGTTGTCAAAGGTTTCCCTCAAATCGGCGAGATGTTCCTCGTCCGTGCCGCTCTTTACTAACATGTCATCGATGTAGACTTCCATATTCCTCCCTATCTGACAATCGAAGGTTTTGTTAACCAACCTCTGATAAGTTGCTCCAGCGTTTTTTAACCCGAACGGCATGACTTTGTAGCAATACAAGCCTCAGCTTGTTATAAACGTCGTGCTTTCCGATCCGCTGGGTGCAACTTGATCTTGTTGTAGCCTGCATACGCGTCCATGAACGACAGCAGTCTGTTTCCAGACGTTGAGTCCACCAACTAGTCGATCCTCGGCATCAGGAAGGGATCCTTTGGGCATGCCCGATTGAGGTCGGTAAAGTCCACGCACATCCTCCACTTCCCGTTTTTCTTTTTTACCAGGACGGGATTGGACGTCCAGAGCGGGTAACTCGACTCCTTGATGTGTCCGACGCTGATCATTCTTTCGACTTCTTGCAGAATGATTTCTGCCTTTTCTAGGGAAAAAGTCCGGCGCTTTTGTGAAACGGATCTGACATTTTCGTTGATAGTTAGCTTGTGAATCACATGATTCTCTGGGACTCCGGTCACGTCCTCCAAACACCATACGAATAAATCTAAATTCTCTTGTAGTAAAGATAATAACCGTTTCCTGAAGGCTGGTGACAATCGGACTCCGATCTGCAGAACTTTCCCTTCAGTAAATGGGTGCATTTCACACTCTTCATCGGTGGTTAAAAAGCTGGGAGCTTCGCTATAGATGGGTATATATAAAAAAAAATGTTGGGTTCAATAACATGTAAGGTTTTTTTTTTTGACTTTATTATTATTTATTTCTATATAGAATTTGGATTAGGTCTTCCACGTTTAAAATAGTATTATTTTTACTTGTAAGGTCCTTTTATTTTAATAGGCAACCTCTTTCGGTTCAAAAATGTCATGTGAACTATGCGACAAAAGTCATGATCTATCTTGGACTCATTTGAGTTCGGTCCCTTAACTTTTAGACTCATTTCAATTTTTCTATGCAATAATCATTTATATGGATTTAAAGGCAATATATATAGTTCATATGTTGGAATTTAGAATAAAATAATACCTAAGTACAGGTTAGAATAACTTTTAGTACAGTCTTTTATTTAAATCTAAATTCTTTTGAGAGATAAAAAAAATAAACAGTGAAAAAAAAGGTTTTGTAAGTATTTTTCTTGAGCTTGTTTATTACTCTCTTTTGAATTTGGTTTATTACTCTCTTTTTTCCTTAACATAATAAAACATAATTTAGATTTCAATTAAAAAATTAAATTATATGATTATATAAACCGCAATACAATGTATAAATGGCCGTTATCGGATATAATTGTGGGTTAAAAGCAAAAATTTCCTCTTTTTTTATGATTAATATCCAGGTTAATATTTTTAAAAATTTAAATTATTTTTAATACAAAATTATCAAATATGACAAGTGTGTAATTTTATTTTTAAAATTTTTATAAATTTTTAAAAAATCTGAAAATACTATCGATTTTGTTAATAAAAATAAAATAAAATTAGATGTACAAATGATATTTTTTCTAACACTAGTCTTGCATCTAGCTTATTGTAAGACCAGTCTTGCATCTAGATTTTTGGTCTGCATGTATTTTCTAAAAATTTCGATTCGACACTGATTCCATATTTAACTATAAAATTGTCTCACATCCATCACTAGTTCTGTATTTATCTAAAATAATGGTTCAGTATTTAACTAAAAGGTATTTTATAATGTCTTGTATTTATCACTCTCCCATATCTATCTAAAAATATTTACAATGTCTCACACTCGTGCCACATCTATCATTGGTCCCCCACCAATCGAAAAAATATTTTACATTGTCTCGCATTAATCGATGGTCATCTAAAAAACTATTTTACATTGGTCTCACATCTAACAAAGATAGATGATATATGCGAGATGCTGAACCCGTTTGGTCTTGAATCTAGCGTTTCTATACGCACACGTTTGGTTTTGAATCTAGCGCTTCTAGAAGTGTGACGTGGACACGAGAGTTGGGCTTACTTGAAAAACGAAAAAAAATACAAAAGCATAGTAAAACGTACTTGAAAACACATAACCATTTTCTTTCTCCAAAAAATCCTTCATCTTAAATCTAGAAACACAACCACATTCAAATATAATTAAAGAGAGAGTCTTTAGTGAAAATATTTAATTACAACCAATTACAACTTAAGAAAAATAGAGTATTTAATGAAATTATCTAATTTAGTAAAAAAAACAGTAGCCTTATATAGCGAGTAAGGATAGTTAAGTATTATAAAATATAAATAAAAGTACTGTATTTTTTTAAAATAACATTAATCATTTAAAATTATTTAAAATTTGATATAAGTTCAAAAACGTATTTGTAATTTTTTTATAAAATTCAAAAATTCAAAACAAATTCTTAAAATAAAAAAGTATGTTATAACAACTAAAATATTATGGATGAATAAAAATATTTTTTGAAATGGACTAAAATTGTTCAACTAAAACATACACACCAAACTATAAAGTTTCTTTATATTGAGCTAGGTAGAGGTGTCAAACGGTTTGAACCAGCACCAACCCGCACCGTTTAAGTCTGAACCACGGGTTGCGGTCTCGGCGGGTTGCGGTCTCGGCGGGTTGCGGTCTCGGCGGGTTGCTCTTATGCGGTCCTGACGGTCTGGCGGTCCTGCCAGGTTGCAGTCGTAATGGGCCAGTTTCACAGTTAAACCGCCAGTTCAAACCATCAGACGAACCATTTAAGAGCCGTTTATCAGTTCAAACCATCAGCCAAACCATTTAACCATTTAAGAACCGTTTATCAGAATATATTATAATGTTATTTAAAATTAATTTGTAAGTGTTTAATTGAATCTAATTTCAATAATTGAGTTAATTATTCTATTTCATGTATTTTAATTTAAATATGTTATCATTTTAATCGAAATTTTATAATCATGAATTACATTCTTAAAAAATAATTGTAATTTGATTTTGATACGTTTTCTTTTCTAATTATATTTATGTATTTAAGATATTTTATTTAATATTATGTAGATATTAAATAAAATAAGTACATCTAATTGTATTTTGATTACAAATTTACAACATTTGAAGTATAAATTTAATATTTGAAGTATTTAATTTTTGAAGTATAAATTTAAAGTTTTAAAAATTGTATAAATTTGGATTATGTTCCAATTGCATAAACACATGTGATTTGATTGTGAAATAAATTCAAAAATACCAAATGTGTTTCAATTAACTATCTGTAATTTGGTTCCTAAAAAGAAATTATATTATGATGGCATAATTAAATATAATTAATTAAATATATTTATTTAGGAGATTAACATCAACAACAATATAAACTATCTATTATGTTCCAAATTAACTTGCTAATAATATAAAATTTATTTCAATAAACTAGAAAAAAAAGAAGGGTTTATAATATAAAATTTCTTTCATTAATCTAGAGAATTTAATATATATTTTTTTCATAAAAGTACTAAAATTATTTAAAAACTAATAGTTCGAAAAATTTATTTATAGATTTTTATTTTTTTTAAAATAATAGTTCGAATTTCCTATTTAAATAATTTTTTTAATTTTTTTTTTAAAATATTAGTGCGCGAAATCCTATATATAAAGTTTTGATTATTTTTAATAGTTTAAAATGCTTACATTTTAAAAAAAATTAAATTTTTTATAAAAAAAATATATTTTTTTTTAAAAAATCAGTCACAGATTGCTGACGTCATCCGTGACGTCATCAAGCGGACCATCCGGCCAACCATCCGGATGGTCCGCGCGAACGGCTAGTTCAAACGAACTAGCCGTTGGTCATCCGGGGCATCCGGGCGAACCGTCCGGATGCCCCGGTTCCAACCGGACCATCCGGATCGATATCCGGATGGTCCGATTTTCCTGTCCGGGCGTCCGGGCGAAACCGTCCGGATGCCCCGGACCGTCTGCCCGGACCATCCGGACGCCCATCCGGATGGTCCGGACGAAAAAAAAAAAATCGGTTTTTTCAAAAAAAAAAATATGGGTCTCCCCTATATATAGTGGAGACCCCAACTCCAACCTCACACACTCTCTAAATCTACTATAAACTCTCTAAATCTCTCAACTTGTTCTAGATTTTGTTATTAAGCTTAACTTTTGTATTTTACATATCGTACTTCTGTTTTCGAAATAGTTAGATTTTTTTTTCGAAAAAAAATTGTTATTAGTTTGTATTAGTTATTATTTGTTCTCATTTCCTATTTCCAATGCCGTCTTGTGGCTTCAACAACAGGTTAGGACAAGCAACTCCGAAAACTGATTTTTCGGAATTTTCTTCTTTTATGATGTCTCCTCCACCCGAGAGGGATCCGATCACACGACGCATCAAATGTGCTACTGAACCTACGAATATGAGTAAGACTCTCAAACAAAATTTTAGTTTGAAAATTTCTAATAAGGAGAGGCGAAACTTCAAACTTGTTAGTACTACACGTACGACTGTTAGTAAGACCGCCAAACCAAATTTTAGTTCTAAAATGGTCGACAAGGTGACACGAAGTGTCAAACACCCAACTATAACCAAGACTAAGAGTAAGACCGTTGTTCCTAAACAAAGTCTTAGTACGAAGACGAAGATGGTCGATTTGATTGCTGCTGCGTTAAGTAAGGTTAATCGTGAGACTCGAGGACAAGTTTTGGGAGATCCATTACAAATTGCAGTTACTGTTGAGAAAGTTTTGCGACTTAAAAAAGTGGTTAGCGACAAGAGACTAAAAAATGTATTTTAGCAATTGTAATATTAAATATTTTAATATGACTTGTAATATTTTAGCATTTGTAATATTAAATATTTTAATATGACTTGTAATATTTTAGCATTTGTAATATTAAATATTTTAATATAACTTGTAATCTTTTACCATGATAAAATATGATTTTGGTTTAAAAAATAATAAATAACATTTGTAATATTTAAAACCAAATCACAATAATAATATTCAACAGGTAATTTTAAAATTACAACAATATAACTTAAAAATAATAAATAACACTTGTAATATTTAAAACCAAATCACAATAATAAAATTCAAAATGTAATATTAAAATTATAACAATATAACTTAAAAATAATAAATAACACTTGTAATATTTAAAACCAAATCACAATAATAAAATTCAAAATATAATATTAAAATTATAACAATATAACTTAAAAATAATAAATAACACTTGTAATATTTAAAACCTAATCACAATAATAAAATTCAAAATGTCATATTAAAATTATAACAATATAACTTAAAAATAGTAAATAACACTTGTAATATTTAAAACCAAATCACAATAATAAAATTTAAAATGTAATATTAAAATTATAACAATATAACTTGTAATATTTTTGCATGATAAAATATGATTTTGGTTTAAAAAATAAAACCAAACACTTGTAATATTCAAAACCAAATCACAATAATAAAATTCAAAATGTAATATTAAAATTATAACCATAGAATTTGTAATATTTTAACATGATAAGATATAGTTTTGCTTTGTATTAGATATAAAAACATAATAATAATAATATTCAAAATATGATAATAACATAAGTAATATTTAAAATTTTAGACTATATAATAATTACAACACTTAAAATATTAATAACCAAAACAAATTAATATTAACAAAAATGTAATAATAATTCTATAATAATATTCAATCTCAATATTTTTTAAATATAACATTTTGGTTATAAAATAAATAAAATCAGCATAATATTTACCAATAAACCGCCGGTTTTTTACAAATAAACCGTGGTTTCTTACAAATAAACCGTGGTTTCGCAGTCCTGCCGGGTTGCGGTCTCGGCGGGTTGCGGTCTCGGCGGGTTGCGGTCTCGGCGGGTTGCGGTCCTGGCGGGTTGCTCCTTATGCGGTCCTGGCGGGTTGCGGTCCTGGCGGGTTGCGGTCTCGGCGGGTTGCGGTCCTGCCAGGTTGCAGTCCTAATGGGCCAGTTTCGCAGGTAGACCGCCAGTTCTTAAGCGGGTTGTCAGCTTTGAACCGTGGTTCCTGAACCATTAGACACCTCTAGAGCTAGGTTATATATTTTTTATAGAGCCCCGTTATACCGTGCATGATTATTAAATCATGGAAAAGATTATAAATTGGATAATAAATGATTATAAAAACTTAGTTTGATCGGATCTAATTATAACAAACACTTAATGAATACTCATAAGAGCTATTTAGTTAACATAACCCTTTAAAGATTATGATTCGACTAAGTTACATATTTAACACTTATTAATTATCCTTCATACTCATTATGAAAAAAGTGAAAAAGGAGTAAAAGACCATGTCGAAGAATCCAAATACACCGTAAATTTTAAACTATTTACACATTGTCATTGATGACCTAAAAAGTAAGAGGTTGTGAGATCGACCAAATAGTTAGGCCTTTGAATGGATATGCACGTATTTTTGTTGTTGCCATCTATCATGTCTAACTATATCTAACCCAACTATCATTATTTTGGAGAGATTTGTTTGATATGATCATACTTATTAATCGTTAAATACCCTTCCCTGCCAAAACCTCTCTTGAGGAAGAAAGCTCAATTTTCCCGAGAAAATGAGAGTAACTAGCTCATTTTTCTGAAGTAAGAAAATATTGTGATGTGATTTTTACATAAGTGAGTAGTACCGTAGTATTTTCAAGGTGACTACAAAAGGAGTACTATTAGAAAAAATAATGTTAAAAAAGTAAGAGAGATATAACAATATTTTAGGAGTTATCCAAACATGTGAACGGAATTTAATAATGCGTCGAGCCCTTAATGGAAAATAAGGTTTTCTTAGAGAATTGTAAGAGACGTACGCGTGAAGGTTTTCACCTTGAGAAAAAAATGATTGAATATCTGATTGAAGAGTATCTATAACGTGTTTGACATGTACTCCAAATGTAAGAGCGACCATTCGTCGATTTCGTTTATACTGTTTGCTTGATTTTGACCGTATTTGGATAAGATAAGAAATATTTATGATATAAATACTAATAGTCTATCTTTCTGCATTAGTTTTCCTACATATCCTTTCTTCTAAATCTTAATCTTTCTCCTGATCCCTGTTTGTAATAAAAAAATATTTTCCTCCTTACATTTTTATCAGAAAATGGCCCATAATCAGGAAATACGAGTGAATTATGAGCATTACAAAAATAAAATCTTAGTGAAAAGAGCATCCACGTACTTTAGGTTTTCTCTCCCTTTGAAAAATGAGCTACAATTATTTCTAAAATTCACACGCTTTCTTAATGTTTCATCAAATGTAGTAAAAACTTATTGTCTTCACTAAAGTGGTTGTTCCATCCATAATAACGATATTATAACATATTGAGAATATATTATTGCATATTTAAATAACTCATGAGTACCATATGTTCTTCTGCTTCAATAATATTTTTCTTGTTGTGATACTTTTTAATATGACACTCATATTGAAAGTGCCTAATTTATAAAAATTATAACACTCAATAATTGACATATCAAATGAGTAAAATCTGTTTTCCCCTTTCACGATATTTATAGCCTCTACGACCACATTATCTTACATCCTCTCACATGTGAGCTATTTTATTGACTCATTTTTAGTACTTGTTCTTCCATTACATAGTCAATAATCTGTTGCTCTTGCAGAAATATATGCTTTGTAGTTCATCAATAAAAGATTATATATTTTGTTAGATTCTTCAATGGAACAACTACATTATCAAACTTTTATCATTCATCTCATGATATTTTAAATCACCACCAGATCACTTATATTTTCTCTATATATTTATATCTTGTTGAATATTGTGAAAGCTCTTGCAAAGTAGTGATTAATTGTTCTTTCACCTTCATGTGAGGCATCTTAATTTTTTTAAGAGCCCAAAATTGTGCATGCTTAGCTCTGGCTGTGCATCTTCAAAATGGCTTGATCTATGGTTTGGAATATGAAATCCTTGGTCTTTAAGTTCTTTAATTTTTGATATTCTACGATCTTGAGTTGTAATTAAGTTTGAGCAGTTTCTTTAGCATACCATATGATCCCACTCTCTAGCAAGCCCCAATACTCTTTGGAGCATAATAAATTCTCCATAAGTATGAACCCATGGTCATAATATCTGTCGAAATATGAGATAACTGGTTGCACAAAAAATGTTATCTCTCCTGATTTTGTACTTGTTCGGGAAAGACAAAAGTTGATGATTTATTAGAATGCTCATAATTTAATAAGGAGACATGATACCAAGTATTTATTTTCTAGAGTTCTTAGTTTAATAAAAGATCAATTAGAGAAATAAATTTTACTGAAAACAAAAGAAGGCTTAAATATTATTACAACTATACACTGTAGTCAATAACTTTTGACGGATTGAATGAAAGAGATTCCACGAACAAATTGTTAGATAAGAAAATAAACTGTGCTAAAAAAAAGACGACGTGTTTTTACCATATCTCACTTTAACTTATACCCCAGTCATTGTATGAAAATAATTACGGAAACTACATGTTCTTTTATATAATTTGTAAATTCTCGTCTTTTGCTAATATTATCCACTAGCCTCAATCACTACGATCTAATGTGTATGTACCACGAGGGCTAACGCAATAACTATAATACCACATTAAAAGATCATGACTTGAAATCCACATTAATTAAACTGATATCTATATTATAATATTTTTAATACTCGTATTAAAATAATTACAATAATTTGAATACTCTAAATTTGCATGGATGAGACATTTCAATTTAGCATATCTTTACAATCTCCCATTTGGATAATTACATGTACTAAAATGTATCCACCATATTGTTTTTGGGTAAATGTGGGTGTATATATATATGTACAATGTTACAATCGTCTAGAGAGTCATATGATCTCTCAAGTGAGTACAATGCAGAATAACAATGTACCTAAAAGAAAAAGACATGTCCAAGAGTGCCTTGATAAAGGTCTAGAGAACTTGCCTCCTTAAAAAACCTTAACCACCCGTTGGGTAAAAACCCGGTGTAAGGAAAAAGAGTACAAGTCTCCAGGCCGGCACTAATGGACTATTACATAGAAAATCCAAAACACTGAGTGTATCAATGAAAAATGACTCTAACATGTGAGTCGATAATGCAGATATAATCTAAATAAAATCTTCAAGGTCATGAGAGTGATTCGGATGACGATTGTGTCTTGAGTCACGACCTCTTCATCAAACACAAGGCGGTTGCGGGCGCGCCAAATCTCGAAAACAGTAGCTCCTTCCTAATCCATTTGTGTGCACTATCAAGCGTTGTCATTTCTCGAGTAATCCCCATCCATAATCGGATACGACTCCAGATTTCCTTAGTGAACCTGCAAGCAAACAAAAGATGGGCACCAGACTCATCTGAGTGCCTGCAAAATGGGAATTTGATCTTAGGCAAGTCCATGTAGTGGAGAGTGTCTTTCATGGCAAGGCGGCGATTGAAGGCTAGCCAGATGGTGAAAGAAAACTTAGGTGGGATGAATCTCTTCCATAAGTTTGATAGATTCGGGCATGCCTCACCTTTTGTTCTCATGGCTTCGTAAACATGTCTAGTAATTAGCTTTCCACCCAAAGTACAGCTTTCAAGACCCAGAATGACACTATCTCGACCCCCAAATATCTATATTCAAGAGTCTCTAATATCAAGAAGCTTCCGAATAAGATGACTGTCCCTATCGCGTCTTTAGTAGTCCCATATAGTTTGTCCTCGAAGATAATACTCATGCACCCATTTTATCCATAACGACTCGGAGTCAGAATGTAATAATCAAATCGAACGGGTAAGAAGAGCACGATTAAAAAACTCTGATATCCATAAGGCCAAGTCCTCATTCATCCTTGGGTTTACAGATTTTGTCCCAAGCAATCGGAGCAGGTCTACCCCCCTCCCCCCCCTAGAAGAACTTGAGGCAGAGCGAGCGGATGGTGTTAAGCACCACCGAGTGCAAAGGAAAAGCGCGGAACCAAAAGGATTCGACCCCTTGAAGCACAGAGGTGATCCATTGAAGTTTTCCTGCGTAAGAAAGTTTCATATGTTGGCAATTTTGAATGTAACTCGAGATAGCTTCTGTCAAAGGGGAACAATGAGTAACTGAGACGGTCATAGGAGCGAGAGGTATCCCTAAGTAACGTATAGGGTAAGTGCCACTTCAAATCCGACTCTTTCCATGATCTGATCATAAACAATCCCTTTAACCCCGGCTAGGTATATTGTGGATTTAGAAGGATTCAGTGATAGTCCCGAAACATCTTCCAAATGGCTCAAGCATTCCACAAGGATGTTAACCGATGTCTCATCTCCGTTTGAAAGTAGCATCAAATCGTCAGCAAAAGCGATGTGGGTAGTGTGAGTGCGGGCACATTTCAAATAGAATTTAAAACTCGGTTCGCTCGATTTCTTCTTTAACAAACGAGATAGATATTCGAGGCAAATGATGAATACAGTAGGGGACATGGGATCACCTTTCCTTAAGCCCCGCTGCCCACATAAGAAGCCATGAAGCTCGCCGTTGATGGAAACCAAGAAGGACGCTGTAGTGACACAAGAAAGAATCCAACCCACAAACTTCAGAGGAAACCCGATACCATGGAGAATATTCGATAGGAAGTCCCATGAGACTGTGTCAAATGCTTTGCGAAGATCCACCATGAGCATACATCTCGGAGAAACTCTTGCACGGTTCAAACCTCTAACCAACTCTTGGGAAAGGAAAACATTATCAACAAGATTTCGACCACTCACAAAAACACCTTGTCCTTTATCAATGAGATTCGGAAGTAAAGGGGCCATTCGGTTAGCCAAAAAGTTTGGTAATCACTTTGTAAGTAACATTTGTGAGCCCAATTGGCCTAAAGTCACCCACCTTAGGATCATTGTCTTTCTTCGGAATAAGGGCAAGGATGGTGTGATTTGTTGCACGGAGGAGTCTACCAGTATCAAAGAACTCACGAACACTATCAACCAAATCTGTTCCCACAAGTTCCCAATTATTTTTGAAGAAAGCCGAGATGAGCCAAAGAGGTGCGTGTAGAAATCTACAAGGAGGGAGGCACCTTCTATAGGGGATGTGGTGCGGGTGCCATCATCTCGAACGATATAGGAAATGTTCTTTCTTGCATTATCTCGTTTGATTAAGCTTTGAAAGTATTTCGTACCTCTGTCCCCGTCAACTAAGTGGGTGGTCCTCATACGCTGTTGAAGAAAGCTCTTTTTGCATTAAGAAGGAAATTCGCACGATCTCATAATCTGTGTACCTCTTCTTTCAAAATAATGTTATCAGGATTAGCCATGAGTGAGGAGATAGCCTCTTTAACGGCCGAATTTGTAGTAGTTGTACGCTCTAGAATGCCACCATACTCAGCTTTATTCAAATCTTTCAATCTAGATGTTCATAAGAGGAAGCAAAATCAAGAATAATAAGAACACATTTCTCTGATGAAGAAAAATAAGACAACAATCGACAGCCGCAAATTACGAATAAGAAGATCAAGGTATGAATTGTTGTTTCACCAAATGTTTTTACTTTTCACATTTCAAATTTAATTTTATATTGGCTTTGGATTTCACATCTGACAGACCAATTACTTACTGTTTTCATGCATTTGGGATTTTTGTTTGTTTTACATTTTGCATATCATTTACTTAGTGTTTTATATTTCTCCTTTCATTTTAGTTATGTTTGGTATTTTGCATTTGTTTTACGTTTATATGTCTTATGATGGAATAACCAAAGCTCTTAGAACTTAAAGAGATCAAAGAGTAATCTATGTGGCTACATTTCTAATTATATTAACCTTCTCAACGTTATTCTTTTCAACATTAGGTGATATATTGGTTTCGACGATGGTTTATGGGTTACGACGATGGTTTATAGGTTACGACGTTAAAAACATGGAAAAAAATCAATAACTATGATTCTACTGAAGTAATAATTGAGAAGATTATGAATCCAATAACCACTTGTTGCAAAAGCAAACCTGAAAAAGGGTTAAGATGTGTGGCTATATGAATGGTTATTATCTTACTCTATTGACAAATATATAATAAAAAAATCGGGATATATAAGAATTATTATACAAATTATACACAAACATTTATTAAAACACACACAAAAATTGAGGATGAAAAACCACAGAAGTGTAGATGCCAAGATGTTTGGTTTTGAAGGCTCGAAAGAGGAACACAATTTTGAGGAAGTTGGAGGATATGATGATGGAGATGATGAAGATAATCGAGCTGATTTGGAAGATGATAGAGATTATGTAATAGAAATCGAATGCAACATATCCTATACAAAAGTATGGTTCATTAGATGGAGTAGATGAACTGAATGAATCCAATTTCAGCAATGCTTTCTGCACAACAAATAAATTAGACTTCAAATGAAGTTATTTTTACTTCATAGAGAATAACTTATATTTCACAAATAATTATGCATCTAAAGAAACTAGTAGAAGAGTCCCAAAAATATATGACGATATCTTATGTGCGTAAGAGTGATAGTCTATATCATTTACAAAATATGAAACAAATGTCTCCGAAGGTTACTGAAAAAATGATTAGTATTGTTTCACATTTCATATTTGATATTTTATCTTGTTTTGAGGTTTGCATTTGATATTATATCTTATTTCACATTTCACATTTCATATTTTGCATTAAATATTATATTTTTATTAATCTGTAGTCGAAGAAATCTTAGAAACACTATCGCTATTGCGACTAATATGATAAAACTAGCCAATGAATACCATACACGGTAAATATTCTTTATTAACTACTTTCATATTTTACATTTGTTTCAATTGAAATTTTGTATTTTGCATTTGACTTATCAAGTTTTTTACGGGCCGATTTTGTTTTAGTAACATTTCCTATCTTGCATTCAATTTATCAGGTGTTTACCATTTTTAAGGTTACTGATTCTTAAATCTATTGGCTACAAAAGAAAGATGTTTTATACCTGATACCACCCATCATGAGGTGTAACAAGATTTGCTAATTCGGTAGAAATTTCTGAACATGGATGCAAAGTAGATTTAATTATTATAAAATTTATGAAATATTAAACACAAAATTGTTCTTAACAATTATCTTAATGTTAGAACTGATCTTAATTGGTCTTGACATAGTCTTTTATAGAAAGAATAAGGAAACGATTTTTGTCAGAATTTCAATTTGCATTAAAGCACCGCAATATATAATCAACCACTAGACATTAATGATAATAGACCTTGATAATAGAACACTGATAAACTTAAACCCATTGGTGCCAAGTTCAAAATACACAACAGATAAAATAGGTTTTTTTTGTAGGTTATACTTTATTTTTAATTTTGAATTTTACATAAAAGCTAGATTTATATTTTGCATTCGGTAATTATACATGTTTTGCATTTTGCATTTCAAAATTGAGTATGTTTCACATTTTGTATTTGGTAGTTAGACACATTTTACATTTAATTCGTAAAATAATATCTTTTATACCTATTATATACATAAATTTAAAAATTCATTACCTCGACGTTGATGAGATAAAAATATGGCAGAGGGTATTCTTGGTAGTTTTTAGAAAAATAATTAATATTTTGTAGTCGATAGTGAGATAATTGAGTAGCTTATTGATTAGTGTACTTAATTCTATGTCTTCTCTCATTAATGAGGTCTCTAAAGGTATTTATAGTGTGTTTCTGAGGCATGGGTTGGGTCATGGCTTAAAGCCTTAAAATCTCATTAGTGCAAACACTGCTTTAGGATACATAAAGCTAAGTTAAAAAGTAAAAAAATATATTCTTTATATTAGGTCTAAAATACCCTTTGAATTATCCTTACACCTTTTAAGAGTTGCTTCAAAAGATGTCTGAACCTATAATACATCCCCTTTAGTTCTCTCAAATATTTCTTTGAAGGACTAACAAATATTTCTTCGAACCAAATTAATCTTATAATGAATCGTTATTCTCACCCTTTTTCTCTTAAGTAACAAACAAATTCGAACCTGTTTCGAAGTCGGAAAATTTATCGGTTTTATCAGCTACATTTCATGACACGTGTCAATTCCATTAAACCTTAGATTTGTTATGCTCTAGGTAAATTAAGCCAATAAATGATCGACTTTTCCACTTTCCTAAAGTTGTTTCCACTTCCATAGAATTTTTCTTAGTGGGCGTGCCTTCACCTAGTTTTTAGGGTATTCAAGAATCTAAAACCTCATTAGTAAGGCTCTTAATTACCTTTTTGATATCTATATATAAACTAACTTCTCATTTTTCTTGTTTTACATATCTTTAGAAAGAGAAAATTCATTATATAAGAAATAAAAAATCAAAAACTTTCGTGTTTGTATGTTTACTGCTAGAACCGCTCTAATCAAAGTCGGTTGGTTGAACTTATTAAAGTTAGTGGAAGAGAAAAGAAAGCTATAATCGTTAATGGACTTCCTGTATCTTCACCTCCAGTTTTCACTACTCAAGTTATCGATTACGATTGTGTTTTTATCCTTATAGTCTCCTTCTACAACTGCTCAATCGTTTACTTCACACAATTTCTCCTCAAGGCCACCACAATCTCAAAGGGCCACAAGTCACCGAACTCCTTCAACATTTAAATCTATGGGATCAGATTCAGAGAATGTCACCCACTCAAAGTGATTAGACAGTGAAAAGGTAAAGCTAAAGCTGTTACAAAACCATTAATATTGATTGATTTTCCCTCTCCACTAAACCTGAATAAACAACAATCTGTTATAGAAGATGATGTTAGCACCCAACCTATCAGACCATTAGAATCGAAACCGAAAGTAATGGAAGAAGATCTTAATAAAGATTCTCCCCTTGAGACATCTGGTAAAAAATAGGAAAATTCAAAGCCCTTCATCAACAAGGTTTTGACAGGGAAGAAAATTCATGGTAAATGCAAAGTTATAGAAGAATAATCCAAAGAGCTCCCGATCTCGCTGACTGGACGTGTCAGTCCAAACTTTAAGAAAGTAAGTGTAAAATATATTTTAACAATCAATCATATATCTTATGTTTATTTTCATGCTAAAGAATTGGATGTTGTTCGTACTAAGTGGGGATTCCCAAATATGATTAAAGTTAGACTGCCTAAGCCTGGGGAAACTCACATGAGTTGTTGTTCTAATGAACTTATAGTTTACACCGTTGTGCTAAACTTGGACATTCGGTTTCCTTTGTATCCTGAAATCGTTAGGTGTTTTCATGTAGTTTGGTTGTTCCCAAGCTAGGCTAGTCTGAATGCCGGATTGTGCTGTAATTCTAAGATTCTTTTCTACTAGTTTAACGTGGGTAATGATTACAAAGTAGTAGACAATCTGTTAGAAGCGGACGTGATATGAAAGACTCAGTTTCTTTTATCTCTTGCCATTTTGACTTCATAGAGAATAACTTATATTTCACCACTCCTCCTTTATCTACTGCCATTTTATTGAGAGTCGAATCGACCGATGGGACGCTTTACCTTCCGACCAGGAAGATAGCCCCCAGTCGTTGGCCAAAAATATATAAGAAGAAGAAAAAATAAATTGTGCAAGGTGTCGTCAAAATAGAAACTGAACAACAATCCATTGAGATCGATGCATCATGGTTAGATGCAGTTTCTGTCACTATGGATGGAGGTTATGTACCCACATATATTCTTGAGTTTAAGAATAATAAGGCCAAAAAAATAAACAAGCAAGGAAATGACAATAAAATAACAATAATAAAACTTTAACTAGTTCGGGGTTAGTATTACGTCAGATTACTAGTTTTTTCACCATAACTACACCTGATCCTACCTTTCTATTTCCAAAATTCAAGGGAGAAACTACTACTGAAGTCAATAATCTGAGGGATGAGTTGACAGGGTTCGACTATGAAGCATTTGACAAGGCCTTCCCAAGTGTTGCACCCAAAATGATGTATACCCTTTGGAGTTTTAAAGAAAAATGATACAGTGGGGTAATCAATAATGGGTTACGTGAGACATGTTGTTGAACTAAAAAAAAATTCAAATCCCAAAGAGAAACCATATCTGATCTTCAAGAGGAAAACAAAAAATTGCAAAGTGTCCTCGAATAGGAAAAAAACTAAGGCTAGCAAGGCATACAGAGAAGCTGACACACTAAAAAAGAGGTTGATACGGAAAAAAACAAGGTGGTCAATGTACAAGAAGAACTTGATAGACTGCGGCCATCCAGTTCCACCGTGATTACTTTATTGAAATCCCAGCAGAAGACTGACAAAGAAGTTATGGAGCAGATCTTGGCAAAAAAGCATACTGTAGAAAATTTGAAGAAAGAATTAGAAGACAAAATCGAGTCTTTAAAAGACAAGTCTACACAAGAAGTAAACGATACTATTGAAGCATACGCCGATGCCACTATAGATAAAATAAATGAACGGGATGCCTCGATCAAGTCGGACATGGTCTTCGCATTTCACAAAAAGTTTCCAAAACTAACCTTTGGATCTTTACGGGGGTGGGTTCATTAAAGGGTATACAAAATTATTGAATATACTTATAAATAAGAGGTTTTGAAAGGCAAAAAGTGGTTGATTGATAATACGGACACCTTATTAAAATCTCCCTGAGCCACCAAGGTAGGAAATAATATGCCTCTTAAATATTTACATTAAATAAAGGTAAAGTAAATATTTACAAATCCTTAAACAAGGAATAATCTTAGATGCTCAACATTCCATGGATATATTAATGTAATACCTTCTTGTTCAACCAACCGACACGTTCCACTCTTGATTCGTTTCACAATAGTATATGGGCCTTTCTAATTTGGAGCCAACTTTCCAAATTTCTTGTCTTTAGTGTGTAAAAACATTTTCTTTAGAACTTTATCTCTAAAATCAAACTCTTTTTTTTGTATTTCTGATGCATATCGGCTCCTCCTTAAGCTTTGATAGTGAATAGTTCTTAAATGAGGTTTGAGTCTTTTTTATTCAATTAAATATAGCTGAGCCCTTACTCCAATCTCATCATATTCTTTAAAATAATTTTGGACTATGAATGGGGGAAGAGTAGACTCTATTGAAGATATTACATCCATCTCGTAAACCAAGGTAAAAGAGACTCTTATGTAGCAACATGTGGAGTAGTTCTATAATCCATAACATTTCTTGCAAATAGTTTGGCTATTTAACTTCCGCCCACTTTAAATTCTTTTGGAGATCCTTTGAAAGGGTTCTTTTTACCAATTCTACTTGACCGTTGGCCTGGGGATGGAAAGGTGAAGAGAAATAATGTCGGATTCCTCTTGATGCACATAATAATTCTATATATTTATTATCAAATTGATGGCCATTGTCTGTTGTAATACTCCTAGGTGTTCCGAATATGCAGCATATATTAGATATAATAAACTTTATTACTTCTAAAGAAGTAGTTCCAAGGAGAGGTGCAACTTCTTCCCATTTCGAAAAATAATTAACTGCCAAAATAATAGTTCGATATCCTCCAGAATCCATTGGTAGTGTACCAACTAAATCAAGCCCCCATCTATCGAATGGTACTGCTTGAGATATAGTCTCCATGGGAACTGCTGGAACATGAACTACATTTTTAAACCTTTGGCATGAATCACATCATTTAACCAACTCCTTAACATCTGTTATAATAGAAGGCCAATAATATTCTGCCAACAATACCCTTCTAGTTAAAGCTTTATAACCAAAATGGGAAGAGCCTTCCCCATCATGGAATTTAGACATAATCACTTGAGACTCATCTGACCCAAGACAACGTAATAAAGGTTGGATACAAGATTTCTTGTAAATAATTTCCATCAAAACCAAAAACTTATGCGCTTTAAACTTTGATTTCTTTTCTAAGATTTTATTTTGAGGAAGAATACCCTTAGTAATGAACATCAAAACCAAAAACTTATGCGCTTTAAACTTTGATTTCTTTTCTAAGATTTTATTTTGAGGAAGAATACCAAAAGGCATCACCTTGTAGCAATGTAGCCCCAGGCCACTGATAAATGTAGTATGATCTTTGATCCTTCAGATCCATTTGGATCTGATTGTATCCAGCAAAAAAAATACATAAAATATAATAATTTGTTTCCAGAGGTGGAATCTACTAACTGGTCTATCCAAGGCACCCGAAATGGATATATTGGAAAGCCCATATTAAGATGGGTAAAATCAATACACATTTGCTATTAGCCGTATTTATTTTTTACCATCACCGGGTTTGCTGTCCATAATGGGTATTGAGATTCCCTAATATGGCCTACTTTTATTAGTTGATCTACTTCTTTGAATCACAAGACCTACATCTGATCGTACTGATAACTTGTGACACATAGCACTAGCTGGCACACCTATTACATCTTCGTTGCACCATACAAACACATGTAAATACTTGGAAAAAATATCAGTAACTCTTTTTTTATCATACTGGTAACTTTAACCCGACTCTAACATTTTCCCATCAACCAAGTTATAAATTTCCACTTATTCGATGATAATAATTTCACAATGAGTCTCTCTTATAATCTGAAGATGACTCTAATAATTGATATTCTTGTTTTTTAGATACAGGGTTAAGAGATTTTGGAGCAAATGCAGTAACGTAGCATTCTCTAGCTACCTTATGACTACTTTGAACCACTCTGACTTAGCCACCAAAAGCATATTTTAAGCATTGATGAACGTTTAATGCAAAATCATGCATCCTTGAGAGCCAAAACCTGTCAAAAATAACATTATGATGAGTCATAAAATTTACCACCACAAACAATACTCTGATAGTTTTCTTGAAGGGTCTTTTTCTCTAAATTGTCTCCCTTCAAATTCGCAAATCACATCCGCAGAGTTTCCCGTTAGTCCCACTATGGTTCGACTCAAATGTTGAATAACAACTGGGTTTTTTATTTTCTTATAAGCAGATAAAAATAGTATGTTAGCTAAGCTTCATGTATCGATTAGAATCCTTCAGATTTATGTTCTTTCAATAGACGCCCCAACAACTACAACATCTTCATGCGGACCATCAACATCTTTTAAATCATCTCCATCAAACATTATAGACGGTGCAGGGTCTTGATACAAATGAGTTTGACATTTTTCCTTTCAATTGATCATTTAATCTATTCATATGCCTCTTTCTGGAACAACTCGAACGCAATGTCATCGTATCTTCTCTGAATATTGTTAATGATTCAAAGTATTGAAATAATTTGTAAACCCTTCCACTACCTTCCCTTATCACATTCACATGACATTGGTCCGGATCTGGATCTAAATATTCTAAATCCACATCAGACTGTTCCATAATTACCATAACGTGCTCAACTTTAGGAGCTTGTATAGTTGGCCTTCGAACAGTGGGCAAAGTTTTTTGCTCTCTGCCAGTGTTAGACCTAGGAATATTCGCCCCTTGTGCTTTGGAAAAAGTTTTCAATTTCTCATTCTCAATCAACATTTGAATTTTTTGTTTCAAAACTATTCAATCTTTTGTATCATGCCTTGTATCCTCATTATATCTGCAAAAATGAGTATTTCGGTTTTGTTTTGGGGTTTGGATAGACAACGGCCTTCAGAATTTTACATGACCTTTGGCCTTATCGTAAATTATTGCCACATTTTCAATCAGCTTGGTAAAATAGCTAGGTTGGACCCATTGATTTCCCCTTGGTCTGAATTGTTGAGATTGATTCGACATGGAATGGATAGAACCTTGAACAGACTCTCGCAGACCACTATTGGAAGAAACTTGGGACTAACCAATAATATGTGGTTATGATGTGATTGCGAGAGGTTTATTCTGTTGAAGTTTCCTTAATAGTTTAGTTTCTTCTACAATAATTCATTTTCCAACTTTTTTAAACAAACCACCCCAAGTCTTTGCTTTTAATCTATTAAACGTATCCGTTAAATCTCCAGATAATAACCTTTTCCTGAGAAAAGCTATGGCTACCCGTTCGTAACAATCAGCCAAACCACTTTTGGTATTCACAAATCTGCTAACGTATTCCTTTAAAATTTAAGTACCAAGGTGATGACAATAAATTATTGTGTCCCAATTTTCTCTGAGCTCCTTGCTTCCCAAAAATTGCCTCAGGAAGGTCATCCAGAACATATTAAAAATTTAATTGACCCCTCTGGAAGCCTATTGTACCATTTCAGCGCACTATCTTTAAAAGTTTGGAAAAAAGCTTGGCACAACGACTTAGTATCATCATGGAAACTCATTATAATTTTTTTTAATATATTGTCCACGTATATCATTTTTAAATATACAACTATGCTGGAGAATATAAATTTTCTCGTGAAAACGTGTACATATATCTATTTAGGGCTTTCATCTGGTTGTGATTCAGGAACATTAAATATATATGCACTAGATGATTACATGATGTTTGTAAGGTCTAAAATATTTATCTAAATAAAATATACTACCATGATCTTGCATTTTAATACGGAATAAATAAATTGATATGGTGTAAAAATAATATATACATACATATATTTATTATTCTTGACTGAATAACCAAACAATAACGGAAAAAAGCCGCGACAAAAATGTATGACCGAAAATAAAAGAATAAACGCTGAATTTTACAAAATGGAATCTGAGGGTTTTAGTTTTCATTCTTATGGGCTAGCACCCATGAATACATTCTTGAATGATAAAAATTGATGGCTTCGTATGAGAAACAAGGATTTGTGATTAGAAAAGAGAGAAAAAATATGTTATGAATAACCATATGTGTAATTATAAATAATATAATTAAATTAATTCATTACTATCCTTATAGTCTGGTACTCGTGAATGTATTTGCGCTTAATAGTGGATAAATTTGTACTTACGTTTATTGATACTCTTTATAGTAGTTATAGTTACTCACAAGGTCCAATAATATTTTAATCTTATATCTCGTGTCAGCTAGAGACCATAAACATATTAGACTACTGAGGCCCAATATCTATAGTGTTAGATTGATGGACCCTCCATCAAACTCCTACATCAATCCAATGAGTATCAACACCATGTATTCTGCGATCCTCATTCAATTATCCATTAGTCAAATACATTTATAGTTGATGAAATTTAATTAATTGGAATTATAATTACAATAATTACATTAAGATATTTTGTATCTCATTAATTTCCAAATTAGTCTTGAAATGTTTGCTGAAAAAACTGATCTCAATTCATTTAAGAAATTAGAGGCTTGTCATTTTCATACCATAATATTTTAGTATATTGTTAATTTATGTATTTTATGGTAACCCACATAATCATCCAGATTGATCCTGGTAAATAAAAATTTCAAACTTAATTTCTTCATTAAAAATTTCTTAATGATATGCAACATGTCATTATAAGTGATGGTCAAGTAACTCTAAATTTGAATTTACTCTCACTAAATTTGTGAAGCTCATAATATTTTACTAAGTTAATCTAAAGAAAATAGATTACAACTTAGATAGGCTATGATATTATTAATGAAAAAAGTTAAACTGAAACATCATAAATAAATTTCTAATTACTATATTGTTACAAACCTATTAATTTTACTATGACTTGATTAACTTTTGAAAACTATCATAACTAATTAATATAGTGATGAGTTGTAACATATATATATATATATATCAAGTTATCTTAATTTCACCTTTCATATAATGAAACTTGATGATAAAATGTGAAGTTGTATTATGATTGTCTTGAAAATGTCATTTGCTTGACTAGAGTAAAAATTCTCCTAAAATGTAAATCTTTTCATATTAAATGAAATCTATTTAGTATAAGACATTATATATATCTTCTAAATATTAAATTTGAGTTAAGCATGATTCACATATAATACAATGAACTAGTATTTTTACTAGATAACTAGATAAGAAAGTAAACTTAATTATATTACATCAATGTTTTATTCTAGTTACAATAATCCACATTTGGAAATTTTAATTCTTTGCTATGTCGTGCGATTTTGTAGGAATCGGATAAAACAAAATATACTGAAGATGGACATGTTGATATACATATAAATTTTGATTTCTGCGATCAAAATAACGGTATCCTTTCTGTAAATTATCATAACCCATAAAACACACATACATGTTTTAGGTGATAGGTTTTTTTCTTTCGACACAAGAACAGAGAAAAAACACGTATAATCAAACTCTCATAAAGAGGAACAATCTGAAAGATATCCATATAACTTCTGAAGTAGAGACATCTTGAATTATGTGCGGTAAGAGTTTGATTAATCATATAAAACAAACAGAAGTGTTGTTCCTTAAAAAAATATGAACTTCAATTGGATAAAGGCAAAAAACGAGTAGTTTCAACAAGGTGACGATGTTTCATTCTGCAACCACATTATGTTGAGGGATTTCAGTACAAGATGACTGTTGTATGATACCATCGGATTCAAGCAACTGAGTGAAAATTTTAGAGGTATACTCACCTTATTAAGTCACACTTGAAACACTTTATCATAACAAATATTAAGCCTTAAAAAATGCTTTAATGTTTTCTGTAAATTTTAAAAAAATCAAGCATTCTTTTCATAAGATAAACCCAAGTATAACAAGTATAGTCATCAATACATGCAAACAAGAGATGGATCCCAAACATCAGAATGGATAATATCAAAAGGAGAAATAAAAGAAGAGACATTCGTATTACACGGTAATGCATAAAACTTTACCAAGTTTACAACCATTGTGATCCGAGATACTAAAAATATTCAAATGACCCATAACACTTGAAAATACTAAACACTTTAAATATGACGCAAATACATGTCCCTGATGAGAATTCCAAATATAAAATTTAGACGACAAATGACTTAAAAAAACAAAGATTAATCAACATCATAAACAACAATACTAGTAATGTATGTTATTTCATTGTCAACACCATAGACTTCGAGTTTTTTCAAAACATCACACTTTAAGTATGTTGATCTTTTATAACACAAACATAATCGAAAAACAAGATCCAATAACCACAATAATACAATTTTCTAGCCAAAATAAGATTCAGAATAAAGTTGGGAATATAGTAAACATCAAACAATGATATATGAAGGGTAGCAGACCTCTACCGATATTATTATAGAACTAGCAGAAAAAATATGGGTCAATTAGGAGATAACAAAACAAATTTCAACATATGAGGTAACATATGATGAGATGCACCATAATCCAAAATCCATATTGATGAATCGATACCCAAAGTGGAAGACGATGCCATACCTGAGTGATATGCGAATATAGACATGAAAAAGTTATTTTTTATTCAGTTTGGTACTAATATATTGTAAAGAGTCTTATCAAACAATATCAAACAATCTTAAGGAACCAAATCTAAATCAAAATAAAATCCAAACTCAAATAGAAATCAAATCTAAATAAAAAACCAAAATCGAATTAAAATCCTAATCAAACACCAAATCAACAATCAAAATCAAATCAAGTATATATTCAAAATCTCAGTCAACGTCATGTTAAAAAAGACAACAAATTGAAAAATACCTAGTGGAATGCCTTATTTTCCAAAACTTTTAAGGCATTGATATATTTTATTTTCCATTTTTACAATTTAAAATAATATATATAGTATATATCATATTCACCTAATATATCAAGTGTCTTTATCGTGTCTTGTCGATCATATATATTTTTAGTTTTAATGATTAAGTTCCAACAATTTAAAACAATTTTTTTGTTATCTTGATTAAAACCTCTGAATTTCAACTCAAAAACCATTGTATTGATCAAATCCATTATTAAAGTAATTGTTTCCATTAAAATACGGTATATTTAAACTCGAAACTGCACCCCGAATTCTCAATTCTTGCAGCCCCAAATTCATAAAGTCAAATCAATCAAGGATCGAACAACGCTCAGATACCATGTAAAATAGGGTTGTATTAATTGTAATGATGTGTTTACAAAATTCTTAAGAAATTATTTATAAAGTAATAATCTAGTGGATTCGTGGGCATAATATTTTTAACAAAATATGGTAACTATTTATTCATATGTGTATTTAAATATCCATTTTTATAGAATTGGTCATTCTCATGATAAAAATATGATTGATCATCAAGTATCAAATTTTTTATTGATTGAATCTGAATGAATTATTTATGATTCTTTCCCATAATCAAAGTTGCTCACAAATTACTTATGTTAAAGCTAAATATTCTTAAAATTATTATATGGTCTCAAGGAAATTCATGACCTTGCATATGAATTAAAAATAAATAAATCAATATATTTAAGATTCATAGTTACATATATTTACTCATTTTTTTACAACGAATAACCAGAATACATCGGGGAAAAAATAAGACAACAAAAAGGACTGACCGACAATAGTAGAATAAACACTGGATTTTATAAAGTGGATTTTGTTGGTTCTAGTCTTACTTCTGATGCACGATCAACCTTTAGTATAGTTCTTAAATGATAAAAAACCGATGGACCTGTATGCATGAAGGCGATTTGAATTAAGGTTTTTGGTCAGGGAGAGGGAGATGTAGAGATTTTTAATGATAATACGCATAATTGTAACGAATAAAATAAAATATATTCTTTATTATCCATATTTATAATCCAATACTTGTGAATGTACTTGGCTTTAATATTGGAAATATATTAACTTAAGTTTATTGATACTCTCTATATTATTTATTATAACCACAAGGTCCAATACCATTTTAATCATATATCTCGTATCGGCTAAAGACCATAAATATAATCAACTTCTAAGATCCAATATCCATAGTGTCATAACGATGATCCTTTCTTCGAACTTCTAAATCTATCCGACTAATATCCAGTTCTATGAGGTTCCCTTTATACTTGTTGGTCAAATACACTTATAAATGACTATATTTAATTAATAGGTTTTCTAATTTCTAAAAATTTGGATATTGTAAATGTTTATAAATAAAACATTCTAATTAAAAATAGGATAGCTTCTTTAAATGGTACACTAAATTTTTTTAAATTTGCTAAAAGACACACAACACTTTCAAATTTTGTAGGGGTGGATATGATTTCCGCAATTACAAAATAATCCTCTAAGACTATGTGCAGCAGTGGTTTTTTTCATCAAAAAATGCGCATTTCAACATGCAGCAGTGCATTTTGTAGCATATGCGGCTTTAAAAGATGCAACATGATTCAAAAGATTAAACTCATTGCATCTAAGCATTTTCCAACTGCAACGTGCGATATGGCACACTGCATGTCTTAGCTTTTTGTAAAAAAAATTTAGAAAAAAATTTAGGTAAAAAAAGTGGAAAAGTTATAACACTATTTTTTTATTTTTTGAGATGTACAAGTATAGATGTTTTTGAGTTTTTTTATTTATTTAGTATTTTCAAAATGATTTTCGGAATGTTTTACCAAGTTAAAACAATTATACCTTGATTTATAATTTGTTGAGAACTATAAATAGAGACTTGGGTTGTTTGATTCGGACAGCGAAATATTTTGAGTTTTTTTTATTAAGTTTTTTCGAAACAATTTTTGGAAAATTTTAGTAGGTAAAAAAACTGTACCATGATTTATAATTTTTTGAGATCTATAAATAGAGACTTAGTTTGTTTGATTGAGACACTAAAATGTTTTGAGTTTTTTTATTAATTTTTTCCGATTTGTTTTGTTAATTTTAGTAAATAACAAAAATAAATAAATTATACCATGATTTATAATTTTTTGAGATCTATAAGTAGAGAGTTGGTTTGTTTGATTCAGACACCAAAATATATTGAGTTTTATTTTATTAAGTTTTTTGGAACCAATATTTGGACCAATTTAGCATGTAAAAAACATAAATTATACCATTTTCATTCAACATAAATAAGTGAAAACAACAAGAAGAACAATTGAAATGAGCACACACAACAACAATTGAAAACATCACACACAACAGCAATTGAAAACATCACACATTACTAACATGTTACTCTGAATTTAGAATTCCCGTCAACTTCTGAAACATCTTCTCTTAAGTAGGATCACAAAGTTTATTCTGCAACTCCATATACAACCTCATTCTTTCCACTTTATTTTGTTGTCAAAATTCTTGTTTGTATCCATTAATACTATCATATTGATATCACATTGCTATAATATTCTCTTTTTGTAAAGTCAATGTTGCTTCATGAGTAGCTTTCAATATGTATAATCGGTCTGCAGCTACAAACTTTTTACCTTTTTTCTTTTTTATCCCTACCTTTGGGACGTACATATGAGGAATCAACCGAGTCACCATCACCTTTTCTCTTTGATCCACTATTCAGGGGCCACTGTTATATATTACGGTTGGTCGTGACTAAGTTCCACTCTTTAAGTAGCTGAAATTCTTACCATTCGACTATTGGTATATATTTATAGCCTCGGTAATGTAGTCATCCTCAGACCAAAAGTTACGTCTATTTTTGCATGTAACATCGTAAAGACCAACAAAACTACTTATATGTTTATTGATCACTTGATAATGAATTTTGGCTTATCCTTGGGTTCTTGGAATTTCGGTCTCCTCAGATACAAAGTCTGCAAAACATTTCCAGAATGTTCCACCCGATTGGTTTGTCCCAATTTCAATATCATTACTATGGTGAAAAAAATTATATAGTAAATATTTATTATTCGTTGTACTCCACATCCCGTACTATTTTTTAGTAGGAGGTACAAACCTAGTAGGGGTATCCCATTCACTTCATCTAAGAGATATCTGGGTGGAAAATTCAGGCATTTCTGGGATATAAGTGTTTGGGTAGTTCATATGACCGGGAACATAACTACTTCCGGCCATATGTTGGTATCCAAATGACATGTAAGGTTGGTTGTAGGGATTTTGAATAGAGAAATTAGGAGGCATGCCATATTGAGAGCCAACATAAGGATTTCACTCATTAGGTTGAAGATTTTTAGGACATTAAGGTATTGGGTAAAGTGGTCGACTATTTGAATTCTAGGATTGGTTACTTAAACCATGTTGTGATGGACAGAAATTGTAGTTTCTTGAAGGATCCATGAATATAACAAGAAAAAAAATTAAGAAGTAGTGAAACAAGACGGAAATAAGCTCAAAATATTGTGGTGTCCAAATACAATAATATTGCCTGTATTTATAGATCTCAAAATATTATGGTCTCCAAATACAGCAAACCAAATTCAAAATCAAAATCAAATTCAAATGTAACTCGCCCATTTATTAAATTATGAAATGACAAGACAATTCCTTGGTCACTAGATATAGTTTGAATTATTTATACTTTCATCATCCAATAGCTATAACTCAAGTAATATTTAATCATTATCATTGGAATTCAGTTATAAACAAAAGATGACCAAATTCAAATTCAAATGCGAATGCAACTCACCCACTTATTAAATTCTGACATGACAAGACAATGCATTGGTCACTTGAGAACTATATGATTCATCATCGATAATACAACCTTAAACATGAACATAAAACAAATACAATAAATAAAACGACTTAATGGAACATAAACTAACAAACTAACGCTTAGGAACTCAAAAGAACATAAACAAATATATCTCCAACATTACTCAAAGGAACATAAAACAACAGATAACACATAAAGTAAGCTCCTTACAAATTAAATTCAAGGAAATGTGGATGCTCCACCTTACTGTTAGCGAGGTCCAACTTAATATCACAAAGTACATGTTCTTTAATTGAATCAATAATCCCCATACCGAGCATATTATGCACACATTGCCTCACATCATGCGGGAGGTCACCAACCCAAATATTCGGAATAAAAAAAACGATGTTATAACCTAATAGATATATAAGTAAACATTTAAACACAAACTAAAGAACACCAAACAAATATATAACAACATTAAACGTGAACATGAAACAACATAAATAACTTAAAGAACTAAAAGTGACATAAAACAAATACAATAATGTAAAATTATCAAATGAATACAATAAACATTAAATATGAACATAAAATAACATAAAGTTTAGTTAAATTCATATCATTTGTCAAAAGTGCAACTCTGAGATGCTTCATCTTTTTCAATGATCTCTTCCTCTACGTAACGTAGCATATCTTTTGTCGAAAAATCATTTATATCTAAATGGAACGAGTTATACGTCTCGGTTTGGATTTCCCATGGGAAGTCCAACACACAATACATTGATTCACTTTAAAGATAAGTGTACCTTATAGATACTTCTTCACGACTGCGTGGAGACGAAATGGGTTTTTGTCCTAAATTCCCGTACATGTAGTACATTGTGCATAACACTTCATTGATAAACCCATCAGTAGTATAGTAGTCTCATCTGACTTCGTCATCTTAACATGTTTGACGACTTGGAGGAGATGAGAGCCTTTTATAGTAGACCATTCCATATCGAATAAAATTATGAGTTTTTGATAGACTATATTTAAGTAAATTCAAGGTGTGTTGAGAGTTATATGGTCAGGGACTTCATATATAGGAAGAGAATGGACGGTTTACATTTTAGGAAGACTTATTATTGGCGAGTAACACTATGGCGGGACGCATTATTGGCGGGGAATATGTGGCCTTTGACTTAATATTGGCGATAACATTTAGGCGGGAGTTATAAAGTTTCCATTGCATTAATAGTTTGATCGTAGAATACAAGTTTATCAATCTATAATTGCGTTAAACCAATAGTTAATCGTTACAATTGCATGTCGATTTTTTACCTCCAATATACCTTCTCTGTATGTTCAGGACAATTATCGTATATCGTTACGAAACTTTAAAAAAATAATGTTATTGATATACTTACATTTAAGAAATTTTAATATATATCTCTATAATATAAATATTAATTTATCTTAAATAAAAATTAAACAAATAAATTTATTTGATCAATAATATCGTGTGTTATTTTAGTAAAACGTAAATTATTTATTCTATTAAAAATTTAAGTTTTTCGGAAATAAGCCAATTTTATTTTTATATTTTATATTTTAAATTTAAATATATGATATATTATGTATTATTTTATTAATTATTTTAATTTTATAATTTATATTTATAAACAAAATATATTATGCTAATTTATGAAAATTATTTATTTTAATATATATAACTTTAATGTAAATATATATTAAATAATAAGGAAGATAAATAAAAATACATGGTATGATATTATATGATAAAATTATGTGGAAGAGAGAGAAAATATGGTGAGGTACACTGAGAGATGAAATGTGCTATGATGTGTGGAGTGAGAATTTTTGCAAAATAATTTTGGGATTATGCTGATGTGGCGCTAATGTGGCACACTTTAGAGAGACGAAATATACCCACCGATGTGGATAGTCTAACTTTAAACTAACAGTGTAACTTATCATTTAAACACTCCAAATAGGCAATAACCAATATGTTCAGCATTCTCATAACATTTTCCACATAACCCATTTCTTCATCTTTTTCACAAATTCTACCAAAACATCATCTCTTCTGACTCTTCCTTATATTTTACATTCTACTAAAACACTATCTATTTACCATCATCACCACATCTTCGGCCACCATCACATTTCCCCTAAAAATTAGGGGTTCAGTGTTGAGGAGGTATAATGAAAAAACATGTGGTTTGAAAATATGATTTTTCGTGCCCAAGAAAAATCTAAAATATGATTTTTTATATTTACACAAAAGTTGTTCGTGGGCCAATTTGCCCCATTTCCAAATAAGCCTAAACCGTAGTTTCAAGAGACGTTTTCCCAAAAGTCACGTGAGTGAGTGTAATCACGTGACAATCATTCACAGCAGTGTTTTGTCTGTTGCCTACTTCTATCCGCTCATACAAACCTAATCTTTCTCATTTCCGATCAGACAAACACAACCGATTCAATACCGACAATGGCAGCTTCCCTCTCACTCTCCCGCTACCTTTCTACTCGCACCACCTCCCTCTCTATCTCCTCCACCGCTACTTCACTCTTCTCTCCTCACACCGTCTCCTTCTATCTTCCCTCTCTGTTTCCCCTCTATTTCCCCTCTTCGTCTCAACCTCCACCACCGCCGTCACCTAAACCCCCTATCTTTCTCCACTAAAACCTCCCCAATCTCCAACTCGCTCTCCATCGGAGATAAAATCTCTGACTCCACTCTCTCCTACCTAGACTCTGAAGAAAATAAAATTAAAAGAATTTGTTTTCCTGAAATTCTGAATTCATTCAAGTTGATCAAATGACTCATATATAATGGAAACGTGGAAGTTACGGAGGCAGTTACAACTGCACATAAAATAACAAAAACTAATAAAATATAACTGCATACATATAAATAAGTTACGAGATTATATTAATTATGCCAAAATTTCTCCCTCTTAATCTCATAACTCAGGCTTCAAGTTGAACACAACAGTTGCATCTCATAAGAACTCGAATCTGTCACGCGGCAATGGCTTGGTAAACAAATCTGCAATTTGTTCTTATGTGTTGACATGCGCAATATCAAGGATTCCTTGTTTCAGGCAATCACGCAAAAAATGAATCTTGATATCTATATGTTTACTTTTTCCATGGAAGACTGGGTTCTTTACTAAAGCAATTGCAGACTTGTTATCAACTCGCAAACTAACTTTGTCAACTTTAATTTCGCATAACTCTTCCAACAACCTCTTGAGTCTTGAGCCACATTGCTTGGCAAGCTCCTACAGAAGCAGCAACATATTCAGCTTCATATGAAGACAATGGTATAACCTTTTGTTTTTGTGAAGTCCAACTAATCGGATCACTGCCCAGAAAAAAACAACCCCAGAGGTACGTTTCCGATCATCAATGTCTCCAGCAAGATCACTATCAGCATACCCAATCAACTCTGAATGTTTATGTTCTCTTTTAACATACTTCAAACCAAAATTCAGTGTAACCTTTATATATCGAAGAATTTGTTTGACAACACTTATGTTTTATAGAGGGTTTCTTCATAAAACGGCTAGCCACGCCAATAGCAAATGATATATCAGGTCTAGTATAGACTAAGTACCTCAAACTCCCAATGACACTGCGATACATTGTTGCATCAACGGATGGATTTCCATCACTCTTGCTTAGCTTTAGCCTTGAATCCATTGGTACACGACATAGATTACAACTCCACATTCCCATTTTCTCCAAAATCCTTTATGCATAACTTGTTTGGCTCAAAGTTATATGATCAGACCTCTGTTTAACCTCAATTCCCACATAAAAACTTTATAAACCCAAATCTGTGATGCCAAACATTTTTTTCATCTTTGCTTTGAAACTTCTCAGGTTCGCCAAGTTGGAGCCGGTTATTACTAAATCATCCACATAAACACCAACATATTGCATATCACCTCCATTTCTTCTTTTGTAAACTGCATGTTCGAGACTACATTTTTCATAACCCAAATTCTGTAAACAAAAGTCTAGTTTTTCATTCCAAGCTCTTGGAGCCTGTTTCAAACCATATAATGCTTTCTTCAATCTCGGAACTTCATCTTCTCTTCCTTTCTCAGCAAAACCTGGTGGTTGCTTAACATAAACCAATTCTTTTAGATCCCCATTCAAGAATGTTGATTTCACGTCCATATGGTGTACTTGCCACCCTTCATGGGCTGCAAGTGCCATAAGCAATCTAATAGTTTCTAATCGAGCAACTGGAGCAAAAACCTCGTCATAATCAATTCCATTTTCTTGAATGTAGCTTTTGACCACAAGTCTTGCCTTATATTTAATAATTTCAATGTCTGGATTCTTCTTCAACTTATAAACCCATTTCAAACCTATTGCTTTGTATTCTGGTGGTAATTTTCTAAGCTCCCATGTTCTATTTTTTTAATCGCCTCAAGCTCCTCCACCATTGCCAGCCTCCAATTTTCATTGTTGAATGCTTCTTCTTGCGTTGTTGGTTCTTTAATAGAGAGAAGACTCATATCTGAATCTAACCCAATTTCCTTAGTTTCATCATATATCTCTTGTAAAGATCAAAACTTTTTTGGTGGAGTTTCATCGTCCTCGTTGCTAGGTTCCTCATCTGATCTTGTATCATCCCAATTTAATACACTTTGAGAAGAAATTGATGGTGATTCAAGATTCATAGATTCTACTTCTCCAGTTGAATATCTAATGGAAATCGAGTTACTGGGTTGAACTTCCATGGATTCTACAGTGTCAGACCAGTTCCATTTCTCACAGTCTCGAAATACCACATCTCGACTCACTATTACTTTCATTGTTTTTGGATTCACAAATCTGTAGGCTTTTGAACCAGGTTCATAACCAAGAAAAACAACTTTGTTGCTTCTTCACATCAAGCTTCTTCACATCATATTTCATATTTTTAACATAAGCTATACATCCAAAAATTCGAAAATGACTTACACTTGGGGTTTTTCCGAATTAGACTTCATATGGTGTCCTTCCACTTATAGCTCTTGTGGGACAACGATTTAGAAGATAGGTTGTTGTAACTGCAGCTTCTGCCCAAAATTCATACGGTATTTGCTTATCCTTCAGCAAACATCTCATCATCTCGGAAATGGTTTGATTTCTTCTTTCCACCACACCATTTTGTTGTGGTGAATATGGTGCTTTCATTTGCCTTTGAATTCCATGAAGCTCACAAAATAATTTAAACTGTTGAGACTGAAATTCTTTGCCTCTATCTCTCCGTAACATTTTTATTTTCTTTCCCAATTGCGTCTCGACCTCTGCTTTGAACTTCCTAAATCCAGTAAGTGCTTCATCTTTTGATTTCAGTGGTTTTAGCCACATGTACCTGCTAAAATCATCAACAAACAAAATAAAATACTTGTTCCCTCCTTTGGTAATTGGTGAAATAGGACCACAAATATCTGCATGGATTAGATCTAACAATGAACTTGCTCGATAGTGACTTTGTGTTGGAAAGCTTCCTCTGTGTTGTTTCCCAAGAACACATACATCACAATTCTGACCATCTTGTTTAAACTCAGGTAATCCATGGGCTAATTTATCTTGTCCAAGTTTTTGCAAGGCTTGAAAGTTTAGATGCCCATAGCGAGCATGCCACAAGCGAGAGTTTTAATACTCGGTAGATAGGAGATATAGTGAAATTGCTTGACTGATTTTCATTACATAGAGTCTATTTTCCGCTCGAGGTATTTTGGCCACCAGATTGTAATCTGCATAAAAAATACATAGAAATCTACCTTCAACAACAACCTTTCCTCCTGACTCATCTACTTGTCGCAAACTGATGATATTAGATTTTAATCCTGTTACATAATACACGTTCTACATGCGCAAGTTTTTTCCGGTAATGCTTCGGAAGTTTGCAGTTCCTCTTCCACAAATATTGATCATGGATCCATCGCCAAACTTTACTGTACCACTCATTGATTCGTCTAAGTCTGTCAATAGGTTTCGGTCCCCGGTCATATGATTTGAAGCGCCTGTGTCGTAGTACCACATTGATTCATTAACACTCCCTTTCGTTCCCATTGTTTCAGATTTATCTTTGGCCAACATCAATTTTTTCTCTCTAGAAAAAACACAATTGGTCTCCATGACCAGCAATGTATCTTTCTCTTCTACTTCTTCTGTTAGATTCATTGTTTCCTCTTTCTTCGGTTTGCAATCCCTAGCAAAATGCCCAAAATTATGACAAGTATAACATCGTACCTTTGTGATATCAAAGTTCGAATTTCTCTGGATATGTCCTTCTCCATCAACAAATTTTGATATCCCATAGGAAAAGCTTCATCTCCCCATAGCCAAAGCCACCTCTGCCTCTTCCTCGACCGCGACCTCGGGTCCCTCAAGAATATGTCGAGTTGAGTCGTGACTCCCGTTCTGCTTTTGTTAACAACACCTTTTCATCATGCTCTTCTTCTTTATCACCTTTAAGACGTTCTTCATAGGCTCTTAGTGACGCTGCAATTTGGGTAAACTTTGACGAAACTGATTTTAACAATTTCTTGTTCACATAGTCTGTCTTAATGGCAACATCATGCTCTTCTTCTTTATCACCTTTAAGACGTTGTTCATGGGCTCTTAGTGACGCTGCAATTTGGGTAAACTTTGACGAAACTGATTTTAACAATTTCTTGTTCACATAGTCTGTCTTAATGGCAACACCAAGAGCCTTCATTTGGTTAACCACTGTTGCCATTTTTCTCGCATACTCCACTACTGTCTCATTCTTTTTTAATTTTCATACCTTCAAATACCCATCTGAACCTTTGCGCTCGCACCTCTTTGACTTCGTCTGCTCCTTCATTCATTTTACGAAGAGACTCCCGCGCTTCTCGTGCTGTCTCGATGTTACCCAATTCCATCAATTGGCCTTCAGTCAATCCTAGAGAGAATTCCATACGCGATTTGATCTTGACGGAGATCGAATTGTTTGTCGGGCAACACAGCTTCCCAAACTCCATGAGCCCTCATGCAGATCTTCATCTTTAATGCCCATCCTTGATAGTTTGTGTCAGTGAGAATTGGATACGTAAGTGATAGATTTCCTTCCTTCTGTGACACTCTTCTTTCTAATTGTGTTGATTCAGTGCTACTACCGCTTCTCACCACACTCGCATAACTATCGTTTTTCGACATTGGCTCTGATACAAAATGAAGAAAATAAAATTAAGAGAATTTGTTTTCCTGAAATTCTGAATTCATTCAAGTTGATCAAATTACACATATATAATGGAAACGCGGAAGTTAGGTAACAGAAACTAATAAAATATAAACTCATTCGGCGAAGTCAAAACCACAACGATCGCCGAGCTGACCGCCGGCAAAAAGGCAATCCTCTTCGCCGTCCCCGGCGCCTTCACCCCTACATGCTCGCAAAAACACGTCCCTGGATTCGTATCCACATCCGCCGATCTGAAATCCAAAGGCGTCGACACCATCACCTACATTTCTGTTAACGACGTGTTCGTGATGGACGCCTGGAAGAAGAACCTCGGCGTCAAAGACGAGGTTTTAATGCTCTCCGATGGAAACGGCGATTTGACGAGGAAGTTAGGATTCGAGCTCGACCTGAGCGATAAGCCTGTAGGACTTGGTGTTAGATCAAGAAGATACGCTTTGTTAGCTGAAGACAGCGTCGTTAAGGTCCTGAATGTAGAAGAAGGTGGCGCTTTCACTTTCAGTGGCGCAGATGACATGAAGGTGCTTTAGATGTCAAAGTTCCATCAATCTCTTGTTTTTTATCTCATATTTCGCAAGTTTTTGTCAAGCTAACTGCGCAGTCCTTGTTGATTTATGGTTCTACGAGTTCCTTGAAATAAAAGAATACATAGCAGTTTTGCAATTCGATAATCTTGTTAAATTATTGTGTAGTTTTTTAATAGAACTAGAGGTGCTTGAGAATAAATTGAATTGAATTGAAATGAAACTGGATTATAACTCTCCATTGTTGATACATATAAAAAAAATTGCTACTGTTGCTTAATGGCCTGAATTTTCAGAGGTAGCCCAAGAGATGGCCTTAAAGACAGCAACTGAGAAGGTGAGTGACAGTAATTAGGTGAAAGTGTAAAAGAAAACCTAGAAATAATTAAGGTTAAGACAATCTTGTACTCTGTCACACTTAAATTCCTACCAACACACATCCTTCCTCCAAACCCAAAAGGCAAAAATCCCATCTTGTTGTAGCACCCGCCGTATATATCGTCCTTGAATCTCTCGGGTTTAAACTCATTTGCATCTTGTCCCCATAAGCTAAGGTCATGGTGCATTGATACAACATCTATCCAAATGTTGGTTCCTTTTGGAATTACCAAGTCTCCTACTCGAATGTCTTGTCGTGCTTGTCTTTGGGCATTTGGTGCTGGTGAGTACAGCCGTATTACTTCGTTGAACACCCAACCCATCTGCATATCATTGCATACATATATCAACAGTCTATTTCAGTTTATCGTAATTGATCGATCACCAGAAGTATGTATGTGTATAAACATATAATAAGTGTGCATATGAACATGTTCACAAACCAAACAGAGTTTAAGGTTTTAGGGAATTGCTAACCTTTTCAAGCCCCGCAAGCATGGTGAAATCGACTTCTTTGTCACCCACAACTTGTCTAATTTCTTCCCTCAACTGGTCTTGCCAATCCGGATGCATAGCCAACAGCATCAACGTCCAAGTAATCGCCAAAGCTGTCGTTTCGTGCCCACCAAAAAAGAACGTCTTGCATTCATCGACCAACTCCCGAGTTGTAAACAATTTTGAGTCGCTTTGATTTTTTATAATCAACAAGCCTAGCAAATCTTTCTGATCCTCATTAGGGTTTTCGCTAATACATTTTATACCATCATCTATGATGGAAGCAAAAAGATTATCAATTTCTTCACCGAGCTTTTCAGCTTCTAAGGTTTGTACCGGGCACATGAGGTTACCATATGGCACACCAACGTAACGGTTTGTTTTGAATAGTGCAACTTGTAAGGCTCTTAATTTTTCAAGCACCTGGATTTGGTTCTGATAGCTTAGTCCAAAACTGGTTTTGGCTATGATATCTCCTGCTGTTGCTGTTGCTATTATCTCTGTTTCTATTTCGATTTCATTGTTTCCTGAATCTATCATGCCATGCCAATTGTCCAACATCTTATTAGTTGAATCCACCATTATAGCTGTCATGCCCTGCATGTAAAATAAGAAAGTAGTTTTATTATCCTGAACCAGTCCACTAATTGAAATGGTAAAATAAAAAATGGTTTTGAGTTTGAACAATCAAATGACAAACTTTATCTGGAATCCATTCAAAGTAGGAAAACACGAAATTGAAAATTTGTAACTACTTTTCAATACCTTTTATCAAAGGTCAATCTAGGACCATGGGTTGGTGACAAAAGTGTTGGTCAAGAAAATTCAAGGACATATGAGGTCTCTATTGTTGACATCAAACAATGTCAAAATAATAATTTTTGTTGGTCCTAAAGATAATATTTGTTGGCCCTTGAACAAAATGACCAATGCGCTTTAGGTTAAACATATGAATTGTTTTTCTTTGGAAGACTAATCAAATTTTCTATATATAGATAACTTAAGCAAAACATCTATTTTTAACTAGAAATGCATGTCGAGAAAGAGAGAACAACATTCTTAAGTTGCAAGATGTGGCTGAAAAGCCCCCAAGGGGGTAGCCGAGTTGGTTGAGTATGGCATTCTTATAACCAAAAGGTCATGAGTTCGAGTCCCTCTACATACGCTTTCTCGGCTGAGCCTATCACCTTGTGTGGTTTACCTTCTGGCGTTGGTTTGCAGGCTATCGCGTCAGACTGAGGGTTTACCCTGTGCGCACTCATTGCACTCTGAGTAGCGGCTGCGGGTTCCCTCCGGAAAAAAAAAAAAAAAAAAAAAAAAAAAGAAAAAAAAAAAAAAAGAAAAAAAGATGTGGCTGAAAAAGAGACAACATGTTTTAACTTGCTCGTATTAGTATTTAAAGAAGAGAAAGAGAGAGGGGGGTCAACCTTCAAGTTAGCCGGAGAGAATGCAGGAGTAATAATACGGCGGTGCCGGAGCCATTCGTTACCTTCTACCATGAGCAAGCCTTTACCAAACATTGCCTTTCTATCTCTTTTAAACACATTTGGTTTTCCCCAATCCTTTCCCAATACTCCTTCTGCCATTACCTTTAAAAATGCCGGGTCGGCTACGTACAAAAATGGAGATGTCCCTAACCAGTATATAAACACTTTTCCTGTAATGCGCAAAACATACCTCGTCAATATAATATAATCCTATGATATGATATATTAACAGGCTCTGAGTGTCGTAACTCGTAACAATGTCAATCAACTATGAATATATTTTGAACGAAGACAATAACATAAAATAATGTTTTTATTATATAGATCTTTACATTTTTTTTTCTTTTATATAATAGTAATAACTCACCATGAGATTTTTGCCAGCTCGCGAAGTAAGGAAAAACAGTTGAATGTATATCATGAGAAATAATAGTAGATTTCAAAGGAACGTCATTTTCATTCCTCTTCTTCGTCATCTCACTTATGTTTCCCAATGGAAAGCTCGGATTCGGCCCTCCGAAACCATTTTTTTTCAGCTTTCGATATGCTAGAACAGGCAATATCCACCAACAATATACTAGTCTAAGAAACGTAGACAAAAACAGAACAAAAACCACCTTAAGTAACAAACTAAAAGCTTGAAACAACTCAAGAAACTCCATCTCTACCTCTGTCTCTCTATAACGTCTATAGTACTATAGTATTTTTATGTTTGTTTGTTGTTTCTTATAAAACATAATGAGATGAGATGGGTATATATAGAAAAAATGTTTGGTTCAATAACATGTAAGATTTTTTTTTGACTTTATTATGATTTATTTCTATATAGAATTTGGATTAGGTCTTCCACGTTGAAAATACTATTATTTTTACTTGCAATACGTTGGGGCCCGGAAGGGCGTAGCCCCCCTTACCTAAAATATATGTTTTATATTTTTTTAAGGTAATAATTATTTAAATAAGAGAAAAGTACCTATAAATACCTTCTCAACTATCAAATACCAAAATGGTACCCGTTTTTAGACTAGTTTCATAAACTACCTAGAGCCAATATATGGACAATTATACCCTCAAGGGTATAAAAGGGGTTGTTTTGGGGAAACCCACTTTTTTTCACCTTCTAATGAGACTTTTAGGTTCCAATTCCCCCCACTTTCACATTTCTAAATTTGAGGAGAGAGAAACACGTTTTACGAGAGCGAACCCAAAAGTCATTTTTGAAAGCAAACGTAACCGGCGATATCAATCGACCCCTCTGTTCCGATAATTCTGACACCCACCGGCGAACCACCGGCGAGAAGTAACGACTGTCTGTGTCTCTGCTCCGATATTTCGGACACCAACCGGCGACAAGTAACCACTGTCTCTGTCTCTGGTCCGAAATTTCAGACACCAACCGGCAAACCACCGTCGACGACTAACCTTCGAAGCAACCACTGTCTCTGTCTCTGTTTCGATATTTGGAACCACCACCGGCGAGCCTCCAACTGCAACAAAGTTTCCGTCAAACGGAACAGTCGCCCAATGTCTCTGTTATTCCTTACGCCTTCGAACCAAACCAGGTATCTGTCTACCACTGTCTCTGTTCGATTCAAATGCGTCGATGTATAGGTTGTTTTACGTTGATAGTCCATGCTGTATGACGTCTAATACTCCGGTAGTCAGTAAGGCGATTTGTTACTGTTGCTCCACCAGACGACGTTACGTGAGAGTTGTATTGGTTTTGAGGCTGCTGTTGTTGTATGCATTGTGAGGCTGCTGTTTTAAGCATCGTGAGTTTACGTAGGGTTGGTCCATATCTAGCAATATGAACTGTATTATCTATCAGTATTTAGTTGACCTTTCCGACGCCATGGATTTGAACCTGGCCTTGTTGAATCGTCAACGTGTTAGATCGGCTATCACAGCTATAGCGCTGCTGTTTCAAATGTTGTCAGTGTATTTAGGTATCGTCAAACATGTAGCAATGTATCTTGTATTATATATCAAGGTCTGATAGTAGTTTACATGTCAGACAGCACGTCTAGGGGATAAGTATAAGATTCTGGTAACTTCTACAAATCTTCATAATGCAGTGGCTGCTTAGTGTTATTGTTTTAGTTACCATGTAATTACTAACTAGCTTATTATGTGAACGTTTAAACGGTAAAAATGACGAAAACAAGAGTATTCTACCGCTCAGGGTTGGTTGGCATAATCAACGTACTGAGACGAGATATAATCAAAGCTGAACACATCGAGGCTGCTCGTGGAACCCCTTTCTACACCTTCCTCAAAACCTCGTACGACTTGAGGAACGAGGTTCTGAAGCTTAAAAAGTTCCACCACTTGATCGAGGCGATCTATGGTTTATACGACGTAAGATGGAAGGCTTTCAAGATTGGACAAAAGCATGTAAGGCTGAGAAAGAAAGAGGTTACGGCGATCTTTGGCCTGAGACACGGTAACGAAGAGATGCCGCTGAGCAAGTCAGGTGGATTTATCGCTCGGTACGCCGATGGAGCCGAGTTAGATTCGATTTTGATGAAGAAATATTTTTTGAGTCCAAGGACGAGGAGAAGCGGGCCAACGAACGACAAATCAGTTTCCAACGCGTTAATAAAGGTAAATATAGTATGTTAGAATGTAGTTGTTTTGTAGTTCATGATGCAGGCTCTGCCGGTTGATGAAATGCCGGCACTTTTTCACATCACTATAAATAGATTGCTATTAGTCGACATCTATGAACACTAAGATATCAGAGTTATGGTAACATTAAAGGAACAGTTTATGTAGACCTAATGTATAAGATGTAAACATAGATAGCAAGGTTGAATAGGGTGGATATCAGAGTATAACAGCATACATAGCAATGTATACACGAATACACAACAGAGTGTCACCAAATGTAAGTAAAGATGTTAAATACGAAACAGAAAACGTAGCTTGATGTATATGTTAGATGCAAATCCAGAAACTATCAATAGTGAATAGAGTGGATATCAGAGGGTAGCAGCATAGATAGCAATGTAAACATGGATAGATATCAGAGTATGTAACAAACATCTATGGTATGTATGCAATCATATATCTAATGTCTTATTAGGTGTGGATGCCTTTAATTGTTCTTTCTGTATTGTTGTTATGATTTTGGATATTTTTGTAGAAAGCAATCGAGAAAGCAGTCAGCGAAGGAGGGGAGGATGAAGCGAGGGATGTGGCTCGGCTACTGATACTTTTCATATGCTCGACACTGTTCTTTTCAGTGTCGGGCGACGTAATCGGGTGGACAACAATCTTCTACGTGGAGAATCTCGACAAGATAAACGACTATGACTGGTCTGGAGCCATCTTGGATAAGCTTCACAAATCGCTGGACAAATGTATTAAGGCTGGCCATCCTTCAAGAGTTATCGGCTGCGTTGCTCTGTTTTTTGTAAGTATAGTGTGTTACGATCAGCATGTCTGTTAGGAAAATGGTTTTTTTAATGGTTAGTTATGTTCTGCGCAGCCGTTTCTTATGGAGCATATTTCGATAAATGTCGACATACCAAGGCCAAACGTAATACCTAGATGTTACAAGTGGTGGGGGCTAGAGGGCAAGGAGTCGACATTCGAAATGATCCAGATGGTCGGTGAGCTCAGGGACGACGAGGTATGTTGTGGTATAGTAGATATATCGTAGTAGTATAATACATATATCAGTGATGATTATAATATTGGGCTGCTAAATGTATATTATTGGTATTTCCTAGGTTGTCGGCGGGGAGTTGGTGTTTACAGCATCGGAATGTTTTGTTTATGGAGTAAATGATTCGCGGAGACAGTGGGAAGGGGCTGGTGAAACAAGCGAACAGAGGAGTAGGAAAAGAAAGAAATCTGTTGCGAACAGAAGTTCAGTAAGGAAGGTAGATGACGGAGCTGGTAGTAAGAAGAGAATACGTTCGATGATTGAGGTTGAAGATGATGTTACGTTGGGGGAGTTCATTGTGGAGAGAAAGGCAAAAGTTGGTAAAACCAAAGGGGAGAGGTTGAAGAACCGGAAAAAACGAAGGTCTAGTATGATTCCTAGTTTTGGAGTGTTGTCGCAGTCGGTATTGCGTGACAGCAAAAAACTGAAAAAAAGAAGTCGGTTGCGCCGGTTGAAAGTTGAAAATAAGAGGCTTAAAACATGCCTTGATGAAAGAAACGAAGAGGTTAGTGCTAGCATGTTTTCTAAGTACTACTAACATCTGTATGTTTGTTAAAATGAAGTTGTCTATCAACGAAGTAGGCTGTATCTATCATTGTTAAAAATAATGTAACAATTTCGTATGCTCGTTTGAATCAGGTGGAAAAGTTGAAGAAAGATTTGGAGGACCTGAAACAAAAGCTGGAGCTTGGAGGTGAAAGAATGGATGGTGAGGATCAACAACTGATGTTGACCTTGTCCACGCCATTTTGCCGCGTTGATGAGGATGCTACTGAAACCTTAGATGCACGCGTTGCTGAGAAGGTGGTTAAGGAAACACTGGTTTACAAAATATCTCGGAGGCATGTAGTAACTGAAACAGAAAAAGCAACGAAAGAAGACGGCGTTGATGGGGAGGATAAAACAGAAGAACAACAGGAGCTTGACAAAGCTAAGCAAAAATAAAGGGATGTATCGGAGGAGGACAAAGAAGAAGTTGATGGAGGGGGTGTTCAATCCGAAACACGTGTTGAACCAATGGAAGAGAGTACTACACAGGATGCTGTTGCTATTGATGTGTCTAGGAAGCCGAAAGGGACTACAACAAGTGGTTGTGACGCTGGTAATGGGAAACGGGATGTGGCAGAAGAATTACCACCCATAACTCATGCTACCGGTGCGGAAAATGTAGTTTTGGTACCTGTAGAGGGACCCGGAGTTGGAAACAACGAGGTTGAACAACAACAGCTGACGGTGGACAGAAATGATTTGTTGGACGAAGGATCCAACGAAGGAACGAAAACAATGGAACGACAGTTGGAGGAGTCGCAAAAAACCGTCGATGAAGGAAATACTGCAGAGAAAGGTGAGACAAAGGACAAGATGACATAGCAGTAGCAACTACATTGTTGGAGATAGCAGCAACCGAACTACAGGTTCCAGAACCTGTCTCTCACAATGTGGTAGAGACATTTGTTGAAGATGTAAGTGGATGTTAAATAGCGTAGTTGTATTTGAATATCATATATGATTGATAGTTAGTCTCGCAATTAATGGTTTCCAATCGTATGTTTTTAGGAAGTCGAAACAGCGGAGCCTGAAGACACACAACACTCTAGCTTAGTTGTATTCACTGGCACTGGAACAGCAGCAAAGTGCGAACAACTATCGCAAGTTGTGTCTCCATTAAAGGTGATAAAAATTTTCAACAGAGGAGATCAATCCGCAGAGAAGATTGAAAACGTGTCACAGGTTGAGCCATCTTCGTACGCAACACCACAACAACAGAAAGCAGCATCGAAGGGTCTTATTGTCCAATCGGTTACACCATTGGCTGACGATAGCTTCGTAGACTACACCCAATCATTTTATGCTGAAGTTGACAAGGCTGTTGAAACTTCAAACGAGAAGAGACGTACACTCGACTCCATCGAGAAAGAACAAACGGACGTTGAGGTAATTAGATATTTGGTATTCTCAATAAACATTTAAAAAGTAATGTTAACAGTTTACTATGCTGCTTTTTTTTAGGTACCCATTGATGACATGCCTGGGTTCAACTTACTTACTCCGACGCAGGTTCAACAACAGCAAACTGAAGTTGTAGATTGGTCGTTCCCGACAGAGATAACGGAACTGATCGATGTAAGTGAGTACGAGAAAGTGCTGAAACTGAAACAGGTAGAACAACAAGAAGATCCAGAAGTATGGTACTTGCCAACAACAGAGTTCTCGTACAGGCTTTCCGTAAGTATGACAGAGATAATGGAACTGCCTAACGAAACTCAAGTGGACTTCAAGGTAAAAATCTATTAGGATGTATCTATCGTATTTTACTTGTTAGTCTAGCAACGTGTCTATATATGTCTATCAATATTAAATGAAGCATCTATCATTGTGTCAACCAATAAACTGTTAGTTATTATTTTCAGTAATCCAAGTCACTCAACTGATTTGAGATTGTAATTGTGTTCTGATAGGTAATAGATGTTTGGATATATAAGCTGTTAAAGGATTCAGATTTCAAAGTCCCTGTGAAAGGGTTTGATAATAAGTATTCATTTCCTGTCCCAGCCATTCAAATAACTGGGATTGCAACTGTAAGTTCCCAGGGGATTATTTTTTTTACATTAGGTACATCTACTTCCTGTATTAATGTCTTAAATTTACAGGGGACACTGGCTAAAAATGGAGATATGTCTGTCATTGTGGACAATGTTTTTGAGACAATGAACCGCGACACATATGTTGCATTCGTCCCCCTATGTACTGTAAACACGGACGGCGTGAACCACTGGACGCTCCTGGTCATAGACATGGAGAATGGGGCTGCCAGAAGCTACAACCCAATGTTGCCGTGGAGCAAACACATCCCCGATAAGACGAGAAACACAGCCGATGCTCTGGTAAAGAATCTAAATTCCAAGTAAACTATTTTGATTGCATGTCTAGCAATTTCGAATATTATATCTATCAAACAGTATAGTAATGCATATCAATGACTGTTACTGTATCTATCAATGCAGCTGGCCTATTGCATGAAGAAGAAATACATACCGCATGTAAAAGGTGGGTACAAAATTAAGACCATGTTAAACATCCCACAGAAAAAGAAGGGCAGCTACGACTGCAGTGTTTTCGTTTGCAAATACGTAGAAGACATCATTACAAAATGGTTTGTTGGACGGGAATATGGTGAGGAAATGCCGGCAGAAACAAGAGCTAAAATATTCAAACATTTCTTGAATAATCGTAACACAAACAAACGTTGGTAGTATGTAATTTATTTTTTGGTACCCATTTGTATTTTTCGCATAGATTAGCAATGGGTGAATTAGACAAACTTCTATGATTTATGTTTGTAGTAGAAACTTTACATGTAAACGCACTTTTTTCACATCACTGTTACAGCATTCAGTGTTTTATCCCACTAATTTAGATATGTTGTTACCTTTCATAGTAGTTTTCAAGTCGTTCGCAAAGTTTTTATTATTAACTATCAGGCTTGAAGCAAACATCTATCAATGTCTAATTTGTTAACTATCAGAAAACTAATCAGGTGGTGTATGTAGATGTATAAGAAATGGATTTTTAAGCAGGTGTATACTAAATTAAATATGTAGGGCAAATATATTTATAAACTACCTTGGCATATACACCATTATTTGCATGAATCAATTTCATCTATGGGCAGTATATATCAACTATTTGTACATATAAGAGATGTAATAAAAAAACTACCAATAATGCATATATAAGAAGAACTATCAATGTTTACCAAATTGTCTATCTGTGTATAAGGAAGGATCTATCTGGGGTTAAGCAAGCAAATATCGTAGTGCGAAACATATCGTAATTTATAAAAATTTTGGTTACGAACCATATAGTATAGTTTTAGATATCGTTGAGACAAAATAGCTAGACCAAATAGGTTTTAAATTTTTAATATAATTTATCTACCATTGAAAATTACTCGTAAATATCATATAACAGGTTAGTGATGCACGAAATATATATATATATAGACTGCACAACATGGTTATTGGTAGATAAATGCAATTAATTTGTTGAAAGGACTTTTAACCACACACATTACTCATTAGAAGTTAATGTGTTAAAACCATTGGTTAGTTTGAACTTGAAAAGACAATGGGTAGATGAACTAGAATGATTACATTCATTTAATATACGTGTGCCATTAATGTTGTGAAAGAAAATATGGTTGCTTAATGGGACTCAGCATTGGGTGCTGGGTTTTGCTATACAAAGAGGGTCATATGTCAACCTATTCCTCACAAACTTACCTGCAAAGAAAAAAAAATCCAGAACCTCTACCCTAAGTTCAAACCATTGCTCCTCCTACCATGGCACCTTCATCACCCTTCTCCCCACACCAGTCCGGCGACGACGCGTGGTCCTCTGACCACTATGCATGTAACAAGGCATACAAGCGTACGACAACGTCGGAGTACTCCTCTGACGAAGAAGATGATTGGTCGGTCTGGTCTGAGGACCAAGAAGACCCTTATGGATCATGGGATTCTTGGTCCATGGACGACTGTTATCTTTCTGAGGATGAAAAACTGCCAAAAAGGAAAAGACGTAAGAGCAGCAGCAAGTGGGAAGAAGAAGACGACGATGAAAATGAAGACGCAGACGACGAGGCCTCTCACGACGAAGAAGATGATGAAGATGAAGAAGAAGAAGAAGAAGAAGAAGAAGAGGACGAGGAATCTGATAGAGAGGACTCCGACTAGGTTAGAACATGGAGATGTAGTTTCATGGCACTTTAGGTTTATCTTTTGTTGTTTTCGTCTGTTTGTTTATGGTTTTTTTGGACTGTTAGTGTGACCAACCCTGTGCAGTAGACTCTTTTTTTGACAGGGTTGGATGATTTATGGTTTATGGCACTTTGCGAATCTCTGTAGCATTGCATGATTTTTAATGTTAAAGTTTCGTTGCATTTTACCTTCTATAGCTTAAACTGGTAAGATATGGTATGACATGGTGCAGTTGAAGGTAGCAGTTTTACTTGCAGTTATTTCACAGAATCGCAATATATGAACACTAAGATATCAGAGTTATGGTAACATGAAAAGAACAAACAATGTAGCTCTAATGTGTAAGATGTAAACATAGATAGCAAGGTTGAATGGAGTGGACATCAGAGTATAACAGCATAGGTAGCAATGTATACACGAGTACACAACAGAATGTTAACAAATGTAAGTAAAGATGTTAAATACGAAACATAAAACATATTTTGATGTATCTGTCAGATGCAAAATCCAGAAACTATCAATGTTGAATATAGTGGATATCAGAGGGTAGCATCAGAGATAGCAATGTATACAGGGATATATATCAGAGTCTGTAACAAACATATATGGAACTCGTCATTTCTATAATGGTACAAAACATAAGTCGAGATACAAGAAGTGATTATCTGCCTCGATGAATCAGGCATGAATGATTTTAAGTACACCTATAACAAATGTAAGTAAAATATCAGATGGATCTAAACCAAAACAGAAAACATATTTTGATGTATCTGTCAGATGCAAAATCCAGAAACTATCAATGTTGAATATAGTGGATATCAGAGGGTAGCATTAGAGATAGCAATGTATACAGGGATAGATATCAGAGTCTGTAACAAACATATATGGAACTTGTCATTTCTATAAGGGTACAAAACATAAGTCGAGATACAAGAAGTGTTTATCTGCCTCGATGAATCAGGCATGAATGATTTTAAGTACACCTATAACAAATGTAAGTAAAATATCAGATGGATCTAAACCAAAACAGAAAACATATCTTGATGTATCTGTCAGATGCAAAATCCAGAAACTATCAATGTTTAATATAGTGGATATCAGAGGGTAGCAGTATAAATAGCAATGTATACATGGATAGATATCAGAGTCTGGAACAAACAGATATGGCACGTGTCAATTCTTTTAGGGGAGAAAACATATGTCGAGATAAAAGAAGTGCTTATCTGTGAGATGAATCAGGCATGAATGATTTTGAGTACATCTATAACAAATGTAAGTAAAATATCAGATGGATGTAAACCAAAACAGAAAACCTATCTTGATGTATCTGTTAGATGCAAAACCCAAAAACTATCAACGTTTAATATAGTGGATATCAGATGGTAGCAGCATAGATAGCAATGTATACAGGGATAGATATCAGAGTCTTTAACGAACAGATATGGTACGTGCCAGTTCTATAAGGGTACAAAACATAAGTGGAGATACATATGAGAGTCTAGAATCGATTTCGAAAATGGAAAACAATTTCGAAACTTAAAACTCGACTCTGTTACTGACCTGTAAGATGTAACGTCCGGCTACGATTTTGAAACTTAAAACAGTTGTTAGGAGGTTGAGATACGGTGGTCTAGGAGGCTGAGATACGGTGCAAAATCGGAGCTAGGAGACTGAGACGGTGCAAAATCAGAGCTAGGAGACTCTGGATGAAACTGACGACGTCAAACCGGAATTCTGAAACTCGCCGGTGATCGGAACAATCTGAAAAGGCGATTATATGGATCGCCGGTGGTTACGTAATGTAAATGGTGGTTCAATAGTGTCGCCGGAGGTGGTGTAATCAGCCGTGGTTTTTTGAAATGAAGAGACGTTCTTGAAAAATGGGTTGTTTGTTAGGTTAGGAGAGAGGAGAGAGAAAGGGGGCTAATAAATTCAAAATTCAAAATTCAAAAGTAATTAAGAAGGTGCTGAAGCTAAAAGGGGCCCTTTTTTCACAAATCAACCTTATATACTAGGTTGAGGGTAAACTTGGTATTAAAAAAAGAAAAGGTATTAGAAGTGGATATGTTTAATGAGATGGGTATTAAGTGAGCATTAACCCATTTTGGGGTACTAGGTTGTAATAGGTTTGGCTAAAAGGTACTTAGTGTGTCATTTCCCTTTAAATAATATTAAAATCAAAATTCTACTCCCCTTACCTAAAATATATATTTTGGAATGTTTTTGAAGGCAATATTTATTTAAATAATATTAAAGTAAAAATTCTACACCCCTTACCTAAAAATTTCTTATATATATATATAGTTCATATGTGGGAATTTAGAATAAAATAATACCTAAGTGCAGGTTAGAATAACTTTTAGTATAGTCTTTTATTTAAATTTAAATTGTTCTTATATATTAATTTGACTTTTTATTAATTTATTTTTGAATTATTTAGATTTTTTTTGTAATTTGGTCAACTATATTAATTATTTTTCTTGTTTATTCGGTCTTTTATATTAATTATTTTTTTTATTAGTTTAGTCTTTTATAGTAATTGTTCTTTTTTATTAATTTAGTCTTTTACATGGAATGTATGCCTTATTGATATGTTCTTCTATAATAATTTGATTTTATATTAGTTAATATATCTCAACCATCCTATAAATAGAAAAATATATTTAGAAAAATATTTTTTGAGAGAAAAAAAAATAGTTCTAGATTTTTTTGAGAGATAAAAAAAATAAACAGTGAAAAAAAAGGTTTTGTAAGTATTTTTCTTGAACTTGTTTATTACTCTCTTTTGAACTTGGTTTATTACTCTCTTTTTTCCTTAACATAATAAAACATAATTTAGATTTCAATAAAAAAAATTAAATTATATGATTATATAAACAACAATACAATGTATAAAGAGAAAAGTACCTGAAAATACCCACTCAACTATCTTATTACCCGGCGGTACCCGCTTTTAACATACTGTTACTTAATACCCAGACTAATAAATTGGACAAAAATACCCTTCCACTATATATACCCAATTTCAGATCCAACCCACTTTTTCGACCTTCCTATCACCCTAAACAAACGCAAAATTCTAATTTTAGAAACCACCAGAAAACAAACCGTTCGACTTCGTGATACTCTCTCTCTCAAACCCATAAACCCTACAGCTTCTCACCGTTCGCACCTTCGACACTATCGCACCGGTCAGCCTCTTTTACTCACTCAGACTACACACCTTCAATCACGTTTGACAAAGTTGTCGTGAAGTCGTCTCTGAAAGCTTCAATCTCCTTCTCCGACTGGTGAAATTTAACAGGTATGCATTATCGTGGAAAGTGTACTTTTTTCGTTCTTGACGAATTTGAACCACTTTTTTCTCTTAATTCACGATACGCGTTGCTTTTTATACTAGAATGAAGTATCTACTGACGATAGTTTCTCAGTTTATGGGTTTATAGTCGAAGCCAGGGTAGAATTTTAGTTGCATGTAATACTGATACTCTCCTGAGAAATATTATGTATGTTAGATCTGCATTAGGTAGTTCATTGTTGATTTTGGTGTTCGTTGCATAATTCCCAGATCCCTGCAACGTGCATGTAAAAAGTGTAACAGTTCGCACCCTGATCACCCACAATGCAAGCAATTCGCAGCTCGATTGCATGTTTATACTTATTTACAAACAATTCGCAGCTTGAGCTACCTACTTCGCATCATACCAGATCTCATTTCGCAGCTTGTCTATGAAGCCAATATTTATATGTATGCATTTCGCAGCTTGTGATGCGAATTATTTGTGACACTCCAACTGATTTGTGTTTGTGCAGAAAGTATGACAACAAAACCTAGCTACTACAGATCAGGGTTGGTGAGCCTTCTGAAACTACTCAAAGACATGAGTATTACAAGGGCGCACATTGAAGCCGCAAGAAACACCCCCTTCTACACACTGCTGAAAACGACTTTCCAAATCCGTAATGAGGCAGAGCTACCAAAGAAGAAATTCTACTCAATCATTCAGTATATCATCGAGCAATTCTCCGTGGATAGAGACGCCTTTTGGATTGACAACAAGTATGTGAAGCTAACTGAGAACGATGTCAAGATCATATTTAGCTTGAGGCATGGCACCGAGAAAATCCAATTAACAAAAACCGGAGCTTTTCACAACAAGTATGCACCCGGCGAGGAGGACGAATCAAGGATGATGAAGAAATACTTCATGGGTAAAACTGGCAGGAAAGTAGCAGCTAGTAATACCAAAACAATAACAAATGCCATTATAAAGGTACGTCTAAAATGGACTTCATCTTTATAAAGCAAGATTCTGTACATTTCTAACATAGCATGTTGTCGTTGGTTTTACAGGAGGGTATAGCGAAGGCCATAAACGAACGAGGGGAGCATGAGTTGGAAGATGTTGCGAGGCTGTTGATACTGTTTTTGTGCTCCACACTATTCTAATCCGTATCTGGAGATATCCTGGGCTGGAGCACGGTTTATTAAGTTGAAGACCTCAACAGAATAAACAATTATGACTGGGCTGGATCAATACTGTACAAGCTTCGACAGTCTATCAGGAGTTGTTTAGCAGTAGAAAGAGCTGATAAAGTCGTCGGCTGCGTCGCCCTTGTAGTTGTAAGATTCATCTATTCAATATAAAAATTAGTTATGTACAGAGCATCTTGTTGATAAAACTTGTCCCCATGCAGCCCTTCATCATGGAGCACACAACAATCGGCCATGAGATAGCAAAGCCAACATTGATACCAAGGTTTTTCAAATGGTTGGGATTAGAGTGCCAAGCATCAACCATGACATATCTTCTTCGAACACCCTTGCTGGATAATGACCAGGTATAAGCTTTATATATGTATTGAACTGGGGGTGTAAACAGTTCGCAGCATATCATGCGTTTTGCTTAGAAAAATGTATCAATCATTTCGCAGCCTGATATGAATACTTAGTTCGCAGCATGTGGTTTACACTTAGTTCGCAGCATATGGTACACATAGTTCGCAGCATATTGTCCCATACACATTCCGCAGCTCATAATGCGAATGCTTTGCAACTCTAATATGATTAAAACCACACAGTTCGCATCATATGATGCGAACTGTTTATAAAAAACAATTTGTTTCTCTACACCCTCATACTTTCGAAACAATTAATTTACTTACATGTGCATCTGTTGGTAGGTTTTAGAAGGTCCATTACAGCTTACCGAGGCTGAAATTGAAGCTTTCGGAGAAAGAGAAGATGGTGAAGATGCAGAAGTAACGGAACCTACTTCACCGGAAGAAAGACCTAGGAAGAGGACGAAAAGCACAACATCAAAACCAAAACAAAGGAGACGAGCATCACAGAATGTAATGAATAAGGTGATGTCTCCCACACTCGAACATCCAACACCACCCGAGCCATCGATTCCACCACCAAGACTCCCCAAGAAAACGATTCCACCACAACCGAAAGGCAAATCCAGGCAAGAGCCCTTAGACACCGACACAACCAGTATGAGTGAAACAATCGGTGATTATTTATTCAAACGCAGAGAACCTAATCCCGATATTGCTGCTCAATCAAAGCGTTTGAACACATACGCCGACAAGAACAAGTACGAGCAAAAAATAGACAAACAGGCCAGAGAAGTAAGTATGACTTGAACCTTAAATAATCACTACAATCAGCACTTAATATGTTTATAAAAAGTTTGCTATCATTTTTGCAGCTGAAAGAATTGAAACGCAAGATAGCGGAACTTGAAGCACAACAACTCCACAATGCTGTCTCTCTGCCAATTTGCCGTACTGAGAGCCCAATAAAGCAGGTACCAACAGCACTTCCAGAGGGACAAAAATCCACTGATCAGAAAGCATCAGTGTCTAATGCTGATCAGCACCATGGTGATGGAGTACTGCCGGAAGAAAGGGATCATGATGCCCACAATTCACCCATCATAGAGACACATACAGAGGAGGTAGATAATGTAAGTAGATGATATGATGTTATCAAACAAATATTAGGACTCTTGTGTAGTCCTGTCCAAACGTTTCGCAGTTTGAGCTGCGAATTATGTAATAAACTGGTGGTTTGGTTATTACACAATTCGCATGCTGAGCTGCGAATTGTTAGGAATGTATAACATAGATATCAGGTCACGATGCGAAATGTGATTACACAATGATTAACTTATGCTTAACCCTTCCACCCTTTTGTTTTTTTTTTATTTTGTATGAAATAGGAGACCGAAAGCCAACAACAACACCAGCAGAAACAGCAAGACCAGTAGCAACAACAACAACAACAGCAACAAGAACAATAGCAACAACAACAACAACAGCAGCAACGAGAAGAAGAACACCCCCAGCAACAGCAACAAGAAGAAGAAGAACAACAACACACCCAACAACAACAACAACAACAACAACATCAACAACAACAACAACACGAACAGCAACAACAAGAAGAACACCCACAGCAACAACAACACGAAGAACACCACCAGCAACAACCCCAGCAGCCACAGGTTCAACACGAAGACCGGCAACAAGAACAACAACAACAAGAGCAACAAGGACAACAAGAACAACAGCAGCAACATATAACCTTGGCGAAGAGAGAAAGGCTAACTCAAGAGGTAACACCTCAAGAGTCAGAACCTGTCCATCCCGGTGAGAAGACAGAACTACTCAGCCAGGAAGGACCATCCTTAGAAGACAAAACCACTTCTTCGGTGGAACCTCAAAGACCAACGGTGCTGTCAGCAAAGTCAGAATTGCTAAGCCAACGTCAAACTGTAGCCCCGGTAACAAATCAACTGCCAGCTTCAGAGTCCCACGATAACGCAGTAGGTTTACCTGATGTTTTTGTTGATGGTATTTACACTCAAGTTTCACAGACATTTTTAAATAAAATTGATAATGTATATTACGATTCTATAATACAACGGTCTTTGGAGAACATGTCCGAGGATGACTTTTATGATTTCTGCCGACACGATCCAGATCCTATGCCGAACAAGTCAACGGCAGTGGTTGTCGCTGACCGTGCGGTAAGGCCTACTTATAATGATTTTGCATCATAACATAAGATTTGTGTCAAATGCTGATTGGGGTATTACAAATGAATATCAGGGTAGGATGCGAACTGTTCAGTGGAACCTCGAACAGTTCGCACCCTACCCTGATAGATACTAATAAATTTATTTAACTGGAACCTTACATTTCGCAGCCTAAGTTGCGAACTGTTTGGACTCGTTGCACTTATAAACCACTAACGCCCTTCTACTCTTGATTTTTGTTATTTACTAAGCTCGAGCCCAATAGAGAGATAGAGCAGCCAAGGTTTGCGCTACTGACACAAACGCAGCCTCAAGTGGCAGAGGAAGAAGAAGAGTTCGTAATTACAATGCGGGAACCGCCAGTAGTAGAATACAGCGACTGGCCAAAGACAACAAAAGTAACTGACCGTATCGATCTGGCAGAATACCACAAAATACAGTTGGTTAAAGCCTACGAGAGCGACACCCCTGATCCAGTGGTATGGCAGTTACCGGAGTCCAAGTTTACATACGGAATCAGGGTGCAAGCGAGTGATGTCATGGCACTACCTTTAGAACTGGAGCTGGACGTAAAGGTATCCAATTGTCAACCAATTTTATTTTCAATGTTTCAAATATGTATTCTATATTTAACATAAATCTACAACTCCTTTGTTAGCTTATCGATGCTTGGATTCGAAAGATGCTTGAATATGCAGACTACAAAGTTCCATGCACTAAAGCTAAAGGAGAGCATCACGACGCCATACTGATTTCGGGCATGACTGCGGTAAGTTTAGCTCACGTAAATTGAACAAAGTTCTCAGAAATGTTCTCACTTTAATATACTCTTGCTTGGATGTAGCATCAAATGAAAGAAGGGTGGCAAGTGGAAAATTTGGTGGACATTGCTTTTAGGAAGAAGCGCAAAGCAGCCAACATCATCATGGTTCCAGTGTGCACCGAGACGAAGGACAATGTAAACCACTGGACGTTGCTCGTCATCGACGTCGACGGAAGGACAATTTCAAACTACAATTCGCTTCTGCCTAAGCTTCATGCCATAGACACCACCACAAGGAAACCTGCACTACTGGTAAATATTCCAAACTATACACTTAAATCTGAACACATTTTAAGTATGCATGCTGCGAAATGAGATCTGGTATGCTGCGAATTGTGAGTAAACAAGATGTTTTTTCGCAGCCTGTTCATAACTCAATTCGTAGCCTATCCATGTTGGATACAATTCGCAGCCTGTCCACAACTCAATTCGCAGCCTATCAAGGCTGTCATACAATTCGCAGCCTGAGGATGCGAATTGTATGTCACCAACTGTTTTTGTTTTGTGCATATTCCTAACACTAATTATTATACACAGATCAAATATTTGTTGGATAGAGAACTCCTACCCAAATATACTACAGGGTGGAAGGTGAAAGTGGAAAGAGGCATCCCACAACAAAAGCGAGGCAGCGTGGACCGTGGTGTCTTCGTCTGCAAATATGCAAGGGATATTATTGAGCATGGATCAGTGCAGAAAAAATACGATGCAGATATGGTAACTGGCTTCAGAGCAGAAATGTTCTATAAGTTTTTAAATGACAAAGACACCATCACATATGGCTGATTCGTGTATTGCTTGTAAATACATCTGTTGCTTGTAAATACATCTGTCTGTTGTAATTTTTAGTTTTGTTGTGCATACATAAAAAAATTACATTTTCACATCTTTGAATACTCCTTATCTTATAGTTCGCATCATAACCTGATATATAATGGTTGATTATGATCCTGGTAGTTTACTCTGGTATGTATGAACAGTTCGCAACCTAATCCTTATGAACAGTTCGCAGCCTAACTTATCATCAAATAGTTCGCAGCCTAACCTGATAGATGGTAATCACTTCACACACAGTTCGCATCTTGGTATCCCAGTTTAAAACCAGTTGGCAGCCTGGTGCAGAAATAAAAAATAAAAAATACAAAGTGGAAGGATACGAACAGGCTGTGGCTTATGCCTTGGTAAACGTTTTCTACATTGAGCACACAAAAAACAATCTAATCAAGTACATAATTCATTGAATGTTGATTGGACATGGAGGCTATGTAATGATTACCTCCTTTCCCTATAAAAACCTCTAGTAACCAAAGGCTAATTTTACACCAAACTCTATATTTTTTTAAAAACACGTCTTCTTCTCTTCGAATTCAAACAGTCATGTCTTTTTCCACCACCACAACAACCACCTCATACTCAAACTCTGGTTCACTCGGTTCTCTGGGTGACTCCTGGTCATCTTTAACCGTTAACTGGAGTGATGAGTTGATCATGCCAGCAGTACCACCCCTAAGCCCAGTCTCTGTCTTCGAACTAGACATGTATGATGACTACTACTCTGCTGACTCTCAACCAGTGGAAGTTGTTCCACAGGTTGCTGCTGAACCTCAGCCAGAACAGGTTCCAATGCTTCCTGCTGCACCTCAGCCAGAAAAGGTGCAACCTCAAACGGCAGAGGTTCGAAACAACAAAAGGAAGAGGGAAGACGAAGCTGGTCCATCAAGGAAAAAAAATTTAAGCATGATGGACGTAGATATTGAAGCTGAAGAGAAAGTGGAAGAGAAAGAGAAAGTCGAAGACAAAGGGGAGAAAGACAAAGATGATCAGCACAAAAAGGAGAAAGAGGAAATAGTTGGTGATGAATCCTCTACCAACTGTTAGAGTTGGTTTTTGTTTTTTGTTTTTTTGAAATGCAACTAACTAGTAATAGTAGCTTGTACTGATATGTGTAAACAGTTGTTAGTTTCTGGAAATATTGTAATCCTCCTTTTTGTAATCCAACTTGTTTACAGAATTTCAATGACATAAAGGATTCGCATCCAAATACATTTTGCACTTCATTCGCATGTTACCCTGCTATATTACTTATTTTCAACCTTACTGAATATCCTGGTATTTTTATAAATGACAATTCGCAGCTTATCATATGACAAATATCAGGAATTCTAATTGATCTCCATTCGCATCACAATTCTGGTCCTACTTCGTAGCCTATTAAGCGAAACGTAAGATATGATAAATGTTTGATATGATTTTACCAGCGATTCGCATCCTGTTGAAATTTCACATAATTGCACATAATTCCCATGTAATCCTGATAGATGTTTGTAACAATACACCAACATATTGTACATGATTCGCACCACAGGATGCGAAATGATTACAACTCCAATAGTGGCAGATACAAAAACACAGGAATGTACAAATGTTTAGTTTGCTGTACATAACAATAACTATGCTACAAAAATAAATGTGATATGGCCAACCAGAATTGTCCTTAAACTGGAACATCACAAGTCCTCCGGTTATGGCCTGATTTCGAACATCGGCCACACCTTAACTTCTTGGTTGAGATTTCTCCTCTAGAAGGGATTCGCTTTTTCTTAGGCCTTCCGGAGTGTCTCTTAACGTTCAGAGGCAGAACTTCAACAAAAGAAGGATCGTTAGCGCTGGACCCTTCGCCGAAATCAGATATAGCTGGTATGCTGAAAGAGTAACTCTCCCTGTAATTCTTAACCGTAAAGAAGGGTTCTTTTACAGTCAATGGATCTTGGTCGGTGTATTGTAATGCCGCTAGAGCATGAGCACATGGAAAACACTCTTGTTGCCATGATCCGCATGAACATTTGAAATCCAACAGATTAACAACAGCCACAGGATTCGAAAAGACTTCGAACATGGTGGAAGAGGACTTACGTACTACCCAACTTCGGCACATGTCAACATTCTACTTTAGCTTCTTCTCGTACTCGAGAACCAAATTAGTACTCCAGCTGAGACCTTCTTCGTATCGCCGTGAAACTTGAGTCATAAGCAAGACTCTAATCCAATCAATAAACTCAACAATTGCTAAGCCGCAATATTTTTAAATCTGATTGTTAAACGATTCAGCTGCGGTAGAAGCCATAGAGCTATAGCGCTTCCCTTTTACGTAAGCCTGCACATACTTTTCAGGGGGTAAATTTGCAAGAAAATCACTCATTCTCTCACCACCTTCACATAGAAAACCTGTTAGTATATCTTTAAAAATCTCTTGACTGGGAGCATAAGCAAGACGGTGGAAGAAACTCAACATCTTTTTTTTATACTCTCTGTTAGTATGTTCCAGTTTGGCTTTCAAATTCTGCATGAGATGGAAATAACAGTACGCATGATAGCAGTGTGGATACAAGACAGAAACAGCATTAACAATACCAGAATGACGGTCTGAAATAAATGTGATCTGGCGATCCAGCAAATGTGGTTTCAAACACCCCAAAAACCACATCCAATTGTCCCAATCTTCAATGCTAACTACAGCAACAACAACAGGGAATAGTCCTGGAAAAAGGCAGATCAAATGAACACTACAACAGTATGAAAACGTTTAAAAATTGTAAACAATTCGCATGCTGTGCATGACAATTCGCAGCTTGTCATGCGAAATATGTGTGACATTTTAATTGCTCATGCAAACATTTCGCATCTTGTCATGCGAATTGTTTGTGACAACTTTAAATAATACCTAACTCAAGCTGCGATGTAAGTACAGTTTACTCAGCATAATACATAATTCGCAGCCTCAAATGCGAAATGTGAGGATCACAACACTGCTTAATTCGCATCACATGCTGCGAATTGCATGAGCATTTTCACACAAAAACATCATTCATTAACTAGATAAATGTAACTAACCGTTGTTTCCGTCCTTTGCTACAGCAGTGAGTAATGTACCCTTGTACTTGCCATATAAGTGGTTTCCATCGACAAACAACATTGGACGGCATGAATGAAAACCATTAAGGGACGAACCGAATGCTACAAAACAGCGTTTCAATCGGTTTCCAGCTGACAACTCCAACTGGCAATCTAAAGTAATATCCTGACTCTTCAATCGTTTGAAGTATCCGCTTAGTAAACTAAAAGAACTTGAACTATCTCCAAAAACTCCCCTCCTAGCTTTCTCTAAAGCATTCCATGACAAACAATAAGAGATGTCAAGACCGTAATCTTGTTTGACAGTCGATTGTATGGTATTGGCTGTCAACGAATGGCAGGTCCGGAGAGAATCCTGAATTTCCTCTGCAATCAAATCTGATGTCAAATGCATGTGCCGCTTATGCTTATGCTTCTGGGAGAAAACAGGACTGCAAGTATGGTACGGGAAATGCTTCTTGATCGTCATAAGGCCGGTGCTTAAGTCAATAGATGCATAAACCCTCCATTTGCACCCGCTTGTGAGCTTATTTTCACAATAAGCAGTGATCTTATTTGTTGTGTTGTGCAGGTATTTGAAAGAAAAACCATGCTCTAACGCAAACTTGCACAAGGATACCCTCAGACCGGCAGCACCTTCTTCAAAAGGTTGACCCACTCCTGTAATAGCATCAGCCCAACCAGCAGTAGCAAGTTGTTTTTTCCTCTGATCAAAATTAACTAAACCGTTACTACTCTCCCCGCTAACTAGTTGATCAAGAGATGGTTCTCCCAAAATCAAGCTACGCTATTTACGCTTACCACCAGAAGTCTTACCACCATAGCTCTTATCAAGAGAACTTTTATTACCAGAACCCTTATCAAAGACGTGTTGTTCTATGAGAAAACTAACCCGTTTTAAACGCTCCAAATCAAGATATAACACCAACCCAACAAAATCATTCTGGTTATTAACGAAACAATTATTGTAATCCCCGCAGGAGTAAGTAATTAGGTACTCACCTGTGGCAAGCTCCTCCCATGTGTTCTCTACATAAGCTTGGATACTTTCGAAGCTTTCAAACTCCGTGAAAGGCATAATTTCAGTTTGGTGACCATATTTAAAAATACAAACTCGTGATTTAGACATCTCTTAACCTGGATAATACAAGTTATTTGTTATTAGTCACAAAAACTAGGTGCAAAATATTTACTACTGCATCAAACAATTCGCATCCTAAGGTGCGAATTGTGTATACCTACAACGATCTATTCGCATCTTGTCCTGATATTGGTAGGTAACAAAGTTCTGATATTTGTTATTAGTCACAAAAACTGTGCAGATTATTTACTGCACCATCAAACAATTAGCATCCTATCTTGCGAATTGTGTATATCTATATAGAGCTATTCGCATCCTGTCTTGATATTTCTATGTAACACCGGTCCTGATATTTGTTTCGAAATACAATACTCTAACTGACCTAAAAACTCGTAATCTACACATTCAAGACAAACCTAAAGCACTACCAAATTATATAACGAACTATATAACGAACAATATTAAGTAAACAATAACAGATCACTATAACAAAAAAAAACAGAGAAAAAGCTTGAAATCAGGCAATGGCATCTAAAAACAGTAGAATAGAACCTATTCCAACAGAGAAAACGAATAAAAAACTTCGAAATCGGTAGGTAATTACCTAAAAAGCTCGCAACACGATTACTTGTAAGCTATAAGATTCCAAAAAGCGACGATCAACTCCTGTACGTATAAAACAAAGGTTAGACAGGTCTAACACAACAACTTACATAAAGAAACAAACCTTTAGCAGCTTTTGATCACCAGAAAATGTGATTTCAACCCAGCTCGTGGTGGTTGGTAGGGTTAGGTGGTTAGAGCGGCTAACAAATTCAAATCTTCAAAAAGCTAGAAAAAATAGAAAGAAAACAGAAAATAAGGTTTATATAGTGGGTTAAGGGTAGTTAGGGTATTAAAATAAAATTAGGTAGTAAGTGACAATAAGGTAGTTGAGATGGGTATTAAGTAACAATTGATCAAACCTTGGGTGGTAAGTGACAATTGAATAGTTGAGTGGGTACTTTAAGTACAATTTCCCATGTATAAATGGCCGTTATCGGATATAATTGTGGGTCAAAAGCAAAAATTTCCTCTTTTTTATGATTAATATCCAGGTGAATATTTTAAAAAATTTAACTTATTTTTAATACAAAATTATCAAATATGACAAGTGTGTAATTTTATTTTTTAATAATTTAAATTTTTTAAATGTTTAAAAAATCTGAAAATACTATCGATTTTGTTAATAAAAATAAAATAAAATTAGATGTACAAATGATATTTTTTCTAACACTAGTCTTGCATCTAGCTTATTGTAAGACCAGTCTTGCATCTAGATATCTGGCCTGCATCTATTTTTTCGATTCGACACTGATTCCATATTTAACTATAAAAGTGTCTCACATCCATCACTAGTTATGTATTTATCGAAAATAATGGTTCAGTATTTAACTAAAAGGTATTTTATAATGTCTTGTATCTATCACTCTCTCATATCTATCTAAAAATATTTACAATGTCTCACACTCATGCCACATCTATCATTGGTCCCCCCACCAATCGAAAAAATATTAATTTGACTTTTTATTAATTTATCTTTGAATTATTTAGATCTTCTTCTAATTTGGTCAACTATATTAATTTTTTTTGTTTATTCGGTCTTTTATAATAATTAATTTTTTTATTAGTTTAGTCTTTTATAGTAATTGTTCTTTTTTATTAATTTAGTACATTGAATGAATTTCTTATTGATATGTTCTTCTATAATAATTTGATTTTATATTAGTTAGTATATCTCAATCATCCTATAAATAGAAAAGATATTTAGAAAAACATTTTTTGAGAGAAAAAAAATAGTTCTAAAGTTTTTTTAGAGATAAAAAAACAGTGAAAAAAAAGGTTTTGTAAGTATTTTTTTTTGAGCTTGTTTATTACTATCTTTTGAACTTGGTGTATTACTCTCTTTTTTCCTTAACATAATAAAACATAATTTAGATTTCAATAAAAAATTTAAATTATATGATTATATAAACAGCAATACAATGTATAAATGGTCGTTATCGGATATAATTATGGGTTAAAAGCAAAAATTTCCTTTTTTTATGATTAATATCCAGTTTAATATTTTAAAAAATTTAACTTATTTTTAATACAAAATTATCAAATATGACAAGTATGAAATTTTATTTTTAATAATTTTAAATTTTAAAAATTATAAAAAATCTAAAAATACAATCGATTTTGTTAATAAAAATAAAATAAAATTAGATGTAAAAATGATATTTTTTCTAGCACTAGTCTTGCATCTAACTTATTGTAAGACCAGTCTTGCATCTAGATTTTTGGTCCTGCATCTATTTTCTAAAAATTTTGATTCGACACGGATTCCATATTTAACTATAAAATTGTCTCACATCCATCACTAGTTCCGTATTTATCTAAAATAATGGTTCCGTATTTACCTAAAAGATATTTTATAATGTCTTGTATCTATCACTCTCTCATATCTATCTAAAAATATTTACAATGTCTCACACTCATGCCACATCTATCATTGGTCCCCCACCAATCGAAAAAATATTTTACATTGTCTCGCATCAATCAATGGTCATCTAAAAAACTATTTTACACTGGTCTCACATCTAACAAAGCTAGATGATGAATGCGAGATGCTCAATGCGTTTGGTCTTGAATCTAGCGTTTCTATACGCACACGTTTGGTTTTGAATCTAGCGCTTCTAGAAGTGAAACGTGGACACGAGAGATGGGCTTACCTGAAAAACGAAAAAAATACAAAAGCACAGTAAAACTTACTTGAAAACACATAACATTTTCTTTCTCCAAACAATCCTTCATCTTAAATCTAGAAACACAATCACATTCAAATATAAATAAAGAGAGAGTCTTTAGTGAAAATATTTAATTACAACCAATTAAAACTTAAGAAAAATAGAGTCTTTAATGAAATTATCTAATTTAGTAAAAAAATAGTAGCCTTATATAGCCGGTACGGATAGTTAAGTATTATAAAATATAAATAAAGCGTATTGTATTTTTTTAAATAACATTAATCATTTAAAATTATATAAAATTTGATATAAGTTCAAAAACGTATTTGTAATTTTTTTTATAAAATATAAAAATTCAAAACAAATTCTTAAAATAAAAAAAGTATTTTATAACAACTAAAATATTATGGATGAATAAAAATATTTTTTGAAATGGACTAAAATTGTTCAACTAAAACATACAGACCAAAGTATGAAGTTTCTTTATATTGAGCTAGGTTATATATTTTTTATAGAGCCCCGTTATAAGGTCAATGATTATTAAATCATGGAAAAGATTATAAATTGGATAATAAATGATTATAAAAACTTAATTTGATCGGATCTAATTATAACAAACACTTAATGAATACTCATAAGAGCTATTTACTTAACATAACCCTTTAAAGACTATGATTCGACTAAGTTACATATTTAACACTTATTAATTATCCTTCATACTCATTATGAATAAAGTGAAAAATGAGTAAAAGACCTTGTCGAACAATCAAAAGACACCGTAAATTTTGAACTATTTACACATTGTCATTGATGACCTAAAACTTGAGGCAGAGCGAGCGGATGGTGTTAAGCACCGCCGAGTGCAAAGGAAAAGCGCGGAACCAAAAGGATTCGACCCCTTGAAGCACAGCGGTGATCCATTGAAGTTTTCCCGCGTAAGAAAGTTTCATATGTTCCCATTTTTGAATGTAACTCGAGATAGCCTCTGTCAAAGGGGAAAAATAAGTAACTAAGACAGTCATAGGAGCGAGAGGTATCCCTAAGTAACGTACAGGGTAAGTGCCAACTTCAAATCCGACTCTTTCCATGATCTGATCATAAACAATCCCTTTAACCCCGGATAGGTATATTGTGGATTTAGAAGGATTCAGTGATAGTCCCGAAACATCTTCCAAATGGCTCAAGCATTCCACAAGGATGTTAACCGATGTCTCATCTCCTTTTGAAAGTAGCATCAAATCGTCAGCATAAGCGATGTGAGTAGTGTGAGTGTGGGCGCATTTCAAATAGAATTTAAAACTCGGTTCGCTCGATTTCTTCTTTAACAAACGAGATAGATATTCGAGGCAAATGATGAATACAGTAGGGGACATGGGATCACCTTGCCTTAAGCCCCGCTGCCCACAGAAGAAGCCATGAAGCTCGCCGTTGATGGAAACCAAGAAGGACGCTGTAGTGACACAAGAAAGAATCCAGCCCACAAACTTCGGAGGAAACCCGATACCATGAAGAATATTCGATAGGAAGTCCCATGAGACTGTGTCAAATGTTTTGCGAAGATCCACCATGAGCATACATCTCGGAGAAACTCTTGCACGGTTCAAACCTCTAACCAACTCTTGGGCAAGGAAAACATTATCAACAAGATTTCGACCACTCACAAAAACACCTTGTCCTTTATCAATGAGATTCGGAAGTAAAATGGCCATTCGGTTAGCCAAAAAGTTTGGTAATCACTTTGTAAGTAACATTTGTGAGCCCAATTGGCCTAAAGTCACCCACCTTAGGATCGTTGTCTTTCTTCGGAATAAGGGCAAGGATGGTGTGATTTGTTGCACGGAGGAGTCTACCAGTATCAAAGAACTCACGAACACAATCAACCAAATCTGTTCCCACAAGTTCCCAATTCTTTTTGAAGAAAGCCGAGGTGTAGCCGTCCGGTCCCGGAGCCTTGTCATTCCCGATATCAAAGAGGGCATTACGGATTTCATCAACTTTAACAGGTTTGAGAAGCTTCTCATAATGTTGATCCCCGACGAGGGATCCATGACTCATGAGCGTCGCATCAATGGGGGAGCTTGGCCGAGATGAGCCAAAGAGGTGCGTGTAGAAATCTACAAGGAGGGAGGCAACTTCTATAGGGGATGTGGTGCGGGTGCCATCATCTCAAACGATGTAGGAAATGTTCTTTCTTGCATTATCTCGTTTGATTAAGCTTTGAAAGTATTTCGTACCTCTGTCGCCGTCAACTAAGTGGGTGGTCCTCATACGCTGTTGAAGAAAGCTCTTTTTGCATTAAAAAGGAAATTCGCACGATCTCATAATCTGTGTACCTCTTCTTTCAAAATAACGTTATCAGGATTAGCCATGAGTGAGGAGATAGCCTCTTTAAAGGCCGAATTTGCAGTAGCTGTACGCTCTAGAATGCCACCATACTCAACTTTATTCAAATCTTTCAATCTAGATGTTCATAAGAGGAAGCAAAATCAAGAATAATAAGAACATATTTCTCTGATAAAGAAAAATAAGACAACAACCGACCGCCGCAAATTACGAATAAGAAGATCAATGTATGAATTGTTGTTTCACCAAATGTTATTACTTTTCACATTTCAAATTTAATTTTCTATTGGCTTTGGATTTAACATCTGACAGACCAATTACTTACTGTTTTCAAGCATTTGGGATTTTTGTTTGTTTTACATTTTGCATATTATTTACTTAGTGTTTTATATTTCTCCGTTCATTTTAGTTATGTTTGGTATTTTTCATTTGTTTTACGTCTATATGTCTTAGTCTATATGTCTTATGATGGAATAACCAAAGCTCTTAGAACTGAAAGAGATCAAAGAGTAATCTATGTGGCTACATTTCTAATTATATTAACCTTCTCAACGTTATTCTTTTCAACATCAGGTGATATATTGGTTTCGACGATGGTTTATGGATTACGATGATGGTTTATAGGTTACGACGTTAAAAACATGGAAAAAAAATCAATAACTATGATTCTACTGAAGTAATAATGGAGAAGATTATGAATCCAATAACCACTTGTTGCAAAAGCAAACCTGAAAAAGGGTTAAGATGTGTGGCTATATGAGTGGTTATTATCTTACTCTATTGGCAAATATATAATAAAAAAATCGGGATATATAAGAATTATTATACAAATTATACACAAAAATTTATTAAAACACACACAAAAATTGAGGATGAAAAACCACAGAAGTGTAGATGCCAAGATGTTTGGTTTTGAAGGCTCGAAAGAAGAACACAATTTTGGGGAAGTTGGAGGATATGATGATGGAGATGATGAAGATAATCGAGCTGATTTGGAAGATGATAGAGATTATGTAATAGAAATCGAATGCAACATATCCTATACAAAAGTATGGTTCATTAGATGGAGTAGATGAACTGAATGAATCCAATTTCAGCCATGCTTTCTGCACAACAAATAAATTAGACTTCAAATGAAGTTATTTTTACTTCATAGAGAATAACTTATATTTCACAAATAATTATGCATCTAAAGAAACTAGTAGAAAATTCCCAAAAATATATGACGATATCTTATGTGCGTAAGAATGATAGTCTATATCATTTACAAAATATGAAACAAATGTCTCCGAAGGTTACTGAAAAAATGATTAGTATTGTTTCACATTTCATATTTGATATTTTATCTTGTTTTGAGGTTTACATTTGATATTATATCTTATTTCACATTTCACATTTTATATTTTGCATTAAATATTATATTTTTATTAATCTGTAGTCGAAGAAATCTTAGAAACACTATCGCTACTGCGACTAATATGATAAAACTAGCCAATGAAGACCATATACGGTAAATATTCTTTATTAACTACTTTCATATTTTACATTTGTTTCAATTGAAATTTTGTATTTTGCATTTGACTTATCAAGTTTTTTACGGGCCGATTTTGTTTTAGTAACATTTCCTATCTTGCATTCAATTTATCAAGTGTTTACCATTTTTAAGGTTACTGATTCTTAAATCTATTGGCTACAAAAGAAAGATGTTTTATACCTGATACCACCCATCATGAGGTGTAACAAGATTTGCTAATTCGGTAGAAATTTCTGAACATGGATGCAAAGTAGATTTAATTATTATAAAATTTATGAAATATTAAACACAAAATTGTTCTTAACAATTATCTTAATGTTAGAACTGATCTTAATTGTTCTTGACATAGTCTTTTACGGAAATAATAAGGAAACGATTTTTGTCATAATTTCAATTTGCATTAAAGCACCGCAATATATAATCAACCACTAGACATTAATGATAATAGACCTTGATAATAGAACACTGATAAACTTAAACCCATTGGTGCCAAGTTCAAAATACACAACAGATAAAATAGGTTTTTTTGTAGGTTATACTTTATTTTTAATTTTGAATTTGACATAAAAGCTAGATTTATATTTTGCATTCGGTAATTATACATGTTTTGCAGTTTTCATTTCAAAATTGAGTATGTTTCACATTTTGTATTTGGTAGTTAGACACGTTTTACATTTAATTCGTAAAAACAATATCTTTTATACCTATTATTTACATAAATTTAAAAATTCATTACCTCGACGTTGATGAGATAAAAATATGACAGAGGGTATTCTTGGTAGTTTTTAGAAAAATAATTAATATTTTGTAGTCGATAGTGAGATAATTGAGTAGCTTATTGATTAGTGTACTTAATTCTTTGTCTTCTCTCATTAATGAGGTCTCTAAAGGTATTTATTGTGTGTTTCTGAGGCATGGGTTGGGTCATGGCTTAAATCCTTAAAATCTCATTAGTGCAAACACTGCTTTAGGATACATACAACTAAGTTAAAAAGTAAAAAAATATATTCTGTATATTAGGTCTAAAATACCCTTTGAATTATCCTTACACCTTTTAAGAGTTGCTTCAAAATATATCCAAACCTATAATACATCCCCTTTAGTTCTCTCAAATATTTCTTTGGAGGACTAACACATATTTCTTCGAACCAAATTAATCTTATAATGAATCGTTATTCTCACCCTTTTTCTCTTAAGTAACAAACAAATTTGAACCTATTTCGAAGTCGGAAAAGTTATCGGTTTTATCAGCTACATTTCTTGACACATGTCAATTCCATGAAACCTTAGATTTGTTATGCTCTAAGTAAATTAAGCCAATAAATGATCGAATTTTCCACTTTCCTAAAGTTGTTTCCACTTCCATAGAATTTTTCTTAGTGGGCGTGCCTTCACCTAGTTTTTAGGGTATTCAAGAATCTAAAACCTCATTAGTAAGGCTCTCAATTACCTTTTTGATATCTATATATAAACTAACTTCTCATTTTTCTTGTTTTACATATCTTTAGAAAGAGAAAATTCATTATATAAGAAATAAAAAATCAAAAACTTTCGTGTTTGTATGTTTACTGCTAGAACCGTTCTAATCAAAGGCGGTTGGTTGAACTTATTAAAGTTAGTGGAAGGGAAAAGAAAGCTATAATCGTTAATGGACTTCCTGTATCTTCACCTCCAGTTTTCACTACTCAAGTTATCGATTACGATTGTGTTTTTATCCTTATAGTCTCCTTCTACAACTGCTCAATCGTTTACTTCACACAATTTCACCTCAAGGCCACCACAATCTCAAAGGGCCACAAGTCACCGAACTCCTTCAACATTTAAATCTATGGGATCAGATTCAGAGAATGTCACCCACTCAAAGTGATTAGACAGTGAAAAGGTAAAGCTAAAGCTGTTACAAAACCATTAATATTGATTGATTTTCCCTCTCCACTAAACCTGAATAAACAACAATCTGTTATAGAAGATGATGTTAGCACCCAACCTATCAGGCCATTAGAATCGAAACCAAAAGTAATGGAAGAAGTTACGGAAGATCTTAATAAAGATTCTCCCCTTGAGACATCTGGTAAAAAATGGGAAAATTCAAAGCCCTTCATCAACAAGGTTTTGACAGGGAAGAAAATTCATGGTAAATGCAAAGTTATAGAAGAATAATCCAAAGAGCTCCCGATCTCGCTGACTAGACGTGTCAGTCCAAACTTTAAGAAAGTAAGTGTAAAATATATTTTAACAATCAATCATATATCTTATGTTTATTTTCATGCTAAAGAATTGGATGTTGTTCGTACTAAGTGGGGATTCCCAAATATGATTAAAGTTAGACTGCCTAAGCCTGGGGAAACTCACATGAGTTGTTGTTCTAATGAACTTATAGTTTACACCGTTATGCTAAACTGGGGCATTCGGTTTCCTCTGTATCCTGAAATCGTTAGGTATTTTCATGTAGTTTGGTTGTTCCCGAGCTAGGCCAGTCCGAATGCCGGATTGTGCTGTAATTCTAAGATTCTTTTCTACTAGTCTGAATGCCGGATTGTGCTGTAATTCTAAGATTCTTTTCTACTAGTTTAACGTGGGTAATGATTACAAAGTAGTAGACAATCTGTTAGAAGCGGACGTGATATGAAAGACTCAGTTTCTTTTATCTCTTGCCATTTTGACTTCATAGAGAATAACTTATATTTCACCACTCCTCCTTTATCTACTGCCATTTTATTGAGAGTCGAATCGACCGATGGGACGCTTTACCTTCCGACCAGGAAGATAGCCTCCAGTCGTTGGCCAAAAATATATAAGAAGAAGAAAAAATAAATTGTGCAAGGTGTCGTCAAAATGGAAACTTAAGAACAATCCATTAAGATCGATGCATCATGGTTAGATGCAGTTTCTGCCACTATGGATGGAGGTGATGTACCCACATATATTCTCGAGTTTAAGAAAAATAAGGCCAAAAAAATAAACAAGCAAGGAAATGACAATAAAATAAAAATAATAAAACTTTAACTAGTTCGGGGTTAGTATTACGTCAGATTGCTAGTTTTTTTACCATAACTACACCTGATCCTACCTTTCTATTTCCAAAATTCAAGGGAGAAACAACTACTGAAGCCAATAATCTGAGGGATGAGTTGACAGGGTTCGACTATGAAGCATTTGACAAGGCCTTCCCAAGTGTTGCACCCAACATGATGTATACCCTTTGGAGTTTTAAAGAAAAATGATACAGTGGGGTAATCAATAATGGGTTACGTGAGACATGTTGTTGAACTAAAAAAAAATCAAATCCCAAAGAGAAACCATATCTGCTCTTCAAGAGGAAAACAAAAAATTGCAAAGTTCCCTCGAAGAGGAAAAAACTAAGGCTAGCAAGGCATCCAGAGAAGCTGACACACTAAAAAAGAGGTGGATACGGAAAAAAACAAGGTGGTCAATGTACAAGAAGAACTTGATAGACTGCGGCCATCCAGTTCCACCGTGATTACTTTATTGAAATCCCAGCAGAAGACTGACAAAGAAGTTATGGAGCAGATCTTGGCAAAAAAGCATACTGTAGAAAATTTGAAGAAAGAATTAGAAGACAAAATCGAGTCTTTAAAAGACAAGTCTACACAAGAAGTAAACGATACTATTGAAGCATACGCCGATGCCACTATAGATAAAATAAATGAACGAGATGCCTCGATCAAGTCGGACATGGTCTTCGCATTTCACAAAAAGTTTCCAAAACTAACCTTTGGATCTTTACGGGGGTGGGTTCATTAAAAGGCATACAAAATTATTGAATATACTTATAAATAAGAGGTTTTGAAAGGCAAAAAGTGGTTGATTGATAATACAGACACCTTATTAAAATCTCCCTGAGCCACCAAGGTAGGAAATAATATGCCTCTTAAATATTTACATTAAATAAAGGTAAAGTAAATATTTACAAATCCTTAATCAAGGAATAATCTTAGATGCTCAACATTCCATGGATATATTAATGTAATACCTTCTTGTTCAACCAACCGACACGTTCCACTCTTGATTCGTTTCACAATAGTATATGGGCCTTTCTAATTTGGAGCCAACTTTCCAAATTTCTTGTCTTTAGTGTGTAAAAACATTTTCTTTAGAACTTTATCTCTAAAATCAAACTCTTTTTTTTGTATTTCTGATGCATATCGGCTCCTCCTTAAGCTTTGATAGTGAATAGTTCTTAAATGAGGTTTGAGTCTTTTTTCTTCAATCAAATATAGCTGAGCCCTTACTCCAATCTCATTATATTCTTTAAAATAATTTTGGACTATGAATGGGGGAAGAGTAGACTCTATTGAAGATATTACATCCATCTCGTAAACCAAGGTAAAAGAGACTCTTATGTAGCAACATGTGGAGTAGTTCTATAATCCATAACACTTCTTGCAAATAGTTTGGCTATTTAACTTCCGCCCACTTTAAATTCTTTTGGAGATCCTTTGAAATGGTTCTTTTTACCAATTCTACTTGACCGTTGGCCTGGATATGGAAAGGTGAAGAGAAATAATGTCGGATTCCTCTTGATGCACATAATAATTCTATATATTTATTATCAAATTGATGGCCATATTCTGTTGTAATACTCCTAGGTGTTCCGAATATGCAGCATATATTAGATATAATAAACTTTATTACTTCTAAAGAAGTAGTTCCAAGGAGAGGTGCAACTTCTTCCCATTTCGAAAAATAATTAACTGCCAAAATAATAGTTCGATATCCTCCAGAATCCATTGGTAGTGGACCAACTAAATCAAGCCCCCATCTATCGAATGGTACTGCTTGAGATATAGTCTCCATGGGAACTGCTGGAACATGAACTGCATTTTTAAACCTTTGGCATGAATCACATTATTTAACCAACTCCTTAACATCTGTTATAATAGAAGGCCAATAATATTCTGCCAACAATACCCTTCTAGTTAAAGCTTTATAACCAAAATGGGAAGAGCCTTCCCCATCATGGAATTTAGACATAATCACTTGAGACTCATCTGACCCAAGACAACGTAATAAAGGTTGGATACAAGATTTCTTGTAAATAATTTCCATCAAAACCAAAAACTTATGAGCTTTAAACTTTGATTTCTTTTCTAAGATTTTATTTTGAGGAAGAATACCCTTAGTAATGAACATCTGGATTTTATACCTCCAATCCTGGCTTACTATGGTAGCTAGCTGGCAACTTTCTTCAGCTCTAACTTTCGTCTGATAAAAAATTTTGTTATCGAAGGACATTCCTGTATAAAATCCATGGGTAGGCATCAGCATATGCGATAGTAGCCAATAAATCAACCATCAAATTTTCATCCCTAGGTACATGCTCATATTTTACATTTTTAAAGTAGACAAACATTTCCTTTAAAAATTGTACATATCTTACTAAAGGTTCCTTTATTGTTTCGGATAATCTTTGAACCTAATGTATCAACAGTTGTTAATCACTTACCAATAAAATTATTTTTGCTCCACATATCTGAGCAAGCCTTATGCCAGCAAATGATGCTTCATATTCAGCTTCGCTATAAAAGGCTCTAAAACCAAAGCGGATGGATTGGTACATTGAATCCCCAAAATGGGAAATTAAACAAATTTCTGCCCCACATCCCAATATGTTGGATCCGCCATCTATCTGAACCACCCATTTTTCATGGTTTAATGGTAGGAGTTTTCACATAAGGACGATCTGAATGGAATTCAACCAAGAAGTCTACTAATGTATTACACCGGACGAGGATAACTATCAACTTCTCGAACTAATACTACACTTACAACATGATCTGAGGCAGGCAAATATACACAAAATATTTCTCCTTTCACTGTTTAAACTAAATTTTAAGGCAAGATAAATGATTCTTTATTTCAATAAATGTTGTGTCAAAGTTCAGAGACTGGTTAAATTCCTTTTGCGTTTCTTAATACTTGAAAGAATTATGCACATTTATCCGATAATCTTGACCCAAATTGATAAAAGACTGTTAATCCTCCAATTAACACTTCGATTTCTTTTGTAGATCTGGGGGGTAATGGTTAATAACGCATCTAATTGTGTTGGATATACTTGAATCCCCTTTTTTTATTGATGATATAACGTAAAACGTTTCTGGATTGTACACCAAAAGTACACTTCTCCGGGTTCATCTTTAAATTAATGAATTCTAAGTTGGAAATGTTTTCTTTTAGATCAGATAAATTGTTTTTCTCGCTTGTTCTTTTCACCATCATTCATCAATATATAACTTGTTTGCTAAATTCCGATAAGTGGCCCCAACATTCTTTAAACCAAAAGGCATCACCTTGTAGCAATGTAGCCCCAGGCCACTGATAAATGTAGTATGATCTTTGATCCTTCAGATCCATTTGGATCTGATTGTATCCAGCAAAAAAAATGCATAAAATATAATAATTTGTTTCCAGAGGTGGAGTCTACTAACTGGTCTATCCAAGGCACCAGAAATGGATATATTGGAAAGGCCATATTAAGATGGGTAAAATCAACACACATTCGCTATTAGCCGTATTTATTTTTTACCATCACCAGGTTTGCTGTCCATAATGGGTATTGAGATTCCTTAATATGACCTACTTTTATTAGTTGATCTACTTCTTTGAATCACAAGACCTATATCTGATCGTACTTATAACTTGTGACACATAGCACTAGCTGGCACACCTATTACATCTTCGTTGCACCATACAAACACATGTAAATACTTGGAAAAAATATCAGTAACTCTTTTTTCATCATACTGGTAACTTTAACCCGACTCTAACATTTTCCCATCAACCAAGTTATAAATTTCCACTTATTCGATGATAATAATTTCACAATGAGTCTCTCTTATAATCTGAAGATGACTCTAATAATTGATATTCTTGTTTTTTAGATACAGGGTTAAGAGATTTTGGAGCAAATGCAGTAACGTAGCATTCTCTAGCTACCTTATGACTACTTTGAACCACTCTGACTTAGCCACCAAAAGCATATTTTAAGCATTGATGAACGTTTGATGCAAAAACATGCATCCTTGAGAGCCAAAACCTGTCAAAAATAACATTATGATGAGTCATAAAATTTACCACCACAAATAATACTCTGATAGTTTTCTTGAAAGGTCTTTTTCTCTAAATTGTCTCCCTTCAAATTCGCAAATCACATCCGCAGAGTTTCCCGTTAGTCCCACTATGGTTCGACTCAAATGCTGAATAACAACTGGGTTTTTTATTTTCTTATAAGCAGATAAAAATAGTATGTTAGCTAAGCTTCATGTATCGATTAGAATCCTTCAGATTTATGTTCTTTCAATAGACGCCCCAACTACTACAACATCTTCATGCGGACCATCAACATCTTTTAAATCATCTCCATCAAACATTATAGACGGTGCAGGGTCTTGATACAAATGAGTTTGACATTTTTCCTTCAATTGATCATTTAATCTATTCATATGCCTCTTTCTGGAACAACTCGAACGCGATGTCATCGTATCTTCTCTGAATATTGTTAATGATTCAAAGTATTGAAATAATTTGGAAACCCTTCCACTACCTTCCCTTATCACATTCACATGACATTGGTCCGGATCTGGATCTAAATATTCTAAATCCACATCAGACTGTTCCATAATTACCATAACGTGCTCAACTTTAGGAGCTTGTATAGTTGGCCTTCGAACAGTGGGCAAAGTTGTTTGCTCTCTGCCAGTGTTAGACCTAGGAATATTCGCCCCTTGTGCTTTGGAAAAAGTTTTCAATTTCTCATTCTCAATCAACATTTGAATTTTTTGTTTCAAAACTATTCAATCTTTTGTATCATGCCTTGTATCCTCATTATATCTGCAAAAATGAGTATTTTGGTTTTGTTTTGGGGTTTGGATAGACAACGGCCTTCAGAATTTTACATGACCTTTGGCCTTATCGTAAATTATTGCCACATTTTCAATCAGCTTGGTAAAATAGCTAGGTTGGACCCATTGATTTCCCCTTGGTCTGAATTGTTGAGATTGATTCGACATGGGATGGATAGAACCTTGAACAGACTCTCGCAGACCACTATTGGAAGAAACTTGGGACTGACCACTAATATGTGGTTATGATGTGATTGCGAGAGGTTTATTCTGTTGAAGTTTCCTTAATAGTTTAGTTTCTTCTACAATAATTCATTTCCAACTTTTTTAAACAAACCACCCCAAGTCTCTGCTTTTAATCTAGTAAACGTATCCGTTAAGTCTCCAGATAATAACCTTTTCCTGAGAAAAGCTATGGCTACCCGTTCGTAACAATCAGCCAAACCACTTTTGGTATTCACAAATCTGCTAACGTATTCCTTTAAAATTTAAGTACCAAGGTGATGATAATAAATTATTGTGTCCCAATTTTCTCTGAGCTCCTTGCTTCCCAAAAATTGCCTCAGGAAGGTCATCCAGAACATATTAAAAATTTAATTGACCCCTCTGGAAGCCTATTGTACCATTCTAGCGCATTATCTTTAAAAGTTTGGAAAAAAGCTTGGCACAACGACTTAGTATCATCATGGAAACTCATTATAATTTTTTTAATATATTGTCCACGTATATCATTTTTAAATATACAACTATGCTGGAGAATATAAATTTTCTCGTGAAAACGTGTACATATATCTATTTAGGGCTTTCATCTGGTTGTGATTCAGGAACATTAAATATATATGCACTAGATGATTACATGATGTTTGTAAGATCTAAAATATTTATCTAAATAAAATATACTACCATGATCTTGCATTTTAATACGGAATAAATAAATTGATATGGTGTAAAAATAATATATACATACATATATTTATTATTCTTGACTGAATAACCAAACAATAACGGAAAAAAGCCGCGACAAAAATGTATGACCGAAAATAAAAGAATAAACGCTGAATGATAAAAATATGATGGCTTCGTATGAGAAACAAGGATTTGTGATTAGAAAAGAGAGAGAAAATATGTTATGAATAACGATATGTGTAATTATAAATAATATAATTAAATTAATTCATTACTATCCTTATAGTCTGGTACTCGTGAATGTATTTGCGCTTAATAGTGGATAAATTTGTACTTAAGTTTATTGATACTCTTTATAGTAGTTATAGTTACTCACAAGGTCCAATAATATTTTAATCTTATATCTCGTGTCAGCTAGAGACCATAAACATATTAGACTACTGAGGCCCAATATCTATAGTGTTAGATTGATGGACCCTCCATCAAACTCCTACATCAATCCAATGAGTATAACACCATGTATTCTGCAATCCTCATTCAATTATCCATTAGTCAAATACATTTATAGTTGATGAAATTTAATTAATTGGAATTATAATTACAATAATTATGATACTCTGAATCGCAATAGATGAAACAATATACTTCAAGATATCCTTACAATCTCCCCTTTGATCATCACGTGAAATGAAATGTTTATACAAATTTTCGTATTATAATATTGTTATCTTACATATTACACAACATTCCTTATCACTTTAGATGTTTACCAAAAATTAACCAAAGAGGTATGACCACAACTTATCGATGCACAATCAGTCATTTACTAATCATATTGTCAACTATTACCTAAATAAAATAGAGTTTTCATGGCATGCTTCATGGAAATAACATGAATTCATAATCAATAAAGATAACTTTCCAAGTGATCCTAATGTACTGAATTGAGATTATTACATTTTACATAAATTACAAGAGATATAAGAGAAAATTAGAAATATTATATTTTTTTACTTAATCATATAGGAACATAAGTTAAACACAATATAAACTCAACCTAAACTAATTATTAAATTACAAACGAACTTCCAATAAATCTGCATATTCTTTACACTAAGAACACTCATATGAATTTTATTTTCATGATAGACTATGGGCAGTGTAAAGGGAAAAATTAATATTTTTATTTTATTTAATATTTCCTCATTTCCTTGTCTATAAGGAATTAAATATCTTTTGTTTATTAGATTTTATTAACCATGTTATATATTCTATTACTATAAATTATGCAGGTTTAAATTAAATGATTTGATATATCATCCGTTTAAGCCATATATTAATAACACTTAAATCACCTCTTTAATTATCTAATTTTTTTTATGTTAATATGTGATGTTTCTTACTGATATTGTTCCTACTACATCATGCCACACCATACATTGGACGCATACTAAAAAATCGCACGTTGATATAAACATCGCATCTTACTGAATACACCATCTTGAACTATCATGAGCATACATTAATATTTCCGTTGTAAAAACATATAAGATATTTTGTATCTCATTAATTTCCAAATTAGTCTTGAAATGTTTGCTGAAAAAACTGATCTCAATTCATTTAAGAAATTAGAGGCTTGTCATTTTCATACCATAATATTTTAGTATGTTGTTAATTTATGTATTTTATGGTAACCCACATAATCATCCAGATTGATCCTGGTAAATCTTAGGCCCTAACAAATTTAAAAATTTCAAACTTAATTTCTTCATTAAAAATTTCTTAATGATATGCAACATGTCATTATAATTGATGGTACGGAATATGTGACTTCAAGTAACTCTAAATTTGAATTTACTCTCACTAAATTTGTGAAGCTCATAATATTTTACTAAGTTAATCTAAAGAAAATAGATTACAACTTAGATAGGCTATGATATTATTAATGAAAAAGTTAAACTTAAACATCATAAATAAATTTCTAATTACTATATTGTTACAAACCTATTAATTTTACTATGACTTATTAAGAAAACTATCATAACTAATTAATATAGTGATGAGTTGTAATATATATATATATATATATATATATCAAGTTATCTTAATTTCACCTTTCATATAATGAAACTTGATGATAAAATGTGCAAGTTGTATTATGATTGTCTTGAAAATGTCATTTGCTTGACTAGAGTAAAAATTCTCCTAAAATGTAAATCTTTTCATAATAAATGAAATCTATTTAGTATAAGACATTATATATATCTTTCAAATATTAAATTTGAGTTAATCATGATTCACATATAATAAAATTAACTAGTATTTTTACTAGATAACTAGATAAGAAAGTAAACTTAATTATATCACATCAATTTTTTATTCTAGTTACAATAATCCACATTTGGAAATTTTAATTCTTTGCTATGTCGTGCGATTTTGTAGGAATCGGATAAAACAAAATATGCTGAAGATGGACATGTTCATATACATATAAATTTTGATTTTTGCGATCAAAATAACGGTATCCTTTCTGTAAATTATCATAACCTATAAAACACACATACATGTTTTAGGTGATAGGTTTTTTTCTTTCGACATAAGAACAGAGAAAAAACACGTATAATCAAACTCTCATAAAGAGGAACAATCTGAAAGATATCCATATAACTTCTGAAGTAGAGACATCTTGAATTATGTGCGGTAAGAGTTTGATTAATCATATAAAACAAACAGAAGTGTTGTTCCTTAAAAAAATATGAACTTCAATTGGATAAAGGCAAAAAACGAGTAGTTTCAACAAGCTGACGATGTTTCCTTCTGCAACCACATTATGTTGAGGGATTTCAGTACAAGATGACTATTGTATGATACCATCGGATTCAAGCAACTGAGTGAAAATTTTAGAGGTATACTCACCTTATTAAGTCACACTTGAAACATTTTATCATAACAAATATTAAGCCTTAAAAAATGCTTTAATGTAATCTGTAAATTTTAAGAAAATCAAGCATTCTTTTCATAAGATAAACCCAAGTATAACAAGTATAGTCATCAATACATGCAAACAAGAGATGGATCCCAAACATCAGAATGGATAATATCAAAAGGAGAAATAAAAGAAGAGACATTCGTATTACACGGTAATGCATAAAAGTTTACCAAGTTTACAACCATTGTGATCCGAGATACTAAAAATATTCAAATTACCCATAACACTTGAAAATACTAAACACTTTAAATATAACGCAAATACATATCCCTGATGAGAATTCCAAATATAAAATTTAGGCGACAAATGACTTAAAAAAACAAAGATTAATCAACATCATAAACAACAATACTAGTAATGTATGTTATTTCATTGTCAACACCATAGACTTCGAGTTTTTTCAAAACATCACACTTTAAGTATGTTGATCTTTTATAACACAAACATAATCGAAAAACAAGATCCAATAACCACAATAATACAATTTTCTAGCCAAAATAAGATTCAGAATAAAGTTGGGAATATAGTAAACATCAAACAATGATATATGAAGGGTAGCAGACCTCTACCGATATTATTATAGAACTAGCAGAAACAATATGGGTCAACTAGGACGTAACAAAACAAATTTCAACATATGAGGTAACCTATGATGAGATGCACCATAATGCAAAATCCATATTGATGAATCGATACCCAAAGTGGAAGACGATGCCATACCTGAGTGATATGGGAATATAGACATGAAAAAGTTATTCTTATTCAGTTTGGTACTAATATATTGTAAAGAGTCTTATCAAACAATATCAAACAATATCAAGGAACCAAATCTAAATCAAAATAAAATCCAAACTCAAATAGAAATCAAATCTAAATAAAAACCCAAAATCGAATTAAAATCCTAATCAAACACCAAATCAACAATCAAAATCAAATCAAGTATCTATTCAAAATCTCAGTCAACGTCATGTTAAAAAAGACAACAAATTGAAAAACAAATTGAAAAATACCTAGTGGAATGCCTTATTTTCCAAAACTTTTAAGGCATTGATATATTTTATTTTCCATTTTTACAATTTAAAATAACATATATAACATATATCATATTCACCTAATATATCAAGTGTCTTTATCGTGTCTTGTGTCGATCATATATATTTTTAGTTTTAATGATTAAGTTCCAACAATTTAAAACAATTTTTTTGTTATCTTGATTAAAACCTCTGAATTTCAACTCAAAAACCATTGTATTGATCAAATCCATTATTAAAGTAATTGTTTCCATTAAAATACGGTATATTTAAACTCGAAACTTGCACCCCGAATTCTCAATTCTTGCAGCCCCAAATTCATAAAGTCAAATCAATCAAGGATCGAACAACGCTCAGATACCATGTAAAATATAGAGAAACAAAAGGATGTTAGGGTTGTATTAATTGTAATGATGTGTTTACAAAATTCTTAAGAAATTATTTATAAAGTAGATTTTGTTGGTTCTAGTCTTACTTCTGATGCACGATCAACCTTTAGTATAGTTCTTAAATGATAAAAACAATATACTAGTCTAAGAAACGTAGACAAAAACAGAACAAAAACCACCTTAAGTAACAAACTAAAAGCTTGAAACAACTCAAGAAACTCCATCTCTACCTCTGTCTCTCTATAACGTCTATAGTACTATAGTATTTTTATGTTTGTTTGTTGTTTCTTATAAAACATAATGAGATGAGATGGGTATATATAGAAAAAATGTTGGGTTCAATAACATGTAAGATTTTTTTTTTACTTTATTATGATTTATTTCTATATAGAATTTGGATCAGGTCTTCCACGTTGAAAATACTATTATTTTTACTTGCAATACGTTGGGCCCCGGAAGGGCGTAGGCCCCCCTATCTAAAATATATGTTTTATATTTTTTTAAGGTAATAATTATTTAAATAATATTAAAATAAAAATTCTACGCCCACTTACCTAAAATATATATTTTGGAATGTTTTTAAGACAATATTTATTTAAATAATATTAAAGTAAAAATTCTACACCCCTTACCTAAAAATTTCTTATAAATATATATAGTTCATATGTGGGAATTTAGAATAAAATAATACATAAGTGCAGGTTAGAATAACTTTTAGTATAGTCTTTTATTTAAATTTAAATTGTTCTTATATATTAATTTAATATTTATATTAATTTGACTTTTATTAATTTATTTTTGAATTATTTAGATTTTTTTGTAATTTGGTCAACTATATTAATTATTTTTCTTGTTTATTCGGTCTTTTATATTAATTAATTTTTTTATTAGTTTAGTCTTTTATAGTAATTGTTTTTTTATTAATTTAGTCTTTTACATTGAATGTATGCCTTATTGATATGTTCTTCTATAATAATTTGATTTTATATTAGTTAATATATCTCAATCATCTATAAATAGAAAAATATATTTAGAAAAATATTTTTTGAGAGAAAAAAAATAGTTCTAAATTTTTTTGAGAGATAAAAAAAAATAAACACTGAAAAAAAAGGTTTTGTAAGTATTTTTCTTGAACTTGTTTATTACTCTCTTATTTCCTTAACATAATAAAACATAATTTAGATTTCGATAAAAAAAAATTAAATTATATGATTATATAAACAGTAATACAATGTATAAAGAGAAAAGTACCTCAAAATACCCACTCAACTATCTTATTACCCGGCGGTACCCGCTTTTAACATAGTGTTACTTAATACCCCGACTAATAAATTGGACAAAAATACCCTTCCACTATATATACCCAATTTCAGATCCAACCCACTTTTTCGACCTTCCTATCACCCTAAACAAACGCAAAATTCTAATTTTAGAAACCACCAGAAAACAAACCGTTCGACTTCGTGATACTCTCTCTCTCAAACCCATAAACCCTACAGCTTCTCACCATTCGCACCTTCGACACTATCGCACCGGTCAGCCTCTTTTACTCACTCAGATTACACACCTTCAATCTCGTTCGACAAAGTTGTCGTGAAGTCGTCTCTGAAAGCTTCAATCTCCTTCTCCGACCGGTGAAATTTAACAGGTATGCATTATCGTTGAAATTGTACTTTTTTTCGTTCTTGACGAATTTGAACCATTTTTTTCTCTTAATTCACGATACGCGTTACTTTTTATACTAGAATGAAGTATCTACTGACGATAGTTGCTCAGTTTATGGGTTTATAATCGAAGCCAGGGTAGAATTTTAGTTGCATGTAATACTGATACTCTCCTGAGAAATATTATGTATGTTGGATCTGCATTAGGTAGTTCATTGTTGATTTTGGTGTTCGTTGCATAATTCCCAGATCCCTGCAACGTGCATGTAAAAAGTGTAACAGTTCGCATCCTGATCACCCACAATGCAAGCAATTCGCAGCTCGATTGCATGTTTATAGTTATTTACAAACAATTCGCAGTTTGAGCTACCTAATTCGCATCATACCAGATCTCATTTCGCAGCTTGTTTGTGAAGTCAATATTTATATGTATGCATTTCGCAGCTTGTGATGCGAATTATTTAGGCCTTCCGGAGCGTCTCTTAACGTTCGGAGGTAGAACTTCAACAAAAGAAGGATCATTAGCGCTGGACCCTTCGCCGAAATCAGTTATAGCTCGTATGCTGAAAGAGTAACTCTTCCTGTAATTCTTAACCGTAAAAAAGGGTTCTATTACAGTCAATGGATCTTGGTCGGTGTATTGTAATGCCGCTAGAGCATGAGCACATGGAAAACACTCTTGTTACCATGATCCGCATGAACATTTGAAATCCAACAGATTAACAACAGCCACAGGATTCGAAAAGACTTCGAACATGGCGGAAGAGGACTTACGTATACCCAACTTCGGCACATGTCAACATTCTGCTTTAGCTTCTTCTCGTACTCGGGAACCAAATTAGTACTCCAGCTGAGACCTTCTTCGTATCGCTGTGAAACTTGAGTCATAATCAAGACTCTAATCCAATCAATAAACTCAACAATTGGTAAGCCGCAATATTTTTTAATCTGATTGTTAAACGATTCAGCTGCGGTAGAAGCCATAGAGCCGTAGCGCTTCCCTTTTACGTAAGCCTGCGCATACTTTTCAGGGGGTAAATTTGCAAGAAAATCACTCATTCTCTCACCACCTTCACATAGAAAACCTGTTAGTATATCTTTAAAAATCTCTTGACTGGGAGCATAAGCAAGACGGTGGAAGAAACTCAACATCTTTTTTTTATACTCCCTGTTAGTATGTTCTAGTTTGGCTTTCAAATTCTGCATGAGATGAAAATAACAGTACGCATGATAGCAGTGTGGATACAAGACAGAAACAGCATTAACAATACCAGAATGACGGTCTGAAATAAATGTGATCTGGCGATCCAGCAAATGTGGTTTCAAACACCCCAAAAACCACATCCAATTGTCCCAATCTTCAATGCTAACTACAGTAACAGCAACTGGGAATAGTCCTGGAAAAAGGCAGATCAAATGAACACTACAACAGTATGCAAACGTTTAAAAATTGTAAACAATTCGCATGCTGTGCATGACAATTCGCAGCTTGTCATGCGAAATATGTGTGACATTTTAATTGCTCATGCAAACATTTCGCATCTTGTCATGCGAATTGTTTGTGACAACTTTAAATAATACCTAACTCAAGCTGCGATGTAAGTACAGTTTACTCAGCATAATACATAATTCGCAGCCTCAAATGCGAAATGTGAGGATCACAACACTGCTTAATTCGCATCACATGCTGCGAATTGAATGAGCATTTTCACACAAAAACATCGTTCATTAACTAGATAAATGTAACTAACCGTTGTTTCCGTCCTTTGCTACAGCAGTGAGTAATGTACCCTTGTACTTGCCATATAAGTGGGTTCCATCGACAAATAACATTGGACGGCATGAATGAAAACCACTAAGGGACGAACCGAATGCTACAAAAGAGCGCTTCAATCGGTTTCCAGTTGACAACTCGAACTGGCAGTCTGAAGTAATATCCCGGCTCTTCAAGCGTTTGAAGTATCCGCTTAGTAAACTAAAAGAACTTGAACTATCTCCAAAAACTCCCCTCCTAGCCTTCTCTAAAGCATTCCATGACAAACGATAAGAGATGTCAAGACCGTAATCTTGTTTGACAATCGATTGTATGGTTTTGGCTGTCAACGAATGGCAGGTCCGGAGAGAATCCTGAATTTCCTCTGCAATCAAATCTGATGTCAAATGCCTGTGCCGCTTATGCTTATGCTTCTGGGAGAAAACTAGACTGCAAGTATGGTACGGGAAATGCTTCTTGATCGTCTTAAGGCCGGTGCTTGAGTCAATAGATGCATAAACCCTCCATTTGCACCCGCTTGTGAGCTTATTTTCACAATAAGCAGTGATGGTTCTCCCAAAATCAAGAGATGGTTCTCCCAAAATCGTTACTACTCTCCCCGCTAAACCGTTACTACTCTCCCCGCTAACTAGTTGATCAAGAGATGGTTCTCCCAAAATCAAGCTACGCTCTTTACGCTTACCACCAGAATCCTTACCACCATAGCTCTTATCAAGAGAACTTTTATTACCAGAACCCTTATCAAAGACGTGTTGTTCTATGAGAAAACTAACCCGTTTTAAACGCTCCAAATCAAGATATAACACCAACCCAACAAAATCATTCTGGTTATTAAAGAAACAATTATTGTAATCCCCGCAGGAGTAAGTAATTAGGTACTCACCTGTGGCAAGCTCCTCCCATGTGTTCTCTACATAAGCTTGGATACTTTCGAAGCTTTCAAACTCCGTGAAAGGCACAATTTCAGTTTGGTGACCATATTTAAAAATACAAACTCGTGATTTAGACATCTCTTAACCTGGACAATACAAGTTATTTGTTACTAGTCACAAATACTAGGTGCAAAATATTTACTACTGCATCAAACAATTCGCATCCTAAGGTGCGAATTGTGTATACCTACAACGATCTATTCGCATCTTGTCCTGATATTGGTAGGTAACAAAGTCCTGATATTTGTTATTAGTCACAAAAACTGTGCATATTATTTACTGCACCATCAAACAATTCGCATCCTATCTTGCGAATTGTGTATATCTATATAGAGCTATTCGCATCCTGTCCTGATATTTCTATGTAACACCGTTCCTGATATTTGTTTCGAAATACAATACTCTAACTGACCTAAAAACTCGTAATCTACACATTCAAGACAAAACTAAAGCACTACCAAATTATATAACGAACTATATAACGAACAATATTAAGTAAAGAATAACAGATCACTATAACAAAAAAAAACAGAGAAAAAGCTCGAAATCAGGCAATGGCATCTAAAAATAGTAGAATAGAACCTATTCCAATAGAGAAAACGAATAAAAAACTTCGAAATCGGTAGGTAATTACCTAAAAAGCTCGCAACACGATTACTTGTAAGCTATAAGATTCCAAAAAGCGACGATCAACTCCTGTACGTATAAAACAGAGGTTAGACAGCTCTAACACAACAACTTACATAAAGAAACAAACCTTTAGCAGCTTCCGATCACCGGAAAATGTGATTTCAACCCAGCTCGTGGTGGTTGGTAGGGTTAGGTGGTTAGAGCGGCTAACAAATTCAAATCTTCAAAAAGCTAGAAAAAATAGAAAGAAAACAGAAAATAAGGTTTATATAGTGGGTTAAGGGTAGTTAGGGTATTAAAATAAAATTAGGTTGTAAGTGACAATAAGGTAGTTGAGATGGGTATTAAGTAACAATTGATCAAACCTTGGGTGGTAAGTGACAATTGAATAGTTGAGTAGGTACTTTAAGTACAATTTCCCATGTATAAATGGCCGTTATCGGATATAATTGTGGGTTAAAAGCAAAAATTTCCTCTTTTTTATGATTAATATCCAGGTTAATATTTTCAAAAATTTAACTTATTTTTAATACAAAATTATCAAATATGACAAGTGTGTAATTTTATTTTTTAATAATTTAAAATTGTTAAATTTTTAAAAAATCTGAAAATACTATCGATTTTGTTAATAAAAATAAAATAAAATTAGATGTACAAATGATATTTTTTCTAACACTAGTCTTGCATCTAGCTTATTGTAAGACCAGTCTTGCATCCAGATATTTGGTCTGCATCTATTTTTTCGATTTGACACTAATTCCATATTTAACTATAAAATTGTCTCACATCCATCACTAGTTATGTATTTATCGAAAATAATGGTTCAGTATTTAACTAAAAGGTATTTTATAATGTCTTGTATCTATCACTCTCTCATATCTATCTAAAAATATTTACAATGTCTCACACTCATGCCACATCTATCATTGGTCCCCCACCAATCGACAAAATATTAATTTGACTTTTTATAAATTTATCTTTGAATTATTTAGATCTTCTTCTAATTTGGTCAACTATATTAATTTTTTTTGTTTATTCGATCTTTTATAATAATTAATTTTTTTATTAGTTTAGTCTTTTATAGTAATTGTTCTTTTTTATTAATTTAGTACATTGAATGAATTTCTTATTGATATGTTCTTCTATAATAATTTGATGTTATATTAGTTAGTATATCTCAATCAACCTATAAATAGAAAAGATATTTAGAAAAACATTTTTTGAGAGAAAAAAAATAGTTCTAAAGTTTTTTTAGAGATAAAAAAAACAGTGAAAAAAAAAAGTTTTGTAAGTTTTTTTTTTGAGCTTGTTTATTACTATCTTTTGAACTTGGTGTATTACTCTCTTTTTTCCTTAACATAATAAAACATAATTTAGATTTCAATAAAAAAATTAAATTATATGATTATATAAAAAGCAATACAATGTATAAATGGTCGTTATCGTATATAATTATGGGTTAAAAGCAAAAAATTCCTTTTTTTATGATTAATATCCAGTTTAATATTTTAAAAAATTTAACTTATTTTTAATACAAAATTATCAAATATGACAAGTGTGTAATTTTATTTTTAATAATTTTAAATTTTAAAAATTATAAAAAATATGAAAATACAATCGATTTTGTTAATAAAAATAAAATAAAATTAGATGTACAAATGATATTTTTTCTAACACTAGTCTTGCATCTAACTTATTGTAAGACAAGTCTTGCATCTAGATTTTCGGTCCTGCATCTATTTTCTAAAAATTTCGATTCGACACGGATTCCATATTTAACTATAAAATTGTCTCACATCCATCACTAGTTCCGTATTTATCTAAAATAATGGTTCCGTATTTACCTAAAAGATATTTTATAATGACTTGTATCTATCACTCTCTCATATCTATCTAAAAATATTTACAATGTCTCACACTCATGCCACATCTATCATTGGTCCCCCACCAATCGAAAAAATATTTTACATTGTCTCGCATCAATCAATGGTCATCTAAAAAACTATTTTACATTGGTCTCACATCTAACAAAGCTAGATGATGAATGCGAGATGCTCAACGTGTTTGGTCTTGAATCTAGCGTTTCTATACGCACACGGTTGGTTTTGAATCTAGCGCTTCTAGAAGTGAGACGTGGACACGAGAGATGGGCTTACCTGAAAAACGAAAAAAATACAAAATCACAGTAAAACTTACTTGAAAACAGATAACATTTTCTTTCTCTAAACAATCCTTCATCTTAAATCTAGAAACACAATCACATTCAAATATAAATAGAGAGAGAGTCTTTAGTGAAAATATTTAATTACAACCAATTACAACTTAAGAAAAATAGAGTCTTTAATGAAATTATCTAATTTAGTCAAAAAATAGTAGCCTTATATAGCCGGTACGGATAGTTAAGTATTATAAAATATAAATAAACGTATTGTATTTTTTTAAATAACATTAATCATTCAAAAATATTTAAAATTTGATATAAGTTCAAAAACGTATTTGTAATTTTTTTTATAAAATATAAAAATTCAAAACAAATTCTTAAAATAAAAAAGTATTTTATAACAACTAAAATATTATGGATGAATAAAAATATTTTTTGAAATGGACTAAAATTGTTCAACTAAAACATACAGACCAAAGTATGAAGTTTCTTTATATTGAGCTAGGTTATATATTTTTTATAGAGCCCCGTTATACGGTGCATGATTATTAAATCATGGAAAAGATTATAAATTGGATAATAAATGATTATAAAAACTTAGTTTGATCGGATCTAATTATAACAAACACTTAATGAATACTCATAAGAGATATTTACTTAACATAACCCTTTAAGGACTATGAATCGACTAAGTTACATATGTAACACTTATTAATTATCCTTCATACTCATTATGAATAAAGTGAAAAATGAGTAAAAGACCTTGTCGAACAATCAAAAGACACCGTAAATTTTGAACTATTTACACATTGTCATTGATGACCTAAAAAGTAAGAGGTTGTGAGATCGACCAAATATTTAGGCCATTGAACTTTGAGTTGATAATAAAGTTAGGCTAATCCCAAGAGTTTGATGCAGAAGATAAGTAGATCTTCTAGTTGTTTGAACTAAACGACCAATCTTGAGATTTTTATTATTTGAATGGATATGCACGTATTGTTGTTGTTGTCATCTACCATGCCTAACTATATATAACCCAACTATCATGATTTTTGAGAGTTTTGTTTGATATGATCATACTTATTAATCGTTAAATACCCTTCGCTACCAAAACCTATCTTGAGGAAGACAGCTCAATTTTCCCGAGAAAATGAGAGTAACTAGCTCATTTTTCTGAAGTAAGAAAATATTATGATGTGATTTTTACAAAAGTGAGTAGTACCGTAGTATTTTTCAAGGTGACTACAAAAGGAGTACTATTAGAAAAAATAATGTTAGAGAAAATAAGGTTGTCTTAGAGAATTGTAAGAGACGTACGCGTGAAGGTTTTCACCTTGAGAAAAAAAAATGATTGAATATCTGATTGAAGAGTATCTATAACGTGTTTGACATGTGCCCCAAATGTAAGAGCGACCATTCGTCGATTTTGTCTATATTGTTTGCTTGATTTTGACCGTATTTGGACAAGATAAGAAATATTTATGATATAAATACTAATAGTCTATCTTTCTGAATTATTTTTCCTACTTATCCTTTCTTCTAAATCTTAATCTTTCTCATGATCCCTATTTGTAATAAAAAAATATTTTCCTCCTTACATTTTTATCAGAAAATTGCGCATAATCAGGAAATACGAGTGAATTATGAGCATTACAAAAATAAAAGCTTAGTGAAAAGAGCATCCACGTACTTTAGGTTTTCTCTCCCTTTGACAAATGAGCTACAATTATTTCCAAAATTCACACGCTTTCTTAATGTTTCATCAAAAGTAGTAAAAACTTATCGTCTTCACTAAAGTGGTTGTTCCATCCATAATAACGATATTATAACATATTGAGAATATATTCTTGCATATTTAAATAAATCATGAGTACCATATGTTCTTCTGCTTCAATAATATTTTTCTTGTTATGATACTTTTTAATATGACACTCATATTGAAAGTGCCTAATTTATAGAAATTATAACACTCAATAATTGACATATCAAATGAGTAAAATCTGTTTTCCCCTTTCATGATATTTATAGCCTCTACGACCACGTTATCTTACATCCTCTCACATGTGAGCTATTCTATTGACTCATTTTTAGTACTTGTTCTTCCATTACATAGTCAATAATCTGTTGCTCTTGCAGAAATATATGCTTTGTAGTTCATCAATAAAAGATTATATATTTTGTTAGATTCTTCAATGGAACAACCACATTATCAAACTTTTATCATTCATCTCATATTTTCAATCACCACGAGATCACTTATATTTTCTCTATATATTTATATCTTGTTGAATATTGTGAAAGCTCTTGCAAAATAGTCATTAATTGTTTCTTTCACCTTCATGTGAGGCAGCTTAATTTTTTTAAGAGCCCAAAATTGTGCATGCTTAGCTCTGGCTGTGCATCTTCAAAATGGCTTGATCTATGGTTTGGAATATATAATTTTATTTTGTTATAATTTTATTTTTAATAATTTTAAATTTTAAAAATTATAAAAAATCTCAAAATACTATCGATTTTGTTAATAAAAATAAAATAAAATTAAATGTACAAATAATATTTTTTCTAACACTAGTCTTGCATCTAGCTTATTGTAAGACCAGTCTTGCATCTAGATTTTTGGTCCTGCATCTATTTTCTAAAAATTTCGATTCGACACAGATTCCATATTTAACTATAAAATTGTCTCACATCCATCACTAGTTCCGTATTTATCTAAAATAATGGTTCCGTATTTACCTAAAAGATATTTTATAATGTCTTGTATCTATCACTCTCCCATATCTATCTAAAAATATTTACAATATCTCACACTCGTGCCACATCTATCATTGGTCTCCCACCAATCGAAAAAATATTTTACATTGTCTCACATCAATCGATGGTCATCTAAAAAACTATTTTACATTGGTCTCACATCTAACAAAGTTAGATGATAGATGTGAGATGCTGAACGCGTTTGGTCTTGAATCTAACGTTTCTATACGCACACGTTTAGTTTTGAATCTAGCGCTTCTAGAAGGGAGACGTGGACACGAGAGATGGGCTTACCTGAAAAACGAAAAAAAAAATACAAAAGCACAGTAAAAACTTACTTGAAAACACATAACCATTTTCTTTCTCCAAACAATCCTTCATCTTAAATCAAGAAACTCAATCACATTCAAATATAAATAAAGAGAGAGTCTTTAGTGAAAAAAAGAGAGAGTCTTTAGTGAAAATATTTAATTACAACCAATTACAACTTAAGAAAAATAGAGTCTTTAATGAAATTATCTAATTTAGTAAAAAAACAGTTGCTTTATATAGCCAGTAAGGATAGTTAAGTATTATAAAATATAAATAAACGTACTATATTTTTTAAAAAATAACATTAATCATTTAAAATTATTTAAAATTTGATATAAGTTCAAAAACGTATTTGTAATTTTTTTTATAAAATTCAAAAAATCAAAACAAATTCTTAAAATAAAGAAGTATTTTATAACAACTAAAATATTATGGATGAATAAAAATATTTTTTGAAATGGACTAAAATTGTTCAACTAATACATACACACAAAAGTATAAAGTTTCTTTATATTGAGCTAGGTTATATATTTTTTATAGAGCCCCGTTATACGGTGTATGATTATTAAATCATGGAAAAGATTATAAATTGGATAATAAATGATTATAAAAACTTAGTTTGATTGGATCTAATTATAACAAACACTTAATGAATACTCATAAGAGCTATTTACTTAACATAACCCTTTATAGATTATGATTCGACTAAGTCACATATTTAACACTTATTAATTATCATTCATACTCATTATGAATAAAGTGAAAAATGAGGAAAAGAGTCGAACAATCCAAATACACCGTAAATGTCGAATTATTTACACCTTGTCATTGATGACCTAAAAAGTAAGAGATTGTGAGATCGACCAAATAGTTAGGCCTCTGAACTTTGAGTTGAACATAAAGTTAGACTAATCCCAAGAGTTTGATGCAGAAGATAAGTAAATCTTCTAGTTGTTTGAACTAAACGACCAATCTTGAGATTTTTTTTATTTGAATGGATATGCACGTATTGTTGTTGTTGCCATCTATCACACCTAACTATATCTAACCCAACTATCATGATTTTGAAGAGCTTTGTTTGATATGATTATACTTATTAATCGTTAAATACCCTTCGCTACCAAAACCTCTCTTGAGGAAGAAAGCTCAATTTTCTCGAGAAAATGAGAGTAACTAGCTCATTTTTAAAGAAGTAGGAAAATATTATGATGTGATTTTTACATAAGTGAGTAGTACCGTAGTATTTTCAAGGTGACTACAAAAAGAGTACTATTAGAAAAAATAATGTTAAAAAAGTAAGAGAGATATAACAATATTTTAGGAGTTATCCAAACATGTGAACGAAATTTAATAATGCGTCGAGCCCTTAATGGAAAATAGGGTTTTTTTAGAGAATTGTAAGAGACGTACGCGTGAAGGTTTTCACCATGTGAAGACTATCTATAACGTGTTTGACATGTGCCCCAAAGGTAAAAGCGACCATTCGTCGATTTTGTCTATACTGTTTGCTTGATTATGACCGTATTTGGACAAGATAAGAAATATTTATGATATAAATACTAATACTCTATCTTTCTGAATTATTTTTCCTACTTATCCTTTCTTCTAAATCTTAATATTTCTCATGATCCCTCTTTGTAATAAAAAAATATTTTCCTCCTTACATTTTTATCAGAAAATGGCCCATAATCAGGTAATGCGAGTGATTATGAGCATTACAAAAATAAAAGCTTAGTGAAAAGAGCATCCACATACTTTAGGTTTTCTCTCCCTTTGACAAATGAGCTACAATTATTTCCAAAATTCACACGCTTTCTTAATGTTTCATCAAATGTAGTAAAACCTTACCATCTTCACTAAAGTGGTTATTCCATCCATAATAACGATATTATAACATATTGGAGGTATATTCTTGCATATTTAAATAACTCATGAGTACCATATGTTCTTTTGCTTCAAAAATATTTTTCTTGTTGTGATACTTTTTAATATGACACTCATATTGAAAGTGCCTAATTTATGGAAATTATAACACTCAATAATTGACATATCAAATGTGCAAAATATTGTTTCCCCTTTCACGATATTTATAGCCTCTACGACCACGTTATCTTAAATCATCTCACGTGTGAGCTATTTTATTGACTCACTTTTAGTACTTGTTCTTCCATTACATAGTCAATAATCTGTTGCTCTTGCAGAAATATATGCTTTGTAGTTCATCAATAAAAGATTATATATTTTGTTAGAGTCTTCAATGGAACAACCACATTATCAAACTTTTATCATTCATCTCATGATATCTTCAATCACCACCAGATCACTTATATTTTCTCTATATATTTATATTTTGTTGGATATTATGAAAGCTCTTACAAAGTAGTCATTAATTGTTTCTTTCACCTTCATGTGAGGTATCTTAGGTTTTTTAAGAGCCCAAAATTGTGCATGCTTAGCTCTGGATGTGCATCTTCAAAATGGCTTGATCTATCGTTTGAAATATGAAATCCTTGGTCTTTAAGTTCTTTAATTTGTGATATTCTAAGATCTTGAGTTGAAATTAAGTTTGAGCATTTTCTTTAGCGTACCATATGATCCCACTCTCCAGCAAGCCCCAATACACTTTGGAGCATAATAAATTCTCCATAAGTATGAACCAATGGTCATAATATCCGTCAAAACATGAGATAACTGGTTTCACAAAAAATATTATTTCTCCTGATATTTTTACTTGTTGGGGAAAGACAAAAGTTGATGATTTATTAGAATGCTCATAATTTAATAAGGAGACATGATACCAAGTATTTATTTTCTAGAGTTCTTAGTTTAATGAAAGATTAATTAGAGATATAAATTTTATTGAAAACAAAAGAAGGCTTAAATATCATTATAACTATACACTGTAGTCAATAACTTTTGACGGATTGAATGAAAGAGATTCCACGAACAAATTGTTAGATAAGAAAATAAGCGATGCTAAAAAAAACGACTTGTTTTTACCCTATCTCACTCTAACTTATACCTCAATCGTTGTATGAAAATAAGTACGGAAACCACATGTTCTTTTATATAATTTTTAAATTCTCGTCTTTTGCTAATTTTATCCAGTAGCCTCAGTCACTACAATCCAATGTGTATGTACCACGAGGACCAACACAATAACTATAATACCACATTAAATGATCATTCCCTCAAATCCACATTAATTAAACTGACATCTATATTATAATATTTTTAATACTCTTATTATTGTCTGATGGTCCAATTGAACTTAATATTGATTATCGTTAAATAACTGGACTTTAATTACAATAATTTGAATACTCTAAATTTGCATGGATGAGACATTTCAATTTAGCATATCTTTACAATCTCCTATTTGGATAATTACATGTACTAAAATGTATCCACCATATTATATACTAATAACATTGTTATATTAAAAGGTAACCCAAATTTCCCTATTACTTTAGATGATAGTTAACAAAACATTAAAGATGACGTACTACTTAAGAAGTAAAATTTTCCACAATAATCACGCTGACAACTAGCACGTAAATGAACTTTGAATTCTCGTAGAATACAACATGATAAACACACGATCCCGTAATTATTATGTATCAATTCTCAACTGGTTATGCTAAAGTGATTTTGAAATTAGTGAATTAAATTCTTAAATTCAAATATTAAGAACAAACAAAATCATTATATTGTTTATCTTAAAGTATGCATGCAAAGACCGAAACAATAATAAAATCTAGAAACAAATTGATATTGAACTAAAAAATAAACAAAAAGTGAAACAAAATTCCAACTAACTGTAAACACCTTATAAGCTAAGGTTATACATACAAATGTTGTGTTTGTTATAAGTCGAATAAGGACTTATTTTAGTGAAATGATCAGCAACCATACAAATTGTATCGATATGTTCAACCCTCATCTGAACACTCCAAACTCTCTATTTAAGAAACATGAACTTGATCCATCTATATTTAAAATTGTTCGATCTACTATTATCGTTCGAAAACATGTCAACTTCACTTTTGTCACAGCAGAACATGAGTAGTCTTTTAATTTTTTATATTTTACACAATTTGAGATTTGCGCCATAATGTTCCAAGAAAATTTACAATAGCTTCGATATGCAATGTAGGACATTTTTTATGAAATCAATACATTTTGTGAAAAACATTTCGATATGCAATAGATTCCTCCTCACTTGAATCACCTGTAGCTTCGTTTTCTTTCATAATTTCTTGTTCAAGTGTATCTTCATAATCATCCGGATAATCTTCAAAGATATCGTCTACATTCACTTCGTTTCTAAACTCTCTGTCTTGCATCCTTTTATCCGCCGCGGTCCAATCATTGACTACCATAAGCACTCCAAATATTTTTCTCGTCAATCTTATTCTCTTAGTCGTATATTGCAACCTTGCTTGGCTAAAAGCACACTCATTTGCAACTGTAGACATAAATATTGCATAAATCTCTTTAACAAACCTGCAATGAATAGGATAATCATCATATTTGGTACGCCACCATCTTATGATATCTTCAATACCATGGTAGGGATAATTCATTAAATCAAACGTAGTGCTCAAATATCTAGACAACTCATTATCAGATTGAGGGGTTTCTCATTGCTTTGTAACATTGCCATTTGAACATAGTTAGTAGAAAATCTACCTCTACCTCTATTGTTACTACTCCTTACATTTGAAGTTGTATTTGGTTTATATCATTCAGCATACTTATCATACATATTAAACATACAATCATATACGACGGGAATATACCCTGTAGGGTTAACTGGCTCATCCGGTGGTTTAGTTTCAGAAAACTATAAGGATTGATAAAAACATCTAACTAGCAATTCAAATTATTCTTTTTGTGAAAAGGATTCCAAATATGCAAGCAATAGAATAAGTCATAGGGATTGGATGAAAGTACTTTTGGAACTTGAATTCTATTTGGGGCACTATATCTACACATACTATATGGGATCTAAATTGATTCATATGCATGATAATATCAGTAATCGTGAAAAGGGCCAAGTGAATATTAGGTTAATTTTGTGAATAAAATTGTTATAGTGTTATCTTTAAAAAGTTGTAAAAATATTAACATGGTGCACAATATTTCCAATGTTGACTTTCAAGAACTGTATCAGGATAAGATGCATTATAAAGCGATGTAATCTCTTCTTTAAAAACCTGAGCACGTGCAAGCATTGAATAAGTAGAATTCCATCTGATGAGAGAATAAATGGCTAAGAAGGATAATGGATCTTGGATCTGATGTGACTAGAGCGCAAATGTAGAGAGAGAAATTAGAAAGAGAATATTATATTCCAGAATGTCCCACCTACCAAAAATAATGGGTCTCCTTTTATAGTAGGGAAGGGTGGACTTATTAATATCCTTGGTGGGCTTGTTTTATTTCTCTTTTGGTCCTTCATTAAATATTTTGTTTATAAATTATCCTCTAATAAGCGACAAATGCTGTTATAGACATATTAACTTCCTTTTATTTACAATTAACTCCTTATTATTAATACCAGCGAATTACTCCATTAGCAGTAGCCCTCCAGTCTTCGAGAGCAACGGGAACGGAGACTTGTAAAAGAATCAGCCCGGAGCGTCGCTGTCCCTTACCCGCTGGATTGATGACTGGTTTACTCGGGCCAGACCTTTCCTTTCGAGTATGCCCGACCCTTCATGTCTTTATTAAGCAATCAGACGCGGACACTTTCTTCCAACTGATGTCCGACCCTCTAGGTCTTATTAAGCGATTGGGCGCGGATACTTTCTTCCAACTGATGTCCGACCCTCTAGGTTTTAGTAAGCGATCGGGCGTGGATACTTTCTTCCAACTCATGTCCGACCCTCTAGGTTTTATTAAGCGATTGGGTGCGGATACTTTCTTCCAACTGATGTCCGACCCTTTAGGGTTTATTAAGCGATCGGGCGCAGATACTTTCTTCCAACCGTGTTTAGCCCCGATACTGTTTATGAGTCATCTTGGGTCTTCTTCCGATCCCTCTTAGCGACTTCTCCATGGGCCTAGACCGGTAATCCGGCTTTGAAAAGTGAATCGTGTTAATGTGGCCCATCTAATGTCTCTGTCTGAGCTAGCTAGTACAAGCTTAGCGTGCTGTTCAGAAGAAGGGCGACACGTATTTCCCGATTACTCGAAGCGTGCTTGTTAGCACAGTTTCTTAATAAGTCCTTTTGACTTCCCGCTGCTTTTTGTCGCTTGGACTTCCCCATACATCTACCGGCTAGCTGGGGTTACCTATAAATACCTCACAAACACAAATTACTCTCAGATGTGTTCTAGAGAGAGAGTGTTTTCCAGACTTTTCTAGAGAGAGAGAGCTTGTTTTACGAGACACAAGTACCCAAAACAGAAACGAAAACCTAAAAAGGAGAAAGAACCGGTGTTCGGATTTGTAGATTGGGCTAGCATTGGTGACCGCGCTAAGGAATATCAACGCACGGGATTGATTTGGAGTTCTGACACCAAGCCATTCACGCATGTACCGCAGCCCCACGACCCCGTTCTTGCTGATCCGATCCCTGCCTAGGCTTTTACCATTTGGAAAAGTAATCCACAGCTACCACGATTATTTGTCTCCCACCAGATGCCATTGGTAATGGCTCTACAAGATCGATTCCCCATCGGTCGAAGGGTAATACTTCAGATGTGGACTCTAAAGGAGCTGCGAGCACGTTTATCGCGTTCGCGAATCTTTGACAAGTGTCGCAGGTTTTTACTATCTGCTGAGCATCCGTCGTTATCGTCGGCCAATAAAACCCGGCGAGAAAAATTCTCCTTATCAGGGCCTTGTAACCACAATGAGTCGCGCCCTCTCCGTCATGTAACTCGGACACAATGATATGTGACTCATTTACCCCCAAACACCTCAGTAAGGGTCGGCTGAACGATTTTTTGTATAATATGTCGCCCAATAAAACGTAGCCTCGGGCTTTGTTGCGCACCTTTCGAGCCGATGCGCCATCGTCCAGCAGTAGACCTTCGGCTAGGAAAGCAATGATATCCCGTCGCCAATCCGAAACAGTTACCGAAGACACCTGACAAGCAAGTTTGGGTCGACTATCCAGCTCCTGCCTCTTTATGATTGATGGGTTTTCTTGTTCGGTTACCCAGGGGTAATTGCTTGAGCAAGAGGCTGATGCTAGAGAGTCGGCTACCATATTTTCGTTTCTCGGGACATGTTCATACGTTATCTTAACGAATGATGCGTCTAGCACCCTTAATGCGGCTAAGTACTGAACCAGATGTTCTTTTCTGGCTTCCGAGGCTTGATTTATCAAAAGTTGAGAGTCACTAACGAGGCGTACATGCCTAGCTCCACATACCTGTGCTAGTCGCAAACCGGCCAGGGCGGCTTCATACTTGGCTTCGTTGTTAGAAGTGAGAAAACCAAATCGGATTGCCTGATGCATACTCACGCCCGTTAGGGTGACTATCTGTACGCCCGCTCCGCAGCCATTTACGTTCGACCCACTGTCGGTGCGGATGATCCACTCATTTGGTTCGGCTTCTCCAGACGGTGCGTCTTGGTCCGGGCGGTCGGAACGAAATTCCACTATAAAATCAGCCAGAACTTGGCCTTTAACGGCCGTCCGCGGCTCAAAATTGAAGTCGAAATCGCCCAAATCGACCAACCATTTAGACATTCTCCCTGACATGTCTGGGCGCTGAAGGACGTACTTGAGTGGAAATGAGGTGCGGACGACAATGGGGTGTTCTTGAAAATATGGCACCATTTTTCGTGTCGCGGTCTCTAATGCTAAGGCCATTTTCTCCAGCCTCTGATACCACGTTTCTGCATCCAGTAAGCTTTTGTTCACGAAGTAGACCGCTTTAAGGGCCGTTCCCAACTCGCTGATCAAGGTCGCACTCACTGCAAAATCCAAAACAGCTATGTAAAGGAAAAGAGTCTCGCCTGTCAGAGGCTTCATTAGAAGGTTTTGGGACGATAGATAAGTCTTAATCCCTAAAAAGGATGCATTACACTCCGGTGTCCACACAAAATTCTTGGCATTTCTCAAGACCTGAAAAAATGGAGCGCACTTGTCAGATGAACGAGAGATAAATCGATTTAAAGCCGCTAGACACCCGGTTAATATCTGGACTTCCTTGATGTTCTTAGGCGGGGTCATGTCGTTAAGAGGTCGGAGTTGGTTCGGGTCGGCCTCAATTCCCTTTTCGCTAACAAAGAACCTCAGGAACTTGCCCGACCTTACCCCGAAGGAGCATTTTTCCGGGTTGAGCTTGAGATTTATACCCCTGAGGTTGTCAAAGGTTTCCCTCAAATCGGCGAGATGTTCCTCGTCCGTGCCGCTCTTTACTAACATGTCATCGATGTAGACTTCCATATTCCTCCCTATCTGACAATCGAAGGTTTTGTTAACCAACCTCTGATAAGTTGCTCCAGCGTTTTTGAACCCGAACGGCATGACTTTGTAGCAATACAAGTCTCGGCCTGTTATAAACGTCGTGCTTTCCGATCCGCTGGGTGCAACTTGATCTTGTTGTAGCCTGCGTACGCGTCCATGAACGACAGCAGTCTGTTTCCAGACGTTGAGTCCACCAACTAGTCGATCCTCGGCATCGGGAAGGGATCCTTTGGGCATGCCCGATTGAGGTCGGTAAAGTCCACGCACATCCTCCAATTCCCGTTTTTCTTTTTTACCAGGACGAGATTGGACGTCCAGAGCGGGTAACTCGACTCCTTGATGTGTCCGACGCTGATCATTCTTTCGACTTGTTGCAGAATGATTTCTGCCTTTTCTAGGGAAAAAGTCCAGTGCTTTTGTGAAACGGATCTGACATTTTTGTTGATAGTTAGCTTGTGAATCACATGATTCTCTGGGACTCCGGTCACGTCCTCCAAACACCATACGAATAAATCTAAATTCTCTTGTAGTAAAGATAATAACCGTTTCCTGAAGGCTGGTGACAGTCGGACTCCGATCTGCAGAACTTTCCCTTCAGTAAATGGGTGCTTTTCACACTCTTCATCGGTGGTTAAAAAGCTGGGAGCTTCGCTATAGATGGGTATATATAAAAAAAATGTTGGATTCAATAACATGTAAGGTTTTTTTTTTTATTATTATGATTTATTTCTATATAGAATTTGGATTAGGTCTTCCACGTTTAAAATAATATTATTTTTACTTGCAAGGTCATTTTTTTTAATAGGCAACCTCTTTCGGTTCAAAAATGTCCTGTGAACTATGAGACGAAAGTCATGATCTATCTTGGACTCATTTGAGTTCGGTCCCTTAACTTTTAGACTCATTTCAATTTTTCTATGCAATACTCATTTATATGGATTTAAAGGCAATATATATAGTTCATATGTTGGAATTTAGAATAAAATAATACATAATTACATGTTAGAATAACTTTTAGTACAGTCTTTTATTTAAATTTAAATTGTTCTTATATATTAATTTAATACTTGTGTTAAATCGACTTTTTATTAATTTATTTTTGAATTATTTAGATTTTCTTGTAATTTGGTCAACTATATTAATTATTTTTCTTGTTTATTCGGTTTTTTATATTAATTAATTTTTTTATTAGTTTAGTCTTTTATAGTAATTGCTCTTTTTTATTAATTTAGTCTTTTACATTGAATGAATGTCTTATTGATATGTTCTTCTATAATAATTTGATTTTATATTAGTTAATATATCTCAATCATTTTATAGAAAAATATATTTAGAAAAATAATTTTTGAGAGAAAAAAATAGTTCTAAATTCTTTTGAGAGATAAAAAAAAAATAAACAGTGAAAAAAAAGGTTTTGTAAGTATTTTTCTTGAGCTTGTTTATTACTATCTTTTGAACTTGGTTTATTACTCTCTTTTTTCCTTAACATAATAAAACATAATTTAGATTTCAATTAAAAAATTAAATTATATGATTATATAAACAGCAATACAATGTATAAATGGCCGTTATCGGATATAATTGTGGGTTAAAAGCAAAAATTTCCTCTTTTTTTATGATTAATATTTTTAAATTTTTAAAAAATCTGAAAATACAATCGATTTTGTTAATAAAAATAAAATAAAATTAGATGTACAAATGATATTTTTTCTAACACTAGTCTTGCATCTAGCTTATTGTAAGACGAGTCTTGCATCTAGATTTTTGGTCTGCATCTATTTTCTAAAAATTTCGATTCGACACTGATTCCATATTTAACTATAAAATTGTCTCACATCCATCACTAGTTCTGTATTTATCTAAAATAATGGTTCAGTATTTAACTAAAAGGTATTTTATAATGTCTTGTATTTATCACTCTCCCATATCTATCTAAAAATATTTACAATGTCTCACACTCGTGCCACATCTATCATTGGTCCCCCACCAATCGAAAAAATATTTTACATTGTCTCGCATCAATCGATGGTCATCTAAAAAACTATTTTACATTGGTCTCACATCTAACAAAGATAGATGATATATGCGAGATGCTGAACCCGTTTGCTCTTGAATCTAGCGTTTCTATACGCACACGTTTGGTTTTGAATCTAGCGCTTCTAGAAGTGAGACGTGGACACGAGAGATGGGCTTACTTGAAAAACGAAAAAATACAAAAGCATAGTAAAACTTACTTGAAAACACATAACCATTTTCTTTCTCCAAAAAATCCTTCATCTTAAATCTAGAAACACAACCACATTCAAATATAATTAAAGAGAGAGTCTTTAGTGAAAATATTTAATTACAACCAATTACAACTTAAGAAAAATAGAGTATTTAATGAAATTATATCTAATTTAGTAAAAAAACAATAGCGTTATATAGCGAGTAAGGATATTAAGTATTATAAAATATAAATAAAAGTACTGTATCGTTTTAAAATAACATTAATCATTTAAAATTATTTAAAATTTGATATAAGTTCAAAAACGTATTTGTAATTTGATAAAGTACTGTATTGTAATTTTTTTGAACTTTGAGTTGATAATAAAGTTAGGCTAATCCCAAGAGTTTGATGCAGAAGATAAGTAGATCTTCTAGTTGTTTGAACTAAACGACCAATCTTGAGATTTTTATTATTTGAATGGATATGCACGTATTGTTGTTGTTGCCATCTATCATGTCTAACTATATCTAACCCAACTATCATTATTTTGGAGAGCTTTGTTTGATATGATCATACTTATTAATCGTTAAATACCCTTCCCTGCCAAAACCTCTCTTGAGGAAGAAAGCTCAATTTTCCCGAGAAGATGAGAGTAACTAGCTCATTTTTCTGAAGTAAGAAAATATTATGCTGTGATTTTTACATAAGTGAGTAGTACCGTAGTATTTTCAAGGTGACTACAAAAGGAGTACTATTAGAAAAAATAATGTTAAAAAAGTAAGAGAGATATAACAATATTTTAGGAGTTATCCAAACATGTGAACGGAATTTAATAATGCGTCGAGCCCTTAATGGAAAATAAGGTTTTCTTAGAGAATTGTAAGAGACGTACGCGTGAAGGTTTTCACCTTGAGAAAAAAATGATTGAATATCTGATTGAAGAGTATCTATAACGTGTTTGACATGTACCCCAAATGTAAGAGCGACCATTCGTCGATTTCGTCTATACTGTTTGCTTGATTTTGACCGTATTTGGATAAGATAAGAAATATTTATGATATAAATACTAATAGTCTATCTTTCTGCATTAGTTTTCCTACCTATCCTTTCTTCTAAATCTTAATCTTTCTCATGATCCCTGTTTGTAATAAAAAAATATTTTTCTCCTTACATTTTTATCAGAAAATGGCCCATAATCAGGAAATACGAGTGAATTATGAGCATTACAAAAATAAAATCTTTGTGAAAGGAGCATCCACGTACTTTAGGTTTTCTCTCCCTTTGACAAATGAGCTACAATTATTTCTAAAATTCACACGCTTTCTTAATGTTTCATCAAATGTAGTAAAAACTTATTGTCTTCACTAAAGTGGTTGTTCCATCCATAATAACGATATTATAACATATTGAGAATATATTCTTGCATATTTAAATAACTCATGAGTACCATATGTTCTTCTGCATCAATAATATTTTTCTTGTTGTGATACTTTTTAATATGACACTCATATTGAAAGTGCCTAATTTATAGAAATTATAACACTCAATAATTGACATATCAAATGAGTAAAATCTGTTTTCCCCTTTCACGATATTTATAGCCTCTACGACCACGTTATCTTACATCCTCTCACATGTGAGTTATTTTATTGACTGATTTTTAGTACTTGTTCTTCCATTACATAGTCAATAATCTGTTGCTCTTGCAGAAATATATGCTTTGTAGTTCATCAATAAAAGATTATATATTTTGTTAGATTCTTCAATGGAACAACTACATTATCAAACTTTTATCATTCATCTCATGATATTTTCAATCACCACCAGATCACTTATATTTTCTCTATATATTTATATCTTGTTGAATATTGTGAAAGCTCTTGCAAAGTAGTCATTAATTGTTCTTTCACCTTCATGTGAGGTATCTTAGGTTTTTTAAGAGCCCAAAATTGTGCATGCTTAACTCTGGCTGTGCATCTTCAAAATGGCTTGATCAATGGTTTGGAATATGAAATCCTCGGTCTTTAAGTTCTTTAATTTTTGATATTCTGCGATCTTGAGTTGAAATTAAGTTTGAGCAGTTTCTTTAGCATACCATATGATCCCACTCTCTAGCAAGCCCCAATACTCTTTGGAGCATAATAAATTCTCCATAAGTATGAACCCATGGTCATAATATCTGTCGAAATATGAGATAACTGGTTGCACAAAAAATGTTATCTCTCCTGATTTTGTACTTGTTGGGGAAAGACAAAAGTTGATGATTTATTAGAATGCTCATAATTTAATAAGGAGACATGATACCAAGTATTTATTTTCTAGAGTTCTTAGTTTAATAAAAGATCAATTAGAGAAATAAATTTTACTGAAAACAAAAGAAGGCTTAAATATCATTACAACTATACACTGTAGTCAATAACTTTTGACGGATTGAATGAAAGAGATTCCACGAACAAATTGTTAGATAAGAAAATAAACGGTGCTAAAAAAAAGACGACGTGTTTTTACCATATCTCACTCTAACTTATACCCCAATCATTGTATGAAAATAATTACGGAAACCACATGTTCTTTTATATAATTTGTAAATTCTCGTCTTTTGCTAATTTTATCCACTAGCCTCAATCACTACGATCTAATGTGTATGTACCATGAGGGCTAACGCAATAACTATAATACCACATTAAAAGATCATGCCTTAAAATCCACATTAATTAAACTGATATCTATATTATAATATTTTTAATACTCGTATTAAAATAATTACAATAATTTGAATACTCTAAATTTGCATGGATGAGACATTTCAATTTAGCATATCTTTACAATCTCCCATTTGGATAATTACATGTACTAAAATGTATCCACCATATTGTTTTTGGGTAAATGTGGGTGTATATATATATGTACAATGTTACAATCGTCTAGAGAGTCATATATCTCAAGTGAGTACAATGCAGAATAACAATGTACCTAAAAGAAAAAGACATGTCCAAGAGTGCCTTGATAAAGGTCTAGAGAACTTGCCTCCTTAAAAAACCTTAACCACCCGTTGGGTAAAAACCTGGTGTAAGGAAAAAGAGTACAAGTCTCCATGCCGGCATTAATGGACTATTACATAGAAAATCCAAAAAACTGAGTGTATCAATGAAAAATGACTCTAACATGTGAGTCGATAATGCAGATATAATCTAAATAAAATCTTCAAGGTCATGAGAGTGATTCGGATGACGATTGTGTCTTGAGTCACGACCTCTTCATCAAACACAAGGCGGTTGCGGGCGCGCCAAATCTCGAAAACAGTGGCTCCTTCCTAATCCATTTGTGTGCACTATCAAGCGTTGTCATTTCTCGAGTAATCCCCATCCATAATCGGATACGACTCCAGATTTCCTTAGTGAACCTGCAAGCAAACAAAAGATGGGCACCAGACTTATCTGAGTGCCTGCAAAACGGGCATTTGATGTTAGGCAAGTCCATGTAGTGGAGAGTGTCTTTCATGGCAAGGCGGCGATTGAAGGCTAGCCAGATGGTGAAAGAAAACTTAGGTGGGATGAATCTCTTCCATAAGTTTGATAGATTCGGGCATGCCTCACCTTTTGTTCTCATGGCTTCGTAGACATGTCTAGTAATTAGCTTTCCACCCAAAGTACAGCTTTCAAGACCCAGAATGACACTATCTCGACCCCCAAATATCTATATCCAAGAGTCTCTAATATCAAGAAGCTTCCGAATAAGATGATTGTCCCTATCGCGTCTTTAGTAGTCCCATATAGTTTGTCCTCGAAGATAATACTCATGCACCCATTTTATCCATAACGACTCGGAGTCAGAATGTAATAATCAAATCGAACGGGTAAGAAGAGCACGATTACAAACTCTGATATCCATAAGGCCAAGTCCTCATTCATCCTTGGGTTTACAGATTTTGTTCCAAGAAATCGGAGCAGGTCTACCCCCCCCCCCTAGAAGAACTTGAGGCAGAGCGAGCGGATGGTGTTAAGCACCGCCGAGTGCAAAGGAAAAGCGTGGAACCAAAAGGATTCGACCCCTTGAAGCACAGAGGTGATCCATTGAAGTTTTCCCGCGTAAGAAAGTTTCATATGTTCCCATTTTTGAATGTAACTCGAGATAGCCTCTGTCAAAGGGGAAAAATAAGTAACTGAGACGGTCATAGGAGCGAGAGGTATCCCTAAGTAACGTACAGGGTAAGTGCCAACTTCAAATCTGACTCTTTCCATGATCTGATCATAAACAATCCCTTTAACCCCGGCTAGGTATATTGTGGATTTAGAAGGATTCAGTGATAGTCCCGAAACATCTTCCAAATGGCTCAAGTATTCCACAAGGATGTTAACCGATGTCTCATCTCCTTTTGAAAGTAGCATCAAATCGTCAGCAAAAACGATGTGGGTAGTGTGAGTGCGGGCGCATTTCAAATAGAATTTAAAACTCGGTTCGCTCGATTTCTTCTTTAACAAACGAGATAGATATTCGAGGAAAATGATGAATACGGTAGGGGACATGGGATCACCTTGCCTTAAGCCCCGCTGCCCACGGAAGAAGCCATGAAGCTCGCCGTTGATGGAAACCAAGAAGGACGATGTAGTGACACAAGAAAGAATCCAGCCCACAAACTTTGGAGGAAACCCGATACCATGGAGAATATTTGATAGGAAGTCCCATGAGACTGTGTCAAATGCTTTGCGAAGATCCACCATGAGCATACATCTCGGAGAAACTCTTGCATGATTCAAACCTCTAACCAACTCTTGGGCAAGGAAAACATTATCAACAAGATTTTGACCACTCACAAAAACACCTTGTCCTTTATCAATGAGATTCGAAAGTAAATGGGCCATTCGGTTAGCCAAGAAGTTTGGTAATCTCTTTGTAAGTAACATTTGTGAGCCCAATTGGCCTAAAGTCACCCACCTTAGGATCGTTGTCTTTCTTCGGAATAAGGGCAAGGATGGTGTGATTTGTTGCACGGAGGAGTCTACCAGTATCAAAGAACTCACGAACACAATCAACCAAATCTGTTCCCACAAGTTCCCAATTCTTTTTGAAGAAAGCCGAGGTGTAGTCGTCCGGTCCCGGAGCCTTGTCATTCCCGATATAAAAGAGGGCATTACGGATTTCATCAAATTTAACAGGTTTGAGAAGCTTCTTATAATGTTGATCCCCGACGAGGGATCCATGACTCATGAGCGTCGCATCAATGGGGGAGCTTGGCCGAGATGAGCCAAAGAGGTGCGTGTAGAAATCTACAAGGAGGGAGGCAACTTCTATAGGGGATTTGGTGCGGGTGCCATCATCTCGAACGATGTAGGAAATGTTCTTTCTTGCATTATCTCGTTTGATTAAGCTTTGAAAGTATTTCGTACCTCTGTCGCCGTCAACTAAGTGGGTGGTCCTCATACGCTGTTGAAGAAAGCTCTTTTTGCATTAAGAAGGAAATTCGCACGATCTCATAATCTGTGTACCTCTTCTTTCAAAATAACGTTATCAGGATTAGCCATGAGTGAGGAGATAGCCTCTTTAAAGGCCGAATTTGCAGTAGTTGTACGCTCTAGAATGCCACCATACTCAGCTTTATTCAAATATTTCAATCTAGATGTTCATAAGAGGAAGCAAAATCAAGAATAATAAGAACATATTTCTCTGATGAAGAAAAATAAGACAACCATCGACCGCCGTAAATTACGAATAAGAAGATCAAGGTATGAATTGTTGTTTCACCAAATGTTTTTACTTTTCACATTTCAAATTTAATTTTCTATTGGCTTTGGATTTCACATCTGACAGACCAATTACTTACTGTTTTCATGCATTTGGGATTTTTGTTTGTTTTACATTTTGCATATCATTTACTTAGTGTTTTATATTTCTCCGTTCATTTTAGTTATGTTTGGTATTTTGCATTTGTTTTACGTCTATATGTCTTATGATGGAATAACCAAAGCTCTTAGAACTGAAAGAGATCAAAGAGTAATCTATGTGGCTACATTTCTAATTATATTAACCTTCTCAACGTTATTCTTTTCAACATCAGGTGATATATTGGTTTCGACGATGGTTTATGGGTTACGACGATGGTTTATAGGTTACGACGTTAAAAACATGGAAAAAAAATCAATAACTATGATTCTACTGAAGTAATAATGGAGAAGATTATGAATCCAATAACCACTTGTTGCAAAAGCAAACCTGAAAAAGGGTTAAGATGTGTGGCTATATGAATGGTTATTATCTTACTCTATTGGCAAATATATAATAAAAAAATCGGGATATATAAGAATTATTATACAAATTATACACAAACATTTATTAAAACACACACAAAAATTGAGGATGAAAAACCACAGAAGTGTAGATGCCAAGATGTTTGGTTTTGAAGGCTCGAAAGAAGAACACAATTTTGAGGAAGTTGGAGGATATGATGATGGAGATGATGAAGATAATCGAGCTGATTTGGAAGATGATAGAGATTATGTAATAGAAATCGAATGCAACATATCCTATACAAAAGTATGGTTCATTAGATGGAGTAGATGAACTGAATGAATCCAATTTCAGCCATGCTTTCTGCACAACAAATAAATTAGACTTCAAATGAAGTTATTTTTACTTCATAGAGAATAACTTATATTTCACAAATAATTATGCATCTAAAGAAACTAGTAGAAGAGTCCCAAAAATATATGACGATATCTTATGTGAGTAAGAGTGATAGTCTATATCATTTACAAAATATGAAACAAATGTCTCCGAAGGTTACTGAAAAAATGATTAGTATTGTTTCACATTTCATATTTGATATTTTATCTTGTTTTGAGGTTTGCATTTGATATTATATCTTATTTCACATTTCACATTTCATATTTTGCATTAAATATTATATTTTTATTAATCTGTAGTCGAAGAAATCTTAGAAACACTATCGCTACTGCGACTAATATGATAAAACTAGCCAATGAAGACCATACACGGTAAATATTCTTTATTAACTACTTTCATATTTTACATTTGTTTCAATTGAAATTTTGTATTTTGCATTTGACTTATCAAGTTTTTTACGGGCCGATTTTGTTTTAGTAACATTTCCTATCTTGCATTCAATTTATCAGGTGTTTACCATTTTTAAGGTTACTGATTCTTAAATCTATTGGCTACAAAAGAAAGATGTTTTATACCTGATACCATCATGAGGTGTAACAAGATTTGCTAATTCGGTAGAAATTTTTGAACATGGATGCAAAGTAGATTTAATTATTATAAAATTTATGAAATATTAAACACAAAATTGTTCTTAACAATTATCTTAATGTTAGAACTGATCTTAATTGTTCTTGACATAGTCTTTTACGGAAAGAATAAGGAAACAATTTTTGTCAGAATTTCAATTTGCATTAAAGCACCGCAATATATAATCAACCACTAGACATTAATGATAATAGACCTTGATAATAGAACACTGAATAAACTTAAACCCATTGGTGCCAAGTACAAAATACACAACAGATAAAATAGGTTTTTTTGTAGGTTATACTTTATTTTTAATTTTGAATTTGACATAAACACTAGATGTATATTTTGCATTCGGTAATTATACATGTTTTGCATTTTGCATTTCAAAATTGAGTATGTTTCACATTTTGTATTTGGTAGTTAGACACGTTTTACATTTAATTCGTAAAATAATATCTTTTATACCTATTATTTACATAAATTTAAAAATTCATTACCTCGACGTTGATGAGATAAAAATATGGCAGAGGGTATTCTTGGTAGTTTTAGAAAAATAATTAATATTTTGTAGTCGATAGTGAGATAATTGAGTAGCTTATTGATTAGTGTACTTAATTCTATGTCTTCTCTCATTAATGAGGTCTCTAAAGGTATTTATAGTGTGTTTCTGAGGCATGGGTTGGGTCATGGCTTAAAGCCTTAAAATATCATTAGTGCAAACACTGCTTTATAATACATACAGCTAAGTTAAAAAGTAAAAAAAAATATTCTTTATATTAGGTCTAAAATACCCTTTGAATTATCCTTACACCTTTTAAGAGTTGCTTCAAAATATATCCGAACCTATAATACATCCCCTTTAGTTCTCTCAAATATTTCTTTGAAGGACTAACAAATATTTCTTCGAACCAAATTAATCTTATAATGAATCGTTATTCTCACCCTTTTTCTCTTAAGTAACAAACAAATTCGAACCTATTTCGAAGTCTGAAAAGTTATCGGTTTTATCAGCTACATTTCTTGACACGTGTCAATTCCATTAAACCTTACATTTGTTATGCTCTAAGTAAATTAAGCCAATAAATGATCGACTTTTCCACTTTCCTAAAGTTGTTTCCACTTCCATAGAATTTTTCTTAGTGGGCATGCCTTCACCTAGTTTTTAGGGTATTCAAGAATCTAAAACCTCATTAGTAAGGCTCTCAATTACCTTTTTGATATCTATATATAAACTAACTTCTCATTTTACTTGTTTTACATATCTTTAGAAAGAGAAAATTCATTATATAAGAAATAAAAAATAAAAAACTTTCGTGTTTGTATGTTTACTGGTAGAACCGCTCTAATCAAAGGCGGTTGGTTGAACTTATTAAAGTAAGTGGAAGAGAAAAGAAAGCTATAATCGTTAATGGACTTCCTGTATCTTCACCTCCAGTTTTCACTACTCAAGTTATCGATTACGATTGTGTTTTTATCCTTCTAGTCTCCTTCTACAACTGCTCAATCGTTTACTTCACACAATTTCTCCTCAAGGCGACCACAATCTCAAAGGGCCACAAGTCACCGAACTCCTTCAACATTTAAATCTATGGGATCAGATTCAGAGAATGTCACCCACTCAAAGTGATTAGACACTGAAAAGGTAAAGCTAAAGCTGTTACAAAACCATTAATATTGATTGATTTTCCCTCTCCACTAAACCTGAATAAACAACAATCTGCTATAGAAGATGATGTTAGCACCCAACCTATCAGACCATTAGAATCGAAACCAAAAGTAATGGAAGAAGTTACGGAAGATCTTAATAAAGATTCTCCCCTTGAGACATCTGGTAAAAAATGGGAAAATTCAAAGCCCTTCATCAACAAGGTTTTGACAGGGAAGAAAATTCATGGTAAATGCAAAGTTATAGAAGAATAATCCAAAGAGCTCCCGATCTCGCTGACTGGACGTGTCAGTCCAAACTTTAAGAAAGTAAGTGTAAAATATATTTTAACAATCAATCATATATCTTATGTTTATTTTCATGCTAAAGAATTGGATGTTGTTCGTACTAAGTGGGGATTCCCAAATATGATTAAAGTTAGACTGCCTAAGCCTGGGGAAACTCACATGAGTTGTTGTTCTAATGAACTTATAGTTTACAACGTTATGCTAAACTGGGGCATTCGGTTTCCTCTGTATCCTGAAATCGTTAGGTGTTTTCATGTAGTTTGGTTGTTCCCTAGCTAGGCCAGTCCGAATGCCGGATTGTGCTGTAATTCTAAGATTCTTTTCTACTAGTTTAACGTGGGTAATGATTACAAAGTAGTAGACAATCTGTTAGAAGCGGACATGATATGAAAGACTCAGTTTCTTTTATCTCTTGCCATTTTGACTTCATAGAGAATAACTTATATTTCACCACTCCTCCTTTATCTACTGCCATTTTATTGAGAGTCGAATCGACCGATGGGACGCTTTACCTTCCGACCAGGAAGATAGCCCCCAGTCGTTGGCCAAAAATATATAAGAAGAAGAAAAAATAAACTGTGCAAGGTGTCGTCAAAATGGAAACTGAAGAACAATCCATTGAGATCGATGCATCATAGTTAGATGCAGTTTCTGCCACTATGGATGGAGGTGATGTACCCACATATATTCTTGAGTTTAAGAAAAATAAGGCCAAAAAAATAAACAAGCAAGGAAATGACAATAAAATAAAAATAATAAAACTTTAACTAGTTCGGGGTTAGTATTACGTCAGATTGCTAGTTTTTTCACCATAACTACACCTGATCCTACCTTTCTATTTCCAAAATTCAAGGGAGAAACTACTACTGAAGTCAATAATCTGAGGGATGAGTTGACAGGGTTCGACTATGAAGCATTTGACAAGGCCTTCCCAAGTGTTGCACCCAACATGATGTATACCCTTTGGAGTTTTAAAGAAAAATGATACAGTGGGGTAATCAATAATGGGTTACGTGAGACATGTTGTTGAACTAAAAAAAAATTCAAATCCCAAAGAGAAACCATATCTGCTCTTCAAGAGGAAAACAAAAAATTGCAAAGTTCCATCGAAGAGGAAAAAACTAAGGCTAGCAAGGCATACAGAGAAGCTGACACACTAAAAAAGAGGTGGATACGGAAAAAAAAACAAGGTGGTCAATGTACAAGAAGAACTTGATAGACTACGGCCATCCAGTTCCACCGTGATTACTTTATTGAAATCCCAGCAGAAGACTGACAAAGAAGTTATGGAGCAGATCTTGGCAAAAAAGCATACTGTAGAAAATTTGAAGAAATAATTAGAAGACAAAATCGAGTCTTTAAAAGACAAGTCTACACAAGAAGTAAACGATACTATTGAAGCATACGTCGATGCCACTATAGATAAAATAAATGAACGGGATGCCTCGATCAAGTCGGACATGGTCTTCGCATTTCACAAAAAGTTTCCAAAACTAACCTTTGGATCTTTACGGGGGTGGGTTCATTAAAAGGCATACAAAATTATTGAATATACTTATAAATAAGAGGTTTTGAAAGGCAAAAAGTGGTTGATTGATAATACGGACACCTTATTAAAATCTCCCTGAGCCACCAAGGTAGGAAATAATATGCCTCTTAAATATTTACATTAAATAAAGGTAAAGTAAATATTTACAAATCCTTAATCAAGGAATAATCTTAGATGCTCAACATTCCATGGATATATTAATGTAATACCTTCTTGTTCAACCAACCGACACGTTCCACTCTTGATTCGTTTCACAATAGTATATGGGTCTATCTAATTTGGAGCCAACTTTCCAAATTTCTTGTCTTTAGTGTGTAAAAACATTTTCTTTAGAACTTTATCTCTAAAATCAAACTCTTTTTTTTGTATTTCTGATGCATATCGGCTCCTCCTTAAGCTTTGATAGTGAATAGTTCTTAAATGAGGTTTGAGTCTTTTTTCTTCAATCAAATATAGATGATCCCTTACTCCAATCTCATCATATTCTTTAAAATAATTTTGGACTATGAATGGGGGAAGAGTAGACTCTATTGAAGATATTACATCCATCTCGTAAACCAAGGTAAAAGAGACTCTTATGTAGCAACATGTGGAGTAGTTCTATAATCCATAACACTTCTTGCAAATAGTTTGGATATTTAACTTCCGCCCACTTTATAATCTTTTGGAGATCCTTTGAAATGGTTCTTTTTACCAATTCTACTTGACCGTTGGCCTGGGGATGGAAAGGTGAAGAGAAATAATGTCGGATTCCTCTTGATGCACATAATAATTCTATATATTTATTATCAAATTGATGGCCATTGTCTGTTGTAATACTCCTAGGTGTTCCGAATATGCAGCATATATTAGATATAATAAACTTTATTACTTCTAAAGAAGTAGTTCCAAGGAGAGGTGCAACTTCTTCCCATTTCAAAAAATAATTAACTGCCAAAATAATAGTTCGATATCCTCCAGAATCCATTGGTAGTGGACCAACTAAATCAAGCCCCCATCTATCGAATGGTACTGCTTGAGATATAGTCTCCATGGGAACTGCTGGAACATGAACTGCATTTTTTAAACCTTTGGCATGAATCACATCATTTAACCAACTCCTTAACATCTGTTATAATAGAAGGCCAATAGTATTCTGCCAACAATACCCTTCTAGTTAAAGCTTTATAACCAAAATGGGAAGAGCCTTCCCCATCATGGAATTTAGACATAATCGCTTGAGACTCATCTGACCCAAGACAACGTAATAAAGGTTGGATACAAGATTTCTTGTAAATAATTTCCATCAAAACCAAAAACTTATGCGCTTTAAACTTTGATTTCTTTTCTAAGATTTTATTTTGAGGAAGAATACCCTTAGTAATGAACATCTGGATTTTATACCTCCAATCCTGGCTTACTATGGTAGCTAGCTGGCAACTTTCTTCAGCTCTAACTTTCATTTGATAAAAAAAATTGTTATCGAAGGACATTCCTGTATAAAATCCATGGGTAGGCATCAGCATATGCGATAGTAGCCAATAAATCAACCATCAAATTTTCATCCTTAGGTACATGCTCATATTTTACATTTTTAAAGTAGACAAACATTTCCTTTAAAAATTGTACATATCTTACTAAAGGTTCCTTTATTGTTTCGGATAATCTTTGAACCTAATCTATCAACAGTTGTTAATCACTTACCAATCAAATTATTTTTGCTCCACATATCTGAGCAAGTCTAATGCCAGCAAATGATGCTTCATATTCAGCTTCGCTATAAAAAGCTCTAAAACCAAAGCGGATGGATTGGTACATTGAATCCCCAAAATTGGAAATCAAACAAATTTCTGCCCCACATCCCAATATGTTGGATCCGCCATCTATCTAAACCACCCATTTTTCATGGTTTAATGGTAGGAGTTTCCACATAAGGACGATCTGAATGGAATTCAACCAAGAAGTCTACTAATATATTACACCGGACGAGGATAACTATCAACCTCTCGAACTAATACTACACTTACAACATGATCTGAGGCAGTAAAATATACACAAAATATTTCTCCTTTCACTGTTTAAACTAATTTTTAAGGCAAGATAAATGTTTCTTTATTTCAATAAATGCTCTGTCAAAGTTCAGAGACTGGTTAAATTCCTTTTGCGTTTCTTAAAACTTGAAAGAATTATGCACATTTATCCGATAATCTTGACCCAAATTGATACAAGACTGTTAATCCTCCAATTAACACTTCGATTTCTTTTGTAGATCTGGGGGGGTCATGGTTAATAACGCATCTAATTGTGTTGGATATACTTGAATCCCTTTTTTTATTGATGATATAACGTAAAACGTTTCTGGATTGTACACCAAAAGTACACTTCTCCGGGTTCATCTTTAAATTAATGAATTCTAAGTTGGAAATGTTTTCTTTGAGATCAGATAAATTGTTTTTCTCGTTTGTTCTTTTCACCATCATTCATCAATATATACCTTGTTTGGTAAATTCCAATAAGTGGCCCCAACATTCTTTAAACCAAAAGGCATCACTTTGTAGCAATGTAGCCCCAGGCCACTGATAAATGTAGTATGATCTTTGATCCTTCAGATCCATTTGGATCTGATTGTATCCAGCAAAAAAAAATACATAAAATATAATAATTTGTTTCCAGAGGTGGAATCTACTAACTGGTCTATCCAAGGCACCAGAAATGGATATATTGGAAAGGCCATATTAAGATGGGTAAAATCAATACACATTCGCTATTAGCCGTATTTATTTTTTACCATCACCGGGTTTGCTGTCCATAATGGGTATTGAGATTCCTTAATATGGCCTACTTTTATTAGTTGATCTACTTCTTTGAATCACAAGACCTACATCTGATCGTACTGATAACTTGTGACACATAGCACTAGCTGGCACACCTATTACATCTTCGTTGCACCAAACAAACACATGTAAATACTTGGAAAAAATATCAGTAACTCTTTTTTATCATACTGGTAACTTTAACCCGACTCTAACATTTTTCCCATCAACCAAGTTATAAATTTCCACTTATTCGATGATAATAATTTCACAGTGAGTCTCTCTTATAATCTGAAGATGACTCGAATAATTGATATTCTTGTTTTTTAGATACAAGGTTAAGAGATTTTGGAGCAAATGCAGTAACGTAGCATTCTCTAGCTACCTTATGAATACTTTGAACCACTCTGACTTAGCCACCAAAAGCATATTTTAAGCATTGATGAACGTTTGATGCAAAAACATGCATCCTTGAGAGCCAAAACCTGTCAAAAATAACATTATGATGAGTCATAAAATTTACCACCACAAACAATACTCTGATAGTTTTCTTGAAGGGTCTTTTTCTCTAAATTGTCTCCCTTCAAATTGGAAAATCACATCCGCAGAGTTTCCCGTTAGTCCCACTATGGTTCGACTCAAATGTTGAATAACAACTGGGTTTTTTATTTTCTCATAAGCAGATAAAAATAGTATGTTAGCTAAGCTTCATGTATCGATTAGAATCCTTCAGATTTATGTTCTTTCAATAGACGCCCCAACTACTACAACATCTTCATGCGGACCATCAACATCTTTTAAATCATCTCCATCAAACATTATAGACGGTGCAGGGTCTTGATACAAATGAGTTTGACATTTTTCCTTTCAATTGATCATTTAATCTATTCATATGCCTCTTTCTGGAACAACTCGAATGCGATGTCATCGTATCTTCTCTGAATATTGTTAATGATTCAAAGTATTGAAATAGTTTGGAAACCCTTCCACTACCTTCCCTTATCACATTCACATGACATTGGTCCGGATCTGGATCTAAATATTCTAAATCCACATCAGACTGTTCCATAATTACCATAACGTGCTCAACTTTAGGAGCTTGTATAGTTGGCCTTCGAACAGTGGGAAAAGTTGTTTGCTCTCTGCCAGTGTTAGACCTAGGAATATTCGCCCCTTCTGCTTTGGAAAAAGTTTTCAATTTCTCATTCTCAATCAACATTTGAATTTTTTGTTTCAAAACTATTCAATCTTTTGTATCATGCCTTGTATCCTCATTATATCTGCAAAAATGAGTATTTCGGTTTTGTTTTGGGGTTTGGATAGACAACGGCCTTCAGAATTTTACATGACCTTTGGCCTTATCGTAAATTATTGCCACATTTTCAATCAGCTTGGTAAAATAGCTAGGTTGGACCCATTGATTTCCCCTTGGTCTAAATTGTTGAGATTGATTCGACATGGGATGGATAGAACCTTGAACAGACTCTCGCAGACCACTATTGGAAGAAACTTGGGACTGACCACTAATATGTGGTTATGATGTGATTGCGAGAGGTTTATTCTGTTGAAGTTTCTTTAATAGTTTAGTTTCTTCTACAATAATTCATTTTCCAACTTTTTTAAACAAACCACCCTAAGTCTCTGCTTTTAATCTAGTAAACGTATCCGTTAAATCTCCAGATAATAACCTTTTCCTGAGAAAAGCTATGGCTACCCGTTCGTAATAATCAGCCAAACCACTTTTGGTATTCACAAATCTGCTAACGTATTCCTTTAAAATTTAAGTACCAAGGTGATGACAATAAATTATTGTGTCCCAATTTTCTCTGAGCTCCTTGCTTCCCAAAAATTGCTTCAGGAAGGTCATCCAGAACATATTAAAAATTTAATTGACCCCTCTGGAAGCCTATTGTACCATTTCAGCGCACTATCTTTAAAAGTTTGGAAAAAAACTTGGCACAACGACTTAGTATCATCATGGAAACTCATTATAATTTTTTTTAATATATTGTCCACGTATATCATTTTTAAATATACAACTATGTTGGAGAATATAAATTTTCTCGTGAAAACGTGTACATATATCTATTTAGGGCTTTCATCTGATTGTGATTCAGGAACATTAAATATATGTGCACTAGATGATTACATGATGTATGTAAGATCTAAAATATTTATCTAAATAAAATATACTACCATGATCTTGCATTTTAATACGGAATAAATAAATTGATATGGTGTAAAAATAATATATACATACATATATTTATTATTCTTGACTGAATAACCAAACAATAACGGAAAAAAGCCGCGACAAAAATGTATGATCGAAAATAAAAGAATAAACGCTGAATTTTACAAAATGGAATCTGAGGGTTTTAGTTTTCATTCTTATGGGCTAGCACCCATGAATACATTCTTGAATGATAAAAATTGATGGCTTCGTATGAGAAACAAGGATTTGTGATTAGAAAAGAGAGAGAAAATATGTTATGAATAACGATATGTGTAATAAAAATAATATAATTAAATTAATTCATTACTATCCTTATAGTCCGGTACTCATGAATGTATTTGCGCTTAATAGTGGATAAATTTGTACTTAAGTTTATTGATACTCTTTATAGTAGTTATAGTTACTCACAAGGTCCAATAATATTTTAATCTTATATCTCGTGTCAGCTAGAGACCATAAACATATTAGACTACTGAGGCCCAATATCTATAGTGTTAGATTGATGGACCCTCCATCAAACTCCTACATCAATCCAATGAGTATCAACACCATGTATTCTGCAATCCTCATTCAATTATCCATTAGTCAAATACATTTATAGTTGATGAAATTTAATTAATTGGAATTATAATTACAATAATTATGATACTCTGAATCGCAATAGATGAAACAATATACTTCAAGATATCCTTACAATCTCCCCTTTGATCATCACGTGAAATGAAATGTTTATACAAATTTTCGTATTATAATATTGTTATCTTACATATTACACAACATTCCTTATCACTTTAGATGTTTACCAAAAAATAACCAAAGAGGTATAACCACAACTTATCGATGCACAATCAGTCATTTACTAATCATATTGTCAACTATTACCTAAATAAAATAGAGTTTTCATGGCATGCTTCATGGAAATAACATGAATTCATAATCAATAAAGATAACTTTCCAAGTGATCCTAATGTACTGAATTGAGATTATTACATTTTACATAAATTACAAGAGATATAAGAGACAATTAGAAATATTATATTTTTTTACTTAATCATATAGGAACATAAGTTAAACACAATATAAACTCAACCTAAACTAATTATTAAATTACAAACGAACTTCCAATAAATCTGCATATTCTTTACACTAAGAAGACTCATATGAATTTTATTTTCATGATAGACTATGGGCAGTGTAAAAGGAAAAATTAATATTTTTATTTTATTTAATCTTTCCTCATTTCCTTGTCTATAAGGAATTAAATATCTTTTGTTTATTAGATTTTATTAACCATGTTATATATTCTATTACTATAAATTATGCAGGTTTAAATTAAATGATTTGATATATCATCCGTTTAAGCCATATATTAATAACACTTAAATCACCTCTTTAATTATCTAATTTTTTTATCTTAATATGTGATTATTCTTACTGAATACTGGATGATATTGTTCCTACTACATCATGCCACACCATACATTGGACGCATACTAAAAAATCGCAGGTTGATATAAACATCGCATCTTACTGAATACACCATCTTGAACTATCATGAGCATACATTAATATTTCCGTTGTAAAAACATATAAGATATTTTGTGTCTCATTAATTTCCAAATTAGTCTTGAAATGTTTGCTGAAAAAACTGATCTCAATTCATTTAAGAAATTAGAGGCTTGTCATTTTCATACCATAATATTTTAGTATGTTGTTAATTTATGTATTTTATGGTAACCCACATAATAATCCAGATTGATCCTGGTAAATCTTAGGCCCTAACACATAAGACGTCACATTTAAAAATTTCAAACTTAATTTCTTCATTAAAAATTTCTTAATGATATGCAACATGTCATTATAATTGATGATACAGAATATGTGACTTCAAGTAACTCTAAATTTGAATTTACTCTCACTAAATTTGTGAAGCTCATAATATTTTACTAAGTTAATCTAAAGAAAATAGATTACAACTTAGATAGGCTATGATATTATTAATGAAAAACGTTAAACATCATAAATAAATTTCTAATTACTATATTATTACAAACCTATTAATTTTACTATGACTTGATTAACTTTTGAAAACTATCATAACTAATTAATATAGTGATGAGTTGTAATATATATATATATATATATATATATATATATATATATATATATATATATATATATATATATATATCAAGTTATCTTAATTTCACCTTTCATATAATGAAACTTGATGATAAAATGTCCACGTTGTATTATGATTGTCTTGAAAATGTCATTTGCTTGACTAGAGTAAAAATTCTCCTAAAATGTAAATCTTTTCATATTAAATGAAATCTATTTAGTATAAGACATTATATATATCTTCTAAATATTAAATTTGAGTTAAGCATGATTCACATATAATACAATTAACTAGTATTTTTACTAGATAACTAGATAAGAAAGTAAACTTAATTATATCACATCAATTTTTTATTCTAGTTACAATAATCCACATTTGGAAATTTTAATTCTTTGCTATGTCGTGCGATTTTGTAGGAATCGGATAAAACAAAATACGCTGAAGATGGACATGTTGATATACATATAAATTTTGATTTTTGCGATCAAAATAACGGTATCCTTTCTGTAAATTATCATAACCCATAAAACACACATACATGTTTTAGGTGATAGGTTTTTTTCTTTCGACATAAGAACAGAGAAAAAACACGTATAATCAAACTCTCATAAAGAGGAAAAATCTGAAAGATATCCATATAACTTCTGAAGTAGAGACATCTTGAATTATGTGCGGTAAGAGTTTGATTAATCATATAAAACAAACAGAAGTGTTGTTCCTTATAAAAAATATGAACTTCAATTGGATAAAGGCAAAAAACGAGTAGTTTCAACAAGGTGACGATGTTTCCTTCTGCAACCACATTATGTTGAGGGATTTCAGTACAAGATGACTGTTGTATGATACCATCGGATTCAAGCAACTGAGTGAAAATTTTAGAGGTATACTCACCTTATTAAGTCACACTTGAAACACTTTATCATAACAAATATTAAGCCTTAAAAAATGCTTTAATGTTTTCTGTAAATTTTAAGAAAATCAAGCATTCTTTTCATTAGATAAACCCAAGTATAACAAGTATAGTCATCAATACATGCAAACAAGAGATGGATCCCAAACATCAGAATGGATAATATCAAAAGGAGAAATAAAAGAAGAGACATTCATATTACACGGTAATGCATAAAAGTTTACCAAGTTTACAACCATTGTGATCCGAGATACTAAAAATATTCAAATGACCCATAACACTTGAAAATACTAAACACTTTAAATATGACGCAAATACATGTCCCTGATGAGAATTCCAAATATAAAATTTAGACGACAAATGACTTAAAAAAACAAAGATTAATCAACATCATAAACAAAAATACTTGTAATGTATGTTATTTCATTGTCAACACCATAGACTTCGAGTTTTTTCAAAACATCACACTTTAAGTATGTTGATCTTTTATAACACAAACATAATCGAAAAACAAGATCCAATAACCACAATAATACAATTTTCTAGCCAAAATAAGATTCAGAATAAAGTTGGGAATATAGTAAACATCAAACAATGATATATGAAGGGTAGCAGACCTCTACCGATATTATTATCGAACTAGCAGAAAAAATATGGGTCAACTAGGAGATAACAAAACAAATTTCAGCATATGAGGTAACATATGATGAGATGCACCATAATCCAAAATCCATATTGATGAATCGATACCCAAAGTGGAAGACGATGCCATACCTGAGTGATACGCGAATGTAGACATGAAAAAGTTATTCTTATTCAGTTTGGTACTAATATATTGTAAAGAGTCTTATCAAACAATATCAAACAATCTTAAGGAACCCAATCTAAATCAAAATAAAATCCAAACTCAAATAGAAATCAAATCTAAATAAAAAACCAAAATCGAATTAAAATCCTAATCAAACACCAAATCAACAATCAAAATCAAATCAAGTATATATTCAAAATCTCAGTCAACGTCATGTTAAAAAAGACAACAAATTGAAAAATACCTAGTGGAATGCCTTATTTTCCAAAACTTTTAAGGCATTGATATATTTTATTTTCCATTTTTACAATTTAAAATAATATATATAATATATATCATATTCACCTAATATATCAAGTGTCTTTATCGTGTCTTGTGTCGATCATATATATTTTTAGTTTTAATGATTAAGTTCCAATAATTTAAAACAATTTTTTGTTATCTTGATTAAAACCTCTGAATTTCAACTCAAAAACCATTGTATTGATCAAATCCATTATTAAAGTAATTGTTTCCATTAGAATATGGTATATTCAAACTCGAAACTTGCACCCCCAAATTCTCAATTCTTGCAGCCCCAAATTCATAAAGTCAAATCAATCAAGGATCGAGCAACGCTCAGATACCATGTAAAATATAGAGAAACAAAATAATGTTAGGGTTGTATTAATTGTAATGATGTGTTTACAAAATTCTTAAGAAATTATTTATAAAGTAATAATCTAGTGGATTCGTGGGCATAATATTTTTAACAAAATATGGTAACTATTTATTCATATGTGTGTATTTAAATATCCATTTTTATAGAATTGGTCATTCTCATGATAAAAATATGATTGATTATGAAGTATCAAATTTTTTATTGGTTGAATCTGAATGAATTATTTATGATTCTTTCTCATAATCAAAGTTGCTCACAAATTACTTATGTTAAAGCTAAATATTCTTAAAATTATTATATGGTCTCAAGGAAATTCATGACCTTGCATATGAATTAAAAATAAATAAATGAATATAATGTAAGATTGATAGTTACATATATTTACTCACTTTTTTTACAACGAATAACCAGAATACATCGGGGAAAAAATAAGACAACAAAAAGGACTGACCGACAATAGGAGAATAAACACTGGATTTTATAAAGTGGATTTTGTTGGTTCTAGTCTTACTTCTGATGCACGATCAACCTTTAGTATAGTTCTTAAATGATAAAAAACCGATGGACCGCTATGCATGAAGGCGATTTGAATTAAGGTTTTTGGTGAGGGAGAGGGAGAGGGAGATGTAGAGTTTTTTCAATGATAATACGCATAATTGTAACGAATAAAATAAAATATATCCTTTATTATCGATATTTCTAATCCAATACTTGTGAATGTACTTGGCTTTAATATTGGAAATATATTAACTTAAGTTTATTGATACTCTCTATATTATTTATTATAACCACAAGGTCCAATACCATTTTAATCATATATCTCGTATCGGCTAAAGACCATAAATATAATGAACTTCTAAGATCCAATATCCATAGTGTCATAACCATGATCCTTTCTTCGAACTTCTAAATCTATCCGACTAATATCTAGTTCTATGAGGTTCCCTTTATACTTGTTGGTCAAATACACTTATAAATGACTATATTTAATTAATAGGTTTTCTAATTTCTAAAAATTTGGATATTGTAAATGTTTATAAATAAAACATTCTAATTAAAAATAGGGTAGCTTCTTTAAATGGTACACTAAATTTTTTTAAATTTGCTAAAAGACACACAACACTTTCAAATTTTGTAGGGGTGGATATGATTTCCGCAATTAAAAAATAATCCTCTAAGACTATGTGCAGCAGTGGTTTTTTTCATCAAAAAATGCGCATTTCAACATGCAGCAGTGCATTTTGTAGCATATGCGGCTTTAAAAGATGCAACGTGATTCAAAAGATTAACCTCATTGCATCTAAGCATTTTCCAACTGCAACGTGCGATATGGCACACTGCATGTCTTAGCTTTTTGTAAAAAAAAAATTAGAAAAAAATTTAGGTAAAAAAAGTAGAAAAGTTATAACACTATTTTTTTATTTTTTGAGATGTACAAGTATAGATTTTTTTGAGTTTTTTATTAATTTAGTATTTTCAAAATGATTTTCGGAATGTTTTACCAAGTTAAAACAATTATACCTTGATTTATAATTTTTTGAGAACTATAAATAGAGACTTGGGTTGTTTGATTCGGACAGCGAAATATTTTGAGTTTTTTTTATTAAGTTTTTTCGAAACAATTTTTGGAAAATTTTAGTAAGTAAAAAAACTATACCATGATTTATAATTTTTTGAGATCTATAAATAGAGACTTAGTTTGTTTGATTTAGACACTAAAATGTTTTGAGTTTTTTTATTAATTTTTTCCGATTTGTTTTGTTAATTTTAGTAAATAACAAAAATAAATAAATTATACCATAATTTATAATTTTTTGAGATCTATAAGTAGAGAGTTGGTTTGTTAGATTCAGACACCAAAATTTATTGAGTTTTATTTGATTAAGTTTTTTGGAACCAATATTTGGACAATTTTAGCATGTAAAAAACATAAATTATACCATTTTCATTCAACAGAAATAAGTGAAAACAACAAGCAGAATAATTGAAATGAGCACACACAACAACAATTGAAAACATTGCACACAACAACAATTGAAAACATCACACATTACTAACATGTTACTCTGAATTTAGAATTCTCGTCAACTTCTGAAACATCTTCTCTTAAGTAGGATCACAAAGTTTATTCTGCAACTCCATATACAACCTCATTCTTTCCACTTTATTTTGTTGTCGAAATTCTTGTTTGTATCCATTAATACTATCATATTGATACTACCATTAATACTATCATATTGATATCACATTGCTATAATATTCACTTTATTTTGTTGTCGAAATTGTCGAAATGGACAATTTACATTTTGGCAAGACTTATTATTGGCGAGTAACATTATGGCGGGACGCATTATTGGCGGGGAATATGTGGCCTTTGACTTAATATTGGCGATAACATTTAGGCGGGAGTTATAAAGTTTCCATTGCATTAATAGTTTGATCGTAGAATACAAGTTTATCAATCTATAATTGCGTTAAACCAATAGTTAATCGTTACAATTGCATGTCGATTTTTTACCTCCAATATACCTTCTCTGTCTGTTTAGGACAATTATCGTATATCGTTAAAACGGTCGGTGATGCGTAACCCCGTTGTAATTTGAAAAGTTTAAAATTAGATAATTACAAAATAACCTATAAAATTGGATTTAAAAGTTATACATTCATTACGAAACTTTAAAAAAATAATGTTATTGATATACTTACATTTAAGAAATTTTAATATATATCTCTATAATATAAATATTAATTTATCTTAAATAAAAATTAAACAAATAAATTTATTTGATCAATAATATCGTGTGTTATTTTAGTAAAACGTAAATTATTTATTCTATTAAAAATTTAAGTTTTTCGGAAATCAGCCAATTTTATTTTTATATTTTATATTTTAAATTTAAATATATGATATATTATGTATTATTTTATTAATTATTTTAATTTTATAATTTATATTTATAAACAAAATATATTATGCTAATTTATGAAAATTATTTATTTTAATATATATATAACTTTAATGTAAATATATATTAAATAATAAGGAAGAGAAATAAAAATACATGGTATGATATTATATGATAAAATTATGTGGAAGAGAGAGAAAATATGGTGAGGTACAATGAGAGATGAAATGTGCTATGATGTGTGGAGTGAGAATTTTTGCAAAATAATTTTGGGATTATGCTCATGTGGCGCTAATGTGGCACACTTTAGAGAGATGAAATATACCCACTGATGTGGATAGTCTAACTTTAAAATAACAATGTAACTTATCATTTAAACACTCCAAATAGGCAATAACCAATATGTTCAGCATTCTCATAACATTTTCCACATAACCCATTTCTTCATCTTTTTCACAAATTCTACCAAAACATCATCTCTTCTGACTCTTCCTTATATTTTATATTCTACTAAAACACTATCTATTTACCATCATCACCACATCTTCGGCCACCATCACATTTCCCCTAAAAATTAGAGGTTCAGTGTTGAGGAGGTATAATGAAAAAACATGTGGTTTGAAAATATGATTTTTCGTGCCCAAGAAAAATCTAAAATATGATTTTTTATATTTACACAAAAGTTGTTCGTGGGCCAACTTGCCCCATTTCCAAATAAGCCTAAACCGTAGTTTCAAGAGACGTTTTCCCAAAAGTCACGTGAGTGAGTGTAATCACGTGACAATCATTCACAGCACTGTTTTGTCTGTTGCCTACTTCTATCCGCTCATACAAACCTAATCTCTCTCATTTCCGATCAGACAAACAAAACCGATTCAATACCGACAATGGCAGCTTCCCTCTCACTCTCCCGCTACCTTTCTACTCGCACCACCTCCCTCTCTATCTCCTCCGCCGCTACTTCACTCTTCTCTCCTCACACCGTCTCCTTCTATCTTCCCTCTCTGTTTCCCCTCTCTGTTTCCCCTCTCCGTCTCAACCTCCACCACCGCCGTCACCTAAACCCCCTATCTTTCTCCACTAAAACCTCCCCAATCTCCAACTCGCTCTCCATCGGAGATAAAATTCCTGACTCCACTCTCTCCTACCTAGACTCTGAAGAAAATAAAATTAAAAGGATTTGTTTTCCTGAAATTCTGAATTCATTCAAGTTGATCAAATTACTCATATATAATGGAAACGCGGAAGTTACAGAGGCAGTTACAACTGCACATAAAATAACAGAAACTAATAAAATATAACTGCATACATATAAATAAGTTACGAGATTATATTAATTATGCCAAAATTTCTCCCTCTTAATCTCATAACTCAGGCTTCAAGTTGAACACAACAGTTGCATCTCATAAGAACTCGAATCTGTCACGCGACAATGGCTTGGTAAACAAATCTGCAATTTGTTCTTATGTGTTGACATGCGCAATATCAAGGATTCCTTGTTTCAGGCAATCACGTAAAAAATGGATCTTGATATCTATATGTTTACTCTTTCCATGGAAGACTGGGTTCTTTGCTAAAACAATTGCAGACTTGTTATCAACTCGCAGACTAACTTTGTCAACTTTAATTTCGCATAACTCTTCCAACAACCTCTTGAGTCTTGAGCCACACTGCTTGGCAAGCTCCTACAGAAGCAGCAACATATTCAGCTTCACATGGAGACAATGCTATAACCTTTTGTTTTTGTGAAGTCCAACTAATCGGATCACTGCCTAGAAAAAAAACAACCCCAGAGGTACGTTTCCGATCATCAATGTCTCCAGCAAGATCACTATCAGCATACCCAATCAACTCTGAATGTTGTTGTTCTCTTTTAACATACTTCAAACCAAAATTCAGTGTAACCTTTATATATCGAAGAATTTGTTTGACAACACTCATGTTTTATTGAGGGTTTCTCCATAAAACGGCTAGCCACGCCAATAGCAAATGATATATCAGGTCTAGTATGGACTAAGTACCTCAAACTCCCAATGACACTGCGATACATTGTTGCATCAACGGATGGATGTCCATCACTCTTGCTTAGCTTTAGCCTTGAATCCATTGGTACACGGCATAGATTAAAACTCAGCATTCCCATTTTCTCCAAAATCCTTTCTGCATAACTTGTTTGGCTCAAAGTTATATGATCAGACCTCTGTTTAACCTCAATTCCCACATAAAAACTTTATAAACCCAAATCTGTCATGCGAAACATTTTTTTCATCTTTGCTTTGAAACTTCTCAGGTTCGCCAAGTTGGAGCCGGTTATTACTAAATCATCCACATAAACACCAACATATTGCATATCACCTCCATTTCTTCTTTTGTAAACTGCATGTTCGAGACTACATTTTTCATAACCCAAATTCTGTAAACAAAAGTCTAGTTTTTCATTCCAAGCTCTTGGAGCCTGTTTCAAACCATATAATGCTTTCTTCAATCTCAGAACTTCATCTTCTCTTCCTTTCTCAGCAAAACCTGGTGGTTGCTTAACATAAACCAATTCTTTTAGATCCCCATTCAAGAACGCTGATTTCACGTCCATATGGTGTACTTGCCACCCTTCATGGGCTGCAAGTGCCATAAGCAATCTAATAGTTTCTAATCGAGTAACTGGAGCAAAAACCTCGTCATAATCAATTCCATGTTCTTGAATGTAGCCTTTGACCACAAGTCTTGCCTTATATTTAATAATTTCAATGTCTGGATTCTTCTTCAACTTATAAACCCATTTCAAACGTATTGCTTTGTATTCTGGTGGTAATTTTCTAAGCTCCCATGTTCTATTTTCTTAATCGCCTCAAGCTCCTCCACCATTGCCAGCCTCCAATTTTCATTGTTGAATGCTTCTTCTTGCGTTGTTGGTTCTTCAATAGAGAGAAGGCTGATATCTGAATCTAACCCAATTTCCTTAATTTCATCATATATCTCTTGTAAAGATCAAAACTTTTTTGGTGGAGTTTTATCGTCCTCGTTGCTAGGTTCCGCATCTGATCTTGTATCATCCCAATTTAATACACTTTGAGAAGAAATTGATGGTGATTCAAGATTCATAGATTCTAGTTCTCCAGTTGAATATCTAATGGAAATGGAGTTACTGGGTTGAACTTCCATGGATTCTATAGTGTCAGACCAGTTCCATTTCTCATAGTCTCGAAATACCACATCTCGACTCACTATTATTTTCATTGTTTTTGGATTCACAAATCTGTAGGCTTTTGAACCAGGTTCATAACCAAGAAAAACAACTTTGTTGCTTCGATCATCAAGCTTCTTCACATCATATTTCATATTTTTAACATAACCTATACATCCAAAAATTCGAAAATGACTTACACTTGGTGTTTTTCCGAAGTAGACTTCATATGGTGTCCTTCCACTTATAGCTCTTGTGGGCCAACGATTTAGAAGATAGGTTGCTGTAACTGCAGCTTCTGCCCAAAATTCATACGGTATTTGCTTATCCTTCAGCAAATATCTCATCATCTCGGAAATGGTTTGATTTCTTCTTTCCACCACACCATTTTGTTGTGGTGAATATGGTGCTTTCATTTGCCTTTGAATTCCATGAAGCTCACAAAATAATTTAAACTGTTGAGACTGAAATTCTTCGCCTCTATCTCTCCGTAACATTTTTATTTTCTTTCCCAATTGCGTCTTGACCTCTGCTTTGAACTTCCTAAATCGAGTAAGTGCTTCATCTTTTGATTTCAGTGGTTTTAGCCACATGTACCTGCTAAAATCATCAACAAACAAAATAAAATACTTGTTCCATCCTTTGGTAATTGGTGAAATAGGACCACAAATATCTGCATGGATTAGATCTAACAATGAACTTGCTCGATAGTGACTTTGTGTTGGAAAGCTTCCTCTGTGTTGTTTCCCAAGAACACATACATCACAATTCTGACCATCTTGTTTAAACTCAGGTAATCCATGGGCTACTTTATCTCGTCCAAGTTTTTGCAAGGCTTGAAAGTGCAGATGCCCATAGCAAGCATGCCACAAGCGAGAGCTTTAACATTCGGTAGATAAGAGATATAGTGAAATTGCTTGACTCATTTTCATTGCATAGAGTCTATTTTCTGCTCGAGGTATTTTGGCCACCAGATTGTAATCTGCATAAAAAATACATAGAAATCTACCTTCAACAACAACCTTTCCTCCTGACTCGTCTACTTGTCGCAAACTGATGATATTAGATTTTAATCCTGGTACATAATACACGTTCTACATGCGCAAGTTTTTCCCGGTTATGCTTCGGAAGTTTGCAGTTCCTCTTCCACAAATATTGATCATGGATCCATCGCCAAACTTTACTGTACCACTCATTGATTCGTCTAAGTCTGTCAATAGGTTTCGGTCCCCGGTCATATGATTTGAAGCGCCTGTGTCGTAGTACCACATTGATTCATCAACACTCCCTTTCGTTGCCATTGTTTCAAATTTATCTTTGGCCAACATCAATTTTTTCTCTCTAGAAAAAAAAACAATTGGTCTCCATGACTAGCAATGTATCTTTCTCTTCTACTTCTACTGTTAGATTCATTGTTTCCTCTTTCTTCGGTTTGCAATCCCTAGCAAAATGCCCAAAATTATGACAAGTATAACATCGTACCTTTGTGATATCAAAGTTCGAATTTCTCTGGATATGTCCTTCTCCATCAACAAATTTTGATATCCCATAGGAGAAGCTTCCTCTCCCCATAGCCAAAGCCACCTCTGCCTCTTCCTCGACCGCGACCTCGGGTCCCTCCAGAATATGTCGAGTTGAGTCGTGACTCCCGTTCTGCTTTTGTTAACAACACCTTTTCATCATGCTCTTCTTCTTTATCACCTTTAAGACGTTCTTCATAGGCTCTTAGTGACCCTGCAATTTGGGTAAACTTTGACGAAACTGATTTTAACAATTTCTTGTTCACATAGTCTGTCTTAATGGCAACATCATGCTCTTCTTCTTTATCACCTTTAAGACGTTCTTCATGGGCTCTTAGTGACGCTGCAATTTGGGTAAACTTTGACGAAACTGATTTTAACAATTTCTTGTTCACATAGTCTGTTTTAATGGCAACACCAAGAGCCTTCATTTGGTTAACCACTATTGCCATTTTTCTCGCATACTCCACTACTGTCTCATTCTTTTTTCATTTTCATACCTTCAAATACCCATCTGAACCTTTGCGCTCGCACCTCTTTGACCTCGTCTGCTCCTTCATTCATTTTACGAAGAGACTCCCGCGCTTCTCGTGCTGTCTCGATGTTACCCAATTCCATCAATTAGCCTTCAGTCAATCCTAGAGAGAATTCCATACACGATTTGATCTTGACGAAGATCAAATGGTTTGTCGGGCAACACAGCTTCCCAAACTCCATGAGCCCTCATGCAGATCTTCATCTTTAATGCCCATCCTTGATAGTTTGTGTCAGTGAGAATTGGATACGTAAGTGATAGATTTCCTTCCTTCTGTGACACTCTTCTTTCTGATTGTGTTGATTCAGTGCTACTACCGCTTCTCACCACACTCGCATAAGTATCGTTTTTCGACGTTGGCTCTGATACAAAATGAAGAAAATAAAATTAAGAGAATTTGTTTTCTTGAAATTCTGAATTCATTCAAGTTGATCAAATTACACATATATAATGGAAACGCGGAAGTTAGGTAACGGAAACTAATAAAATATAAACTCATCCGGCGAAGTCAAAACCACAACGATCGCCGAGCTCACCGCCGGCAAAAAGGCAATCCTCTTCGCCGTCCCCAGCGCCTTCACCCCTACATGCTCGCAAAAACACGTCCCTGGATTCGTATCCACATCCGCCGATCTGAAATCCAAAGGCGTCGACACCATCACCTACATTTCTGTTAACGACGTGTTCGTGATGGACGCCTGAAAGAAGAACCTCGGCGTCAAAGACGAGGTTTTAATGCTCTCCGATGGAAACGGCGATTTGACGAGGAAGTTAGGATTCGAGCTCGACCTGAGCGATAAGCCTGTAGGACTTGGTGTTAGATCAAGAAGATACGCTTTGTTAGCTGAAGACAGCGTCGTTAAGGTCCTGAATGTAGAAGAAGGTGGCGCTTTCACTTTCAGTGGCGCAGATGACATGCTTAAGGTGCTTTAGATGTCAAAGTTCCATCAATCTCTTGTTTTTTTATCTCAGATTTCGCAAGTTTTTGTCAAGCTAACTGCGCAATCCTTGTTGATTTATGGTTCTACGAGTTCCTTGAAATAAAAGAATACATAGCAGTTTTGCAATTCGATAATCTTGTTAAATTATTGTGTAGTTTTTGAATAGAACTAGTGGTGCTTGAGAATAAATTGAATTGAATTGAAATGAAACTGAATTATAACTCTCCATTGTTGATACATATAAAAAAATTGCTAGTGTTGCTTAATGGCCTGAATTTTCAGTGGTAGCCCAAGAGATGGCCTTAAAGACAGCAACTGAGAAGGTGAGTGACAGTAATTAGGTGAAAGTGTAAAAGAAAACCTAGAAATAATTAAGGTTAAGAGAATCTTGTACTCTGTCACACTTAAATTCCTACCAACACACATCCTTCCTCCAAACCCAAAAGGCAAAAATCCCATCTTGTTGTAGCACCCGCCGTATATATCGTCCTTGAATCTCTCGGGTTTAAACTCATTTGCATCTTGTCCCCATAAGCTAAGGTCATGGTGCATTGATACAACATCTATCCAAATGTTGGTTCCTTTTGGAATTACCAAGTCTCCTACTCGAATGTCTTGTCGTGCTTGTCTTTGGGCATTTGGTGCTGGTGAGTACAGCCGTATTACTTCGTTGAACACCCAACCCATCTGCATATCATTGCATACATATATCAACAGTCTATTTCAGTTTATCGTAATTGATCGATTACCAGAAGTATGTATGTGTATAAACATATAATAAGTGTGCATATGAACATGTTCACAAACCAAACAGAGTTTAAGGCTTTAGGGGATTGCTAACCTTTTCAAGCCCCGCAAGCATGGTGAAATCGACTTCTTTGTCACCCACAACTTGTCTAATTTCTTCCCTCAACTGGTCTTGCCAATCCGGATGCATAGCCAACAGCATCAACGTCCAAGTAATCGTCAAAGCTGTCGTTTCGTGCCCACCAAAAAAGAACGTCTTGCATTCATCGACCAACTCCCGAGTTGTAAACAATTTTGAGTCGCTTTGATTTTTTATAATCAACAAGCCTAGCAAATCTTTCTGATCCTCATTAGGGTTTTCGCTAATACATTTTATACGATCATCTATGATGGAAGCAAAAAGATTATCAATTTCTTCACCGAGCTTTTCAGCTTCTAAGGTTTGTACCGGGCACATGAGGTTACCATATGGCACACCAACGTAACGGTTTGTTTTGAATAGTGAAACTTGTAAGGCTTTTAATTTTTCAAGCACCTGGATTTGGTTCTGATAGCTTAGTCCAAAACTGGTTTTGGCTATGATATCTCCTGCTGTTGCTATTATCTCTGTTTCTATTTCGATTTCATTGTTTCCTGAATCTATCATGCCATGCCAATTGTCCAACATCTTATTAGTTGAATCCACCATTATAGCTGTCATGCCCTGCATGTAAAATAAGAAAGTAGTTTTATTATCATGAACCAGTCCACTAATTGAAATGGTAAAATAAAAAATGGTTTTGAGTTTGAACAATCAAATGACAAACTTTATCCGGAATCCATTCAAATTAGGAAAACACAAATTAGCAAAGCAGCCAACATCATCATGGTTCCAGTGTGCACCGAGACGAAGGACAATGTAAACCACTGGACGTTGCTCGTCATCGACGTCGACGGAAGGACAATTTCAAACTAAAATTCGCTTCTGCCTAAGCTTCATGCCATAGACACCACCACAAGGACACCTGCACTACTGGTAAATATTCCAAACTATACACTTAAATCTGAACACATTTTAAGTATGCATGCTGCGAAATGAGATCTGGTACGCTGCGAATTGTGAGTAAACAAGATGTTTTTTCGCAGCCTGTTCATAACTCAATTCGAAGCCTATCCATGTTGGATACAATTCGCAGCTTGTCCACAACTCAATTCGCAGCCTATCAAGGCTGTCATACAATTCACAGCCTAAGATGCGAATTGTGTTGGATTTATTGTCATATAATTCGCAGCCCGAGGATGCGAATTGTATGTCACCAACTGTTTTTGTTTTGTGCATATTCCTAACACTAATTATTATACACAGGGTGGAAGAGAACTCCTACCCAAATATACTACAAGGTGGAAGGTGAAAGTGGAAAGAGGCATCCCACAACAAAAGCGAGGCAGCGTGGACTGTGGTGTCTTCGTCTGCAAATATGCAAGGGATATTATTCAGCATGGATCAGTGCAGAAAAAATACGATGCAGATATGGTAACTGCCTTCAGAGCAGAAATGTTCTATTACTTTTTAAATGACAAAGACACCATCACATATGGTTGATTCGTGTATTGCTTGTAAATACATTTGTTGCTTGTAAATACATCTGTCTGTTGTAATTTTTAGTTTTGTTGTGCATACATAAACAAATTACATTTTCACATCTTTGAATACTCCTTATCTTATAGTTCGCATCATAACCTGATATATAATGGTTGATTATGATCCTGGTAGTTTACTCTGGTATGTATGAACAGTTCGCAGCCTAATCCTTATGAACAGTTTGCAGCCTAACTTATCATCAAATAGTTCGCAGCCTAACCTGATAGATGGTAATCACTTCACACACAGTTCGCATCCTGGTATCCCAGCTTAAAACCAGTTTGCCGGATACGAACAGGCTGTGGCTTATGCCTTGGTAAACGTTTTCTACATTGAGCACACAAAAAACAATCTAATCAAGTACATAATTCATTAAATGTTGATTGGATATGGAGGCTATGTAATGATTACCTCCTTTCCCTATAAAAACCTCTAGTAACCAAAGGCTAATTTTACACCAAACTCTATATTTTTTAAAAAAACACCTCTTCTTCTCTTCGAATTCAAACAGTCATGTCTTTTTCCACTACCACAACAACCACCTCATACTCAAACTCTGGTTCACTCGGTTCTCTGGGTGACTCCTGGTCATCCTTAACCGTTAACTGGAGTGATGAGTTGATCATGCCAGCAGTACCACCTCCAAGCCCAGTCTCTGTCTTCGAACTAGACATGTATGATGACTACTACTCTGCTGACTCTCAACCAGTGGAAGTTGTTCCACAGGTTGCTGCTGAACCTCAGCCAGAACAGGTTCCAATGCTTCCTGCTGCACCTCAGCCAGAAAAGGTGCAACCTCAAACGGCAGAAGTTCGAAACAACAAAAGGAAGAGGGAAGACGAAGCTGGTCCATCAAGAAAAAAAAATTTAAGCATGATGGACGTAGATATTAAAGATGAAGAGAAAGTGGAAGAGAAAGAGAAAGTCGAAGATAAAGAGGAGAAAGACAAAGATGATCAGCACAAAAAGGAGAAAGAGGAAACAGTTGGTGATGAATCCTCTACCAACTGCTAGAGTTGGTTTTTGTTTTTTGTTTTTTTGAAATGCAACTAACTAGCAATAGTAGCTTGTACTGATATGTGTAAACAGTTGTTAGTTTCTGGAAATATTGTAATCCTCCTTTTTGTAATCCAACTTGTTTACAGAATTTCAATGACATAAAGGATTCGCATCCAAATACATTTTGCACTTCATTCGCATGTTACCCTGCTATATTACTTATTTTCAAACTTACTGAATATCCTGGTATTTTTATAAATGACAATTCGCAGCTTATCATATGACAAATATCAGGACTTCTAATTGATCTCCATTCGCATCACAATTCTGGTCCTACTTCGCAGCCTATCATGCGAAACGTAAGATATGATAAATGTTTGATATGATTTTACGAGCGATTCACATCCTGTTGAAATTTCACATAATTGCACATAATTCGCATGTAATCCTGATAGATGTTTGTAACAATACACCAACATATTGTACATGATTCGCAGCACAGGATGCGAAATGATTACAACTCCAATAGTGGCAGATACAAAAACACAGGAATGTACAAATATTTAGTTTGATGTACATAACAATAACTATGCTACAAAAATAAATGTGATATGGCCAACCAGAATTGTCCTTAAACTGGAACATCACAAGTCCTCCGGTTATGGCCTGATTTCGAACATCGGCCACACCTTAACTTCTTGGTTGAGATTTCTCCTCTAGAAGGGATTCTCTTTTTCTTAGGCCTTCCGGAGCGTCTCTTAACGTTCGGAGGCAGAACTTCAACAAAAGAAGGATCGTTAGCGCTGGACCCTTCGCCGAAATCAGTTATAGCTGGTATGCTAAAATAGTAACTCTCCCTGTAATTCTTAACCGTAAAGAAGGGTTTTATTACAGTCAATGGATCTTGGTCGGTGTATTGTAATGCCGCTAGAGCATGAGCACATGGAAAACACTCTTGTTGCCATGATCCGCATGAACATTTGAAATCCAACAGATTAACAACAACCACAGGATTCGAAAAGACTTCGAACATGGCGGAAGAGGACTTACGTACTACCCAACTTCGGCACATGTCAACATTCTGCTTTAGCTTCTTCTCGTACTCGGGAACCAAATTAGTACTCCAGCTGAGACCTTCTTCGTATCACCGTGAAACTTGAGTCATAAGCAAGACTCTAATCCAATCAATAAAATCAACAATTGGTAAGCCGCAATATTTTTTAATCTGATTGTTAAACGATTCAGCTGCGGTAGAAGCCATAGAGCCGTAGCGCTTCCCTTTTACGTAAGCCTGCGCATACTTTTCAGGGGGTAAATTTGCAAGAAAATCACTTCTCTCACCACCTTCACATAGAAAACCTGTTAGTATATCTTTAAAAACTCTTGACTGGGAGCATAAGTAAGACGGTGGAAGAAACTCAACATCTTTTTTTTATACTCCCTGTTAGTATGTTCCAGTTTGGCTTTCAAATTCTGCATGAGATGGAAATAACAGTACGCATGATAGCAGTGTGGATACAAGACAGAAACAGCATTAACTATACCAGAATGACGGTCTGAAATAAATGTGATCTGGCGATCCAGCAAATGTGGTTTCAAACACCCCAAAAACCACATCCAATTGTCCCAATCTTCAATGCTAACTACAGCAACAGCAACAGGGAATAGTCCTGGAAAAAGGCAGATCAAATGAACACTACAACAGTATGCAAACGTTTAAAAATTGTAAACAATTCGCATGCTGTGCATGACAATTCGCAGCTTGTCATGCGAAATATGCGTGACATTTTAATTGCTCATGCAAACATTTCGCATCTTGTCATGCGAATTGTTTGTGACAACTTTAAATAATACTTAACTCAAGCTGCGATGTAAGTACAGTTTACTCAGCATAATACATAATTCGCAGCCTCAAATGTGAAATGTGAGGATCACAACACTGCTTAATTCGCATCACATGCTGCAAATTGCATGAGCATTTTCACACAAAAACATCGTTCATTAACTAGATAAATGTAAGTAACCGTTGTTTCCGTCCTTTGCTACAGCAGTGAGTAATGTACCCTTGTACTTGCCATATAAGTGGGTTCCATCGACAAACAACATTGGACGGCATGAATGAAAACCACTAAGGGACGAACCGAATGCTACAAAACAGCGCTTCAATCGGTTTCCAGCTGACAACTCCAACTGGCAGTCTGAAGTAATATCTCGGCTCTTCAAGCGTTTGAAGTATCCGCTTAGTAAACTAAAAGAACTTAAACTATCTCCAAAAACTCCCCTCCTAGCCTTCTCTAAAGCATTCCATGACAAACGATAAGAGATGTCAAGACCGTAATCTTGTTTGACAGTCGATTGTATGGTTTTGGCTGTCAACGAATGGCAGGTCCGGAGAGAATCCTGAATTTCCTCTGCAATCAAATCTGATATCAAATGCCTGTGCCGCTTATGCTTATGCTTCTGGGAGAAAACAGGACTGCAAGTATGGTACGGGAAATGCTTCTTGATCGTCATAAGGTCGGTGCTTGAGTCAATAGATGCATAAAACCTCCATTTGCACCCGCTTGTGAGCTTATTTTCACAATAAGCAATGATCTTATTTGTTGTGTTGTGCAGGTATTTGAAAGAAAAACCATGCTCTAACGCAAACTTGCACAAGGATACCCTCAGACCGGCAGCACCTTCTTCAAAAGCTTGACCCACTCCTGTAATAGCATCAGCCCAACCAGCAGTAGCAAGTTGTTTTTTCCTCTGATCAAAATTAACTAAACCGTTACTACTCTCCCTGCTAACTAGTTGATCAAGAGATGGTTCTCCCAAAATCAAGCTACGCTCTTTACGCTTACCACCAGAATCCTTACCACCATAGCTCTTATCAAGAGAACTTTTATTACCAGAACCCTTATCAAAGACGTGTTGTTCTATGAGAAAACTAACCCGTTTTAAACGCTCCAAATCAAGATATAACACCAACCCAACAAAATCATTCTGGTTATTAAAGAAACAATTATTGTAATCCCCGCAGGAGTAAGTAATTAGGTACTCACCTGTGGCAAGCTCCTCCCATGTGTTCTCTACATAAGCTTGGATACTTTCGAAGCTTTCAAACTCCGTGAAAGGCACAATTTCAGTTTGGTGACCATATTTAAAAATACAAACTCGTGATTTAGACATCTCTTAACCTGGACAATACAAGTTATTTGTTATTAGTCACAAAAACTAGGTGCAAAATATTTACTACTGCATCAAACAATTCGTATCCTAAGGTGCGAATTGTGTATACCTACAACGATCTATTCGCATCTTGTCCTGATATTGGTAGGTAACAAAGTCCTGATATTTGTTATTAGTCACAAAAACTGTGCAGATTATTTACTGCACCATCAAACAATTCGCATCCTATCTTGCGAATTGTGTATATCTATATAGAGCTATTCGCATCCTGTCCTGATATTTCTATGTAACACCGGTCCTGATATTTGTTTCGAAATACAATACTCTGACTGACCTAAAAACTCGTAATCTACACATTCAAGACAAAACTAAAGCACTACCAAATTATATAACGAACTATATAACGAACAATATTAAGTAAACAATAACAGATCACTATAACAAAAAAACAGAGAAAAAGCTCGAAATCAGGCAATGACATCTAAAAACAGTAGAATAGAACCGATTCCAACAGAGAAAACGAATAAAAAACTTCGAAATCGGTAGGTAATTACCTAAAAAGCTGGCAACACGATTACTTGTAAGCTATAAGATTCCAAAAAGCGACGATCAACTCCTGTACGTATAAAACAGAGGTTGGACAGGTCTAACACAACAACTTACATAAAGAAACAAACTTTTAGCAGCTTCCGATCACCGGAAAATGTGATTTCAACCCAGCTCGTGGTGGTTGGTAGGATTAGGTGGTTAGAGCGGCTAAAAAATTCAAATCTTCAAAAAGCTAGAAAAAATAGAAAGAAAACAGAAAATAAGGTTTATATAGTGGGTTAAGGGTAGTTAGGGTATTAAAATAAAATTAGGTTGTAAGTGACAATAAGGTAGTTGAGATGGGTATTAAGTAACGATTGATCAAACCTTGTATAATTTAAGTACAATTTCCCATGTATAAATGGCCGTTATCGGATATAATTGTGGGTTAAAAGCAAAAATTTCCTCTTTTTTATGATTAATATCCAGGTTAATATTTTAAAAAATTTAACTTATTTTTAATACAAAATTATCAAATATGACAAGTGTGTAATTTTATTTTTTAATAATTTTAAATTTTTAAATTTTTAAAAAATCTGAAAATACTATCGATTTTGTTAATAAAAATAAAATAAAATTAGATGTACAAATGATATTTTTTCTAACACTAGTCTTGCATCTAGCTTATTGTAAGACCAGTCTTGCTTCTAGATATTTGGTCTGCATCTATTTTTTCGATTCGACACTGATTCCATATTTAACTATAAAATTGTCTCACATCCATCACTAGTTATGTATTTATCGAAAATAATGGTTCAGTATTTAACTAAAAGGTATTTTATAATGTCATGTATCTATCACTCTCTCATATCTATCTAAAAATATTTACAATGTCTCACACTCATGCCACATCTATCATTGGTCCCCCACCAATCGAAAAAATATTAATTTGACTTTTTATTAATTTATCTTTGAATTATTTAGATCTTCTTCTAATTTGGTCAACTATATTAATTTTTTTTTGTTTATTCGGTCTTTTATAATAATTAATTTTTTTATTAGTTTAGTCTTTTATAGTAATTGTTCTTTTGTATTAATTTAGTACATTGAATGAATTTCTTATTGATATGTTCTTCTATAATAATTTGATTTTATATTAGTTAGTATATCTCAATCATCCTATAAATAGAAACGATATTTAGAAAAACATTTTTTAGAGAAAAAAATAGTTCTAAAGTTTTTTTTAGAGATAAAAAAACAGTGAAAAAAAAGGTTTTGCAAGTATTTTTTTTTGAGCTTGTTTATTACTATCTTTTGAACTTGGTGTATTACTCTCTTTATTCCTTAACATAATAAAACATAATTTAGATTTCAATAAAAAATTTAAATTATATGATTATATAAACACCAATACAATGTATAAATGGTCGTTATCGGATATAATTATGGGTTAAAAGCAAAAATTTCCTTTTTTTTATGATTAATATCCAGTTTAATATTTTAAAAAATTTAACTTATTTTTAATACAAAATTATCAAATATGATAAGTGTGTAATTTTATTTTTAATAATTTTAAATTTTAAAAATTATAAAAAATCTGAAAATACAATCGATTTTGTTAATAAAAATAAAATAAAATTAGATGTACAAATGATATTTTTTCTAACACTAGTCTTGCATCTAACTTATTGTAAGACCACTCTTGCATCTAGAGTTTTGGTCCTGCATCTATTTTCTAAAAATTTCGATTCGACACGGATTCCATATTTAACTATAAAATTGTCTCACATCCATCACTAGTTCCGTAATTATCTAAAATAATGGTTCCGTATTTACCTAAAAGATATTTTATAATGTCTTGTATCTATCACTCTCTCATATCTATCTAAAAATATTTACAATGTCTCACACTCATGCCACATCTATCATTGGTCCCCCACCAATCGAAAAAATATTTTGCATTGTCTCGCATCAATCAATGGTCATCTAAAAAACTATTTTACATTGGTCTCACATCTAACAAAGCTAGATGATGAATGCGAGATGCTCAACGTGTTTGGTCTTGAATCTAGCGTTTCTATACGCACACGTTTGGTTTTGAATCTAGCGCTTCTAGAAGTGAAACGTGGACACAAGAGATGGGCTTACCTGAAAAACAAAAAAAATACAAAAGCACAGTAAAACTTACTTGAAAACACATAACATTTTCTTTCTCCAAACAATCCTTCATCTTAAATCTAGAAACACAATCACATTCAAATATAAATAAAGAGAGAGTCTTTAGTAAAAAAAAAAGAGTCTTTAGTGAAAATATTTAATTACAACCAATTACAACTTAAGAAAAATAGAGTCTTTAATGAAATAATCTAATTTAGTCAAAAAATAGTAGCCTTATATAGGCGGTACGGATAGTTAAGTATTATAAAATATAAATAAACGTATTGTATTTTTTTTAAATACCATTAATCATTTAAAATTATTTAAAATTTGATATAAGTTCAAAAACGTATGTGTAATTTTGTGAAAAACATTTCGATATGCAATAGATTCCTCCTCATTTGAATCACCTGCAGCTTCGTTTTCTTTCATAATTTCTTGTTCAAGTGTATCTTCATAATCATCCGGATAATCTTCAAAGATATCGTCTACATTCACTTCGTTTCTAAACTCTCTGTCTTGCATCCTTTTACCACAAGCACTCCAAATATTTTTCTCGTCAATCTTATTCTCTTAGTCGTATATTGCAACCTCGCTTGGCTAAAAGCACACTCATTTGCAACTGTAGACATAGATATTGCATAAATCTCTTTAACAAACCTGCAAAGAATAGGATAATCATCAGTTTTGGTACGCCACCATCTTATGATATCTTCAATACCATGGTAGGGATAATTCATTAAATCAAACGTAGTGCTCAAATATCTAGACAACTCATTATCAGATTGAGGGGTTTCTCTAAATTCATTGTTTTGTAGCATTGCCATTTGAACATAGTTAGTAGAAAATCTACCTCTACCTCTATTGTTACTACTCCTTACATTTAAAGTTGTCTTTGGTTTATATCATTCAGCATACTTATCATACATACTAAACATACAATCATATACGCCGGGAATATACCCTTTAGGGTTAACTGGCTCATCCGGTGGTTTAGTTTCAGAAAACTATAAGGATTGATAAAAACATCTAACTAGCAATTCAAATTGTTCTTTTCGTGAAAAGGATTCCAAATATGCAAGCAATAGAATAAGTCATAGGGATTGGATGAAAGTACTTTTGGAACTTGAATTCTATTTGGGGCACTATATCTACACATACTATATGGGATCTAAATTGATTCATATGCATGATAATATTAGTAATCATGAAAAGGGCCAAGTGAATATTAGGTTGATTTTGTGAATAAAATTGTTATAGTGTTATCTTTAAAAAGTTGTAAAAATATTAATATGGTGCACAATATTTCCAATGTTGACTTTCAGAGGTAGCCCAAGAGATGGCCTTAAAGACAGCAACTAAGAAGGTGAGTGACAGTAATTAGGTGAAAGTGTAAAAGAAAACCTAGAAATAATTAAGGTTAAGACAATCTTGTACTCTGTCACACTTAAATTCCTACCAACACACATCCTTCCTCCAAACCCAAAAGGCAAAAATCCCATCTTGTTGTAGCACCCGCCGTATATATCGTCCTTGAATCTCTCGGGTTTAAACTCATTTGCATCTTGTCCCCATAAGCTAAGGTCATGGTGCATTGATACAACATCTATCCAAATGTTGGTTCCTTTTGGAATTACCAAGTCTCCTACTAGAATGTCTTGTCGTGCTTGTCTTTGGGATTTGGTGCTGGTGAGTATAGCCGTATTACTTCGTTGAACACCCAACCCATCTGCATATCATTGCATACATATATCAACAGTCTATTTCAGTTTATCGTAATTGATCGATCACCAGAAGTATGTATGTGTATAAACATATAATAAGTGTGCATATGAACCTTTTCAAGCCCCGCAAGCATCGTGAAATCGATTATAAAAACTTAGTTTGATCGGATCTAATTATAACAAACTTATTCTGACTATCTTGTTTAAAGTCAGGTAATCCATGGGCTAATTTATCTCGTCCAAGTTTTTGCAAGGCTTGAAAGTTCAGATGCCCATAGCGAGCATGCCACAAGCGAGAGTTTTCATATTCGGTAGATAGGAGACATTGTGAAATTGCTTAACTCATTTTCATTGCATAGAGTCTATTTTATGCTCGAGGTATTTTGGCCACCCGATTGTAATCTGCATAAAAAATACATAGAAATCCACCTTCAACAACAACCTTTCCTCTTGAATCATCTACTTGTCGCAAACTAATGATATTAGATTTTAATCCTGGTGCATAATACACGTTCTTCATGCGCAAGTTTTTCCCGGTTTTGCTTCGGAAGTTTGCAGTTCCTCTTCCACAAATATTGATCATGGAGCCATCGCCAAACTTTACTGTACCACTCATTGATTCGTCTAAGTCTGTCAATAGGTTTCGGTCCCCGGTCATATGATTTAAAGCGCATGTGTCGTATTACCACATTGATTCATCAACACTCCCTTTCGTTGCCATTGTTTCAAATTTATCTTTGGCAAGCATCAATTTTTTCTCTCTAGAAAAAACACAATTGGTCTCCATGACTAGAAATGTATCTTTCTCTTCTACTTCTTCGGTTAGATTCATTGTTTCCTCTTTCTTCAGTTTGCAATCCCTAGCATAATGCCCAAAATTATGACAAGTATAACATCGTACCTTTGTGATATCAAAGTTCGAATTTCTCTAGATATGTCCTTCTCTATCAACAGATTTTGATATTCCATAGGAAAAGCTTCCTCTCCCCATAGCCAAAGCCACCTCTGCCTCTTCCTCGACCGCGACCTCGGGTCCCTCCTATAATATGTCGAGTTGAGTCGTGACTCCCATTCTGTTTTTGTTAACAACACATTTTCATCATGCTCTTCTTCTTCATCACCTTTATGACGTTCTTCTTGGGCTCTTAGTGCCCCAATAACATCTTCAAAAGACTTGTTTTTTGCATTTCCAAATTGTTCAATTGACGCTGCAATTTGGGTAAACTTTTCTTGTTCACATAGTCTAGCTTAATGGCAACACCAAGGGTCTTCATTTGGTTAACCACTGTTGCCATTTTTCTCGCATACTCCACTACTGTCACATTCTTTTTCATTTTCATAGCTTCAAATTCCCATCTGAACGCTTGCGCTCGCACCTCTTTGACGTCGTCTGCTCCTTCATTCATTTTACGAAGAGACTCCCACGCTTCTCGTGTTGTCTCGATGTCACCCAATTCCATCAATTGGCCTTCAGTCAATCCTTAGAGAGAATTCCATACCTGATTTGATCTTGATGGAGATCAAATGGTTTGTCTGGCAACACAGCTTCCCAAACTCCATGAGCCCTCATGCAGATAGTTTGTGTAAGTGAGAATTGGATACGTAAGTGATAGATTTCCTTCTATCACTGTGACACTCTTGCTTCTCACCACACTCGCATAACTATCGATTTTCGACATTGACTCTGATACCAAATGAAGAAAATAAAATTAAGAGAATTTGTTTTTCTGAAATTCTGAATTCATTCAAGTAGATCAAATTACATATATAATGGAAACGCGGAAGTTACGGAGACAGTTACAACTGCACTTAAAATAACGGAATCTAATAAAATATAAACTCATCCGTCGACATCAAAACCACAACGATCGCCGAGCTCACCGCCGGCAAAAAGGCAATCCTCTTGGCCGTCCCCGGCGCCTTCACCCCTACCTGCTCGCAGAAACACGTCCCTGGATTCGTATCCAAATCCGTCGATCTGAAATTCAAAGGCGCCGACACCATCGCCTGCATTTCTGTTAACAACGTGTTCGTGATGGACGCCTGGAAGAAGAACCTCGGCGTCAAGGACGAGGTTTTAATGCTCTCCGATGGAAACGGCGATTTGACGAGGAAGTTAGGATTCGAGCTCGACCTGAGCGATAAGCCTGTAGGACTTGGTGTTAGATCAAGAAGATACGCTTTGTTAGCCGAAGACGGCGTCGTTAAGGTCCTGAATGTAGAAGAAGGTGGCGCTTTCACTTTCAGTGGCGCAGATGACATGCTTAAGGTGTTTTAGATGTCAAAGTTCCATCAATCTCTTGTTTTTTTTATCTCAGATTTCGCAAGTTTTTGTCAAGCTAACTGCATAGTCCTTGTTAATTTATGGTTCTACGAGTTCCTTGAAATAAAAGAATACATAGCAGTTTTGCAATTCGATAATCTTGTTAAATTATTGTGTAGTTTTTGAATAGAACTAGAGGTGCTTGAGAATAAATTGAATTGAATTGAAATGAAACTGGATTATAACTCTCCAATGTTGATACATATAAAAAAATTGCTAGTGTTGTTTAATGGCCTGAATTTTCAGAGGTACCCCAAGAGATGGCCTTAAAGACAGCAACTGAGAAGGTGAGTGACAGTAATTAGGTGAAAGTGTAAAAGAAAACCTAGAAATAATTAAGGTTAAGACAATCTTGTACTCTGTCACACTTAAATTCCTACCAACACACATCCTTCCTCCAAACCCAAAAGGCAAAAATCCCATCTTGTTGTAGCACCCGCCGTATATATCGTCCTTGAATCTCTCGGGTTTAAACTCATTTGCATCTTGTCCCCATAAGCTAAGGTCATGGTGCATTGATACAACATCTATCCAAATGTTGGTTCCTTTTGGAATTACCAAGTCTCCTACTCGAATGTCTTGTCGTGCTTGTCTTTGGGCATTTGGTGCTGGTGAGTACAGCCGTATTACTTCGTTGAACACCCAACCCATCTGCATATCATTGCATACATATATCAACAGTCTATTTCAGTTTATCGTAATTGATCGATCACCAGAAGTATGTATGTGTATAAACATATAATAAGTGTGCATATGAACATGTTCACAAACCAAACAGAGTTTAAGGCTTTAGGGGATTGCTAACCTTTTCAAGCCCCGCAAGCATGGTGAAATCGACTTCTTTGTCACCCACAACTTGTCTAATTTCTTCCCTCAACTGGTCTTGCCAATCCGGATGCATAGCCAACAGCATCAACGTCCAAGTAATCGACAAAGCTGTCGTTTCGTGCCCAGCAAAAAAGAACGTCTTGCATTCATCGACCAACTCCCGAGTTGTAAACAATTTTGAGTCGCTTTGATTTTTTATAATCAACAAGCCTAGCAAATCTTTCTGATCCTCATTAGGGTTTTCGCTAATACATTTTATACGATCATCTATGATGGAAGCAAAAAGATTATCAATTTCTTCACCGAGCTTTTCAGCTTCTAAGGTTTGTACCGGGCACATGAGGTTACCATATGGCACACCAACGTAACGGTTTGTTTTGAATAGTGCAACTTGTAAGGCTCTTAATTTTTCAAGCACCTGGATTTGGTTCTGATAGCTTAGTCCAAAACTGGTTTTGGCTATGATATCTCCTGCTGTTGCTATTATCTCTGTTTCTATTTCGATTTCATTGTTTCCTGAATCTATCATGCCATGCCAATTGTCCAACATCTTATTAGTTGAATCCACCATTATAGCTGTCATGCCCTGCATGTAAAATAAGAAAGTAGTTTTATTATCCTGAACCAGTCCACTAATTGAAATGGTAAAATAAAAAATGGTTTTGAGTTTGAACAATCAAATGACAAACTTTATCTGGAATCCATTCAAATTAGGAAAACACGAAATTGAAAATTTGTAACTACTTTTCAATACCTTTTATCAAAGGTCAATCTAGGACCATGGGTTGGTGACAAAAGTGTTGGTCAAGAAAATTCAAGGACATATGAGGTCTCTATTGTTGAAATCAAACAATGTCAAAATAATAATTTTTGTTTGTCCTAAAGATAATATTTGTTGGCCCTTGAACAGAATGACCAATGCGCTTTAGGTTAAACATATGAATTGTTTTTCTTTGGAAGACTAATCAAACTTTCTATATATAGATAACTTAAGCAAAACATCTATTTTTAACCAGAAATGCATGTCGAGAAAGAGAGAACAACATTCTTAAGTTACAAGATGTGGCTGAAAAAGAGACAACATGTTTTAACTTGCTCGTATTAGTATTTAAAGAAGAGAAAGAGAGAGGGGGGTCAACCTTCAAGTTAGCCGGAGAGAATGCAGGAGTAATCATACGGCGGTGCCAGAGCCATTCGTTACCTTCTACCATGAGCAAGCCTTTACCAAACATTGCCTTTCTATCTCTTTTAAACACATTTGGTTTTCCCCAATCCTTTCCCAATACTCCTTCTGCCATTACCTTTAAAAATGCCGGGTCGGCTACGTACAAAAATGGAGATGTCCCTAACCAGTATATAAACACTTTTCCTATAATGCGCAAAACATACCTCGTCAATATAATATAATCCTATGATATGATATATTAACAGGCTCTGAGTGTCGTAACTCGTAACAATGTCAATCAACTATGAATATATTTTGAACGAAGACAATAACATAAAATAATGTTTTTATTATATAGATCTTTACATTTTTTTTTCTTTTATATAATAGTAATAACTCACCATGAGATTTTTGCCAGCTCGCGAAGTAAGGAAAAACAGTTGAATGTATATCATGAGAAATAATAGTAGATTTCAAAGGAACGTCATTTTTATTCCTCTTCTTCGTCATCTCACTTATGTTTCCCAATGGAAAGCTCGGATTCGGCCCTCCGAAACCATTTTTTTTCAGCTTTCGATATGCTAGAACAGGCAATATCCACCAACAATATACTAGTCTAAGAAACGTAGACAAAAACAGAAAAAAAACCACCTTAAGTAACAAACTAAAAGCTTGAAACAACTCAAGAAACTGCATCTCTACCTCTGTCTCTCTATAACGTCTATAGTACTATAGTATTTTTATGTTTGTTTGTTGTTTCTTATAAAACATAATGAGATGAGATGGGTATATATAGAAAAAATGTTGGGTACAATAACATGTAAGATTTTTTTTTACTTTATTATGATTTATTTCTATATAGAATTTGGATCAGGTCTTCCACGTTGAAAATACTATTATTTTTACTTGCAATACATTGGGACCCGGAAGGGCGTAGGCCCCCCTTACCTAAAATATATGTTTTATATTTTTTTAAAGTAATAATTATTTAAATAATATTAAAATAAAAATTCTACGCCCCCTTACCTAAAATATATATTTTGGAATGTTTTTTAAGGCAATATTTATTTAAATAATATTAAAGTAAAAATTCTACACCCCTTACCTAAAAATTTCTTATATATATATATAGTTCATATGTGGGAATTTAGAATAAAATAATACCTAAATGCAGGTTAGAATAACTTTTAGTATAGTCTTTTATTTAAATTTAAATTGTTCTTATATATTAATTTAATATTTATATTAATTTGACTTTTTATTAATTTATTTTTGAATTATTTAGATTTTTTTGTAATTTGGTCAACTATATTAATTATTTTTCTTGTTTTTTCGGTCTTTTATATTAATTAATTTTTTTATTAGTTTAGTCTTTTATAGTAATTGTTCTTTTTTATTAATTTAGTCTTTTACATTAAATGTATGCCTTATTGATATGTTCTTCTATAATAATTTGATTTTATATTAGTTAATATATCTCAATCATCCTATAAATAGAAAAACATATTTAGAAAAATATTTTTTGAGAGAAAAAAAATAGTTCTAAATTTTTTTTGAGAGATAAAAAAAACAGTGAAAAAAAAGGTTTTGCAAGTATTTTTCTTGAACTTGTTTATTACTCTCTTTTGAACTTGGTTTATTACTCTTTTTTTCCCTTAACATAATAAAACATAATTTAGATTTCTATAAAAATTTAAATTATATGATTGTATAAACAGCAATACAATGTATAAAGAGAAAAGTACCTGAAAATACCCACTCAACTATCTTATTAACTGGCGGTACCCGCTTCTAACATAGTGTTACTTAATACCCAGACTAATAAATTGGACAAAAATACCCTTCCACTATATATACCCAATTTCAGATCCAACCCACTTTTTCGACCTTCCTATCACCCTAAACAAACGCAAAATTCTAATTTTAGAAACCACCAGAAAACAAACCGTTCGACTTCGTGATACTCTCTCTCTCAAACCCATAAACCCTAAAGCTTCTCACCGTTCGCACCTTCGACACTATCGCACCGGTCACCCTCTTTTACTCACTCAGACTACACACCTTCAATCTCGTTCGACAAAGTTGTCGTGAAGTCGTCTCTGAAAGCTTCAATCTCCTTCTCCGACCGGTGAAATTTAACAGGTATGCATTATCGTGGAAAGTGTACTTTTTTTTCGTTCTTGACGAATTTGAACCACTTTTTTCTCTTCATTCACGATACGCGTTGCTTTTTATACTAGAATGAAGTATCTACTGACGATAGTTGCTCAGTTTATGGGTTTATAGTCCAAGCCAGGGTAGAATTTTAGTTGCATGTAATACTGATACTCTCCTGAGAAATATTATGTATGTTAGATCTGCATTAGGTAGTTCATTGTTGATTTTGGTGTTCGTTGCATAATTCCTAGATCCCTGCAACGTGCATGTAAAAAGTGTAACAGTTCGCACCCTGATCACCCACAATGCAAGCAATTCGCAGCTCGATTGCATGTTTATACTTATTTACAAACAATTCGCAGCTTGAGCTACCTAATTCGCATCATACCAGATCTCATTTCGCAGCTTGTCTGTGAAGCCAATATTTATATGTATGCATTTCGCAGCTTGTGATGCGAATTATTTGTGACACTCCAACTGATTTGTGTTTGTGCAGAAAGTATGACAACAAAACCTAGCTACTACAGATCAGGGTTGGCGAGCCTTCTGAAACTACTCAAAGACATGCGTATTACAAGGGCGCACATTGAAGCTGCAAGAAACACCCCCTTCTACACACTGCTGAAAACGGCTTTCCAAATCCGTAATGAGGCAGAGCTGCCAAAGAAGAAATTCTACTCAATCATTCAGTATATCATCGAGCAATTCTCCGTGGATAGAGACGCCTTTAGGATTGGCAACAAGTATGTGAAGCTAACTGAGAACGATGTCAAGATCATATTAAGCTTGAGGCATGGCACCGAGAAAATCCAATTAACAAAAACCGGAGTTTTTCACAAAAAGTATGCACCCGGCGAGGAGGACGAATCAAGGATGATGAAGAAATACTTCATGGGTAAAACTGGGAGGAAAGTAGCAGCTAGTAATACCAAAACAATAACAAATGCCATTATAAAGGTACGTCTAAAATGGACTTCATCTTTATAAAGCAAGATTTTGTACATTTCTAATATAGCATGTTGTCGTTGGTTTTACAGGAGGGTATAGCGAAGGCCATAAACGAAGGAGGGGAGCATGAGTTGGAAGATGTTGCGAGGTTGTTGATATTGTTTTTGTGCTCCACACTATTCTACTCCGTATCTGGAGATATCCTGGGCTGTAGCACGGTTTATTACGTTGAAGACCTCAACAGAATAAACAATTATGACTGGGCTGGATCAATACTGTACAAGCTTCGACAGTCTATCAGGAGTTGCTTAGCAGTAGAAAGAGCTGATAAAGTCGTCGGCTGCGTCGCCCTTGTAGTTGTAAGATTCATCTATTCAATATAAAAATTAGTTATGTACAGAGCATCTTGTTGATAAAACGTGTCCCCATGCAGCCCTTCATCATGGAGCACACAACAATCGGCCATGAGATAGCAAAGCCAAGATTGATACCAAGGTTTTTCAAATGGTTGGGATTAGAGTGCCAAGCATCAACCATGACATATCTTCTTCGAACACCCTTGCTGGATAATGACCAGGTATTAGCTTTATATATGTATTGAACTGGGGGTGCAAGCAGTTCGCAGCATATCATGTGTTTTGCTTAGAAAAATGTATCAATCATTTCGCAGCCTGATATGAATACTTAGTTCGCAACATGTGGTTTACACTTAGTTCGCAGCATATGGTACACATAGTTCGCAGCATATTGTCCCATACACATTTCGCAGCTCATAATGCGAATGCTTTGCAACTCTAATATGATTAAAACCACACAGTTCGCATCATATGATGCGAAACTGTTTATAAAAAATACTTTTTTTCTCTACACCCTCATACTTTCGAAACAATTAATTTACTTACATGTGCATCTGTTGGTAGGTTTTAGAAGGTCCATTACAGCTTACCGAGGCTGAAATTGAAGCTTTCGGAGAAAGAGAAGATGATGAAGATGCAGAAGTAACGGAACCTACTTCACCGGAAGAAAGACCTAGGATAAGGACAAAAAGCATAGCATCAAAACCAAAACAAAGGAGACGAGCATCACAGAATGTAATGAATAAGGGGATGTCTCCTACACTCGAACATCTAACACCACCCGAGCCATCGATTCCACCACCAAGACTCCCCAAGAAAACGATTCCACCACAACCGAAAGGCAAATCCAGGCAAGAGCCCTCAAACACCACACACAACCAGTTTGAGTGAAACAATCGGTGATTATTTATTCAAACGCAGAGAACCTAAGCCCGATATTGCTGCTCAATCAAAGCGTTTGAAGACATACGCCGACAAGAACAAGTACGAGCGAAAAATAGACAAACAGGCCAGAGAAGTAAGTATAAGTTGAACCTTAAATAATCACTACAATCAGCACTTAATATGTTTATAAAAAGTTTGCTATCATTTTTGCAGGTGAAAGAATTGAAACGCAAGATAGCGGAACTTGAAGCACAACAACTCCACAATGCTATCTCTCTGCCAATTTGTCGTACTGAAAGCCCAATAAAGCAGGTACCAGCAGCACTTCCAGAGGGACAAAAATCCACTGGTCAGCAAGCATCCGTGTCTAATGCTGATCAGCACCATGCTGATGGAGTACTGCTGGAAGAAAGGGATGATGATGCCCACAATTCACCCATCATGGAGACACATACAGAGGAGGTAGATAATGTAAGTAGATGATATGATGTTATCAAACAAATATCAGGACTCTTGTGTAGTCCTGTCCAAACGTTTCGCAGCTTGAGCTGCAAATTATGTAATAAACTGGAGGTTTGGTTATTACACAATTCGCATGCTGAGCTGCGAATTTTTAGGAATGTATAACATAGATATCAGGTCAGGATGCGAAATGTGATTACACAATGATTAACTTATGCTTAAACCTTCCACCCTTTTGTTTTTTTTTTGTATGAAATAGGAGACCGAAAGCCAACAACAACACCAGCAGAAACAGCAAGACCAGCAGCAACAACAACAACAACAGCAACAAGAACAACAGCAACAACAACAACAACAGCAGCAACGAGAAGAAGAACAACCCCAGCAACAGCAACAAGAAGAAGAACAACAACAACACACCCAGCAACAACAACAACAACAGCAACAACAGCAACAACAGCAACAACAACAACAACACGAACAGCAACAACAAGAAGAACACCCACAGCAACAACAACACGAAGAACACCACCAGCAACAACCCCAGCAGCCACAGGTTCAACACGAAGACCGGCAACAAGAACAACAACAACAAGAGCAACAAGGACAACAAGAACAACAACAGCAGCAACAGATAACCTTGGCGAAGAGAGAAAGGCTAACTCAAGAGGTAGCACCTCAAGAGTCAGAACCTGTCCATCCCGGTGAGAAGACAGAACTACTCAGCGAGGAAGGACCATCCTTAGAAGACAAAACCACTTCTTCGGTGGAACCTCAAAGACCAACGGTGCTGTCAGCAAAGTCATAATTGCTAAGCCAACGTCAAACTGTAGCCCCGGTAACAAATCAACTGCCAGCTCCAGAGTCCCACGATAACACAGTAGGTTTACCTGATGCTTTTGTTGATGGTATTTACACTCAAGTTTCACAGACATTTTTAAATGAAATTGATAATGTATATTACGATTCTATAATACAACGGTCTTTGGAGAACATGTCCGAGGATGACTTTTATGATTTCTGCCAACACGATCCAGATCGTATGCCGAACAAGTCAACGGCAGTGGTTGTCGCTGACCGTGCGGTAAGGCCTACTTATAATGATTTTGCATCATAACATAAGATTTGTGTCTAATGCTGATTGGGGTATTACAAACGAATATCAGGGTAGGATGCGAACTGTTCAGTGGAACCTCGAACAGTTCGCACCCTACCCTGATAGATACTAATAAATTTATTTAACTGGAACCTTACATTTCGCAGCCTAAGCTGCGAACTGTTTGGACTCGTTGCACTTATAAACCATTGACGCCCTTCTACTCTTGATTTTTGTTATTTACTAAGCTCGAGCCCAGTAAAGAGATAGAGCAGCCAAGTTTTGCGCTACTGACAGAAACGCAGCCTCAAGTGGCAGAGGAAGAAGAAGAGTTCGTAATTACAATGCGGGAACCGCCAGTAGTAGAATACAGCGACTGGCCAAAGACAACAAAAGTAACTGACCGTATCGATCTGGCAGAATACCACAAAATACAGTTGGTTAAAGCCTACGAGAGCGACACCCCTGATCCAATGGTATGGCAGTTACCGGAGTCCAAGTTTACATACGGAATCAGGGTGCAAGCGAGTGATGTTATGGCACTACCTTTAGAATTGGAGCTGGACGTAAAGGTATCCAATTGTCAACCAATTTTATTTTCAATGTTTCAAATATGTATTCTATATTTAACATAAATCTACAACTCCTTTGTTAGCTTATCAATGCTTGGATTCGAAAGATGCTTGAAGATGCAGACTACAAAGTTCCATGCACTAAAGCTAAAGGAGAGCATCACGACGCCATACTGATTTCGGGCATGACTGCGGTAAGTTTAGCTCACGTAAATTGAACAAAGTTCTCAGAAATGTTCTCACTTTAATATACTCTTGCTTGGATGCAACATCAAATGAAAGCAGGGTGGCAAGTGGAAAATTTGGTGGACATGGCTTTTAGGAAGGGGCGCAAAGCAGCCAACATCATCATGGTTCCAGTGTGCACCGAGACGAAGGACAATGTAAACCACTGGACGTTGCTCGTCATCGACGTCGACGGAATGACAATTTCAAACTACAATTCGCTTTTGCCTAAGCTTCATGCCATAGACACCACCACAAGGACACCTGCACTACTGGTAAATATTCCAAACTATACACTTAAATCTGAACACATTTTAAGTATGCATGCTGCGAAATGAGATCTGGTACGCTGCGAATTGTGAGTAAACAAGATGTTTTTTCGCAGCTTGTTCATAACTCAATTCACAGCCTATCCATGTTGGATACAATTCGCAGCCTGTCCACAACTCAATTCGCAGCCTATCAAGGCTGTCATACAATTCACAGCCTAAGATGCGAATTGTGTTGGATTTAGTGTCATATAATTCGCAGCCTGAGGATGCGAATTGTATGTCACCAACTGTTTTTGTTTTGTGTATATTCCTAACACTAATTATTATAAACAGGGTGGAAGAGAACTCCTATCCAAATATACTACAGGGTGGAAGGTGAAAGTGGAAAAAGGCATCCCACAACAAAAGCGAGGCAGCGTGGACCGTGGTGTCTTCGTCTGCAAATATGCAAGGGATATTATTGAGCATGGATCAGTGCAGAAAAAATACGATGCAGATATGGTAACTGCCTTCAGAGCAGAAATGTTCTATTACTTTTTAAATGACAAAGACACCATCACATATGGCTGATTCGTGTATTGCTTGTAAATACATCTGTTGCTTGTAAATACATCTGTCTGTTGAAATTTTTAGTTTTGTTGTGCATACATAAACAAATTACATTTTCACATCTTTGAATACTCCTTATCTTATAGTTCGCATCATAACCTGATATATAATGGTTGATTATGATCCTGGTAGTTTACTCTGGTATGTATGAACAGTTCGCAACCTAATCCTTATGAACAGTTCGCAGCCTAACTTATCATCAAATAGTTCGTAGCCTAACCTGATAGATGGTAATCACTTCACACACATTTCGCATCCTGGTATCCCAGCTTAAAACCAGTTGGCAGCCTGGTGCAGAAATAAAAAATTAAAAATACAAAGTGGAAGGATACGAACAGGCTGTGGCTTATGCCTTGGTAAACGTTTTCTACATTGAGCACACAAAAAACAATCTAATCAAGTACATAATTCATTAAATGTTGATTGGACATGGAGGCTATGTAATGATTACCTCATTTCCCTATAAAAACCTCTAGTAACCAAAGGCTAATTTTACACCAAACTCTATATTTTTTTAAAAACACCTCTTCTTCTCTTCGAATTCAAACAGTCATGTCTTTTTCCACCACCACAACAACCACCTCATACTCAAACTCTGGTTCACTCGGTTCTCTGGGTGACTCCTGGTCATCCTTAACCGTTAACTGGAGTGATGAGTTGATCATGCCAGCAGTACCACCCCCAAGCCCAGTCTCTGTCTTCGAACTAGACATGTATGATGACTACTACTCTGCTGACTCTCAACCAATGGAAGTTGTTCCACAGATTGCTGCTGAACCTCAGCCAGAACAGGTTCCAATGCTTCCTGCTGCACCTCAGCCAGAGAAGGTGCAACCTCAAACGGCAGAGGTTCGAAACAACAAAAGGAAGAGGGAAGACGAAGCTGGTCCATCAAGGAAAACAATTTTAAGCATGATGGACGTAGATATTGAAGCTGAAGAGAAAGTGGAAGAGAAAGAGAAAGTCGAAGACAAAGAGGAGAAAGACAAAGATGATCAGCACAAAAAGGAGAAAGAGGAAACAGTTGGTGATGAATCCTCTACCAACTGCTAGAGTTGGTTTTTGTTTTTTGTTTTTTTGAAATGCAACTAACTAGCAATAGTAGCTTGTACTGATATGTGTAAACAGTTGTTAGTTTCTGGAAATATAGTAATCCTCCTTTTTGTAATCCAACTTGTTTACAGAATTTCAATGACATAAAGGATTCGCATCTAAATACATTTTGCACTTCATTCGCATGTTACCCTGCTATATTACTTATTTTCAACCTTACTGAATATCCTGGTATTTTTATAAATGACAATTCGCAGCTTATCATATGACAAATATCAGGACTTCTAATTGATCTCCATTCGCATCACAATTCTGGTCCTACTTCGCAGCCTATCATGCGAAACGTAAGATATGATAGATGTTTGATATGATTTTACCAGCGATTCGCATCCTTTTGAAATTTCACATAATTGCACATAATTCACATGTAATCCTGATAGATGTTTGTAACAATACACCAACATATTGTACATGATTCGCAGCACATGATGCGAAATGATTACAACTTCAATAGTGGCAGATACAAAAACACAGGAATGTACAAATGTTTAGTTTGCTGTACATAACAATAACTATGCTACAAAAATAAATGTGATATGGCCAACCAGAATTGTCCTTAAACTGGAACATCACAAGTCCTCCGGTTATGGCCTGATTTCGAACATCGGCCACACCTTAACTTCTTGGTTGAGATTTCTCCTCTAGAAGGGATTCGCTTTTTCTTACGCCTTCCGGAGCGTCTCTTAACGTTCGGAGGAAGAACTTCAACAAAAGAAGGATCGTTAGCGTTGGACCCTTCGCCGAAATCAGTTATAGCTGGTATGCTGAAATAGTAACTCTCCCTGTAATTCATAACCGTAAAGAAGGGTTCTATTACAGTCAATGGATCTTGGTCGGTGTATTGTAATGCCGCTAGAGCATGAGCACATGGAAAACACTCTTGTTGCCATGATCCGCATGAACATTTGAAATCCAATAGATTAACAACAGCCAGAGGATTCGAAAAGACTTCGAACATGGCGGAAGAGGACTTACGTACTACCCAACTTCGGCACATGTCAACATTCTGCTTTAGCTTCTTCTCGTACTCGGGAACCAAATTAGTACTCCAGCTGAGACCTTCTTCGTATCGCCGTGAAACTTGAGTCATAAGCAAGACTCTAATCTAATCAATAAACTCAACAATTGGTAAGCCGCAATATTTTTTAATCTGATTGTTAAACGATTCAGCTGCGGTAGAAGCCATAGAGCCGTAGCGCTTCCCTTTTACGTAAGCCTGCGCATACTTTTCAGGGGGTAAATTTGCAAGAAAAGCACTCATTCTCTCACCACCTTCACATAGAAAACCTGTTAGTATATCTTTAAAAAGCTCTTGACTGGGAGCATAAGCAAGACGGTGGAAGAAACTCAACATCTTTTTTTTTATACTCCCTATTAGTATGTTCCAGTTTGGCTTTCAAATTCTGCATGAGATGGAAATAACAGTACGCATGATAGCAGTGTGGATACAAGACAGAAACAGCATTAACAATACCAGAATGAAGGTCTGAAATAAATGTGATCTGGCGATCCAGCAAATGTGGTTTCAAACACCCCAAAAACCACATCCAATTGTCCCAATCTTCAATGCTAACTACAGCAACATCAACAGGGAATAGTCCTGGAAAAAGGCAGATCAAATGAACACTACAACAGTATGCAAACGTTTAAAAATTGTAAACAATTCGCATGCTGTGCATGACAATTCGCAGCTTGTCATGCGAAATATGCGTGACATTTTAATTGCTCATGCAAACATTTCGCATCTTGTCATGCGAATTGTTTGTGACAACTTTAAATAATACTTAACTCAAGCTGCTATGTAAGTACAGTTTACTCAGCATAATACATAATTCGCAGCCTCAAATGCGAAATGTGAGGATCACAACACTGCTTAATTCGCATCACATGCTGCGAATTGCATGAGCATTTTCACACAAAACATCGTTCATTAACTAGATAAATGTAACCAACCGTTGTTTCCGTCCTTTGCTACAGCAGTGAGTAATGTACCCTTGTACTTGCCATATAAGTGGGTTCCATCGACAAACAACATTGGACGGCATGAATGAAAACCACTAAGGGACGAACCGAATGCTACAAAACAGCGCTTCAATCGGTTTCCAGCTGACAACTCCAACTGGCAGTCTGAAGTAATATCTCGGCTCTTCAAGCGTTTGAAGTATCCGCTTAGTAAACTAAAAGAACTTGAACTATCTCCAAAAACTCCCCTCCTAGCCTTCTCTAAAGCATTCCATGACAAACGATAAGAGATGTCAAGACCGTAATCTTGTTTGACAGTCGATTGTATGGTTTTAGCTGTCAACGAATGGCAGGTCCGGAGAGAATCCAGAATTTCCTCTGCAATCAAACCTGATGTCAAATGCCTGTGCCGCTTATGCTTATGCTTCTGGAAGAAAACAGGACTGCAAGTATGGTACGGGAAATGCTTCTTGATCGTCATAAGGCCGGTGCTTGAGTCAATAGATGCATAAAACCCTCCATTTGCACCCGCTTGTGAGCTTATTTTCACAATAAGCAGTGATCTTATTTGTTGTGTTGTGCAGGTATTTGAAAGAAAAACCATGCTCTAACGCAAACTTGCACAAGGATACCCTCAGACCGGCAGCACCTTCTTCAAAAGCTTGACCCACTCCTGTAATAGCATCAGCCCAACCAGCAGTAGCAAGTTGTTTTTTCCTCTGATCAAAATTAACTAAACCGTTACTACTCTCCCCGCTAACTAGTTGATCAAGAGATGGTTCTCCCAAAATCAAGCTACGCTCTTTACGCTTACCACCAGAATCCTTACCACCATAGCTCTTATCAAGAGAACTTTTATTACCAGAACCCTTATCAAAGACGTGTTGTTCTATGAGAAAACTAACCCGTTTTAAACGCTCCAAATCAAGATATAACACCAACCCAACAAAATCATTATGGTTATTAAAGAAACAATTATTGTAATCCCCGCAGGAGTAAGTAATTAGGTACTCACCTGTGGCAAGCTCCTCCCATGTGTTCTCTACATAAGCTTGGATACTTTCGAAGCTTTCAAACTCCGTGAAAGGCACAATTTCAGTTTGGTGACCATATTTAAAAATACAAACTCGTGATTTAGACATCTCTTAACCTGGACAATACAAGTTATTTGTTATTAGTCACAAAAACTAGGTGCAAAATATTTACTACTGCATCAAACAATTCGCATCCTAAGGTGCGAATTGTGTATACCTACAACGATCTATTCACATCTTGTCCTGATATTGGTAGGTAACAAAGTCCTGATATTTGTTATTAGTCACAAAAACTGTGCAGATTATTTACTGCACCATCAAATAATTCGCATCCTATCTTGCGAATTGTGTATATCTATATAGAGCTATTCGCATCATGTCCTGATATTTCTATGTAACATCGGTCCTGATATTTGTTTCGAAATACAATACTCTGACTGACCTAAAAACTCGTAATCTACACATTCAAGAAAAAACTAAAGCACTACCAAATTATATAACGAACTATATAACGAACAATATTAAGTAAACAATAACAGATCACTATAACAAAAAAAACAGAGGAAAAGCTCGAAATCAGGCAATGGCATCTAAAAACAGTAGAATAGAACCTATTCCAACAGAGAAAACGAATAAAAAACTTCGAAATCGGTAGGTAATTACCTAAAAAGCTCGCAACACGATTACTTGTAAGCTATAAGATTCCAAAAAGCGACGATCAACTCCTGTACGTATAAAACAGAGGTTAGACAGGTCTAACACAACAACTTACATAAAGAAACAAACTTCCGATCACCGGAAAATGTGATTTCAACCCAGCTCGTGGTGGTTGGTAGGGTTAGGTGGTTAGAGCGGCTAACAAATTCAAATCTTCAAAAAGCTAGAAAAAATAGAAAGAAAACAGAAAATAAGGTTTATATAGTGGGTTAAGGGTAGTTCGGGTATTAAAATAAAATTAGGTTGTAAGTGACAATAAGGTAGTTGAGATGGGTATTAAGTAACAATTGATCAAACCTTGGGTGGTAAGTGACAATTGAATAGTTGAGTGGGTACTTTAAGTACAATTTCCCATGTATAAATGGCTGTTATCAGATATAATTGTGGGTTAAAAGCAAAAATTTCCTCTTTTTTATGATTAATATCCAGGTTAATATTTTAAAAAATTTAACTTATTTTTAATACAAAATTATCAAATATGACAAGTGTGTAATTTTATTTTTTAATAATTTTAAATTTTTAAATTTTTAAAAAATCTGAAAATACTATCGATTTTGTTAATAAAAATAAAATAAAATTTGATGTACAAATGATATTTTTTCTAACACTAGTCTTGCATCTAGCTTATTGTAAGACCAGTCTTGCATCTAGATATTTGGCCTGCATCTATTTTTTCGATTCGACACTGATTCCATATTTAACTATAAAATTGTCTCACATCCATCACTAGTTATGTATTTATCGAAAATAATGGTTCAGTATTTAACTAAAAGGTATTTTATAATGTCTTGTATCTATCACTCTCTCATATCTATCTAAAAATATTTACAATGTCTCACACTCATGCTACATCTCATTGGTCCCCCACCAATCGAAAAAATATTAATTTGACTTTTTATTAATTTATCTTTGAATTATTTAGATCTTCTTCTAATTTGGTCAACTATATTATTATTTTTTTTGTTTATTCGGTCTTTTATAATAATTAATTTTTTTTATTAGTTTAGTCTTTTATAGTAATTGTTCTTGTGTATTAATTTAGTACATTGAATGAATTTCTTATTGATATGTTCTTCTATAATAATTTGATTTTATATTAGTTAGTATATCTCAATCATCCTATAAATAGAAACGATATTTAGAAAAACATTTTTTGAGAGAAAAAAAATAGTTCTAAAGTTTTTTTAGAGATAAAAAAAACAGTGAAAAAAAAGGTTTTGTAAGTATTTTTTTGAGCTTGTTTATTACAATCTTTTGAACTTGGTGTATTACTCTCTTTTTCCTTAACATAATAAAACATAATTTAGATTTCAATAAAAAATTTAAATTATATGATTATATAAACAGCAATACAATGTATAAATGGTCGTTATCGGATATAATTATGGGTTAAAAGCAAAAATTTCCTTTTTTTTATGATTAATATCTAGTTTAATATTTTAAAAAATTTAACTTATTTTTAATACAAAATTATCAAATATGACAAGTGTGTAATTTTATTTTTAATAATTTTAAATTTTAAAAATTATAAAAAATTTGAAAATACAATCGATTTTGTTAATAAAAATAAAATAAAATTAGATGTACAAATGATATTTTTTCTAACACTAGTCTTGCATCTAACTTATTGTAAGACCACTCTTGCATTTAGAGTTTTGGTCATGCATCTATTTTCTAAAAATTTCGATTCGACACGGATTCCATATTTAACTATAAAATTGTCTCACATCCATCACTAGTTCCGTATTTATCTAAAATAATGGTTCCGTATTTACCTAAAAGATATTTTATAATGTCTTGTATCTATCACTCTCTCATATCTATCTAAAAATATTTACAATGTCTCACACTCATGCCACATCTATCATTGGTCCCCCACCAATCGAAAAAATATTTTACATTGTCTCGCATCAATCAATGGTCATCTAAAAAACTATTTTACATTGGTCTCACATCTAACAAATCTAGATGATGAATGCGAGATGCTCAACGCGTTTGGTCTTGAATCTAGCGTTTCTATACGCACACGTTTGGTTTTGAATCTAGCGCTTCTAGAAGTGAAACGTGGACACGAGAGATGGGCTTACCTGAAAAACAAAAAAAATACAAAAGCACAGTAAAACTTACTTGAAAACACATAACATTTTCTTTCTCCAAACAATCCTTCATCTTAAATCTAGAAACACAATCACATTCAAATATAAATAAAGAGAGAGTCTTTAGTAAAAAAAAGAGAGAGTCTTTAGTGAAAATATTTAATTACAACCAATTACAACTTAAGAAAAATAAAGTATTTAATGAAATAATCTAATTTAGTCAAAAAATAGTAGCCTTATATAGGCGGTACGGATAGTTAAGTATTATAAAATATAAATAAACGTATTGTATTTTTTTTAAATAACATTAATCATTTAAAATTATTTAAAATTTGATATAAGTTCAAAAACGTATGTGTAATTTTGTGAAAAACATTTCGATATGCAATAGATTCCTCCTCATTTGAATCACCTGCAGCTTCGTTTTCTTTCATAATTTCTTGTTCAAGTGTATCTTCATAATCATCCGGATAATCTTCAAAGATATCGTCTACATTCACTTCGTTTCTAAACTCTCTGTCTTGCATCCTTTTATCCGCCGCGGTCCAATCATTGACTGCCACAAGCACTCCAAATATTTTTCTCGTCAATCTTATTCTCTTAGTCGTATATTGCAACCTCGCTTGGCTAAAAGCACACTCATTTGCAACTGTAGACATAGATATTGCATAAATCTCTTTAACAAACCTGCAAAGAATAGGATAATCATCAGTTTTGGTACGCCACCATCTTATGATATCTTCAATACCATGGTAGGGATAATTCATTAAATCAAACGTAGTGCTCAAATATCTAGACAACTCATTATCAGATTGAGAGGTTTCTCTAAATTCATTGCTTTGTAACATTGCCATTTGAACATAGTTAGTAGAAAATCTACGTCTACCTCTATTGTTACTACTCCTTACATTTAAAGTTCTATTTGGTTTATATCATTCAGCATACTTATCATACATACTAAACATACAATCATATACGCCGGGAATATACCCTTTAGGGTTAACTGGCTCATCCGGTGGTTTAGTTTCAGAAAACTATAAGGATTGATAAAAACATCTAACTAGCCATTCAAATTGTTCTTTTCGTGAAAAGGATTCCAAATATGCAAGCAATAGAATAAGTCATAGGGATTGGATGAAAGTACTTTTGGAACTTGAATTCTATTTGGGGCACTATATCTACACATACTATATGGGATCTAAATTGATTCATATGCATGATAATATTAGTAATCGTGAAAAGGGCCAAGTGAATATTAGGTTGATTTTGTGAATAAAATTGTTATAGTGTTATCTTTAAAAAGTTGTAAAAATATTAACATGGTGCACAATATTTCCAATGTTGACTTTCAGAGGTAGCCCAAGAGATGGCCTTAAAGACAGCAACTCAGAAGGTGAGTGACAGTAATTAGGTGAAAGTGTAAAAGAAAACCTAGAAATAATTGAGGTTAAGACAATCTTGTACTCTGTCACACTTAAATTCCTACCAACACACATCCTTCCTCCAAACCCAAAAGGCAAAAATCCCATCTTGTTGTAGCACCTGCCGTATATATCGTCCTTGAATCTCTCGGGTTTAAACTCATTTGCATCTTGTCCCCATAAGCTAAGGTCATGGTGCATTGATACAACATCTATCCAAATGTTGGTTCCTTTTGGAATTACCAAGTCTCCTACTCGAATGTCTTGTCGTGCTTGTCTTTGGGCATTTGGTGCTGGTGAGTACAGCCGTATTACTTCGTTGAACACCCAACCCATCTGCATATCATTGCATACATATATCAACAGTCTATTTCAGTTTATCGTAATTGATCGATCACCAGAAGTATGTATGTGTATAAACATATAATAAGTGTGCATATGAACATGTTCACAAACCAAACAGAGTTTAAGGCTTTAGGGGATTGCTAACCTTTTCAAGCCCCGCAAGCATGGTGAAATCGACTTCTTTGTCACCCACAACTTGTCTAATTTCTTCCCTCAACTGGTCTTGCCAATCCGGATGCATAGCCAACAGCATCAACGTCCAAGTAATCGTCAAAGCTGTCGTTTCGTGCCCAGCAAAAAAGAACGTCTTGCATTCATCGACCAACTCCCGAGTTGTAAACAATTTTGAGTCGCTTTGATTTTTTATAATCAACAAGCCTAGCAAATCTTTCTGATCCTCATTAGGGTTTTCGCTAATACATTTTATACGATCATCTATGATGGAAGCAAAAAGATTATCAATTTCTTCACCGAGCTTTTCAGCTTCTAAGGTTTGTACCGGGCACATGAGGTTACCATATGGCACACCAACGTAACGGTTTGTTTTGAATAGTGCAACTTGTAAGGCTCTTAATTTTTCAAGCACCTGGATTTGGTTCTCATAGCTTAGTCCAAAACTGGATTTGGCTATGATATCTCCTGCTGTCGCTATTATCTCTGTTTCTATTTCGATTTCATTGTTTCCTGAATCTATCATGCCATGCCAATTGTCCAACATCTTATTAGTTGAATCCACCATTATAGCTGTCATGCCTTACATGTAAAATAAGAAAGTAGTTTTATTATCCTGAACCAGTCCACTAATTGAAATGGTAAAATAAAAAATGGTTTTGAGTTTGAACAATCAAATGACAAACTTTATCTGGAATCCATTCAAATTAGGAAAACACGAAATTGAAAATTTGTAACTACTTTTAGATCAAGAAGATACGCTTTGTTAGCCGAAGACGGCTAGAAGAAGGTGGCGCTTTCACTTTCAGTGGCGCAGATGACATGCTTAAGGTGCTTTAGATGTCAAAGTTCCATCAATCTCTTGTTTTTTTTATCTCAGATTTCGCAAGTTTTTGTCAAGCTAACTGCATAGTCCTTGTTAATTTATGGTTCTACGAGTTCCTTGAAATAAAAGAATACATAGCAGTTTTGCAATTCGATAATCTTGTTAAATTATTGTGTAGTTTTTTAATAGAACTAGAGGTGCTTGAGAATAAATTGAATTGAATTGAATTGAAACTGGATTATAACTCTCCATTGTTGATACATATAAAAAAATTGCTAGTGTTGTTTAATGGCCTGAATTTTCAGAGGTAGCCCAAGAGATGGCCTTAAAGACAGCAACTGAGAAGGTGAGTGACAGTACTTTTCAATACCTTTTATCAAAGGTCAATCTAGGACCATGGGTTGGTGACAAAAGTGTTGGTCAAGAAAATTCAAGGACATATGAGGTCTCTATTGTTGAAATCAAACAATGTCAAAATAATAATTTTTGTTTGTCCTAAAGATAATATTTGTTGGCCCTTGAACAGAATGACCAATGCGCTTTAGGTTAAACATATGAATTGTTTTTCTTTGGAAGACTAATCAAACTTTCTATATATAGATAACTTAAGCAAAACATCTATTTTTAACCAGAAATGCATGTCGAGAAAGAGAGAACAACATTCTTAAGTTGCAAGATGTGGCTGAAAAAGAAACAACATGTTTATTAATTTAAACTGTTCTTATATATTAATTTAATACTTATATTAATTTGATTTTTTATTAATTTATTTTTGAATTATTTAGATTTTCTAGTAATTTGGTCAACTATATTAATTATTTTTCTTGCTTATTCGGTCTTTTATATTAATTAATTTTTTTTATTAGTTTAGTCTTTTATAGTAATCGTTCTTTTTTATTAATTTAGTCTTTTACATTGAATGAATTTCTTACTGATATGTTCTTCTATAGTAATTTGATTTTTATATTAGTTAATATATCTCAATCATCCTATAAATAGAAAAAGATATTTAGAAAAACATTTTTTGAGAGAAAAAAAATAGTTATAAATTTTTTTTAGAAAAAAAAAACAGTGAAAAAAAGGTTTTGTAAGTATTTTTTTAGCTTGTTTATTACTCTCTTTTGAACTTGGTGTATTACTCTCTTTTTTCCTTAACATAATAAAACATAATTTAGATTTCAATAAAAAAATTAAATTATATGATTATATAAACAGCAATACAATGTATAAATGGTCGTTATCGGATAAAAGCAAAACTGGGGCATTCAGTTTCCTCTGTATCCTGAAATCGTTAGGTGTTTTCATGTAGTTTGGTTGTTCCCGAGCTAGGCCAGTCCGAATGCCGGATTGTGCTCTAATTCTAAGATTCTTTTCTACTAGTTTAACGTGGGTAATGATTACAAAGTAGTAGACAATCTGTTAGAAGCGGACATGATATGAAAGACTCAGTTTCTTTTATCTCTTGCCATTTTGACTTCATAGAGAATAACTTATATTTCACCACTCCTCCTTTATCTACTGCCATTTTATTGAGAGTCGAATCGACCGATGGGACGCTTTACCTTCCGACCAGGAAGATAGCCCCCAGTCGTTGGCCAAAAATATATAAGAAGAAGAAAAAATAAACTGTGCAAGGTGTCGTCAAAATGGAAACTGAAGAACAATCCATTGAGATCGATGCATCATGGTTAGATGCAGTTTCTGCCACTATGGATGGAGGTGATGTACCCACATATATTCTTGAGTTTAAGAAAAATAAGGCCAAAAAAATAAACAAGCAAAGAAATGACAATAAAATAAAAATAATAAAACTTTAACTAGTTCGGGGTTAGTATTACGTCAGATTGCTAGTTTTTTCACCATAACTACACCTGATCCTACCTTTCTATTTCCAAAATTCAAGGGAGAAACTACTACTGAAGTCAATAATCTGAGGGATGAGTTGACATGGTTCGACTATGAAGAATTTGACAAGACCTTCCCAAGTGTTGCACCCAACATGATGTATACCCTTTGGAGTTTTAAAGAAAAATAATACAGTGGGGTAATCAATAATGGGTTACGTGAGACATGTTGTTGAACTAAAAAAAAATTCAAATCCCAAAGAGAAACCATATCTGCTCTTCAAGAGGAAAACAAAAAATTGCAAAGTTCCCTCGAAGAAGAAAAAACTAAGGCTAGCAAGGCATACAGAGAAGCTGACACACTAAAAAAGAGGTGGATACGGAAAAAAACAAGGTGGTCAATGTACAAGAAGAACTTGATAGACTACGGCCATCCAGTTCCACCGTGATTACTTTATTGAAATCCCAGCAGAAGACTGACAAAGAAGTTATGGAGCAGATCTTGGTAAAAAAGCATCCTGTAGAAAATTTGAAAAAATAATTAGAAGACAAAATCGAGTCTTTAAAAGACAAGTATACACAATAAGTAAACGATACTATTGAAGCATACGCCGATGCCACTATAGATAAAATAAATGAACGGGATGCCTCGATCAAGTCGGACATGGTCTTCGCATTTCACAAACAGTTTCCAAAACTAACCTTTGGATCTTTACGGGGTGGGTTCATTAAAAGGCATACAAAATTATTGAATATACTTATAAATAAGAGGTTTTGAAAGGCAAAAAGTGGTTGATTGATAATACGGACACCTTATTAAAATCTCCCTGAGCCACCAAGGTAGGAAATAATATGCCTCTTAAATATTTACATTAAATAAAGGTAAAGTAAATATTTACAAATCCTTAATCAAGGAATAATCTTAGATGCTCAACATTCCATGGATATATTAATGTAATACCTTCTTGTTCAACCAACCGACACGTTCCACTCTTGATTCGTTTCACAATAGTATATGGGCCTTTCTAATTTGGAGCCAACTTTCCAAATTTCTTGTCTTTAGTGTGTAAAAACATTTTCTTTAGAACTTTATCTCTAAAATCAAACCTTTTTTTTTTGTATTTCTGATGCATATCGGCTCCTCATTAAGCTTTGATAGTGAATAGTTCTTAAATGAGGTTTGAGGCTTTTTTCTTCAATCAAATATAGCTGAGCCCTTACTCCAATCTCATCATACTCTTTAAAATAATTTTGGACTATGAATGGGGGAAGAGTAGACTCTATTGAAGATATTACATCCATCTCGTAAACCAAGGTAAAAGAGACTCTTATGTAGCAACATGTGGAGTAGTTCTATAATCCATAACACTTCTTGCAAATAGTTTGATATTTAACTTCCGCCCACTTTATAATCTTTTGGAGATCCTTTGAAATGGTTCTTTTTACCAATTCTACTTGACCGTTGGCCTGGGGATGGAAAGGTGAAGAGAAATAATGTCGGATTCCTCTTGATGCTCATAATAATTCTATATATTTATTATCAAATTGATGGCCATTGTCTGTTGTAATACTCCTAGGTGTTCCGAATATGCAACATATATTAGATATAATAAACTTTATTACTTCTAAAGAAGTAGTTCCAAGGAGAGGTGCAACTTCTTCCCATTTCGAAAAATAATTAACTGCCAAAATAATAGTTCGATATCCTCCAGAATCCATTGGTAGTGGACCAACTAAATCAAGCCCCCATCTATCGAATGGTACTGCTTGAGATATAGTCTCCATGGGAACTGCTGGAACATGAACTGCATTTTTTAAACCTTTGGCATGAATCACATCATTTAACCAACTCCTTAACATGTGTTATAGTAGAAGGCCAATAATATTCTGCCAACAATACCCTTCTAGTTAAAGCTTTATAACCAAAATGGGAAGAGCCTTCCCCATCATGGAATTTAGACATAATCGCTTGAGACTCATCTGACCCAAGACAACGTAATAAAGGTTGGATACAAGATTTCTTGTAAATAATTTCCATCAAAACCAAAAACTTATGCGCTTTAAACTTTGATTTCTTTTCTAAGATTTTATTTTGAGGAAGAATACCCTTAGTAATGAACATCTGGATTTTATACCTCCAATCCTGGCTTACTACGGTAGCTAGCTAGCAACTTTCTTCAGCTCTAACTTTCATTTGATAAAAAATTTTGTTATCGAAGGACATTCCTGTATAAAATCCATGGGTAGGCATCAGCATATGCGATAGTAGCCAATAAATCAACCATCAAATTTTCATCCCTAGGTACATGCTCATATTTTACATTTTTAAAGTAGACAAACATTTCCTTTAAAAATTGTACATATCTTACTAAAGGTTCCTTTATTGTTTCGGATAATCTTTGAACCTAATCTATCAACAGTTGTTAATCACTTACCAATCAAATTTTTTTTGCTCCACATATCTAAGCAAGTCTAATGCCAGCAAATGATGCTTCATATTCAGCTTCGCTATAAAAGGCTCTAAAACCAAAGCGGATGGATTGGTACATTGAATCCCCAAAATTGGAAATCAAACAAATTTTTGCCCCACATCCCAATATGTTGGATCCGCCATCTATCTAAACCACCCATTTTTCATGGTTTAATGGTAGGAGTTTCCACATAAGGACGATCTGAATGGAATTCAACCAAGAAGTCTACTAATGTATTACACCGGGCGAGGATAACTATCAACCTCTCGAACTAATACTACACTTACAACATGATCTAAGGCAGGAAAATATACACAAAATATTTCTCCTTTCACTGTTTAAACTAATTTTTAAGGCAAGATAAATGTTTCTTTATTTCAATAAATGCTCTGTCAAAGTTCAGAGACTGGTTAAATTCCTTTTGCGTTTCTTAATACTTGAAAGAATTATGCACATTTATCCGATAATCTTGACCCAAATTGATACAAGACTGTTAATCCTCCAATTAACACTTCGATTTCTTTTGTAGATCTGTGGGGTCATGGTTAATAACTCATCTAATTGTGTTGGATATACTTGAATCCCTTTTTTTTATTGATGATATAACGTAAAACGTTTCTGGATTGTACACCAAAAGTACACTTCTCCGGGTTCATCTTTAAATTAATGAATTCTAAGTTGGAAATGTTTTCTTTGAGATCAGATAAATTGTTTTTCTCGTTTGTTCTTTTCACCATCATTCATCAATATATACCTTGTTTGGTAAATTCCGATAAGTGGCCCCAACATTCTTTAAACCAAAAGGCATCACCTTGTAGCAATGTAGCCCCAGGCCACTAATAAATGTAGTATGATCTTTGATCCTTCAGATCCATTTGGATCTGATTGTATCCAGCAAAAAAAATACATAAAATATAATAATTTGTTTCCAGAGGTGGAGTCTACTAACTGGTCTATCTAAGGCACCAGAACTGGATATATTGGAAAGGCCATATTAAGATGGGTAAAATCAATACACATTCGCTATTAGCCGTATTTATTTTTTACCATCACCGGGTTTGCTGTCCATAATGGGTATTGAGATTCCCTAATATGGCCTACTTTTATTAGTTGATCTACTTCTTTGAATCACAAGACCTACATCTGATCGTACTGATAACTTGTGACACATACCACTAGCTGGCACACCTATTACATCTTCGTTGCACCATACAAACACATGTAAATACTTGGAAAAAATATCAGTAACTCTTTTTTTATCATACTGGTAACTTTAACCCGACTCTAACATTTTTCCCATCAACCAAGTTATAAATTTCCACTTATTCGATGATAATAATTTCACAGTGAGTCTCTCTTATAATCTGAAGATGACTCTAATAATTGATATTCTTGTTTTCTAGATACAGGGTTAAGAGATTTTGGAGCAAATGCAGTAACGTAGCATTCTCTAGCTACCTTATGACTACTTTGAACCACTCTGACTTAGCCACCAAAAGCATATTTTAAGCATTGATGAACGTTTGATGCAAAAACATGCATCCTTGAGAGCCAAAACCTGTCAAAAATAACATTATGATGAGTCATAAAATTTACCACCACAAACAATACTCTGATAGTTTTCTTGAAGGGTCTTTTTCTCTAAATTGTCTCCCTTCAAATTGGCAAATCACATCCGCAGAGTTTCCCGTTAGTCCCACTATGGTTCGACTCAAATGTTGAATAACAACTGGGTTTTTTATTTTCTCATAAGCAGATAAAAATAGTATGTTAGCTAAGCTTCATGTATCGATTAGAATCCTTCAGATTTATGTTCTTTCAATAGACGCCCCAACTACTACAACATCTTCATGCGGACCATCAACATCTTTTAAATCATCTCCATCAAACATTATAGACGGTGCAGGGTCTTGATACAAATGAGTTTGACATTTTTCCTTTCAATTGATCATTTAATCTATTCATATGCCTCTTTCTGGAACAACTCGAACGCGATGTCATCGTATATTCTCTGAATATTGTTAATGATTCAAAGTATTGAAATAATTTGGAAACCCTTCCACTACCTTCCCTTATCACATTCACATGACGTTGGTCCGGATCTGGATCTAAATATTCTAAATCCACATCAGACTGTTCCATAATTACCATAACGTGCTCAACTTTAGGAGCTTGTATAGTTGGCCTTCGAACAGTGGGAAAAGTTGTTTGCTCTCTGCCAGTGTTAGACCTAGGAATATTCGCCCCTTGTGCTTTGGAAAAAGTTTTCAATTTCTCATTCTCAATCAACATTTGAATTTTTTGTTTCAAAACTATTCAATCTTTTGTATCATGCCTTGTATCCTCATTATATCTGCAAAAATGAGTATTTCGGTTTTGTTTTGGGGTTTGGATAGACAACGGCCTTCAGAATTTTACATGACCTTTGGCCTTATCGTAAATTATTGCCACATTTTCAATCAGCTTGGTAAAATAGCTAGGTTGGACCCATTGATTTCCCCTTGGTCTAAATTGTTGAGATTGATTCGACATGGGATGGATAGAACCTTGAACAGACTCTCGCAGACCACTATTGGAAGAAACTTGGGACTGACCACTAATATGTGGTTATGATGTGATTGCGAGAGGTTTATTCTGTTGAAGTTTCTTTAATAGTTTAGTTTCTTCTACAATAATTCATTTTCCAACTTTTTTAAACAAACCACCCTAAGTCTCTGCTTTTAATCTAGTAAACGTATCCGTTAAATCTCCAGATAATAACCTTTTCCTGAGAAAAGCTATGGCTACCCGTTCGTAATAATCAGCCAAACCACTTTTGGTATTCACAAATCTGCTAACGTATTCCTTTAAAATTTAAGTACCAAGGTGATGACAATAAATTATTGTGTCCCAATTTTCTCTGAGCTCCTTGCTTCCCAAAAATTGCTTCAGGAAGGTCATCCAGAACATATTAAAAATTTAATTGACCCCTCTGGAAGCCTATTGTACCATTTCAGCGCACTATCTTTAAAAGTTTGGAAAAAAACTTGGCACAACGACTTAGTATCATCATGGAAACTCATTATAATTTTTTTTAATATATTGTCCACGTATATCATTTTTAAATATACAACTATGTTGGAGAATATAAATTTTCTCGTGAAAACGTGTACATATATCTATTTAGGGCTTTCATCTGGTTGTGATTCAGGAACATTAAATATATATGCACTAGATGATTACATGATGTATGTAAGATCTAAAATATTTATCTAAATAAAATATACTACCATGATCTTGCATTTTAATACGGAATAAATAAATTGATATGGTGTAAAAATAATATATACATACATATATTTATTATTCTTGACTGAATAACCAAACAATAACGGAAAAAAGCCGCGACAAAAATGTATGACCGAAAATAAAAGAATAAACGCTGAATTTTACAAAATGGAATCTGAGGGTTTTAGTTTTCATTCTTATGGGCTAGCACCCATGAATACATTCTTGAATGATAAAAATTGATGGCTTCGTATGAGAAACAAGGATTTGTCATTAGAAAAGAGAGAGAAAATATGTTATGAATAACGATATGTGTAATAAAAATAATATAATTAAATTAATTCATTACTATCCTTATAGTCCGGTACTCATGAATGTATTTGCGCTTAATAGTGGATAAATTTGTACTTAAGTTTATTGATACTCTTTATAGTAGTTATAGTTACTCACAAGGTCCAATAATATTTTAATCTTATATCTCGTGTCAGCTAGAGACCATAAACATATTAGACTACTGAGGCCCAATATCTATAGTGTTAGATTGATGGACCCTCCATCAAACTCCTACATCAATCCAATGAGTATCAACACCATGTATTCTGCAATCCTCATTCAATTATCCATTAGTCAAATACATTTATAGTTGATGAAATTTAATTAATTGGAATTATAATTACAATAATTATGATACTCTGAATCGCAATAGATGAAACAATATACTTCAAGATATCCTTACAATCTCCCCTTTGATCATCACGTGAAATGAAATGTTTATACAAATTTTCGTATTATAATATTGTTATCTTACATATTACACAACATTCCTTATCACTTTAGATGTTTACCAAAAAATAACCAAAGAGGTATAACCACAACTTATCGATGCACAATCAGTCATTTACTAATCATATTGTCAACTATTACCTAAATAAAATAGAGTTTTCATAGCATGCTTCATGGAAATAACATGAATTCATAATCAATAAAGATAACTTTCCAAGTGATCCTAATGTACTGAATTGAGATTATTACATTTTACATAAATTACAAGAGATATAAGAGACAATTAGAAATATTATATTTTTTTACTTAATCATATAGGAACATAAGTTAAACACAATATAAACTCAACCTAAACTAATTATTAAATTACAAACGAACTTCCAATAAATCTGCATATTCTTTACACTAAGAAGACTCATATGAATTTTATTTTCATGATAGACTATGGGCAGTGTAAAAGGAAAAATTAATATTTTTATTTTATTTAATCTTTCCTCATTTCCTTGTCTATAAGGAATTAAATATCTTTTGTTTATTAGATTTTATTAACCATGTTATATATTCTATTACTATAAATTATGCAGGTTTAAATTAAATGATTTGATATATCATCCGTTTAAGCCATATATTAATAACACTTAAATCACCTCTTTAATTATCTAATTTTTTTATCTTAATATGTGATTATTCTTACTGAATACTGGATGATATTGTTCCTACTACATCATGCCACACCATACATTGGACGCATACTAAAAAATCGCAGGTTGATATAAACATCGCATCTTACTGAATACACCATCTTGAACTATCATGAGCATACATTAATATTTCCGTTGTAAAAACATATAAGATATTTTGTGTCTCATTAATTTCCAAATTAGTCTTGAAATGTTTGCTGAAAAAACTGATCTCAATTCATTTAAGAAATTAGAGGCTTGTCATTTTCATACCATAATATTTTAGTATGTTGTTAATTTATGTATTTTATGGTAACCCACATAATAATCCAGATTGATCCTGGTAAATCTTAGGCCCTAACACATAAGACGTCACATTTAAAAATTTCAAACTTAATTTCTTCATTAAAAATTTCTTAATGATATGCAACATGTCATTATAATTGATGGTACAGAATATGTGACTTCAAGTAACTCTAAATTTGAATTTACTCTCACTAAATTTGTGAAGCTCATAATATTTTACTAAGTTAATCTAAAGAAAATAGATTACAACTTAGATAGGCTATGATATTATTAATGAAAAACGTTAAACATCATAAATAAATTTCTAATTACTATATTATTACAAACCTATTAATTTTACTATGACTTGATTAACTTTTGAAAACTATCATAACTAATTAATATAGTGATGAGTTGTAATATATATATATATATATATATATATCAATTTATCTTAATTTCACCTTTCATATAATGAAACTTGATGATAAAATGTGCACGTTGTATTATGATTGTCTTGAAAATGTCATTTGCTTGACTAGAGTAAAAATTCTCCTAAAATGTAAATCTTTTCATATTAAATGAAATCTATTTAGTATAAGACATTATATATATCTTCTAAATATTAAATTTGAGTTAAGCATGATTCACATATAATACAATTAACTAGTATTTTTACTAGATAACTAGATAAGAAAGTAAACTTAATTATATCACATCAATTTTTTATTCTAGTTACAATAATCCACATTTGGAAATTTTAATTCTTTGCTATGTCGTGCGATTTTGTAGGAATCGGATAAAACAAAATACGCTGAAGATGGACATGTTGATATACATATAAATTTTGATTTTTGCGATCAAAATAACGGTATCCTTTCTGTAAATTATCATAACCCATAAAACACACATACATGTTTTAGGTGATAGGTTTTTTTCTTTCGACATAAGAACAGAGAAAAAACACGTATAATCAAACTCTCATAAAGAGGAACAATCTGAAAGATATCCATATAACTTCTGAAGTAGAGACATCTTGAATTATGTGCGGTAAGAGTTTGATTAATCATATAAAACAAACAGAAGTGTTGTTCCTTAAAAAAAATATGAACTTCAATTGGATAAAGGCAAAAAACGAGTAGTTTCAACAAGGTGACGATGTTTCCTTCTGCAACCACATTATGTTGAGGGATTTCAGTACAAGATGACTGTTGTATGATACCATCGGATTCAAGCAACTGAGTGAAAATTTTAGAGGTATACTCACCTTATTAAGTCACACTTGAAACACTTTATCATAACAAATATTAAGCCTTAAAAAATGCTTTAATGTTTTCTGTAAATTTTAAGAAAATCAAGCATTCTTTTCATTAGATAAACCCAAGTATAACAAGTATAGTCATCAATACATGCAAACAAGAGATGGATCCCAAACATCAGAATGGATAATATCAAAAGGAGAAATAAAAGAAGAGACATTCATATTACACGGTAATGCATAAAAGTTTACCAAGTTTACAACCATTGTGATCCGAGATACTAAAAATATTCAAATGACCCATAACACTTGAAAATACTAAACACTTTAAATATGACGCAAATACATGTCCCTGATGAGAATTCCAAATATAAAATTTAGACGACAAATGACTTAAAAAAACAAAGATTAATCAACATCATAAACAAAAATACTTGTAATGTATGTTATTTCATTGTCAACACCATAGACTTCGAGTTTTTTCAAAACATCACACTTTAAGTATGTTGATCTTTTATAACACAAACATAATCGAAAAACAAGATCCAATAACCACAATAATACAATTTTCTAGCCAAAATAAGATTCAGAATAAAGTTGGGAATATAGTAAACATCAAACAATGATATATGAAGGGTAGCAGACCTCTACCGATATTATTATAGAACTAGCAGAAAAAATATGGGTCAACTAGGAGATAACAAAACAAATTTCAGCATATGAGGTAACATATGATGAGATGCACCATAATCCAAAATCCATATTGATGAATCGATACCCAAAGTGGAAGACGATGCCATACCTGAGTGATATGGGAATATAGACATGAAAAAGTTATTCTTATTCAGTTTGGTACTAATATATTGTAAAGAGTCTTATCAAACAATATCAAACAATCTTAAGGAACCCAATCTAAATCAAAATAAAATCCAAACTCAAATAGAAATCAAATCTAAATAAAAAACCAAAATCGAATTAAAATCCTAATCAAACACCAAATCAACAATCAAAATCAAATCAAGTATATATTCAAAATCTCAGTCAACGTCATGTTAAAAAAGACAACAAATTGAAAAATACCTAGTGGAATGCCTTATTTTCCAAAACTTTTAAGGCATTGATATATTTTATTTTCCATTTTTACAATTTAAAATAATATATATAATATATATCATATTCACCTAATATATCAAGTGTATTTATCGTGTCTTGTGTCGATCATATATATTTTTAGTTTTAATGATTAAGTTCCAATAATTTAAAACAATTTTTTGTTATCTTGATTAAAACCTCTGAATTTCAACTCAAAAACCATTCTATTGATCAAATCCATTATTAAAGTAATTGTTTCCATTAGAATATGGTATATTCAAACTCGAAACTTGCACCCCCAAATTCTCAATTCTTGCAGCCCCAAATTCATAAAGTCAAATCAATCAAGGATCGAGCAACGCTCAGATACCATGTAAAATATAGAGAAACAAAATAATGTTAGGGTTGTATTAATTGTAATGATGTGTTTACAAAATTCTTAAGAAATTATTTATAAAGTAATAATCTAGTGGATTCGTGGGCATAATATTTTTAACAAAATATGGTAACTATTTATTCATATGTGTGTATTTAAATATCCATTTTTATAGAATTGGTCATTCTCATGATAAAAATATGATTGATTATGAAGTATCAAATTTTTTATTGGTTGAATCTGAATGAATTATTTATGATTCTTTCTCATAATCAAAGTTGCTCACAAATTACTTATGTTAAAGCTAAATATTCTTAAAATTATTATATGGTCTCAAGGAAATTCATGACCTTGCATATGAATTAAAAATAAATAAATGAATATAATGTAAGATTGATAGTTACATATATTTACTCACTTTTTTTACAACGAATAACCAGAATACATCGGGGAAAAAATAAGACAACAAAAAGGACTGACCGACAATAGGAGAATAAACACTGGATTTTATAAAGTGGATTTTGTTGGTTCTAGTCTTACTTCTGATGCACGATCAACCTTTAGTATAGTTCTTAAATGATAAAAAACCGATGGACCGGTATGCATGAAGGCGATTTGAATTAAGGTTTTTGGTGAGGGAGAGGGAGAGGGAGATGTAGAGTTTTTTCAATGATAATACGCATAATTGTAACGAATAAAATAAAATATATCCTTTATTATCGATATTTCTAATCCAATACTTGTGAATGTACTTGGCTTTAATATTGGAAATATATTAACTTAAGTTTATTGATACTCTCTATATTATTTATTATAACCACAAGGTCCAATACCATTTTAATCATATATCTCGTATCGGCTAAAGACCATAAATATAATGAACTTCTAAGATCCAATATCCATAGTGTCATAACCATGATCCTTTCTTCGAACTTCTAAATCTATCCGACTAATATCTAGTTCTATGAGGTTCCCTTTATACTTGTTGGTCAAATACACTTATAAATGACTATATTTAATTAATAGGTTTTCTAATTTCTAAAAATTTGGATATTGTAAATGTTTATAAATAAAACATTCTAATTAAAAATAGGGTAGCTTCTTTAAATGGTACACTAAATTTTTTTAAATTTGCTAAAAGACACACAACACTTTCAAATTTTGTAGGGGTGGATATGATTTCCGCAATTACAAAATAATCCTCTAAGACTATGTGCAGCAGTGGTTTTTTTCATCAAAAAATGCGCATTTCAACATGCAGCAGTGCATTTTGTAGCATATGCGGCTTTAAAAGATGCAACGTGATTCAAAAGATTAACCTCATTGCATCTAAGCATTTTCCAACTGCAACGTGCGATATGGCACACTGCATGTCTTAGCTTTTTGTAAAAAAAAAATTAGAAAAAAATTTAGGTAAAAAAAGTAGAAAAGTTATAACACTATTTTTTTATTTTTTGAGATGTACAAGTATAGATTTTTTTTGAGTTTTTTATTAATTTAGTATTTTCAAAATGATTTTCGGAATGTTTTACCAAGTTAAAACAATTATACCTTGATTTATAATTTTTTGAGAACTATAAATAGAGACTTGGGTTGTTTGATTCGGACAGCGAAATATTTTGAGTTTTTTTTATTAAGTTTTTTCGAAACAATTTTTGGAAAATTTTAGTAAGTAAAAAAACTATACCATGATTTATAATTTTTTGAGATCTATAAATAGAGACTTAGTTTGTTTGATTTAGACACTAAAATGTTTTGAGTTTTTTTATTAATTTTTTCCGATTTGTTTTGTTAATTTTAGTAAATAACAAAAATAAATAAATTATACCATAATTTATAATTTTTTGAGATCTATAAGTAGAGAGTTGGTTTGTTAGATTCAGACACCAAAATTTATTGAGTTTTATTTGATTAAGTTTTTTGGAACCAATATTTGGACAATTTTAGCATGTAAAAAACATAAATTATACCATTTTCATTCAACAGAAATAAGTGAAAACAACAAGCAGAATAATTGAAATGAGCACACACAACAACAATTGAAAACATTGCACACAACAACAATTGAAAACATCACACATTACTAACATGTTACTCTGAATTTAGAATTCTCGTCAACTTCTGAAACATCTTCTCTTAAGTAGGATCACAAAGTTTATTCTGCAACTCCATATACAACCTCATTCTTTCCACTTTATTTTGTTGTCGAAATTCTTGTTTGTATCCATTAATACTATCATATTGATACTACCATTAATACTATCATATTGATATCACATTGCTATAATATTCACTTTATTTTGTTGTCGAAATTATCGAAATGGACAATTTACATTTTGGCAAGACTTATTATTGGCGAGTAACATTATGGCGGGACGCATTATTGGCGGGGAATATGTGGCCTTTGACTTAATATTGGCGATAACATTTAGGCGGGAGTTATAAAGTTTCCATTGCATTAATAGTTTGATCGTAGAATACAAGTTTATCAATCTATAATTGCGTTAAACCAATAGTTAATCGTTACAATTGCATGTCGATTTTTTACCTCCAATATACCTTCTCTGTCTGTTTAGGACAATTATCGTATATCGTTAAAACGGTCGGTGATGCGTAACCCCGTTGTAATTTGAAAAGTTTAAAATTAGATAATTACAAAATAGCCTATAAAATTGGATTTAAAAGTTATACATTCATTACGAAACTTTAAAAAAATAATGTTATTGATATACTTACATTTAAGAAATTTTAATATATATCTCTATAATATAAATATTAATTTATCTTAAATAAAAATTAAACAAATAAATTTATTTGATCAATAATATCGTGTGTTATTTTAGTAAAACGTAAATTATTTATTCTATTAAAAATTTAAGTTTTTCGGAAATCAGCCAATTTTATTTTTATATTTTATATTTTAAATTTAAATATATGATATATTATGTATTATTTTATTAATTATTTTAATTTTATAATTTATATTTATAAACAAAATATATTATGCTAATTTATGAAAATTATTTATTTTAATATATATATAACTTTAATGTAAATATATATTAAATAATAAGGAAGAGAAATAAAAATACATGGTATGATATTATATGATAAAATTATGTGGAAGAGAGAGAAAATATGGTGAGGTACAATGAGAGATGAAATGTGCTATGATGTGTGGAGTGAGAATTTTTGCAAAATAATTTTGGGATTATGCTCATGTGGCGCTAATGTGGCACACTTTAGAGAGATGAAATATACTCACTGATGTGGATAGTCTAACTTTAAAATAACAATGTAACTTATCATTTAAACACTCCAAATAGGCAATAACCAATATGTTCAGCATTCTCATAACATTTTCCACATAACCCATTTCTTCATCTTTTTCACAAATTCTACCAAAACATCATCTCTTTTGACTCTTCCTTATATTTTATATTCTACTAAAACACTATCTATTTACCATCATCACCACATCTTCGGCCACCATCACATTTCCCCTAAAAATTAGAGGTTCAGTGTTGAGGAGGTATAATGAAAAAACATGTGGTTTGAAAATATGATTTTTCGTGCCCAAGAAAAATCTAAAATATGATTTTTTATATTTACACAAAAGTTGTTCGTGGGCCAACTTGCCCCATTTCCAAATAAGCCTAAACCGTAGTTTCAAGAGACGTTTTCCAAAAAGTCACGTGAGTGAGTGTAATCACGTGACAATCATTCACAGCACTGTTTTGTCTGTTGTCTACTTCTATCCGCTCATACAAACCTAATCTCTCTCATTTCCGATCAGACAAACAAAACCGATTCAATACCGACAATGGCAGCTTCCCTCTCACTCTCCCGCTACCTTTCTACTCGCACCACCTCCCTCTCTATCTCCTCCGCCGCTACTTCACTCTTCTCTCCTCACACCGTCTCCTTCTATCTTCCCTCTCTGTTTCCCCTCTCTGTTTCCCCTCTCCGTCTCAACCTCCACCACCGCCGTCACCTAAACCCCCTATCTTTCTCCACTAAAACCTCCCCAATCTCCAACTCGCTCTCCATCGGAGATAAAATTCCTGACTCCACTCTCTCCTACCTAGACTCTGAAGAAAATAAAATTAAAAGGATTTGTTTTCCTGAAATTCTGAATTCATTCAAGTTGATCAAATTACTCATATATAATGGAAACGCGGAAGTTACAGAGGCAGTTACAACTGCACATAAAATAACAGAAACTAATAAAATATAACTGCATACATATAAATAAGTTACGAGATTATATTAATTATGCCAAAATTTCTCCCTCTTAATCTCATAACTCAGGCTTCAAGTTGAACACAACAGTTGCATCTCATAAGAACTCGAATCTGTCACGCGACAATGGCTTGGTAAACAAATCTGCAATTTGTTCTTATGTGTTGACATGCGCAATATCAAGGATTCCTTGTTTCAGGCAATCACGTAAAAAATGGATCTTGATATCTATATGTTTACTTTTTCCATGGAAGACTGGGTTCTTTGCTAAAACAATTGCAGACTTGTTATCAACTCGCAGACTAACTTTGTCAACTTTAATTTCGCATAACTCTTCCAATAACCTCTTGAGTCTTGAGCCACACTGCTTGGCAAGCTCCTACAGAAGCAGCAACATATTCAGCTTCACATGGAGACAATGCTATAACCTTTTGTTTTTGTGAAGTCCAACTAATCGGATCACTGCCTAGAAAAAAAAACAACCCCAGAGGTACGTTTCCGATCATCAATGTCTCCAGCAAGATCACTATCAGCATACCCAATCAACTCTGAATGTTGTTGTTCTCTTTTAACATACTTCAAACCAAAATTCAGTGTAACCTTTATATATCGAAGAATTTGTTTGACAACACTCATGTTTTATTGAGGGTTTCTCCATAAAACGGCTAGCCACGCCAATAGCAAATGATATATAAGGTCTAGTATGGACTAAGTACCTCAAACTCCCAATGACACTGCGATACATTGTTGCATCAACGGATGGATGTCCATCACTCTTGCTTAGCTTTAGCCTTGAATCCATTGGTACACGGCATAGATTAAAACTCAGCATTCCCATTTTCTCCAAAATCCTTTCTGCATAACTTGTTTGGCTCAAAGTTATATGATCAGACCTCTGTTTAACCTCAATTCCCACATAAAAACTTTATAAACCCAAATCTGTCATGCGAAACATTTTTTTCATCTTTGCTTTGAAACTTCTCAGGTTCGCCAAGTTGGAGCCGGTTATTACTAAATCATCCACATAAACACCAACATATTGCATATCACCTCCATTTCTTCTTTTGTAAACTGCATGTTCGAGACTACATTTTTCATAACCCAAATTCTGTAAACAAAAGTCTAGTTTTTCATTCCAAGCTCTTGGAGCCTGTTTCAAACCATATAATGCTTTCTTCAATCTCAGAACTTCATCTTCTCTTCCTTTCTCAACAAAACCTGATGGTTGCTTAACATAAACCAATTCTTTTAGATCCCCATTCAAGAACGCTGATTTCACGTCCATATGGTGTACTTGCCACCCTTCATGGGCTGCAAGTGCCATAAGCAATCTAATAGTTTCTAATCGAGTAACTGGAGCAAAAACCTCGTCATAATCAATTCCATGTTCTTGAATGTAGCCTTTGACCACAAGTCTTGCCTTATATTTAATAATTTCAATGTCTGGATTCTTCTTCAACTTATAAACCCATTTCAAACGTATTGCTTTGTATTCTGGTGGTAATTTTCTAAGCTCCCATGTTCTATTTTCTTAATCGCCTCAAGCTCCTCCACCATTGCCAGCCTCCAATTTTCATTGTTGAATGCTTCTTCTTGCGTTGTTGGTTCTTCAATAGAGAGAAGGCTCATATCTGAATTTAACCCAATTTCCTTAATTTCATCATATATCTCTTGTAAAGATCAAAACTTTTTTGGTGGAGTTTCATCGTCCTCGTTGCTAGGTTCCGCATCTGATCTTGTATCATCCCAATTTAATACACTTTGAGAAGAAATTGATGGTGATTCAAGATTCATAGATTCTAGTTCTCCAGTTGAATATCTAATGGAAATGGAGTTACTGGGTTGAACTTCCATGGATTCTATAGTGTCAGACCAGTTCCATTTCTCATAGTCTCGAAATACCACATCTCGACTCACTATTATTTTCATTGTTTTTGGATTCACAAATCTGTAGGCTTTTGAACCAGGTTCATAACCAAGAAAAACAACTTTGTTGCTTCGATCATCAAGCTTCTTCACATCATATTTCATATTTTTAACATAACCTATACATCCAAAAATTCGAAAATGACTTACACTTGGTGTTTTTCCGAAGTAGACTTCATATGGTGTCCTTCCACTTATAGCTCTTGTGGGCCAACGATTTAGAAGATAGGTTGCTGTAACTGCAGCTTCTGCCCAAAATTCATACGGTATTTGCTTATCCTTCAGCAAATATCTCATCATCTCGGAAATGGTTTGATTTCTTCTTTCCACCACACCATTTTGTTGTGGTGAATATGGTGCTTTCATTTGCCTTTGAATTCCATGAAGCTCACAAAATAATTTAAACTGTTGAGACTGAAATTCTTCGCCTCTATCTCTCCGTAACATTTTTATTTTCTTTCCCAATTGCGTCTTGACCTCTGCTTTGAACTTCCTAAATCGAGTAAGTGCTTCATCTTTTGATTTCAGTGGTTTTAGCCACATGTACCTGCTAAAATCATCAACAAACAAAATAAAATACTTGTTCCATCCTTTGGTAATTGGTGAAATAGGACCACAAATATCTGCATGGATTAGATCTAACAATGAACTTGCTCGATAGTGACTTTGTGTTGGAAAGCTTCCTCTGTGTTGTTTCCCAAGAACACATACATCACAATTCTGACCATCTTGTTTAAACTCAGGTAATCCATGGGCTACTTTATCTCGTCCAAGTTTTTGCAAGGCTTGAAAGTGCAGATGCCCATAGCAAGCATGCCACAAGCGAGAGCTTTAACATTCGGTAGATAAGAGATATAGTGAAATTGCTTGACTCATTTTCATTGCATAGAGTCTATTTTCTGCTCGAGGTATTTTGGCCACCAGATTGTAATCTGCATAAAAAATACATAGAAATCTACCTTCAACAACAACCTTTCCTCCTGACTCGTCTACTTGTCGCAAACTGATGATATTAGATTTTAATCCTGGTACATAATACACGTTCTACATGCGCAAGTTTTTCCCGGTTATGCTTCGGAAGTTTGCAGTTCCTCTTCCACAAATATTGATCATGGATCCATCGCCAAACTTTACTGTACCACTCATTGATTCGTCTAAGTCTGTCAATAGGTTTCGGTCCCCGGTCATATGATTTGAAGCGCCTGTGTCGTAGTACCACATTGATTCATCAACACTCCCTTTCGTTGCCATTGTTTCAAATTTATCTTTGGCCAACATCAATTTTTTCTCTCTAGAAAAAAAACAATTGGTTTCCATGACTAGCAATGTATCTTTCTCTTCTACTTCTACTGTTAGATTCATTGTTTCCTCTTTCTTCGGTTTGCAATCCCTAGCAAAATGCCCAAAATTATGACAAGTATAACATCGTACCTTTGTGATATCAAAGTTCGAATTTCTCTGGATATGTCCTTCTCCATCAACAAATTTTGATATCCCATAGGAGAAGCTTCCTCTCCCCATAGCCAAAGCCACCTCTGCCTCTTCCTCGACCGCGACCTCGGGTCCCTCCAGAATATGTCGAGTTGAGTCGTGACTCCCGTTCTGCTTTTGTTAACAACACCTTTTCATCATGCTCTTCTTCTTTATCACCTTTAAGACGTTCTTCATAGGCTCTTAGTGACCCTGCAATTTGGGTAAACTTTGACAAAACTGATTTTAACAATTTCTTGTTCACATAGTCTGTCTTAATGGCAACATCATGCTCTTCTTCTTTATCACCTTTAAGACGTTCTTCATGGGCTCTTAGTGACGCTGCAATTTGGGTAAACTTTGACGAAACTGATTTTAACAATTTCTTGTTCACATAGTCTGTTTTAATGGCAACACCAAGAGCCTTCATTTGGTTAACCACTATTGCCATTTTTCTCGCATACTCCACTACTGTCTCATTCTTTTTTCATTTTCATACCTTCAAATACCCATCTGAACCTTTGCGCTCGCACCTCTTTGACCTCGTCTGCTCCTTCATTCATTTTACGAAGAGACTCCCGCGCTTCTCGTGCTGTCTCGATGTTACCCAATTCCATCAATTATCCTTCAGTCAATCCTAGAGAGAATTCCATACACGATTTGATCTTGACGAAGATCAAATGGTTTGTCGGGCAACACAGCTTCCCAAACTCCATGAGCCCTCATGCAGATCTTCATCTTTAATGCCCATCCTTGATATTTTGTGTCAGTGAGAATTGGATACGTAAGTGATAGATTTCCTTCCTTCTGTGACACTCTTCTTTCTGATTGTGTTGATTCAGTGCTACTACCGCTTCTCACCACACTCGCATAAGTATCGTTTTTCGACGTTGGCTCTGATACAAAATGAAGAAAATAAAATTAAGAGAATTTGTTTTCTTGAAATTCTGAATTCATTCAAGTTGATCAAATTACACATATATAATGGAAACGCGGAAGTTAGGTAACGGAAACTAATAAAATATAAACTCATCCGGCGAAGTCAAAACCACAACAATCGCCGAGCTCACCGCCGGCAAAAAGGCAATCCTCTTCGCCGTCCCCGGCGCCTTCACCCCTACATGCTCGCAAAAACACGTCCCTGGATTCGTATCCACATCCGCCGATCTGAAATCCAAAGGCGTCGACACCATCACCTACATTTCTGTTAACGACGTGTTCGTGATGGACGCCTGGAAGAAGAACCTCGGCGTCAAAGACGAGGTTTTAATGCTCTCCGATGGAAACGGCGATTTGACGAGGAAGTTAGGATTCGAGCTCGACCTGAGCGATAAGCCTGTAGGACTTGGTGTTAGATCAAGAAGATACGCTTTGTTAGCTGAAGACAGCGTCGTTAAGGTCCTGAATGTAGAAGAAGGTGGCGCTTTCACTTTCAGTGGCGCAGATGACATGCTTAAGGTGCTTTAGATGTCAAAGTTCCATCAATCTCTTGTTTTTTTATCTCATATTTCGCAAGTTTTTGTCAAGCTAACTGCGCAGTCCTTGTTGATTTATGGTTCTACGAGTTCCTTGAAATAAAAGAATACATAGCAGTTTTGCAATTCGATAATCTTGTTAAATTATTGTGTAGTTTTTGAATAGAACTAGTGGTGCTTGAGAATAAATTGAATTGAATTGAAATGAAACTGAATTATAACTCTCCATTGTTGATACATATAAAAAAAATTGCTAGTGTTGCTTAATGGCCTGAATTTTCAGTGGTAGCCCAAGAGATGGCCTTAAAGACAGCAACTGAGAAGGTGAGTGACAGTAATTAGGTGAAAGTGTAAAAGAGAACCTAGAAATAATTAAGGTTAAGAGAATCTTGTACTCTGTCACACTTAAATTCCTACCAACACACATCCTTCCTCCAAACCCAAAAGGCAAAAATCCCATCTTGTTGTAGCACCCGCCGTATATATCGTCCTTGAATCTCTCGGGTTTAAACTCATTTGCATCTTGTCCCCATAAGCTAAGGTCATGGTGCATTGATACAACATCTATCCAAATGTTGGTTCCTTTTGGAATTACCAAGTCTCCTACTCGAATGTCTTGTCGTGCTTGTCTTTGGGCATTTGGTGCTGGTGAGTACAGCCGTATTACTTCGTTGAACACCCAACCCATCTGCATATCATTGCATACATATATCAACAGTCTATTTCAGTTTATCGTAATTGATCGATCACCAGAAGTATGTATGTGTATAAACATATAATAAGTGTGCATATGAACATGTTCACAAACCAAACAGAGTTTAAGGCTTTAGGGGATTGCTAACCTTTTCAAGCCCCGCAAGCATGGTGAAATCGACTTCTTTGTCACCCACAACTTGTCTAATTTCTTCCCTCAACTGGTCTTGCCAATCCGGATGCATAGCCAACAGCATCAACGTCCAAGTAATCGTCAAAGCTGTCGTTTCGTGCCCACCAAAAAAGAACGTCTTGCATTCATCGACCAACTCCCGAGTTGTAAACAATTTTGAGTCGCTTTGATTTTTTATAATCAACAAGCCTAGAAAATCTTTCTGATCCTCATTAGGGTTTTCGCTAATACATTTTATACGATCATCTATGATGGAAGCAAAAAGATTATCAATTTCTTCACCGAGCTTTTCAGCTTCTAAGGTTTGTACCGGGCACATGAGGTTACCATATGGCACACCAACGTAACGGTTTGTTTTGAATAGTGAAACTTGTAAGGCTCTTAATTTTTCAAGCACCTGGATTTGGTTCTGATAGCTTAGTCCAAAACTGGTTTTGGCTATGATATCTCCTGCTGTTGCTATTATCTTTGTTTCTATTTCGATTTCATTGTTTCCTGAATCTATCATGCCATGCCAATTGTCCAACATCTTATTAGTTGAATCCACCATTATAGCTGTCATGCCCTGCATGTAAAATAAGAAAGTAGTTTTATTATCATGAACCAGTCCACTAATTGAAATGGTAAAATAAAAAATGGTTTTGAGTTTGAACAATCAAATGACAAACTTTATCCGGAATCCATTCAAATTAGGAAAACACAAATTAGCAAAGCAGCCAACATCATCATGGTTCCAGTGTGCACCGAGACGAAGGACAATGTAAACCACTGGACGTTGCTCGTCATCGACGTCGACGGAAGGACAATTTCAAACTAAAATTCGCTTCTGCCTAAGCTTCATGCCATAGACACCACCACAAGGACACCTGCACTACTGGTAAATATTCCAAACTATACACTTAAATCTGAACACATTTTAAGTATGCATGCTGCGAAATGAGATCTGGTACGCTGCGAATTGTGAGTAAACAAGATGTTTTTTCGCAGCCTGTTCATAACTCAATTCGAAGCCTATCCATGTTGGATACAATTCGCAGCTTGTCCACAACTCAATTCGCAGCCTATCAAGGCTGTCATACAATTCACAGCCTAAGATGCGAATTGTGTTGGATTTATTGTCATATAATTCGCAGCCCGAGGATGCGAATTGTATGTCACCAACTGTTTTTGTTTTGTGCATATTCCTAACACTAATTATTATACACAGGGTGGAAGAGAACTCCTACCCAAATATACTACAAGGTGGAAGGTGAAAGTGGAAAGAGGCATCCCACAACAAAAGCGAGGCAGCGTGGACTGCGGTGTGTTCGTCTGCAAATATGCAAGGGATATTATTCAGCATGGATCAGTGCAGAAAAAATACGATGCAGATATGGTAACTGCCTTCAGAGCAGAAATGTTCTATTACTTTTTAAATGACAAAGACACCATCACATATGGCTGATTCGTGTATTGCTTGTAAATACATTTGTTGCTTGTAAATACATCTGTCTGTTGTAATTTTTAGTTTTGTTGTGCATACATAAACAAATTACATTTTCACATCTTTGAATACTCCTTATCTTATAGTTCGCATCATAACCTGATATATAATGGTTGATTATGATCCTGGTAGTTTACTCTGGTATGTATGAACAGTTCGCAGCCTAATCCTTATGAACAGTTCGCAGCCTAACTTATCATCAAATAGTTCGCAGCCTAACCTGATAGATGGTAATCACTTCACACACAGTTCGCATCCTGGTATCCCAGCTTAAAACCAGTTGGCCGGATACGAACAGGCTGTGGCTTATGCCTTGGTAAACGTTTTCTACATTGAGCACACAAAAAATAATCTAATCAAGTACATAATTCATTAAATGTTGATTGGATATGGAGGCTATGTAATGATTACCTCCTTTCCCTATAAAAACCTCTAGTAACCAAAGGCTAATTTTACACCAAACTCTATATTTTTTAAAAAAACACCTCTTCTTCTCTTCGAATTCAAACAGTCATGTCTTTTTCCACTACCACAACAACCACCTCATACTCAAACTCTGGTTCACTCGGTTCTCTGGGTGACTCCTGGTCATCCTTAACCGTTAACTGGAGTGATGAGTTGATCATGCCAGCAGTACCACCTCCAAGCCCAGTCTCTGTCTTCGAACTAGACATGTATGATGACTACTACTCTGCTGACTCTCAACCAGTGGAAGTTGTTCCACAGGTTGCTGCTGAACCTCAGCCAGAACAGGTTCCAATGCTTCCTGCTGCACCTCAGCCAGAAAAGGTGCAACCTCAAACGGCAGAAGTTCGAAACAACAAAAGGAAGAGGGAAGACGAAGCTGGTCCATCAAGAAAAAAAAATTTAAGCATGATGGACGTAGATATTAAAGATGAAGAGAAAGTGGAAGAGAAAGAGAAAGTCGAAGATAAAGAGGAGAAAGACAAAGATGATCAGCACAAAAAGGAGAAAGAGGAAACAGTTGGTGATGAATCCTCTACCAACTGCTAGAGTTGGTTTTTGTTTTTTGTTTTTTTGAAATGCAACTAACTAGCAATAGTAGCTTGTACTGATATGTGTAAACAGTTGTTAGTTTCTGGAAATATTGTAATCCTCCTTTTTGTAATCCAACTTGTTTACAGAATTTCAATGACATAAAGGATTCGCATCCAAATACATTTTGCACTTCATTCGCATGTTACCCTGCTATATTACTTATTTTCAACCTTACTGAATATCCTGGTATTTTTATAAATGACAATTCGCAGCTTATCATATGACAAATATCAGGACTTCTAATTGATCTCCATTCGCATCACAATTCTGGTCCTACTTCGCAGCCTATCATGCGAAACGTAAGATATGATAAATGTTTGATATGATTTTACGAGCGATTCACATCCTGTTGAAATTTCACATAATTGCACATAATTCGCATGTAATCCTGATAGATGTTTGTAACAATACACCAACATATTGTACATGATTCGCAGCACAGGATGCGAAATGATTACAACTCCAATAGTGGCAGATACAAAAACACAGGAATGTACAAATATTTAGTTTGATGTACATAACAATAACTATGCTACAAAAATAAATGTGATATGGCCAACCAGAATTGTCCTTAAACTGGAACATCACAAGTCCTCCGGTTATGGCCTGATTTCGAACATCGGCCACACCTTAACTTCTTGGTTGAGATTTCTCCTCTAGAAGGGATTCTCTTTTTCTTAGGCCTTCCGGAGCGTCTCTTAACGTTCGGAGGCAGAACTTCAACAAAAGAAGGATCGTTAGCGCTGGACCCTTCGCCGAACTCAGTTATAGCTGGTATGCTAAAATAGTAACTCTCCCTGTAATTCTTAACCGTAAAGAAGGGTTCTATTACAGTCAATGGATCTTGGTCGGTGTATTGTAATGCCGCTAGAGCATGAGCACATGGAAAACACTCTTGTTGCCATGATCCGCATGAACATTTGAAATCCAACAGATTAACAACAACCACAGGATTCGAAAAGACTTCAAACATGGCGGAAGAGGACTTACGTACTACCCAACTTCGGCACATGTCAACATTCTGCTTTAGCTTCTTCTCGTACTCGGGAACCAAATTAGTACTCCAGCTGAGACCTTCTTCGTATCACCGTGAAACTTGAGTCATAAGCAAGACTCTAATCCAATCAATAAACTCAACAATTGGTAAGCCGCAATATTTTTTAATCTGATTGTTAAACGATTCAGCTGCGGTAGAAGCCATAGAGCCGTAGCGCTTCCCTTTTACGTAAGCCTGTGCATACTTTTCAGGGGGTAAATTTGCAAGAAAATCACTTCTCTCACCACCTTCACATAGAAAACCTGTTAGTATATCTTTAAAAACTCTTGACTGGGAGCATAAGTAAGACGGTGGAAGAAACTCAACATCTTTTTTTTATACTCCCTGTTAGTATGTTCCAGTTTGGCTTTCAAATTCTGCATGAGATGGAAATAACAGTACGCATGATAGCAGTGTGGATACAAGACAGAAACAGCATTAACAATACCAGAATGACGGTCTGAAATAAATGTGATCTGGCGATCCAGCAAATGTGGTTTCAAACACCCCAAAAACCACATCCAATTGTCCCAATCTTCAATGCTAACTACAGCAACAGCAACAGGGAATAGTCCTGGAAAAAGGCAGATCAAATGAACACTACAACAGTATGCAAACGTTTAAAAATTGTAAACAATTCGCATGCTGTGCATGACAATTCGCAGCTTGTCATGCGAAATATGCGTGACATTTTAATTGCTCATGCAAACATTTCGCATCTTGTCATGCGAATTGTTTGTGACAACTTTAAATAATACTTAACTCAAGCTGCGATGTAAGTACAGTTTACTCAGCATAATACATAATTCGCAGCCTCAAATGCGAAATGTGAGGATCACAACACTGCTTAATTCGCATCACATGCTGCAAATTGCATGAGCATTTTCACACAAAAACATCGTTCATTAACTAGATAAATGTAAGTAACCGTTGTTTCCGTCCTTTGCTACAGCAGTGAGTAATGTACCCTTGTACTTGCCATATAAGTGGGTTCCATCGACAAACAACATTGGACGGCATGAATGAAAACCACTAAGGGACGAACCGAATGCTACAAAACAGCGCTTCAATCGGTTTCCAGCTGACAACTCCAACTGGCAGTCTGAAGTAATATCTCGGCTCTTCAAGCGTTTGAAGTATCCGCTTAGTAAACTAAAAGAACTTAAACTATCTCCAAAAACTCCCCTCCTAGCCTTCTCTAAAGCATTCCATGACAAACGATAAGAGATGTCAAGACCGTAATCTTGTTTGACAGTCGATTGTATGGTTTTGGCTGTCAACGAATGGCAGGTCCGGAGAGAATCCTGAATTTCCTCTGCAATCAAATCTGATATCAAATGCCTGTGCCGCTTATGCTTATGCTTATGGGAGAAAACAGGACTGCAAGTATGGTACGGGAAATGCTTCTTGATCGTCATAAGGTCGGTGCTTGAGTCAATAGATGCATAAAACCTCCATTTGCACCCGCTTGTGAGCTTATTTTCACAATAAGCAATGATCTTATTTGTTGTGTTGTGCAGGTATTTGAAAGAAAAACCATGCTCTAACGCAAACTTGCACAAGGATACCCTCAGACCGGCAGCACCTTCTTCAAAAGCTTGACCCACTCCTGTAATAGCATCAGCCCAACCAGCAGTAGCAAGTTGTTTTTTCCTCTGATCAAAATTAACTAAACCGTTACTACTCTCCCCGCTAACTAGTTGATCAAGAGATGGTTCTCCCAAAATCAAGCTACGCTCTTTACGCTTACCACCAGAATCCTTACCACCATAGCTCTTATCAAGAGAACTTTTATTACCAGAACCCTTATCAAAGACGTGTTGTTCTATGAGAAAACTAACCCGTTTTAAACGCTCCAAATCAAGATATAACACCAACCCAACAAAATCATTCTGGTTATTAAAGAAACAATTATTGTAATCCCCGCAGGAGTAAGTAATTTGGTACTCACCTGTGGCAAGCTCCTCCCATGTGTTCTCTACATAAGCTTGGATACTTTCGAAGCTTTCAAACTCCGTGAAAGGCACAATTTCAGTTTGGTGACCATATTTAAAAATACAAACTCGTGATTTAGACATCTCTTAACCTGGACAATACAAGTTATTTTTTATTAGTCACAAAAACTAGGTGCAAAATATTTACTACTGCATCAAACAATTCGCATCCTAAGGTGCGAATTGTGTATACCTACAACGATCTATTCGCATCTTGTCCTGATATTGGTAGGTAACAAAGTCCTGATATTTGTTATTAGTCACAAAAACTGTGCAGATTATTTACTGCACCATCAAACAATTCGCATCCTATCTTGCGAATTGTGTATATCTATATAGAGCTATTCGCATCCTGTCCTGATATTTCTATGTAACACCGGTCCTGATATTTGTTTCGAAATACAATACTCTGACTGACCTAAAAACTCATAATCTACACATTCAAGACAAAACTAAAGCACTACCAAATTATATAACGAACTATATAACGAACAATATTAAGTAAACAATAACAGATCACTATAACAAAAAAAACAGAGAAAAAGCTCGAAATCAGGCAATGACATCTAAAAACAGTAGAATAGAACCGATTCCAACAGAGAAAACGAATAAAAAACTTCGAAATCGGTAGGTAATTACCTAAAAAGCTGGCAACACGATTACTTGTAAGCTATAAGATTCCAAAAAGCGACGATCAACTCCTGTACGTATAAAACAGAGGTTGGACAGGTCTAACACAACAACTTACATAAAGAAACAAACTTTTAGCAGCTTCCGATCACCGGAAAATGTGATTTCAACCCAGCTCGTGGTGGTTGGTAGGATTAGGTGGTTAGAGCGGCTAAAAAATTCAAATCTTCAAAAAGCTAGAAAAAATAGAAAGAAAACAGAAAATAAGGTTTATATAGTGGTTAAGGGTAGTTAGGGTATTAAAATAAAATTAGGTTGTAAGTGACAATAAGGTAGTTGAGATGGGTATTAAGTAACGATTGATCAAACCTTGTATAATTTAAGTACAATTTCCCATGTATAAATGGCCGTTATCGGATATAATTGTGGGTTAAAAGCAAAAATTTCCTCTTTTTTATGATTAATATCCAGGTTAATATTTTAAAAAATTTAACTTATTTTTAATACAAAATTATCAAATATGACAAGTGTGTAATTTTATTTTTTAATAATTTTAAATTTTTAAATTTTTAAAAAATCTGAAAATACTATCGATTTTGTTAATAAAAATAAAATAAAATTAGATGTACAAATGATATTTTTTCTAACACTAGTCTTGCATCTAGCTTATTGTAAGACCAGTCTTGCTTCTAGATATTTGGTCTGCATCTATTTTTTCGATTCGACACTGATTCCATATTTAACTATAAAATTGTCTCACATCCATCACTAGTTATGTATTTATCGAAAATAATGGTTCAGTATTTAACTAAAAGGTATTTTATAATGTCTTGTATCTATCACTCTCTCATATCTATCTAAAAATATTTACAATGTCTCACACTCATGCCACATCTATCATTGGTCCCCCACCAATCGAAAAAATATTAATTTGACTTTTTATTAATTTATCTTTGAATTATTTAGATCTTCTTCTAATTTGGTCAACTATATTAATTTTTTTTTGTTTATTCGGTCTTTTATAATAATTATTTTTTTTATTAGTTTAGTCTTTTATAGTAATTGTTCTTTTGTATTAATTTAGTACATTGAATGAATTTCTTATTGATATGTTCTTCTATAATAATTTGATTTTATATTAGTTAGTATATCTCAATCATCCTATAAATAGAAACGATATTTAGAAAAACATTTTTTAGAGAAAAAAAATAGTTCTAAAGTTTTTTTTAGAGATAAAAAAACAGTGAAGAAAAAGGTTTTGCAAGTATTTTTTTTTGAGCTTGTTTATTACTATCTTTTGAACTTGGTGTATTACTCTCTTTATTCCTTAACATAATAAAACATAATTTAGATTTCAATAAAAAATTTAAATTATATGATTATATAAACACCAATACAATGTATAAATGGTCGTTATCGGATATAATTATGGGTTAAAAGCAAAAATTTCCTTTTTTTATGATTAATATCCAGTTTAATATTTTAAAAAATTTAACTTATTTTTAATACAAAATTATCAAATATGACAAGTGTGTAATTTTATTTTTAATAATTTTAAATTTTAAAAATTATAAAAAATCTGAAAATACAATCGATTTTGTTAATAAAAATAAAATAAAATTAGATGTACAAATGATATTTTTTCTAACACTAGTCTTGCATCTAACTTATTGTAAGACCACTCTTGCATCTAGATGCATCTAGAGTTTTGGTCCTGCATCTATTTTCTAAAAATTTCGATTCGACACGGATTCCATATTTAACTATAAAATTGTCTCACATCCATCACTAGTTCCGTATTTATCTAAAATAATGGTTCCGTATTTACCTAAAAGATATTTTATAATGTCTTGTATCTATCACTCTCTCATATCTATCTAAAAATATTTACAATGTCTCACACTCATGCCACATCTATCATTGGTCCCCCACCAATCGAAAAAATATTTTACATTGTCTCGCATCAATCAATGGTCATCTAAAAAACTATTTTACATTGGTCTCACATCTAACAAAGCTAGATGATGAATGCGAGATGCTCAACGTGTTTGGTCTTGAATCTAGCGTTTCTATACGCACACGTTTGGTTTTGAATCTAGCGCTTCTAGAAGTGAAACGTGGACACGAGAGATGGGCTTACCTGAAAAACAAAAAAAATACAAAAGCACAGTAAAACTTACTTGAAAACACATAACATTTTCTTTCTCCAAACAATCCTTCATCTTAAATCTAGAAACACAATCACATTCAAATATAAATAAAGATAGAGTCTTTAGTAAAAAAAAAAGAGAGTCTTTAGTGAAAATATTTAATTACAACCAATTACAACTTAAGAAAAATAGAGTCTTTAATGAAATAATCTAATTTAGTCAAAAAATAGTAGCCTTATATAGGCGGTACGGATAGTTAAGTATTATAAAATATAAATAAACGTATTGTATTTTTTTTAAATACTATTAATCATTTAAAATTATTTAAAATTTGATATAAGTTCAAAAACGTATGTGTAATTTTGTGAAAAACATTTCGATATGCAATAGATTCCTCCTCATTTGAATCACCTGCAGCTTCGTTTTCTTTCATAATTTCTTGTTCAAGTGTATCTTCATAATCATCCGGATAATCTTCAAAGATATCGTCTACATTCACTTCGTTTCTAAACTCTCTGTCTTGCATCCTTTTACCACAAGCACTCCAAATATTTTTCTCGTCAATCTTATTCTCTTAGTCGTATATTGCAACCTCGCTTGGCTAAAAGCACACTCATTTGCAACTGTAGACATAGATATTGCATAAATCTCTTTAACAAACCTGCAAAGAATAGGATAATCATCAGTTTTGGTACGCCACCATCTTATGATATCTTCAATACCATGGTAGGGATAATTCATTAAATCAAACGTAGTGCTCAAATATCTAGACAACTCATTATCAGATTGAGGGGTTTCTCTAAATTCATTGCTTTGTAGCATTGCCATTTGAACATAGTTAGTAGAAAATCTACCTCTACCTCTATTGTTACTACTCCTTACATTTAAAGTTGTCTTTGGTTTATATCATTCAGCATACTTATCATACATACTAAACATACAATCATATACGCCGGGAATATACCCTTTAGGGTTAACTGGCTCATCCGGTGGTTTAGTTTCAGAAAACTATAAGGATTGATAAAAACATCTAACTAGCAATTCAAATTGTTCTTTTCGTGAAAAGGATTCCAAATATGCAAGCAATAGAATAAGTCATAGGGATTGGATGAAAGTACTTTTGGAACTTGAATTCTATTTGGGGCACTATATCTACACATACTATATGGGATCTAAATTGATTCATATGCATGATAATATTAGTAATCATGAAAAGGGCCAAGTGAATATTAGGTTGATTTTGTGAATAAAATTGTTATAGTGTTATCTTTAAAAAGTTGTAAAAATATTAATATGGTGCACAATATTTCCAATGTTGACTTTCAGAGGTAGCCCAAGAGATGGCCTTAAAGACAGCAACTAAGAAGGTGAGTGACAGTAATTAGGTGAAAGTGTAAAAGAAAACCTAGAAATAATTAAGGTTAAGACAATCTTGTACTCTGTCACACTTAAATTCCTACCAACACACATCCTTCCTCCAAACCCAAAAGGCAAAAATCCCATCTTGTTGTAGCACCCGCCGTATATATCGTCCTTGAATCTCTCGGGTTTAAACTCATTTGCATCTTGTCCCCATAAGCTAAGGTCATGGTGCATTGATACAACATCTATCCAAATGTTGGTTCCTTTTGGAATTACCAAGTCTCCTACTAGAATGTCTTGTCGTGCTTGTCTTTGGGCATTTGGTGCTGGTGAGTATAGCCGTATTACTTCGTTGAACACCCAACCCATCTGCATATCATTGCATACATATATCAACAGTCTATTTCAGTTTATCGTAATTGATCGATCACCAGAAGTATGTATGTGTATAAACATATAATAAGTGTGCATATGAACCTTTTCAAGCCCCGCAAGCATCGTGAAATCGATTATAAAAACTTAGTTTGATCGGATCTAATTACAACAAACTTATTCTGACTATCTTGTTTAAAGTCAGGTAATCCATGGGCTAATTTATCTCGTCCAAGTTTTTGCAAGGCTTGAAAGTTCAGATGCCCATAGCGAGCATGCCACAAGCGAGAGTTTTCATATTCGGTAGATAGGAGACATTGTGAAATTGCTTAACTCATTTTCATTGCATAGAGTCTATTTTATGCTCGAGGTATTTTGGCCACCCGATTGTAATCTGCATAAAAAATACATAGAAATCCACCTTCAACAACAACCTTTCCTCTTGACTCATCTACTTGTCGCAAACTAATGATATTAGATTTTAATCCTGGTGCATAATACACGTTCTTCATGCGCAAGTTTTTCCCGGTTTTGCTTCGGAAGTTTGCAGTTCCTCTTCCACAAATATTGATCATGGAGCCATCGCCAAACTTTACTGTACCACTCATTGATTCGTCTAAGTCTGTCAATAGGTTTCGGTCCCCGGTCATATGATTTAAAGCGCATGTGTCGTATTACCACATTGATTCATCAACACTCCCTTTCGTTGCCATTGTTTCAAATTTATCTTTGGCAAGCATCAATTTTTTCTCTCTAGAAAAAACACAATTGGCCTCCATGACTAGAAATGTATCTTTCTCTTCTACTTCTTCGGTTAGATTCATTGTTTCCTCTTTCTTCGGTTTGCAATCCCTAGCATAATGCCCAAAATTATGACGAGTATAACATCGTACCTTTGTGATATCAAAGTTCGAATTTCTCTAGATATGTCCTTCTCTATCAACAGATTTTGATATTCCATAGGAAAAGCTTCCTCTCCCCATAGCCAAAGCCACCTCTGCCTCTTCCTCGACCGCGACCTCGGGTCCCTCCTATAATATGTCGAGTTGAGTCGTGACTCCCATTCTGTTTTTGTTAACAACACATTTTCATCATGCTCTTCTTCTTCATCACCTTTATGACGTTCTTCTTGGGCTCTTAGTGCCCCAATAACATCTTCAAAAGACTTGTTTTTTGCATTTCCAAATTGTTCAATTGACGCTGCAATTTGGGTAAACTTTTCTTGTTCACATAGTCTAGCTTAATGGCAACACCAAGGGTCTTCATTTGGTTAACCACTGTTGCCATTTTTCTCGCATACTCCACTACTGTCTCATTCTTTTTCATTTTCATAGCTTCAAATTCCCATCTGAACGCTTGCGCTCGCACCTCTTTGACGTCGTCTGCTCCTTCATTCATTTTACGAAGAGACTCCCACGCTTCTCGTGTTGTCTCGATGTCACCCAATTCCATCAATTGGCCTTCAGTCAATCCTTAGAGAGAATTCCATACCTGATTTGATCTTGATGGAGATCAAATGGTTTGTCTGGCAACACAGCTTCCCAAACTCCATGAGCCCTCATGCAGATAGTTTGTGTAAGTGAGAATTGGATACGTAAGTGATAGATTTCCTTCTATCACTGTGACACTCTTGCTTCTCACCACACTCGCATAACTATCGATTTTCGACATTGACTCTGATACCAAATGAAGAAAATAAAATTAAGAGAATTTGTTTTTCTGAAATTCTGAATTCATTCAAGTATATCAAATTACATATATAATGGAAACGCGGAAGTTACGGAGACAGTTACAACTGCACTTAAAATAACGGAAACTAATAAAATATAAACTCATCCGTCGACATCAAAACCACAACGATCGCCGAGCTCACCGCCGGCAAAAAGGCAATCCTCTTGGCCGTCCCCGGCGCCTTCACCCCTACCTGCTCGCAGAAACACGTCCCTGGATTCGTATCCAAATCCGTCGATCTGAAATTCAAAGGCGCCGACACCATCGCCTGCATTTCTGTTAACAACGTGTTCGTGATGGACGCCTGGAAGAAGAACCTCGGCGTCAAGGACGAGGTTTTAATGCTCTCCGATGGAAACGGCGATTTGACGAGGAAGTTAGGATTCGAGCTCGACCTGAGCGATAAGCCTGTAGGACTTGGTGTTAGATCAAGAAGATACGCTTTGTTAGCCGAAGACGGCGTCGTTAAGGTCCTGAATGTAGAAGAAGGTGGCGCTTTCACTTTCAGTGGCGCAGATGACATGCTTAAGGTGTTTTAGATGTCAAAGTTCCATCAATCTCTTGTTTTTTTTATCTCAGATTTCGCAAGTTTTTGTCAAGCTAACTGCATAGTCCTTGTTAATTTATGGTTCTACGAGTTCCTTGAAATAAAAGAATACATAGCAGTTTTGCAATTCGATAATCTTGTTAAATTATTGTGTAGTTTTTTAATAGAACTAGAGGTGCTTGAGAATAAATTGAATTGAATTGAAATGAAACTGGATTATAACTCTCCAATGTTGATACATATAAAAAAATTGCTAGTGTTGTTTAATGGCCTGAATTTTCAGAGGTACCCCAAGAGATGGCCTTAAAGACAGCAACTGAGAAGGTGAGTGACAGTAATTAGGTGAAAGTGTAAAAGAAAACCTAGAAATAATTAAGGTTAAGACAATCTTGTACTCTGTCACACTTAAATTCCTACCAACACACATCCTTCCTCCAAACCCAAAAGGCAAAAATCCCATCTTGTTGTAGCACCCGCCGTATATATCGTCCTTGAATCTCTCGGGTTTAAACTCATTTGCATCTTGTCCCCATAAGCTAAGGTCATGGTGCATTGATACAACATCTATCCAAATGTTGGTTCCTTTTGGAATTACCAAGTCTCCTACTCGAATGTCTTGTCGTGCTTGTCTTTGGGCATTTGGTGCTGGTGAGTACAGCCGTATTACTTCGTTGAACACCCAACCCATCTGCATATCATTGCATACATATATCAACAGTCTATTTCAGTTTATCGTAATTGATCGATCACCAGAAGTATGTATGTGTATAAACATATAATAAGTGTGCATATGAACATGTTCACAAACCAAACAGAGTTTAAGGCTTTAGGGGATTGCTAACCTTTTCAAGCCCCGCAAGCATGGTGAAATCGACTTCTTTGTCACCCACAACTTGTCTAATTTCTTCCCTCAACTGGTCTTGCCAATCCGGATGCATAGCCAACAGCATCAACGTCCAAGTAATCGACAAAGCTGTCGTTTCGTGCCCAGCAAAAAAGAACGTCTTGCATTCATCGACCAACTCCCGAGTTGTAAACAATTTTGAGTCGCTTTGATTTTTTATAATCAACAAGCCTAGCAAATCTTTCTGATCCTCATTAGGGTTTTCGCTAATACATTTTATACGATCATCTATGATGGAAGCAAAAAGATTATCAATTTCTTCACCGAGCTTTTCAGCTTCTAAGGTTTGTACCGGGCACATGAGGTTACCATATGGCACACCAACGTAACGGTTTGTTTTGAATAGTGCAACTTGTAAGGCTCTTAATTTTTCAAGCACCTGGATTTGGTTCTGATAGCTTAGTCCAAAACTGGTTTTGGCTATGATATCTCCTGCTGTTGCTATTATCTCTGTTTCTATTTCGATTTCATTGTTTCCTGAATCTATCATGCCATGCCAATTGTCCAACATCTTATTAGTTGAATCCACCATTATAGCTGTCATGCCCTGCATGTAAAATAAGAAAGTAGTTTTATTATCCTGAACCAGTCCACTAATTGAAATGGTAAAATAAAAAATGGTTTTGAGTTTGAACAATCAAATGACAAACTTTATCTGGAATCCATTCAAATTAGGAAAACACGAAATTGAAAATTTGTAACTACTTTTCAATACCTTTTATCAAAGGTCAATCTAGGACCATGGGTTGGTGACAAAAGTGTTGGTCAAGAAAATTCAAGGACATATGAGGTCTCTATTGTTGAAATCAAACAATGTCAAAATAATAATTTTTGTTTGTCCTAAAGATAATATTTGTTGGCCCTTGAACAGAATGACCAATGCGCTTTAGGTTAAACATATGAATTGTTTTTCTTTGGAAGACTAATCAAACTTTCTATATATAGATAACTTAAGCAAAACATCTATTTTTAACCAGAAATGCATGTCGAGAAAGAGAGAACAACATTCTTAAGTTACAAGATGTGGCTGAAAAAGAGACAACATGTTTTAACTTGCTCGTATTAGTATTTAAAGAAGAGAAAGAGAGAGGGGGGTCAACCTTCAAGTTAGCCGGAGAGAATGCAGGAGTAATCATACGGCGGTGCCAGAGCCATTCGTTACCTTCTACCATGAGCAAGCCTTTACCAAACATTGCCTTTCTATCTCTTTTAAACACATTTGGTTTTCCCCAATCCTTTCCCAATACTCCTTCTGCCATTACCTTTAAAAATGCCGGGTCGGCTACGTACAAAAATGGAGATGTCCCTAACCAGTATATAAACACTTTTCCTATAATGCGCAAAACATACCTCGTCAATATAATATAATCCTATGATATGATATATTAACAGGCTCTGAGTGTCGTAACTCGTAACAATGTCAATCAACTATGAATATATTTTGAACGAAGACAATAACATAAAATAATGTTTTTATTATATAGATCTTTACATTTTTTTTTCTTTTATATAATAGTAATAACTCACCATGAGATTTTTGCCAGCTCGCGAAGTAAGGAAAAACAGTTGAATGTATATCATGAGAAATAATAGTAGATTTCAAAGGAACGTCATTTTTATTCCTCTTCTTCGTCATCTCACTTATGTTTCCCAATGGAAAGCTCGGATTCGGCCCTCCGAAACCATTTTTTTTCAGCTTTCGATATGCTAGAACAGGCAATATCCACCAACAATATACTAGTCTAAGAAACGTAGACAAAAACAGAAAAAAAACCACCTTAAGTAACAAACTAAAAGCTTGAAACAACTCAAGAAACTGCATCTCTACCTCTGTCTCTCTATAACGTCTATAGTACTATAGTATTTTTATGTTTGTTTGTTGTTTCTTATAAAACATAATGAGATGAGATGGGTATATATAGAAAAAATGTTGGGTACAATAACATGTAAGATTTTTTTTGACTTTATTATGATTTATTTCTATATAGAATTTGGATCAGGTCTTCCACGTTGAAAATACTATTATTTTTACTTGCAATACGTTGGGCCCGGAAGGGCATAGGCCCCCCTTACCTAAAATATATGTTTTATATTTTTTTAAAGTAATAATTATTTAAATAATATTAAAATAAAAATTCTACGCCCCCTTACCTAAAATATATATTTTGGAATGTTTTTTAAGGCAATATTTATTTAAATAATATTAAAGTAAAAATTCTACACACCTTACCTAAAAATTTCTTATATATATATAGTTCATATGTGGGAATTTAGAATAAAATAATACCTAAGTGCAGGTTAGAATAACTTTTAGTATAGTCTTTTATTTAAATTTAAATTGTTCTTATATATTAATTTAATATTTATATTAATTTGACTTTTTATTAATTTATTTTTGAATTATTTAGATTTTTTTGTAATTTGGTCAACTATATTAATTATTTTTCTTGTTTATTCGGTCTTTTATATTAATTAATTTTTTTATTAGTTTAGTCTTTTATAGTAATTGTTCTTTTTTATTAATTTAGTCTTTTACATTAAATGTATGCCTTATTGATATGTTCTTCTATAATAATTTGATTTTATATTAGTTAATATATCTCAATCATCCTATAAATAGAAAAACATATTTAGAAAAATATTTTTTGAGAGAAAAAAAATAGTTCTAAATTTTTTTTGAGAGATAAAAAAAACAGTGAAAAAAAAAGGTTTTGCAAGTATTTTTCTTGAACTTGTTTATTACTCTCTTTTGAACTTGGTTTATTACTCTTTTTTTCCCTTAACATAATAAAACATAATTTAGATTTCTATAAAAATTTAAATTATATGATTGTATAAACAGCAATACAATGTATAAAGAGAAAAGTACCTGAAAATACCCACTCAACTATCTTATTACCTGGCGGTACCCGCTTCTAACATAGTGTTACTTAATACCCAGACTAATAAATTGGACAAAAATACCCTTCCACTATATATACCCAATTTCAGATCCAACCCACTTTTTCGACCTTCCTATCACCCTAAACAAACGCAAAATTCTAATTTTAGAAACCACCAGAAAACAAACCGTTCGACTTCGTGATACTCTCTCTCTCAAACCCATAAACCCTAAAGCTTCTCACCGTTCGCACCTTCGACACTATCGCACCGGTCAGCCTCTTTTACTCACTCAGACTACACACCTTCAATCTCGTTCGACAAAGTTGTCGTGAAGTCGTCTCTGAAAGCTTCAATCTCCTTCTCCGACCGGTGAAATTTAACAGGTATGCATTATCGTGGAAAGTGTACTTTTTTTTCGTTCTTGACGAATTTGAACCACTTTTTTCTCTTCATTCACGATACGCGTTGCTTTTTATACTAGAATGAAGTATCTACTGACGATAGTTGCTCAGTTTATGGGTTTATAGTCGAAGCCAGGGTAGAATTTTAGTTGCATGTAATACTGATACTCTCCTGAGAAATATTATGTATGTTAGATCTGCATTAGGTAGTTCATTGTTGATTTTGGTGTTCGTTGCATAATTCCTAGATCCCTGCAACGTGCATGTAAAAAGTGTAACAGTTCGCACCCTGATCACCCACAATGCAAGCAATTCGCAGCTCGATTGCATGTTTATACTTATTTACAAACAATTCGCAGCTTGAGCTACCTAATTCGCATCATACCAGATCTCATTTCGCAGCTTGTCTGTGAAGCCAATATTTATATGTATGCATTTCGCAGCTTGTGATGCGAATTATTTGTGACACTCCAACTGATTTGTGTTTGTGCAGAAAGTATGACAACAAAACCTAGCTACTACAGATCAGGGTTGGCGAGCCTTCTGAAACTACTCAAAGACATGCGTATTACAAGGGCGCACATTGAAGCTGCAAGAAACACCCCCTTCTACACACTGCTGAAAACGGCTTTCCAAATCCGTAATGAGGCAGAGCTGCCAAAGAAGAAATTCTACTCAATCATTCAGTATATCATCGAGCAATTCTCCGTGGATAGAGACGCCTTTAGGATTGGCAACAAGTATGTGAAGCTAACTGAGAACGATGTCAAGATCATATTAAGCTTGAGGCATGGCACCAAGAAAATCCAATTAACAAAAACCGGAGTTTTTCACAAAAAGTATGCACCCGGCGAGGAGGACGAATCAAGGATGATGAAGAAATACTTCATGGGTAAAACTGGGAGGAAAGTAGCAGCTAGTAATACCAAAACAATAACAAATGCCATTATAAAGGTACGTCTAAAATGGACTTCATCTTTATAAAGCAAGATTTTGTACATTTCTAATATAGCATGTTGTCGTTGGTTTTACAGGAGGGTATAGCGAAGGCCATAAACGAAGGAGGGGAGCATGAGTTGGAAGATGTTGCGAGGTTGTTGATATTGTTTTTGTGCTCCACACTATTCTACTCCGTATCTGGAGATATCCTGGGCTGTAGCACGGTTTATTACGTTGAAGACCTCAACAGAATAAACAATTATGACTGGGCTGGATCAATACTGTACAAGCTTCGACAGTCTATCAGGAGTTGCTTAGCAGTAGAAAGAGCTGATAAAGTCGTCGGCTGCGTCGCCCTTGTAGTTGTAAGATTCATCTATTCAATATAAAAATTAGTTATGTACAGAGCATCTTGTTGATAAAACGTGTCCCCATGCAGCCCTTCATCATGGAGCACACAACAATCGGCCATGAGATAGCAAAGCCAAGATTGATACCAAGGTTTTTCAAATGGTTGGGATTAGAGTGCCAAGCATCAACCATGACATATCTTCTTCGAACACCCTTGCTGGATAATGACCAGGTATTAGCTTTATATATGTATTGAACTGGGGGTGCAAGCAGTTCGCAGCATATCATATGTTTTGCTTAGAAAAATGTATCAATCATTTCGCAGCCTGATATGAATACTTAGTTCGCAGCATGTGGTTTACACTTAGTTCGCAGCATATGGTACACATAGTTCGCAGCATATTGTCCCATACACATTTTGCAGCTCATAATGCGAATGCTTTGCAACTCTAATATGATTAAAACCACACAGTTCGCATCATATGATGCGAAACTGTTTATAAAAAACACTTTTTTTCTCTACACCCTCATACTTTCGAAACAATTAATTTACTTACATGTGCATCTGTTGGTAGGTTTTAGAAGGTCCATTACAGCTTACCGAGGCTGAAATTGAAGCTTTCGGAGAAAGAGAAGATGATGAAGATGCAGAAGTAACGGAACCTACTTCACCGGAAGAAAGACCTAGGATAAGGACGAAAAGCATAGCATCAAAACCAAAACAAAGGAGACGAGCATCACAGAATGTAATGAATAAGGGGATGTCTCCTACACTCGAACATCTAACACCACCCGAGCCATCGATTCCACCACCAAGACTCCCCAAGAAAACGATTCCACCACAACCGAAAGGCAAATCCAGGCAAGAGCCCTCAGACACCACACACAACCAGTTTGAGTGAAACAATCGGTGATTATTTATTCAAACGCAGAGAACCTAAGCCCGATATTGCTGCTCAATCAAAGCGTTTGAAGACATACGCCGACAAGAACAAGTACGAGCGAAAAATAGACAAACAGGCCAGAGAAGTAAGTATGAGTTGAACCTTAAATAATCACTACAATCAGCACTTAATATGTTTATAAAAAGTTTGCTATCATTTTTGCAGGTGAAAGAATTGAAACGCAAGATAGCGGAACTTGAAGCACAACAACTCCACAATGCTATCTCTCTGCCAATTTGTCGTACTGAAAGCCCAATAAAGCAGGTACCAGCAGCACTTCCAGAGGGACAAAAATCCACTGGTCAGCAAGCATCCGTGTCTAATGCTGATCAGCACCATGCTGATGGAGTACTGCCGGAAGAAAGGGATGATGATGCCCACAATTCACCCATCATGGAGACACATACAGAGGAGGTAGATAATGTAAGTAGATGATATGATGTTATCAAACAAATATCAGGACTCTTGTGTAGTCCTGTCCAAACGTTTCGCAGCTTGAGCTGCAAATTATGTAATAAACTGGAGGTTTGGTTATTACACAATTCGCATGCTGAGCTGCGAATTTTTAGGAATGTATAACATAGATATCAGGTCAGGATGCGAAATGTGATTACACAATGATTAACTTATGCTTAAACCTTCCACCCTTTTGTTTTTTTTTTTTGTATGAAATAGGAGACCGAAAGCCAACAACAACACCAGCAGAAACAGCAAGACCAGCAGCAACAACAACAACAACAGCAACAAGAACAACAGCAACAACAACAACAACAACAGCAGCAACGAGAAGAAGAACAACCCCAGCAACAGCAACAAGAAGAAGAACAACAACAACACACCCAGCAACAACAACAACAACAGCAACAACAGCAACAACAGCAACAACAGCAACAACAACAACAACACGAACAGCAACAACAAGAAGAACACCCACAGCAACAACAACACGAAGAACACCACCAGCAACAACCCCAGCAGCCACAGGTTCAACACGAAGACCGGCAACAAGAACAACAACAACAAGAGCAACAAGGACAACAAGAACAACAACAGCAGCAACAGATAACCTTGGCGAAGAGAGAAAGGCTAACTCAAGAGGTAGCACCTCAAGAGTCAGAACCTGTCCATCCCGGTGAGAAGACAGAACTACTCAGCGAGGAAGGACCATCCTTAGAAGACAAAACCACTTCTTCGGTGGAACCTCAAAGACCAACGGTGCTGTCAGCAAAGTCATAATTGCTAAGCCAACGTCAAACTGTATCCCCGGTAACAAATCAACTGCCAGCTCCAGAGTCCCACGATAACACAGTAGGTTTACCTGATGCTTTTGTTGATGGTATTTACACTCAAGTTTCACAGACATTTTTAAATGAAATTGATAATGTATATTACGATTCTATAATACAACGGTCTTTGGAGAACATGTCCGAGGATGACTTTTATGATTTCTGCCAACACGATCCAGATCGTATGCCGAACAAGTCAACGGCAGTGGTTGTCGCTGACCGTGCGGTAAGGCCTACTTATAATGATTTTGCATCATAACATAAGATTTGTGTCTAATGCTGATTGGGGTATTACAAACGAATATCAGGGTAGGATGCGAACTGTTCAGTGGAACCTCGAACAGTTCGCACCCTACCCTGATAGATACTAATAAATTTATTTAACTGGAAACTTACATTTCGCAGCCTAAGCTGCGAACTGTTTGGACTCGTTGCACTTATAAACCATTGACGCCCTTCTACTCTTGATTTTTGTTATTTACTAAGCTCGAGCCCAGTAAAGAGATAGAGCAGCCAAGTTTTGCGCTACTGACAGAAACGCAGCCTCAAGTGGCAGAGGAAGAAGAAGAGTTCGTAATTACAATGCGGGAACCGCCAGTAGTAGAATACAGCGACTGGCCAAAGACAACAAAAGTAACTTATCGTATCGATCTGGCAGAATACCACAAAATACAGTTGGTTAAAGCCTACGAGAGCGACACCCCTGATCCAATGGTATGGCAGTTACCGGAGTCCAAGTTTACATACGGAATCAGGGTGCAAGCGAGTGATGTCATGGCACTACCTTTAGAATTGGAGCTGGACGTAAAGGTATCCAATTGTCAACCAATTTTATTTTCAATGTTTCAAATATGTATTCTATATATAACATAAATCTACAACTCCTTTGTTAGCTTATCAATGCTTGGATTCGAAAGATGCTTGAAGATGCAGACTACAAAGTTCCATGCACTAAAGCTAAAGGAGAGCATCACGACGCCATACTGATTTCGGGCATGACTGCGGTAAGTTTAGCTCACGTAAATTGAACAAAGTTCTCAGAAATGTTCTCACTTTAATATACTCTTGCTTGGATGCAACATCAAATGAAAGCAGGGTGGCAAGTGGAAAATTTGGTGGACATGGCTTTTAGGAAGGGGCGCAAAGCAGCCAACATCATCATGGTTCCAGTGTGCACCGAGACGAAGGACAATGTAAACCACTGGACGTTGCTCGTCATCGACGTCGACGGAATGACAATTTCAAACTACAATTCGCTTTTGCCTAAGCTTCATGCCATAGACACCACCATAAGGACACCTGCACTACTGGTAAATATTCCAAACTATACACTTAAATCTGAACACATTTTAAGTATGCATGCTGCGAAATGAGATCTGGTACGCTGCGAATTGTGAGTAAACAAGATGTTTTTTTGCAGCTTGTTCATAACTCAATTCACAGCCTATCCATGTTGGATACAATTCGCAGCCTGTCCACAACTCAATTCGCAGCCTATCAAGGCTGTCATACAATTCACAGCCTAAGATGCGAATTGTGTTGGATTTAGTGTCATATAATTCGCAGCCTGAGGATGCGAATTGTATGTCACCAACTGTTTTTGTTTTGTGTATATTCCTAACACTAATTATTATAAACAGGGTGGAAGAGAACTCCTATCCAAATATACTACAGGGTGGAAGGTGAAAGTGGAAAAAGGCATCCCACAACAAAAGCGAGGCAGCATGGACCGTGGTGTCTTCGTCTGCAAATATGCAAGGGATATTATTGAGCATGGATCAGTGCAGAAAAAATACGATGCAGATATGGTAACTGCCTTCAGAGCAGAAATGTTCTATTACTTTTTAAATGACAAAGACACCATCACATATGGCTGATTCGTGTATTGCTTGTAAATACATCTGTTGCTTGTAAATACATCTGTCTGTTGTAATTTTTAGTTTTGTTGTGCATACATAAACAAATTACATTTTCACATCTTTGAATACTCCTTATCTTATAGTTCGCATCATAACCTGATATATAATGGTTGATTATGATCCTGGTAGTTTACTCTGGTATGTATGAACAGTTCGCAACCTAATCCTTATGAACAGTTCGCAGCCTAACTTATCATCAAATAGTTCGTAGCCTAACCTGATAGATGGTAATCACTTCACACACATTTCGCATCCTGGTATCCCAGCTTAAAACCAGTTGGCAACCTGGTGCAGAAATAAAAAATTAAAAATACAAAGTGGAAGGATACGAACAGGCTGTGGCTTATGCCTTGGTAAACGTTTTCTACATTGAGCACACAAAAAACAATCTAATCAAGTACATAATTCATTAAATGTTGATTGGACATGGAGGCTATGTAATGATTACCTCCTTTCCCTATAAAAACCTCTAGTAACCAAAGGCTAATTTTACACCAAACTCTATATTTTTTTAAAAACACATCTTCTTCTCTTCGAATTCAAACAATCATGTCTTTTTCCACCACCACAACAACCACCTCATACTCAAACTCTGGTTCACTCGGTTCTCTGGGTGACTCCTGGTCATCCTTAACCGTTAACTGGAGTGATGAGTTGATCATGCCAGCAGTACCACCCCCAAGCCCAGTCTCTGTCTTCGAACTAGACATGTATGATGACTACTACTCTGCTGACTCTCAACCAATGGAAGTTGTTCCACAGATTGCTGCTGAACCTCAGCCAGAACAGGTTCCAATGCTTCCTGCTGCACCTCAGCCAGAGAAGGTGCAACCTCAAACGGCAGAGGTTCGAAACAACAAAAGGAAGAGGGAAGACGAAGCTGGTCCATCAAGGAAAACAATTTTAAGCATGATGGACGTAGATATTGAAGCTGAAGAGAAAGTGGAAGAGAAAGAGAAAGTCGAAGACAAAGAGGAGAAAGACAAAGATGATCAGCACAAAAAGGAGAAAGAGGAAACAGTTGGTGATGAATCCTCTACCAACTGCTAGAGTTGGTTTTTATTTTTTGTTTTTTTGAAATGCAACTAACTAGCAATAGTAGCTTGTACTGATATGTGTAAACAGTTGTTAGTTTCTGGAAATATTGTAATCCTCCTTTTTGTAATCCAACTTGTTTACAGAATTTCAATGACATAAAGGATTCGCATCTAAATACATTTTGCACTTCATTCGCATGTTACCCTGCTATATTACTTATTTTCAACCTTACTGAATATCCTGGTATTTTTATAAATGACAATTCGCAGCTTATCATATGACAAATATCAGGACTTCTAATTGATCTCCATTCGCATCACAATTCTGGTCCTACTTCGCAGCCTATCATGCGAAACGTAAGATATGATAGATGTTTGATATGATTTTACCAGCGATTCGCATCCTTTTGAAATTTCACATAATTGCACATAATTCACATGTAATCCTGATAGATGTTTGTAACAATACACCAACATATTGTACATGATTCGCAGCACATGATGCGAAATGATTACAACTTCAATAGTGGCAGATACAAAAACACAGGAATGTACAAATGTTTAGTTTGCTGTACATAACAATAACTATGCTACAAAAATAAATGTGATATGGCCAACCAGAATTGTCCTTAAACTGGAACATCACAAGTCCTCCGGTTATGGCCTGATTTCGAACATCGGCCACACCTTAACTTCTTGGTTGAGATTTCTCCTCTAGAAGGGATTCGCTTTTTCTTAGGCCTTCCGGAGCGTCTCTTAACGTTCGGAGGAAGCACTTCAACAAAAGAAGGATCGTTAGCGCTGGACCCTTCGCCGAAATCAGTTATAGCTGGTATGCTGAAATAGTAACTCTCCCTGTAATTCATAACCGTAAAGAAGGGTTCTATTACAGTCAATGGATCTTGGTCGGTGTATTGTAATGCCGCTAGAGCATGAGCACATGGAAAACACTCTTGTTGCCATGATCCGCATGAACATTTGAAATCCAATAGATTAACAACAGCCACAGGATTCGAAAAGACTTCGAACATGGCGGAAGAGGACTTACGTACTACCCAACTTCGGCACATGTCAACATTCTGCTTTAGCTTCTTCTCGTACTCGGGAACCAAATTAGTACTCCAGTTGAGACCTTCTTCGTATCGCCGTGAAACTTGAGTCATAAGCAAGACTCTAATCTAATCAATAAACTCAACAATTGGTAAGCCGCAATATTTTTTAATCTGATTGTTAAACGATTCAGCTGCGGTAGAAGCCATAGAGCCGTAGCGCTTCCCTTTTACGTAAGCCTGCGCATACTTTTCAGGGGGTAAATTTGCAAGAAAAGCACTCATTCTCTCACCACCTTCACATAGAAAACCTGTTAGTATATCTTTAAAAAGCTCTTGACTGGGAGCATAAGCAAGACGGTGGAAGAAACTCAACATCTTTTTTTTATACTCCCTATTAGTATGTTCCAGTTTGGCTTTCAAATTCTGCATGAGATGGAAATAACAGTACGCATGATAGCAGTGTGGATACAAGACAGAAACAGCATTAACAATACCAGAATGAAGGTCTGAAATAAATGTGATCTGGCGATCCAGCAAATGTGGTTTCAAACACCCCAAAAACCACATCCAATTGTCCCAATCTTCAATGCTAACTACAGCAACAGCAACAGGGAATAGTCCTGGAAAAAGGCAGATCAAATGAACACTACAACAGTATGCAAACGTTTAAAAATTGTAAACAATTCGCATGCTGTGCATGACAATTCGCAGCTTGTCATGCGAAATATGCGTGACATTTTAATTGCTCATGCAAACATTTCGCATCTTGTCATGCGAATTGTTTGTGACAACTTTAAATAATACTTAACTCAAGCTGCTATGTAAGTACAGTTTACTCAGCATAATACATAATTCGCAGCCTCAAATGCGAAATGTGAGGATCACAACACTGCTTAATTCGCATCACATGCTGCGAATTGCATGAGCATTTTCACACAAAACATCGTTCATTAACTAGATAAATGTAACTAACCGTTGTTTCCGTCCTTTGCTACAGCAGTGAGTAATGTACCCTTGTACTTGCCATATAAGTGGGTTCCATCGACAAACAACATTGGACGGCATGAATGAAAACCACTAAGGGACGAACCGAATGCTACAAAACAGCGCTTCAATCGGTTTCCAGCTGACAACTCCAACTGGCAGTCTGAAGTAATATCTCGGCTCTTCAAGCGTTTGAAGTATCCGCTTAGTAAACTAAAAGAACTTGAACTATCTCCAAAAACTCCCCTCCTAGCCTTCTCTAAAGCATTCCATGACAAACGATAAGAGATGTCAAGACCGTAATCTTGTTTGACAGTCGATTGTATGGTTTTGGCTGTCAACGAATGGCAGGTCCGGAGAGAATCCAGAATTTCCTCTGCAATCAAACCTGATGTCAAATGCCTGTGCCGCTTATGCTTATGCTTCTGGAAGAAAACAGGACTGCAAGTATGGTACGGGAAATGCTTCTTGATCGTCATAAGGCCGGTGCTTGAGTCAATAGATGCATAAAACCCTCCATTTGCACCCGCTTGTGAGCTTATTTTCACAATAAGCAGTGATCTTATTTGTTGTGTTGTGCAGGTATTTGAAAGAAAAACCATGCTCTAACGCAAACTTGCACAAGGATACCCTCAGACCGGAAGCACCTTCTTCAAAAGCTTGACCCACTCCTGTAATAGCATCAGCCCAACCAGCAGTAGCAAGTTGTTTTTTCCTCTGATCAAAATTAACTAAACCGTTACTACTCTCCCCGCTAACTAGTTGATCAAGAGATGGTTCTCCCAAAATCAAGCTACGCTCTTTACACTTACCACCAGAATCCTTACCACCATAGCTCTTATCAAGAGAACTTTTATTACCAGAACCCTTATCAAAGACGTGTTGTTCTATGAGAAAACTAACCCGTTTTAAACGCTCCAAATCAAGATATAACACCAACCCAACAAAATCATTATGGTTATTAAAGAAACAATTATTGTAATCCCCGCAGGAGTAAGTAATTAGGTACTCACCTGTGGCAAGCTCCTCCCATGTGTTCTCTACATAAGCTTGGATACTTTCGAAGCTTTCAAACTCCGTGAAAGGCACAATTTCAGTTTGGTGACCATATTTAAAAAACAAACTCGTGATTTAGACATCTCTTAACCTGGACAATACAAGTTATTTGTTATTAGTCACAAAAACTAGGTGCAAAATATTTACTACTGCATCAAACAATTCGCATCCTAAGGTGCGAATTGTGTATACCTACAACGATCTATTCACATCTTGTCCTGATATTGGTAGGTAACAAAGTCCTGATATTTGTTATTAGTCACAAAAACTGTGCAGATTATTTACTGCACCATCAAATAATTCGCATCCTATCTTGCGAATTGTGTATATCTTTATAGAGCTATTCGCATCATGTCCTGATATTTCTATGTAACATCGGTCCTGATATTTGTTTCGAAATACAATACTCTGACTGACCTAAAAACTCGTAATCTACACATTCAAGACAAAACTAAAGCACTACCAAATTATATAACGAACTATATAACGAACAATATTAAGTAAACAATAACAGATCACTATAACAAAAAAAAACAGAGGAAAAGCTCGAAATCAGGCAATGGCATCTAAAAACAGTAGAATAGAACCTATTCCAACAGAGAAAACAAATAAAAAACTTCGAAATCGGTAGGTAATTACCTAAAAAGCTCGCAACACGATTACTTGTAAGCTATAAGATTCCAAAAAGCGACGATCAACTCCTGTACGTATAAAACAGAGGTTAGACAGGTCTAACACAACAACTTACATAAAGAAACAAACTTCCGATCACCGGAAAATGTGATTTCAACCCAGCTCGTGGTGGTTGGTAGGGTTAGGTGGTTAGAGCGGCTAACAAATTCAAATCTTCAAAAAGCTAGAAAAAATAGAAAGAAAACAGAAAATAAGGTTTATATAGTGGGTTAAGGGTAGTTCGGGTATTAAAATAAAATTAGGTTGTAAGTGACAATAAGGTAGTTGAGATGGGTATTAAGTAACAATTGATCAAACCTTGGGTGGTAAGTGACAATTGAATAGTTGAGTGGGTACTTTAAGTACAATTTCCCATGTATAAATGGCCGTTATCAGATATAATTGTGGGTTAAAAGCAAAAATTTCCTCTTTTTTATGATTAATATCCAGGTTAATATTTTAAAAAATTTAACTTATTTTTAATACAAAATTATCAAATATGACAAGTGTGTAATTTTATTTTTTAATAATTTTAAATTTTTAAATTTTTAAAAAATCTGAAAATACTATCGATTTTGTTAATAAAAATAAAATAAAATTAGATGTACAAATGATATTTTTTCTAACACTAGTCTTGCATCTAGCTTATTGTAAGACCAGTCTTGCATCTAGATATTTGGCCTGCATCTATTTTTTCGATTCGACACTGATTCCATATTTAACTATAAAATTGTCTCACATCCATCACTAGTTATGTATTTATCGAAAATAATGGTTCAGTATTTAACTAAAAGGTATTTTATAATGTCTTGTATCTATCACTCTCTCATATCTATCTAAAAATATTTACAATGTCTCACACTCATGCTACATCTCATTGGTCCCCCACCAATCGAAAAAAATATTAATTTGACTTTTTATTAATTTATCTTTGAATTATTTAGATCTTCTTCTAATTTGGTCAACTATATTATTATTTTTTTTGTTTATTCGGTCTTTTATAATAATTAATTTTTTTTATTAGTTTAGTCTTTTATAGTAATTGTTCTTGTGTATTAATTTAGTACATTGAATGAATTTCTTATTGATATGTTCTTCTATAATAATTTGATTTTATATTAGTTAGTATATCTCAATCATCCTATAAATAGAAACGATATTTAGAAAAACATTTTTTGAGAGAAAAAAAATAGTTCTAAAGTTTTTTTAGAGATAAAAAAAACAGTGAAAAAAAAGGTTTTGTAAGTATTTTTTTTGAGCTTGTTTATTACAATCTTTTGAACTTGGTGTATTACTCTCTTTTTTCCTTAACATAATAAAACATAATTTAGATTTCAATAAAAAATTTAAATTATATGATTATATAAACAGCAATACAATGTATAAATGGTCGTTATCGGATATAATTATGGGTTAAAAGCAAAAATTTCCTTTTTTTATGATTAATATCTAGTTTAATATTTTAAAAAATTTAACTTATTTTTAATACAAAATTATCAAATATGACAAGTGTGTAATTTTATTTTTAATAATTTTAAATTTTAAAAATTATAAAAAATTTGAAAATACAATCGATTTTGTTAATAAAAATAAAATAAAATTAGATGTACAAATGATATTTTTTCTAACACTAGTCTTGCATCTAACTTATTGTAAGACCACTCTTGCATTTAGAGTTTTGGTCATGCATCTATTTTCTAAAAATTTCGATTCGACACGGATTCCATATTTAACTATAAAATTGTCTCACATCCATCACTAGTTCCGTATTTATCTAAAATAATGGTTCCGTATTTACCTAAAAGATATTTTATAATGTCTTGTATCTATCACTCTCTCATATCTATCTAAAAATATTTACAATGTCTCACACTCATGCCACATCTATCATTGGTCCCCCACCAATCGAAAAAATATTTTACATTGTCTCGCATCAATCAATGGTCATCTAAAAAACTATTTTACATTGGTCTCACATCTAACAAATCTAGATGATGAATGCGAGATGCTCAACGCGTTTGGTCTTGAATCTAGCGTTTCTATACGCACACGTTTGGTTTTGAATCTAGCGCTTCTAGAGGTGAAACGTGGACACGAGAGATGGGCTTACCTGAAAAACAAAAAAAATACAAAAGCACAGTAAAACTTACTTGAAAACACATAACATTTTCTTTCTCCAAACAATCCTTCATCTTAAATCTAGAAACACAATCACATTCAAATATAAATAAAGAGAGAGTCTTTAGTAAAAAAAAGAGAGAGTCTTTAGTGAAAATATTTAATTACAACCAATTACAACTTAAGAAAAATAAAGTCTTTAATGAAATAATCTAATTTAGTCAAAAAATAGTAGCCTTATATAGGCGGTACGGATAGTTAAGTATTATAAAATATAAATAAACGTATTGTATTTTTTTTAAATAACATTAATCATTTAAAATTATTTAAAATTTGATATAAGTTCAAAAACGTATGTGTAATTTTGTGAAACACATTTCGATATGCAATAGATTCCTCCTCACTTGAATCACCTGCAGCTTCGTTTTCTTTCATAATTTCTTGTTCAAGTGTATCTTCATAATCATCCGGATAATCTTCAAAGATATCGTCTACATTCACTTCGTTTCTAAACTCTCTGTCTTGCATCCTTTTATCCGCCGCGGTCCAATCATTGACTGCCACAAGCACTCCAAATATTTTTCTCGTCAATCTTATTCTCTTAGTCGTATATTGGAACCTCGCTTGGCTAAAAGCACACTCATTTGCAACTGTAGACATAGATATTGCATAAATCTCTTTAACAAACCTGCAAAGAATAGGATAATCATCAGTTTTGGTACGCCACCATCTTATGATATCTTCAATACCATGGTAGGGATAATTCATTAAATCAAACGTAGTGCTCAAATATCTAGACAACTCATTATCAGATTGAGAGGTTTCTCTAAATTCATTGCTTTGTAACATTGCCATTTGAACATAGTTAGTAGAAAATCTACGTCTACCTCTATTGTTACTACTCCTTACATTTAAAGTTCTATTTGGTTTATATCATTCAGCATACTTATCATACATACTAAACATACAATCATATACGCCGGGAATATACCCTTTAGGGTTAACTGGCTCATCCGGTGGTTTAGTTTCAGAAAACTATAAGGATTGATAAAAACATCTAACTAGCCATTCAAATTGTTCTTTTCGTGAAAAGGATTCCAAATATGCAAGCAATAGAATAAGTCATAGGGATTGGATGAAAGTACTTTTGGAACTTGAATTCTATTTGGGGCACTATATCTACACATACTATATGGGATCTAAATTGATTCATATGCATGATAATATTAGTAATCGTGAAAAGGGCCAAGTGAATATTAGGTTGATTTTGTGAATAAAATTGTTATAGTGTTATCTTTAAAAAGTTGTAAAAATATTAACATGGTGCACAATATTTCCAATGATGACTTTCAGAGGTAGCCCAAGAGATGGCCTTAAAGACAGCAACTGAGAAGGTGAGTGACAGTAATTAGGTGAAAGTGTAAAAGAAAACCTAGAAATAATTGAGGTTAAGACAATCTTGTACTCTGTCACACTTAAATTCCTACCAACACACATCCTTCCTCCAAACCCAAAAGGCAAAAATCCCATCTTGTTGTAGCACCTGCCGTATATATCGTCCTTGAATCTCTCGGGTTTAAACTCATTTGCATCTTGTCCCCATAAGCTAAGGTTATGGTGCATTGATACAACATCTATCCAAATGTTGGTTCCTTTTGGAATTACCAAGTCTCCTACTCGAATGTCTTGTCGTGCTTGTCTTTGGGCATTTGGTGCTGGTGAGTACAGCTGTATTACTTCGTTGAACACCCAACCCATCTGCATATCATTGCATACATATATCAACAGTCTATTTCAGTTTATCGTAATTGATCGATCACCAGAAGTATGTATGTGTATAAACATATAATAAGTGTGCATATGAACATGTTCACAAACCAAACAGAGTTTAAGGCTTTAGGGGATTGCTAACCTTTTCAAGCCCCGCAAGCATGGTGAAATCGACTTCTTTGTCACCCACAACTTGTCTAATTTCTTCCCTCAACTGGTCTTGCCAATCCGGATGCATAGCCAACAGCATCAACGTCCAAGTAATCGTCAAAGCTGTCGTTTCGTGCCCAGCAAAAAAGAACGTCTTGCATTCATCGACCAACTCCCGAGTTGTAAACAATTTTGAGTCGCTTTGATTTTTTATAATCAACAAGCCTAGCAAATCTTTATGATCCTCATTAGGGTTTTCGCTAATACATTTTATACGATCATCTATGATGGAAGCAAAAAGATTATCAATTTCTTCACCGAGCTTTTCAGCTTCTAAGGTTTGTACCGGGCACATGAGGTTACCATATGGCACACCAACGTAACGGTTTGTTTTGAATAGTGCAACTTGTAAGTCTCTTAATTTTTCAAGCACCTGGATTTGGTTCTGATAGCTTAGTCCAAAACTGGATTTGGCTATGATATCTCCTGCTGTCGCTATTATCTCTGTTTCTATTTCGATTTCATTGTTTCCTGAATCTATCATGCCATGCCAATTGTCCAACATCTTATTAGTTGAATCCACCATTATAGCTGTCATGCCTTACATGTAAAATAAGAAAGTAGTTTTATTATCCTGAACCAGTCCACTAATTGAAATGGTAAAATAAAAAATGGTTTTGAGTTTGAACAATCAAATGACAAACTTTATCTGGAATCCATTCAAATTAGGAAAACACGAAATTGAAAATTTGTAACTACTTTTAGATCAAGAAGATACGCTTTGTTAGCCGAAGACGGCTAGAAGAAGGTGGCGCTTTCACTTTCAGTGGCGCAGATGACATGCTTAAGGTGCTTTAGATGTCAAAGTTCCATCAATCTCTTGTTTTTTTTATCTCAGATTTCGCAAGTTTTTGTCAAGCTAACTGCATAGTCCTTGTTAATTTATGGTTCTACGAGTTCCTTGAAATAAAAGAATACATAGCAGTTTTGCAATTCGATAATCTTGTTAAATTATTGTGTAGTTTTTTAATAGAACTAGAGGTGCTTGAGAATAAATTGAATTGAATTGAAATGAAACTGGATTATAACTCTCCATTGTTGATACATATAAAAAAATTGCTAGTGTTGTTTAATGGCCTGAATTTTCAGAGGTAGCCCAAGAGATGGCCTTAAAGACAGCAACTGAGAAGGTGAGTGACAGTACTTTTCAATACCTTTTATCAAAGGTCAATCTAGGACCATGGGTTGGTGACAAAAATGTTGGTCAAGAAAATTCAAGGACATATGAGGTCTCTATTGTTGAAATCAAACAATGTCAAAATAATAATTTTTGTTTGTCCTAAAGATAATATTTGTTGGCCCTTGAACAGAATGACCAATGCGCTTTAGGTTAAACATATGAATTGTTTTTCTTTGGAAGACTAATCAAACTTTCTATATATAGATAACTTAAGCAAAACATCTATTTTTAACCAGAAATGCATGTCGAGAAAGAGAGAACAACATTCTTAAGTTGCAAGATGTGGCTGAAAAAGAGACAACATGTTTATTAATTTAAACTGTTCTTATATATTAATTTAATACTTATATTAATTTGATTTTTTATTAATTTATTTTTGAATTATTTAGATTTTCTAGTAATTTGGTCAACTATATTAATTATTTTTCTTGCTTATTCGGTCTTTTATATTAATTAATTTTTTTTATTAGTTTAGTCTTTTATAGTAATCGTTCTTTTTTATTAATTTAGTCTTTTACATTGAATGAATTTCTTACTGATATGTTCTTCTATAGTAATTTGATTTTTATATTAGTTAATATATCTCAATCATCCTATAAATAGAAAAAGATATTTAGAAAAACATTTTTTGAGAGAAAAAAAATAGTTATAAATTTTTTTTAGAAAAAAAAAACAGTGAAAAAAAGGTTTTGTAAGTATTTTTTTAGCTTGTTTATTACTCTCTTTTGAACTTGGTGTATTACTCTCTTTTTTCCTTAACATAATAAAACATAATTTAGATTTCAATAAAAAAATTAAATTATATGATTATATAAACAGCAATACAATGTATAAATGGTCGTTATCGGATAAAAGCAAAACTGGGGCATTCAGTTTCCTCTGTATCCTGAAATCGTTAGGTGTTTTCATGTAGTTTGGTTGTTCCCGAGCTAGGCCAGTCCGAATGCCGGATTGTGCTCTAATTCTAAGATTCTTTTCTACTAGTTTAACGTGGGTAATGATTACAAAGTAGTAGACAATCTGTTAGAAGCGGACATGATATGAAAGACTCAGTTTCTTTTATCTCTTGCCATTTTGACTTCATAGAGAATAACTTATATTTCACCACTCCTCCTTTATCTACTGCCATTTTATTGAGAGTCGAATCGACCGATGGGACGCTTTACCTTCCGACCAGGAAGATAGCCCCCAGTCGTTGGCCAAAAATATATAAGAAGAAGAAAAAATAAACTGTGCAAGGTGTCGTCAAAATGGAAACTGAAGAACAATCCATTGAGATCGATGCATCATGGTTAGATGCAGTTTCTGCCACTATGGATGGAGGTGATGTACCCACATATATTCTTGAGTTTAAGAAAAATAAGGCCAAAAAAATAAACAAGCAAAGAAATGACAATAAAATAAAAATAATAAAACTTTAACTAGTTCGGGGTTAGTATTACGTCAGATTGCTAGTTTTTTCACCATAACTACACCTGATCCTACCTTTCTATTTCCAAAATTCAAGGGAGAAACTACTACTGAAGTCAATAATCTGAGGGATGAGTTGACATGGTTCGACTATGAAGAATTTGACAAGACCTTCCCAAGTGTTGCACCCAACATGATGTATACCCTTTGGAGTTTTAAAGAAAAATAATACAGTGGGGTAATCAATAATGGGTTACGTGAGACATGTTGTTGAACTAAAAAAAAATTCAAATCCCAAAGAGAAACCATATCTGCTCTTCAACAGGAAAACAAAAAATTGCAAAGTTCCCTCGAAGAAGAAAAAACTAAGGCTAGCAAGGCATACAGAGAAGCTGACACACTAAAAAAGAGGTGGATACGGAAAAAAACAAGGTGGTCAATGTACAAGAAGAACTTGATAGACTACGGCCATCCAGTTCCACCGTGATTACTTTATTGAAATCCCAGCAGAAGACTGACAAAGAAGTTATGGAGCAGATCTTGGCAAAAAAGCATACTGTAGAAAATTTGAAAAAATAATTAGAAGACAAAATCGAGTCTTTAAAAGACAAGTATACACAAGAAGTAAACGATACTATTGAAGCATACGCCGATGCCACTATAGATAAAATAAATGAACGGGATGCCTCGATCAAGTCGGACATGGTCTTCGCATTTCACAAACAGTTTCCAAAACTAACCTTTGGATCTTTACGGGGTGGGTTCATTAAAAGGCATACAAAATTATTGAATATACTTATAAATAAGAGGTTTTGAAAGGCAAAAAGTGGTTGATTGATAATACGGACACCTTATTAAAATCTCCCTGAGCCACCAAGGTAGGAAATAATATGCCTCTTAAATATTTACATTAAATAAAGGTAAAGTAAATATTTACAAATCCTTAATCAAGGAATAATCTTAGATGCTCAACATTCCATGGATATATTAATGTAATACCTTCTTGTTCAACCAACCGACACGTTCCACTCTTGATTCGTTTCACAATAGTATATGGGCCTTTCTAATTTGGAGCCAACTTTCTAAATTTCTTGTCTTTAGTGTGTAAAAACATTTTCTTTAGAACTTTATCTCTAAAATCAAACCTTTTTTTTGTATTTCTGATGCATATCGGCTCCTCATTAAGCTTTGATAGTGAATAGTTCTTAAATGAGGTTTGAGGCTTTTTTCTTCAATCAAATATAGCTGAGCCCTTACTCCAATCTCATCATACTCTTTAAAATAATTTTGGACTATGAATGGGGGAAGAGTAGACTCTATTGAAGATATTACATCCATCTCGTAAACCAAGGTAAAAGAGACTCTTATGTAGCAACATGTGGAGTAGTTCTATAATCCATAACACTTCTTGCAAATAGTTTGATATTTAACTTCCGCCCACTTTATAATCTTTTGGAGATCCTTTGAAATGGTTCTTTTTACCAATTCTACTTGACCGTTGGCCTGGGGATGGAAAGGTGAAGAGAAATAATGTCGGATTCCTCTTGATGCTCATAATAATTCTATATATTTATTATCAAATTGATGGCCATTGTCTGTTGTAATACTCCTAGGTGTTCCGAATATGCAGCATATATTAGATATAATAAACTTTATTACTTCTAAAGAAGTAGTTCCAAGGAGAGGTGCAACTTCTTCCCATTTCGAAAAATAATTAACTGCCAAAATAATAGTTCGATATCCTCCAGAATCCATTGGTAGTGGACCAACTAAATCAAGCCCCCATCTATCGAATGGTACTGCTTGAGATATAGTCTCCATGGGAACTGCTGGAACATGAACTTCATTTTTTAAACCTTTGGCATGAATCACATCATTTAACCAACTCCTTAACATGTGTTATAGTAGAAGGCCAATAATATTCTGCCAACAATACCCTTCTAGTTAAAGCTTTATAACCAAAATGGGAAGAGCCTTCCCCATCATGGAATTTAGACATAATCGCTTGAGACTCATCTGACCCAAGACAACGTAATAAAGGTTGGATACAAGATTTCTTGTAAATAATTTCCATCAAAACCAAAAACTTATGCGCTTTAAACTTTGATTTCTTTTCTAAGATTTTATTTTGAGGAAGAATACCCTTAGTAATGAACATCTGGATTTTATACCTCCAATCCTGGCTTACTACGGTAGCTAGCTAGCAACTTTCTTCAGCTCTAACTTTCATTTGATAAAAAATTTTGTTATCGAAGGACATTCCTGTATAAAATCCATGGGTAGGCATCAGCATATGCGATAGTAGCCAATAAATCAACCATCAAATTTTCATCCCTAGGTACATGCTCATATTTTACATTTTTAAAGTAGACAAACATTTCCTTTAAAAATTGTACATATCTTACTAAAGGTTCCTTTATTGTTTCGGATAATCTTTGAACCTAATCTATCAACAGTTGTTAATCACTTACCAATCAAATTTTTTTTTCTCCACATATCTAAGCAAGTCTAATGCCAGCAAATGATGCTTCATATTCAGCTTCGCTATAAAAGGCTCTAAAACCAAAGCGGATGGATTGGTACATTGAATCCCCAAAATTGGAAATTAAACAAATTTTTGCCCCACATCCCAATATGTTGGATCCGCCATCTATCTAAACCACCCATTTTTCATGGTTTAATGGTAGGAGTTTCCACATAAGGACGATCTGAATGGAATTCAACCAAGAAGTCTACTAATGTATTACACCGGACGAGGATAACTATCAACCTCTCGAACTAATACTACACTTACAACATGGATCTAAGGCAAGATAAATGTTTCTTTATTTCAATAAATGCTCTGTCAAAGTTCAGAGACTGGTTAAATTCCTTTTGCGTTTCTTAATACTTGAAAGAATTATGCACATTTATCCGATAATCTTGACCCAAATTGATACAAGACTGTTAATCCTCCAATTAACACTTCGATTTCTTTTGTAGATCTGTGGGGTCATGGTTAATAACTCATCTAATTGTGTTGGATATACTTGAATCCCTTTTTTTTATTGATGATATAACGTAAAACGTTTCTGGATTGTACACCAAAAGTACACTTCTCCGGGTTCATCTTTAAATTAATGAATTCTAAGTTGGAAATGTTTTCTTTGAGATCAGATAAATTGTTTTTCTCGTTTGTTCTTTTCACCATCATTCATCAATATATACCTTGTTTGGTAAATTCCGATAAGTGGCCCCAACATTCTTTAAACCAAAAGGCATCACCTTGTAGCAATGTAGCCCCAGGCCACTAATAAATGTAGTATGATCTTTGATCCTTCAGATCCATTTGGATCTGATTGTATCCAGCAAAAAAAATACATAAAATATAATAATTTGTTTCCAGAGGTGGAGTCTACTAACTGGTCTATCTAAGGCACCAGAACTGGATATATTGGAAAGGCCATATTAAGATGGGTAAAATCAATACACATTCGCTATTAGCCGTATTTATTTTTTACCATCACCGGGTTTGCTGTCCATAATGGGTATTGAGATTCCCTAATATGGCCTACTTTTATTAGTTGATCTACTTCTTTGAATCACAAGACCTACATCTGATCGTACGGATAACTTGTGACACATACCACTAGCTGGCACACCTATTATATCTTCGTTGCACCATACAAACACATGTAAATACTTGGAAAAAATATCAGTAACTCTTTTTTTATCATACTGGTAACTTTAACCCGACTCTAACATTTTTCCCATCAACCAAGTTATAAATTTCCACTTATTAGATGATAATAATTTCACAGTGAGTCTCTCTTATAATCTGAAGATGACTCTAATAATTGATATTCTTGTTTTTTAGATACAGGGTTAAGAGATTTTGGAGCAAATGCAGTAACGTAGCATTCTCTAGCTACCTTATGACTACTTTGAACCACTCTGACTTAGCCACCAAAAGCATATTTTAAGCATTGATGAACGTTTGATGCAAAAACATGCATCCTTGAGAGCCAAAACCTGTCAAAAATAACATTATGATGAGTCATAAAATTTACCACCACAAACAATACTCTGATAGTTTTCTTGAAGGGTCTTTTTCTCTAAATTGTCTCCCTTCAAATTGGCAAATCACATCCGCAGAGTTTCCCGTTAGTCCCACTATGGTTCGACTCAAATGTTGAATAACAACTGGGTTTTTTATTTTCTTATAAGCAGATAAAAATAGTATGTTAGCTAAGCTTCATGTATCGATTAGAATCCTTCAGATTTATGTTCTTTCAATAGACGCCCCAACTACTACAACATCTTCATGCGGACCATCAACATCTTTTAAATCATCTCCATCAAACATTATAGACGGTGCAGGGTCTTGATACAAATGAGTTTGACATTTTTCCTTTCAATTGATCATTTAATCTATTCATATGCCTCTTTCTGGAACAACTCGAACGCGATGTCATCGTATATTCTCTGAATATTGTTAATGATTCAAAGTATTGAAATAATTTGGAAACCCTTCCACTACCTTCCCTTATCACATTCACATGACGTTGGTCCGGATCTGGATCTAAATATTCTAAATCCACATCAGACTGTTCCATAATTACCATAACGTGCTCAACTTTAGGAGCTTGTATAGTTGGCCTTCGAACAGTGGGAAAAGTTGTTTGCTCTCTGCCAGTGTTAGACCTAGGAATATTCGCCCCTTGTGCTTTGGAAAAAGTTTTCAATTTCTCATTCTCAATCAACATTTGAATTTTTTGTTTCAAAACTATTCAATCTTTTGTATCATGCCTTGTATCCTCATTATATCTGCAAAAATCAGTATTTCGGTTTTGTTTTGGGAAACGGCCTTCAGAATTTTACATGACCTTTGGCCTTATCGTAAATTATTGCCACATTTTCAATCAGCTTTGTAAAATAGCTAGGTTGGACCCATTGATTTCCCCTTGGTCTAAATTGTTGAGCTTGATTCGACATAGGATGGATAGAACCTTGAACAGACTCTCGCAGACCACTATTGGAGAAAACTTGGGACTGACCACTAATATGTGGTTATGATGTGATTGCGAGAGGTTTATTCTGTTGAAGTTTCCTTAATAGTTTAGTTTCTTCTACAATAATTCATTTTCCAACTTTTTTAAACAAACCACCCCAAGTCTCTGCTTTTAATCTAGTAAACGTATCCGTTAAATCTCCAGATAATAACCTTTTCCTGAGAAAAGCTATGGCTACCCGTTCGTAATAATCAGCCAAACCACTTTTGGTATTCACAAATCTACTAACGTATTCCTTTAAAATTTAAGTACCAAGGTGATGACAATAAATTATTGTGTCCCAATTTTCTCTGAGCTCCTTGCTTCCCAAAAATTGCTTCAGGAAGGTCATCCAGAACATATTAAAAATTTAATTGACCCCTCTGGAAGCCTATTGTACCATTTCAGCGCACTATCTTTAAAAGTTTGGAAAAAAGCTTGGCACAACGACTTAGTATCATCATGGAAACTCATTATAATTTTTTTTAATATATTGTCCACGTATATCATTTTTAAATATACAACTATGCTGGAGAATATAAATTTTCTCGTGAAAACGTGTACATATATCTATTTAAGGCTTTCATCTCGTTGTGATTCAGGAACATTAAATATATATGCACTAGATGATTACATGATGTATGTAAGATCTAAAATATTTATCTAAATAAAATATACTACCATGATCTTGCATTTTAATACGGAATAAATAAATTGATATGGTGTAAAAATAATATATACATACATATATTTATTAATTTTGACTGAATAACCAAACAATAACGGAAAAAGCCGCGACAAAGTTTTCATTCTTATGGGCTAGCACCCATGAATACATTCTTGAATGATAAAAATTGATGGCTTCGTATGAGAAACCAGGATTTGTGATTAGAAAAGAGAGAAAAAATATGTTATGAATAACGATATGTGTAATCATAAATAATATAATTAAATTAATTCATTACTATCCTTATAGTCTGGTACTCATGAATGTATTTGCGCTTAATAGTGGATAAATTTGTACTTAAGTTTATTGATACTCTTTATAGTAGTTATAGTTACTCACAAGGTCCAATAATATTTTAATCTTATATCTCGTGTCAGCTAGAGACCATAAACATATTAGACTAGTGAGGCCCAATATCTATAGTGTTAGATTGATGGACCCTCCATCAAACTCCTACATCAATCCAATGAGTATCAACACCATGTATTCTGCAATCCTCATTCAATTATCCATTAGTCAAATATATTTATAGTTGATGAAATTTAATTAATTGGAATTATAATTACAATAATTATGATACTCTGAATCGCAATAGATGAAACAATATACTTCAAGATATCCTTACAATCTCCCCTTTGATCATCACGTGAAATGAAATGTTTATACAAATTTTCGTATTATAATATTGTTATCTTACATATTACACAACATTCCTTATCACTTTAGATGTTTACCAAAAAATAACCAAAGAGGTATGACCACAACTTATCGATGCACAATCAGTCATTTACTAATCATATTGTCAACTATTACCTAAATAAAATAGAGTTTTCATGGTATGCTTCATGGAAATAACATGAATTCATAATCAATAAAGATAACTTTCCAAGTGATCCTAATGTACTGAATTGAGATTATTACATTTTACATAAATTACAAGAGATATAAGAGAAAATTAGAAATATTATATTTTTTTACTTAATCATATAGGAACATAAGTTAAACACAATATAAACTCAACCTAAACTAATTATTAAATTACAAACGAACTTCCAATAAATCTGCATATTCTTTACACTAAGAACACTCATATGAATTTTATTTTCATGATAGACTATGGGCAGTGTAAAGGGAAAAATTAATATTTTTATTTTATTTAATCTTTCCTCATTTCCTTGTCTATAAGGAATTAAATATCTTTTGTTTATTAGATTTTATTAACCATGTTATATATTCTATTACTATAAATTATACAGGTTTAAATTAAATGATTTGATATATCATCCGTTTAAGCCATATATTAATAACACTTAAATCACCTCTTTAATTATCTAATTTTTTTATGTTAATATGCGATTATTCTTACTGAATACTGGATGATATTGTTCCTACTACATTATGCCACATCATACATTGGACGCATACTAAAAAATCGCACGTTGATATAAACATAGCATCTTACTGAATACACCATCTTGAACTATCATGAGCATACATTAATATTTCCGTTGTAAAAACATATAAGATATTTTGTATCTCATTAATTTCCAAATTAGTCTTGAAATGTTTGCTGAAAAAACTAATCTCAATTCATTTAAGAAATTAGAGGCTTGTCATTTTCATACCATAATATTTTAGTATGTTGTTAATTTATGTATTTTATGGTAACCCACATAATCATCCAGATTGATCCTGGTAAATCTTAGGCCCTAACACATAAGACGTCACATTTAAAAATTTCAAACTTAATTTCTTCATTAAAAATTTCTTAATGATATGCAACATGTCATTATAATTGATGGTACGGAATATGTGACTTCAAGTAACTCTAAATTTGAATTTACTCTCACTAAATTTGTAAAGCTCATAATATTTTACTAAGTTAATCTAAAGAAAATATATTACAACTTAGATAGGCTATGATATTATTAATGAAAAAAGTTAAACTGAAACATCATAAATAAATTTCTAATTACTATATTGTTACAAACCTATTAATTTTACTATTACTTGATTAACTTTTGAAAACTATCATAACTAATTAATATAGTGATGAGTTGTAACATATATATATATATATATATATATATATCAAGTTATCTTAATTTCACCTTTCATATAATGAAACTTGATGATAAAATGTGCAAGTTGTATTATGATTGTCTTGAAAATGTCATTTGCTTTTGCTTGACTAGAGTAAAAATTCTCCTAAAATGTAAATCTTTTCATATTAAATGAAATCTATTTAGTATAAGACATTATATATATCTTCTAAATATTAAATTTGAGTTAAGCATGATTCACATATAATACAATTAACTAGTATTTTTACTAGATAACTAGATAAGAAAGTAAACTTAATTATATCACATCAATTTTTTATTCTAGTTACAATAATCCACATTTGGAAATTTTAATTCTTTGCTATGTCGTGCGATTTTGTAGGATTCGGATAAAACAAAATACGCTGAAGATGGACATGTTGATATACATATAAATTTTGATTTTTGCGATCAAAATAACGGTATCCTTTCTGTAAATTATCATAACCCATAAAACACACATACATGTTTTAGGTGATAGGTTTTTTACTTTCGACATAAGAACAGAGAAAAAACACGTATAATCAAACTCTCATAAAGAGGAACAATCTGAAAGATATCCATATAACTTCTGAAGTAGAGACATCTTGAAGTATGTGCGGTAAGAGTTTGATTAATCATATAAAACAAACAGAAGTGTTGTTCCTTAAAAAAATATTAACTTCAATTGGATAAAGGCAAAAAACGAGTAGTTTCAACAAGGTGACGATGTTTCCTTCTGCAACCACATTATGTTGAGGGATTTCAGTACAAGGTGACTGTTGTATGATACCATCGGATTCAAGCAACTGAGTGAAAATTTTAGAGGTATACTCACCTTATTAAGTCACACTTGAAACACTTTATCATAACAAATATTAAGCCTTAAAAAATGCTTTAATGTTTTCTGTAAATTTTAAGAAAATCAAGCATTCTTTTCATTAGATAAACCCAAGTATAACAAGTATAGTCATCAATACATGCAAACAAGAGATGGATCCCAAACATCAGAATGGATAATATCAAAAGGAGAAATAAAAGAAGAGACATTCGTATTACACGGTAATGCATAAAAGTTTACCAAGTTTACAACCATTGTGATCCGAGATACTAAAAATATTCAAATGACCCATAACACTTGAAAATACTAAACACTTTAAATATGACGCAAATACATGTCCCTAATGAGAAACATAATATGACCCACCTTTAAGTGTTGATCTTTTATAACACAAACATAATCGAAAAACAAGATCCAATAACCACAATAATACAATTTTCTAGCCAAAATAAGATTCAGAATAAAGTTGGGAATATAGTAAACATCAAACAATGATATATGAAGGGTAGCAGACCTCTACCGATATTATTATAGAACTAGCATAAAAAATATGGGTCAAGTCGGATATGACGTTGAGGGCGCATGATAGTAATTGAACCGTGTCAAGTCGTGCTACGGGAGCGAAAACTTCATCATAATCTATTCCTTTCCTTTGAACGTATCCCTTTGCGACGAGTCGTGCCTTATGTTTCACCACATTCCCATCTGGGTCCTTTTTTAACTTATATACCCACTTCAAACCTATTGGTTTATGCCCAGGTGGTAAACTTGTGAGTACCCAGGTTTCGTTCTTCTCTATTGTCTCGAACTCCGTCTTCATAGCATCTTGCCAATCCTTCTCTTTTATGGCTTCGAAATATGACGTTGGTTCCTCAGCCTTTAATAACATCAGCTCATCAATCAGCTCAATGACCTCAGTGTCATTATAAATATCTGCCAAAGGCCTGAACCTCTTAGGTTCACTGCTCGTGGTAGATGATGTTCCAACAGTTTCAGCTGTTTTGGTCGTCGTAGTTTGTTGTGAAGATGCCAATGACTGTGAAGTCATGGATTGCAGAGGAGTTGTGGGTTCATAATCTGCATCCACACTGTCCCCAGTTTCCGTGTTCTCGGTTACCTCAACATAGCTCCCAGGGAAAGTTACTTCACCACCTGTTTCTTGTTCCCATGACCAGAAGGCTTCCTCTTGAAATACCACGTCCCTACTGACGTGTACAGTCCCTGTTTGTGGGTCAAATAAGCGACTCCCTTTTGTTTCCGGCTCCTTACCGAGATACACCACCCTCTTACTACGATCATCCAGTTTCTTGACATGTATCGAAGGTATCTTCATAAATGCAATACACCCAAACACTCTTAAGTGTGTCAGGTCCGGCTTAGTCCCACTCCATGCTTCATATGGTGTTCTTCCGTTTAAACTTCGAGTTGGTAGTCGATTGAGAACATAGATCGAATGACGCACCGCTTCACCCTAGAGATACGCAGGTAGGTTTGCTCCCCTTAGAAAACTTCTTGCCATAGCAGCCACAGTCCTATTCCTTCGTTCCACCACCCCGTTTTGCTGCGGAGTGTATGGTGCTGTGTAATGCCTCAAAATACCAGCCTTCTCACAATACAAGGTGAATTCCTTGGAACAAAATTCACCGCCTCTATCTGTCCTCAAGATCTTTATGTTTTTCTCGCTCCCCTTTTCAACTAAAGCTTTAAAAATTTTAAACATCTCGAAAGCATTACTTTTCTCCTTTAACATGTAGACCCACATTTTCTTACTGAAATCATCAACAAATAGAATGAAATAACGATTACCTCCAGTTTTCGTTGGTGTGATAGGGCCACAAATATCAGCATGAATTATCTCGAGTGCTTTCCTCGACACAGAGCTAGTTTGATGTGGGAAGGATTTTCTGGATTGCTTCGTCATTAAACAACCTTCGCACCTTTTAAGTGGTTGAGTCATGCTTGGAATCCCGTATGCCATCTTCTCTCGCGACATTAATTCCAAAGCTTGGAAGTTTACGTGCCCAAGACGAGCATGCCACAACCAAGTATCTTCTTCGGCCTTGTTAAACAAACATGTTGCTCTACTTTCTTCAAGACTGATCTTATATAGTCGATTCTCTGTCCTTTTCACCTTCATCAATAGTCTTCCACTCGCCTCGTGAATCCACAAATAATCCCCGTCAAGTACGACTTTATTCCCTGCCTCAGAAAGTTGTCCCAAGCTTATAATATTATTATAGAGATTTGGGATATAGTATACCTCTTCAAGCATCCTTTCTTCACCATTCTTGCACTGGAACGCCACTGTTCCCTTTCCCTTGATACACACGGTCGATCCATCGCCAAACTTCACTTTCCCGGAGACACGCTCATCCAAGCTTTTGAATTTTCCACGCAGCCCAGTCATGTGATTGCTGGCGCCGTTATCCAAGTACCACACCTGTGACTCCTTTTGTTCACCTGCGTTTGTTCGTAGTTTTGGAACCACTCCATCCTCCTTCAGAAGCATAGATTCGATATCCATTTGTCCGATCTCAACAACCAACAAGGCTGGCTCATTTTCTTGAATTTTCGAGAGATTTGCTTCTCTCGTCATGTCTTTCTCCTTCCTTGGTTTACGACAGTCCGCAGCAAAGTGTCCCAGTGCTTGACAGTTAAGGCACCTCACTCTACTTCTGTCTCGTACTCCACGAGTACTTCCTCCACCTCGAGTCCCTTCTCTATTGGTTTTCCTTAACCATTCTTCTCGAGTCAACAAAAGCTGCCCCTCGCCGCTTTCTTTCTTCCTCCACTCATCTTCTGTCAGCAGCAATTGTCCCTGATGTTTCTCCGTTGTCCCTCGCAATCTTTCCTCGTGGGCTTTCAAAGAACCAACGACTTCTTCAACCGACATCTCTTCCAGATCTCCGAATTGCTCAATAGCAGATGCAATCTGTAAGAATTTTGTGGGAACCGCTCTGAGAAGTTTCTTAACCACATATGTCTCTTCCACTTTCTCTCCCAACACTCGAATATTGGTAACCAGGCTGTTCAGCTTCAGATAGAATTCGTCTAATGGCTCATCGTCTTTCATGCTTAGAGCTTCGAATTCGCTCTTGAGGGTCTGGGCTCTAGCTGCTTTTACCTTGTCTGCTCCCAGGTACATGGTTTTGACAGCCTTCCACGCATCCTTGGCCGTCTTCTTTTCTGCAAGTGACATCAGGACATCTTCTGGAACTCTCTGGTAAATAACAGCGAGTGCCTTTTTGTCGACCTTGTCTTCCACAGGAGCTTTAGGGTCCTTGGGTTTGATTACCTCCCACACTCCGTGGGCTTGCATGAATACCGTCATTTTGAGAGCCCATGCAGTGTAGTTGGTTTTGCTCAACATCGGGTAGCTGAGACCAAAGGAGCTTTTGCTTGTCGTCTCCATCTGAAGTTATGAACACCTCCTGAAGCTCTGATACCAAGTATTATCCTTTTTGAGAAAGTAAAACTGTGGTACTTCTTGATTCATCAAATGCAACGTACAAAGGAAATAAATAGGCAATAAACGAGGTGGAAGTTACAAAATAGGATCCACTAATCCCACTTCTCTCTTCACTTAATGCCCGTTACGTAACTCCTACACCCATGTAAAACTCTAAGACTCAGTCTAATACTAACGGTTACTATAACTTAAATAAATAAAACATGTTTAGATTAAATACATAAAATGCAACAAATCTCTCGGGTTTAAACTCATTTGCATCTTGTCCCCATAAGCTAACATGGTGCATTGATACAACATCTATCCAAATGTTGGTTCCTTTTGGAATTACCAAGTCTCCTACTCGAATGTCTTGTCGTGCTTGTCTTTGGGCATTTGGTGCTGGTGAGTACAGCCGTATTACTTCGTTGAACACCCAACCTATCTGCATATCATTGCATACATATATCAACAGTCTATTTCAGTTTATCGTAATTGATCGATCACCAGAAGTATGTATGTGTATAAACATATAATAAGTGTGCATATGAACATGTTCACAAACCAAACAGAGTTTAAGGTTTTAGGGAATTGCTAACCTTTTGAAGCCCCGCAAGCATGGTGAAATCGACTTCTTTGTCACCCACAATTTGTCTAATTTCTTCCCTCAACTGGTCTTGCCAATCCGGATGCATAGCCAACAGCATCAACGTCCAAGTAATCGCCAAAGCTGTCGTTTCGTGCCCACCAAAAAAGAACGTCTTGCATTCATTGACCAACTCCCGAGTTGTAAACAATTTTGAGTCGCTATGATTTTTTATAATCAACAAGCCTAGCAAATCTTTCTGATCCTCATTAGGGTTTTCGCTAATAAATTTTATACGATCATCTATGATGGAAGTAAAAAGATTATCAATTTCTTCACCGAGCTTTTCAGCTTCTAAGGTTTGTACCGGGGTCCGGGCACATGAGGTTACCATATGGCACACCAACCTAACGATTTGTTTTGAATAGTGCAACTTGTAAGGCTCTTAATTGAAATGGTAAAATAAAAAATGGTTTTGAGTTTGAACAATCAAATGACAAACTTTATCTGGAATCCATTCAAATTAGGAAAACACGAAATTGAAAATTTGTAACTACTTTTCAATATGTTTTATCAAAGGTCAATCTAGGACCATGGGTTGGTGACAAAAGTGTTGGTCAAGAAAATTCAAGGACACATGAGGTCTCTATTGTTGACATCAAACAATGTCAAAATAATAATTTTTGTTGGTCCTAAAGATAATATTTGTTGGCCCTTGAACAGAATGACCAATGCGCTTTAGGTTAAACATATGAATTGTTTTTCTTTGGAAGACTAATCAAACTTTCTATATATAGATACCTTAAGCAAAACATCTATTTTTAACCAGAAATGCATGTCGAGAAAGAGAGAACAACATTCTTAAGTTGCCAGATGTGGCTGAAAAAGAGACAACATGTTTATTAATTTAAATTGTTCTTATGTATTACTCTCTTTTTTCCTTAACATAATAAAACATAATTTAGATTTCAATAAAAAAAATTAAATTATATGATTATATAAACAACAATACAATGTATAAATGGTCGTTATCGCATAAAAGCAAAAATTTCCTTTTTTTAATGATTAATATCCAGTTTAATATTTTAAAAAATTTAACTTATTTTTAATACAAAATTATCAAATATGACAAGTGTGTAATTTTACTTTTAATAATTTTAAATTTTAAAAATTATAAAAAATCTGAATATACTATCGATTTTGTTAATAAAAATAAAATAAAATTAGATGTACAAATGATATTTTTTCTAACACTAGTCTTGCATCTAGCTTATTGTAAGACGAGTCTGGCATCTAGATTTTTGGTCCTGCATCTATTTTCTAAAAATTTCGATTCGACACGGATTCCATATTTAACTATAAAATTGTCTCACATCCATCACTAGTTCCGTATTTATCTAAAATAATGGTTCCGTATTTACCTAAAAGATATTTTATAATGTCTTGTATCTATCACTCTCTCATATCTATCTAAAAATATTTACAATGTCTCACACTCATGCCACATCTATCATTGGTCCCCCACCAATCGAAAAAATATTTTACATTGTCTCGCATCAATCAATGGTCATCTAAAAAACTATTTTACATTGGTCTCACATCTAACAAAGCTAGATGATGAATGCGAGATGCTCAACGTGTTTGGTCTTGAATCTAGCGTTTCTATACGCACACGTTTGGTTTTGAATCTAGCGCTTCTAGAAGTGAAACGTGGACACGAGAGATGGGCTTACCTGAAAAACAAAAAAAATACAAAAGCACAGTAAAACTTACTTGAAAACACATAACATTTTCTTTCTCCAAACAATCCTTCATCTTAAATCTAGAAACACAATCACATTCAAATATAAATAAAGAGAGAGTCTTTAGTAAAAAAAAAGAGAGTCTTTAGTGAAAATATTTAATTACAACCAATTACAACTTAAGAAAAATAGAGTCTTTAATGAAATAATCTAATTTAGTCAAAAAATAGTAGCCTTATATAGGCGGTACGGATAGTTAAGTATTATAAAATATAAATAAACGTATTGTATTTTTTTTAAATACCATTAATCATTTAAAATTATTTAAAATTTGATATAAGTTCAAAAACGTATGTGTAATTTTGTGAAAAACATTTCGATATGCAATAGATTCCTCCTCATTTGAATCACCTGCAGCTTCGTTTTCTTTCATAATTTCTTGTTCAAGTGTATCTTCATAATCATCCGGATAATCTTCAAAGATATCGTCTACATTCACTTCGTTTCTAAACTCTCTGTCTTGCATCCTTTTATCCGCCGCGGTCACTACAAGAATTTTGTTTATATGCAACGATATTGTTAGCAAAAATATAAATTTTATTGTTAAAAGTCACAATTCACAATAATAGTAAATAATCGTTGCAAAAATATAGAAAAATTATTTGCAGCAAAACATTTTGTTGATAAAACACTAATTATTTAGGCATTTTTATTATAAAATATATTTATAATATAAATAATTATTTTACAATGAATATGTCATTGCCAAAACCCTTGTAGAAATAGCAATAGGATCCATTCGCTGCAAATGATAACTGACAACAATAATATCTCTACCATTTTGTTAATTAAACCGCACCCTTTTGAAGTTCTGCAATTACACCCCATTAATGGCTTCTCTCAAACATTTTCACAAACACCTTATTATCTCCACACTCAATTTCATCACCCCATTCATCAATCAATGTTTTTCTCTCTTTAACTCCCCAAGTCTCCTTTCTTATTAGATATCTGAAATTATTCATCGGTCTTCTTCCACTTTCTACACCGAAAACGAATATCCCAATTCAAATTTCTTTATCTATACGGTGTATGTCTCTAAACGGATTCCTTCTGTCAAGCTATACATATATACTCATATACATATGTGTTGATTCGAATGGATTCTTATATCTGATTCAGTAGTTTTTTTTCGGATTTAATGGCGATCGTTAAGGGGGATCGTTACCTAGAGAAGCTCGAACGGTTTGTGGAGGTTGACGTCGTGCTGTTGATTGATGGAACCAAGGCGTTGAAGTTGAATCCGGCTGGTCTTCACTACAGTTACGGCTCTGAAGCGTTGCGTGAGCTCAAACGATTACTCTCTGGTGCTCCGGTTGATTATATCCGCGCATATGTCTCCGAACTTGGTGTCACCACGCTCTCGAACAGTTCCGACGAATCCTACGTCTTCTCACGTCACTCAAAGTCGTCTCCACGCTACCAGAACAGGCAACAGATCCCACGCCACCTACGCTCGGTCGGCTTAAGGTTTAGGAGTTCAGGTGGTGTGATTTGTCTTTCGCCTGCAAAAGTTTTGCTTGAGTTGAGGCATACATTGGAGAAGATTATCTTTTATAATTATTCTGTAAGTGTTTATGTTTGATTACTACTACAGATCTTTCTCTATTAAATTGAAAGTGGAGAGTGATATTATTTCTTTGGATTCTTTCCTAATTGTTGAAGTTCGTGTGTTCTGGAGTTGTTTCATCTTTTCCTGCATTTATAGCTCAGAATCTTGTAAGGAAGATAATTTTCTTTTTTTCCTTATAGTTTGGTACTTAATTCATTTCCCATTACTGTTTTGCGACTTGTTAGCTGAAACCAGATGACAAGGAGAAGAGGCAAATAATTATCGCCCACAGACACAAGGGACCTGCCAGCTTTGGGTTCTATTCTCCCGCAGACGAGGCTGCTGAAGGAGAAATCATTCATGATCGAAAAAGGGTAGGTTGCCTTTCTAGGGAACTAGCTTAGGTTGCAATAGAAGCGTAAACTTGCCTTATTTTCTTTGTTCGTTGGTCTTTAATCCTAATTCTGAGTGCAATAATGTAGCCTTGCTAACTGATTTGCAGCCTTTGTTGGGATTATAATGGGCTGGATTTTATACGTATACTAGTAGTATTTGATACTAGTAGTATTTGATAAGATTTTAATAGACTTTGACCGGAAAACTAACTGCACTCTTCTGAACTTAAGAAGAAGGATACTCTTTACACTAAGAACAAGCTTGTGGTCTCTAATTTGTACATTAATTACTATGTCGGCGAAAAGCACGTTTCGTATTTCATTACTGCACTAAGGGGAAAAGGTTTTTGTTGTAGGAAGGCCTTTGATTATGAGAGAGGAAAACTGATGAAGGACATGGATAAATCCCATTCTAATACGAGGTTTGTATTACATTATTTATTTTTATCCAATTGCAGTTCTAAGGCTTGATGTGTGGCATCTGTAGTGGCAGTTTCTGCAAATGTCAATTTGTAGCTTTTTATGGAAGAAGATAGATATTTTCGGAAAAAAAACTGAAAAATGTAATTCTGTATCAGCTACTAATGATCAAGGGGTGTTTTTTTTTTATCTAAACAAACTTTTAGCAAAATAGAAAATGATGTTCATTTCATAACATTTTAAGAATCCTTTATCAGTTGCTGATACGTAAGAAAGCTGTTCATCAGGATTTGGGGCTCCCCGTATATCCATTGTATTTTGAGCGCAATAAGATGATCATCGTTTTATTGGACCTGCAACCCGTAACCTTTTCTTGGGTGGGGTAATTTCTATGTCTTGTATTTTAACCATCTATGGATTGACACGTCCCGGTTCGGATTAGGATGATCCCACATAACCTGGAAATTAATTTGTCATTCAAAATGTTTTGAAGATAAAATATGGACTCGGTCATAAGAAGTTGAAAAGAAACCAGTAGTTGTTTCCAAGGAGAATCAGGCCCCTTCGGATCAGACTCCTTAATAGCAGTAATACCTCCCTCATACCAACTAATACGTCGTGCCACCTCATTTGATAAATAATTTTCATATCCCATTGTCAATCTTTTCCCAAGCGAGGCTTCTTCCACCGCCTTCTTAACAGCCGCGGCCTTTACACAAAACTCCCGCCTATCGGGACCTGGATAGTAAACTACATCGAAGGCTTCTCCACTATTAGCTAACTTCACCACCTGCATTATCTCATCCGCATTGCCACGTCTTTTTCGACGGACCCCAACACGGAGATTTCTGTTTTCCGATTTCAAAAATAGAATTGAATCTCCTTCCTTGAGATCTGTCTCTCTACGAAAGGAGTGCCATTCAGCTCTTAGAAAGTGTTTCTGTTGGTCTTTTTGGTAAATATGTTCAAATTCCCATGTTACACCATGTATGTCGTCTACCGGAAACTTATTTGAGTCCTGGTCATCCAATTGAGGAAAAAACGCATCTGCAACCTCTTGTGATATATGGAGTCCTGCTCCTTGGATAGCATCTGATGCATACAAAGTTTTTGTATAAAAGGAATCTGGCTTCTTGGAATTCTTAGGTTCAGATACTGAAACACTGCTGTCTTCGAGTTCGACGGCGTCCTTGTTTTTTTCACTGCTGTCTTCGAGTTCGACAGCGTCCTTGTTTTTTTCAGGGATTAACCTCATTTTAAGATAGGCTTCCTTAGTCTCACGCTCGGTAAGATGTTTCACCGATTCAACGCGACAGAGGATTTTCGCCGGATAACCTTCGGCCAAGAAATCATCGGTGGCTTCAACTTGCCCATGTTCCAGGTGACCTTGTGGGAAGTAAAAAACAGTGGAGTTCACTTCTGGAATCTTGACCATTGGTCCTGCACATGCGTGCCACAGTTGAAGATCCAAATTATTTTCTTCGTCTTCTTGCATTTTCTCTATGAAAGCTCTGTTTTGAAATAAGATTCAGTTTTTTCTTTATGAAGTTAAGTATGATCAAGCGGTGTTTGAGATAACTAATTTTTAATCTAGCATAAGTTGTACTAGAACATCTAAACTTTTAGAAAGTGGAAGCATAAAAGCAAATATAACAGAAACAAAGTGAACTTTTAAAAATCTAAAAATGCAATTACTAAAAAAAATGAAGGAAAAAATTTAGAACGACTTAATGAGGCAGAATGCCAAGAAAGCTGAGATGTTGAAGAACTCTAGTCATGTATATTATTAGTTTGCGGCTAATTTTTTTGTTAATTCTCTTACTGTTTTCCTTTTGTTAAAATGTCTATGCATTCATTCTTAAACAAGAAAGCAAAACAGATGAAACATGGAAAAGAGCTGAAAATCGGAGGTATAAACAGAATCTAAAGGTATTTTGGGTCATCTTAACATGCTCTTTTAACAATTATTATCTTAACAATTATTATCTTAAGTTATAGCTTTTAATGTATAGTTAGTTATTTTGATTTATAAATATTGTTAGGCCCCCTTCTCTTTCATCAAATGATTCTTAAGTGATTCATAAATATTGGTTATTTTAATTTATAAATATTGTTAGGCAAGATTCTTTGTATAAATTGGGCTTTATATGTATTTCATATGGACACCAATCGTCCAACTTGTAATTCTTGAATCTGTAGAAGAAGATGAGTTCAACCGGTGATGCTAAAAAGTGAGGTAAAGGAAAGGGAAAACGACGAAGTCGGTGATGCGATCCCAAAAGGCCGGACTTCAGTTTCCGGTGGGTAGGATTGCAAGGTTCCTTAAGACGGGGAAGTATGCTGAGCGTGTAGGCACTGGTGTCCCCGTTTATCTCTTTGTTGTGCTCGAGTACCTTGCCGTTGAGGTTTTGGAGCTTGCTGGTTATGCAGCAAGAGACAACAAGAAAGGCAGCAAGAGACAACAAGAAAGACATGATAACTCCAAGACACATTCAGCTTCCTGTAAGAAATGATAAAGAACTGTGCAAATTGCTTGGATCTGTAACCAATGCTAATGGTAGAGTATTGCCTTACATTAATCAACTTCTGCTGCCAAAGAAGGCAGACAAAGGCAAAGGAAAAGATGAGATCGGGTCTGCTTCTCCAGAGTTTTATGATGAGATCAGATCTGCTTCTCAAGAATTTTAGTTCTGTTTTAATATCGTAAAATAGATTTCTTGTTCGTGTTTCATTGGAGGTTCGGGCTTATGTTTAGTAATTATTTGTATTTTTGTGATTCAGAAAACTTTATGGCGTAAGATAAAGATTTTTGAAGTAATTCTCTTTTTCTTTCTCAGTTTTATGTTTTGGGTATCCATAGGTTGATATGGCTTGTATCATCTAACTTCTAAGATTTTTGTTTGAAAAATGCTTTATTTGTATTTAATATTTTTTTAATTATAAATTTGAATTTTTTATTTTTTATTTTTTATTTTTTATTTTTATTTTTCTAACGAAATAACTATATCTTCTATATTTACTCCTTATTTTCCTAACAATTTAGCTTTATCTGTTAATTTTATTCAATCTTTTAAGAGACTAGTTTTATATTCAATCTTTATTTTTCTAACTAACTAAATTTACCGACCACTATAAATTGAAGTGTGAGCCAAATGAAACACTATTTTTCTCCCCTCCTCTTTATTACCTCTAAACAAAAATAGATATTATATTTTATTATTTTATCCCTTTTTATAGCAAAAGGTGCCGGCAGATTTGTCGTAAAGGGTGAAATTGCATAACTTTATTTGGTAAGAATTTACGGTTAATATAAATTTCATATAGGATAAGTTGGCATTTTATTCTAAACATTGGAATTTGTGTTTGGTCAAATACTTATATAATTTGAAGCAAAAAAATTTGTATTTTTATTGGGTTATGAGTTTTGATAAAAAAAAGTTTGATTTAAATATAAATTACGTGTGTTTGGATCTATTTCAGTTCTAAATTTTAAATTATATCAATTTCGAAATTTTAGCACGAAGTAAAGATTATATCACCTATAAATTAGGATAAAATCTATTAATTTAAATTTATTTTTAAATTATAATAAGTTTACAAATTTGAGAAATATTAGTTATTAAAATTTGATATCTCTAAAATTTGAAGAAACCAATATTTATTAAATTGAATATTATTTTTTAGACTTGTTAAGCAAATGATATTTGTTAAATTATATATTATTAAACAGATTAATTGAATCGTGAATGTGTTATATGTATAGAACAAATGATGGCATGATGCATATTAATTGTTAAAAGAATCGTGAATGTGTTATATGTATAGAACAAATGATAGTATGATCTGAAGATGTTGAGCAGGAAAATATCATTCAGTGAACAATCCAGAAGCATAAAGAAAACATTTGAAACGTTTAGTGAATGTATCTCTCACATCTTCACCATTTCAACACATAAACCAAATCATGTCTCTAGGCATATCACAATAATAGTGTAGACACATAGTGTGGCAGAAAGTAAATAGCCAATATACCGACTAATATTAAATAGCCCATGTATATTTTATTATACTCTTGACACTCTAGCAACCCCCTCAAGTTGGAGCATGAAGATTATGAATGTCGAACTTGACAAGCAAAAACTCAAATTGGTGCTTGTTTAGTGCTTTGGTAATAATGTTTGCACGCTGAGACTGAGTGGGCATATGAGATGCACAAATAACCCTATCAAGTATCGCATCCTATAGAAAATGACAATCTACTTCAATATGCTTTGAACGCTCATGGAACACAGAATCGTGAGCAAGATGTAAAGACGACTGACTATCACATAAAACTTGCATAACCAATGAGTGTGAGATACCAAAATCCTTAAGAAAACTGTACAACCACTTCAACTCACAAGTCAATTGTACTTTGCTTCAGTCGAAGACAATGCAACAACACTTTGTTTCTTAATCTTCCAAGAAATAGGGGAATCACTCATGAACACCACACAACCACTCACACTGTGTCGAGTCTTATGACATCTAGCCCAATCGTAATCACACCAGCCTGTCAAAGTGAGATTACAACTACTCAACATAAGAATTTTGTGACCCTGACTCTCAAATAACGAACAAATCGTAATGCAGCCTACCAATAATCCTCCTTTGGTTTCTTTAGAAAATGAGATAAAACATGTGACGAAAAATAGATATATGATTGTGTAAATTCCAGATAAATCATTCTGCCCATCAAATTACGGCACGCGGACCCGTCAATGAGTAGCGTCGACTTGCTCTTGCCGATCTGGTGGTTTTTCTTGATGGGAAATGGTGCAGGCTCGCTGGCAAGTAAACATGTCTCTCAAATAATGTCTAGAGTATATTTATGTTGGCAAAGAAAGATACCCGCGAGACTCCGTGCTACTTCAAATTTAAGAAAATATTTGTGATAACCTAAGTCCTTCATATGAAAGAAATTCCTCAAGTATTTCTTAAACTCTACCAATGCACCAGGGTCATTCCTATATAGAATAAAATCATCAACATACACCAAAACATGCATACGACAACCACTCATGCAATAAGAGAATAAAGAATAAAGAATAATCTGAATAGGACTGAACAAACTCGCACCTCTTCTACACAGCCACTAACTTGGCAAACCAACACCGAGGTGCCTACTTCAGTCCATACAACGATTTTCAAAGGCGACAGACTTGTCATTCGCTCCCATTTTTCAAAACCTACAAGAATTTTCATGTAAACCTCCTCATCCAGATCACCATGCAAAAAGGTATTATGTACATCCATCTGATGTAACTCCCAATTGTGAGCGGCTGCAACCGCAAAGTGCTTCAGAGCGTACTTTCTATGTCTATGAGACAATAGGATTGTCAAATTTTTTTGAGGCAGCATCATGAAAAACAACGACTCAACAGAGTTCCGTAACTCCTAATACAATGAGTAGCACTGAGCTCAACGATAATTTTGTGACCTCTATGTCAGATGATCTTCTTACTCTGGTACTTTGGCTGCATTATCAGACCCATTGAAAACCATCAACGATCTACTACACACCCACAAGGTTAAGAAGCACGCAAAAAGAAGCTGAATGTATAAGACACCAAACTATTCCTCTTGCTTTACTAGATCAACAACCTACTTGGGCGCATATAACTAAGAAATTTAAATTGTTTAATATGTGTTTTTATGTGAAATCTGAGATTTAAAAAAATATTATAAGTATAAATTTTGAGCGGCTGCAACCGCCAAGAAAAGACGTATAGTAACCATCTTGGCAACACGGGAAAAAGGTCTTTGTATAATCAACCACTTATACTTGGTGATTACCAAACACGACCAAACGAGCTTTTAGGCGCTCTCCTCTCCTATCAAGCATGATATTTAATTTTATAAATCCACTCACTCCTCAAAGCTTTCTTCTTTTGAGGTAGATGTGCCAAGGAGCAAGTATGATTATCCTCTAGTTTCTGAATTTCATGTTGCATTGTATCTCTTCAACCACTGTGTCATATAGTAACCATCTTGGCAACACGGGCAAAAGGTCTATGTATAATCAACAACTTCTACTTGGTGACTACCAAACCCGACCAAACGAGCTTTTAGGCGCTCTCCTCTCCTATCATCATGATATTTAATTTTATAAATCCACTGAATCCTCAAAGATTTTTTGGCAACATGGGCAAAAGGTCTATGTATAATCAACCACTTCTACTTGGTGATTACCAAACACGACCAAACGAGTTTTTAGGCGCTCTCCTCTCCTATCAGCATGATATTTAATTTTATAAATCCACTAACTCCTCAAAGCTTTCTTATTTTGAGGTAGATGTGCCAAGGACCAAGTATGATTATCCTCTAGTTCATGAATTTCATGTTGCATTGTATCTCTTCAACCACTGTGTCATATAGCCTCTCGGAATGACTTAGGCTCATCCCTAAAGGTAATAGATGCAAAAAAGGCGGTGTGCCAACGAGAAACAAGAATTGTCTATATAATGAGTGTGAGGATAAGGCATAGCGCGATCAGAAGATGGACTAGAACCGAGAGCATGAGGAGAAGATAACATTAAATGTATTACTGTAGTCATCATAAAATCCTTCAAACGAGTATAAGGAATTTTACTACGCTTGCTTCGTCTAAGATCTGAAGAAATGCATGGAGTCTCTGAAACAATATCTGAAACTACTGGCGGATTTGAGATACTATTGCCACCAATCGGAGATGGAGATTACGCATCACCAACCTCAGCAACCTCCACGAGTGGCGCTACCACAGGGACCCCCCCCCCCATGGTGTGACTCCCCCTCTTTAATCGGCAAAGCCTTCTAAACTTTCTCCCAAAAATCTGAAGCAGTAGTAAGAGGTGCAGTGACCCCAATCTCAGGACAAGCCAACTGAGAGAGTATAGTAACAGATGCAAATGGAAATATAAGTTCAAAAAAATTCACATCACGGGAAACAAAACAATATTGACTCTCTAAATCATATACTTTCTAGCATTTTTTGCAATACGGGTAACCCACAAAAACACACCGACGACTACAACTCGAAAACTTATCACCATTAGACATCTTATCATGCACATAACATAGAGACCCAAACACACAAAGCTCACCAAAAATCATCTCAAATGAAGTTTTGGAACCCAAAAACTGAGAAGGAATTCTATTAATCAAATCTTCGGTAGTCAAAATACACGCTCCCAAAAACATTCACAAGTAAGTTATCCCGAATTCTGAAAGCACGGGAAATATTTAAAATATATTTATGTTTCCGTTCAACCCTACCATTCTGATGAGAAGTACCCACACATGAAAATTGAAAAATAATACCCAACTTATAAAAAACATGGTACACAGAAAAATTCAGTATCATTGCCACTGCGTATTGTCTTAACAACTCCATTAAATTGTTTATTAGCAATTGCGAGAAAATGTAAAAACATTGAAGTTATTTATGTTTTCTTAGCCAACAAATAAATCCATACATCACGAGAATACTCATCAACAATAGTGAGAAAATATCACGCACTACATGAGGATAAAGTATGACAAGGACCCCATAAATCACAACAAATTAATAATAAAATGTTATAAATACGAACTGAGAATCATGGGTTATTTACGAATTAAGAATCGTGTATGACCTTAGAATTATATATGAAATTTTTGACTGATAATCATAAGTTAAATACGAATTGAGAATCATGGGTCAAATGCGAATTGAAAATTATGTGTTAAATTTGAACTGATAATCATTTCTTAAATCCAAACTGTAGTTTTTTGGATTAAGAATCACAAATAATTCACTAAATCCGAATTGAGAATCAATGGTTAAATTTGAATCACATATCAGGGTTAAAGACGAGTGACGAAACAATTTTTATATTTAAATTGAGAATCTAATATTAAATGTGAATCATACGTCAAGTGGTAAATATGAACAAATATTTTTCGAATGTAATTGTGGTTCACGTGTAACCCATTATTAGCGATTCACACGCTACCATTAATTCTAGTTTGTATTTAGCCAATTGTTCGCGATACATATTCAAATCTTGGTTCTCGGTTTGGCTTTAACACATGATTCTCAGTTCGCATTTAACCTTTGATTCTGAGTTCGGATATAACACATTACTTTGAGTTCACATTTAACCTTTGATTCTCAATTCGAATTTAATAAATGATTCGTGATTCATATTTAACTAATGATTCTCAATTCGTATTTAAAACATGATTCGACTCACATTTGACCTATGATTCTTAATTGACATTTAGCTTATGATTCTTAATTGACATTTAGCTTATGATTCTTAATTGACATTTAGCTTATGATTCTCACTTTTCATAGCTTACCATTAATTATTAGCTCAGATTTAAAACATGATTCTCAACTTGTATTTAACCTTTAATTCTTAGTTCGGAGTTAACACTTCATTTTTATTCACGTTTAACCTATGATACACCGTTCAGATTTAACAAATGATTCTCAGTTTAACCTATGATACTCCGTTAGTTCGTATTTAACTCATGGTTAAATATAGACTGAGAGTCTGGGGTAGAATGCGAATTGTTAATAAAGGGTTAAATATGAACCATGAATCAAATAATAAATTTATACTAAGAATTAAGGGTTAAATGTGAATTGATAATCGTGTGATAGGCTCAACCAAGAAATAGTTTGTAGAGGGGTTCGAACTCATGACCTTTGGTCACAAGCATGACCTTTGGTCACAAGCATAACTTACTACACCAACTCGGCTACCGTTTTTGGAGCACATGTGTAATATCTGTACTAAGTATCTTGGGTTAAAATCTAATCGTAAATTATTTATTGAATCAAAACTAATAATTAATTATTATATACGAACTAAGAAACATGTGGTAAATATAAAATGGAAAACAAGGGTTAATTGTGAAATGATAATCATATATTAATTATAAACTAAAAATCAATGACTAAATACAAACTCAGAAGCATGTGTCAATTCCAATTTGAGAAGCAATGGTAAAATGCAAATTGCAAATAATAGGTTAAATATGAATTAAGAATCAAAGGTTAAATATATGGTAAGAATCATGTGTTAAATTCGAACTGCGCATCATGAGTTAAACACAAATGACGAATCATGTGTTGAATCTGAAATGTGGATCAAATGTTAAAATAAGAAAATAAGAATCAGGGCGAAATATGAATTAAGAATCGTGTGTGAAATCCAAACTAAGAATCATGTATAAAATGTGAAATGAGAATCATGTGTTAAATGCAAACTGAGAGTCCTGAGTTAAATGGGAATTGAGACTCATGTGCTAAATACAAATTGATAATCAGAGGTTAAACACGAATAAATGTGTTCAACGCCAATGATTAAATGCTTACTGATAATCATGTGTTAAATCTGAACAAAGTATTATGAGATATATATGAACTAAGAATCAAGGGCTAAGTACGAACTGATAATCAAGGGCTAAATACAAATTGAAAAGAAAAGGCCTAATCCGAACTGAGAATCACATAATTTTAGAATCATGTGTTAAATCTAAACGAAAAATCAATAGTTAAATGCAAATTGAGAATCATGGGTTAAATTTGAACTAAGAATAATATTTCAAATGCGATTTAGGAATCAATGAATAGAAAGAAACTCATGATTATGGTTTAAGCGTGAATCATGTATTTAGTCGAAATTGAGATGATACTTTAGTCAATTGAAATTTATTAGAAATTTGTTTTCATCACTTAAATATATATAAATAAAGATATTACGGATTGAAGTCTATGAAATAGTTTTTAGTTAGTTTAAGAGTTTTTAGAGAATGTGCTAGTTGGATTTAAGATTGTAGGATTAATTATGTGTTTTTAGTAAAGGTATTTTCGGTAATTCAACTTTTTAAGGAAACCATCACTCCAAGTCGAAATCCACCAAATAGGTGTTGAGATATAGTTTTTCCCTCATTTTATTTACTTTAATCTACAACAAAATGACTTTTTTTATTAATACATGCATTATGTATAAAACTATTATGGTAACAAATTATTTAATTTATTATTATTATTATTATTTATATATTAAAAATAATTGTAAAACTATCTAAAATAAAATTAGTACATTAAATAATATCAAATTCAATCTTTAAATATTTTAGATGGTGTATAAATTTAAACCATTAATTTTGAAAAATGAAAAATAAAAACTAATTATTAAGTTTATAATTATCTTGCAACCGTCTGAAATACTTATTTCAGATTTAATACTAATTTCAGTTTATAATTTTTTTATTAATTTTTTTATATTATTCATAGATGATTGAATTGTAGTATTTATTAATTACAGATTTTTTTTTTAAATTAATTAGATGAGAAAAAGAAGCGAAATTTAAAATAGAATTGAATTTTCTGTATATTAGTAAGAGATTATTGAAATGCACGATAAATTTTATAATATTTTTTAAAAATTAATTAGATGTTAGTAGTTTTATGAGTTAAAATTAACAAATACATGAAATTTGAAACCGAATTGAATTCATACAATTTTAATCAATTATTATATTATATTATATTATATTATATTATCCACATACGATTGTAATACGCTATCAATCGACTAAATAGTAGTTTTATGATTTAGAAAAGGATGAAATCTAAAGCTCAATTGAATTTATGATTTTATTTTTATTTTGTTATTTGTATATATAAGTCAAACATTATTAAATGTGTTATTTATTATTTAATTAATTAACTGTAAAACATTTTTTTTGAAATTAAATGGATGACGATAGTTTCCTGCGCTATGAATTTATACAAAATTTTTAAATTATTTTAATTTGTATATAGTCAAAGATGGTTGAGATGGATTATTAAATAGTTGTAGAGTATTTTAATCGAAATTAATTAGATGACGTAGTTTTATGATGTTAAAAAAGATAAATTTTAAACCCTGAATTTATAACTTAATTTGTATATATTAATAAAAAAATATTGAAATGCATTACTTAGTAATGGTCGTATTTTTTAAATTAATTGGATAACGGTAGTTTTGCGAGTTAAAAAAAACACTAAATTTAAAAGTGAATTAATTTCTTTTAATTTGAATATATATATATATATATATATATATATATATATATATATATATATATATTAGTAAAGTATTATTAAAATGCAATATGAAATAATTTTATAGTTTTTTTTAAAAAATTAATTGAATGAAGGTAGTTCATGAATTAAGAAAATGAAAGCGAAATTTAAAACCGATTGATTCATAATTTTTTTAAAATTAATTCATATATATTAGTATTTTTTTTAAATGTACTATCCATTATCCATTAAATGTAGAGTATTTGTTTTCAAAATTAATGGCATAAAGCAGTTTAATTAATTTTAAAAAATACGAAATTCAAAATTAAATTGAGTTTATAACTTTTTTTTATTACTTTGTATATATTAGCTAAAATTAGTAAAGTGTAGAATATTTTTTAAATGTTAAATGGATAACTATAATTGTATGGGTAAAAAGAAAAACAAAACAAAGTTTAATACCAAATTTATTTATTAATATTTTATATTAAAATTTATATGTATTAGTTAAAAGATATTTTTAATGTATTAAATGTATTTTGTAGAAATTAAATAAAAAGGGCACTTCCATACATTAGAAAAAAAGCGTTTTAAAATTTAATTGAAAACTATTTAATTGTTAAGTGGTAAGTAAAAATATTTGGGGGAAGAATATAAATTTTTATTTCACCCTATCGGTTTTCCCTTTCCCTCTTCTTTCCTTTTTAGTCTCCCCCTTTAAGCTTTACTTTTTCATTTCTCTCCATATATCTAGGGGTGTTCAGCGATGACACTAATCACACTAATCGGTTTTCCCTTTCCCTCTTCTCCCTTTGTTTTTTTTTCTCTTTTTAGGTTTTACATTTTCCTTTCTCTCGTATATCCGTCGGTCTCTCGTATATCCGTCGGTGTTTAGCAATGGTAGTAAGAAATTTGGGTGAGTAACTAATTTTATCTATTATTGTTTTAGATTTTAATTTGATTATAGGGTTTAATTGTGATATTCTCGTTCAGTTAGTGTTATGATTTTGATTTTGATAGATTGTTATTTTTTTCTACAGTTTGAAGCTTTAAACTTCTCCCTTCGCTGCTGAGAAGTAATTTCACACAGGTGTGTTCTGATAACCCAAAACCCAAACCTATATTATGTGTAGCAGCCTAGCTACCGTCACTCTTATCTTTGCACACAAAACCTGCTCGACGAAATTCCGCTAGTATTATTGTAGAGTGTCTTCGAAGACATATCTCATTAAGAGAGATGTGAAGAAAGAGCAAGTTCATCGGTGATGTGGTGGTCACAGCCCAAAAGGTCTGCCGGATTGTTTATAAAGGTGTTACAACTAGTCGGCTCTAATGAGTTGGCTAGATTATGCTTCTGTAAGTTGTATATATTTATATATTTTATGTTGTTAGATATTCTTTTCAGATGTTTGAGTTTTGTGTTTTACTGTGCTTGTTGATAATGTTGTTTGGGTTTCTTAGGAAATTTCTTTGAATTGGAAGATTTTGATTATTTGAACTTATTTTGTGTCTAATTGAACCCGTGCAGTTGGCTACCAGAATATGCTGCAAAATTAGCTGTTTCGATTTGCATAAGAACACTAAGGAAATGTTTTACCTCTTAATATTTCAAGGAGTTGCTGTAGAGAGACCTCACTCTATGCTGACGATATTGATTCTATTCATCAAATTTATCATATGATGTTGATGGTTCACCTATCCTTCCCCTAATCTTTTTAATGCTGGATCTCCAGAAGTAAGTTCGATATTCCTGCATTATAATGCAGCATGTTATTGTTTTTAAAGCTTATGATTGGATTTTGTTACACAGTAGTCTCTGTAAATGAATTTCATAGTGAATTTGACAGTTCAGTAGCTGCTTTCTGCTATATATGGAAGATAATAGCATTGAGAGCATATATCATACTCCAATAGAGTGTGCTATTATCATCAAATCCGCTGGAGTAATTGGATAATGGTTAACATATAGTATATTCTTTATAGTCTCTACAAAGTGATTTCTGTAAATTTTCATTAATGTGCTTTGTAAATTTTCATTAATGTGCTTCTGACTCTGATAAACTAGGATTATGGTTAACATAGTATTTTATTTATTTCAGGATTCTTGTAACAGAAAGAGCAACCATCAATCTGGGTACCATTCAATCTTCAATTCTGTGCATTTAGATAATCGAGACTGCATAGATTGCATCTATTGCTTTACCACGCTTGTTCAAGGAGACGGTGAGTAACTTTGACTTGGATATTGAGTTTTAGTTATTGTTTCAGTCATGGTTTAATTTTACATATTTCTCTCTGTCAACAGGGGTTCCAATCGAAGTTCATCCATTGAAGCTTGGAGGGAGCAGAGAATCAAAGAACCATTACTTTGCTTCTCTTTATACAAGAAGTGTATTTTGATTCATAATCGTACTTTCGCTTTGGTAACTCAATTATTACTACGAATGTCAACAAAGATTATAGTTAATTACTGTCATTTTAAACTACAAAAGGGTGAAATATGAGGCATAGGCACATTGGTATTGGAGTGTAAGGTCTTGCAGATGAATTAATCTTACTTGGCATGCTGATTCAGAAGAGGTAATTTGTAGTTCCCTTTGTTTTATTTGCATTCAGTTTGAGTCACTTGTGTCTGATCTTTTGCGATTGCAGCTAAAGATGGCCCTTATAATCTCAAAGTTATTTGAGTCTTGAGAGGTAATTTGTAGTTCCCTTCGTGTTTATCTGCATTCAGTTTGAATCACTTGTGTCTGATTTTTTGCCATTGCAGCTATAATGATGGTCCTTATAATGTCAAAGTCATTCCAATGTCTAGATGTAATTTGTAGTTCCCTTTGTGTTTTTTTTGCATTCAGTTTGAGGTCACTTATGTCTGATCTTTTGCGATTGCAGCTAAGGAGGGCCCTTATAATCTTAAAGTCATTCCAATGGAAAGTACCTCCCTATATCCTTATAAGGTGCGCATAAGTTTTCGTCTTTATTGGACAACTCAGTTTTATTACGACGAAGGTACTTGATGTTATGAAAAGTCTGTGCTCAGCTCTGTCTCTCACGACGACTGCATCAAGCAACTAATCTAAGTACCTCAGCTCTAATCTAAGTACCTCAGCTCTGTCTCTCACAACGACTGCATCAAGCAACTAATCTAAGTACTTTTATGGTGACCATTATGACTAACGGGACTACGAAGAATGAGAAGCTTGGCTGGAACCGAGGTCGGCTGGATTACTTTTACTGGCTAGTGCCAATTCTCGGCATTCTCTATTTCCTGGTTTATCTTTGATATCTAAGTGGTTTATTTACAAGAAGACTACGTGCCTTGCTACAGTAGAATGAAATAATGTTTAGATAGTTCAAGGAGTTCCTCCTAACTAAAATTTATTATTATGACAGATTATTTGTAAATATTAAGTTTATAAATAAAAATATTAAAATTAAAATTATTATTTAGCCTAAATTTGCATATATTTACATTTGGAAAAAAATATTTTGGGGTTAATATGTTGCAATTATGATTTTTTTACAATTAATATAAACTTATTGCAATTACAATTTCATACAATGAAAAATAAAATTATTGCCACTACTAAGTTTTTAAAACAAAAAATACAATTATTGCAAATTCATAATTTTTATAGCGAAAATTAATATTATTATAATTACATATTTTTTACAACGAAACATAATATTATTGCAATTACAGATTTTTTGCAGCGAAAAACAAAATTATTGCAATTAAGCATTTTTTACAACGAGAAATATATTTGTCGTTTCTAACCTAAAGCAGCAAATCTTTTGCAACAAATTTTTTATTGCTTAAAGGTTTTACCAATGAATAATCGTTTTTTGCAGCAAATTTTTTTCGTTGCTTATACCAAATTTTCTTGTAGTGATCATTGACTGCCACAAGCACTCCAAATATTTTTCTCGTCAATCTTATTCTCTTAGTCGTATATTGCAACCTCGCTTGGCTAAAAGCACACTCATTTGCAACTGTAGACATAGATATTGCATAAATCTCTTTAACAAACCTGCAAAGAATAGGATAATCATCAGTTTTGGTACGCCACCATCTTATGATATCTTCAATACCATGGTAGGGATAATTCATTAAATCAAACGTAGTGCTCAAATATCTAGACAACTCATTATCAGATTGAGGGGTTTCTCTAAATTCATTGCTTTGTAGCATTGCCATTTGAACATAGTTAGTAGAAAATCTACCTCTACCTCTATTGTTACTACTCCTTACATTTAAAGTTGTCTTTGGTTTATATCATTCAGCATACTTATCATACATACTAAACATACAATCATATACGCCGGGAATATACCCTTTAGGGTTAACTGGCTCATCCGGTGGTTTAGTTTCAGAAAACTATAAGGATTGATAAAAACATCCAACTAGCAATTCAAATTGTTCTTTTCGTGAAAAGGATTCCAAATATGCAAGCAATAGAATAAGTCATAGGGATTGGATGAAAGTACTTTTGGAACTTGAATTCTATTTGGGGCACTATATCTACACATACTACATGGGATCTAAATTGATTCATATGCATGATAATATTAGTAATCATGAAAAGGGCCAAGTGAATATTAGGTTGATTTTGTGAATAAAATTGTTATAGTGTTATCTTTAAAAAGTTGTAAAAATATTAATATGGTGCACAATATTTCCAATGTTGACTTTCAGAGGTAGCCCAAGAGATGGTCTTAAAGACAGCAACTAAGAAGGTGAGTGACAGTAATTAGGTGAAAGTGTAAAAGAAAACCTAGAAATAATTAAGGTTAAGACAATCTTGTACTCTGTCACACTTAAATTCCTACCAACACACATCCTTCCTCCAAACCCAAAAGGCAAAAATCCCATCTTGTTGTAGCACCCGCCGTATATATCGTCCTTGAATCTCTCGGGTTTAAACTCATTTGCATCTTGTCCCCATAAGCTAAGGTCATGGTGCATTGATACAACATCTATCCAAATGTTGGTTCCTTTTGGAATTACCAAGTCTCCTACTAGAATGTCTTGTCGTGCTTGTCTTTGGGCATTTGGTGCTGGTGAGTATAGCCGTATTACTTCGTTGAACACCCAACCCATCTGCATATCATTGCATACATATATCAACAGTCTATTTCAGTTTATCGTAATTGATCGATCACCAGAAGTATGTATGTGTATAAACATATAATAAGTGTGCATATGAACCTTTTCAAGCCCCGCAAGCATCGTGAAATCGATTATAAAAACTTAGTTTGATCGGATCTAATTATAACAAACTTATTCTGACTATCTTGTTTAAAGTCAGGTAATCCAGGGGCTAATTTATCTCGTCCAAGTTTTTGCAAGGCTTGAAAGTTCAGATGCCCATAGCGAGCATGCCACAAGCGAGAGTTTTCATATTCGGTAGATAGGAGACATTGTGAAATTGCTTAACTCATTTTCATTGCATAGAGTCTATTTTATGCTCGAGGTATTTTGGCCACCCGATTGTAATCTGCATAAAAAATACATAGAAATCAACCTTCAACAACAACCTTTCCTCTTGACTCATCTACTTGTCGCAAACTAATGATATTAGATTTTAATCCTGGTGCATAATACACGTTCTTCATGCGCAAGTTTTTCCCGGTTTTGCTTCGGAAGTTTGCAGTTCCTCTTCCACAAATATTGATCATGGAGCCATCGCCAAACTTTACTGTACCACTCATTGATTCGTCTAAGTCTGTCAATAGGTTTCGGTCCCCGGTCATATGATTTAAAGCGCATGTGTCGTATTACCACATTGATTCATCAACACTCCCTTTCGTTGCCATTGTTTCAAATTTATCTTTGGCAAGCATCAATTTTTTCTCTCTAGAAAAAACACAATTGGTCTCCATGACTAGAAATGTATCTTTCTCTTCTACTTCTTCGGTTAGATTCATTGTTTCCTCTTTCTTCGGTTTGCAATCCCTAGCATAATGCCCAAAATTATGACAAGTATAACATCGTACCTTTGTGATATCAAAGTTCGAATTTCTCTAGATATGTCCTTCTCTATCAACAGATTTTGATATTCCATAGGAAAAGCTTCCTCTCCCCATAGCCAAAGCCACCTCTGCCTCTTCCTCGACCGCGACCTCGGGTCCCTCCTATAATATGTCGAGTTGAGTCGTGACTCCCATTCTGTTTTTGTTAACAACACATTTTCATCATGCTCTTCTTCTTCATCACCTTTATGACGTTCTTCTTGGGCTCTTAGTGCCCCAATAACATCTTCAAAAGACTTGTTTTTTGCATTTCCAAATTGTTCAATTGACGCTGCAATTTGGGTAAACTTTTCTTGTTCACATAGTCTAGCTTAATGGCAACACCAAGGGTCTTCATTTGGTTAACCACTGTTGCCATTTTTCTCGCATACTCCACTACTGTCTCATTCTTTTTCATTTTCATAGCTTCAAATTCCCATCTGAACGCTTGCGCTCGCACCTCTTTGACGTCGTCTGCTCCTTCATTCATTTTACGAAGAGACTCCCACGCTTCTCGTGTTGTCTCGATGTCACCCAATTCCATCAATTGGCCTTCAGTCAATCCTTAGAGAGAATTCCATACCTGATTTGATCTTGATGGAGATCAAATGGTTTGTCTGGCAACACAGCTTCCCAAACTCCATGAGCCCTCATGCAGATAGTTTGTGTAAGTGAGAATTGGATACGTAAGTGATAGATTTCCTTCTATCACTGTGACACTCTTGCTTCTCACCACACTCGCATAACTATCGATTTTCGACATTGACTCTGATACCAAATGAAGAAAATAAAATTAAGAGAATTTGTTTTTCTGAAATTCTGAATTCATTCAAGTAGATCAAATTACATATATAATGGAAACGCGGAAGTTACGGAGACAGTTACAACTGCACTTAAAATAACGGAAACTAATAAAATATAAACTCATCCGTCGACATCAAAACCACAACGATCGCCGAGCTCACCGCCGGCAAAAAGGCAATCCTCTTGGCCGTCCCCGGCGCCTTCACCCCTACCTGCTCGCAGAAACACGTCCCTGGATTCGTATCCAAATCCGTCGATCTGAAATTCAAAGGCGCCGACACCATCGCCTGCATTTCTGTTGACAACGTGTTCGTGATGGACGCCTGGAAGAAGAACCTCGGCGTCAAGGACGAGGTTTTAATGCTCTCCGATGGAAACGGCGATTTGACGAGGAAGTTAGGATTCGAGCTCGACCTGAGCGATAAGCCTGTAGGACTTGGTGTTAGATCAAGAAGATACGCTTTGTTAGCCGAAGACGGCGTCGTTAAGGTCCTGAATGTAGAAGAAGGTGGCGCTTTCACTTTCAGTGGCGCAGATGACATGCTTAAGGTGTTTTAGATGTCAAAGTTCCATCAATCTCTTGTTTTTTTTATCTCAGATTTCGCAAGTTTTTGTCAAGCTAACTGCATAGTCCTTGTTAATTTATGGTTCTACGAGTTCCTTGAAATAAAAGAATACATAGCAGTTTTGCAATTCGATAATCTTGTTAAATTATTGTGTAGTTTTTTAATAGAACTAGAGGTGCTTGAGAATAAATTGAATTGAATTGAAATGAAACTGGATTATAACTCTCCAATGTTGATACATATAAAAAAATTGCTAGTGTTGTTTAATGGCCTGAATTTTCAGAGGTACCCCAAGAGATGGCCTTAAAGACAGCAACTGAGAAGGTGAGTGACAGTAATTAGGTGAAAGTGTAAAAGAAAACCTAGAAATAATTAAGGTTAAGACAATCTTGTACTCTGTCACACTTAAATTCCTACCAACACACATCCTTCCTCCAAACCCAAAAGGCAAAAATCCCATCTTGTTGTAGCACCCGCCGTATATATCGTCCTTGAATCTCTCGGGTTTAAACTCATTTGCATCTTGTCCCCATAAGCTAAGGTCATGGTGCATTGATACAACATCTATCCAAATGTTGGTTCCTTTTGGAATTACCAAGTCTCCTACTCGAATGTCTTGTCGTGCTTGTCTTTGGGCATTTGGTGCTGGTGAGTACAGCCGTATTACTTCGTTGAACACCCAACCCATCTGCATATCATTGCATACATATATCAACAGTCTATTTCAGTTTATCGTAATTGATCGATCACCAGAAGTATGTATGTGTATAAACATATAATAAGTGTGCATATGAACATGTTCACAAACCAAACAGAGTTTAAGGCTTTAGGGGATTGCTAACCTTTTCAAGCCCCGCAAGCATGGTGAAATCGACTTCTTTGTCACCCACAACTTGTCTAATTTCTTCCCTCAACTGGTCTTGCCAATCCGGATGCATAGCCAACAGCATCAACGTCCAAGTAATCGACAAAGCTGTCGTTTCGTGCCCAGCAAAAAAGAACGTCTTGCATTCATCGACCAACTCCCGAGTTGTAAACAATTTTGAGTCGCTTTGATTTTTTATAATCAACAAGCCTAGCAAATCTTTCTGATCCTCATTAGGGTTTTCGCTAATACATTTTATACGATCATCTATGATGGAAGCAAAAAGATTATCAATTTCTTCACCGAGCTTTTCAGCTTCTAAGGTTTGTACCGGGCACATGAGGTTACCATATGGCACACCAACGTAACGGTTTGTTTTGAATAGTGCAACTTGTAAGGCTCTTAATTTTTCAAGCACCTGGATTTGGTTCTGATAGCTTAGTCCAAAACTGGTTTTGGCTATGATATCTCCTGCTGTTGCTATTATCTCTGTTTCTATTTCGATTTCATTGTTTCCTGAATCTATCATGCCATGCCAATTGTCCAACATCTTATTAGTTGAATCCACCATTATAGCTGTCATGCCCTGCATGTAAAATAAGAAAGTAGTTTTATTATCCTGAACCAGTCCACTAATTGAAATGGTAAAATAAAAAATGGTTTTGAGTTTGAACAATCAAATGACAAACTTTATCTGGAATCCATTCAAATTAGGAAAACACGAAATTGAAAATTTGTAACTACTTTTCAATACCTTTTATCAAAGGTCAATCTAGGACCATGGGTTGGTGACAAAAGTGTTGGTCAAGAAAATTCAAGGACATATGAGGTCTCTATTGTTGAAATCAAACAATGTCAAAATAATAATTTTTGTTTGTCCTAAAGATAATATTTGTTGGCCCTTGAACAGAATGACCAATGCGCTTTAGGTTAAACATATGAATTGTTTTTCTTTGGAAGACTAATCAAACTTTCTATATATAGATAACTTAAGCAAAACATCTATTTTTAACCAGAAATGCATGTCGAGAAAGAGAGAACAACATTCTTAAGTTACAAGATGTGGCTGAAAAAGAGACAACATGTTTTAACTTGCTCGTATTAGTATTTAAAGAAGAGAAAGAGAGAGGGGGGTCAACCTTCAAGTTAGCCGGAGAGAATGCAGGAGTAATCATACGGCGGTGCCAGAGCCATTCGTTACCTTCTACCATGAGCAAGCCTTTACCAAACATTGCCTTTCTATCTCTTTTAAACACATTTGGTTTTCCCCAATCCTTTCCCAATACTCCTTCTGCCATTACCTTTAAAAATGCCGGGTCGGCTACGTACAAAAATGGAGATGTCCCTAACCAGTATATAAACACTTTTCCTATAATGCGCAAAACATACCTCGTCAATATAATATAATCCTATGATATGATATATTAACAGGCTCTGAGTGTCGTAACTCGTAACAATGTCAATCAACTATGAATATATTTTGAACGAAGACAATAACATAAAATAATGTTTTTATTATATAGATCTTTACATTTTTTTTTCTTTTATATAATAGTAATAACTCACCATGAGATTTTTGCCAGCTCGCGAAGTAAGGAAAAACAGTTGAATGTATATCATGAGAAATAATAGTAGATTTCAAAGGAACGTCATTTTTATTCCTCTTCTTCGTCATCTCACTTATGTTTCCCAATGGAAAGCTCGGATTCGGCCCTCCGAAACCATTTTTTTTCAGCTTTCGATATGCTAGAACAGGCAATATCCACCAACAATATACTAGTCTAAGAAACGTAGACAAAAACAGAAAAAAAACCACCTTAAGTAACAAACTAAAAGCTTGAAACAACTCAAGAAACTGCATCTCTACCTCTGTCTCTCTATAACGTCTATAGTACTATAGTATTTTTATGTTTGTTTGTTGTTTCTTATAAAACATAATGAGATGAGATGGGTATATATAGAAAAAATGTTGGGTACAATAACATGTAAGATTTTTTTTGACTTTATTATGATTTATTTCTATATAGAATTTGGATCAGGTCTTCCACGTTGAAAATACTATTATTTTTACTTGCAATACGTTGGGGCCCGGAAGGGCGTAGGCCCCCCTTACTTAAAATATATGTTTTATATTTTTTTAAAGTAATAATTATTTAAATAATATTAAAATAAAAATTCTACGCCCCCTTACCTAAAATATATATTTTGGAATGTTTTTTAAGGCAATATTTATTTAAATAATATTAAAGTAAAAATTCTACACCCCTTACCTAAAAATTTCTTATATATATATATAGTTCATATGTGGGAATTTAGAATAAAATAATACCTAAGTGCAGGTTAGAATAACTTTTAGTATAGTCTTTTATTTAAATTTAAATTGTTCTTATATATTAATTTAATATTTATATTAATTTGACTTTTTATTAATTTATTTTTGAATTATTTAGATTTTTTTGTAATTTGGTCAACTATATTAATTATTTTTCTTGTTTATTCGGTCTTTTATATTAATTAATTTTTTTATTAGTTTAGTCTTTTATAGTAATTGTTCTTTTTTATTAATTTAGTCTTTTACATTAAATGTATGCCTTATTGATATGTTCTTCTATAATAATTTGATTTTATATTAGTTAATATATCTCAATCATCCTATAAATAGAAAAACATATTTAGAAAAATATTTTTTGAGAGAAAAAAAATAGTTCTAAATTTTTTTTGAGAGATAAAAAAAACAGTGAAAAAAAAGGTTTTGCAAGTATTTTTCTTGAACTTGTTTATTACTCTCTTTTGAACTTGGTTTATTACTCTTTTTTTTCCTTAACATAATAAAACATAATTTAGATTTCTATAAAAATTTAAATTATATGATTGTATAAACAGCAATACAATGTATAAAGAGAAAAGTACCTGAAAATACCCACTCAACTATCTTATTACCTGGCGGTACCCGCTTCTAACATAGTGTTACTTAATACCCAGACTAATAAATTGGACAAAAATACCCTTCCACTATATATACCCAATTTCAGATCCAACCCACTTTTTCGACCTTCCTATCACCCTAAACAAACGCAAAATTCTAATTTTAGAAACCACCAGAAAACAAACCGTTCGACTTCGTCATACTCTCTCTCTCAAACCCATAAACCCTAAAGCTTCTCACCGTTCGCACCTTCGACACTATCGCACCGGTCAGCCTCTTTTACTCACTCAGACTACACACCTTCAATCTCGTTCGACAAAGTTGTCGTGAAGTCGTCTCTGAAAGCTTCAATCTCCTTCTCCGACCGGTGAAATTTAACAGGTATGCATTATCGTGGAAAGTGTACTTTTTTTTTTCGTTCTTGACGAATTTGAACCACTTTTTTCTCTTCATTCACGATACGCGTTGCTTTTTATACTAGAATGAAGTATCTACTGACGATAGTTGCTCAGTTTATGGGTTTATAGTCGAAGCCAGGGTAGAATTTTAGTTGCATGTAATACTGATACTCTCCTGAGAAATATTATGTATGTTAGATCTGCATTAGGTAGTTCATTGTTGATTTTGGTGTTCGTTGCATAATTCCTAGATCCCTGCAACGTGCATGTAAAAAGTGTAACAGTTCGCACCCTGATCACCCACAATGCAAGCAATTCGCAGCTCGATTGCATGTTTATACTTATTTACAAACAATTCGCAGCTTGAGCTACCTAATTCGCATCATACCAGATCTCATTTCGCAGCTTGTCTGTGAAGCCAATATTTATATGTATGCATTTCGCAGCTTGTGATGCGAATTATTTGTGACACTCCAACTGATTTGTGTTTGTGCAGAAAGTATGAAAACAAAACCTAGCTACTACAGATCAGGGTTGGCGAGCCTTCTGAAACTACTCAAAGACATGCGTATTACAAGGGCGCACATTGAAGCTGCAAGAAACACCCCCTTCTACACACTGCTGAAAACGGCTTTCCAAATCCGTAATGAGGCAGAGCTGCCAAAGAAGAAATTCTACTCAATCATTCAGTATATCATCGAGCAATTCTCTGTGGATAGAGACGCCTTTAGGATTGGCAACAAGTATGTGAAGCTAACTGAGAACGATGTCAAGATCATATTAAGCTTGAGGCATGGCACCGAGAAAATCCAATTAACAAAAACCGGAGTTTTTCACAAAAAGTATGCACCCGGCGAGGAGGACGAATCAAGGATGATGAAGAAATACTTCATGGGTAAAACTGGGAGGAAAGTAGCAGCTAGTAATACCAAAACAATAACAAATGCCATTATAAAAGTACGTCTAAAATGGACTTCATCTTTATAAAGCAAGATTCTGTACATTTCTAATATAGCATGTTGTCGTTGGTTTTACAGGAGGGTATAGCGAAGGCCATAAACGAAGGAGGGGAGCATGAGTTGGAAGATGTTGCGAGGTTGTTGATATTGTTTTTGTGCTCCACACTATTCTACTCCGTATCTGGAGATATCCTGGGCTGTAGCACGGTTTATTACGTTGAAGACCTCAACAGAATAAACAATTATGACTGGGCTGGATCAATACTGTACAAGCTTCGACAGTCTATCAGGAGTTGTTTAGCAGTAGAAAGAGCTGATAAAGTCGTCGGCTGCGTCGCCCTTGTAGTTGTAAGATTCATCTATTCAATATAAAAATTAGTTATGTACAGAGCATCTTGTTGATAAAACGTGTCCCCAGGCAGCCCTTCATCATGGAGCACACAACAATCGGCCATGAGATAGCAAAGCCAAGATTGATACCAAGGTTTTTCAAATGGTTGGGATTAGAGTGCCAAGCATCAACCATGACATATCTTCTTCGAACACCCTTGCTGGATAATGACCAGGTATTAGCTTTATATATGTATTGAACTGGGGGTGCAAGCAGTTCGCAGCATATCATGTGTTTTGCTTAGAAAAATGTATCAATCATTTCGCAGCCTGATATGAATACTTAGTTCACAGCATGTGGTTTACACTTAGTTCGCAGCATATGGTACACATAGTTCGCAACATATTGTCCCATACACATTTCGCAGCTCATAATGCGAATGCTTTGCAACTCTAATATGATTAAAACCGCACAGTTCGCATCATATGATGAGAAACTGTTTATAAAAAACACTTTTTTTCTCTACACCCTCATACTTTCGAAACAATTAATTTACTTACATGTGCATCAGTTGGTAGGTTTTAGAAGGTCCATTACAGCTTACCGAGGCTGAAATTGAAGCTTTCGGAGAAAGAGAAGATGATGAAGATGCAAAAGTAACGGAACCTACTTCACCGGAAGAAAGACCTAGGATAAGGACGAAAAGCATAGCATCAAAACCAAAACAAAGGAGACGAGCATCACAGAATGTAATGAATAAGGGGATGTCTCCTACACTCGAACATCTAACACCACCCGAGCCATCGATTCCACCACCAAGACTCCCCAAGAAAACGATTCCACCACAACCGAAAGGCAAATCCAGGCAAGAGCCCTCAGACACCACACACAACCAGTTTGAGTGAAACAATCGGTGATTATTTATTCAAACGCAGAGAACCTAAGCCCGATATTGCTGCTCAATCAAAGCGTTTGAAGACATACGCCGACAAGAACAAGTACGAGCGAAAAATAGACAAACAGGCCAGAGAAGTAAGTATGAGTTGAACCTTAAATAATCACTACAATCAGCACTTAATATGTTTATAAAAAGTTTGCTATCATTTTTGCAGGTGAAAGAATTGAAACGCAAGATAGCGGAACTTGAAGCACAACAACTCCACAATGCTATCTCTCTGCCAATTTGTCGTACTGAAAGCCCAATAAAGCAGGTACCAGCAGCACTTCCAGAGGGACAAAAATCCATTGGTCAGTAAGCATCCGTGTCTAATGCTGATCAGCACCATGCTGATGGAGTACTGCCGGAAGAAAGGGATGATGATGCCCACAATTCACCCATCATAGAGACACATACAGAGGAGGTAGATAATGTAAGTAGATGATATGATGTTATCAAACAAATATCAGGACTCTTGTGTAGTCCTGTCCAAACGTTTCGCAGCTTGAGCTGCAAATTATGTAATAAACTGGAGGTTTGGTTATTACACAATTCGCATGCTGAGCTGCGAATTTTTAGGAATGTATAACATAGATATCAGGTCAGGATGCGAAATGTGATTACACAATGATTAACTTATGCTTAACCCTTCCACCCTTTTTTTTTTGTATGAAATAGGAGACCGAAAGCCAACAACAACACCAGCAGAAACAGCAAGACCAGTAACAACAACAACAACAACAGCAACAAGAACAACAGCAACAACAACAACAACAGCAACAACGAGAAGAAGAACAACCCCAGCAACAGCAACAAGAAGAAGAACAACAACAACACACCCAGCAACAACAACAACAACAGCAACAACAGCAACAACAGCAACAACAACAACAACACGAACAGCAACAACAAGAAGAACACCCACAGCAACAACAACACGAAGAACACCACCAGCAACAACCCCAGCAGCCACAGGTTCAACACGAAGACCGGCAACAAGAACAACAACAACAAGAGCAACAAGGACAACAAGAACAACAACAGCAGCAACAGATAACCTTGGCGAAGAGAGAAAGGCTAACTCAAGAGGTAGCACCTCAAGAGTCAGAACCTGTCCATCCCGGTGAGAAGACAGAACTACTCAGCGAGGAAGGACCATCCTTAGAAGACAAAACCACTTCTTCGGTGGAACCTCAAAGACCAACGGTGCTGTCAGCAAAGTCATAATTGCTAAGCCAACGTCAAACTGTAGCCCCGGTAACAAATCAACTGCCAGCTCCAGAGTCCCACGATAACACAGTAGGTTTACCTGATGCTTTTGTTGATGGTATTTACACTCAAGTTTCACAGACATTTTTAAATGAAATTGATAATGTATATTACGATTCTATAATACAACGGTCTTTGGAGAACATGTCCGAGGATGACTTTTATGATTTCTGCCAACACGATCCAGATCGTATGCCGAACAAGTCAACGGCAGTGGTTGTCGCTGACCGTGCGGTAAGGCCTACTTATAATGATTTCGCATCATAACATAAGATTTGTGTCTAATGCTGATTGGGGTATTACAAACGAATATCAGGGTAGGATGCGAACTGTTCAGTGGAACCTCGAACAGTTCGCACCCTACCCTGATAGATACTAATAAATTTATTTAACTGGAACCTTACATTTCGCAGCCTAAGCTGCGAACTGTTTGGACTCGTTGCACTTATAAACCAGTGACGCCCTTCTACTCTTGATTTTTGTTATTTACTAAGCTCGAGCCCAGTAAAGAGATAGAGCAGCCAAGTTTTGCGCTACTGACAGAAACGCAGCCTCAAGTGGCAGAGGAAGAAGAAGAGTTCGTAATTACAATGCGGGAACCGCCAGTAGTAGAATACAGCGACTGGCCAAAGACAACAAAAGTAACTGACCGTATCGATCTGGCAGAATACCACAAAATACAGTTGGTTAAAGCCTACGAGAGCGACACCCCTGATCCAATGGTATGGCAGTTACCGGAGTCCAAGTTTACATACGGAATCAGGGTGCAAGCGAGTGATGTCATGGCACTACCTTTAGAATTGGAGCTGGACGTAAAGGTATCCAATTGTCAACCAATTTTATTTTCAATGTTTCAAATATGTATTCTATATTTAACATAAATCTACAACTCCTTTGTTAGCTTATCAATGCTTGGATTCGAAAGATGCTTGAAGATGCAGACTACAAAGTTCCATGCACTAAAGCTAAAGGAGAGCATCACGACGCCATACTGATTTCGGGCATGACTGCGGTAAGTTTAGCTCACGTAAATTGAACAAAGTTCTCAGAAATGTTCTCACTTTAATATACTCTTGCTTGGATGCAACATCAAATGAAAGCAGGGTGGCAAGTGGAAAATTTGGTGGACATGGCTTTTAGGAAGGGGCGCAAAGCAGCCAACATCATCATGGTTCCAGTGTGCACCGAGACGAAGGACAATGTAAACCACTGGACGTTGCTCGTCATCGACGTCGACGGAATGACAATTTCAAACTACAATTCGCTTTTGCCTAAGCTTCATGCCATAGACACCACCACAAGGACACCTGCACTACTGGTAAATATTCCAAACTATACACTTAAATCTGAACACATTTTAAGTATGCATGCTGCGAAATGAGATCTGGTACGCTGCGAATTGTGAGTAAACAAGATGTTTTTTCGCAGCTTGTTCATAACTCAATTCACAGCCTATCCATGTTGGATACAATTCGCAGCCTGTCCACAACTCAATTCGCAGCCTATCAAGGCTGTCATACAATTCACAGCCTAAGATGCGAATTGTGTTGGATTTAGTGTCATATAATTCGCAGCCTGAGGATGCGAATTGTATGTCACCAACTGTTTTTGTTTTGTGTATATTCCTAACACTAATTATTATAAACAGGGTGGAAGAGAACTCCTATCCAAATATACTACAGGGTGGAAGGTGAAAGTGGAAAAAGACATCCCACAACAAAAGCGAGGCAGCGTGGACCGTGGTGTCTTCGTCTGCAAATATGCAAGGGATATTATTGAGCATGGATCAGTGCAGAAAAAATACGATGCAGATATGGTAACTGCCTTCAGAGCAGAAATGTTCTATTACTTTTTAAATGACAAAGACACCATCACATATGGCTGATTCGTGTATTGCTTGTAAATACATCTGTTGCTTGTAAATACATCTGTCTGTTGTAATTTTTAGTTTTGTTGTGCATACATAAACAAATTACATTTTCACATCTTTGAATACTCCTTATCTTATAGTTCGCATCATAACCTGATATATAATGGTTGATTATGATCCTGGTAGTTTACTCTGGTATGTATGAACAGTTCGCAACCTAATCCTTATGAACAGTTCGCAGCCTAACTTATCATCAAATAGTTCGTAGCCTAACCTGATAGATGGTAATCACTTCACACACATTTCGCATCCTGGTATCCCAGCTTAAAACCAGTTGGCAGCCTGGTGCAGAAATAAAAAATTAAAAATACAAAGTGGAAGGATACGAACAGGCTGTGGCTTATGCCTTGGTAAACGTTTTCTACATTGAGCACACAAAAAACAATCTAATCAAGTACATAATTCATTAAATGTTGATTGGACATGGAGGCTATGTAATGATTACCTCCTTTCCCTATAAAAACCTCTAGTAACCAAAGGCTAATTTTACACCAAACTCTATATTTTTTTAAAAACACCTCTTCTTCTCTTCGAATTCAAACAGTCATGTCTTTTTCCACCACCACAACAACCACCTCATACTCAAACTCTGGTTCACTCGGTTCTCTGGGTGACTCCTGGTCATCCTTAACCGTTAACTGGAGTGATGAGTTGAGCATGCCTGCAGTACCACCCCCAAGCCCAGTCTCTGTCTTCGAACTAGACATGTATGATGACTACTACTCTGCTGACTCTCAACCAATGGAAGTTGTTCCACAGATTGCTGCTGAACCTCAGCCAGAACAGGTTCCAATGCTTCCTGCTGCACCTCAGCCAGAGAAGGTGCAACCTCAAACGGCAGAGGTTCGAAACAACAAAAGGAAGAGGGAAGACGAAGCTGGTCCATCAAGGAAAACAATTTTAAGCATGATGGACGTAGATATTGAAGCTGAAGAGAAAGTGGAAGAGAAAGAGAAAGTCGAAGACAAAGAGGAGAAAGACAAAGATGATCAGCACAAAAAGGAGAAAGAGGAAACAGTTGGTGATGAATCCTCTACCAACTGCTAGAGTTGGTTTTTGTTTTTTGTTTTTTTGAAATGCAACTAACTAGCAATAGTAGCTTGTACTGATATGTGTAAACAGTTGTTAGTTTCTGGAAATATTGTAATCCTCCTTTTTGTAATCCAACTTGTTTACAGAATTTCAATGACATAAAGGATTCGCATCTAAATACATTTTGCACTTCATTCGCATGTTACCCTGCTATATTACTTATTTTCAACCTTACTGAATATCCTGGTATTTTTATAAATGACAATTCGCAGCTTATCATATGACAAATATCAGGACTTCTAATTGATCTCCATTCGCATCACAATTCTGGTCCTACTTCGCAGCCTATCATGCGAAACGTAAGATATGATAGATGTTTGATATGATTTTACCAGCGATTCACATCCTTTTGAAATTTCACATAATTGCACATAATTCACATGTAATCCTGATAGATGTTTGTAACAATACACCAACATATTGTACATGATTCGCAGCACATGATGCGAAATGATTACAACTTCAATAGTGGCAGATACAAAAACACAGGAATGTACAAATGTTTAGTTTGCTGTACATAACAATAACTATGCTACAAAAATAAATGTGATATGGCCAACCAGAATTGTCCTTAAACTGGAACATCACAAGTCCTCCGGTTATGGCCTGATTTCGAACATCGGCCACACCTTAACTTCTTGGTTGAGATTTCTCCTCTAGAAGGGATTCGCTTTTTCTTAGGCCTTCCGGAGCGTCTCTTAACGTTCGGAGGAAGAACTTCAACAAAAGAAGGATCGTTAGCGCTGGACCCTTCGCCGAAATCAGTTATAGCTGGTATGCTGAAATAGTAACTCTCCCTGTAATTCATAACCGTAAAGAAGGGTTCTATTACAGTCAATGGATCTTGGTCGGTGTATTGTAATGTCGCTAGAGCATGAGCACATGGAAAACACTCTTGTTGCCATGATCCGCATGAACATTTGAAATCCAATAGATTAACAACAGCCACAGGATTCGAAAAGACTTCGAACATGGCGGAAGAGGACTTACGTACTACCCAACTTCGGCACATGTCAACATTCTGCTTTAGCTTCTTCTCGTACTCGGGAACCAAATTAGTACTCCAGCTGAGACCTTCTTCGTATCGCCGTGAAACTTGAGTCATAAGCAAGACTCTAATCTAATCAATAAACTCAATAATTGGTAAGCCGCAATATTTTTTAATCTGATTGTTAAACGATTCAGCTGCGGTAGAAGTCATAGAGCCGTAGCGCTTCCCTTTTACGTAAGCCTGCGCATACTTTTCAGGGGGTAAATTTGCAAGAAAAGCACTCATGCTCTCACCACCTTCACATAGAAAACCTGTTAGTATATCTTTAAAAAGCTCTTGACTGGGAGCATAAGCAAGACGGTGGAAGAAACTCAACATCTTTTTTTATACTCCCTATTAGTATGTTCCAGTTTGGCTTTCAAATTCTGCATGAGATGGAAATAATAGTACGCATGATAGCAGTGTGGATACAAGACAGAAACAGCATTAACAATACCAGAATGAAGGTCTGAAATAAATGTGATCTGGCGATCCAGCAAATGTGGTTTCAAACACCCCAAAAACCACATCCAATTGTCCCAATCTTCAATGCTAACTACAGCAACAGCAACAGGGAATAGTCCTGGAAAAAGGCAGATCAAATGAACACTACAACAGTATGCAAACGTTTAAAAATTGTAAACAATTCGCATGCTGTGCATGACAATTCGCAGCTTGTCATGCGAAATATGCGTGACATTTTAATTGCTCATGCAAACATTTCGCATCTTGTCATGCGAATTGTTTGTGACAACTTTAAATAATACTTAACTCAAGCTGCTATGTAAGTACAGTTTACTCAGCATAATACATAATTCGCAGCCTCAAATGCGAAATGTGAGGATCACAACACTGCTTAATTCGCATCACATGCTGCGAATTGCATGAGCATTTTCACACAAAACATCGTTCATTAACTAGATAAATGTAACTAACCGTTGTTTCCGTCCTTTGCTACAGCAGTGAGTAATGTACCCTTGTACTTGCCATATAAGTGGGTTTCATCGACAAACAACATTGGACGGCATGAATGAAAACCACTAAAGGACGAACCGAATGCTACAAAACAGCGCTTCAATCGGTTTCCAGCTGACAACTCCAACTGGCAGTCTGAAGTAATATCTCGGCTCTTCAAGCGTTTGAAGTATCCGCTTAGTAAACTAAAAGAACTTGAACTATCTCCAAAAACTCCCCTCCTAGCCTTCTCTAAAGCATTCCATGACAAACGATAAGAGATGTCAAGACCGTAATCTTGTTTGACAGTCGATTGTATGGTTTTGGCTGTCAACGAATGGCAGGTCCGGAGAGAATCCAGAATTTCCTCTGCAATCAAACCTGATGTCAAATGCCTGTGCCGCTTATGCTTATGCTTCTGGAAGAAAACAGGACTGCAAGTATGGTACGGGAAATGCTTCTTGATCGTCATAAGGCCGGTGCTTGAGTCAATAGATGCATAAAACCCTCCATTTGCACCCGCTTGTGAGCTTATTTTCACAATAAGCAGTGATCTTATTTGTTGTGTTGTGCAGGTATTTGAAAGAAAAACCATGCTCTAACGCAAACTTGCACAAGGATACCCTCAGACCGGCAGCACCTTCTTCAAAAGCTTGACCCACTCCTGTAATAGCATCAGCCCAACCAGCAGTAGCAAGTTGTTTTTTCCTCTGATCAAAATTAACTAAACCGTTACTACTCTCCCCGCTAACTAGTTGATCAAGAGATGGTTCTCCCAAAATCAAGCTACGCTCTTTACGCTTACCACCAGAATCCTTACCACCATAGCTCTTATCAAGAGAACTTTTATTACCAGAACCCTTATCAAAGACGTGTTGTTCTATGAGAAAACTAACCCGTTTTAAACGCTCCAAATCAAGATGTAACACCAACCCAACAAAATCATTATGGTTATTAAAGAAACAATTATTGTAATCCCCGCAGGAGTAAGTAATTAGGTACTCACCTGTGGCAAGCTCCTCCCATGTGTTCTCTACATAAGCTTGAATACTTTCGAAGCTTTCAAACTCCGTGAAAGGCACAATTTCAGTTTGGTGACCATATTTAAAAATACAAACTCGTGATTTAGACATCTCTTAACCTGGACAATACAAGTTATTTGTTATTAGTCACAAAAACTAGGTGCAAAATATTTACTACTGCATCAAACAATTCGCATCCTAAGGTGCGAATTGTGTATACCTACAACGATCTATTCACATCTTGTCCTGATATTGGTAGGTAACAAAGTCCTGATATTTGTTATTAGTCACAAAAACTGTGCAGATTATTTACTGCACCATCAAATAATTCGCATCCTATCTTGCGAATTGTGTATATCTATATAGAGCTATTCGCATCATGTCCTGATATTTCTATGTAACATCGGTCCTGATATTTGTTTCGAAATACAATACTCTGACTGACCTAAAAACTCGTAATCTACACATTCAAGACAAAACTAAAGCACTACCAAATTATATAACGAACTATATAACGAACAATATTAAGTAAACAATAACAGATCACTATAACAAAAAAAAACAGAGGAAAAGCTCGAAATCAGGCAATGGCATCTAAAAACAGTAGAATAGAACCTATTCCAAAAGAGAAAACGAATAAAAAACTTCGAAATCGGTAGGTAATTACCTAAAAATCTCGCAACACGATTACTTGTAAGCTATAAGATTCCAAAAAGCGACGATCAACTCCTGTACGTATAAAACAGAGGTTAGACAGGTCTAACACAACAACTTACATAAAGAAACAAACTTCCGATCACCGGAAAATGTGATTTCAACCCAGCTCGTGGTGGTTGGTAGGGTTAGGTGGTTAGAGCGGCTAACAAATTCAAATCTTCAAAAAGCTAGAAAAAATAGAAAGAAAATAGAAAATAAGGTTTATATAGTGGGTTAAGGGTAGTTCGGGTATTAAAATAAAATTAGGTTGTAAGTGACAATAAGGTAGTTGAGATGGGTATTAAGTAACAATTGATCAAACCTTGGGTGGTAAGTGACAATTGAATAGTTGAGTGGGTACTTTAAGTACAATTTCCCATGTATAAATGGCCGTTATCAGATATAATTGTGGGTTAAAAGCAAAAATTTCCTCTTTTTTATGATTAATATCCAGGTTAATATTTTAAAAAATTTAACTTATTTTTAATACAAAATTATCAAATATGACAAGTGTGTAATTTTATTTTTTAATATTTTTAAATTTTTAAATTTTTAAAAAATCTGAAAATACTATCGATTTTGTTAATAAAAATAAAATAAAATTAGATGTACAAATGATATTTTTTCTAACATTAGTCTTGCATCTAGCTTATTGTAAGACCAGTCTTGCATCTAGATATTTGGCCTGCATCTATTTTTTCGATTCGACACTGATTCCATATTTAACTATAAAATTGTCTCACATCCATCACTAGTTATGTATTTATCGAAAATAATGGTTCAGTATTTAACTAAAAGGTATTTTATAATGTCTTGTATCTATCACTCTCTCATATCTATCTAAAAATATTTACAATGTCTCACACTCATGCTACATCTCATTGGTCCCCCACCAATCGAAAAAATATTAATTTGACTTTTTATTAATTTATCTTTGAATTATTTAGATCTTCTTCTAATTTGGTCAACTATATTATTATTTTTTTTGTTTATTCGGTCTTTTATAATAATTAATTTTTTTTATTAGTTTAGTCTTTTATAGTAATTGTTCTTGTGTATTAATTTAGTACATTGAATGAATTTCTTATTGATATGTTCTTCTATAATAATTTGATTTTATATTAGTTAGTATATCTCAATCATCCTATAAATAGAAACGATATTTAGAAAAACATTTTTTGAGAGAAAAAAAATAGTTCTAAAGTTTTTTTTAGAGATAAAAAAAACAGTGAAAAAAAAGGTTTTGTAAGTATTTTTTTTGAGCTTGTTTATTACAATCTTTTGAACTTGGTGTATTACTCTCTTTTTTCCTTAACATAATAAAACATAATTTAGATTTGAATAAAAAAATTAAATTATATGATTATATAAACAGCAATACAATGTATAAATGGTCGTTATCGGATATAATTATGGGTTAAAAGCAAAAATTTCCTTTTTTTATGATTAATATCTAGTTTAATATTTTAAAAAATTTAAATTATTTTTAATACAAAATTATCAAATATGACAAGTGTGTAATTTTATTTTTAATAATTTTAAATTTTAAAAATTATAAAAAATTTGAAAATACAATCGATTTTGTTAATAAAAATAAAATAAAATTAGATGTACAAATGATATTTTTTCTAACACTAGTCTTGCATCTAACTTATTGTAAGACCACTCTTGCATTTAGAGTTTTGGTCATGCATCTATTTTCTAAAAATTTCGATTCGACACGGATTCCATATTTAACTATAAAATTGTCTCACATCCATCACTAGTTCCGTATTTATCTAAAATAATGGTTCCGTATTTACCTAAAAGATATTTTATAATGTCTTGTATCTATCACTCTCTCATATCTATCTAAAAATATTTACAATGTCTCACACTCATGCCACATCTATCATTGGTCCCCCACCAATCGAAAAAATATTTTACATTGTCTCGCATCAATCAATGGTCATCTAAAAAACTATTTTACATTGGTCTCACATCTAACAAATCTAGATGATGAATGCGAGATGCTCAACGCGTTTGGTCTTGAATCTAGCGTTTCTATACGCACACGTTTGGTTTTGAATCTAGCGCTTCTAGAAGTGAAACGTGGACACGAGAGATGGGCTTACCTGAAAAACAAAAAAAATACAAAAGCACAGTAAAACTTACTTGAAAACACATAACATTTTCTTTCTCCAAACAATCCTTCATCTTAAATCTAGAAACACAATCACATTCAAATATAAATAAAGAGAGAGTCTTTAGTAAAAAAAAGAGAGAGTCTTTAGTGAAAATATTTAATTACAACCAATTACAACTTAAGAAAAATAAAGTCTTTAATGAAATAATCTAATTTAGTCAAAAAATAGTAGCCTTATATAGGCGGTACGGATAGTTAAGTATTATAAAATATAAATAAACGTATTGTATTTTTTTTAAATAACATTAATCATTTAAAATTATTTAAAATTTGATATAAGTTCAAAAACGTATGTGTAATTTTGTGAAAAACATTTCGATATGCAATAGATTCCTCCTCACTTGAATCACCTGCAGCTTCGTTTTCTTTCATAATTTCTTGTTCAAGTGTATCTTCATAATCATCCGGATAATCTTCAAAGATATCGTCTACATTCACTTCGTTTCTAAACTCTCTGTCTTGCATCCTTTTATCCGCCGCGGTCCAATCATTGACTGCCACAAGCACTCCAAATATTTTTCTCGTCAATCTTATTCTCTTAGTCGTATATTGCAACCTGGCTTGGCTAAAAGCACACTCATTTGCAACTGTAGACATAGATATTGCATAAATCTCTTTAACAAACCTGCAAAGAATAGGATAATCATCAGTTTTGGTACGCCACCATCTTATGATATCTTCAATACCATGGTAGGGATAATTCATTAAATCAAACGTAGTGCTCAAATATCTAGACAACTCATTATCAGATTGAGAGGTTTCTCTAAATTCATTGCTTTGTAACATTGCCATTTGAACATAGTTAGTAGAAAATCTACGTCTACCTCTATTGTTACTACTCCTTACATTTAAAGTTCTATTTGGTTTATATCATTCAGCATACTTATCATACATACTAAACATACAATCATATACGCCGGGAATATACCCTTTAGGGTTAACTGGCTCATCCGGTGGTTTAGTTTCAGAAAACTATAAGGATTGATAAAAACATCTAACTAGCCATTCAAATTGTTCTTTTCGTGAAAAGGATTCCAAATATGCAAGCAATAGAATAAGTCATAGGGATTGGATGAAAGTACTTTTGGAACTTGAATTCTATTTGGGGCACTATATCTACACATACTATATGGGATCTAAATTGATTCATATGCATGATAATATTAGTAATCGTGAAAAGGGCCAAGTGAATATTAGGTTGATTTTGTGAATAAAATTGTTATAGTGTTATCTTTAAAAAGTTGTAAAAATATTAACATGGTGCACAATATTTCCAATGTTGACTTTCAGAGGTAGCCCAAGAGATGGCCTTAAAGACAGCAACTGAGAAGGTGAGTGACAGTAATTAGGTGAAAGTGTAAAAGAAAACCTAGAAATAATTGAGGTTAAGACAATCTTGTACTCTGTCACACTTAAATTCCTACCAACACACATCCTTCCTCCAAACCCAAAAGGCAAAAATCCCATCTTGTTGTAGCACCTGCCGTATATATCGTCCTTGAATCTCTCGGGTTTAAACTCATTTGCATCTTGTCCCCATAAGCTAAGGTCATGGTGCATTGATACAACATCTATCCAAATGTTGGTTCCTTTTGGAATTACCAAGTCTCCTACTCGAATGTCTTGTCGTGCTTGTCTTTGGGCATTTGGTGCTGGTGAGTACAGCCGTATTACTTCGTTGAACACCCAACCCATCTGCATATCATTGCATACATATATCAACAGTCTATTTCAGTTTATCGTAATTGATCGATCACCAGAAGTATGTATGTGTATAAACATATAATAAGTGTGCATATGAACATGTTCACAAACCAAACAGAGTTTAAGGCTTTAGGGGATTGCTAAGCTTTTCAAGCCCCGCAAGCATGGTGAAGTCGACTTCTTTGTCACCCACAACTTGTCTAATTTCTTCCCTCAACTGGTCTTGCCAATCCGGATGCATAGCCAACAGCATCAACGTCCAAGTAATCGTCAAAGCTGTCGTTTCGTGCCCAGCAAAAAAGAACGTCTTGCATTCATCGACCAACTCCCGAGTTGTAAACAATTTTGAGTCGCTTTGATTTTTTATAATCAACAAGCCTAGCAAATCTTTCTGATCCTCATTAGGGTTTTCGCTAATACATTTTATACGATCATCTATGATGGAAGCAAAAAGATTATCAATTTCTTCACCGAGCTTTTCAGCTTCTAAGGTTTGTACCGGGCACATGAGGTTACCATATGGCACACCAACGTAACGGTTTGTTTTGAATAGTGCAACTTGTAAGGCTCTTAATTTTTCAAGCACCTGGATTTGGTTCTGATAGCTTAGTCCAAAACTGGATTTGGCTATGATATCTCCTGCTGTCGCTATTATCTCTGTTTCTATTTCGATTTCATTGTTTCCTGAATCTATCATGCCATGCCAATTGTCCAACATCTTATTAGTTGAATCCACCATTATAGCTGTCATGCCTTACATGTAAAATAAGAAAGTAGTTTTATTATCCTGAACCAGTCCACTAATTGAAATGGTAAAATAAAAAATGGTTTTGAGTTTGAACAATCAAATGACAAACTTTATCTGGAATCCATTCAAATTAGGAAAACACGAAATTGAAAATTTGTAACTACTTTTAGATCAAGAAGATACGCTTTGTTAGCCGAAGACGGCTAGAAGAAGGTGGCGCTTTCACTTTCAGTGGCGCAGATGACATGCTTAAGGTGCTTTAGATGTCAAAGTTCCATCAATCTCTTGTTTTTTTTATCTCAGATTTCGCAAGTTTTTGTCAAGCTAACTGCATAGTCCTTGTTAATTTATGGTTCTACGAGTTCCTTGAAATAAAAGAATACATAGCAGTTTTGCAATTCGATAATCTTGTTAAATTATTGTGTAGTTTTTTAATAGAACTAGAGGTGCTTGAGAATAAATTGAATTGAATTGAAATGAAACTGGATTATAACTCTCCATTGTTGATACATATAAAAAAATTACTAGTGTTGTTTAATGGCCTGAATTTTCAGAGGTAGCCCAAGAGATGGCCTTAAAGACAGCAACTGAGAAGGTGAGTGACAGTACTTTTCAATACCTTTTATCAAAGGTCAATCTAGGACCATGGGTTGGTGACAAAAGTGTTGGTCAAGAAAATTCAAGGACATATGAGGTCTCTATTGTTGAAATCAAACAATGTCAAAATAATAATTTTTGTTTGTCCTAAAGATAATATTTGTTGGCCCTTGAACAGAATGACCAATGCGCTTTAGGTTAAACATATGAATTGTTTTTCTTTGGAAGACTAATCAAACTTTCTATATATAGATAACTTAAGCAAAACATCTATTTTTAACTAGAAATGCATGTCGAGAAAGAGAGAACAACATTCTTAAGTTGCAAGATGTGGCTGAAAAAGAGACAACATGTTTATTAATTTAAACTGTTCTTATATATTAATTTAATACTTATATTAATTTGATTTTTTATTAATTTATTTTTGAATTATTTAGATTTTCTAGTAATTTGGTCAACTATATTAATTATTTTTCTTGCTTATTCGGTCTTTTATATTAATTAATTTTTTTTTATTAGTTTAGTCTTTTATAGTAATCGTTCTTTTTTATTAATTTAGTCTTTTACATTGAATGAATTTCTTACTGATATGTTCTTCTATAGTAATTTGATTTTTATATTAGTTAATATATCTCAATCATCCTATAAATAGAAAAAGATATTTAGAAAAACATTTTTTGAGAGAAAAAAAATAGTTATAAATTTTTTTTAGAAAAAAAAAAACAGTGAAAAAAAGGTTTTGTAAGTATTTTTTTAGCTTGTTTATTACTCTCTTTTGAACTTGGTGTATTACTCTCTTTTTTCCTTAACATAATAAAACATAATTTAGATTTCAATAAAAAAATTAAATTATATGATTATATAAACAGCAATACAATGTATAAATGGTCGTTATCGGATAAAAGCAAAACTGGGGCATTCAGTTTCCTCTGTATCCTGAAATCGTTAGGTGTTTTCATGTAGTTTGGTTGTTCCCGAGCTAGGCCTGTCCGAATGCCGGATTGTGCTCTAATTCTAAGATTCTTTTCTACTAGTTTAACGTGGGTAATGATTACAAAGTAGTAGACAATCTGTTAGAAGCGGACATGATATGAAAGACTCAGTTTCTTTTATCTCTTGCCATTTTGACTTCATAGAGAATAACTTATATTTCACCAGTCCTCCTTTATCTACTGCCATTTTATTGAGAGTCGAATCGACCGATGGGACGCTTTACCTTCCGACCAGGAAGATAGCCCCCAGTCGTTGGCAAAAAATATATAAGAAGAAGAAAAAATAAACTGTGCAAGGTGTCGTCAAAATGGAAACTGAAGAACAATCCATTGAGATCGATGCATCATGGTTAGATGCAGTTTCTGCCACTATGGATGGAGGTGATGTACCCACATATATTCTTGAGTTTAAGAAAAATAAGGCCAAAAAAATAAACAAGCAAAGAAATGACAATAAAATAAAAATAATAAAACTTTAACTAGTTCGGGGTTAGTATTACGTCAGATTGCTAGTTTTTTCACCATAACTACACCTGATCCTACCTTTCTATTTCCAAAATTCAAGGGAGAAACTACTACTGAAGTCAATAATCTGAGGGATGAGTTGACATGGTTCGACTATGAAGAATTTGACAAGACCTTCCCAAGTGTTGCACCCAACATGATGTATACCCTTTGGAGTTTTAAAGAAAAATAATACAGTGGGGTAATCAATAATGGGTTACGTGAGACATGTTGTTGAACTAAAAAAAAAATTCAAATCCCAAAGAGAAACCATATCTGCTCTTCAAGAGGAAAACAAAAAATTGCAAAGTTCCCTCGAAGAAGAAAAAACTAAGGCTAGCAAGGCATACAGAGAAGCTGACACACTAAAAAAGAGGTGGATACGGAAAAAAACAAGGTGGTCAATGTACAAGAAGAACTTGATAGACTACGGCCATCCAGTTCCACCGTGATTACTTTATTGAAATCCCAGCAGAAGACTGACAAAGAAGTTATGGAGCAGATCTTGGCAAAAAAGCATACTGTAGAAAATTTGAAAAAATAATTAGAAGACAAAATCGAGTCTTTAAAAGACAAGTATACACAAGAAGTAAACGATACTATTGAAGCATACGCCGATGCCACTATAGATAAAATAAATGAACGGGATGCCTCGATCAAGTCGGACATGGTCTTCGCATTTCACAAACAGTTTCCAAAACTAACCTTTGGATCTTTACGGGGTGGGTTCATTAAAAGGCATACAAAATTATTGAATATACTTATAAATAAGAGGTTTTGAAAGGCAAAAAGTGGTTGATTGATAATACGGACACCTTATTAAAATCTCCCTGAGCCACCAAGGTAGGAAATAATATGCCTCTTAAATATTTACATTAAATAAAGGTAAAGTAAATATTTACAAATCCTTAATCAAGGAATAATCTTAGATGCTCAACATTCCATGGATATATTAATGTAATACCTTCTTGTTCAACCAACCGACACGTTCCACTCTTGATTCGTTTCACAATAGTATATGGGCCTTTCTAATTTCGAGCCAACTTTCCAAATTTCTTGTCTTTAGTGTGTAAAAACATTTTCTTTAGAACTTTATCTCTAAAATCAAACCTTTTTTTTTGTATTTCTGATGCATATCGGCTCCTCATTAAGCTTTGATAGTGAATAGTTCTTAAATGAGGTTTGAGGCTTTTTTCTTCAATCAAATATAGCTGAGCCCTTACTCCAATCTCATCATACTCTTTAAAATAATTTTGGACTATGAATGGGGGAAGAGTAGACTCTATTGAAGATATTACATCCATCTCGTAAACCAAGGTAAAAGAGACTCTTATGTAGCAACATGTGGAGTAGTTCTATAATCCATAACACTTCTTGCAAATAGTTTGATATTTAACTTCCGCCCACTTTATAATCTTTTGGAGATCCTTTGAAATGGTTCTTTTTACCAATTCTACTTGACCGTTGGCCTGGGGATGGAAAGGTGAAGAGAAATAATGTCGGATTCCTCTTGATGCTCATAATAATTCTATATATTTATTATCAAATTGATGGCCATTGTCTGTTGTAATACTCCTAGGTGTTCCGAATATGCAGCATATATTAGATATAATAAACTTTATTACTTCTAAAGAAGTAGTTCCAAGGAGAGGTGCAACTTCTTCCCATTTCGAAAAATAATTAACTGCCAAAATAATAGTTCGATATCCTCCAGAATCCATTGGTAGTGGACCAACTAAATCAAGCCCCCATCTATCGAATGGTACTGCTTGAGATATAGTCTCCATGGGAACTGCTGGAACATGAACTGCATTTTTTAAACCTTTGGCATGAATCACATCATTTAACCAACTCCTTAACATGTGTTATAGTAGAAGGCCAATAATATTCTGCCAACAATACCCTTCTAGTTAAAGCTTTATAACCAAAATGGGAAGAGCCTTCCCCATCATGGAATTTAGACATAATCGCTTGAGACTCATCTGACCCAAGACAACGTAATAAAGGTTGGATACAAGATTTCTTGTAAATAATTTCCATCAAAACCAAAAACTTATGCGCTTTAAACTTTGATTTCTTTTCTAAGATTTTATTTTGAGGAAGAATACCCTTAGTAATGAACATCTGGATTTTATACCTCCAATCCTGGCTTACTACGGTAGCTAGCTAGCAACTTTCTTCAGCTCTAACTTTCATTTGATAAAAAATTTTGTTATCGAAGGACATTCCTGTATAAAATCCATGGGTAGGCATCAGCATATGCGATAGTAGCCAATAAATCAACCATCAAATTTTCATCCCTATGTACATGCTCATATTTTACATTTTTAAAGTAGACAAACATTTCCTTTAAAAATTGTACATATCTTACTAAAGGTTCCTTTATTGTTTCGGATAATCTTTGAACCTAATCTATCAACAGTTGTTAATCACTTACCAATCAATTTTTTTTTGCTCCACATATCTAAGCAAGTCTAATGCCAGCAAATGATGCTTCATATTCAGCTTCGCTATAAAAGGCTCTAAAACCAAAGCGGATGGATTGGTACATTGAATCCCCAAAATTGGAAATTAAACAAATTTTTGCCCCACATCCCAATATGTTGGATCCGCCATCTATCTAAACCACCCATTTTTCATGGTTTAATGGTAGGAGTTTCCACATAAGGACGATCTGAATGGAATTCAACCAAGAAGTCTACTAATGTATTACACCGGACGAGGATAACTATCAACCTCTCGAACTAATACTACACTTACAACATGATCTAAGGCAGGAAAATATACACAAAATATTTCTCCTTTCACTGTTTAAACTAATTTTTAAGGCAAGATAAATGTTTCTTTATTTCAATAAATGCTCTGTCAAAGTTCAGAGACTGGTTAAATTCCTTTTGCGTTTCTTAATACTTGAAAGAATTATGCACATTTATCCGATAATCTTGACCCAAATTGATACAAGACTGTTAATCCTCCAATTAACACTTCGATTTCTTTTGTAGATCTGTGGGGTCATGGTTAATAACTCATCTAATTGTGTTGGATATACTTGAATCCCTTTTTTTATTGATGATATAACGTAAAACGTTTCTGGATTGTACACCAAAAGTACACTTCTCCGGGTTCATCTTTAAATTAATGAATTCTAAGTTGGAAATGTTTTCTTTGAGATCAGATAAATTGTTTTTCTCGTTTGTTCTTTTCACCATCATTCATCAATATATACCTTGTTTGGTAAATTCCGATAAGTGGCCCCAACATTCTTTAAACCAAAAGGCATCACCTTGTAGCAATGTAGCCCCAGGCCACTAATAAATGTAGTATGATCTTTGATCCTTCAGATCCATTTGGATCTGATTGTATTCAGCAAAAAGAATACATAAAATATAATAATTTGTTTCCAGAGGTGGAGTCTACTAACTGGTCTATCTAAGGCACCAGAACTGGATATATTGGAAAGGCCATATTAAGATGGGTAAAATCAATACACATTCGCTATTAGCCGTATTTATTTTTTACCATCACCGGGTTTGCTGTCCATAATGGGTATTGAGATTCCCTAATATGGCCTACTTTTATTAGTTGATCTACTTCTTTGAATCACAAGACCTACATCTGATCGTACTGATAACTTGTGACACATACCACTAGCTGGCACACCTATTACATCTTCGTTGCACCATACAAACACATGTAAATACTTGGAAAAAATATCAGTAACTCTTTTTTTATCATACTGGTAACTTTAACCCGACTCTAACATTTTTCCCATCAACCAAGTTATAAATTTCCACTTATTCGATGATAATAATTTCACAGTGAGTCTCTCTTATAATCTGAAGATGACTCTAATAATTGATATTCTTGTTTTTTAGATACAGGGTTAAGAGATTTTGGAGCAAATGCAGTAACGTAGCATTCTCTAGCTACCTTATGACTACTTTGAACCACTCTGACTTAGCCACCAAAAGCATATTTTAAGCATTGATGAACGTTTGATGCAAAAACATGCATCCTTGAGAGCCAAAACCTGTCAAAAATAACATTATGATGAGTCATAAAATTTACCACCACAAACAATACTCTGATAGTTTTCTTGAAGGGTCTTTTTCTCTAAATTGTCTCCCTTCAAATTGGCAAATCACATCCGCATAGTTTCCCGTTAGTCCCACTATGGTTCGACTCAAATGTTGAATAACAACTGGGTTTTTTATTTTCTTATAAGCAGATAAAAATAGTATGTTAGCTAAGCTTCATGTATCGATTAGAATCCTTCAGATTTATGTTCTTTCAATAGACGCCCCAACTACTACAACATCTTCATGCGGACCATCAACATCTTTTAAATCATCTCCATCAAACATTATAGACGGTGCAGGGTCTTGATACAAATGAGTTTGACATTTTTCCTTTCAATTGATCATTTAATCTATTCATATGCCTCTTTCTGGAACAACTCGAACGCGATGTCATCGTATATTCTCTGAATATTGTTAATGATTCAAAGTATTGAAATAATTTGGAAACCCTTCCACTACCTTCCCTTATCACATTCACATGACGTTGGTCCGGATCTGGATCTAAATATTCTAAATCCACATCAGACTGTTCCATAATTACCATAACGTGCTCAACTTTAGGAGCTTGTATAGTTGGCCTTCGAACAGTGGGAAAAGTTGTTTTCTCTCTGCCAGTGTTAGACCTAGGAATATTCGCCCCTTGTGCTTTGGAAAAAGTTTTCAATTTCTCATTCTCAATCAACATTTGAATTTTTTGTTTCAAAACTATTCAATCTTTTGTATCATGCCTTGTATCCTCATTATATCTGCAAAAATCAGTATTTTGGGTTTTGTTTTGGGGTTTGGATAGACAACGGCCTTCAGAATTTTACATGACCTTTGGCCTTATCGTAAATTATTGCCACATTTTCAATCAGCTTTGTAAAATAGCTAGGTTGGACCCATTGATTTCCCCTTGGTCTAAATTGTTGAGATTGATTCGACATAGGATGGATAGAACCTTGAACAGACTCTCGCAGACCACTATTGGAGGAAACTTGGGACTGACCACTAATATGTGGTTATGATGTGATTGCGAGAGGTTTATTCTGTTGAAGTTTCCTTAATAGTTTAGTTTCTTCTACAATAATTCATTTTCCAACTTTTTTAAACAAACCACCCCAAGTCTCTGCTTTTAATCTAGTAAACGTATCCGTTAAATCTCCAGATAATAACCTTTTCCTGAGAAAAGCTATGGCTACCCGTTCGTAATAATCAGCCAAACCACTTTTGGTATTCACAAATCTACTAACGTATTCCTTTAAAATTTAAGTACCAAGGTGATGACAATAAATTATTGTGTCCCAATTTTCTCTGAGCTCCTTGCTTCCCAAAAATTGCTTCAGGAAGGTCATCCAGAACATATTAAAAATTTAATTGACCCCTCTGGAAGCCTATTGTACCATTTCAGCGCACTATCTTTAAAAGTTTGGAAAAAAGCTTGGCACAACGACTTAGTATCATCATGGAAACTCATTATAATTTTTTTTAATATATTGTCCACGTATATCATTTTTAAATATACAACTATGCTGGAGAATATAAATTTTCTCGTGAAAACGTGTACATATATCTATTTAAGGCTTTCATCTGGTTGTGATTCAGGAACATTAAATATATATGCACTAGATGATTACATGATGTATGTAAGATCTAAAATATTTATCTAAATAAAATATACTACCATGATCTTGCATTTTAATACGGAATAAATAAATTGATATGGTGTAAAAATAATATATACATACATATATTTATTAATTTTGACTGAATAACCAAACAATAACGGAAAAAAGCCGCGACAAAAATGTATGACCGAAAATAAAAGAATAAACGCTGAATTTTACAAAATGGAATCTGAGGGTTTTAGTTTTCATTCTTATGGGCTAGCACCCATGAATACATTCTTGAATGATAAAAATTGATGGCTTCGTATGAGAAACAAGGATTTGTGATTAGAAAAGAGAGAAAAAATATGTTATGAATATCGATATGTGTAATCATAAATAATATAATTAAATTAATTCATTACTATCCTTATAGTCTGGTACTCATGAATGTATTTGCGCTTAATAGTGGATAAATTTGTACTTAAGTTTATTGATACTCTTTATAGTAGTTATAGTTACTCACAAGGTCCAATAATATTTTAATCTTATATCTCGTGTCAGCTAGAGACCATAAACATATTAGACTAGTGAGGCCCAATATCTATAGTGTTAGATTGATGGACCCTCCATCAAACTCCTACATCAATCCAATGAGTATCAACACCATGTATTCTGCAATCCTCATTCAATTATCCATTAGTCAAATATATTTATAGTTGATGAAATTTAATTAATTGGAATTATAATTACAATAATTATGATACTCTGAATCGCAATAGATGAAACAATATACTTCAAGATATCCTTACAATCTCCCCTTTGATCATCACGTGAAATGAAATGTTTATACAAATTTTCGTATTATAATATTGTTATCTTACATATTACACAACATTCCTTATCACTTTAGATGTTTACCAAAAAATAACCAAAGAGGTATGACCACAACTTATCGATGCACAATCAGTCATTTACTAATCATATTGTCAACTATTACCTAAATAAAATAGAGTTTTCATGGTATGCTTCATGGAAATAACATGAATTCATAATCAATAAAGATAACTTTCCAAGTGATCCTAATGTACTGAATTGAGATTATTACATTTTACATAAATTACAAGAGATATAAGAGAAAATTAGAAATATTATATTTTTTTACTTAATCATATAGGAACATAAGTTAAACACAATATAAACTCAACCTAAACTAATTATTAAATTACAAACGAACTTCCAATAAATCTGCATATTCTTTACACTAAGAACACTCATATGAATTTTATTTTCATGATAGACTATGGGCAGTGTAAAGGGAAAAATTAATATTTTTATTTTATTTAATCTTTCCTCATTTCCTTGTCTATAAGGAATTAAATATCTTTTGTTTATTAGATTTTATTAACCATGTTATATATTCTATTACTATAAATTATACAGGTTTAAATTAAATGATTTGATATATCATCCGTTTAAGCCATATATTAATAACACTTAAATCACCTCTTTAATTATCTAATTTTTTTATGTTAATATGCGATTATTCTTACTGAATACTGGATGATATTGTTCCTACTACATTATGCCACATCATACATTGGACGCATACTAAAAAATCGCACGTTGATATAAACATAGCATCTTACTGAATACACCATCTTGAACTATCATGAGCATACATTAATATTTCCGTTGTAAAAACATATAAGATATATTGTATCTCATTAATTTCCAAATTAGTCTTGAAATGTTTGTTGAAAAAACTGATCTCAATTCATTTAAGAAATTAGAGGCTTGTCATTTTCATACCATAATATTTTAGTATGTTGTTAATTTATGTATTTTATGGTAACCCACATAATCATCCAGATTGATCCTGGTAAATCTTAGGCCCTAACACATAAGACGTCACATTTAAAAATTTCAAACTTAATTTCTTCATTAAAAATTTCTTAATGATATGCAACATGTCATTATAATTGATGGTACGGAATATGTGACTTCAAGTAACTCTAAATTTGAATTTACTCTCACTAAATTTGTAAAGCTCATAATATTTTACTAAGTTAATCTAAAGAAAATAGATTACAACTTAGATAGGCTATGATATTATTAATGAAAAAAGTTAAACTGAAACATCATAAATAAATTTCTAATTACTATATTGTTACAAACCTATTAATTTTACTATTACTTGATTAACTTTTGAAAACTATCATAACTAATTAATATAGTGATGAGTTGTAACATATATATATATATATATATATATATATATATATATATATATATATATATATCAAGTTATCTTAATTTCACCTTTCATATAATGAAACTTGATGATAAAATGTGCAAGTTATATTATGATTGTCTCATTTGCTTTTGCTTGACTAGAGTAAAAATTCTCCTAAAATGTAAATCTTTTCATATTAAATGAAATCTATTTAGTATAAGACATTATATATATCTTCTAAATATTAAATTTGAGTTAAGCATGATTCACATATAATACAATTAACTAGTATTTTTACTAGATAACTAGATAAGAAAGTAAACTTAATTATATCACATCAATTTTTTATTCTAGTTACAATAATCCACATTTGGAAATTTTAATTCTTTGCTATGTCGTGCGAATTTGTAGGATTCGGATAAAACAAAATACGCTGAAGATGGACATGTTGATATACATATAAATTTTGATTTTTGCGATCAAAATAACGGTATCCTTTCTGTAAATTATCATAACCCATAAAACACACATACATGTTTTAGGTGATAGGTTTTTTACTTTCGACATAAGAACAGAGAAAAAACACGTATAATCAAACTCTCATAAAGAGGAACAATCTGAAAGATATCCATATAACTTCTGAAGTAGAGACATCTTGAATTATGTGCGGTAAGAGTTTGATTAATCATATAAAACAAACAGAAGTGTTGTTCCTTAAAAAAATATTAACTTCAATTGGATAAAGGCAAAAAACGAGTAGTTTCAACAAGGTGACGATGTTTCCTTCTGCAACCACATTATGTTGAGGGATTTCAGTACAAGGTGACTGTTGTATGATACCATCGGATTCAAGCAACTGAGTGAAAATTTTAGAGGTATACTCACCTTATTAAGTCACACTTGAAACACTTTATCATAACAAATATTAAGCCTTAAAAAATGCTTTAATGTTTTCTGTAAATTTTAAGAAAATCAAGCATTCTTTTCATTAGATAAACCCAAGTATAACAAGTATAGTCATCAATACATGCAAACAAGAGATGGATCCCAAACATCAGAATGGATAATATCAAAAGGAGAAATAAAAGAAGAGACATTCGTATTACACGGTAATGCATAAAAGTTTACCAAGTTTACAACCATTGTGATCCGAGATACTAAAAATATTCAAATGACCCATAACACTTGAAAATACTAAACACTTTAAATATGACGCAAATACATGTCCCTAATGAGAAACATAATATGACCCACCTTTAAGTGTTGATCTTTTATAACACAAACATAATCGAAAAACAAGATCCAATAACCACAATAATACAATTTTCTAGCCAAAATAAGATTCAGAATAAAGTTGGGAATATAGTAAACATCAAACAATGATATATGAAGGGTAGCAGACCTCTACCGATATTATTATAGAACTAGCAGAAAAAATATGGGTCAACTCGGAGATAACAAAACAAATTTCAGCATATGAGGTAACATATGATGAGATGCACCATAATCCAAAATCCATATTGATGAATCGATACCCAAAGTGGAAGACGATTCCATACCTGAGTGATACGCGAATATAGACATGAAAAAGTTATTCTTATTCAGTTTGGTACTAATATATTGTAAAGAGTCTTATCAAACAATATCAAACACTCTTAAGGAACCAAATCTAAATTAAAATAAAATCCAAACTCAAATAGAAATCAAATCTAAATAAAAAACCAAAATCGAATTAAAATCCTAATCAAACACCAAATCAACAATCAAAATCAAATCAAGTATATATTCAACATCTTAGTCAACGTCATGTTAAAAAAGACAACAAATTGAAAAATACCTAGTGGAATGCCTTATTTTCCAAAACTTTTAAGGCATTGATATATTTTATTTTCCATTTTTACAATTTAAAATAATATATATAATATATATATATATCATATTCACCTAATATATCAAGTGTCTTTATCGTGTCTTGTGTCGATCATATATATTTTTAGTTTTAATGATTAAGTTCCAACAATTTAAAACAATTTTTTGTTATCTTCATTAAAACCTCTGAATTTCAACTCAAAAACCATTGTATTGATCAAATCCATTATTAAAGTAATTGTTTCCATTAAAATACGGTATATTCAAACTCGAAACTTGCACCCCCAAATTCTCAATTCTTGCAGCCCCAAATTCATAAAGTCAAATCAATCAAGGATCGAACAACGCACATACCATGTAAAATATAGAGAAACAAAAGAATGTTAGGGTTGTATTAATTGTAATGATGTGTTTACAAAATTCTTAAGAAATTATTTATAAAGTAATAATCTAGTGGATTCGTGGGCATAATATTTTTAACAAAATATGGTAACTATTTATTCATATGTGTATTTAAATATCCATTTTTATAGAATTGGTCATTCTCATGATAAAAATATGATTGATCATGAAGTATCAAATTTTTTATTGGTTGAATTTGAATGAATTATTTATGATTCTTTCTCATAATCAAAGTTGCTCACAAATTACTTATGTTAAATCTAAATATTCTTAAAATTATTATATGGTCTCAAGGAAATTCATGACCTTGCATATGAATTAAAAATAAATCAATCAATATATTGTAAGATTGATAGTTACATATATTTACTCACTTTTTTACAACGAATAACCAGAATACATCGGGGAAAAAATAAGACAACAAAAAGGACTGACCGACAATAGGAGAATAAACACTGGATTTTATAAAGTGGATTTTGTTGGTTCTAGTCTTACTTCTGATGCACGATCAACCTTTAGTATAGTTCTTAAATGATAAAAAACCGATGGACCTGTATGCATGAAGGCGATTTGAATTAAGGTTTTTGGTGAGGGAGAGGGAGAGGGAGATGTAGAGATTTTTAATGATAATACGCATAATTGTAACAAATAAAATAAAATATATCCTTTATTATCGATATTTCTAATCCAATACTTGTGAATGTACTTGGCTTTAATATTGGAAATATATTAACTTAAGTTTATTGATACTCTCTATATTATTTATTATAACCACAAGGTCCAATACCATTTTAATCATATATCTCGTATCGGCTAAAGACCATAAATATAATGAACTTCTAAGATCCAATATCCATAGTGTCATAACCATGATCCTTTCTTCCAACTTCTAAATCTATCCGACTAATATCTAGTTCTATGAGGTTCCCTTTATACTTGTTGGTCAAATACACTTATAAATGACTATATTTAATTAATAGGTTTTCTAATTTCTAAAAATTTGGATATTGTAAATGTTTATAAATAAAACATTCTAATTAAAAATAGGGTAGCTTCTTTAAATGGTACACTAAATTTTTTTAAATTTGCTAAAAGACACACAACACTTTCAAATTTTGTAGGGGTGGATATGATTTCCGCAATTATAAAATAATCCTCTAAGACTATGTGCAGCAGTGGTTTTTTTCATAAAAAAATGCGCATTTCAACATGCAGCAGTGCATTTTGTAGCTTATGCGGCTTTAAAAGATGCAACGTGATTCAAAAGATTAACCTCATTGCATCTAAGCATTTTCCAACTGCAACGTGCGATATGGCACACTGCATGTCTTAGCTTTTTGTAAAAAAAAATTTAGAAAAAAATTTAGTTAAAAAAAGTAGAAAAGTTATAACACTATTTTTTTTATTTTTTGAGATGTACAAGTATAGATTTTTTTTGAGTTTTTTGTTTATTTAGTATTTTCAAAATGATTTTCGGAATGTTTTACCAAGTTAAAACAATTATACCTTGATTTATAATTTTTTGAGAACTATAAATAGAGACTTGGGTTGTTTGATTCAGACATCGAAATATTTTGAGTTTTTTTTATTAAGCTTTTTCGAAACAATTTTTGGAAAATTTTAGTAAGTAAAAAAACTATACCATGATTTATAATTTTTTGAGATCTATAAATAGAGACTTAGTTTGTTTGATTTAGACACTAAAATGTTTTGAGTTTTTTTATTAATTTTATCCGATTTGTTTTGTTAATTTTAGTAAATAACAAAAATAAATAAATTATACCATAATTTATAATTTTTTGAGATCTATAAGTAGAGAGTTGGCTTGTTAGATTCAGACACCAAAATTTATTGAGTTTTATTTGATTAAGTTTTTTGGAACCAATATTTGGACCATTTTAGCATGTAAAAAACATAAATTATACCATTTTCATTCAACAGAAATAAGTGAAAACAACAAGCAGAATAATTGAAATGAGCACACACAACAACAATTGAAAACATTGCACACAACAACAATTGAAAACATCACACATTACTAACATGTTACTCTGAATTTAGAATTCTCGTCAACTTCTGAAACATCTTCTCTTAAGTAGGATCACAAAGTTTATTCTGCAACTCCATATACAACCTCATTCTTTCCACTTTATTTTGTTGTCGAAATTCTTGTTTGTATCCATTAATACTATCATATTGATATCACATTGCTATAATATTCTCTTTTTGTAAAGTCAATGTTGCTTCATGAGTAGCTTTCAATATGTATAATCGGTCTGCAGCTACAAACTTTTTACCTTTTTTCTTTTTTATCCCTACCTTTGGGACGTACATATGAGGAATCAACCGAGTCACCATCACTTTTTCTCTTTGATCCACTATGCAGGGGCCACTGTTATATATTACGGTTGGTCGTGACTAAGTTCCACTCTTTAAGTAGCTGAACTTCTTACCATTCGACTATTGGTATATATTTATAGCCTCGGTAATGTAGTCATCCTCAGACCAAAAGTTACGTCTATTTTTGCATGTAACATCGTAAAGACCAACAAAACTACTTATATGTTTATTGATCACTTGATAATGAATTTTGGCTTATCCTTGGGTTCTTGGAATTTCGGTCTCCTCAGATACAAAGTCTGCAAAAAATTTCGAGAATGTTCCACCCGATTGGTTTGTCCCAATTTCAATATCATTACTATGGTGAAAAAAATTATATAGTAAATATTTATTATTCGTTGTACTCCACATCCCGTACTATTTTTTAGTAGGAGGTACAAACCTAGTACGGGTATCCTATTCACTTCATCTAAGAGATATCTGGGTGGAAAATTCAGGCATTTCTGGGATATAAGTGTTTGGGTAGTTCATATGACCGGGAACATAACTAATTCCGGCCATATGTTGGTATCCAAATGACATGTAAGGTTGGTTGTAGGGATTTTGAATAGAGAAATTAGGAGGCATGCCATATTGAGAGCCAACATAAGGATTTCACTCATTAGGTTGAAGATTTTTAGGACATTAAGGTATTGGGTAAGGTGGTCGACTATTTGAATTCTAGGATTGGTTACTTAAACCATATTGTGATGGACAGAAATTGTAGTTTCTTGAAGGATCCATGAATATAACAAGAAAAAAAAAATTAAGAAGTAGTGAAACAAGACGGAAATAAGCTCAAAATATTGTGGTGTCCAAATACAATAATATTGCCTCTATTTATAGATCTCAAAATATTATGGTCTCCAAATACAACAAACCAAATTCAAATTCAAATTCAAATGTAACTCGCCCATTTATTAAATTATGAAATGACAAGACAATTCCTTGGTCACTAGATATCGTTTGAATTATTTATACTTTCATCATCCAATAGCTATAACTCAAGTAATATTTAATCATTATCCTTGGAATTCAGTTATAAACAAAAGATGACCAAATTCAAATTCAAATGCAAATGCAACTCACCCACTTGTTAAATTCTGACATGACAAGACAATGCATTGGTCACTTGAGAACTATATGATTCATCATCGATAATACAACATTAAACAAGAACATAAAACAAATACAATAAATTAAACGACTTAATGGAACATAAACTAACAAACTAACGCTTAGGAACTCAAAAGAACATAAACAAATATATCTCCAACATTACTCAAAGGAACATAAAACAACGGATAACACATAAAGTAAACTCCTTACAAATTAAATTCAAGGAAATGTGGATGCTCCACCTTACCGTTAGCGAGGTCCAACTTAATATCACAAAGTACATGTTCTTTAATTGAATCAATAATCCCTATACCGAGCATATTATGCACACATTGCCTCACATCATGCGGGAGGTCACGAACCCAAATACTCGGAATAAAAAAACGATGTTATAACCTAATAGATATATAAGTAAACATTTAAACACAAACTAAAGAACACCAAACAAATATATAACATTAAACGTGAACATGAAACAACATAAATAACTTAAAGAACTAAAAGTGACATAAAACAGATACAATAATGTAAAATTATCAAATGAATACAAAAAACATTAAATATGAACATAAAATAACATAAAGTTTAGTCAAATTCATATCATTCGTCAAAAGTGCAACTCTGAGATGCTTCATCTTTTTCAATGATCTCTTCCTCTACGTAACGTAGCATATCTTTTGTCGAAAAATCATTTATATCCAAATGGAACGAGTTATACGTCTCGGTTTCGATTTCCCATGGGAAGTCCAACACACAATACATTGATTCACTTTAAAGATAAGTGTACCTTATAGATACTTCTTCACGACTGCGTGGAGACGAAATGGGTTTTTGCCCTAAATTCCCGTACATGTAGTACATTGTGCATAACACTTCATTGATAAACCCATCAGTAGTATAGTAGTCTCATCTGACTTCGTCATCTTAACATGTTTGACGACTTGGAGGAGATGAGAGCCTTTTATAGTAGACCATTCCATATCGAACAAAATTTTGAGTTTTTGATAGACTATATTTAAGTAAATTCAAGGTGTGTTGAGAGTTATATGGTTAGGGACTTCATATATAGGAAGAGAATGGACAGTTTACATTTTGGCAAGACTTATTATTGGCGAGTAACATTATGGCGGGACGCATTATTGGCGGGGAATATGTGGCCTTTGACTTAATATTGGCGATAACATTTAGGCGGGAGTTATAAAGTTTCCATTGCATTAATAGTTTGATCGTAGAATACAAGTTTATCAATCTATAATTGCGTTAAACCAATAGTTAATCGTTACAATTGCATGTCGATTTTTTACCTCCAATATACCTTCTCTGTCTGTTCAGGACAATTATCGTATATCGTTAAAACGGTCGGTGATGCGTAACCCCGTTGTAATTTGAAAAGTTTAAAATTAGATAATTACAAAATAACCTATAAAATTGGATTTAAAAGTTATACATTCATTACGAAACTTTTAAAAAATAATGTTATTGATATACTTACATTTAAGAAATTTTAATATATATCTCTATAATATAAATATTAATTTATCTTAAATAAAAATTAAACAAATAAATTTATTTGATCAATAATATCGTGTGTTATTTTAGTAAAACGTAAATTATTTATTCTATTAAAAATTTAAGTTTTTCGGAAATCAGCCAATTTTATTTTTATATTTTATATTTTAAATTTAAATATATGATATATTATGTATTATTTTATTAATTATTTTAATTTTATAATTTATATTTATAAACAAAATATATTATGCTAATTTATGAAAATTATTTATTTTAATATATATAACTTTAATGTAAATATATATTAAATAATAAGGAAGAGAAATAAAAATACATGGTATGATATTATATGATAAAATTATGTGGAAGAGAGAGAAAATATGGTGAGGTACACTGAGAGATGAAATGTGCTATGATGTGTGGAGTGAGAATTTTTGCAAAATAATTTTGGGATTATGCTCATGTGGCGCTAATGTGGCACACTTTAGAGAGATGAAATATACCCACTGATGTGGATAGTCTAACTTTAAACTAACAGTGTAACTTATCATTTAAACACTCCAAATAGGCAATAACCAATATGTTCAGCATTCTCATAACATTTTCCACATAACCCATTTCTTCATCTTTTTCACAAATTCTACCAAAACATCATCTCTTCTGACTCTTCCTTATATTTTACATTCTACTAAAACACTATCTATTTACCATCATCACCACATCTTCGGCCACCATCACATTTCCCCTAAAAATTAGAGGTTCTGTGTTGAGGAGGTATAATGAAAAAACATGTGGTTTGAAAATATGATTTTTCGTGCCCAAGAAAAATCTAAAATATGATTTTTTATATTTACACAAAAGTTTTTTGTGGGCCAACTCGCCCCATTTCCAAATAAGCCTAAACCGTAGTTTCAAGAGACGTTTTCCCAAAAGTCACGTGAGTGAGTGTAATCACGTGACAATCATTCGCAGCAGTGTTTTGTCTGTTGCCTACTTCTATCCGCTCATACAAACCTAATCTCTCTCATTTCCGATCAGACAAACACAACCGATTCAATACCGACAATGGCAGCTTCCCTCTCACTCTCCCGCTACCTTTCTACTCGCACCACCTCCCTCTCTATCTCCTCCGCCGCTACTTCACTCTTCTCTCCTCACACCGTCTCCTTCTATCTTCCCTCTTTGTTTCCCCTCTCCGTCTCAACCTCCACCACCGCCGTCACCTAAACCCCCTATCTTTCTCCACTAAAACCTCCCCAATCTCCAACTCGCTCTCCATCGGAGATAAAATCCCTGACTCCACTCTCTCCTACCTAGACTCTGAAGAAAATAAAATTAAAAGAATTTGTTTTCCTGAAATTCTGAATTCATTCAAGTTGATCAAATTACTCATATATAATGGAAACGCGGAAGTTACGAAGGCAGTTACAACTGCACATAAAATAACAGAAATCCATTGGGAGTTTTATAGAGGGTTTCTCCATCACTCTTGCTTAGCTTTAGCCTTGAATCCATTGGTACACGGCATAGATTACAACTCAGCATTCCCATTTTCTCCAAAATCTTTTCTGCATAACTTGTTTGGCTCAAAGTTATATGATCAGACCTCTGTTTAACCTCAATTCCCACATAAAAACTTTATAAACCCAAATCTGTCATGCGAAACATTTTTTTCATCTTTGCTTTGAAACTTCTCAGGTTCGCCAAGTTGGAGCCGGTTATTACTAAATCATCCACATAAACACCAATATATTGCATATCACCTCCATTTCTTCTTTTGTAAACTGCATGTTCGAGACTACATTTTTCATAACCCAAATTCTGTAAACAAAAGTCTAGTTTTTCATTCCAAGCTCTTGGAGCCTGTTTCAAACCATATAATGCTTTCTTCAATCTCAGAACTTCATCTTCTCTTCCTTTCTCAGCAAAACCTGGTGGTTGCTTAACATAAACCAATTCTTTTAGATCCCCATTCAAGAACGCTGATTTCACGTCCATATGGTGTACTTGCCACCCTTCATGGGCTGCAAGTGCCATAAGCAATCTAATAGTTTCTAATCGAGCAACTGGAGCAAAAACCTCATCATAATAAATTCCATGTTCTTGAATGTAGCCTTTGACCACAAGTCTTGCCTTATATTTAATAATTTCAATGTCTGGATTCTTCTTCAACTTATAAACCCATTTCAAACGTATTACTTTGTATTCTGGTGGTAATTTTCTAAGCTCCCATGTTCTATTTTTTTAATCGCCTCAAGCTCCTCCACCATTGCCAGCCTCCAATTTTCATTGTTGAATGCTTCTTCTTGCGTTGTTGGTTCTTTAATAGAGAGAAGGCTCATATCTGAATCTAACCCAATTTCCTTAATTTCATCATATATCTCTTGTAAAGATCAAAACTTTTTTGGTGGAGTTTCATCGTCCTCGTTGCTAGGTTCCGCATCTGATCTTGTATCATCCCAATTTAATACACTTTGAGAAGAAATTGATGGTGATTCAAGATTCATAGATTCTACTTCTCCAGTTGAATATCTAATGGAAATGGAGTTACTGGGTTGAACTTCCATGGATTCTATAGTGTCAGACCAGTTCCATTTCTCATAGTCTCGAAATACCACATCTCGACTCACTATTATTTTCATTGTTTTTGGATTCACAAATCTGTAGGCTTTTGAACCAGGTTCATAACCAAGAAAAACAACTTTGTTGCTTCGATCATCAAGCTTCTTCACATCATATTTCATATTTTTAACATAACCTATACATCCAAAAATTCGAAAATGACTTACACTTGGTGTTTTTCCGAAGTAGACTTCATATGGTGTCCTTCCACTTATAGCTCTTGTGGGCCAACGATTTAGAAGATAGGTTGCTGTAACTGTAGCTTCTGCCCAAAATTCATACGGTATTTGCTTATCCTTCAGCAAATATGTCATCATCTCGGAAATGGTTTGATTTCTTCTTTCCACCACACCATTTTGTTGTGGTGAATATGGTGCTTTCATTTGCCTTTGAATTCCATGAAGCTCACAAAATAATTTAAACTGTTGAGACTGAAATTCTTCGCCTCTATCTCTCCGTAACATTTTTATTTTCTTTCCCAATTGCGTCTTGACCTCTGCTTTGAACTTCCTAAATCGAGTAAGTGCTTCATCTTTTGATTTCAGTGGTTTTAGCCACATGTACCTGCTAAAATCATCAACAAACAAAATAAAATACTTGTTCCATCCTTTGGTAATTGGTGAAATAGGACCACAAATATCTGCATAGATTAGATCTAACAATGAACTTGCTCGATAGTGACTTTGTGTTGGAAAGCTTCCTCTGTGTTGTTTCCCAAGAACACATACATCACAATTCTGACTATCTTGTTTAAAGTCAGGTAATCAATGGGCTAATTTATCTCGTCCAAGTTTTTGCAAGGCTTGAAAGTGCAGATGCCCATAGCGAGCATGCCACAAGCGAGAGTTTTCATATTCGGTAGATAGGAGACATTGTGAAATTGCTTAACTCATTTTCATTGCATAGAGTCTATTTTATGCTCGAGGTATTTTGGCCACCCGATTGTAATCTGCATAAAAAATACATAGAAATCCACCTTCAACAACAACCTTTCCTCTTGACTCATCCACTTGTCGCAAACTAATGATATTAGATTTTAATCCTGGTGCATAATACACGTTCTTCATGTGCAAGTTTTTCCCGGTTTTGCTTCGGAAGTTTGCAGTTCCTCTTCCACAAATATTGATCATGGAGCCATCGCCAAACTTTACTGTACCACTCATTGATTCGTCTAAGTCTGTCAATAGGTTTCGGTCCACGGTCATATGATTTGAAGCGCATGTGTCGTAGTACCACATTGATTCATCAACACTCCATTTCGTTGCCATTGTTTCAAATTTATCTTTGGCCAGCATCAATTTTTCTCTCTGGAAAAAACACAATTGGTCTCCATGGCTAGAAATGTATCTTTCTCTTCTACTTCTTCGGTTAGATTCATTGTTTCCTCTTTCTTCGGTTTGCAATCCCTAGCATAATGCCCAAAATTATGACAAGTATAACATCGTACCTTTGTGATATCAAAGTTCGTATTTCTCTAGATATGTCCTTCTCCATCAACAGATTTTGATATTCCATAGGAAAAGCTTCCTCTCCCCATAGCCAAAGCCACCTCTGCCTCTTCCCCGACCGCGACCTCGGGTCCCTCCTATAATATGTCGAGTTGAGTCGCGACTCCCATTCTGTTTTTGTTAACAACGCATTTTCATCATGCTCTTCTTCTCATCACCTTTATGACGTTCTTCTTGGGCTCTTAGTGCCCCAATAACATCTTCAAAAGACTTGTTTTTTGCATTTCCAAATTGTTCAATTGACGCTGCAATTTGGGTAAACGTTTCTTGTTCACATAGTCTAGCTTAATGGCAACACCAAGGGCCTTCATTTGGTTAACCACTGTTGCCATTTTTGTCGCATACTCCACTACTGTCTCATTCTTTTTCATTCTCATAGCTTCAAATTCCCATCTGAACGCTTGCGCTCGCACCTCTTTGACGTCGTCTACTCCTTCATTCATTTTAGGAAGAGACTCCCACGCTTCTCGTGTTGTCTCGATGTCACCCAATTCCATCAATTGTCCTTTAGTCAATCCTTGAGAGAGAATTCCATACCTGATTTGATCTTGATGGAGATCAAATGGTTTGTCTGGTAACACAGCTTCCCAAACTCCATGAGCCCTCATGCAGATTTTCATCTTTAATGTCCATCCTTGATAGTTTGTGTAAGTGAGAATTGGATACGTAAGTGATAGATTTCCTTCTATCACTGTGACACTCTTCTTTCTGATTGTGTTGATTCAGTGCTACTACCGCTTCTCACCACACTCGCATAACTATCGATTTTCGACATTGGCTCTGATACCAAATGAAGAAAATAAAATTAAGAGAATTTGTTTTTCTGAAATTCTGAATTCATTCAAGTAGATCAAATTACATATATAATGGAAACGCGGAAGTTACGGAGACAGTTACAACTGCACTTAAAATAACGGAAACTAATAAAATATAAACTCATCCGTCGACATCAAAACCACAACGATCGCCGAGCTCACCGCCGGCAAAAAGGCAATCCTCTTGGCCGTCCCCGGCGCCTTCACCCCTACCTGCTCGCAGAAACACGTCCCTGGATTCGTATCCAAATCCGTCGATCTGAAATTCAAAGGCGCCGACACCATCGCCTGCATTTCTGTTAACAACGTGTTCGTGATGGACGCCTGGAAGAAGAACCTCGGCGTCAAGGACGAGGTTTTAATGCTCTCCGATGGAAACGGGCGATTTGACGAGGAAGTTAGGATTCGAGCTCGACCTGAGCGATAAGCCTGTAGGACTTGGTGTTAGATCAAGAAGATACGCTTTGTTAGCCGAAGACGGCGTCGTTAAGGTCCTGAATGTAGAAGAAGGTGGCGCTTCTACTTTCAGTGGCGCAGATGACATGCTTAAGGTGCTTTAGATGTCAAAGTTCCATCAATCTCTTGTTTTTTTTATCTCAGATTTCGCAGGTTTTTGTCAAGCTAACTGCATAGTCCTTGTTAATTTATGGTTCTACGAGTTCCTTGAAATAAAAGAATACATAGCAGTTTTGCAATTCGATAATCTTGTTAAATTATTGTGTAGTTTTTTAATAGAACTAGAGGTGCTTGAGAATAAATTGAATTGAATTGAAATGAAACTGGATTATAACTCTCCATTGTTGATACATATAAAAATATTGCTAGTGTTGTTTAATGGCCTGAATTTTCAGAGGTACCCCAAGAGATGGCCTTAAAGACAGCAACTGAGAAGGTGAGTGACAGTAATTAGGTGAAAGTGTAAAAGAAAACCTAGAAATAATTAAGGTTAAGAGAATCTTGTACTCTGTCACACTTAAATTCCTACCAACACACATCCTTCCTCCAAACCCAAAAGGCAAAAATCCCATCTTGTTGTAGCACCCGCCGTATATATCGTCCTTGAATCTCTCGGGTTTAAACTCATTTGCATCTTGTCCCCATAAGCTAAGGTCATGGTGCATTGATACAACATCTATCCAAATGTTGGTTCCTTTTGGAATTACCAAGTCTCCTACTCGAATGTCTTGTCGTGCTTGTCTTTGGGCATTTGGTGCTGGTGAGTACAGCCGTATTACTTCGTTGAACACCCAACCCATCTGCATATCATTGCATACATATATCAACAGTCTATTTCAGTTTATCGTAATTGATCGATCACCAGAAGTATGTATGTGTATAAACATATAATAAGTGTGCATATGAACATGTTCACAAACCAAACAGAGTTTAAGGCTTTAGGGGATTGCTAACCTTTTCAAGCCCCGCAAGCATGGTGAAATCGACTTCTTTGTCACCCACAACTTGTCTAATTTCTTCCCTCAACTGGTCTTGCCAATCCGGATGCATAGCCAACAGCATCAACGTCCAAGTAATCGACAAAGCTGTCGTTTCGTGCCCAGCAAAAAAGAACGTCTTGCATTCATCGACCAACTCCCGAGTTGTAAACAATTTTGAGTCGCTTTGATTTTTTACAATCAACAAGCCTAGCAAATCTTTCTGATCCTCATTAGGGTTTTCGCTAATACATTTTATACGATCATCTATGATGGAAGCAAAAAGATTATCAATTTCTTCACCGAGCTTTTCAGCTTCTAAGGTTTGTACGGGGCACATGAGGTTACCATATGGCACACCAACGTAACGGTTTGTTTTGAATAGTGCAACTTGTAAGGCTCTTAATTTTTCAAGCACCTGGATTTGGTTCTGATAGCTTAGTCCAAAACTGGTTTTGGCTATGATATCTCCTGCTGTTGCTATTATCTCTGTTTCTATTTCGATTTCATTGTTTCCTGAATCTATCATGCCATGCCAATTGTCCAACATCTTATTAGTTGAATCCACCATTATAGCTGTCATGCCCTGCATGTAAAATAAGAAAGTAGTTTTATTATCCTGAACCAGTCCACTAATTGAAATGGTAAAATAAAAAATGGTTTTGAGTTTGAACAATCAAATGACAAACTTTATCTGGAATCCATTCAAATTAGGAAAACACGAAATTGAAAATTTGTAACTACTTTTCAATACCTTTTATCAAAGGTCAATCTAGGACCATGGGTTGGTGACAAAAGTGTTGGTCAAGAAAATTCAAGGACATATGAGGTCTCTATTGTTGAAATCAAACAATGTCAAAATAATAATTTTTGTTTGTCCTAAAGATAATATTTGTTGGCCCTTGAACAGAATGACCAATGCGCTTTAGGTTAAACATATGAATTGTTTTTCTTTGGAAGACTAATCAAACTTTCTATATATAGATAACTTAAGCAAAACATCTATTTTTAACCAGAAATGCATGTCGAGAAAGAGAGAACAACATTCTTAAGTTACAAGATGTGGCTGAAAAAGAGACAACATGTTTTAACTTGCTCGTATTAGTATTTAAAGAAGAGAAAGAGAGAGGGGGGTCAACCTTCAAGTTAGCCGGAGAGAATGCAGGAGTAATCATACGGCGGTGCCAGAGCCATTCGTTACCTTCTACCATGAGCAAGCCTTTACCAAACATTGCCTTTCTATCTCTTTTAAACACATTTGGTTTTCCCCAATCCTTTCCCAATACTCCTTCTGCCATTACCTTTAAAAATGCCGGGTCGGCTACGTACAAAAATGGAGATGTCCCTAACCAGTATATAAACACTTTTCCTATAATGCGCAAAACATACCTCGTCAATATAATATAATCCTATGATATGATATATTAACAGGCTCTGAGTGTCGTAACTCGTAACAATGTCAATCAACTATGAATATATTTTGAACGAAGACAATAACATAAAATAATGTTTTTATTATATAGATCTTTACATTTTTTTTTCTTTTATATAATAGTAATAACTCACCATGAGATTTTTGCCAGCTCGCGAAGTAAGGAAAAACAGTTGAATGTATATCATGAGAAATAATAGTAGATTTCAAAGGAACGTCATTTTTATTCCTCTTCTTCGTCATCTCACTTATGTTTCCCAATGGAAAGCTCGGATTCGGCCCTCCGAAACCATTTTTTTTCAGCTTTCGATATGCTAGAACAGGCAATATCCACCAACAATATACTAGTCTAAGAAACGTAGACAAAAACAGAACAAAAACCACCTTAAGTAACAAACTAAAAGCTTGAAACAACTCAAGAAACTGCATCTCTACCTCTGTCTCTCTATAACGTCTATAGTACTGTAGTATTTTTATGTTTGTTTGTTGCTTCTTATAAAACATAATGAGATGAGATGGGTATATATAGAAAAAATGTTGGGTACAATAACATGTAAGATTTTTTTTGACTTTATTATGATTTATTTCTATATAGAATTTGGATCAGGTCTTCCACGTTGAAAATACTATTATTTTTACTTGTAATACGTTGGGTCCGGAAGGGCGTAGGCCCCCCTTACCTAAAATATATGTTTTATATTTTTTTAAGGTAATAATTATTTAAATAATATTAAAATAAAAATTCTACGCCCCCTTACCTAAAATATATATTTTGGAATGTTTTTTAAGACAATATTTATTTAAATAATATTAAAGTAAAAATTCTACACCCCTTACCTAAAAATTTCTTATATATATAGTTTATATGTGTGCAGGTTAGAATAACTTTTAGTATAGTCTTTTATTTAAATTTAAATTGTTCTTATATATTAATTTAATATTTATATTAATTTGACTTTTTATTAATTTATTTTTGAATTATTTAGATTTTTTTTAATTTGGTCAACTATATTAATTATTTTTCTTGTTTATTCGGTCTTTTATATTAATTAATTTTTTTATTAGTTTAGTCTTTTATAGTAATTGTTCTTTTTTATTAATTTAGTCTTTTACATTAAATGTATGCCTTATTGATATGTTCTTCTATAATAATTTGATTTTATATTAGTTAATATATCTCAATCATCCTATAAATAGAAAAACATATTTAGAAAAATATTTTTTGAGAGAAAAAAAATAGTTCTAAATTTTTTTGAGAGATAAAAAAAACAGTAAAAAAAAAAGGTTTTGCAAGTATTTTTCTTGAACTTGTTTATTACTCTCTTTTGAACTTGGTTTATTACTCTCTTTTTTCCTTAACATAATAAAACATAATTTAGATTTCAATAAAAAAATTTAAATTATATGATTGTATAAACAGCAATACAATGTATAATGAGAAAAGTACCTGAAAATACCCACTCAACTATGTTATTACCCGGCGGTACCCGCTTTTAACATAGTGTTACTTAATACCCAGACTAATAAATTGGACAAAAATACCCTTCCACTATATATACCCAATTTCAGATCCAACCCACTTTTTCGACCTTCCTATCACCCTAAACAAACGCAAAATCCTAATTTTAGAAACCACCAGAAAACAAACCGTTCGACTTCGTGATACTCTCTCTCTCAAACCCATAAACCCTACAGCTTCTCACCGTTCGCACCTTCGACACTATCGCACCGGTTAGCCTCTTTTACTCACTCAGACTACACACCTTCAATCTCGTTCGACAAAGTTGTCGTGAAGTCGTCTCTGAAAGCTTCAATCTCCTTCTCCGACCGGTGAAATTTAACAGGTATGCATTATCGTGGAAAGTGTACTTTTTTTTCGTTCTTGACGAATTTGAACCACTTTTTTCTCTTAATTCACGATACGCGTTGCTTTTTATACTAGAATGAAGTATCTACTGACGATAGTTGCTCAGTTTATGGGTTTATAGTCGAAGCCAGGGTAGAATTTTAGTTGCATGTAATACTGATACTCTCCTGAGAAATATTATGTATGTTAGATCTGCATTAGGTAGTTCATTGTTGATTTTGGTGTTCGTTGCATAATTCCCAGATCCCTGCAAAGTGCATGTAAAAAGTGTAACAGTTCGCACCATGATCACCCACAATGCAAGCAATTCGCAGCTCGATTGCATGTTTATACTTATTTACAAACAATTCGCAGCTTGAGATACCTAATTCGCATCATACCAGATCTCATTTCGCAGCTTGTCTGTGAAGCCAATATTTATATGTATGCATTTCGCAGCTTGTGATGCGAATTATTTGTGACACTCCAACTGATTTGTGTTTGTGCAGAAAGTATGACAACAAAACCTAGCTACTACAGATCAGGGCTGGCGAGCCTTCTGAAACTACTCAAAGACATGCGTATTACAAGGGCGCACATTGAAGCTGCAAGAAACACCCCCTTCTACACACTGCTGAAAACGGCTTTCCAAATCCGTAATGAGGCAGAGCTGCCAAAGAAGAAATTCTACTCAATCATTCAGTATATCATCGAGCAATTCTCCGTGGATAGAGACGCCTTTAGGATTGGCAACAAGTATGTGAAGCTAACTGAGAACGATGTCAAGATCATATTTAGCTTGAGGCATGGCACCGAGAAAATCCAATTAACAAAAAACGGAGCTTTTCAGAACAAGTATGCACCCGGCGAGGAGGACGAATCAAGGATGATGAAGAAATACTTCATGGGTAAAACTGGCAGGAAAGTAGCAACTAGTAATACCAAAACAATAACAAATGCCATTATAAAGGTACGTCTAAAATGGACTTCATCTTTATAAAGCAAGATTCTGTACATTTCTAACATAGCATGTTGTCGTTGGTTTTACAGGAGGGTATAGCGAAGGCCATAAACGAAGGAGGGGAGCATGAGTTGGAAGATGTTGCGAGGTTGTTGATACTGTTTTTGTGCTCCACACTATTCTACTCCGTATCTGGAGATATCCTGGGCTGGAGCACGGTTTATTACGTTGAAGACCTCAACAGAATAAACAATTATGACTGGGCTGGATCAATACTGTACAAGCTTCGACAGTCTATCAGGAGTTGCTTAGCAGTAGAAAGAGCTGATAAAGTCGTCGGCTGCGTCGCCCTTGTAGTTGTAAGATTCATCTATTCAATATAAAAATTAGTTATGTACAGAGCATCTTGTTGATAAAACTTGTCCCCATGCAGCCCTTCATCATGGAGCACAAAACAATCGGCCATGAGATAGCAAAGCCAACATTGATACCAAGGTTTTTCAAATGGTTGGGATTAGACTGCCAAGCATCAACCATGACATATCTTCTTCGAACACCCTTGCTGGATAATGACCAGGTATAAGCTTTATATATGTATTGAACTGGGGGTGCAAACAGTTCGCAGCATATCATGCGTTTTGCTTAGAAAAATGTATCAATCATTTCGCAGCCTGATATGAATACTTAGTTCGCAGCATGTGGTTTACACTTAGTTCGCAGCATATGGTACACATAGTTCGCAGCATATTGTCCCATACACATTTCGTAGCTCATAATGTGAATGCTTTGCAACTCTAATATGATTAAAACCACACAGTTCGCATCATATGATGCGAAACTGTTTATAAAAAACAATTTTTTTCTCTACACCCTCATACTTTCGAAACAATTAATTTACTTACATGTGCATCTGTTGGTAGGTTTTAGAAGGTCCATTACAGCTTACCGAGGCTGAAATTGAAGCTTTAGGAGAAAGAGAAGATGATGAAGATGCAGAAGTAACGGAACCTACTTCACCGGAAGAAAGACCTAGGAAGAGGACGAAAAGCACAGCATCAAAACCAAAACAAAGGAGACGAGCATCACAGAATGTAATGAATAAGGTGATGTCTCCTACACTCGAACATCTAACACCACCCGAGCCATCGATTCCACCACCAAGACTCCCCAAGAAAACGATTCCACCACAACCGAAAGGAAAATCCAGGCAAGAGCCCTCAGACACCGACACAACCAGTATGAGTGAAACAATCTGTGATTATTTATTCAAACGCAGAGAACCTAATCCCGATATTGCTGCTCAATCAAAGCGTTTGAAGACATACGCCGACAAGAACAAGTACGAGCGAAAAATAGACAAACAGGCCAGAGAAGTAAGTATGACTTGAACCTTAAATAATCACTACAATCAGCACTTAATATGTTTATAAAAAGTTTGCTATCTTTTTTGCAGCTGAAAGAATTGAAACGCAAGATAGCGGAACTTGAAGCACAACAACTCCACAATGCTATCTCTCTGCCAATTTGCCGTACTGAAAGCCCAATAAAGCAGGTACCAGCAGCACTTCCAGAGGGACAAAAATCCACTGATCAGCAAGCATCCGTGTCTAATGCTGATCAGCACCATGCTGATGGAGTACTGCCGGAAAAAAGGGATGATGATGCCCACAATTCACCCATCATGGAGACACATACAGAGGAGGTAGATAATGTAAGTAGATGATATGATGTTATCAAACAAATATCAGGACTCTTGTGTAGTCATGTCCAAACGTTTCGCAGCTTGAGCTGCGAATTATGTAATAAACTGGTGGTTTGGTTATTACACAATTCGCATGCTGAGCTGCGAATTTTTAGGAATGTATAACATAGATATCAGGTCAGGATGCGAAATGTGATTACACAATGATTAACTTATGCTTAACCCTTCCACCCTTTTGTTTTTTTTTTGTATGGAATAGGAGACCGAAAGCCAACAACAACACCAGCAGAAACAGCAAGACCAGCAGCAACAACAACAACAACAGCAACAAGAACAACATCAACAACAACAACAACAGCAACAACATCAACAAGAAGAAGAACAACCCCAGCAACAGCAACAAGAAGAAGAACAACAACACACCCAACAACAACAACAACAACAGCAACAACAGCAACAACAACAACAACACGAACAACAACAACAACAAGAACACCCACAGTAACAACAACACGAAGAACACCACCAGCAACAACCCCAGCAGCCACAGGTTCAACACGAAGACCGGCAACAAGAACAACAACAACAAGAGCAACAAGGACAACAAGAACAACAACAGCAGCAACAGATAACCTTGGCGAAGAGAGAAAGGCTAACTCAAGAGGTAGCACCTCAAGAGTTAGAACCTGTCCATCCCGGTGAGAAGACAGAACTACTCAGCCAGGAAGGACCGTCCTTAGAAGACAAAACCACTTCTTCGGTGGAACCTCAAAGACCAACGGTGCTGTCAGCAAAGTCAGAATTGCTAAGCCAACGTCAAACTGTAGCCCCGGTAACAAATCAACTGCCAGCTCCAGAGTCCCACGATAACACAGTAGGTTTACCTGATGCTTTTGTTGATGGTATTTACACTCAAGTTTCACAGACATTTTTAAATGAAATTGATAATGTATATTACGATTCTATAATACAACGGTCTTTGGAGAACATGTCCGAGGATGACTTTTATGATTTATGCCAACACGATCCAGATTCTATGCCGAACAAGTCAACGGCAGTGGTTGTCGCTGACCGTGCGGTAAGGCCTACTTATAATGATTTCGCATCATAACATAAGATTTGTGTCTAATGCTGATTAGGGTATTACAAACGAATATCAGGGTAGGATGCGAACTGTTCAGTGGAACCTCAAACAGTTCGCACCCTACCCTGATAGATACTAATAAATTTATTTAACTGGAACCTTATATTTCGCAGCCTAAGCTGTGAACTGTTTGGACTCGTTGCACTTATAAACCACTGACGCACTTCTACTCTTGATTTTTGTTATTTACTAAGCTCGAGCCCAGTAAAGAGATAGAGCAGCCAAGTTTTGCGCTACTGACAGAAACGCAGCCTCAAGTGGAAGAGGAAGAAGAAGAGTTCGTAATTACAATGCGGGAACCGCCAGTAGTAGAATACAGCGACTGGCCAAAGACAACAAAAGTAACTGACCGTATCGATCTGGCAGAATACCACAAAATACAGTTGGTTAAAGCCTACGAGAGCAACACCCCTGATCCAGTGGTATGGCAGTTACCGAAGTCCAAGTTTACATACAGAATCAGGGTGCAAGCGAGTGATGTCATGGCACTACCTTTAGAACTGGAGCTGGACGTAAAGGTATCCAATTGTCAACCAATTTTATTTTCAATGTTTCAAATATGTATTCTATATTTAACATAAATCTACAACTCCTTTGTTAGCTTATCAATGCTTGGATTCGAAAGATACTTGAAGATGCAGACTACAAAGTTCCATGCACTAAAGCTAAAGGAGAGCATCACGACGCCATACTGATTTCGGGCATGACTGCGGTAAGTTTAGCTCACGTAAATTGAACAAAGTCTCAGAAATGCTCTCACTTTAATATACTCTTGCTTGGATGCAGCATCAAATGAAAGCAGGGTGGCAAGTGGAAAATTTGGTGGACATGGCTTTTAGGAAGGGGCGCAAAGCAGCCAACATCATCATGGTTCCAGTGTGCACCGAGACGAAGGACAATGTAAACCACTGGACGTTGCTCGTCATCGACATCGACGGAAGGACAATTTCAAACTACAATTCGCTTCTGCCTAAGCTTCATGCCATAGACACCACCACAAGGACACCTGCACTACTGGTAAATATTCCAAACTATACACTTAAATCTGAACACATTTTAAGTATGCATGCTGTGAAATGAGATCTGGTACGCTACAAATTGTGAGTAAATAAGATGTTTTTTCGCAGCCTGTTCATAACTCAATTCGCAGCCTATCCATGTTGGATACAATTCGCAGCCTGTCCACAACTCAATTCGCAGCCTATCAAGGCTGTCATACAATTCACAGCCTAAGATGCGAATTGTGTTGGATTTATTGTCATATAATTCGCAGCCTGAGGATGCGAATTGTATGTCACCAACTGTTTTTGTTTTGTGCATATTCCTAACACTAATTATTATACACAGGGTGGAAGAGAACTCCTACCCAAATATACTACAGGGTGGAAGGTGAAAGTGGAAAGAGGCATCCCACAACAAAAGCGAGACAGCGTGGACCGTGGTGTCTTCGTCTGCAAATATGCAAGGGATATTATTGAGCATGGATCAGTGCAGAAAAAATACGATGCAGATATGGTAACTGCCTTCAGAGACAGAAATGTTCTATTACTTTTTAAATGACAAAGACACCATCACATATGGCTGATTCGTGTATTGCTTGTAAATACATCTGTTGCTTGTAAATACATATGTCCGTTGTAATTTTTAGTTTTGTTGTGCATACATAAACAAATTACATTTTCACATCTTTGAATACTCCTTATCTTATAGTTCGCATCATAACCTGATATATAATGGTTGATTATGCTCCTGGTAGTTTACTCTAGTATGTATGAACAGTTCGCAGCCTAATCCTTATGAACAGTTCGCAGCCTAACTTATCATCAAATAGTTCGCAGTCTAACCTGATAGATGGTAATCACTTCACACACAGTTCGCATCCTGGTATCCCAGCTTAAAACCAGTTGGCAGCCTGGTGCAGAAATAAAAAATTAAAAATACAAAGTGGAAGGATACGAACAGGCTGTGGCTTATGCCTTGGTAAACGTTTTCTACATTGAGCACACAAAAAACAATCTAATCAAGTACATAATTCATTAAATGTTGATTGGACATGGAGGATATGTAATGATTACCTCCTTTCCCTATTAAAACCTCTAGTAACCAAAGGCTAATTTTACACCAAACTCTATATTTTTTAAAGAACACCTCTTCTTCTCTTCGAATTCAAACAGTCATGTCTTTTTCCACCACCACAACAACCACCTCATACTCAAACTCTGGTTCACTCGGTTCTCTGGGTGACTCCTGGTCATCCTTAACCGTTAACTGGAGTGATGAGTTGATCATGCCAGCAGTACCACCCCCAAGCCCAGTCTCTGTCTTCGAACTAGACATGTATGATGACTACTACTCTGCTGACTCTCAACCAGTGGAACTTGTTCCACAGGTTGCTGCTGAACCTCAGCCAGAACAAGTTCCAATGCTTCCTGCTGCACCTCAGCCAGATTAGGTGCAACCTCAAACGGCAGAGGTTCGAAACAACAAAAGGAAGAGGGAAGACGAAGCTGGTCCATCAAGGAAATTTTTTTTAAGCATGATGGACGTAGATATTGAAGCTGAAGAGAAAGTGGAAGAGAAAGAGAAAGTCGAAGACAAAGAGGAGAAAGACAAAGATGATCAGCACAAAAAGGAGAAAGAGTAAACAGTTGTTAGTTTCTGGAAATATTGTAATCCTCCTTTTTGTAATCCAACTTGTTTACAGAATTTCAATGACATAAAGGATTCGCATCCAAATACATTTTGCACTTCATTCGCATATTACCCTGCTATATTACTTATTTTCAACCTTACTGAATATCCTGGTATTTTTATAAATGACAATTCGCAGCTTATCATATGACAAATATCAGGACTTCTAATTGATCTCCATTCGCATCACAATTCTGGTCCTACTTGGCAGCCTATCATGCGAAACGTAAGATATGATAGATGTTTGATATGATTTTACCAGCGAGTCGCATCCTGTTGAAATTTCACATAATTGCACATAATTCACATGTAATCCTGATAGATGTTTGTAACAATACACCAACATATTGTACATGATTCGCAGCACAGGATGCGAAATGATTACAACTCCAATAGTGGCAGATACAAAAACACAGGAATGTACAAATGTTTAGTTTGCTGTACATAACAATAACTATGCTACAAAAATAAATGTGATATGGCCAACCAGAATTGTCCTTAAACTAGAACATCACAAGTCCTCCGGTTATGGCCTGATTTCGAACATCGGCCACACCTTAACTTCTTGGTTGAGATTTCTCCTCTAGAAGGGATTCGCTTTTTCTTAGGCCTTCTGGAGCGTCTCTTAACGTTCGGAGGCAGAACTTCAACAAAAGAAGGATCGTTAGCGCTGGAGCCTTCGCCGAAATCAGTTATAGCTGGTATGCTGAAATAGTAACTCCCCCTGTAATTCTTAACCGTAAAGAAGGGTTCTATTACAGTCAATGGATCTTGGTCGGTGTATTGTAATGCCGCTAGAGCATGAGCACATGGAAAACACTCTTGTTGCCATGATCCGCATGAACATTTGAAATCCAACAGATTAACAACAGCCACAGGATTCGAAAAGACTTCGAACATGGCGGAAGAGGACTTACGTACTACCCAACTTCGGCACATGTCAACATTCTGCTTTAGCTTCTTCTCGTACTCGGGAACCAAATTAGTACTCCAGCTGAGACCTTCTTCGTATCGCCGTGAAACTTGAGTCATAAGCAAGACTCTAATCCAATCAATAAACTCAACAATTGGTAAGCCGCAATATTTTTTAATCTGATTGTTAAACGATTCAGCTGCGGTAGAAGCCATAGAGCCGTAGCGCTTCCCTTTTACGTAAGCCTGCGCATACTTTTCAGGGGGTAAATTTGCAAGAAAATCACTCATTCTCTCACCATCTTCACATAGAAAACCTGTTAGTATATCTTTAGAAAGCTCTTGACTGGGAGCATAAGCAAGACGGTGGAAGAAACTCAACATCTTTTTTTTATACTCCGTGTTAGTATGTTCCAGTTTGGCTTTCAAATTCTGCATGAGATGGAAATAACAATACGCATGATAGCAGTGTGGATACAAGACAGAAACAGCATTAACAATACCAGAATGACGGTCTGAAATAAATGTGATCTGGCGATCCAGCAAATGTGGTTTCAAACACCCCAAAAACCACATCCAATTGTCCCAATCTTCAATGCTAACTACAGCAACAGCAACAGGGAATAATCCTGGAAAAAGACAGATCAAATGAACACTAGAACAGTATGCAAACGTTTAAAAATTGTAAACAATTCGCATGTTGTGCATGACAATTCGCAGCTTGTCATGCGAAATATGCGTGACATTTTAATTGCTCATGCAAACATTTCGCATCTTGTCATGCGAATTGTTTGTGACAACTTTAAATAATACTTAACTCAAGCTGCTATGTAAGTACAGTTTACTCAGCATAATACATAATTCGCAGCCTCAAATGCGAAATGTGAGGATCACAACACTGCTTAATTCGCATCATATGTTGCGAATTGCATGAGCATTTTCACACAAAAACACCGTTGATTAACTAGATAAATGTAACTAACCGTTGTTTCCGTCCTTTGCTACAGCACTGAGTAATGTACCCTTGTACTTGCCATATAAGTGGGTTCCATCGACAAACAACATTGGACGGCATGAATGAAAACCACTAAGGGACGAACCGAATGCTACAAAACAGCGCTTCAATCGGTTTCCAGCTGACAACTCCAACTGGCAGTCTGAAGTAATATCTCGGCTCTTCAAGCGTTTGAAGTATCCGCTTAGTAAACTAAAAGAACTTGAACTATCTCCAAAAACTCCCCTCCTAGCCTTCTCTAAAGCATTCCATGACAAACGATAAGAGATTTCAAGACCGTAATCTTGTTTGACAGTCGATTGTATGGTTTTGGCTGTCAACGAATGGCAGGTCCGGAGAGAATCCTGAATTTCCTCTGCAATCAAATCTGATGTCAAATGCCTGTGCCGCTTATGCTTATGCTTCTGGGAGAAAACAGGACTGCAAGTATGGTACGGGAAATGCTTCTTGATCGTCATAAGGCCGGTGCTTGAGTCAATAGATGCATAAACCCTCCATTTGCACCCGCTTGTGAGCTTATTTTCACAATAAGCAGTGATCTTATTTGTTGTGTTGTGCAGGTATTTGAAAGAAAAACCATGATCTAACGCAAACTTGCACAAGGATACCCTCAGACCGGCAGCACCTTCTTCAAAAGCTTGACCCACTCCTGTAATAGCATCAGCCCAACCAGCAGTAGCAAGTTGTTTTTTCCTCTGATCAAAATTAACTAAACCGTTACTACTCTCCCCGCTAACTAGTTGATCAAGAGATGGTTCTCCCAAAATCAAGCTACGCTATTTACGCTTACCACCAGAAGTCTTACCACCATAGCTCTTATCAAGAGAACTTTTATTACCAGAACCCTTATCAAAGACGTGTTGTTCTATGAGAAAACTAACCCGTTTTAAACGCTCCAAATCAAGATATAACACCAACCCAACAAAATCATTCTGGTTATTAAATAAACAATTATTGTAATCCCCGCATGAGTAAGTAATTAGGTACTCACCTGTGGCAAGCTCCTCCCATGTGTTCTCTACATAAGCTTGGATACTTTCGAAGCTTTCAAACTCCGTGAAAGGCACAATTTCAGTTTGGTGACCATATTTAAAAATACAAACTCGTGATTTAGACATCTCTTAACCTGGACAATACAAGTTATTTGTTATTAGTCACAAAAACTAGGTGCAAAATATTTACTACTGCATCAAACAATTCGCATCCTAAGGTGCGAATTGTGTATACCTACAACGATCTATTCGCATCTTGTCCTGATATTGGTAGGTAACAAAGTCCTGATATTTGTTATTAGTCACAAAAACTGTGCAGATTATTTACTGCACCATCAAACAATTCGCATCCTATCTTGCGAATTGTGTATATCTATATAGAGCTATTCGCATCCTGTCCTGATATTTCTATGTAACACCGGTCCTGATATTTGTTTCGAAATACAATACTCTAACTGACCTAAAAACTCGTAATCTACACATTCAAGACAAAACTAAAGCACTACCAAATTATATAACGAACTATATAACGAACAATATTAAGTAAACAATAACAGATCACTATAACAAAAAAAATAGAGAAAAAGCTCGAAATCAGGCAATGGCATCTAAAAACAGTAGAATAGAACCTATTCCAACAGAGAAAACGAATAAAAAACTTCGAAATCGGTAGGTAATTACCTAAAAAGATCGCAACATGATTACTTGTAAGCTATAAGATTCCAAAAAGCGACGATCAACTCCTGTACGTATAAAACAGAGGTTAGACAGGTCTAACACAACAACTTACATAAAGAAACAAACCTTTAGCAGCTTCCGATCACCGGAAAATATGATTTCAACCCAGCTCGTGGTGGTTGGTAGGGTTAGGTGGTTAGAGCGGCCAACAAATTCAAATCTTCAAAAACCTAGAAAAAATAGAAAGAAAACAGAAAATAAGGTTTATATAGTGGGTTAAGGGTAGTTAGGGTATTAAAATAAAATTAGGTTGTAAGTGACAATAAGGTAGTTGAGATGGGTATTAAGTAACAATTGATCAAACCTTGGGTGGTAAGTGACAATTGAATAGTTGAGTGGGTACTTTAAGTACAATTTCTCATGTATAAATGGCCGTTATCGGATATAATTGTGGGTTAAAAGCAAAAATTTCCTCTTTTTTATGATTAATATCCAGGTTAATATTTTAAAAAATTTAACTTATTTTTAATACAAAATTATCAAATATGACAAGTGTGTAATTTTATTTTTTAATAATTTTAAATTTTTAAATTTTTAAAAAATCTGAAAATACTATCGATTTTGTTAATAAAAATAAAATAAAATTAGATGTACAAATGATATTTTTTCTAACACTAGTCTTACATCTAGCTTATTGTAAGACCAGTCTTGCATCTAGATATTTGGTCTGCATCTATTTTTTCGATTCGACACTGATTCCATATTTAACTATAAAATTGTCTCACATCCATCACTAGTTATGTATTTATCGAAAATAATGGTTCAGTATTTAACTAAAAGGTATTTTATAATGTCTTGTATCTATCACTCTCTCATATCTATCTAAAAATATTTACAATGTCTCACACTCATGCCACATCTATCATTGGTCCCCCACCAATCGAAAAAATATTAATTTGACTTTTTATTAATTTATCTCTGAATTATTTATATCTTCTTCTAATTTGGTCAACTATATTAATTATTTTTGTTTATTCGGTCTTTTATAATAATTAATTTTTTTATTAGTTTAGTCTTTTATAGTAATTGTTCTTTTTTATTAATTTAGTACATTGAATGAATTTCTTATTGATATGTTCTTCTATAATAATTTGATTTTATATTAGTTAGTATATCTCAATCATCCTATAAATAGAAACGATATTTAGAAAAACATTTTTTGAGAGAAAAAAAATAGTTCTAAAGTTTTTTTTAGAGATAAAAAAAACAACGGAAAAAAAGGTTTTGTAAGTATTTTTTTTGAGCTTGTTTATTACTATCTTTTGAACTTGGTGTATTACTCTCTTTTTTCCTTGACATAATAAAACATAATTTAGATTTCAATAAAAAAATTAAATTATATGATTATGTAAACAGCAATACAATGTATAAATGGTCGTTATCGGATATAATTATGGGTTAAAAGCAAAAATTTCCTTTTTTTATGATTAATATCCAGTTTAATATTTTAAAAAATTTAACTTATTTTTAATAAAAAATTATCAAATATGACAAGTGTGTAATTGTATTTTTTATAATTTTAAATTTTAAAAATTATAAAAAATCTGAAAATACAATCGATTTTGTTAATAAAAATAAAATAAAATTAGATGTACAAATGATATTTTTTCTAACACTAGTCTTGCATCTAACTTATTGTAAGACCACTCTTGCATCTAGAGTTTTGGTCCTGCATCTATTTTCTAAAAAATTCGATTCGACACGGATTCCATATTTAACTATAAAATTGTCTCACATCCATCACTAGTTCCGTATTTATCTAAAATAATGGTTCCGTATTTACCTAAAAGATATTTTATAATGTCTTGTATCTATCACTCTCCCATATCTATCTAAAAATATTTACAATGTCTCACACTCATGCCACATCTATCATTGGTCCCCCACCAATCGAAAAAATATTTTACATTGTCTCGCATCAATCAATGGTCATCTAAAAAACTATTTTACATTGGTCTCACATCTAACAAAGCTAGATGATGAATGCGAGATGCTCAACGCGTTTGGTCTTGAATCTAGCGTTTCTATACGCACACGTTTGGTTTTGAATCTAGCGCTTCTATAAGTGAAACGTGGAGACGAGAGATGGGCTAATCTGAAAAACAAAAAAAATACAAAAGCAGAGTAAAACTTACTTGAAAACACATAACATTTTCTTTCTCCAAACAATCCTTCATCTTAAATCTAGAAACACAATCACATTCAAATATAAATAAAGAGAGAGTCTTTAGTAAAATAAAGTGAGAGTCTTTAGTGAAAATATTTAATTACAACCAATTACAACTTAAGAAAAATAGAGTCTTTAATGAAATTATCTAATTTAGTAAAAAAACAGTTGCTTTATATAGCCAGTAAGGATAGTTAAGTATTATAAAATATAAATAAACGTACTATATTTTTTTAAAAATAACATTAATCATTTAAAATTATTTAAAATTTGATATAAGTTCAAAAACGTATTTGTAATTTTTTTTTATAAAATTCAAAAAATCAAAACAAATTCTTAAAATAAAGAAGTATTTTATAACAACTAAAATATTATGGATGAATAAAAATATTTTTTGAAATGGACTAAAATTGTTCAACTAATACATACACACAAAAGTATAAAGTTTCTTTATATTGAGCTAGGTTATATATTTTTTATAGAGCCCCGTTATACGGTGTATGATTATTAAATCATGGAAAAGTTTATAAATTGGATAATAAATGATTATAAAAACTTAGTTTGATCGGATCTAATTATAACAAACACTTAATGAATACTCATAAGAGCTATTTACTTAACATAACCCTTTAAAGACTATGATCGACTAAGTTACATATTTAACACTTATTAATTATCCTTCATACTCATTATGAATACAGTGAAAAATGAGTAAAAGACCTTGTCGAACAATCAAAAGACACCGTAAATTTTGAACTATTTACACATTGTCATTGATGACCTAAAAAGTAAGAGGTTGTGAGATCGACCAAATAGTTAGGCCTTTGAACTTTCAGTTGATAATAAAGTTAGGCTAATCCCAAGAGTTTGATGCATAAGATAAGTAAATCTTCTAGTTGTTTGAACTAAACGACCAATCTTGAGATTTTTATTATTTGAATGGATATGCACGTATTGTTGTTGTTGTCATCTACCATGCCTAACTATATATAACCCAACTATCATGATTTTTTAGAGTTTTGTTTGATATGATCATACTTATTAATCGTTAAATACCCTTCGCTACCAAAACCTATCTTGAGGAAGAAAGCTCAATTTTCCCGAGAAAATGAGAGTAACTAGCTCATTTTTCTGAAGTAAGAAAATATTATGATGTGATTTTTACAAAAGTGAGTAGTACCGTAGTATTTTTCAAGGTGACTACAAAAGGAGTACTATTAGAAAAAATAATGTTAGAGAAAATAAGGTTGTCTTAGAGAATTGTAAGAGACGTACGCGTGAAGATTTTCACCTTGAGAAAAAAAATGATTGAATATCTGATTGAAGAGTATCTATAACGTGTTTGACATGTGCCCCAAATGTAAGAGCGACCATTCGTCGATTTTTTCTATATTGTTTGCTTGATTTTGACCGTATTTGGACAAGATAAGAAATATTTATGATATAAATACTAATAGTCTATCTTTCTGAATTATTTTTCCTACTTATCCTTTCTTCTAAATCTTAATCTTTCGCATGATCCCTATTGGTAATAAAAATATATTTTCCTCCTTACATTTTTATCAGAAAATTGCCCATAATCAGGAAATACGAAGTGAATTATGAGCATTACAAAAATAAAAGCTTAGTGAAAAGAGCATCCACATACTTTAGGTTTTCTCTGCCTTTGACAAATGAGCTACAATTATTTCCAAAATTCACACGCTTTCTTAATCTTTCATCAAATGTAGTAAAAACTTATCGTCTTCACTAAAGTGGTCGTTCCATCCATAATAACGATATTATAACATATTGAGAATATATTCTTGCATATTTAAATAAATCATGAGTACCATATGTTCTTCTACTTCAATAATATTTTTCTTGTTGTGATACTTTTTAATATGACACTCATATTGAAAGTGCCTAATTTATAGAATTATAACACTCAATAATTGACATATTAAATTAGTAAAATCTGTTTTCCCCTTTCATGATATTGATAGCCTCTACGACCACGTTATCTTACATCCTCTCACATGTGAGCTATTCTATTGACTCATTTTTAGTACTTGTTCTTCCATTACATAGTCAATAATCCGTTGCTCTTGCAGAAATATATGCTTTGTAGTTCATCAATAAAATATTATATATTTTGTTAGATTCTTCAATGGAACAACCACATTATCAAACTGTTATCATTCATCTCATGATATTTTCAATCACCACGAGATCACTTATATTTTCTCTATATATTTATATCTTGTTGAATATTGTGAAAGCTCTTGCAAAATAGTCATTAATTGTTTCTTTCACCTTCATGTGAGGCAGCTTAATTTTTTTAAGAGCCCAAAATTGTGCATGCTTAGCTCTGGCTGTGCATCTTCAAAATGGCTTGATCTATGGTTTGGAATATGAAATTTTATTTTGTTATAATTTTATTTTTAATAATTTTAAATTTTAAAAATTATAAAAAATCTGAAAATACTATCGATTTTGTTAATAAAAATAAAATAAAATTAAATGTACAAATAATATTTTTTCTAACACCAGTCTTGCATCTAGCTTATTGTAAGACCAGTCTTGCATCTAGATTTTTGGTCCTTCATATATTTTCTAAAAATTTCGATTCGACACGGATTCCATATTTAACTATAAAATTGTCTCACATCCATCACTAGTTCCGTATTTATCTAAAATAATGGTTCCGTATTTACCTAAAAGATATTTTATAATGTCTTGTATCTATCACTCTCCCATATCTATCTAAAAATATTTACAATATCTCACACTCGTGCCACATCTTTCATTGGTCTCCCACCAATCGAAAAAATATTTTACATTGTCTCACATCAATCGATGGTCATCTAAAAAACTATTTTACATTGGTCTCACATCTAACAAAGCTAGATGATAGATGTGAGATGCACACGTTTAGTTTTGAATCTAGCGCTTCTAGAAGGGAGACGTGGACACGAGAGATGGGCTTACCTGAAAAACGAAAAAAAAATACAAAAGCACAGTAAAAACTTACTTGAAAACACATAACCATTTTCTTTCTCCAAACAATGCTTCATCTTAAATCTAGAAACTCAAACACATTCAAATATAAATAAAGAGAGAGTCTTTAGTGAAAAAAGAGAGAGTATTTAGTGAAAATATTTAATTACAACCAATTACAACTTAAGAAAAATAGAGTCTTTAATGAAATTATCTAATTTAGTAAAAAAACAGTTGCTTTATATAGCTAGTAAGGATAGTTAAGTATTATAAAATATAAATAAACGTACTATATTTTTTTAAAAATAACATTAATCATTTGAAATTATTTAAAATTTCATATAAGTTCAAAAACGTATTTGTAATTTTTTTTATTTAATTCAACCATTTTTTTTATAAGTTAAACACAATATAAACTCAACCTAAACTAATTATTAAATTACAAACGAACTTCCAATAAATCTGCATATTCTTTACACTAAGAACACTCATATGAATTTTATTTTCATGATAGACTATGGGCAGTGTAAAGGGAAAAATTAATATTTTTATTTTTTTTAATCTTTCCTCATTTCCTTGTCTATAAGGAATTAAATATCTTTTGTTTATTAGATTTTATAAACCATGTTATATATTCTATTACTATAAATTATGCAGGTTTAAATTAAATGATTTGATATATCATCCGTTTAAGCCATATATTAATAACACTTAAATAACCTCTTTAATTATCTAATTTTTTAATGTTAATATGTGATTATTCTTACTGAATACTGGATGATATTGTTCCTACTACATCATGCCACACCATACATTGGACGCATACTAAAAAATCGCACGTTGATATAAACATCGCATCTTACTGAATACACCATCTTGAACTATCATGAGCATACATTAATATTTCCGTTGTAAAAACATATAAGATATTTTGTATCTCATTAATTTCCAAATTAGTCTTGAAATGTTTGCTGAAAAAACTGATCTCAATTCATTTAAGAAATTAGAGGCTTGTCATTTTCATACCATAATATTTTGAATTTGTGAATATGTGACTTCAAGTAACTCTAAATTTGAATTTACTCTCACTAAATTTGTGAAGCTCATAATATTTTACTAAGTTAATCTAAAGAAAATAGATTACAACTTAGATAGGCTATGATATTATTAATGAAAAACGTTAAACTGAAACATCATAAATAAATTTCTAATTACTATATTGTTACAAACCTATTAATTTTACTATGACTTGATCAACTTTTGAAAACTATCATAACTAATTAATATAGTGATGAGTTGTAACATATATATATATATATATCAAGTTATCTTAATTTCACCTTTCATATAATGAAACTTGATGATAAAATGTGCAAGTTGTATTATGATTGTCTTGAAAATGTCATTTGCTTGACTAGAGTAAAAATTCTCCTAAAATGTAGATCTTTTCATATTAAATGAAATCTATTTAGTATAAGACATTATATATATCTTCTAAATATTAAATTTGAGTTAAGCATGATTCACATATAATACAATTAACTAGTATTTTTACTAGATAACTAGATAAGAAAGTAAACTTAATTATATCACATCAATTTTTTATTCTAGTTACAATAATCCACATTTGGAAATTTTAATTCTTTGCTATGTCGTGCGATTTTGTACGATTTTGTAGGAATCGGATAAAACAAAATACGCTGAAGATGGACATGTTGATATACATATAAATTTTGATTTTTGCGATCAAAATAACGGTATCCTTTCTGTAAATTATCATAACCCATAAAACACACATACATGTTTTAGGTGATAGGTTTTTTTCTTTCGACATAAGAACAGAGAAAAAACACGTATAATCAAACTCTCATAAAGAGGAACAATCTGAAAGATATCCATAACTTCTGAAGTAGAGACATCTTGAATTATGTGCGGTAAGAGTTTGATTAATCATATAAAACAAACAGAAGTGTTGTTCCTTAAAAAATATGAACTTCAATTGGATAAAGGCAAAAAACGAGTAGTTTCAACAAGGTGACGATGTTTCCTTCTGCAACCACATTATGTTGAGGGATTTCAGTACAAGATGACTGTTGTATGATACCATCGGATTCAAGCAACTGAGTGAAAATTTTAGAGGTATACTCACCTTATTAAGTCACACTTGAAACACTTTATCATAACAAATATTAAGCCTTAAAAAATGCTTTAATGTTTTCTGTAAATTTTAAGAAAATCAAGCATTCTTTTCATTAGATAAACCCAAGTATAACAAGTATAGTCATCAATACATGCAAACAAGAGATGGATCCCAAACATCAGAATGGATAATATCAAAGGAGAAATAAAAGAAGAGACATTCGTATTACACTGTAATGCATAAAAGTTTACCAAGTTTACAACCATTGTGATCCGAGATACTAAAAATATTCAAATGACCCATAACACTTGAAAATACTAAACACTTTAAATATGACGCAAATACATGTCCCTGATGAGAATTCCAAATATAAAATTTAGACGACAAATGACTTAAAAAAACAAAGATTAATCAACATCATAAACAAAAATACTAGTAATGTATGTTATTTCATTGTCAACACCATAGACTTCGAGTTTTTTCAAAATATCACACTTTAAGTATGTTGATCTTTTATAACACAAACATAATCGAAAAACAAGATCCAATAACCACAATAATAACATTTTCTAGCCAAAATAAGATTCAGAATAAAGTTGGGAATATAGTAAACATCAAACAATGATATATGAAGGGTAGCAGACCTCTACCGATATTATTATAGAACTAGCAGAAAAAATATGGGTCAACTAGGAGATAACAAAACAAATTTCAGCATATGAGGTAACATATGATGAGATGCACCATAATCCAAAATCCATATTGATGAATCGATACCCAAAGTGGAAGACGATGCCATACCTGAGTGATACACGAATATAGACATGAAAAAGTTATTCTTATTCAGTTTGGTACTAATATATTGTAAAGAGTCTTATCAAACAATATCAAACAATCTTAAGGAACCAAATCTAAATCAAAATAAAATCCAAACTCAAATAGAAATCAAATCTAAATAAAAAACCAAAATCGAATTAAAATCCTAATCAAACACCAAATCAACAATCAAAATCAAATCAAGTATATATTCAAAATCTCAGTCAACGTCATGTTAAAAAAGACAACAAATTGAAAAATACCTAGTGGAATGCCTTATTTTCCAAAACTTTTAAGGCATTGATATATTTTATTTTCCATTTTTACAATTTAAAATAATATATATAATATATATCATATTCACCTAATATATCAAGTGTCTTTATCGTGTCTTGTGTCGATCATATATATTTTTAGTTTTAATGATTAAGTTCCAACAATTTAAAACAATTTTTTGTTATCTTGATTAAAACCTCTGAATTTCAACTCAAAAACCATTGTATTGATAAATCCATTATTAAAGTAATTGTTTCCATTAAAATATGGTATATTCAAACTCGAAACTTGCACCTCTAAATTCTCAATTCTTGCAGCCCCAATTTCTCAATTCTTGCAGCCCCAAATTCATAAAGTCAAATCAATCAAGGATCGAACAACGCTCAGATACCATGTAAAATATAGAGAAACAAAAGAATGTTAGGGTTGTATTAATTGTAATGATGTGTTTACAAAAATTTTAAGAAATTATTTATAAAGTAATAATCTAGTGGATTCGTGGGCATAATATTTTTAACAAAATATGGTAACTATTTATTCATATGTGTGTATTTAAATATCCATTTTTATAGAATTGGTCATTTTCATGATAAAAATATGATTGATCATGAAGTATCAAATTTTTTATTGGTTGAATCTGAATGAATTACTTATGATTCTTTCTCATAATCAAAGTTGCTCACAAATTACTTATGTTAAAGCTAAATATTCTTAAAATTATTATATGGTCTCAAGGAAATTCATGACCTTGCATATGAATTAAAAATAAATAAATCAATATATTGTAAGATTGATAGTTACATATATTTACTCACTTTTTTTACAACGAATAACCAGAATACATCGGGGAAAAAATAAGACAACAAAAAGGACTGACCGACAATAGGAGAATAAACACTGGATTTTATAAATTGGATTTTGTTGGTTCTAGTCTTACTTCTGATGCACGATCAACCTTTAGTATAGTTCTTAAATGATAAAAAACCGATGGACCTGTATGCATGAAGGCGATTTGAATTAAGGTTTTTGGTGAGGGAGAGGGTGAGGGAGATGTAGAGATTTTTAATGATAATACGCATAATTGTAACGAATAAAATAAAATATATCCTTTATTATCGATATTTCTAATCCAATACTTGTGAATGTACTTGGCTTTAATATTGGAAATATATTAACTTAAGTTTATTGATACTCTCTATATTATTTATTATAACCACAAGGTCCAATACCATTTTAATCATATATCTCGTATCGGCTAAAGACCATAAATATAATGAACTTCTAAGATCCAATATCCATAGTGTCATAACCATGATCCTTTCTTCGAACTTCTAAATCTATCCGACTAATATCTAGTTCTATGAGGTTCCCTTTATACTTGTTGGTCAAATACACTTATAAATGACTATATTTAATTAATAGGTTTTCTAATTTCTAAAAATTTGGATATTGTAAATGTTTATAAATAAAACATTCTAATTAAAAATAGGGTAGCTTCTTTCAATGGTACACTAAATTTTTTTAAATTTGCTAAAAGACACACAACACTTTCAAATTTTGTAGGGGTGGATATGATTTCCGCAATTACAAAATAATCCTCTAAGACTATGTGCAGCAGTGGTTTTTTTCATCAAAAAATGCGCATTTCAACATGCAGCAGTGCATTTTGTAGCATATGCGGCTTTAAAAGATGCAACGTGATTCAAAAGATTAACCTCATTGCATCTAAGCATTTTCCAACTGCAACGTGCGATATGGCACACTGCATGTCTTAGCTTTTTGTAAAAAAAAATTAGGTAAAAAAAGTAGAAAAGTTATAACACTATTTTTTTATTTTTTGAGATGTACAAGTATAGATTTTTTTTGAGTTTTTTATTAATTTAGTATTTTCAAAATGATTTTCGGAATGTTTTACCAAGTTAAAACAATTATACCTTGATTTATAATTTTTTGAGAACTATAAATAGAGACTTGAGTTGTTTGATTCGGACAACGAAATATTTTGAGTTTTTTTTATTAAGTTTTTTCGAAACAATATTTGGAAAATTTTAGTAAGTAAAAAAACTATACCATGATTTATAATTTTTTGAGATCTATAAATAGAGACTTAGTTTGTTTGATTTAGACACTAAAATGTTTTGAGTTTTTTTATTAATTTTTTCCGATTTGTTTTGTTAATTTTAGTAAATAACAAAAATAAATAAATTATACCATAATTTTAATTTTTTGAGATCTATAAGTAGAGAGTTGGTTTGTTAGATTCAGACACCACAATTTATTGAGTTTTATTTGATTAAGTTTTTTGGAACCAATATTTGGACCATTTTAGCATGTAAAAAACATAAATTATACCATTTTCATTCAACAGAAATAAGTGAAAACAACAAGCAGAATAATTGAAATGAGCACACACAACAACAATTGAAAACATTGCACACAACAACAATTGAAAACATCACACATTACTAACATGTTACTCTGAATTTAGAATTCTCGTCAACTTCTGAAACATCTTCTCTTAAGTAGGATCACAAAGTTTATTCTGCAACTCCATATACAACCTCATTCTTTCCACTTTATTTTGTTGTCGAAATTCTTGTTTGTATCAATTAATACTATCATATTGATATCACATTGCTATAATATTCTCTTTTTGTAAAGTCAATGTTGCTTCATGAGTAGCTTTCAATATGTATAATCGGTCTGCAGCTACAAACTTTTTACCTTTTTTCTTTTTTATCCCTACCTTTGGGACGTACATATGAGGAATCAACCGAGTCACCATCACTTTTTCTCTTTGATCCACTATTCAGGGGCCACTGTTATATATTACGGTTGGTCGTGACTAAGTTCCACTCTTTAAGTAGCTGAACTTCTTACCATTCGACTATTGGTATATATTTATAGCCTCGGTAATGTAGTCATCCTCAGACCAAAAGTTACGTCTATTTTTGCATGTAACATCGTAAAGACCAACAAAACTACTTATATGTTTATTGATCACTTGATAATGAATTTTGGCTTATCCTTGGGTTCTTGGAATTTCGGTCTCCTCAGATACAAAGTCTGCAAAAAATTTCCAGAATGTTCCACCCGATTGGTTTGTCCCAATTTCAATATCATAACTATGGTGAAAAAAATTATATAGTAAATATTTATTATTCGTTGTACTCCACATCCCGTACTATTTTTTAGTAGGAGGTACAAACCTAGTAGGGGTATCCCATTCACTTCATCTAAGAGATATCTGGGTGGAAAATTCAGGCATTTCTGGGATATAAGTGTTTGGGTAGTTCATATGACCGGGAACATAACTACTTCCGGCCATATGTTGGTATCCAAATGACATGTAAGGTTGGTTGTAGGGATTTTGAATAGAGAAATTAGGAGGCATGCCATATTGAGAGCCAACATAAGGATTTCACTCATTAGGTTGAAGATTTTTAGGACATTAAGGTATTGGGTAAGGTGGTCGACTATTTGAATTCTAGGATTGGTTACTTAAACCATATTGTGATGGACAGAAATTGTAGTTTCTTGAAGGATCCATGAATATAACAAGAAAAAAAATTAAGAAGTAGTGAAACAAGACGGAAATAAGCTCAAAATATTGTGGTGTCCAAATACAATAATATTGCCTCTATTTATAGATCTCAAAATATTATGGTCTCCAAATACACCAAACCAAATTCAAATTCAAATGTAACTCACCCATTTATTAAATTATGAAATGAGAAGACAATTTCTTGGTCACTAGATATCGTTTGAATTATTTATACTTTCATCATCCAATAGCTATAACTCAAGTAATATTTAATCATTATCCTTGGAATTCAGTTATAAACAAAAGATGACCAAATTCAAATTCAAATGCAAATGCAACTCACCCACTTGTTAAATTCTTACATGACAAGACAATGCATTGGTCACTTGAGAACTATATGATTCATCATCGATAATACAACATTAAACATGAACATAAAACAAATACAATAAATTAAACGACTTAATGGAACATAAACTAACAAACTAACGCTTAGGAACTCAAAAGAACATAAACAAATATATCTCCAACATTACTCAAAGGAACATAAAACAACGGATAACACATAAAGTAAACTCCTTACAAATTAAATTCAAGGAAATGTGGATGCTCCACCTTACCGTTAGTGAGGTCCAACTTAATATCACAAAGTACATGTTCTTTAATTGAAATAATCCCCATACCGAGCATATTATGCACACATTGCCTCACATCATGCGGGAGGTCACGAACCCAAATATTCGGAATAAAAAACGATGTTATAACCTAATAGATATATAAGTAAACATTTAAACACAAATTAAAGAACACCAAACAAATATATAACATTAAACGTGAACATGAAACAACATAAATAACTTAAAGAACTAAAAGTGACATAAAACAGATACAATAATGTAAAATTATCAAATGAATACAAAAAACATTAAATATGAACATAAAATAACATAAAGTTTAGCCAAATTCATATCATTCGTCAAAAGTGCAACTCTGAGATGCTTCATCTTTTTCAATGATCTCTTCCTCTACGTAACGTAGCATATCTTTTGTCGAAAAATCATTTATATCCAAATGGAACGAGTTATACGTCTCGGTTTCGATTTCCCATGGGAAGTCCAACACACAATACATTGATTCACTTTAAAGATAAGTGTACCTTATAGATACTTCTTCACGACTGCGTGGAGACGAAATCGGTTTTTGTCCTAAATTCCCGTACATGTAGTACATTGTGCATAACACTTCATTGATAAACCCATGAGTAGTATAGTAGTCTCATCTTACTTCGTCATCTTAACATGTTTGACGACTTGGAGGAGATGAGAGCCTTTTATAGTAGACCATTCCATATCGAACAAAATTTTGAGTTTTTGATAGACTATATTTAAGTAAATTCAAGGTGTGTTGAGAGTTATATGGTTAGGGACTTCATATATAGGAAGAGAATGGACAGTTTACATTTTGGCAAGACTTATTATTGGCGAGTAACATTATGGCGGGACGCATTATTGGCGGGGAATATGTGGCCTTTGACTTAATATTGGCGATAACATTTAGGCGGGAGTTATAAAGTCTCCATTGCATTAAAAGTTTGATCGTAGAATACAAGTTTATCAATCTATAATTGCGTTAAACCAATAGTTAATCGTTACAATTGCATGTCGATTTTTTACCTCCAATATACCTTCTCTGTCTGTTCAGGACAATTATCGTATATCGTTAAAACGGTCGGTCATGCGTAACCCCGTTGTAATTTGAAAAGTTTAAAATTAGATAATTACAAAATAACCTATAAAATTGGATTTAAAAGTTATACATTCATAACGAAACTTTAAAAAAATAATGTTATTGATATACTTACATTTAAGAAATTTTAATATATATCTCTATAATATAAATATTAATTTATCTTAAATAAAAATTAAACAAATAAATTTATTTGATCAATAATATCGTGTGTTATTTTAGTAAAACGTAAATTATTTATTTTATTAAAAATTTAAGTTTTTCGGAAATCAGCCAATTTTATTTTTATATTTTATATTTTAAATTTAAATATATGATATATTATGTATTATTTTATTAATTATTTTAATTTTATAATTTATATTTATAAACAAAATATATTATGCTAATTTATGAAAATTATTTATTTTAATATAGATAACTTTAATGTAAATATATATTAAATAATAAGGAAGAGAAATAAAAATACATGGTATGATATTATATGATAAAATTATGTGGAAGAGAGAGAAAATATGGTGAGGTACACTGAGAGATGAAATGTGCTATGATGTGTGGAGTGAGAATTTTTGCAAAATAATTTTGGGATTATGCTCATGTGGCGCTAATGTGGCACACTTTAGAGAGATGAAATATACTCACTGATGTGGATAGTCTAACTTTAAACTAACAGTGTAACTTATCATTTAAACACTCCAAATAGGCAATAACCAATATGTTCAGCATTCTCATAACATTTTCCAGATAACCCATTTCTTCATCTTTTTCACAAATTCTACCAAAACATCATCTCTTCTGACTCTTCCTTATATTTTACATTCTACTAAAACACTATCTATTTACCATCATCACCACATCTTCGGCCACCATCACATTTCCCCTAAAAATTAGAGGTTCAGTGTTGAGGAGGTATAATGAAAAAACATGTGGTTTGAAAATATGATTTTTCGTGCCCAAGAAAAATCTAAAATATGATTTTTTATATTTACACAAAAGTTGTTCGTGGGCCAACTTGCCCCATTTCCAAATAAGCCTAAACCGTAGTTTCAAGAGACGTTTTCCCAAAAGTCACGTGAGTGAGTGTAATCACGTGACAATCATTCACAGCAGTGTTTGTCTGTTGCCTACTTCTATCCGCTCATACAAACCTAATCTCTGTTATTTCCGATCAGACAAACACAACCGATTCAATACCGACAATGGCAGCTTCCCTCTCACTCTCCCGCTACCTTTCTACTCGCACCACCTCCCTCTCTATCTCCTCCGCCGCTACTTCACTCTTCTCTCCTCACACCGTCTCCTTCTATCTTCCCTCTCTGTTTCCCCTCTCTGTTTCCCCTCTCCGTCTCAACCTCCACCACGACCGTCACCTAAACCCCCTATCTTTCTCCACTAAAACCTCCCCAATCTCCAACTCGCTCTCCATCGGAGATAAAATCCCTGACTCCACTCTCTCCTACCTAGACTGTGAAGAAAATAAAATTAAAAGAATTTGTTTTCCTGAAATTCTGAATTCATTCAAGTTGATCAAATTACTCATATATAATGGAAACGCGGAAGTTACGGAGGCAGTTACAACTGCACATAAAATAACAGAAACTAATAAAATATAAGTGCATACATATAAATAAGTTACGAGATTATATTAATTATGCCAAAATTTCTCCCTCTTAATCTCATAACTCAGGCTTCAAGTTGAACACAACAGTTGCATCTCATAAGAACTCGAATCTGTCACGCGACAATGGCTTGGTAAACAAATCTGCAATTTGTTCTTATGTGTTGACATGCGCAATATCAAGGATTCCTTGTTTCAGGCAATCACGCAAAAAATGAATCTTGATATCTATATGTTTACTCTTTCCATGGAAGACTGTGTTCTTTGCTAAAACAATTGCAGACTTTTTATCAAGTCGCAGACTAACTTTGTCAACTTTAATTTCGCATAACTCTTCCAACAACCTCTTGAGTCTTGAGCCATATTGCTTGGCAAGCTCCTACAGAAGCAGCAACATATTCAGCTTCACATGGAGACAATGCTATAACCTTTTGTTTTTGTGAAGTCCAACTAATCGGATCACTGCCTAGAAAAAAACAACCCCAGAGTTACGTTTCCGATCATCAATGTCTCCAGCAAGATCACTATCAGCATACCCAATCAACTATGAATGTTGTTGTTCTCTTTTAACATACTTTAAACCAAAATTCAGTGTAACCTTTATACATCGAAGAATTTGTTTGACAACACTCATGTTTTATAGAGGGTTTCTCCATAAAACGGCTAGCCACGCCAATAGCAAATGATATATCAGGTCTAGTATGGACTAAGTACCTCAAACTCCCAATGACACTGCGATACATTGTTGCATCAACGGATGGATGTCCATCACTCTTGCTTAGCTTTAGCCTTGAATCCATTGGTACACGACATAGATTACAACTCAGCATTCCCATTTTCTCCAAAATCCTTTCTGCATAACTTGTTTGGCTCAAAGTTATATGATCAGACCTCTGTTTAACCTCAATTCCCACATAAAAACTTTATAAACCCAAATCTGTCATGCGAAACATTGTTTTCATCTTTGCTTTGAAACTTCTCAGGTTCGCCAAGTTGGAGCCGGTTATTACTAAATCATCCACATAAACACCAACATATTGCATATCACCTCCATTTCTTCTTTTGTAAACTGCATGTTCGTGGGCCAACTTGTCTCATTTCCAAATAAGCCTAAACCGTAGTTTCAAGAGACGTTTTCCCAAAAGTCATGTGAGTGAGTGTAATCACGTAACAATCATTCACAGCAGTGTTTTGTCTGTTGCCTACTTCTATCCGTTCATACAAACCTAATCTCTCTCATTTCCGATCAGACAAACACAACCGATTCAATACCGACAATGGCACCTTCCCTCTCACTCTCCCGCTACCTTTCTACTCGCACCACCTCCCTCTCTATCTCCTCCGCCGCTACTTCACTCTTCTCTCCTCACACCGTCTCCTTCTATCTTCCCTCTCTGTTTCCCCTCTCTGTTTCCCCTGTCTGTCTCAACCTCCACCACCGCCGTCACCTAAACCCCCTATCTTTCTCCACTAAAACCTCCCCAATCTCCAACTCGCTCTCCATCGGAGATAAAATCCCTGACTCCACTCTCTCCTACCTAGACTGTGAAGAAAATAAAATTAAAAGAATTTGTTTTCCTGAAATTCTGAATTCATTCAAGTTGATCAAATTACTCATATATAATGGAAACGCGGAAGTTACGGAGGCAGTTACAACTGCACATAAAATAACAGAAACTAATAAAATATAACTGCATACATATAAATAAGTTACGAGATTATATTAATTATACTAAAATTTCTCCTTCTTAATCTCATAACTCAGGCTTCAAGTTGAACACACCAGTTGCATCTCATAAGAACTCGAATCTGTCACGCGGCAATGGCTTGGTAAAAAAATCTGCAATTTGTTCTTATGTGTTGACATGCGCAATATCAAGGATTCCTTGTTTCAGGCAATCACGCAAAAAATGAATCTTGATATCTATATGTTTACTTTTTCCATGGAAGACTGGGTTCTTTGCTTAAGCAATTGCAGACTTGTTATCAACTCGCAGACTAACTTTGTCAACTTTAATTTCGCATAACTCTTCCAACAACCTCTTGAGTCTTGAGCCACATTGCTTGGCAAGCTCCTACAGAAGCAGCAACATATTCAGCTTCACATGAAGACAATGATATAACCTTTTGTTTTTGTGAAGTCCAACTAATCGGATCACTGCCCAGAAAAAAACAACCCAGAGGTACGTTTCCGATCATCAATGTCTCCAGCAAGATCACTATCAGCATACCCAATCAACTCTGAATGTTGTTGTTCTCTTTTAACATACTTCAAACCAAAATTCAGTGTAACCTTTATATATCGAAGAATTTGTTTGACAGCACTCATGTTTTATAGAGGGTTTCTCCATAAAACGGCTAGCCACGCCAATAGCAAATGATATATCAGGTCTAGTATGGACTAAGTACCTCAAACTCCCAATGACACTGCGATACATTGTTGCATCAACGGATGGATTTTCATCACTCTTGCTTAGCTTTAGCCTTGAATCCATTGGTACACGACATAGATTACAACTCAGCATTCCCATTTTCTCCAAAATCCTTTCTGCATAACTTGTTTGGCTCAAAGTTATATGATCAGACCTCTGTTTAACCTCAATTCCCACATAAAAACTTTATAAACCCAAATCTGTCATGCCAAACATTTTTTTCATCTTTGCTTTGAAACTTCTCAGGTTCGCCAAGTTGGAGCCGGTTATTACTAAATCATCCACATAAACACCAACATATTGCATATCACCTCCATTTCTTCTTTTGTAAACTGCATGTTCGAGACTACATTTTTCATAACCCAAATTCTGTAAACAAAAGTCTAGTTTTTCATTCCAAGCTCTTGGAGCCTGTTTCAAACCATATAATGCTTTCTTCAATCTCAGACCTTCATCTTCTCTTCCTTTCTCAGCAAAACCTGGTGGTTGCTTAACATAAACCAATTCTTTTAGATCCCTATTCAAGAACGCTGATTTCACGTCCATATGGTGTACTTGCCACCCTTCATGGGCTGCAAGTGCCATAAGCAATCTAATAGTTTCTAATCGAGCAACTGGAGCAAAAACCTCGTCATAATCAATTCCATGTTCTTGAATGTAGCCTTTGACCATAAGTCTTGCCTTATATTTAATAATTTCAATGTCTGGATTCTTCTTCAACTTATAAACCCATTTCAAACGTATTGCTTTGTATTCTGGTGGTAATTTTCTAAGCTCCCATGTTCTATTTTTTTAATCGCCTCAAGCTCCTCCACCATTGCCAGCCTCCAATTTTCATTGTTGAATGCTTCTTCTTGCGTTGTTGGTTCTTTAATAGAGAGAAGGCTCATATCTGAATCTAACCCAATTTCCTTAATTTCATCATATATCTCTTGTAAAGATCAAAACTTTTTTGGTGGAGTTTCATCGTCCTCGTTGCTAGGTTCCACATCTGATCTTGTATCATCCCAATTTAATACACTTTGAGAAGAAATTGATGGTGATTCAAGATTGATAGATTCTACTTCTCCAGTTGAATATCTAATGGAAATGGAGTTACTGGGTTGAACTTCCATGGATTCTATAGTGTCAGACCAGTTCCATTTCTCATAGTCTCGAAATACCACATCTCGACTCACTATTATTTTCATTGTTTTTGGATTCACAAATCTGTAGGCTTTTGAACCAGGTTCATAACCAAGAAAAACAACTTTGTTGCTTCGATCATCAAGCTTCTTCACATCATATTTCATATTTTTAACATAACCTATACATCCAAAAATTCGAAAATGACTTACACTTGGTGTTTTTCCGAAGTAGACTTCATATGGTGTCCTTCCACTTATAGCTCTTGTGGGCCAACGATTTAGAAGATAGGTTGCTGTAACTGCAGCTTCTGCCCAAAATTCATACGGTATTTGCTTATCCTTCAGCAAATATCTCATCATCTCGGAAATGGTTTGATTTCTTCTTTCCACCACACCATTTTGTTGTGGTGAATATGGTGCTTTCATTTGCCTTTGAATTCCATGAAGCTCACAAAATAATTTAAACTGTTGAGACTGAAATTCTTCGCCTCTATCTCTCCATAACATTTTTATTTTCTTTCCCAATTGCGTCTTGACCTCTGCTTTGAACTTCCTAAATCGAGTAAGTGCTTCATCTTTTGATTTAGTGGTTTTAGCCACATGTACCTGCTAAAATCATCAACAAACAAAATAAAATACTTGTTCCATCCTTTGGTAATTGGTGAAATAGGACCACAAATATCTGCATGGATTAGATCTAACAATGAACTTGCTCGATAGTGACTTTGTGTTGGAAAGCTTCCTCTGTGTTGTTTCCCAAGAACACATACATCACAATTCTGACCATCTTGTTTAAACTCAGGTAATCCATGGGCTACTTTATCTCGTCCAAGTTTTTGCAAGGCTTGAAAGTGCAGATGCCCATAGCGAGCATGCCACAAGCGAGAGTTTTAATATTCGGTAGATAAGAGATATAGTGAAATTGCTTGACTCATTTTCATTGCATAGAGTCTATTTTCTGCTCGAGGTATTTTGGCCACCAGATTGTAATCTGCATAAAAAATACATAGAAATCTACCTTCAACAACAACCTTTCCTCCTGACTCGTCTACTTGTCGCAAACTGATGATATTAGATTTTAATCCTGGTACATAATACACGTTCTACATGCGCAAGTTTTTCCCGGTTATGCTTCGGAAGTTTGCAGTTCCTCTTCCACAAATATTGATCATGGATCCATCGCCAAACTTTACTGTACCACTCATTGATTCGTCTAAGTCTGTCAATAGGTTTCGGTCCCCGGTCATATGATTTGAAGCGATTGTGTCGTAGTACCACATTGATTCATCAACACTCCCTTTCGTTGCCATTGTTTCAAATTTATCTTTGGCCAACATCAATTTTTTCTCTCTAGAAAAAAACACAATTGGTCTCCATGACTAGCAATGTATCTTTCTCTTCTACTTCTACTGTTAGATTCATTGTTTCCTCTTTCTTCGGTTTGCAATCCCTAGCAAAATGCCCAAAATTATGACAAGTATAACATCGTACCTTTGTGATATCAAAGTTCGAATTTCTCTGGATATGTCCTTCTCCATCAACAAATTTTGATATCCCATAGGAAAAGCTTCCTCTCCCCATAGCCAAAGCCACCTCTGCCTCTTCCTCGACCGCGACCTCGGGTCCCTCCAGAATATGTCGAGTTGAGTCGTGACTCCCGTTCTGCTTTTGTTAACAACACCTTTTCATCATGCTCTTCTTCTTTATCACCTTTAAGACGTTCTTCATAGGCTCTTAGTGACCCTGCAATTTGGGTAAACTTTGACGAAACTGATTTTAACAATTTCTTGTTCACATAGTCTGTCTTAATGGCAACATCATGCTCTTCTTCTTTATCACCTTTAAGACGTTCTTCATGGGCTCTTAGTGACGCTGCAATTTGGGTAAACTTTGACGAAACTGATTTTAACAATTTCTTGTTCACATAGTCTGTCTTAATGGCAACACCACGAGCCTTCATTTGGTTAACCACTGTTGCCATTTTTCTCGCATACTCCACTACTGTCTCATTCTTTTTCCATTTTCATACCTTCAAATACCCATCTGAACCTTTGCGCTCGCACCTCTTTGACCTCGTCTGCTCCTTCATTCATTTTACGAAGAGACTCCCGCGCTTCTCGTGCTGTCTCGATGTTACCCAATTCCTTCAATTGGCCTTCAGTAAATCCTAGAGAGAATTCCATACGCGATTTGATCTTCACGGAGATCAAATGGTTTGTCGGGCAACACAGCTTCCCAAACTCCATGAGCCCTCATGCAGATCTTCATCTTTAATGTCCATCCTTGATAGTTTGTGTCAGTGAGAATTGGATACGTAAGTGATAGATTTCCTTCCTTCTGTGACACTCTTCTTTCTGATTGTGTTGATTCAGTGCTACTACCGCTTCTCACCACACTCGCATAAGTATCGTTTTTCGACGTTGGCTCTGATACAAAATGAAGAAAATAAAATTAAGAGAATTTGTTTTCCTGAAATTCTGAATTCATTCAAGTTGATCAAATTACACATATATAATGGAAACGCGGAAGTTAGGTAACGGAAACTAATAAAATATAAACTCATCCGGTGAAGTCAAAACCACAACGATCGCCGAGCGCACCGCCGGCAAAAAGGCAATCCTCTTCGCCGTCCCCGGCGCCTTCACCCCTACATGCTCGCAAAGACACGTCCCTGGATTCGTATCCACATCCGCCGATCTGAAATCCAAAGGCGTCGACACCATCACCTACATTTCTGTTAACGACGTGTTCGTGATGGACGCCTGGAAGAAGAACCTCGGCGTCAAAAACGAGGTTTTAATGCTCTCCGATGGAAACGGCGATTTGACGAGGAAGTTAGGATTCGAGCCCGACCTGAGCGATAAGCCTGTAGGACTTGGTGTTAGATCAAGAAGATACGCTTTGTTAGCTGAAGACAGCGTCGTTAAGGTCCTGAATGTAGAAGAAGGTGGCGCTTTCACTTTCAGTGGCGCAGATGACATGCTTAAGGTGCTTTAGATGTCAAAGTTCCATCAATCTCTTGTTTTTTTATCTCAGATTTCGCAAGTTTTTGTCAAGCTAACTGCGCAGTCCTTGTTGATTTATGGTTCTACGAGTTTCTTGAAATAAAAGAATACATAGCAGTTTTGCAATTCGATAATCTTGTTAAATTATTGTGTAGTTTTTGAATAGAACTAGAGGTGCTTGAGAATAAATTGAATTGAATTGAAATGAAACTGGATTATAACTCTCCATTGTTGATACATATAAAAAAAATTGCTAGTGTTGCTTAATGGCCTGAATTTTCAGTGGTAGCCCAAGAGATGGCCTTAAAGACAGCAACTGAGAAGGTGAGTGACAGTAATTAGGTGAAAGTGTAAAAGAAAACCTAGAAATAATTAAGGTTAAGAGAATCTTGTACTCTGTCACACTTAAATTCCTACCAACACACATCCTTCCTCCAAACCCAAAAGGCAAAAATCCCATCTTGTTGTAGCACCCGCCGTATATATCGTCCTTGAATCTCTCGGGTTTAAACTCATTTGCATCTTGTCCCCATAAGCTAAGGTCATGGTGCATTGATACAACATCTATCCAAATGTTGGTTCCTTTTGGAATTACCAAGTCTCCTACTCGAATGTCTTGTCGTGCTTGTCTTTGGGGATTTGGTGCTGGTGAGTACAGCCGTATTACTTCGTTGAACACCCAACCCATCTGCATATCATTGCATACATATATCAACAGTCTATTTCAGTTTATCGTAATTGATCGATCACCAGAAGTATGTATATGTATAAACATATAATAAGTGTGCATATGAACATGTTCACAAACCAAACAGAGTTTAAGGCTTTAGGGGATTGCTAACCTTTTCAAGCCCCGCACGCATGGTGAAATCGACTTCTTTGTCACCCACAACTTGTCTAATTTCTTCCCTCAACTGGTCTTGCCAATCCGGATGCATAGCCAACAGCATCAACGTCCAAGTAATCGTCAAAGCTGCCGTTTCGTGCCCACCAAAAAAGAACGTCTTGCATTCATCGACCAACTCCCGAGTTGTAAACAATTTTGAGTCGCTTTGATTTTTTATAATCAACAAGCCTAGCAAATCTTTCTGATCCTCATTAGGGTTTTCGCTAATACATTTTATACGATCATCTATGATGGAAGCAAAAAGATTATCAATTTCTTCACCGAGCTTCTCAGCTTCTAAGGTTTGTACCGGGCAGATGAGGTTACCATATGGCACACCAACGTAACGGTTTGTTTTGAATAGTGCAACTTGTAAGGCTCTTAATTTTTCAAGCACCTGGATTTGGTTCTGATAGCTTAGTCCAAAACTGGTTTTGGCTATGATATCTCCTGCTGTTGCTATTATCTCAGTTTCTATTTCGATTTCATTGTTTCCTGAATCTATCATGCCATGCCAATTGTCCAACATCTTATTAGTTGAATCCACCATTATAGCTGTCATGCCCTGCATGTAAAATAAGAAAGTAGTTTTATTATCCTGAACCAGTCCACTAATTGAAATGGTAAAATAAAAAATGGTTTTGAGTTTGAACAATCAAATGACAAACTTTATCTGGAATCCATTCAAATTAGGAAAACACAAATTAGCAAAGCAGCCAACATCATCCAGTGTGCACCGAGACGAAGGACAATGTAAACCCCTGGACGTTGCTCGTCATCGACGTTGACGGAAGGACAATTTCAAACTAAATTTCGCTTCTGCCTAAGCTTCGTGCCATAGACACCACCACAAGGACACCTGCACTACTGGTAAATATTCCAAACTATACACTTAAATCTGAACACATTTTAAGTATGCATGCTGCGAAATGAGATCTGGTACGCTGCAAATTGTGAGTAAACAAGATGTTTTTTCGCAGCCTGTTCATAACTCAATTCGAAGCCTATCCATGTTGGATACAATTCGCAGCCTGTCCACAACTCAATTCGCAGCCTATCAAGGCTGTCATACAATTCACAGCCTAAGATGCGAATTGTGTTGGATTTATTGTCATATAATTCGCAGCCCGAGGATGCGAATTGTATGTCACCAACTGTTTTTGTTTTGTGCATATTCCTAACACTAATTATTATACACAGGGTGGAAGAGAACTCCTACCCAAATATACTACAGGGTGGAAGGTGAAAGTGGAAAGAGGCATCCCACAACAAAAGTGAGGCAGCGTGGACCGTGGTGTCTTCGTCTGCAAATATGCAAGGGATATTATTGAGCATGGATCAGTGCAGAAAAAATACGATGCAGATATGGTAACTGCCTTCAGAGCAGAAATGTTCTATTACTTTTTAAATGACAAAGACACCATCACATATGGCTGATTCGTGTATTGCTTGTAAATACATCTGTTGCTTGTAAATACATCTGTTTGTTGTAATTTTTAGTTTTGTTGTGCATACATAAACAAATTACATTTTCACATCTCTGAATACTCCTTATCTTATAGTTCGCATCATAACCTGATATATAATGGTTGATTATGATCCTGGTAGTTTACTCTGGTATGTATGAACAGTTCGCAGCCTAATCCTTATGAACAGTTCGCAGCCTAACTTATCATCAAATAGTTCGCAGCCTAACCTGATAGATGGTAATCACTTCACACACAGTTCGCATCCTGGTATCCCAGCTTAAAACCAGTTGGCAGCCTGGTGCAGAAATAAAAAATTAAAAATACAAAGTGGAAGGATACGAACAGGTTGTGGCTTATGCCTTGGTAAACGTTTTCTACATTGAGCACACAAAAAACAATCTAATCAAGTACATAATTCATTAAATGTTGATTGGACATGGAGGCTATGTAATGATTACCTCATTTCCCTATAAAAACCTCTAGTAACCAAAGGCTAATTTTACACCAAACTCTATATTTTTTAAAAAACACCTCTTCTTCTCTTCGAATTCAAACAGTCATGTCTTTTTCCACTACCACAACAACCACCTCATACTCAGACTCTAGTTCACTCGGTTCTCTGGGTGACTCCTGGTCATCCTTAACCGTTAACTGGAGTGATGAGTTGATCATGCCAGCAGTACCACCTCCAAGCCCAGTCTCTGTCTTCGAACTAGACATGTATGATGACTACTACTCTGCTGACTCTCAACCAGTGGAAGTTGTTCCACAGGTTTCTGCTGAACCTCAGCCAGAACAGGTTCCGATGGTTCCTGCTGCACCTCAGCCAGAAAAGGTACAACCTCAAACGGCAGAGGTTCGAAACAACAAAAGGAAGAGGGAAGACGAAGCTGGTCCATCAAGGAAATTTTTTTTAAGCATGATGGACGTAGATATTAAAGCTGAAGAGAAAGTGGAAGAGAAAGAGAAAGTCGAAGATAAAGAGGAGAAAGACAAAGATGATCAGCACAAAAAGGAGAAAGAGGATACAGTTGGTGATGAATCCTCTACCAACTGCTAGAGTTGGTTTTTGTTTTTTGTTTTTTTGAAATGCAACTAACTAGCAATAGTAGCTTGTACTGATATGTGTAAACAGTTGTTAGTTTCTGGAAATATTGTAATCCTCCTTTTTGTAATCCAACTTGTTTACAGAATTTCAATGACATAAAGGATTCGCATCCAAATACATTTTGCACTTCATTCGCATGTTACCCTGCTATATTACTTATTTTCAACCTTACTGAATATCCTGGTATTTTTATAAATGACAATTCGCAGCTTATCATATGACAAATATCAGGACTTCTAATTGATCTCCATTCGCATCACAATTCTGGTCCTACTTCGCAGCCTATCATGCGAAACGTAAGATATGATAGATGTTTGATATGATTTTACCAGCGATTCGCATCCTGTTGAAATTTCACATAATTGCACATAATTCACATGTAATCCTGATAGATGTTTGTAACAATACACCAACATATTGTACATGATTCGCAGCACAGGATGCAAAATGATTACAACTCCAATAGTGGCAGATACAAAAACACAGGAATGTACAAATGTTTAGTTTGCTGTACATAACAATAACTATGCTACAAAAATAAATGTGATATGGCCAACCAGAATTGTCCTTAAACTGGAACATCACAAGTCCTCCGGTTATGGCCTGATTTCGAACATCGGCCACACCTTAACTTCTTGGTTGAGATTTCTCCTCTAGAAGGGATTTGCTTTTTCTTAGGCCTTCCGGAGCTTCTCTTAACATTCGGAGGCAGAACTTCAACAAAAGAAGGATCGTTAGCGCTGGACCCTTCGCCGAAATCAGTTATAGCTGGTATGCTGAAATAGTAACTCTCCCTGTAATTCTTAACCGTAAAGAAGGGTTCTATTACAGTCAATGGATCTTGGTCGGTGTATTGTAATGCCGCTAGAGCATGAGCACATGGAAAACACTCTTGTTGTCATGATCCACATGAACATTTGAAATCCAACAGATTAACAACAGCCACATGAGACCTTCTTCGTATCGCCGTGAAACTTGAGTCATAAGCAAGACTCTAATCGAATCAATAAACTCAACAATTGGTAAGCCGCAATATTTTTTAATCTGATTGTTAAACGATTCAGCTGCGGTAGAAGCCATAGAGCCGTAGCGCTTCCCTTTTACGTAAGCCTGCGCATACTTTTCAGGGGGTAAATTTGCAAGAAAATCACTTCTCTCACCACCTTCACATAGAAAACCTGTTAGTATATCTTTAAAAAGCTCTTGACTGGGAGCATAAGTAAGACGGTGGAAGAAACTCAACATCTTTTTTTTATACTCCATGTTAGTATGTTCCAGTTTGGCTTTCAAATTCTGCATGAGATGGAAATAACAGTACGCATGATAGCAGTGTGGATACAAGACAGAAACAGCATTAACAATACCAGAATGACGGTCTGAAATAAATGTGATCTGGCGATCCAGCAAATGTGGTTTCAAACACCCCAAAAACCATATCCAATTGTCCCAATCTTCAATGCTAACTACAGCAACAGCAACAGGGAATAGTCCTGGAAAAAGGCAGATCAAATGAACACTACAACAGTATGCAAACGTTTAAAAATTGTAAACAATTCGCATGCTGTGCATGACAATTCGCAGCTTGTCATGCAAAATATGCGTGACATTTTAATTGCTCATGCAAACATTTCGCATCTTGTCATGCGAATTGTTTGTGACAACTTTAAATAATACTTAACTCAAGCTGCGATGTAAGTACAGTTTACTCAGCATAATACATAATTCGCAGCCTCAAATGCGAAATGTGAGGTTCACAACAGTGCTTAATTCGCATCACATGCTGCGAATTGCATGAGCATTTTCACACAAAAACATCGTTCATTAACTAGATAAATGTAACTAACCGTTGTTTCCGTCCTTTGCTACAGCAGTGAGTAATGTACCCTTGTACTTGCCATATAAGTGGGTTCCATCGACAAACAACATTGGACGGCATGAATGAAAACCACTAAGGGACGAACCGAATGGTACAAAACAACGCTTCAATCGGTTTCCAGCTGACAACTCCAACTGGCAGTCTGAAGTAATATCTCGGCTCTTCAAGCGTTTGAAGTATCCGCTTAGTAAACTAAAAGAACTTGAACTATCTCCAAAAACTCCCCTCCTAGCCTTCTCTAAAGCATTCCATGACAAACGATAAGAGATGTCAAGACCGTAATCTTGTTTGACAGTCGATTGTATGGTTTTGGCTGTCAACGAATGGCAGGTCCGGAGAGAATCCTGAATTTCCTCTGCAATCAAATCTGATGTCAAATGCCTGTGCCGCTTATGCTTATGCTTCTGGGAGAAAACAGGACTGCAAGTATGGTACGGGAAATGCTTCTTGATCGTCATAAGGCCGGTGCTTGAGTCAATAGATGCATAAAACCCTCCATTTGCACCCGCTTGTGAGCTTATTTTCACAATAAGCAGTGATCTTATTTGTTGTGTTGTGCAGGTATTTGAAAGAAAAACCATGCTCTAACGCAAACTTGCACAAGGATACCCTCAGACCGGCAGCACCTTCTTCAAAAGCTTGACCCACTCCTGTAATAGCATCAGCCCAACCAGCAGTAGCAAGTTGTTTTTTCCTCTGATAAAAATTAACTAAACCGTTACTACTCTCCCCGCTAACTAGTTGATCAAGAGATGGTTCTCCCAAAATCAAGCTACGCTCTTTACGCTTACCACCAGAATCCTTACCACCATAGCTCTTATCAAGAGAACTTTTATTACCAGAACCCTTATCAAAGACGTGTTGTTCTATGAGAATAACTAACCCGTTTTAAACGCTCCAAATCAAGATATAACACCAACCCAACAAAATCATTATGGTTATTAAAGAAACAATTATTGTAATCCCCGCAGGAGTAAGTAATTAGGTACTCACCTGTGGCAAGCTCCTCCCATGTGTTCTCTACATAAGCTTGGATACTTTCGAAGCTTTCAAACTCCGTGAAAGGCACAATTTCAGTTTGGTGACCATATTTAAAAATACAAACTCGTGATTTAGACATCTCTTAACCTGGACAATACAAGTTATTTGTTATTAGTCACAAAAACTAGGTGCAAAATATTTACTACTGCATCAAACAATTCGCATCCTAAGGTGCGAATTGTGTATACCTACAACGATCTATTCGCATCTTGTCCTGATATTGGTAGGTAACAAAGTCCTGATATTTGTTATTAGTCACAAAAACTGTGCAGATTATTTACTGCACCATCAAACAATTCGCATCCTATCTTGCGAATTGTGTATATCTATATAGAGCTATTCGCATCCTGTCCTGATATTTCTATGTAACACCGGTCCTGATATTTGTTTCGAAATACAATACTCTAACTGACCTAAAAACTCGTAATCTACACATTCAAGACAAAACTAAAGCACTACCAAATTATATAACGAACTATATAACGAACAATATTAAGTAAACAATAACAGATCACTATAACAAAAAAAACAGAGAAAAAGCTCAAAATCAGGCAATGGCATCTAAAAACAGTAGAATACAACCTATTCCAACAGAGAAAACGAATAAAAAACTTCGAAATCGGTAGGTAATTACCTAAAAAGCTGGCAACACGATTACTTGTAAGCTATAAGATTCCAAAAAGCGACGATCAACTCCTGTACGTATAAAACAGAGGTTGGACAGGTCTAACACAACAACTTACATAAAGAAAAAAACTTTTAGCAGCTTCCGATCACCGGAAAATGTGATTTCAACCCAGCTCGTGGTGGTTGGTAGGGTTAGGTGGTTAGAGCGGCTAAAAAATTCAAATCTTCAAAAAGCTAGAAAAAATAGAAAGAAAACAGAAAATAAGGTTTATATAGTGGGTTAAGGGTAGTTAGGGTATTAAAATAAAATTAGGTTGTAAGTGACAATAAGGTAGTTGAGATGGGTATTAAGTAAAAATTGATCAAACCTTGGGTGGTAAGTGACAATTGAATAGTTGAGTGGGTACTTTAAGTACAATTTCCCATGTATAAATGGCCGTTATCGGATATAATTGTGGGTTAAAAGCAAAAATTTCCTCTTTTTTATGATTAATATCCAGGTTAATATTTTAAAAAATTTAACTTATTTTTAATACAAAATTATCAAATATGACAAGTGTGTAATTTTATTTTTTAATAATTTTAAATTTTTAAATTTTTAAAAAATCTGAAAATACTATCGATTTTGTTAATAAAAAATAAAATAAAATTAGATGTACAAATGATATTTTTTCTAACACTAGTCTTGCATCTAGCTTATTGTAAGACCAGTCTTGCATCTAGATATTTGGTCTGCATCTATTTTTTCGATTCGACACTGATTCCATATTTAACTATAAAATTGTCTCACATCCATCACTAGTTATGTATTTATCGAAAATAATGGTTCAGTATTTAACTAAAAGGTATTTTATAATGTCTTGTATCTATCACTCTCTCATATCTATCTAAAAATATTTACAATGTCTCACACTCATGCCACATCTATCATTGGTCCCCCACCAATCGAAAAAAATATTAATTTGACTTTTTATTAATTTATCTTTGAATTATTTAGATCTTCTTCTAATTTGGTCAACTATATTAATTGTTTTTTGTTTATTCGGTCTTTTATAATAATTAATTTTTTTATTAGTTTAGTCTTTTATAGTAATTGTTCTTTTGTATTAATTTAGTACATTGAATGAATTTCTTATTGATATGTTCTTCTATAATAATTTGATTTTATATTAGTTAGTATATCTCAATCATCCTATAAATAGAAACGATATTTAGAAAAACATTTTTTGAGAGAAAAAAAATAGTTCTAAAGTTTTTTTAGAGATAAAAAAACAGTGAAAAAAAAGGTTTTGCAAGTATTTTTTTTTGAGCTTGTTTATTACTATCTTTTGAACTTGGTGTATTACTCTCTTTTTTCCTTAACATAATAAAACATAATTTAGATTTCAATAAAAAATTTAAATTATATGATTATATAAACAGCAATACAATGTATAAATGGTCGTTATCGGATATAATTATGGGTTAAAAGCAAAAATTTCCTTTTTTTATGATTAATATCCAGTTTAATATTTTAAAAAATTTAACTTATTTTTAATACAAAATTATCAAATATGACATGTGTGTAATTTTATTTTTAATAATTTTAAATTTTAAAAATTATAAAAAATCTGAAAATACAGTCGATTTTGTAATAAAAATAAAATAAAATTAGATGTACAAATGATATTTTTTCTAACACTAGTCTTGCATCTAACTTATTGTAAGACCACTCTTGCATCTAGAGTTTTGGTCCTGCATCTATTTTCTAAAAATTTCTATTCAACACGGATTCCATATTTAGCCATAAAATTGTCTCACATCCAGTATTTATCTAAAATAATGGTTCCGTATTTACCTAAAAGATATTTTATAATGTCTTGTATTTATCACTCTCTCATATCTATCTAAAAATATTTACAATGTCTCACACTCATGCCACATCTATTATTGGTCCCCCACCAATCGAAAAAATATTTTACATTGTCTCGCATCAATCAATGATCATCTAAAAAATTATTTTACATTGGTCTCACATCTAACAAAGCTAGATGATGAATGCGAGATGCTCAACGCGTTTGGTCTTGAATCTAGCGTTTCTATACGCACACGTTTGGTTTTGAATCTAGCGCTTCTAGAAGTGAAACGTGGACACGAGAGATGGGCTTACCTGAAAAACAAAAATAAAATACAAAAGCACAGTAAAACTTACTTGAAAACACATAACATTTTCTTTCTCCAAACAATCTTTTATCTTAAATCTAGAAACACAATCACATTCAAATATAAATAAAGAGAGAGTCTTTAGTAAAAAAAAGAGAGAGTCTTTAGTGAAAATATTTAATTACAACAAATTACAACTTAAGAAAAATAGAGTCTTTAATGAAATAATCTAATTTAGTCAAAAAATAGTAGCCTTATATAGGCGGTACGGATAGTTAAGTATTATAAAATATAAATAAACGTATTGTATTTTTTTAAATACCATTAATCATTTAAAATTATTTAAAATTTGATATAAGTTCAAAAACGTATGTGTAATTTTGTGAAAAACATTTCGATATGCAATAGATTCCTCCTCACTTGAATCACCTGCAGCTTCGTTTTCTTTCATAATTTCTTGTTCAAGTGTATCTTCATAATCATCCGGATAATCTTCAAAGATATCGTCTACATTCACTTCGTTTCTAAACTCTCTGTCTTGCATCCTTTTATCCGCCGCGGTCCAATCATTGACTGCCACAAGCACTCCAAATATTTTTCTCGTCAATCTTATTCTCTTAGTCGTATATTGCAACCTCGCTTGGCTAAAAGCGCACTCATTTGCAACTGTAGACATAGATATTGCATAAATCTCTTTAACAAACCTGCAAAGAATAGGATAATCATCAGTTTTGGTACGCCACCATCTTATGATATCTTCAATACCATGGTAGGGATAATTCATTAAATCAAACGTAGTGCTCAAATATCTAGACAAGTCATTATCAGATTGAGCGGTTTCTCTAAATTCATTGCTTTGTAACATTGCCATTTGAACATAGTTAGCAGAAAATCTACCTCTACCTCTATTGTTACTACTCCTTACATTTAAAGTTGTATTTGGTTTATATCATTCAGCATACTTATCATACATACTAAACATACAATCATATACGCCGGGAATATACCCTTTAGGGTTAACTGGCTCATCCGGTGGTTTAGTTTCAGAAAACTATAAGGATTGATAAAAACATCTAACTAGCAATTCAAATTGTTCTTTTCGTGAAAAGGATTCCAAATATGCAAGCAATAGAATAAGTCATAGGGATTGGATGAAAGTACTTTTGGAACTTGAATTCTATTTGGGTATTATATCTACACATACTATATGGGATCTAAATTGATTCATATATATGCATGATAATATTAGTAATCGTGAAAAGGGCCAAGTGAATATTAGGTTGATTTTGTGAATAAAATTGTTATAGTGTTATCTTTAAAAAGTTGTAAAAATATTAATATGGTGCACAATATTTCCAATGTTGACTTTCAGAGGTAGCCCAAGAGATGGCCTTAAAGACAGCAACTGAGAAGGTGAGTGACAGTAATTAGGTGAAAGTGTAAAAGATAACCTAGAAATAATTAAGGTTAAGACAATCTTGTACTCTGTCACACTTAAATTCCTACCAACACACATCCTTCCTCCAAACCCAAAAGGCAAAAATCCCATCTTGTTGTAGCACCCGCCGTATATATCGTCCTTGAATCTCTCGGGTTTAAACTCATTTGCATCTTGTCCCCATAAGCTAAGGTCATGGTGCATTGATACAACATCTATCCAAATGTTGGTTCCTTTTGGAATTACCAAGTCTCCTACTCGAATGTCTTGTCGTGCTTGTCTTTGGGCATTTGGTGCTGGTGAGTACAACCGTCTTACTTCGTTGAACACCCAACCCATCTGCATATCATTGCATACATATATCAACAGTCTATTTCAGTTTATCGTAATTGATCGATCACCAGAAGTATGTATGTGTATAAACATATAATAAGTGTGCATATGAACATGTTCACAAACCAAACAGAGTTTAAGGCTTTAGGGGATTGCTAACCTTTTCAAGCCCCGCAAGCATGGTGAAATCGACTTCTTTGTCACCCACAACTTGTCTAATTTCTTCCCTCAACTGGTCTTGCCAATCCGGATGCATAGCCAACAGCATCAACGTCCAAGTAATCATCAAAGCTGTCGTTTCGTGCCCACCAAAAAAGAACGTCTTGCATTCATCGACCAACTCCAGAGTTGTAAACAATTTTGAGTCGCTTTGATTTTTTATAATCAACAAGCCTAGCAAATCTTTCTAATCTTCATTAGGGTTTTCGCTAATACATTTTATACGATCATCTATGATGGAAGCAAAAAGATTATCAATTTCTTCACCGAGCTTTTCAGCTTCTAAGGTTTGTACCGGGAACATGAGGTTACCATATGGCACACCAACGTAACGGTTTGTTTTGAATAGTGCAACTTGTAAGGCTCTTAATTTTTCAAGCACCTTGTTAGAATTGGTGTGTGAGTGTGTGAACCGACCTCACGGACTAGCGAGATATTGTCCGCTTTGCGCTCGGAGGCGCGCACGGATTTGCTCTTGGGGTGTACTCCCAAGAGGGCTCTTGCTAGTTGGGGTGTACTCCCAAGAGGGCTCTTGCTAGTTGGGGTGTACTCCCAAGAGGGCTCTTGCTAGTTGGGGTGTACTCCCAAGAGGGCTCTTGCTAGTTGGGGTGTACTCCCAAGAGGGCTCTTGCTAGTTGGGGTGTACTCCCAAGAGGCCTCTTGCTAGTTGGGGTGTACTCCCAAGAGGCCTCTTGCTAGTTGGGGTGTACTCACACTTATATACACTCTTTTATGGTCCTTGTTAGCAATGTGGGATTGGGGGTCCTCTATGGGATGAAGTTTATTCTTCACATTCCCCCTTAAACTTTATCCCAGTAATTTGCTGGAACTTCGGCGGTTAAGCCTTATATGGCTCTGATACCATGTTAGAATTGGTGTGTGAGTGTGTGAACCGACCTCACGGACTAGCGAGATATTGTCCGCTTTGCGCTCGGTGGCGCGCACGGATATGCTCTTGGGTGTACTCCGAAAAGGCCTCTTGCTAGTTGAGGTGGGCTCACACTTATATACACTCTTTTATGGTACTTGTTAGCAATGTGGGATTGGGGGTCCTCTATGGGATAAAGTTTATTCTTCAGACACCTGGATTTGGTTCTGATAGCTTAGTCCAAAACTGGATTTGGCTATGATATCTCCTGCTGTTGCTATTATCTCTGTTTCTATTTCGATTTCATTGTTTCCTGAATCTATCATGCCATGCCAATTGTCCAAAATCTTATTAGTTGAATCCACCATTATAGCTGTCATGCCTTACATGTAAAATAAGAAAGTAGTTTTATTATCCTGAACCAGTCCACTAATTGAAATGGTAAAATAAAAAATGGTTTTGAGTTTGAACAATCAAATGACAAACTTTATCTGGAATCCATTCAAATTAGGAAAACACGAAATTGAAAATTTGTAACTACTTTTAGATCAAGAAGATACGCTTTGTTAGCCGAAGGCGGCGTCGTTAAGGTCCTGAATGTAGAAGAAGGTGGCGCTTTCACTTTCAGTGGCGCAGATGACATGCTTAAGGTGCTTTAGATGTCAAAGTTCCATCAACCTCTTGTTTTTTGATCTCAGATTTCGCAAGTTTTTGTCAGGCTAACTGCATAGTCCTTGTTAATTTATGGTTCTACGAGTTCCTTGAAATAAAAGAATACATAGCAGTTTTGCAATTCGATAATCTTGTTAAATTATTGTGTAGTTTTTTAATAGAACTAGAGGTGCTTGAGAATAAATTGAATTGAATTGAAATGAAACTGGATTATAACTCTCCATTGTTGATACATATAAAAAAATTGCTAGTGTTGTTTAATGGCCTGAATTTTCAGAGGTAGCCCAAGAGATGGCCTTAAAGACAGCAACTGAGAAGGTGAGTGACAGTACTTTTCAATACCTTTTATCAAAGGTCAATCTAGGACCATGGGTTGGCGACAAAAGTGTTGGTCAAGAAAATTCAAGGACATATGAGGTCTCTATTGTTGAAATCAAACAATGTCAAAATAATAATTTTTGTTTGTCCTAAAGATAATATTTGTTGGCCCTTGAACAGAATGACCAATGCGCTTTAGGTTAAACATATGAATTGTTTTTCTTTGGAAGACTAATCAAACTTTCTATATATAGATAACTTAAGCAAAACATCTATTTTTAACAAGAAATGCATGTCGAGAAAGAGAGAACAACATTCTTAAGTTGCAAGATGTGGCTGAAAAAGAGACAACATGTTTATTAATTTAAACTGTTCTTATATATTAATTTAATACTTATATTAATTTGATTTTTTATTAATTTAATTTTGAATTATTTAGATTTTCTAGTAATTTGGTCAACTATATTAGTTATTTTTCTTGTTTATTCGGTCTTTTATATTAATTAATTTTTTTTATAGTTTAGTCTTTTATAGTAATCGTTCTTTTTTATTAATTTAGTCTTTTACATTGAATTAAATTTTTTTATAGTTTAGTCTTTTATAGTAATCGTTCTTTTTTATTAATTTAGTCTTTTACATTGAATGAATTTCTTACTGATATGTTCTTCTATAATAATTTGATTTTTATATTAGTTAATATATCTCAATCATCCTATAAATAGAAAAAGATATTTAGAAAAACATTTTTTGAGAGAAAAAAAATAGTTATAAATTTTTTTTAGAAATAAAAAAAACAGTGAAAAAAAGGTTTTGTAAGTATTTTTTTAGCTTGTTTATTACTCTCTTTTGAACTTGGTGTATTACTCTCTTTTTTCCTTAACATAATAAAACATAATTTAGATTTCAATAAAAATTTAAATTATATGATTATATAAACAATAATAAAACATAATTTAGATTTCAATAAAAATTTAAATTATATGATTATATAAACAGCAATACAATGTATAAATGGTCGTTATCGGATAAAAGCAAAAATTTCCTTTTTTTAATGATTAATATCCAGTTTAATATTTTAAAAAATTTAACTTATTTTTAATACAAAATTATCAAATATGACAAGTGTGTAATTTTATTTTTAATAATTTTAAATTTTAAAAATTATAAAAAATCTCAATATACTATCGATTTTGTTAATAAAAATAAAATAAAATTAGATGTACAAATGATATTTTTTCTAACACTAGTCTTGCATCTAGCTTATTGTAAGACGAGTCTTGCATCTAGATTTTTGGTCCTGCATCTATTTTCTAAAAATTTCGATTCGACACGGATTCCATATTTAACTATAAAATTGTCTCACATCCATCACTAGTTCCGTATTTATCTAAAATAATGGTTCCGTATTTACCTAAAAGATATTTTATAATGTCTTGTATCTATCACTCTCTCATATCTATCTAAAAATATTTACAATGTCTCACACTCATGCCACATCTATCATTGGTCCCCCACCAATCGAAAAAATATTTTACATTGTCTGGCATCAATCAATGGTCATCTAAAAAACTATTTTACATTGTTCTCACATCTAACAAAGCTAGATGATGAATGCGAGATGCTCAACGCGTTTGGTCTTGAATCTAGCGTATAGAAACGCTAGCGTTTCTATACGCACACGTTTGGTTTTGAATCTAGCGCTTCTAGAAGTGAGACGTGGACACGAGAGATGGGCTTACCTGAAAAACGAAAAAAATACAAAAGCACAGTAAAACTTACTTGAAAACACATAACATTTTCTTTCTCCAAACAATCCTTCATCTTACATCTAGAAACACAATCACATTCAAATATAAATAAAGAGAGAGTCTTTAGTGAAAAAAAGAGAGAGTCTTTAGTGAAAATATTTAATTACAACCAATTACAACTTAAGAAAAATAGAGACTTTAATGAAATAATCTAATTTAGTCAAAAAATAGTAGCCTTATATAGGCGGTACGGATAGTTAAGTATTATAAAATATAAATAAACGTATTGTATTTTTTTAAATACCATTAATCATATAAAATTATTTAAAATTTGATATAAGTTCAAAAACGTATGTGTAATTTTTTTATAAAATATAAAAATTCAAAACAAATTCTTAAAATAAAAAAGTATTTTATAACAACTAAAATATTATGGATGAATAAAAATATTTTTTGAAATGGACTAAAATTGTTCAACTAAAACATACAGACCAAAGTATAAAGTTTCTTTATATTGAGCTAGGTTATATATTTTTTATAGAGCCCCGTTATACGGTGCATGATTATTAAATCATGGAAAAGATTATAAATTGGATAATAAATGATTATAAAAACTTAGTTTGATCAGATCTAATTATAACAAACACTTAATGGATACTCATAAGAGCTTCCTCTGTGTTGTTTCCCAAGAACACATACATCACAATTCTGACTATCTTGTTTAAAGTCAGGTAATCCATGGGCTAATTTATCTCGTCCAAGTTTTTGCAAGGCTTGAAAGTGCAGATGCCCATAGCGAGCATGCCACAAGCGAGAGTTTTCATATTCGGTAGATAGGAGACATTGTGAAATTGCTTAACTCATTTTCATTGCATAGAGTCTATTTTATGCTCGAGGTATTTTGGCCACCCGATTGTAATCTGCATAAAAAATACATAGAAATCCACCTTCAACAACAACCTTTCCTCTTGACTCATCTACTTGTCGCAAACTAATGATATTAGATTTTAATCCTGGTGCATAATACACGTTCTTCATGCGCAAGTTTTTCCCGGTTTTGCTTCGGAAGTTTGTTGTACCACTCATTGATTCGTCTAAGTATGTCAATAGGTTTCGGTCCCCGGTCATATGATTTGAAGCGCATGTGTCGTAGTACCACATTGATTCATCAACACTCCCTTTCGTTGACATTGTTTCAAATTTATCTTTGGCCAGCATCAATTTTTTCTCTCTAGAAAAAACACAATTGGTCTCCATGACTAGAAATGTATCTTTCTCTTCTACTTCTTCGGTTAGATTCATTGTTTCCTCTTTCTTCGGGTTGCAATCCCTAGCATAATGCCCAAAATTATGACAAGTATAACATCATACCTTTGTGATATCAAAGTTCGAATTTCTCTAGATATGTCCTTCTCCATAAACAGATTTTGATATTCCATAGGAAAAGCTTCCTCTCCCCATAGCCAAAGCCACCTCTGCCTCTTCCTCGACCGCGACCTCGGGTCCCTCCTATAATATGTCGAGTTGAGTCGTGACTCCCATTCTGTTTTTGTTAACAACACATTTTCATCATGCTCTTCTTCTTCATCACCTTTATGACGTTCTTCTTGGGCTCTTAGTGCCCCAATAACATCTTCAAAAGACTTGTTTTTTGCATTTCCAAATTGTTCAATTGACGCTGCAATTTGGGTAAACGTTTCTTGTTCACATAGTCTAGCTTAATGGCAACACCAAGGGCCTTCATTTGGTTAACCACTGTTGCCATTTTTCTCGCATACTCCACTACTGTCTCATTCTTTTTCATTTTCATAGCTTCAAATTCCCATCTGAACGCTTGCGCTCGCACCTCTTTGACGTCGTCTGCTCCTTCATTCATTTTACGAAGAGACTCCCACGCTTCTCGTGTTGTCTCGATGTCACCCAATTCCATCAATTGGCCTTCAGTCAATCCTTGAGAGAGAATTCCATACCTGATTTGATCTTGATGGAGATCAAATGGTTTGTCTGGCAACACAGCTTCCCAAACTCCATGAGCCCTCATGCAGATAATTTGTGTAAGTGAGAATTGGATACGTAAGTGATAGATTTCCTTCTATCACTGTGACACTCTTCTTTCTGATTGTGTTGATTCAGTGCTACTACCGCTTCTCACCACACTCGCATAACTATCGATTTTCGACATTGGCTCTGATACCAAATGAAGAAAATAAAATTAAGAGAATTTGTTTTTCTGAAATTCTGAATTCATTCAAGTAGATCAAATTACACATATATAATGGAAACGCGGAAGTTACGGAGACAGTTACAACTGCACTTAAAATAACGGAAACTAATAAAATATAAACTCATCCGTCGACATCAAAACCACAACGATCGCCGAGCTCACCGACGGCAAAAAGGCAATCCTCTTGGCCGTCCCCGGCGCCTTCACCCCTACCTGCTCGCAGAAACACGTCCCTGGATTCGTATCCAAATCCGTCGATCTGAAATTCAAAGGCGCCGACACCATGGCCTGCATTTCTGTTAACAACGTGTTCGTGATGAACGCCTGGAAGAAGAACCTCGGCGTCAAGGAAGAGGTTTTAATGCTCTCCGATGGAAACGGCGATTTGACGAGGAAGTTAGGATTCGAGCTCGACCTGAGCGATAAGCCTGTAGGACTTGGTGTTAGATCAAGAAGATACGCTTTGTTAGCCGAAGACGGCGTCGTTAAGGTCCTGAATGTAGAAGAAGGTGGCGCTTTCACTTTCAGTGGCGCAGATGACATGCTTAAGGTGTTTTAGATGTCAAAGTTCCATCAATCTCTTGTTTTTTTTATCTCAGATTTCGCAAGTTTTTGTCAAGCTAACTGCATAGTCCTTGTTAATTTATGGTTCTACGAGTTCCTTGAAATAAAAGAATACATAGCAGTTTTGCAATTCGATAATCTTGTTAAATTATTGTGTAGTTTTTGAATAGAACTAGAGGTGCTTGAGAATAAATTGAATTGAATTGAAATGAAACTGGATTATAACTCTCCATTGTTGATACATATAAAAAAATTGCTAGTGTTGTTTAATGGCCTGAATTTTCAGAGGTACCCCAAGAGATGGCCTTAAAGACAGCAACTGAGAAGGTGAGTGACAGTAATTAGGTGAAAGTGTAAAAGAAAACCTAGAAATAATTAAGGTTAAGAGAATCTTGTACTCTGTCACACTTAAATTCCTACCAACACACATCCTTCCTCCAAACCCAAAAGGCAAAAATCCCATCTTGTTGTAGCACCCGCCGTATATATCGTCCTTGAATCTCTCGGGTTTAAACTCATTTGCATCTTGTCCCCATAAGCTAAGGTCATGGTGCATTGATACAACATCTATCCAAATGTTGGTTCCTTTTGGAATTACCAAGTCTCCTACTCGAATGTCTTGTCGTGCTTGTCTTTGGGCATTTGGTGCTGGTGAGTACAGCCGTATTACTTCGTTGAACACCCAACCCATCTGCATATCATTGCATACATATATCAACAGTCTATTTCAGTTTATCGTAATTGATCGATCACCAGAAGTATGTATGTGTATAAACATATAATAAGTGTGCATATGAACATGTTCACAAACCAAACAGAGTTTAAGGCTTTAGGGGATTGCTAACCTTTTCAAGCCCCGCAAGCATGGTGAAATCGACTTCTTTGTCACCCACAACTTGTCTAATTTCTTCCCTCAACTGGTCTTGCCAATCCGGATGCATAGCCAACAGCATCAACGTCCAAGTAATCGACAAAGCTGTCGTTTCGTGCCCAGCAAAAAAGAACGTCTTGCATTCATCGACCAACTCCCGAGTTGTAAACAATTTTGAGTCGCTTTGATTTTTTATAATCAACAAGCCTAGCAAATCTTTCTGATCCTCATTAGGGTTTTCGCTAATACATTTTATACGATCATCTATGATGGAAGCAAAAAGATTATCAATTTCTTCACCGAGCTTCTCAGCTTCTAAGGTTTGTACCGGGCACATGAGGTTACCATATGGCACACCAACGTAACGGTTTGTTTTGAATAGTGCAACTTGTAAGGCTCTTAATTTTTCAAGCACCTGGATTTGGTTCTGATAGCTTAGTCCAAAACTGGTTTTGGCTATGATATCTCCTGCTGTTGCTATTATCTCTGTTTCTATTTCGATTTCATTGTTTCCTGAATCTATCATGCCATGCCAATTGTCCAACATCTTATTAGTTGAATCCACCATTATAGCTGTCATGCCCTGCATGTAAAATAAGAAAGTAGTTTTATTATCCTGAACCAGTCCACTAATTGAAATGGTAAAATAAAAAATGGTTTTGAGTTTGAACAATCAAATGACAAACTTTATCTGGAATCCATTCAAATTAGGAAAACACGAAATTGAAAATTTGTAACTACTTTTCAATACCTTTTATCAAAGGTCAATCTAGGACCATGGGTTGGTGACAAAAGTGTTGGTCAAGAAAATTCAAGGACATATGAGGTCTCTATTGTTGAAATCAAACAATGTCAAAATAATAATTTTTGTTTGTCCTAAAGATAATATTTGTTGGCCCTTGAACAGAATGACCAATGCGCTTTAGGTTAAACATATGAATTGTTTTTCTTTGGAAGACTAATCAAATTTTCTATATATAGATAACTTAAGCAAAACATCTATTTTTAACCAGAAATGCATGTCGAGAAAGAGAGAACAACATTCTTAAGTTGCAAGATGTGGCTGAAAAAGAGACAACATGTTTTAACTTGCTCGTATTAGTATTTAAAGAAGAGAAAGAGAGAGGGGGGTCAACCTTCAAGTTAGCCGGAGAGAATGCAGGAGTAATAATACGGCGGTGCCAGAGCCATTCGTTACCTTCTACCATGAGCAAGCCTTTACCAAACATTGCCTTTCTATCTCTTTTAAACACATTTGGTTTTCCCCAATCCTTTCCCAATACTCCTTCTGCCATTACCTTTAAAAATGCCGGGTCGGCTACGTACAAAAATGGAGATGTCCCTAACCAGTATATAAACACTTTTCCTGTAATGCGCAAAACATACCTCGTCAATATAATATAATCCTATGATATGATATATTAACAGGCTCTGAGTGTCGTAACTCGTAACAATGTCAATCAACTATGAATATATTTTGAACGAAGACAATAACATAAAATAATGTTTTTATTATATAGATCTTTACATTTTTTTTTCTTTTATATAATAGTAATAACTCACCATGAGATTTTTGCCAGCTCGCGAAGTAAGGAAAAACAGTTGAATGTATATCATGAGAAATAATAGTAGATTTCAAAGGAACGTCATTTTTATTCCTCTTCTTCGTCATCTCACTTATGTTTCCCAATGGAAAGCTCGGATTCGGCCCTCCAAACCATTTTTTTTCAGCTTTCGATATGCTAGAACAGGCAATATCCACCAACAATATACTAGTCTAAGAAACGTAGACAAAAACAGAACAAAAACCACCTTATTTCTATATAGAATTTGGATCAGGTCTTCCACGTTGAAAATACTATTATTTTTACTTGCAATACGTTGGGCCCGGAAGGGCGTAGGCCCCCCTTACCTAAAATATATGTTTTATATTTTTTTAAGGTAATAATTATTTAAATAATATTAAAATAAAAATTCTACGCCCCCTTACCTAAAATATATATTTTGGAATGTTTTTTAAGATAATATTTATTTAAATAATATTAAAGTAAAAATTCTACACCCCTTACCTAAAAATTTCTTATATATATATAGTTCATATGTGGGAATTTGGGAATTTAGAATAAAATAATACCTAAGTGCAGGTTAGAATAACTTTTAATATAGTCTTTTATTTAAATTTAAATTGTTCTTATATATTAATTTAATATTTATATTAATTTGACTTTTTATTAATTTATTATTGAATTATTTAGATTTTTTTTGATTTCGTCAACTATATTAATTATTTTTCTTGTTTATTCGGTCTTTTATATTAATTAATTTTTTTATTAGTTTAGTCTTTTATAGTAATTGTTCTTTTTTATTAATTTAGTCTTTTACATTAAATGTATGCCTTATTGATATTTTCTTCTATAATAATTTGATTTTATATTAGTTAATATATCTCAATCATCCTATAAATAGAAAAACATATTTAGAAAAATATTTTTTGAGAGAAAAAAAATAGTTCTAAATTTTTTTGAGAGATAAAAAAAACAGTGAAAAAAAAAGGTTTTGCAAGTATTTTTCTTGAACTTGTTTATTACTCTCTTTTGAACTTGGTTTATTACTCTTTTTTTTCCTTAACATAATAAAACATAATTTAGATTTCAATAAAAAAAATTAAATTATATGATTGTATAAACAGCAATACAATGTATAAAGAGAAAACTACCTGAAAATACCCACTCAAGTATCTTATTACCCGGCGGTACCCGCTTTTAACATAGTGTTACTTAATACCCAGACTAATAAATTGGACAAAAATACCCTTCCACTATATATACCCAATTTCAGATCCAACCCACTTTTTCGACCTTCCTATCACCCTAAACAATCGCAAAATTCTAATTTTAGAAACCACCAGAAAACAAACCGTTTGACTTCGTGATACTCTCTCTCTCAAACCCATAAACCCTACAGCTTCTCATCGTTCGCACCTTCCACACTATCGCACCGGTCAGCCTCTTTTACTCACTCAGACTACACACCTTCAATCTCGTTCGACAAAGTTGTCGTGAAGTCGTCTCTGAAAGCTTCAATCTCCTTCTCCAACCGGTGAAATTTAACACGTATGCATTATCGTGAAAAGTGTACTTTTTTTTTCGTTCTTGACGAATTTGAACCACTTTTTTCTCTTAATTCACGATACGCGTTGCTTTTTATACTAGAATGAAGTATCTACTGACGATAGTTGCTCAGTTTATGGGTTTATAGTCGAAGCCAGGGTAGAATTTTAGTTGCATGTAATACTGATACTCTCCTGAGAAATATTATGTATGTTAGATCTGCATTAGGTAGTTCATTGTTGATTTTGGTGTTCGTTGCATAATTCTCAGATCCCTGCAACGTGCATGTAAAAAGTGTAACACTTCGCACCCTGATCACCCACAATGCAAGCAATTCGCAGCTCGATTGCATGTTTATACTTATTTACAAACAATTCGCAGCTTGAGCTACCTAATTCGCATCATACCAGATCTCATTTTGCAGCTTGTCTGTGAAGCCAATATTTATATGTATGCATTTCGTAGCTTGTGATGCGAATTATTTGTGACACTCCAACTGATTTGTGTTTGTGCAGAAAGTATGACAACAAAACCTAGCTACTACAGATCAGGGTTGGCGAGCCTTCTGAAACTACTCAAAGACATGCGTATTACAAGGGCGCACATTGAAGCTGCAAGAAACACCCCCTTCTACACACTGCTGAAAACGGCTTTCCAAATCCGTAATGAGGCAGAGCTGCCAAAGAAGAAATTCTACTCAATCATTCTGTATATCATCGAGCAATTCTCCGTGGATAGAGACGCCTTTAGGATTGGCAACAAGTATGTGAAGCTAACTGAGAACGATGTCAATATCATATTTAGCTTGAGGCATGGCACCGAGAAAATCCAATTAACAAAAACCGGAGCTTTTCACAACAAGTATGCACCCGGCGAGGAGGACGAATCAAGGATGATGAAGAAATACTTCATGGGTAAAACTGGCAGGAAAGTAGCAGCTAGTAATACCAAAACAATAACAAATGCCATTATAAAGGTACGTCTAAAATGGACTTCATCTTTATAAAGCAAGATTCTGTACATTTCTAACATAGCATGTTGTCGTTGGTTTTACAGGAGGGTATAGCGAAGGCCATAAACAAAGGAGGGGAGCATGAGTTGGAAGATGTTGCGAGGTTGTTGATACTGTTTTTGTGCTCCACACTATTCTACTCCGTATCTGGAGATATCCTGGGCTGTAGCACGGTTTATTACGTTGAAGACCTCAACAGAATAAACAATTATGACTGTGCTGGATCAATACTGTACAAGCTTCGACAGTCTATCAGGAGTTGCTTAGCAGTAGAAAGAGCTGATAAAGTCGTCGGCTGCGTTGCCCTTGTAGTTGTAAGATTCATCTATTCAATATAAAAATTAGTTATGTACAGAGCATCTTGTTGATAAAACGTGTCCCCATGCAGCCCTTCATCATGGAGCACACAACAATCGGCCATGAGATAGCAAAGCCAAGATTGATACCAAGGTTTTTCAAATGGTTGGGATTAGAGTGCCAAGCATCAACCATGACATATCTTCTTCGAACACCCTTGCTGGATAATGACCAGGTATAAGCTTTATATATGTATTGAACTGGGGGTGCAAGCAGTTCGCAGCATATCATGCGTTTTGCTTAGAAAAATGTATCAATCATTTCGCAGCCTGATATGAATACTTAGTTCGCAGCATGTGGTTTACACTTAGTTCGCAGCATATGGTACACATAGTTCGCAGCATATTGTCCCATACACATTTCGCAGCTCATAATGCGAATGCTTTGCAACTTTAATATGATTAAAACCACACAGTTCGCATCATATGATGCGAAACTGTTTATAAAAAACACTTTTTTTCTCTACACCCTCATACTTTCGAAACAATTAATTGACTTACATGTGCATCTGTTGGTAGGTTTTAGAAGGTCCATTACAGCTTACCGATGCTGAAATTTAAGCTTTCGGAGAAAGAGAATATGATGAAGATGCAGAAGTAACGGAACCTACTTCACCGGAAGAAAGACCTAGGAAAAGGACGAAAAGCACAGCATCAAAACCAAAACAAAGGAGACGAGCATCACAGAATGTAATGAATAAGGTGATGTCTCCTACACTCGAACATCTAACACCACCCGAGCCATCGATTCCACCACCAAGACTCCCCAAGAAAACGATTCCACCACAACCGAAAGGCAAATCCAGGCAAGAGCCCTCAGACACCGACACAACCAGTTTGAGTGAAACAATCGGTGATTATTTATTCAAACGCAGAGAACCTAATCCCGATATTGCTGCTCAATCAAAGCGTTTGAAGACATACGCCGACAAGAACAAGTACGAGCGAAAAATAGACAAACAGGCCAGAGAAGTAAGTATGACTTGAACCTTAAATAATCACTACAATCAGCACTTAATATGTTTATAAAAAGTTTGCTATCATTTTTGCAGCTGAAAGAATTGAAACGCAAGATAGCGGAACTTGAATCACAACAACTCCACAATGCTATCTCTCTGCCAATTTGCCGTACTGAAAGCCCAATAAAGCAGGTACCAGCAGCACTTCCAGAGGGACAAAAATCCACTGGTCAGGAAGCATCCGTGTCTAATGCTGATCAGCACCATGCTGATGGAGTACTGCCGGAAGAAAGGGATGATGATGCCCACAATTCACCCATCATGGAGACACATACAGAGGAGGTAGATAATGTAAGTAGATGATATGATGTTATCAAACAAATATCAGGACTCTTGTGTAGTCCTGTCCAAACGTTTCGCAGCTTGAGCTGCGAATTATGTAATAAACTGGAGGTTTGGTTATTACACAATTCGCATGCTGAGCTGCGAATTTTTAGGAATGTATAACATAGATATCAGGTCAGTATGCGAAATGTGATTACACAATGATTAACTTATGCTTAACCCTTCCACCCTTTTGTTTTTTTTTTGTATGAAATAGGAGACCGAAAGCCAACAACAACACCAGCAGAAACAGCAAGACCAGCAGCAACAACAACAACAACAGCAACAAGAACAACAGCAACAACAACAACAACAGCAGCAACGAGAAGAAGAACAACCCCAGCAACAGCAACAAGAAGAAGAACAACAACAACACACCCAGCAACAACAACAACAACAGCAACAACAGCAACAACAACAACAACACGAATAGCAACAACAAGAAGAACACCCACAGCAACAACAACACGAAGAACACCACCAGCAACAACCCCAGCAGCCACAGTTTCAACACGAAGACCGGCAACAAGAACAACAACAACAAGAGCAACAAGGACAACAAGAACAACAACAGCAGCAACAGATAACCTTGGCGAAGAGAGAAAGGCTAACTCAAGAGTAGCACCTCAAGAGTCAGAACCTGTCCATCCCGGTGAGAAGACAGAACTACTCAGCCAGGAAGGACCATCCTTAGAAGACAAAACCACTTCTTCGGTGGAACCTCAAAGACCAACGGTGCTGTCAGCAAAGTCAGAATTGCTAAGCCAACGTCAAACTGTAGCCCCGGTAACAAATCAACTGCCATCTCCAGAGTCCCACGATAACACAGTAGGTTTACCTGATGCTTTTGTTGATGGTATTTACACTCAAGTTTCACCGACATTTTTAAATGAAATTGATAATGTATATTACGATTCTATAATACAACGGTCTTTGGAGAACATGTCCGAGGATGACTTTTATGATTTCTGCCAACACGATCCAGATCGTATGCCAAACAAGTCAACGGCAGTGGTTGTCGCTGACCGTGCGGTAAGGCGTACTTATAATGATTTCGCATCATAACATAAGATTTATGTCTAATGCTGATTGAGGTATTACAAACGAATATCATGGTAGGATGCGAACTGTTCAGTGGAACCTCGAACAGTTCGCACCCTACCCTGATAGATACTAATAAATGTATTTAACTGGAACCTTACATTTCGCAGCCTAAGCTGCGAACTGTTTGGACTCGTTGCACTTATAAACCATTGACGCCCTTCTACTCTTGATTTTTGTTATTTAATAAGCTCGAGCCCAGTAAAGAGATAGAGCAGCCAAGTTTTGCGCTACTGACAGAAACGCAGCCTCAAGTGGCAGAGGAAGAAGAAGAGTTCGTAATTACAATGCGGGAACCGCCAGTAGTAGAATACAGCGACTGGCCAAAGACAACAAAAGTAACTGACCGTATCGATCTGGCAGAATACCACAAAATACAGTTGGTTAAAGCCTACGAGAGCGACACCCCTGATCCGAAGGTATGGCAGTTACCGGAGTCCAAGTTTACATACGGAATCAGGGTGCAAGCGAGTGATGTTATGGCACTACCTTTAGAATTGGAGCTGGACGTAAAGGTATCCAATTGTCAACCAATTTTATTTTCAATGTTTCAAATATGTATTCTATATTTAACATAAATCTACAACTCCTTTGTTAGCTTATCAATGCTTGGATTCGAAAGATGCTTGAAGATGCAGACTACAAAGTTCCATGCACTAAAGCTAAAGGAGAGCATCACGACGCAATACTGATTTCGGGCATGACTGCGGTAAGTTTAGCTCACGTAAATTGAACAAAGTTCTCAGAAATGTTCTCACTTTAATATACTCTTGCTTGGATGCAGCATCAAATGAAAGCAGGGTGGCAAGTGGAAAATTTGGTGGACATGGCTTTTAGGAAAGGGCGCAAAGCAGCCAACATCATCATGGTTCCAGTGTGCACCGAGACGAAGGACAATGTAAACCACTGGACGTTGCTCGTCATCGACGTCGACGGAATGACAATTTCAAACTACAATTCGCTTTTGCCTAAGCTTCATGCCATAGACACCACCACAAGGACACCTGCACTACTGGTAAATATTCCAAACTATACACTTAAATCTGAACACATTTTAAGTATGCATGCTGCGAAATGAGATCTGGTACGCTGCGAATTGTGAGTAAACAAGATGTTTTTTCGCAGCCTGTTCATAACTCAAGTCACAGCCTATCCATGTTGGATACAATTCGCAGCCTGTCCACAACTCAATTCGCAGCCTATCAAGGCTGTCATACAATTCACAGCCTAAGATGCGAATTGTGTTGGATTTATTGTCATATAATTCGCAACCTGAGGATACGAATTGTATGTCACCAACTGTTTTTGTTTTGTGCATATTCCTAACACTAATTATTATACACAGGGTGGAAGAGAACTCCTACCCAAATATACTACAGGGTGGAAGGTGAAAATGGAAAGAGGCATCCCACAACAAAAGCGAGGCAGCGTGGACCGTGGTGTCTTCGTCTGCAAATATGCAAGGGATATTATTGAGCATGGATCAGTGCAGAAAAAATACGATGCAGATATGGTAACTGCCTTCATAGCAGAAATGTTCTATTACTTTTTAAATGACAAAGACACCATCACATATGGCTGATTCGTGTATTGCTTGTAAATACATCTGTTGCTTGTAAATACATCTGTCTGTTGTAATTTTTAGTTTTGTTGTGCATACATAAACAAATTACATTTTCACATCTTTGAATACTCCTTATCTTATAGTTCGCATCATAACCTGATATATAATGGTTGATTATGATCTTGGTAGTTTACTCTGGTATGTATGAACAGTTCGCAGCCTAATCCTTATGAACAGTTCGCAGCCTAACTTATCATCAAATAGTTCGCAGCCTAACCTGATAGATGGTAATCACTTCACACACAGTTCGCATCCTGGTATCCCAGCTTAAAACCAGTTGGCAGCCTGGTGCAGAAATAAAAAATTAAAAATACAAAGTGGAAGGATACGAACAGGCTGTGGCTTATACCTTGGTAAACGTTTTCTACATTGAGCACACAAAAAACAATATAATCAAGTACATAATTCATTAAATGTTGATTGGACATGGAAGCTATGTAATGATTACCTCCTTAACCTATAAAAACCTCTAGTAACCAAAGGCTAATTTTACACCAAACTCTATATTTTTTAAAAAACACCTCTTCTTCTCTTCGAATTCAAACAGTCATGTCTTTTTCCACCACCACAACAACCACCTCATACTCAAACTCTGGTTCACTCAGTTCTCTGGGTGACTCCTGGTCATCCTTAACCGTTAACTGGAGTGATGAGTTGATCATGCCAGCAGTACCACCCCCAAGCCAAGTCTCTGTCTTCGAACTAGACATGTATGATGACTACTACTCTGCTGACTCTCAACCAGTGGAAGTTGTTCCACAGGTTGCTGCTGAACCTCAGCCAGAACAGGTTCCAATGCTTCCTGCTGCACCTCAGCCAGAGAAGGTGCAACCTCAAACGGCAGAGGTTCGAAACAACAAAAGGAAGAGGGAAGACGAAGCTGGTCCATCAAGGAAAAAAACTTTAAGCATGATGGATGTAGATATTGAAGCTGAAGAGAAAGTGGAAGAGAAAGAGAAATTCGAAGACAAAGAGGAGAAAGACAAAGATGATCAGCACAAAAAGGAGAAAGAGGAAACAGTTGGTGATGAATCCTCTACCAACTTCTAGAGTTGGTTTTTGTTTTTTGTTTTTTTGAAATACAACTAACTAGTAATCGTAGCTTGTACTGATATGTGTAAACAGTTGTTAGTTTCTGGAAATATTGTAATCCTCCTTTTTGTAATCCAACTTGTTTACAGAATTTCAATGACATAAAGGATTCGCATCCAAATACATTTTGCACTTCATTTGCATGTTAACTTGCTATATTACATATTTTCAAACTTACTAAATATCAGGACTTCTAATTGATCTCCATTCGCATCACAATTCTGGTCCTACTTCGCAGCCTATCATGCGAAACGTAAGATATGATAAATGTTTGATATGATTTTACCAGCGATTCGCATCCTGTTGAAATTTCACATAATTGCACATAATTCGCATGTAATCCTGATAGATGTTTGTAACAATACACCAACATATTGTACATGATTCGCAGCACAGGATGCGAAATGATTACAACTCCAATAGTGGCAGATACAAAAACACAGGAATGTACAAATGTTTAGTTTGCTGTACATAACAATAACTATGCTACAAAAATAAATGTGATATGGCCAACCAGAATTGTCCTTAAACTGGAACATCACAAGTCCTCCGGTTATGGCCTGATTTCGAACATCGGCCACACCTTAACTTCTTGGTTGAGATTTCTCCTCTAGAAGGGATTCGCTTTTTCTTAGGCCTTCCGGAGCGTCTCTTAACGTTCGGAGGTAGAACTTCAACAAAAGAAGGATCGTTAGCGCTGGACCCTTCGCCGAAATCAGTTATAGCTGGTATGCTGAAATAGTAACTCTCCCTGTAATTCATAACCGTAAAGAAGGGTTCTATTACACTCAATGGATCTTGGTCGGTGTATTGTAATGCCGCTAGAGCATGAGCACATGGAAAACACTCTTGTTGCCATGATCCGCATGAACATTTGAAATCCAACAGATTAACAACAGCCACAGGATTCGAAAAGCCTTCGAACATGGCGGAAGAGGACTTACGTACTACCCAACTTCGGCACATGTCAACATTCTGCTTTAGCTTCTTCTCGTACTCGGGAACCAAATTAGTACTCCAGCTGAGACCTTCTTCGTATCGCCGTGAAACTTAAGTCATAAGCAAGACTCTAATCTAATCAATAAAGTCAACAATTGGTAAGCCGCAATACTTTTTAATCTGATTGTTAAACGATTCAGCTGCGGTAGAAGCCATAGAGCCGTAGCGCTTCCCTTTTACGTAAGCCTGCGCATACTTTTCAGGGGGTAAATTTGCAAGAAAAGCACTCATCTCTCACCACCTTCACATAGAAAACCTGTTAGTATATCTTTAAAAAGCTCTTGACTGGGAGCATAAGCAAGACGGTGGAAGAAACTCAACATCTTTTTTTTATACTCCCTGTTAGTATGTTTCAGTTTGGCTTTCAAATTCTGCATGAGATGGAATTAACAGTACGCATGATAGCAGTGTGGATACAAGACAGAAACAGCATTAACAATACCAGAATGACGGTCTGAAATAAATGTGATCTGGCGATCCAGCAAATGTGGTTTCAAACACCCCAAAAACCACATCCAATTGTCCCAATCTTCAATGCTAACTACAACAACAGCAACAGGGAATAGTCCTGGAAAAAGGCAGATCAAATGAACACTACAACAGTATGCAAACGTTTAAAAATTGTAAACAATTCGCATGCTGTGCATGACAATTCGCAGCTTGTCATGCGAAATATGTGTGACATTTTAATTGCTCATGCAAACATTTCGCATCTTGTCATGCGAATTGTTTGTGAAAACTTTAAATAATACTTAACTCAAGCTGCTATGTAAGTACAGTTTACTCAGCATAATACATAATTCGCAGCCTCAAATGCAAAATGTGAGGATCACAACACTGCTTAATTCGCATCACATGCTGCGAATTGCATGAGCATTTTCACACAAAAAATCGTTCATTAACTAGATAAATGTAACTAACCGTTGTTTCCGTCCTTTGCTACAGCAGTGAGTAATGTACCCTTGTACTTGCCATATAAGTGGGTTCCATCGACAAACAACATTGGACGGCATGAATGAAAACCACTAAAGGACGAACCGAATGCTACAAAACAGCGCTTCAATCGGTTTCCAGCTGACAACTCCAACTGGCAGTCTGAAGTAATATCTCGGCTCTTCAAGCGTTTGAAGTATCCGCTTAGTAAACTAAAAGAACTTGAACTATCTCCAAAAACTCCCCTCCTAGCCTTCTCTAAAGCATTCCATGACAAACGATAAGAGATGTCAAGACCGTAATCTTGTTTGACAGTCGATTGTATGGTCTTGGCTGTCAACGAATGGCAGGTCCGGAGAGACTCCTGAATTTCCTCTGCAATCAAACCTGATGTCAAATGCCTGTGCCGCTTATGCTTATGCTTCTGGGAGAAAACAGGAGTGCAAGTATGGTACGGGAAATGCTTCTTGATCGTCATAAGGCCGGTTCTTGAGTCAATAGATGCATAAAACCCTCCATTTGCACCCGCTTGTGAGCTTATTTTCACAATAAGCAGTGATCTTATTTGTTGTGTTGTGCAGGTATTTGAAAGAAAAACCACGCTCTAACGCAAACTTGCACAAGGATACCCTCAGACCGGCAGCACCTTCTTCAAAAGCTTGACCCACTCCTGTAATAGCATCAGCCCAACCAGCAGTAGCAAGTTGTTTTTTCCTCTGATCAAAATTAACTAAACCGTTACTACTCTCCCCGCTAACTAGTTGATCAAGAGATGGTTCTCCCAAAATCAAGCTACGCTCTTTACGCTTACCACCAGAATCCTTACCACCATAGCTCTTATCAAGAGAACTTTTATTACCAGAACCCTTATCAAAGACGTGTTGTTCTATGAGAATAACTAACTCGTTTTAAACGCTCCAAATCAAGATATAACACCAACCCAACAAAATCATTATGGTTATTAAAGAAACAATTATTGTAATCCCCGCAGGAGTAAGTAATTAGGTACTCACCTGTGGCAAGCTCCTCCCATGTGTTCTCTACATAAGCTTGGATACTTTCGAAGCTTTCAAACTCCGTGAAAGGCACAATTTCAGTTTGGTGACCATATTTAAAAATACAAACTCGTGATTTAGACATCTCTTAACCTGGACAATACAAGTTATTTGTTATTAGTCACAAAAACTAGGTGCAAAATATTTACTACTGCATCAAACAATTCGCATCCTAAGGTGCGAATTGTGTATACCTACAACGATCTATTCGCATCTTGTCCTGATATTGGTAGGTAACAAAGTCCTGATATTTGTTATTAGTCACAAAAACTGTGCAGATTATTTACTGCACCATCAAACAATTCGCATCCTATCTTGCGAAGTGTGTATATCTATATAGAGCTATTCGCATCCTGTCCTGATATTTCTATGTAACACCGGTCCTGATATTTGTTTCGAAATACAATACTCTAACTGACCTAAAAACTCGTAATCTACACATTCAAGACAAAACTAAAGCACTACCAAATTATATAACGAACTATATAACGAACAATATTAAGTAAACAATAACAGATCACTATAACAAAAAAAAAACAGAGAAAAAGCTCGAAATCAGGCAATGGCATCTAAAAATAGTAGAATAGAACCTATTCCAACAGAGAAAACGAATAAAAAACTTCGAAATCGGTAGGTAATTACCTAAAAAGCTCGCAACACGATTACTTGTAAGTTATAAGATTCCAAAAAGCGACGATCAACTCCTGTACGTATAAAACAGAGGTTAGACAGGTCTAACACAACAACTTACATAAAGAAACAAACTTTTAGCAGCTTCCAATCACCGGAAAATGTGATTTCAACCCAGCTCGTGGTGGTTGGTAGGGTTAGGTGGTTAGAGCGGCTAACAAATTCAAATCTTCAAAAAGCTAGAAAAAATAGAAAGAAAACAGAAAGTAAGGTTTATATAGTGGGTTAAGGGTAGTTAGGGTATGAAAATAAAATTAGGTTGTAAGTGACAATAAGGTAGTTGAGATGGGTATTAAGTAACAATTGATCAAACCTTGGGTGGTAAGTGACAATTGAATAGTTGAGTGGGTACTTTAAGTACAATTTCCCATGTATAAATGGTCGTTATCGGATATGCAAAAATTTCCTCTTTTTTATGATTAATATCGAGGTTAATATTTTAAAAAATTTAACTTATTTTTAATACAAAATTATCAAATATGACAAGTGTGTAATTTTATTTTTTAATAATTTTAAATTTTTAAATTTTTAAAAAATCTGAAAATACTATCGATTTTGTTAATAAAAATAAAATAAAATTAGATGTACAAATGATATTTTTTCTAACACTAGTCTTGCATCTAGCTTATTGTAAGACCAGTCTTGCATCTAGATATTTGGTCTGCATCTATTTTTTCGATTCGACACTGATTCCATATTTAACTATAAAATTGTCTCACATCCATCACTAGTTATGTATTTATCGAAAATAATGGTTCAGTATTTAACTAAAAGGCATTTTGTAATGTCTTGTATCTATCACTCTCTCATATCTATCTAAAAACATTTACAATGTCTCACACTCATGCCACATCTATCATTGGTCCCCCACCAATCGAAAAAATATTAATTTGACTTTTTATTAATTTATCTTTGAATTATTTAGATCTTCTTCTAATTTGGTCAACTAAATTATTATTTTTTTGTTTATTCGGTCTTTTATAATAATTAATTTTTTTATTAGTTTAGTCTTTTATAGTAATTGTTCTTGGGTATTAATTTAGTACATTGAATGAATTTCTTATTGATATGTTCTTCTATAATAATTTGATTTTATATTAGTTAGTATATCTCAATCATCCTATAAATAGAAACGATATTTAGAAAAACATTTTTTGAGAGAAAAAAATAGTTCTAAAGTTTTTTTAGAGATAAAAAAAACAGTGAAAAAAAAGGTTTTGTAAGTATTTTTTTTGAGCTTGTTTATTTCTATCTTTTGAACTTGGTGTATTACTCTCTTTTTTCCTTAACATAATAAAACATAATTTAGATTTCAATAAAAAATTTATATTATATGATTATATAAACATCAATACAATGTATAAATGGTCGTTATCGGATATAATTATGGGTTAAAAACAAAAATTTCCTTTTTTTATGATTAATATCCAGTTTAATATTTTAAAAAATTTAACTTATTTTTAATACAAATTATCAAATATGACAAGTGTGTAATTTTATTTTTAATAATTTAAAATTTTAAAAATTATAAAAAATCTGAAAATACAATCGATTTTGTTAATAAAAATAAAATAAAATTAGATGTACAAATGATATTTTTTCTAACACTAGTCTTGCATCTAACTTATTGTAAGACCACTCTTGCATCTAGAGTTTTGGTCCTGCATCTATTTTCTAAAAATTTCGATTCGACACGGATTCCATATTTAACTATAAAATTGTCTCACATCCATCACTAGTTCCGTATTTATCTAAAATAATGGTTCCGTATTTACCTAAAAGATATTTTATAATGTCTTGTATCTATCACTCTCTCATATCTATCTAAAAATATTTACAATGTCTCGCACTCATGCCACATCTATCATTGGTCCCCCACCAATCGAAAAAATATTTTACATTGTCTCGCATCAATCAATGGTCATCTAAAAAACTATTTTACATTGGTCTCACATCTAAAAAAGCTAGATGATGAATGCGAGATGCTCAACGCGTTTGGTCTTGAATCTAGCGTTTCTATACGCACACGTTTGGTTTTGAATCTAGCGCTTCTAGAAGTGAAAGGTGGACACGAGAGATGGGCTTACCTGAAAAACAAAAAAAATACAAAAGCACAGTAAAACTTACTTGAAAACACATAACATTTTCTTTCTCCAAACAATCCTTCATCTTAAATCTAGAAACACAATCACATTCAAATATAAATAAAGAGAGAGTCTTTAGTAAAAAACAGAGAGAGTCTTTAGTGAAAATATTTAATTACAACCAATTACAACTTAAGAAAAATAAAGTCTTTAATGAAATAATCTAATTTAGTCAAAAAATAGTAGCCTTATATATGCGGTACGGATAGTTAAGTATTATAAAATATAAATAAACGTATTGTATTTTTTTTAAATACCATTAATCATTTAAAATTATTTAAAATTTGATATAAGTTTAAAAACGTATGTGTAATTTTGTGAAAAACATTTCGATATGCAATAGATTCCTCCTCACTTGAATCACCTGCAGCTTCGTTTTCTTTCATAATTTCTTGTTCAAGAGTATCTTCATAATCATCCGGATAATCTTCAAAGATATCGTCTACATTCACTTCGTTTCTAAACTCTCTGTCTTGCATCCTTTTATCTGCCGCGGTCCAATCATTGACTGCAACAAGCACTCCAAATATTTTTCTCTTCAATCTTATTCTCTTAGTCGTATATTGCAACCTCGCTTGGCTAAAAGCACACTCATTTGCAACTGTAGACATAGATATTGCATAAATCTCTTTAACAAACCTGCAACGAATAGGATAATCATCAGTTTTGGTACGCCACCATCTTATGATATCTTCAATACCATGGTAGGGATAATTCAATAAATCAAACGTAGTGCTCAAATATCTAGACAACTCATTATCAGATTGAGGGGTTTCTCTAAATTCATTGCTTTGTAACATTGCCATTTGAACATAGTTAGTAGAAAATCTACCTCTACCTCTATTGTTACTACTCCTTACATTTAAAGTTCTATTTGGTTTATATCATTCAGCATACTTATCATAAATACTAAACATACCATCATATACGCTGGGAATATACCCTTTAGGGTTAACTGGCTCATCCGGTGGTTTAGTTTCAGAAAACTATAAGGATTGATAAAAACATCTAACTAGCCATTCAAATTGTTCTTTTCGTGAAAAGGATTCCAAATATGCAAGCAATAGAATAAGTCATAGGGATTGGATGAAAGTACTTTTGGAACTTGAATTCTATTTGGGGCACTATATCTACACATACTATATGAGATCTAAATTGATTCATATGTATGATAATATTAGTAATCGTAAAAAGGGCCAAGTGAATATTAGGTTGATTTTGTGAATAAAATTGTTATAGTGTTATCTTTAAAAAGTTGTAAAAATATTAATATGGTGCACAATATTTCCAATGTTGACTTTCAGAAGTATGTATGTGTATAAACATATAATAAGTGTGCATATGAACATGTTCACAAACCAAACAGAGTTTAAGGCTTTAGGGGATTGCTAAACTTTTCAAGCCCCGCAAGCATGGTGAAATCGACTTCTTTGTCACCCACAACTTGTCTAATTTCTTCCCTCAACTGGTCTTGCCAATCCGGATGCATAGCCAACAGCATCAACGTCCAAGTAATCGTCAAAGCTGTCGTTTCGTGCCCACCAAAAAAGAACGTCTTGCATTCATCGACCAACTCCCGAGTTGTAAACAATTTTGAGTCGCTTTGATTTTTTATAATCAACAAGCCTAGCAAATCTTTCTGATCCTCATTAGGGTTTTCGCTAATACATTTTATACGATCATCTATGATGGAAGCAAAAAGATTATCAATTTCTTCACCGAGCTTTTCAGCTTCTATGGTTTGTACCGGGCACATGAGGTTACCATATGGCACACCAACGTAACGGTTTGTTTTGAATAGTGCAACTTGTAAGGCTCTTAATTTTTCAAGCACCTGGATTTGGTTCTGATAGCTTAGTCCAAAACTGGATTTGGCTATGATATCTCCTGCTGTTGCTATTATCTCTGTTTCTATTTCGATTTCATTGTTTCCTGAATCTATGATGCCATGCCAATTGTCCAACATCTTATTAGTTGAATCCACCATTATAGCTGTCATGCCTTACATGTAAAATAAGAAAGTAGTTTTATTATCCTGAACCAGTCCACTAATTGAAATGGTAAAATAAAAAATGGTTTTGAGTTTGAACAATCAAATGACAAACTTTATCTGGAATCCATTCAAATTAGGAAAACACGAAACTGAAAATTTGTAACTACTTTTAGATCAAGAAGATACGCTTTGTTAGCCGAAGACGGCGTCGTTAAGGTCCTGAATGTAGAAGAAGGTGGCGCTTTCACTTTCAATGGCGCAGATGACATGCTTAAGGTGCTTTAAATGTCAAAGTTCCATCAATCTCTTGTTTTTTTATCTCAGATTTCGCAAGTTTTTGTCAAGCTAACTGCGTAGTCCTTGTTAATTTATGGTTTTACGAGTTCCTTGAAATAAAAGAATACATAGCAGTTTTGCAATTCGATAATCTTGTTAAATTATTGTGTAGTTTTTGAATAGAACTAGAGGTGCTTGAGAATAAATTGAATTGAATTGAAATGAAACTGGATTATAACTCTCCATTGTTGATACATATAAAAAAATTGCTAGTGTTGTTTAATGGCCTGAATTTTCAGAGGTAGCCCATGAGATGGCGTTAAAGACAGCAACTGAGAAGGTGAGTGACAGTACTTTTCAATACCTTTTATCAAAGGTCAATCTAGGACCATGGGTTGGTGACAAAAGTGTTGGTCAAGAAAATTCAAGGACATATGAGGTCTCTATTGTTGAAATCAAACAATGTCAAAATAATAATTTTTGTTTGTCCTAAAGATAATATTTGTTGGCCCTTGAACATAATGACCAATGCGCTTTAGGTTAAACATATGAATTGTTTTTCTTTGGAAGACTAATCAAACTTTCTATATATATATAGATAACTTAAGCAAAACATCTATTTTTAACCAGAAATGCATGTCGAGAAAGAGAGAACAACATTCTTAAGTTGCAAGATGTGGCTGAAAAAGAGACAACATGTTTATTAATTTAAACTGTTCTTATATATTAATTTAATACTTATATTAATTTGATTTTTTATTAATTTATTTTTGAATTATTTAGATTTTCTAGTAATTTGGTCAACTATATTAATTATTTTTATTGTTCATTCGGTCTTTTATATTAATTAATTTTTTTTATTAGTTTAGTCTTTTATAGTAATCGTTTTTTTTATTAATTTAGTCTTTTACATTGAATGAATTTCTTACTGATATGTTCTTCTATAGTAATTTGATTTTTATATTAGTTAATATATCTCAATCATCCTATAAATAGAAAAAGATATTTAGAAAAACATTTTTTGAGAGAAAAAAAAATAGTTATAAATTTTTTTTAGAAATAAAAAAAAACAGTGAAAAAAAGGTTTTGTAAGTATTTTTTTAGCTTGTTTATTGCTCTCTTTTGAACTTGGTGTATTACTCTCTTTTTTCCTTAACATAATAAAACATAATTTAGATTTCAATAAAAAAATTAAATTATATGATTATATAAACAGCAATACAATGTATAAATGGTCGTTATCGGATAAAAGCAAAACTGGGGCATTCGGTTTCCTCTGTATCCTAAAATCGTTAGGTGTTTTCATGTAGTTTGGTTGTTCCCGAGCTAGGCCAGTCCGAATGCCGGATTGTGCTGTAATTCTAAGATTCTTTTCTACTAGTTTAACGTGGGTAATGATTACAAAGTAGTAGACAATCTGTTAGAAGCGGACATGATATGAAAGACTCAGTTTCTTTTATCTCTTGCCATTTTGACTTCATAGAGAATAACTTATATTTCACCACTCCTCCTTTATCTACTGCCATTTTATTGAGAGTCGAATCGACCGATGGGACGCTTTACCTTCCGACCAGGAAGATAGCCCCCGGTCGTTGGCCAAAAATATATAAGAAGAAGAAAAAATAAACTGTGCAAGGTGTCGTCAAAATGGAAACTGAAGAACAATCCATTGAGATCGATGCATCATGGTTAGATGCAATTTCTGCCACTATGGATGGAGGTGATGTACCCACATATATTCTTGAGTTTAAGAAAAATAAGGCCAAAAAAATAAACAAGCAAGGAAATGACAATAAAATAAAAATAATAAAACTTTAACTAGTTCGGGGTTAGTATTACGTCAGATTGCTAGTTTTTTCACCATAACTACACCTGATCCTACCTTTCTATTTCCAAAATTCAAGGGAGAAACTACTACTGAAGTCAATAATCTGAGGGATGAGTTGACAGGGTTCGACTATGAAGCATTTGACAAGACCTTCCCAAGTGTTGCACCCAACATGATGTATACCCTTTGGAGTTTTAAAGAAAAATGATACAGTGGGGTAATCAATAATGGGTTACGTGAGACATGTTGTTGAACTAAAAAACAATTCAAATCCCAAAGAGAAACCATATCTGCTCTTCAAGAGGAAAACAAAAAATTGCAAAGTTCCCTCGAAGAGGAAAAAACTAAGGCTAGCAAGGCATACAGAGAAGCTGACACACTAAAAAAGAGGTGGATACGGAAAAAAACAAGGTGGTCAATGTACAAGAAGAACTTGATAGACTACGGCCATCCAGTTCCATCGTGATTACTTTATTGAAATCCCAGCAGAAGACTGACAAAGAAGTTATGGAGCAGATCTTGGTAAAAAAGCATACTGTAGAAAATTTGAAGAAATAATTAGAAGACAAAATCGAGTCTTTAAAAGACAAGTCTACACAAGAAGTAAACGATACTATTGAAGCATACGCCGATGCCACTATAGATAAAATAAATGAACGGGATGCCTCGATCAAGTCGGACATGGTCTTCGCATTTCACAAAAAGTTTCCAAAACTAACCTTTGGATCTTTACGGGGGTGGGTTCATTAAAAGGCATACAAAATTATTGAATATACTTATAAATAAGAGGTTTTGAAAGGTAAAAAGTGGTTGATTGATAATACGGACACCTTATTAAAATCTCCCTGAGCCACCAAGGTAGGAAATAATATGCCTCTTAAATATTTACATTAAATAAAGGTAAAGTAAATATTTACAAATCCTTAATCAAGGAATAATCTTAGATGCTCAACATTCCATGGATATATTAATGTAATACCTGCTTGTTCAACCAACCGACACGTTCCACTCTTGATTCGTTTCACAATAGTATATGGGCCTTTCTAATTTGGAGCCAACTTTCCAAATTTCTTGTCTTTAGTGTGTAAAAACATTTTCTTTAGAACTTTATCTCTAAAATCAAACTTTTTTTTTGTATTTCTGATGCATATCGGCTCCTCCTTAAGCTTTGATAGTGAATAGTTCTTAAATGAGGTTTGAGTCTTTTTTTTTCAATCAAATATAGCTGAGCCCTTACTCCAATCTCATCATATTCTTTAAAATAATTTTGGACTATGAATGGGGGAAGAGTAGACTCTATTGAAGATATTACATCCATCTCGTAAACCAAGGTAAAAGAGACTCTTATGTAGCAACATGTGGAGTAGTTCTATAATCCATAACACTTCTTGCAAATAGTTTGGATATTTAACTTCCGCCCACTTTATAATCTTTTGTAGATCCATTGAAATGGTTCTTTTTACCAATTCTACTTGACCGTTGGCCTGGGGATGGAAAGGTGAAGAGAAATAATGTCGGATTCCTCTTGATGCACATAATAATTCTATATATTTATTATCAAATTGATGGCCATTGTCTGTTGTAATACTCCTAGGTGTTCCGAATATGCAGCATATATTAGATATAATAAACTTTATTACCTCTAAAGAAGTAGTTCCAAGGAGAGGTGCAACTTCTTCCCATTTCGAAAAATAATTAACTGCCAAAATAATAGTTCGATATCCTCCAGAATCCATTGGTAGTGGACCAACTAAATCAAGCCCCCATCTATCGAATGGTACTGCTTGAGATATAGTCTCCATGGGAACTGCTGGAACATGAACTGCATTTTTTAAACCTTTGGCATGAATCACATCATTTAACCAACTCCTTAACATGTGTTATAATAGAAGGCCAATAATATTCTGCCAACAATACCCTTCTAGTTAAAGCTTTATAACCAAAATGGGAAGAGCCTTCCCCATCATGGAATTTAGACATAATCCCTTGAGACTCATCTGACCCAAGATAACGTAATAAAGGTTGGATACAAGATTTCTTGTAAATAATTTCCATCAAAACCAAAAACTTATGCGCTTTAAACTTTGATTTCTTTTCTAAGATTTTATTTTGAGGAAGAATACCCTTAGTAATGAACATCTGGATTTTATACCTCCAATCCTGGCTTACTATGGTAGCTAGCTGGCAACTTTCTTCAGCTCTAACTTTCATTTGATAAAAAATTTTGTTATCGAAGGACATTCCTATATAAAATCCATGGGTAGGCATCAGCATATGCGATAGTAGCCAATAAATCAACCATCAAATTTTCATCCCTAGGTACATGCTCATATTTTACATTTTTAAAGTAGACAAACATTTCCTTTACAAATTGTACATATCTTACTAAAGGTTCCTTTATTGTTTCGGATAATCTTTGAACCTAATCTATCAACAGTTGTTAATCACTTACCAATCAAATTATTTTTGCTCCACATATCTAAGCAAGTCTAATGCCAGCAAATGATGCTTCATATTCAGCTTCGCTATAAAAGGCTCTAAAACCAAAACGGATGGATTGGTACATTGAATCCCCAAAATTGGAAATTAAACAAATTTCTGCCCCACATCCCAATATGTTGGATCCGCCATCTATCTAAACCACCAATTTTTCATGGTTTAATGGTAGGAGTTTCCACATAAGGACGATCTGAATGGAATTCAACCAAGAAGTCTACTAATGTATTACACCGGACGAGGATAACTATCAACCTCTCGAACTAATACTACACTTACAACATGATCTGAGGCAGGAAAATATACACAAAATATTTCTCATTTCACTGTTTAAACTATTTTTTAAGGCAAGATAAATGTTTCTTTATTTCAATAAATGCTCTGTCAAAGTTCAGAGACTGGTTAAATTCCTTTTGCGTTTCTTAATACTTGAAAGAATTATGCACATTTATCCGATAATCTTGACCCAAATTGATACAAGACTGTTAATCCTCCAATTAACACTTCGATTTCTTTTGTAGATCTGTGGGGTCATGGTTAATAACGCATCTAATTGTGTTGGATATACTTGAATCCCTTTTTTTATTGATGATATAACGTAAAACGTTTCTGGATTGTACACCAAAAGTACACTTCTCCGGGTTCATCTTTAAATTAATGAATTCTAAGTTGGAAATGTTTTCTTTGAGATCAGATAAATTGTTTTTCTCGTTTGTTCTTTTCACCATCATTCATCAATATATACCTTGTTTGGTAAATTCCGATAAGTGGCCCCAACATTCTTTAAACCAAAAGGCATCACCTTGTAGCAATGTAGCCCAGGCCACTAATAAATGTAGTGTGATCTTTGATCCTTCAGATCCATTTGGATCTGATTGTATCCAGCAAAAAAAATACATAAAATATAATAATTTGTTTCCAGAGGTGGAGTCTACTAACTGGTCTATCCAAGGCACCAGAACTGGATATATTGGAAATTCCATATTAAGATGGGTAAAATCAATACACATTCGCTATTAGCCGTATTTATTTTTTACCATCACCGGGTTTGCTGTCCATAATGGGTATTGAGATTCCTTAATATGGCCTACTTTTATTAGTTGATCTAGTTCTTTGAATCACAAGACCTACATCTGATCGTACTGATAACTTGTGACACATAGCACTAGCTGGCACACCTATTACATCTTCGTTGCACCATACAAACACATGTAAATACTTGGAAAAAATAACAGTAACTCTTTTTTTATCATACTGGTAACTTTAACCCGACTCTAACATTTTTCCCATCAACCAAGTTATAAATTTCCACTTATTCGATGATAATAATTTCACAGTGAGTCTCTCTTATAATCTGAAGATGACTCTAATAATTGATATTCTTGTTTTTTAGATACAGGGTTAAGAGATTTTGGAGCAAATGCAGTAACGTAGCATTCTCTAGTTACCTTATGACTACTTTGAACCACTCTGACTTAGCCACCAAAAGCATATTTTAAGCATTGATGAACGTTTGATGCAAAAACATGCATCCTTGAGAGCCAAAACCTGTCAAAAATAACATTATGATGAGTCATAAAATTTACCACCACCAACAATACTCTGATAGTTTTCTTGAAGGGTCTTTTTCTCTAAATTGTCTCCCTTCAAATTGGCAAATCACATCCGCAGAGTTTCCCGTTAGTCCCACTATGGTTCGACTCAAATGTTGAATAACAACTGGGTTTTTTATTTTCTTATAAGCAGATAAAAATAGTATGTTAGCTAAGCTTCATGTATCGATTAGAATCCTTCAGATTTATGTTCTTTCAATAGACGCCCCAACTACTACAACATCTTCATGCGGACCATCAACATCTTTTAAATCATCTCCATCAAACATTATAGACGGTGCAGGGTCTTGATACAAATGAGTTTGACATTTTTCCTTTCAATTGATCATTTAATCTATTCATATGCCTCTTTTTGGAACAACTCGAACGCGATGTCATCGTATCTTCTCTGAATATTGTTAATGATTCAAAGTATTGAAATGATTTGGAAACCCTTCCACTACCTTCCCTTATCACATTCACATGACATTGGTCCGGATCTGGATCTAAATATTCTAAATCCACATCAGACTGTTCCATAATTACCATAACGTGCTCAACTTTAGGAGCTTGTATAGTTGGCCTTCGAACAGTGGGAAAAGTTGTTTGTTCTCTGCCAGTGTTAGACCTAGGAATATTCGCCCCTTGTGCTTTGGAAAAAGTTTTCAATTTCTCATTCTCAATCAACATTTGAATTTTTTGTTTCAAAACTATTCAATCTTTTGTATCATGCCTTGTATCCTCATTATATCTGCAAAAATGAGTATTTCGGTTTTGTTTTGGGGTTTGGATAGACAACGGCCTTCAGACTTTTACATGACCTTTGGCCTTATCGTAAATTATTGCCACATTTTCAATCAGCTTTGTAAAATAGCTAGGTTGGACCCATTGATTTCCCTTTGGTCTAAATTGTTGAGATTGATTCGACATGGGATGGATGGAACCTTGAACAGACTCTCGCAGACCACTATTGGAAGAAACTTGGGACTGACCACTAATATGTGGTTATGATGTGATTGCAAGAGGTTTATTCTGTTGAAGTTTCCTTAATAGTTTAGTTTCTTCTACAATAATTCATTTTCCAACTTTTTTAAACAAACCACCCCAAGTCTCTGCTTTTAATCTAGTAAACGTATCCGTTAAATCTCTAGATAATAACCTTTTCCTGAGAAAAGCTATGGCTACCCGTTCGTAATAATCAGCCAAACCACTTTTGGTATTCACAAATCTGCTAACGTATTCCTTTAAAATTTAAGTACCAAGGTGATGACAATAAATTATTGTGTCCCAATTTTCTCTGAGCTCCTTGCTTCCCAAAAATTGCTTCAGGAAGGTCATCCAGAACATATTAAAAATTTAATTGACCCCTCTGGAAGCCTATTGTACCATTTTAGCGCACTATCTTTAAAAGTTTGGAAAAAAGCTTGGCACAACGACTTAGTATCATCATGGAAACTCATTATAATTTTTTTTAATATATTGTCCACGTATATCATTTTTAAATATACAACTATGCTGGAGAATATAAATTTTCTCGTGAAAACGTGTACATATATCTATTTAGGGCTTTCATCTGGTTGTGATTCAGGAACATTAAATATATATGCACTAGATGATTACATGATGTATGTAAGATCTAAAATATTTATCTAAATAAAATATACTACCATGATCTTGAATTTTAATACGGAATAAATAAATTGATATGGTGTAAAAATAATATATACATACATATATTTATTATTCTTGACTGAATAACCAAACAATAACGGAAAAAAGCCGCGACAAAAATGTATGACCGAAAATAAAAGAATAAACACTGAATTTTACAAAATGGAATCTGAGGGTTTTAGTTTTCATTCTTATGGGCTAGCACCCATGAATACATTCTTGAATGATAAAAATTGATGGCTTCATATGAGAAACAAGGATTTGTGATTAGAAAAGAGAAAAAAAATATGTTATGAATAACGATATGTGTAATCATAAATAATATAATTAAATTAATTCATTACTATCCTTATAGTCTGGTACTCATGAATGTATTTGCGCTTAATAGTGGATAAATTTGTACTTAAGTTTATTGATACTCTTTATAGTAGTTATAGCTACTCACAAGGTCCAATAATATTTTAATCTTATATCTCGTGTCAGCTAGAGACCAAAAACATATTAGACTAGTGAGGCCCAATATCTATAGTGTTAGATTGATGGACTCTCCATCAAACTCCTACATCAATCCAATGAGTATCAACACCATGTATTCTGCAATCCTCATTAATTATCCATTAGTCAAATACATTTATAGTTGATGAAATTTAATTAATTGGAATTATAATTACAATAATTATGATACTCTGAATCGCAATAGATGAAACAATATACTTCAAGATATCCTTACAATCTCCCCTTTGATCATCACGTGAAATGAAATGTTTATACAAATTTTTGTATTATAATATTGTTATCTTACATATTACACAACATTCCTTATCACTTTAGATGTTTACCAAAAAATAACCAAAGAGGTATGACCACAACTTATCGATGCACAATCAGTCATTTACTAATCATATTGTCAACTATTACCTAAATAAAATAGAGTTTTCATGGCATGCTTCATGGAAATAACATGAATTCATAATCAATAAAGATAACTTTCCAAGTGATCCTAATGTACTGAATTTGAGATTATTACATTTTACATAAATTACAAGAGATATAAGAGAAAATTAGAAATATTATATTTTTTTACTTAATCATATAGGAACATAAGTTAAACACAATATAAACTCAACCTAAACTAATTATTAAATTACAAACGAACTTCCAATAAATCTGCATATTCTTTACACTAAGAAGACTCATATGAATTTTATTTTCATGATAGACTATGGGCAGTGTAAAAGGAAAAATTAATATTTTTATTTTATTTAATCTTTCCTCATTTCCTTGTCTATAAGGAATTAAATATCTTTTGTTTATTAGATTTTATTAACCATGTTATATATTCTATTACTATAAATTATGCAGGTTTAAATTAAATGATTTGATATATCATCCGTTTAAGCCATATATTAATAACACTTAAATCACCTCTTTAATTATCTAATTTTTTTATGTTAATATGTGATGTTTCTTACTGAATACTGGATGATATTTTTCCTACTACATCATGCCACACCATACATTGGACGCATACTAAAAAATCGCACGTTGATATAAACATTGCATCTTACTGAATACACCATCTTGAACTATCATGAGCATACATTAATATTTCCGTTGTAAAAACATATAAGATATTTTGTATCTCATTAATTTCCAAATTAGTCTTGAAATGTTTGCTGAAAAAACTGATCTCAATTCATTTAAGAAATTAGAGGCTTGTCATTTTCATACCATAATATTTTAGTATGTTGTTAATTTATGTATTTTATGGTAACCCACATAATCATCCAGATTGATCCTGGTAAATCTTAGTCCCTAACACATAAGACGTCACATTTAAAAATTTCAAACTTAATTTCTTCATCAAAAATTTCTTAATGACAACATGTCATTATAATTGATGATACGGAATATGTGACTTCAAGTAACTCTAAATTTGAATTTACTCTCACTAAATTTGTGAAGCTCATAATATTTTACTAAGTTAATCTAAAGAAAATAGATTACAACTTAGATAGGCTATGATATTATTAATGAAAAAAGTTAAACTGAAACATCATAAATAAATTTCTAATTACTATATTGTTACAAACCTATTAATTTTACTATTACTTGATTAACTTTTGAAAACTATCATAACTAATTAATATAGTGATGAGTTGTAATATATATATATATATATATATATCAAGTTATCTTAATTTCACCTTTCATATAATGAAACTTGATGATAAAATGTGCAAGTTGTATTATGATTGTCTTGAAAATGTCATTTGTTTGACTAGAGTAAAAATTCTCCTAAAATGTAAATCTTTTCATATTAAATGAAATCTATTTAGTATAAGACATTATATATATCTTCTAAATATTAAATTTGAGTTAAGCATGATTCACATATAATACAATTAACTAGTATTTTTACTAGATAACTAGATAAGAAAGTAAACTTAATTATATCACATCAATTTTTTATTCTAGTTACAATAATCCACATTTGGAAATTTTAATTCTTTGCTATGTCGTGCGATTTTGTAGGAAACGGATAAAACAAAATACGCTGAAGATGGACATGTTGATATACATATAAATTTTGATTTTTGCGATCAAAATAACGGTATCCTTTCTGTAAATTATCATAACCCATAAAACACACATACATGTTTTAGGTGATAGGTTTTTTACTTTCGACATAAGAACAGAGAAAAAACACGTATAATCAAACTCTCATAAAGAGGAACAATCTGAAAGATATCCATATAACTTCTGAAGTAGAGACATCTTGAATTATGTGCGGTAAGAGTTTGATTAATCATATAAAACAAACAGAAGTGTTGTTCCTTAAAAAAATATGAACTTCAATTGGATAAAGGCAAAAAACGAGTAGTTTCAACAAGGTGACGATGTTTCCTTCTTCAACCACATTATGTTGAGGGATTTCAGTACAAGATGACTGTTGTATGATACCATCGGATTCAAGCAACTGAGTGAAAATTTTAGAGGTATACTCACCTTATTAAGTCACACTTGAAACACTTTATCATAACAAATATTAAGCCTTAAAAAATGCTTTAATGTTTTCTGTAAATTTTAAGAAAATCAAGCATTCTTTTCATTAGATAAACCCAAGTATAACAAGTATAGTCATCAATACATGCAAACAAGAGATGGATCCCAAACATCAGAATGGATAATATCAAAAGGAGAAATAAAAGAAGAGACATTCATATTACACGGTAATGCATAAAAGTTTACCAAGTTTACAACCATTGTGATCCGAGATACTAAAAATATTCAAATGACCCATAACACTTGAAAATACTAAACACTTTAAATATGACGCAAATACATGTCCCTGATGAGAATTCCAAATATAAAATTTAGACGACAAATGACTTAAAAAAACAAAGATTAATCAACATCATAAACAAAAATACTTGTAATGTATGTTATTTCATTGTCAACACCATAGACTTCGAGTTTTTTCAAAACATCACACTTTAAGTATGTTGATCTTTTATAACACAAACATAATCGAAAAACAAGATCCAATAACCACAATAATACAATTTTCTAGCCAAAATAAGATTCAGAATAAAGTTGGGAATATAGTAAACATCAAACAATGATATATGAAGGGTAGCAGACCTCTACCGATATTATTATAGAACTAGCAGAAAAAATATGGGTCAACTAGGAGATAACAAAACAAATTTCAGCATATGAGGTAACATATGATGAGATGCACCATAATCCAAAATCCATATTGATGAATCGATACCCAAAGTGGAAGATGATGCCATACCTGAGTGATACGCGAATGTAGACATGAAAAAGTTATTCTTATTCAGTTTGGTACTAATATATTGTAAAGAGTCTTATCAAACAATATCAAACAATCTTAAGGAACCCAATCTAAATCAAAATAAAATCCAAACTCAAATAGAAATCAAATCTAAATAAAAAACCAAAATCGAATTAAAATCCTAATCAAACACCAAATCAACAATCAAAATCAAATCAAGTATATATTCAACATCTCAGTCAACGTCATGTTAAAAAAGACAACAAATTGAAAAATACCTAGTGGAATGCCTTATTTTCCAAAACTTTTAAGGCATGGATATATTTTATTTTCCATTTTTACAATTTAAAATAATATATATAATATATATATATCATATTCACCTAATATATCAAGTGTCTTTATCGTGTCTTGTGTCGATCATATATATTTTTAGTTTTAATGATTAAGTTCCAACAATTTAAAACAATTTTTTGTTATCTTGATTAAAACCTTTGAATTTCAACTCAAAAACCATTGTATTGATCAAATCCATTATTAAAGTAATTGTTTCCATTAAAATACGGTATATTCAAACTCGAAACTTGCACCCCCAAATTCTCAATTCTTGCAGCCCCAAATTCATAAAGTCAAATCAATCAAGGATCGAACAACGCTCAGATACCATGTAAAATATAGAGAAACAAAAGAATGTTAGGGTTGTATTAATTGTAATGACGTGTTTACAAAATTCTTAAGAAATTATTTATAAAGTAATAATCTAGTGGATTCGTGGGCATAATATTTTTAACAAAATATGGTAACTATTTATTCATATGTGTGTATTTAAATACCCATTTTTATAGAATTGGTCATTCTCATGATAAAAATATGATTGATCATGAAGTATCAAATTTTTTATTGGTTGAATCTGAATTAATTATTTATGATTCTTTCTCATAATCAAAGTTGCTCACAAATTACTTATGTTAAAGCTAAATATTCTTAAAATTATTATATGGTCTCAAGGAAATTCATGACCTTTCATATGAATTAAAAATAAATAAATCAATATATTGTAAGATTGATAGTTACATATATTTACTCACTTTTTTACAACGAATAACCAGAATACATGGGGAAAAATAAGACAACAAAAAGGACTGACCGACAATAGGAGAATAAACACTGGATTTTATAAAGTGGATTTTGTTGGTTCTAGTCTTACTTCTGATGCACGATCAACCTTTAGTATAGTTCTTAAATGATAAAAAACCGATGGACCTGTATGCATGAAGGCGATTTGAATTAAGGTTTTTGGTGAGGGAGAGGGAGAGGGAGATGTAGAGATTTTTAATGATAATACGCATAATTGTAACGAATAAAATAAAATATATCCTTTATTATCGATATTTCTAATCCAATACTTGTGAATGTACTTGGCTTTAATATTGGAAATATATTAACTTAAGTTTATTGATACTCTCTATATTATTTATTATAACCACAAGGTCGAATACCATTTTAATCATATATCTCGTATCGGCTAAAGACCATAAATATAATGAACTTCTAAGATCCAATATCCATAGTGTCATAACTCATAACCATGATCCTTTCTTCGAACTTCTAAATCTATCCGACTAATATCTAGTTCTATGAGGTTCCCTTTATACTTGTTGGTCAAATACACTTATAAATGACTATATTTAATTAATAGGTTTTCTAATTTCTAAAAATTTGGATATTGTAAATGTTTATAAATAAAAAATTCTAATTAAAAATAGGGTAGCTTCTTTAAATGGTACACTAAATTTTTTAAAATTTGCTAAAAGACACACGACACTTTCAAATTTTGTAGGGGTGGATATGATTTCCGCAATTACAAAATAATCCTCTAAGACTATGTGCAGCAGTGGTTTTTTTCATCAAAAAATGCGCATTTCAACATGCAGCAGTGCATTTTGTAGCATATGCGGCTTTAAAAGATGCAACGTGATTCAAAAGATTAACCTCATTGCATCTAAGCATTTTCCAACTGCAACGTGCGATATGGCACACTCCATGTCTTAACTTTTTGTAAAAAACAATTTAGAAAAAAATTTAGGTAAAATGATTTTTTTACCAAGTTAAAACAATTATACCTTGATTTATAATTTTTTGAGAACTATAAATAGAGACTTGGGTTGTTTGATTCGGAGAGCGAAATATTTTGAGTTTTTTTTATTAAGTTTTTTCGAAACAATTTTTGGAAAATTTTAGTAAGTAAAAAAACTATACCATGATTTATAATTTTTTTAGATCTATAAATAGAGACTTAGTTTGTTTGATTTAGACACTAAAATGTTTTGAGTTTTTTTATTAATTTTTTCCGATTTGTTTTGTTAATTTTAGTAAATAACAAAAATAAATAAATTATACCATAATTTATAATTTTTTGAGATCTATAAGTAGAGAGTTGGTTTGTTAGATTCAGACACCAAAATTTATTGAGTTTTATTTTATTAAGTTTTTTGGAACCAATATTTGGACCATTTTAGCATGTAAAAACATAAATTATACCATTTTCATTCAACAGAAATAAGTGAAAACAACAAGCAGAATAATTGAAATGAGCACACACAACAACAATTGAAAACATTGCACACAACAACAATTGAAAACATTGCACACAACAACAATTGAAAACATCACACATTACTAACATGTTACTCTGAATTTAGAATTCTCGTCAACTTCTGAAACATCTTCTCTTAAGTAGGATCACAAAGTTTGTTCTGCAACTCGATATACAACCTCATTCTTTCCACTTTATTTTGTTGTCGAAATTCTTGTTTGTATCCATTAATACTATCATATTGATATCACATTGCTATAATATTCTCTTTTTGTAAAGTCAATGTTGCTTCATGAGTAGCTTTCAATATGTATAATCGGTCTGCAGCTACAAACTTTTTACCTTTTTTCTTTTTTATCCCTACCTTTGGGACGTACATATGAGGAATCAACTGAGTCATCATCACTTTTTCTCTTTGATCCACTATTCAGGGGCCACTGTTATATATTACGGTTGGTCGTGACTAAGTTCCACTCTTTAAGTAGCTGAACTTCTTACCATTCGACTATTGGTATATATTTATAGCCTCGGTAATGTAGTCATCCTCAGACCAAAAGTTACGTCTATTTTTGCATGTAACATCGTAAAGACCAACAAAACTACTTATATGTTTATTGATCACTTGATAATGAATTTTGGCTTATCATTGGGTTCTTGGAATTTCGGTCTCCTCAGATACAAAGTCTGCAAAAAATTTCCAGAATGTTCCACCCGATTGGTTTGTCCCAATTTCAATATCATTACTATGGTGAAAAAAATTATATAGTAAATATTTATTATTCGTTGTACTCCACATCCCGTACTATTTTTTAGTAGGAGGTACAAACCTAGTAGGGGTATCCTATTCACTTCATCTAAGAGATATCTGGGTGGAAAATTCAGGCATTTCTGGGATATAAGTGTTTGGGTAGTTCATATGACCGGGAACATAACTACTTCCGGCCATATGTTGGTATCCAAATGACATGTAAGGTTGGTTGTAGGGATTTTGAATAGAGAAATTAGGAGGCATGCCATATTGAGAGCCAACATAAGGATTTCACTCATTAGGTTGAAGATTTTTAGGACATTAAGGTATTGGGTAAGGTGGTCGACTATTTGAATTCTAGGATTGGTTACTTAAACCATATTGTGATGGACAGAAATTGTAGTTTCTTGAAGGATCCATGAATATAACAAGAAAAAAAATTAAGAAGTAGTGAAACAAGACGGAAATAAGCTCAAAATATTGTGGTGTCCAAATACAATAATATTGCCTCTATTTATAGATCTCAAAATATTATGGTCTCCAAATACAGCAAACCAAATTCAAATTCAAATTCAAATGTAACTCGCCCATTTATTAAATTATGAAATGACAAGACAATTCCTTGGTCACTAGATATCGTTTGAATTATTTATACTTTCATCATCCAATAGCTATAACTCAAGTAATATTTAATCATTATCCTTGGAATTCAGTTATAAACAAAAGATGACCAAATTCAAATTCAAATGCAAATGCAACTCACCCACTTGTTAAATTCTGACATGACAAGACAATGCATTGGTCACTTGAGAACATAAAACAAATACAATAAATTAAACGAATTAATGGAACATAAACTAACAAACTAACGCTTAGGAACTCAAAAGAACATAAACAAATATATCTCCAACATTACTCAAAGGAACATAAAACAACGGATAACACATAAAGTAAACTCCTTACAAATTAAATTCAAGGAAATGTGGATGCTCCACCTTACCGTTAGTGAGGTCCAACTTAATATCACAAAGTACATGTTCTTTAATTGAATCAATAATCCCCATACCGAGCATATTATGCACACATTGCCTCACATCATGCGGGAGGTCATGAACCCAAATATTCGGAATAAAAAAACGATGTTATAACCTAATAGATATATAAGTAAACATTTAAACACAAACTAAAGAACACCAAACAAATATGAGATGCTTCATCTTTTTCAATGATCTCTTCCTCTACGTAACGTAGCATATCTTTTGTCGAAAAATCATTTATATCCAAATGGAACGAGTTATACGTCTCAGTTTCGATTTCCCATGGGAAGTCCAACACACAATACATTGATTCACTTTAAAGATAAGTGTACCTTATAGATACTTCTTCACGACTGCGTGGAGACGAAATGGGTTTTTGTCCTAAATTCCCGTACATGTAGTACATTGTGCATAACACTTCATTGATAAACCCATCAGTAGTATAGTAGTCTCATCTGACTTCGTCATCTTAACATGTTTGACGACTTGGAGGAGATGAGAGCCTTTTATAGTAGACCATTCCATATCGAACAAAATTTTGAGTTTTTGATAGACTATATTTAAGTAAATTCAAGGTGTGTTGAGAGTTATATGGTTAGGGACTTCATATATAGGAAGAGAATGGACAGTTTACATTTTGGCAAGACTTATTATTGGCGAGTAACATTATGGCGGGACGCATTATTGGCGGGGAATATGTGGCCTTTGACTTAATATTGGCGATAACATTTAGGCGGGAGTTATAAAGTTTCCATTGCATTAATAGTTTGATCGTAGAATACAAGTTTATCAATCTATAATTGCGTTAAACCAATAGTTAATCGTTACAATTGCATGTCGATTTTTTACCTCCAATATACCTTCTCTGTCTGTTCAGGACAATTATCGTATATCGTTAAAACGGTCGGTGATGCGTAACCCCGTTGTAATTTGAAAAGTTTAAAATTAGATAATTACAAAATAACCTATAAAATTGGATTTAAAAGTTATACATTCATTACGAAACTTTAAAAAAATAATGTTATTGATATACTTACATTTAAGAAATTTTAATATATATCTCTATAATATAAATATTAATTTATCTTAAATAAAAATTAAACAAATAAATTTATTTGATCAATAATATCGTGTATTATTTTAGTAAAACGTAAATTATTTATTCTATTAAAAATTTAAGTTTTTCGGAAATCAGCCAATTTTATTTTTATATTTTATATTTTAAATTTAAATATATGATATATTATGTATTATTTTATTAATTATTTTAATTTTATAATTTATATTTATAAACAAAATATATTATGCTAATTTATGAAAATTATTTATTTTAATATATATAACTTTAATGTAAATATATGTTAAATAATAAGGAAGAGAAATAAAAATACATGGTATGATATTATATGATAAAATTATGTGGAAGAGAGAGAAAATATGGTGAGGTACACTGAGAGATGAAATGTGCTATGATGTGTGGAGTGAGAATTTTTACAAAATAATTTTGGGATTATGCTTATGTGGCGCTAATGTGGCACACTTTAGAGAGATGAAATATACCCAGTGATGTGGATAGTCTAACTTTAAACTAACAGTGTAACTTATCATTTGAACACTCCAAATAGGCAATAACCAATATGTTCAGCATTCTCATAACATTTTCCACATAACCCATTTCTTCATCTTTTTCACAAATTCTACCAAAACATCATCTCTTCTGACTCTTCCTTATATTTTACATTCTACTAAAACACTATCTATTTACCATCATCACCACATCTTCGGCCACCATCACATTTCCCCTAAAAATTAGAGGTTCAGTGTTGAGGAGGTATAATGAAAAAACATGTGGTTTGAAAATATGATTTTTCGTGCCTAAGAAAAATCTAAAATATAATTTTTTATATTTACACAAAAGTTGTTCGTGGGCCAACTTGCCCCATTTCCAAATAAACCTAAACCGTAGTTTCAAGAGACGTTTTCCCAAAAGTCACGTGAGTGAGTGTAATCACGTGACAATCATTCACAGCAGTGTTTTGTCTGTTGCCTACTTCTATCCGCTCATACAAACCTAATCTCTCTCATTTCCGATCAGACAAACACAACCGATTCAATACCGACAATGGCAGCTTCCCTCTCACTCTCCTGCTACCTTTCTACTCGCACCACCTCCCTCTCTATCTCCTCCGCCGCTACTTCACTCTTCTCTCCTCACACCGTCTCCTTCTATCTTCCCTCTCTGTTTCCCCTCTCCGTCCTAACCTCCACCACCGCCGTCACCTAAACCCCCTATCTTTCTCCACTAAAACCTCCCCAATCTCCAACTCGCTCTCCATCGGAGATAAAATCCCTGACTCCACTCTCTCATACCTAGACTCTGAAGAAAATAAAATTAAAAGAATTTGTTTTCCTGAAATTCTGAATTCATTCAAGTTGATCAAATTACTCATATATAATGGAAACGCGGAAGTTACGGAGGCAGTTACAACTGCACATAAAATAACAGAAACTAATAAAATATAACTGCATATATATAAATAAGTTACGAGATTATATTAATTATGCCAAAATTTCTCCCTCTTAATCTCATAACTCAGGCTTCAAGTTGAACACACCAGTTGCATCTCATAAGAACTCGAATCTGTCACGCGACAATGGCTTGGTAAACAAATCTGCAATTTGTTCTTATGTGTTGACATGCGCAATATCAAGGATTCCTTGTTTCAGGCAATCACGCAAAAAATGAATCTTGATATCTATATGTTTACTCTTTCCATGGAAGACTGGGTTCTTTGCTAAAACAATTGTAGACTTGTTATCAACTCGCAGACTAACTTTGTCAACTTTAATTTCGCATAACTCTTCCAACAACCTCTTGAGTCTTGAGCCACATTGCTTGGCAAGCTCCTACAGAAGCAGCAACATATTCAGCTTCACATGAAGACAATGATATAACCTTTTGTTTTTGTGAAGTCCAACTAATCGGATCACTGCCCAGAAAAAAACAACCCCAGAGGTACGTTTCCGATCATCAATGTCTCCAGCAAGATCACTATCAGCATACCCAATCAACTCTGAATGTTGTTGTTCTCTTTTAACATACTTCAAACCAAAATTCAGTGTAACCTTTATATATCGAAGAATTTGTTTGACAACACTCATGTTTTATAGAGGGTTTCTCCATAAAACGGCTAGCCACGCCAATAGCAAATGATATATCAGGTCTAGTATGGACTAAGTACCTCAAACTCCCAATGACACTGCGATACATTGTTGCATCAACGGATGTATTTCCATCACTCTTGCTTAGCTTTAGCCTTGAATCCATTGGTACACGGCATAGATTACAACTCAGTATTCCCATTTTCTCCAAAATCCTTTCTGCATAACTTGTTTGGCTCAAAGTTATATGATCAGACCTCTGTTTAACCTCAATTCCCACATAAAAACTTTATAAACCCAAATCTGTCATGCGAAACATTTTTTTCATCTTTGCTTTGAAACTTCTCAGGTTCGCCAAGTTGGAGCCGGTTATTACTAAATCATCCACATAAACACCAACATATTGCATATCACCTCCATTTCTTCTTTTGTAAACTGCATGTTCGAGACTACATTTTTCATAACCCAAATTCTGTAAACAAAAGTCTAGTTTTTCATTCCAAGCTCTTGGAGCCTGTTTCAAACCATATAATGCTTTCTTCAATCTCAGAACTTCATCTTCTCTTCCTTTCTCAGCAAAACCTGGTGGTTGCTTAACATAAACCAATTCTTTTAGGTCCCCATTCAAGAACGCTGATTTCACGTCCATATGGTGTACTTGCCACCCTTCATGGGCTGCGCCATAAGCAATCTAATAGTTTCTAATCGAGCAACTGGAGCAAAAACCTCGTCATAATCAATTCCATGTTCTTGAATGTAGCCTTTGACCACAAGTCTTGCCTTATATTTAATAATTTCAATGTCTGGATTCTTCTTCAACTTATAAACCCATTTGAAACGTATTACTTTGTATTCTGGTGGTAATTTTCTAAGCTCCCATGTTCTATTTTTTTAATCGCCTCAAGCTCCTCCACCATTGCCAGCCTCTAATTTTCATTGTTGAATGCTTCTTCTTGCGTTGTTGGTTCTTTAATAGAGAGAAGGCTCATATCTGAATCTAACCCAATTTCCTTAATTTCATCATATATCTCTTGTAAAGATCAAAACTTTTTTGGTGGAGTTTCATCGTCCTCGTTGCTAGGTTCCGCATCTGATCTTGTATCATCCCAATTTAATACACTTTGAGAAGAAATTGATGGTGATTCAAGATTCATAGATTCTACTTCTCCAGTTGAATATCTAATGGAAATGGAGTTACTGGGTTGAACTTCCATGGATTCTATAGTGTCAGACCAGTTCCATTTCTCATAGTCTCGAAATACCACATCTCGACTCACTATTATTTTAATTGTTTTTGGATTCACAAATCTGTAGGCTTTTGAACCAGGTTCATAACCAAGAAAAACAACTTTGTTGCTTCGATCATCAAGCTTCTTCACATCATATTTCATATTTTTAACATAACCTATACATCCAAAAATTCGAAAATGACTTACACTTGATGTTTTTCCGAAGTAGACTTCATATGGTGTCCTTCCACTTATAGCTCTTGTGGGCCAACGATTTAGAAGATAGGTTGCTGTAACTGCAGCTTCTGCCCAAAATTCATACGGTATTTGCTTATCCTTCAGCAAATATCTCATCATCTCGGAAATGGTTTGATTTCTTCTTTCCACCACACCATTTTGTTGTGGTGAATACGGTGCTTTCATTTGCCTTTGAATTCCATGAAGCTCACAAAATAATTTAAACTGTTGAGACTGAAATTCTTCGCCTCTATCTCTCCGTAACATTTTTATTTTCTTTCCCAATTGCATCTTGACCTCTGCTTTGAACTTCCTAAATCGAGTAAGTGCTTCATCTTTTGATTTCAGTGGTTTAGCCACATGTACCTGCTAAAATCATCAACAAACAAAATAAAATACTTGTTCCATCCTTTGGTAATTGGTGAAATAGGACCACAAATATCTGCATGGATTAGATCTAACAATGAACTTGCTCGATAGTGACTTTGTGTTGGAAAGCTTCCTCTGTGTTGTTTCCCAAGAACACATACATCACAATTCTGACCATCTTGTTTAAACTCACGTAATCCATGGGCTACTTTATCTCGTCCAAGTTTTTGCAAGGCTTGAAAGTGCAGATGCCCATAGCGAGCATGCCACAAGCGAGAGTTTTAATATTCGGTAGATAAGAGATATAGTGAAATTGCTTGACTCATTTTCATTGCATAGAGTCTATTTTCTGCTCGAGGTATTTTGACCACCAGATTGTAATCTGCATAAAAAATACATAGAAATCTACCTTCAACAACAACCTTTCCTCCTGACCCGTCTACTTGTCGCAAACTGATGATATTAGATTTTAATCCTGGTACATAATACACGTTCTACATGCGCAAGTTTTTCCCGGTTATGCTTCGGAAGTTTGCAGTTCCTCTTCCACAAATATTGATCATGGATCCATCGCCAAACTTTACTGTACCACTCATTGATTCGTCTAAGTCTGTCAATAGGTTTCGGTCCCCGGTCATATGATTTGAAGCGCCTGTGTCATAGTACCACATTGATTCATCAACACTCCCTTTCGTTGCCATTGTTTCAAATTTATCTTTGGCCAACATCAATTTTTTCTCTCTAGAAAAAAACACAATTGGTCTCCATGACTAGCAATGTATCTTTCTCTTCTACTTCTACTGTTAGATTCATTGTTTCCTCTTTCTTCGGTTTGCAATCCCTAGCAAAATGCCCAAAATTATGACAAGTATAACATCGTACCTTTGTGATATCAAAGTTCGAATTTCTCTGGATATGTTCTTCTCCATCAACAAATTTTTATATCCCATAGGAAAAGCTTCCTCTCCCCATAGCCAAAGCCACCTCTGCCTCTTCCTCGACCGCGACCTCGGGTCCCTCCAGAATATGTCGAGTTGAGTCGTGACTCCCGTTCTGCTTTTGTTAACAACACCTTTTCATCATGCTCTTCTTCTTTATCACCTTTAAGACGTTCTTCATAGGCTCTTAGTGACGCTGCAATTTGGGTAAACTTTGACGAAACTGATTTTAACAATTTCTTGTTCACATAGTGTGTCTTAATGGCAACAGCATGCTCTTCTTCTTTATCACCTTTAAGACGTTCTTCATGGGCTCTTAGTGACGCTGCAATTTGGGTAAACTTTGACGAAACTGATTTTAACAATTTCTTGTTCACATAGTCTGTCTTAATGGCAACACCAAGAGCCTTCATTTGGTTAACCACTGTTGCCATTTTTCTCGCATACTCCACTACTGTCTCATTCTTTTTTCATTTTCATACCTTCAAATACCCATCTGAACCTTTGCGCTCGCAACTCTTTGACCTCGTCTGCTCCTTCATTCATTTTACGAAGAGACTCATGCGCTTCTCGTGCTGTCTCGATGTTACCCAATTCCATCAATTGGCCTTCAGTCAATCCTAGAGAGAATTCCATACGCGATTTGATCTTGACGGAGATCAAATGGTTTGTCGGGCAACACAGCTTCCCAAACTCCATGAGCCCTCATGCAGATCTTCATCTTTAATGCCCATCCTTGATAGTTTGTGTCAGTGAGAATTGGATACGTAAGTGATAGATTTCCTTCCTTCTGTGACACTCTTCTTTCTGATTGTGTTGATTCAGTGCTACTACCGCTTCTCACCACACTCGCATAAGTATCGTTTTTCGACGTTGGCTCTGATACAAAATGAAGAAAATAAAATTAAGAGAATTTGTTTTCCTGAAATTCTGAATTCATTCAAGTTGATCAAATTACACATATATAATGGAAACGCGGAAGTTAGGTAACGGAAACTAATAAAATATAAACTCATCCGGCGAAGTCAAAACCACAACGATCGCCGAGCTCACCGCCGGCAAAAAGGCAATCCTCTTCGCCGTCCCCGGCGCCTTCACCCCTACATGCTCGCAAAAACACGTCCCTGGATTCGTATCCACATCGGCCGATCTGAAATCCAAAGGCGTCGACACCATCACCTACATTTCTGTTAACGACGTGTTCGTGATGGACGCCTGGAAGAAGAACCTCGGCGTCAAAGACGAGGTTTTAATGCTCTCCGATGGAAACGGCGATTTGACGAGGAAGTTAGGATTCGAGCTCGACCTGAGCGATAAGCCTGTAGGACTTGGTGTTAGATCAAGAAGATACGCTTTGTTAGCCGAAGACGGCGTCGTTAAGGTCCTGAATGTAGAAGAAGGTGGCGCTTTCACTTTCAGTGGCGCAGATGACATGCTTAAGGTGTTTTAGATGTCAAAGTTCCATCAATCTCTTGTTTTTTTTATCTCAGATTTCGCAAGTTTTTGTCAAGCTAACTGCATAGTCCTTGTTAATTTATGGTTCTACGAGTTCCTTGAAATAAAAGAATACATAGCAGTTTTGCAATTCGATAATCTTGTTAAATTATTGTGTAGTTTTTGAATAGAACTAGAGGTGCTTGAGAATAAATTGAATTGAATTGAAATGAAACTGGATTATAACTCTCCATTGTTGATACATATAAAAAAATTGCTAGTGTTGTTTAATGGCCTGAATTTTCAGAGGTACCCCAAGAGATGGCCTTAAAGACAGCAACTGAGAAGGTGAGTGACAGTAATTAGGTGAAAGTGTAAAAGAAAACCTAGAAATAATTAAGGTTAAGAGAATCTTGTACTCTGTCACACTTAAATTCCTACCAACACACATCCTTCCTCCAAACCCAAAAGGCAAAAATCCCATCTTGTTGTAGCACCCGCCGTATATATCGTCCTTGAATCTCTCGGGTTTAAACTCATTTGCATCTTGTCCCCATAAGCTAAGGTCATGGTGCATTGATACAACATCTATCCAAATGTTGGTTCCTTTTGGAATTACCAAGTCTCCTACTCGAATGTCTTGTCGTGCTTGTCTTTGGGCATTTGGTGCTGGTGAGTACAGCCGTATTACTTCGTTGAACACCCAACCCATCTGCATATCATTGCATACATATATCAACAGTCTATTTCAGTTTATCGTAATTGATCGATCACCAGAAGTATGTATGTGTATAAACATATAATAAGTGTGCATATGAACATGTTCACAAACCAAACAGAGTTTAAGGCTTTAGGGGATTGCTAACCTTTTCAAGCCCCGCAAGCATGGTGAAATCGACTTCTTTGTCACCCACAACTTGTCTAATTTCTTCCCTCAACTGGTCTTGCCAATCCGGATGCATAGCCAACAGCATCAACGTCCAAGTAATCGACAAAGCTGTCGTTTCGTGCCCAGCAAAAAAGAACGTCTTGCATTCATCGACCAACTCCCGAGTTGTAAACAATTTTGAGTCGCTTTGATTTTTTATAATCAACAAGCCTAGCAAATCTTTCTGATCCTCATTAGGGTTTTCGCTAATACATTTTATACGATCATCTATGATGGAAGCAAAAAGATTATCAATTTCTTCACCGAGCTTTTCAGCTTCTAAGGTTTGTACCGGGCACATGAGGTTACCATATGGCACACCAACGTAACGGTTTGTTTTGAATAGTGCAACTTGTAAGGCTCTTAATTTTTCAAGCACCTGGATTTGGTTCTGATAGCTTAGTCCAAAACTGGTTTTGGCTATGATATCTCCTGCTGTTGCTATTATCTCTGTTTCTATTTCGATTTCATTGTGTCCTGAATCTATCATGCCATGCCAATTGTCCAACATCTTATTAGTTGAATCCACCATTATAGCTGTCATGCCCTGCATGTAAAATAAGAAAGTAGTTTTATTATCCTGAACCAGTCCACTAATTGAAATGGTAAAATAAAAAATGGTTTTGAGTTTGAACAATCAAATGACAAACTTTATTTGGAATCCATTCAAATTAGGAAAACACGAAATTGAAAATTTGTAACTACTTTTCAATACCTTTTATCAAAGGTCAATCTAGGACCATGGGTTGGTGACAAAAGTGTTGGTCAAGAAAATTCAAGGACATATGAGGTCTCTATTGTTGAAATCAAACAATGTCAAAATAATAATTTTTGTTTGTCCTAAAGATAATATTTGTTGGCCCTTGAACAGAATGACCAATGCGCTTTAGGTTAAACATATGAATTGTTTTTCTTTGGAAGACTAATCAAATTTTCTATATATAGATAACTTAAGCAAAACATCTATTTTTAACCAGAAATGCATGTCGAGAAAGAGAGAACAACATTCTTAAGTTGCAAGATGTGGCTGAAAAAGAGACAACATGTTTTAACTTGCTCGTATTAGTATTTAAAGAAGAGAAAGAGAGAGGGGGGTCAACCTTCAAGTTAGCCGGAGAGAATGCAGGAGTAATAATACGGCGGTGCCAGAGCCATTCGTTACCTTCTACCATGAGCAAGCCTTTACCAAACATTGCCTTTCTATCTCTTTTAAACACATTTGGTTTTCCCCAATCCTTTCCCAATACTCCTTCTGCCATTACCTTTTAAAATGCCGGTTCGGCTACGTACAAAAATGGAGATGTCCCTAACCAGTATATAAACACTTTTCCTGTAATGCGCAAAACATACCTCGTCAATATAATATAATCCTATGATATGATATATTAACAGGCTCTGAGTGTCGTAACTCGTAACAATGTCAATCAACTATGAATATATTTTGAACGAAGACAATAACATAAAATAATGTTTTTATTATATAGATCTTTACATTTTTTTTTCTTTTATATAATAGTAATAACTCACCATGAGATTTTTGCCAGCTCGCGAAGTAAGGAAAAACAGTTGAATGTATATCATGAGAAATAATAGTAGATTTCAAAGGAACGTCATTTTTATTCCTCTTCTTCGTCATCTCACTTATGTTTCCCAATGGAAAGCTCGGATTCGGCCCTCCGAAACCATTTTTTTTTCAGCTTTCGATATGCTAGAACAGGCAATATCCACCAACAATATACTAGTCTAAGAAACGTAGACAAAAACAGAACAAAAACCACCTTAAGTAACAAACTAAAAGCTTGAAACAACTCAAGAAACTGCATCTCTACCTCTGTCTCTCTATAACGTCTATAGTACTATAGTATTTTTATGTTTGTTTGTTGTTTCTTATAAAACATAATGAGATGAGATGGGTATATATAGAAAAAATGTTGGGTACAATAACATGTAAGATTTTTTTTTGACTTTATTATGATTTATTTCTATATAGAATTTGGATCAGGTCTTCCACGTTGAAAATACTATTATTTTTACTTGTAATACGTTGGGCCACGGAAGGACGTAGGCCCCCCTTACCTAAAATATATGTTTTATATTTTTGAAGGTAATAATTATTTAAATAATATTAAAATAAAAATTCTACGCCCCCTTACCTAAAATATATATTTTGGAATGTTTTTTAAGGCAATATTTATTTAAATAATATTAAAGTAAAAATTCTACACCCCTTACCTAAAAATTTCTTATATATATATATATATATATATAGTTCATATGTGGGAATTTAGAATAAAATAATACCTAAGTGCAGGTTAGAATAACTTTTAGTATAGTCTTTTATTTAAATTTAAATTGTTCTTATATATTAATTTAATATTTATATTAATTTGACTTTTTATTAATTTATTTTTGAATTATTTAGACTTTTTGTAATTTGGTCAACTATATTAATTATTTTTCTTGTTTATTCGGTCTTTTATATTAATTAATTTTTTTATTAGTTTAGTCTTTTATAGTAATTGTTGTTTTTTATTAATTTAGTCTTTTACATTGAATGTATGCCTTATTGATATGTTCTTCTATAATAATTTGATTTTATATTAGTTAATATATCTCAATCATCCTATAAATAGAAAAACATATTTAGAAAAATATTTTTTGAGAGAAAAAAAATAGTTCTAAATTTTTTTGAGAGATAAAAAAACAATGAAAAAAAAGGTTTTGCAAGTATTTTTCTTGAACTTGTTTATTACTCTCTTTTGAACTTGGTTTATTACTCTTTTTTTTCCTTAACATAATAAAACATAATTTAGATTTCAATAAAAAAAATTAAATTATATGATTGTATAAACAGCAATACAATGTATAAAGAGAAAAGTACCTGAAAATACTCACTCAACTATCTTATTATCCGGCGGTACCCACTTTTAACATAGTGTTACTTAATACCCAGACTAATAAGTTGGACAAAAATACCCTTCCACTATATATACCCAATTTCAGATCCAACCCACTTTTTCGACCTTCCTATCACCCTAAACAAACGCAAAATTCTAATTTTAGAAACCACCAGAAAACAAACCGTTCGACTTCGTAATACTCTCTCTCTCAAACCCATAAACCCTACAGCTTCTCACCGTTCGCACCTTCGACACTATCGCACCGGTCAGCCTCTTTTACTCACTCAGACTACACACCTTCAATCTCGTTCGACAAAGTTGTCGTGAAGTCGTCTCTATGCATTATCGTGGAAAGTGTACTTTTTTTTTTCGTTCTTGACGAATTTGAACCACTTTTTTCTCTTAATTCACGATACGCGTTGCTTTTTATACTAGAATGAAGTATCTACTGATGATAGTTGCTCAGTTTATGGGTTTATAGTCGAAGCCAGGGTAGAATTTTAGTTGCATGTAATACTGATACTCTCCTGAGAAATATTATGTATGTTAGATCTGCATTAGGTAGCTCATTGTTGATTTTGGTGTTCGTTGCATAATTCCCAGATCCCTGCAACGTGCATGTAAAAAGTGTAACAGTTCGCACCGTGATCACCCACAATGCAAGCAATTCGCAACTCGATTGCATGTTTATACTTATTTACAAACAATTCGCAGCTTGAGCTACCTAATTCGCATCATACCAGATCTCATTTCGCAGCTTGTCTGTGAAGCCAATATTTATATGTATGGATTTCGCAGCTTGTGATGCGAATTATTTGTGACACTCCAACTGATTTGTGTTTGTGCAGAAAGTATGACAACAAAACCTAGCTACTACAGATCAGGGTTGGTGAGCCTTCTGAAACTACTCAAAGACATGCGTATTACAAGGGCGCACATTGAAGCTGCAAGAAACACCCCCTTCTACACACTGCTGAAAACGGCTTTCCAAATCCGTAATGAGGCAGAGCTGCCAAAGAAGAAATTCTACTCAATCATTCAGTATATCATCGAGCAATTCTCCGTGGATAGAGACGCCTTTAGGATTGGCAACAAGTATGTGAAGCTAACTGAGAACGATGTCAAGATCATATTAGGCTTGAGGCATGGCACCGAGAAAATCCAATTAACAAAAACCGGAGCTTTTCAGAACAAGTATGCACCCGGCGAGGAGGACGAATCAAGGATGATGAAGAAATACTTCATGGGTAAAACTGGTAGGAAAGTAGCAGCTAGTAATACCAAAACAATAACAAATGCCATTATAAAGGTACGTCTAAAATGGACTTCATCTTTATAAAGCAAGATTCTGTACATTTCTAACATAGCATGTTGTCGTTGGTTTTACAGGAGGGTATAGCGAAGGCCATAAACGAAGGAGGGGAGCATGAGTTGGAAGATGTTGCGAGGTTGTTGATACTGTTTTTGTGCTCCACACTATTCTACTCCGTATCTGGAGATATCCTGGGCTGGAGCACGGTTTATTACGTTGAAGACCTCAACAGAATAAACAATTATGACTGGGCTGGATCAATACTGTACAAGCTTCGACAGTCTATCAGGAGTTGCTTAGTAGTAGAAAGAGTTGATAAAGTCGTCGGCTGCGTCGCCCTTGTAGTTGTAAGATTCATCTATTCAATATAAAAATTAGTTATGTACAGAGCATCTTGTTGATAAAACTTGTCCCCATGCAGCCCTTCATCATGGAGCACACAACAATCGGCCATGAGATAGCAAAGCCAACATTGATACCAAGGTTTTTCAAATGGTTGGGATTAGAGTGCCAAGCATCAACCATGACATATCTTCTTCGAACACCCTTGCTGGATAATGACCAGGTATAAGCTTTATATACGTATTGAACTGGGGGTGCAAACAGTTCGCAGCATATCATGCGTTTTGCTTAGAAAAATGTATCAATCATTTCGCAGCCTGATATGAATACTTAGTTCGCAGCATGTGGTTTACACTTAGTTCGCAGCATATGGTACACATAGTTCGCAGCATATTGTCCCATACACATTTCGCAGCTCATAATGCGAATGCTTTGCAACTCTAATATGATTAAAACCACACAGTTCGCATCATATGATGCGAAACTGTTTATAAAAAACACTTTTTTTCTCTACACCCTCATACTTTCGAAACAATTAATTGACTTACATGTGCATCTGTTGGTAGGTTTTAGAAGGTCCATTACAGCTTACCGATGCTGAAATTTAAGCTTTCGGAGAAAGAGAATATGATGAAGATGCAGAAGTAACGGAACCTACTTCACCGGAAGAAAGACCTAGGAAAAGGACGAAAAGCACAGCATCAAAACCAAAACAAAGGAGACGAGCATCACAGAATGTAATGAATAAGGTGATGTCTCCTACACTCGAACATCTAACACCACCCGAGCCATCGATTCCACCACCAAGACTCCCCAAGAAAACGATTCCACCACAACCGAAAGGCAAATCCAGGCAAGAGCCCTCAGACACCGACACAACCAGTATGAGTGAAACAATCGGTGATTATTTATTCAAACGCAGAGAACCTAATCCCGATATTGCTGCTCAATCAAAGCGTTTGAAGACATACGCCGACAAGAACAAGTACGAGCGAAAAATAGACAAACAGGCCAGAGAAGTAAGTATGACTTGAACCGTAAATAATCACTACAATCAGCACTTAATATGTTTATAAAAAGTTTGCTATCATTTTTGCAGCTGAAAGAATTGAAACGCAAGATAGCGGAACTTGAAGCACAACAACTCCACAATGCTATCTCTCTGCCAATTTGCCGTACTGAAAGCCCAATAAAGCAGGTACCACCAGCACTTCCAGAGGGACAAAAATCCACTGATCAGCAAGCATCCGTGTCTAATGCTGATCAGCACCATGCTGATGGAGTACTGCCGGAAGAAAGGGATGATGATTCCCACAATTCACCCATCATGGAGACACATACAGAGGAGGTAGATAATGTAAGTAGATGATATGATGTTATCAAACAAATATCAGGACTCTTGTGTAGTCCTGTCCAAACGTTTCGCAGCTTGAGCTGCGAATTATGTAATAAACTTGTGGTTTGGTTATTACACAATTCGCATGCTGAGCTGCGAATTTTTAGGAATGTATAACATAGATATCAGGTCAGGATGCGAAATGTGATTACACAATGATTAACTTATGCTTAACCCTTCCACCCTTTTGTTTTTTTTTGTATGAAATAGGAGACCGAAAGCCAACAACAACACCAGCAGAAACAGCAAGACCAGCAGCAACAACAACAACAGCAACAACAACAACAGCAGCAACAACAACAACAGCAACAAGAACAACAGCAACAACAACAACACACCCAGCAACAACAACAACAACAGCAACAACAGCAACAACAACAACAACAACAACAACACGAATATCAACAACAAGAAGAACACCCACAGCAACAACAACATGAAGAACACCACCAGCAACAACCCCAGCAGCCACAGGTTCAACACGAAGACCGGCAACAAGAACAACAACAACAAGAGCAACAAGGACAACAAGAACAACAACAGCAGCAACAGATAACCTTGGCGAAGAGAGAAAGGCTAACTCAAGAGGTAGCACCTCAAGAGTTAGAACATGTCCATCCCGGTGAGAAGACAGAACTACTCAGCCAGGAAGGACCATCCTTAGAAGACAAAACCACTTCTTCGGTGGAACCTCAAAGACCAACGGTGCTGTCAGCAAAGTCAGAATTGCTAAGCCAACGTCAAACTGTAGCCCCGGTAACAAATAAACTGCCAGCTCCAGAGTCCCACGATAACACAGTAGGTTTACCTGATGCTTTTGTTGATGGTATTTACACTCAAGTTTCACAGACATTTTTAAATGAAATTGATAATGTATATTATGATTCTATAATACAACGGTCTTTGGAGAACATGTCCGAGGATGACTTTTATGATTTATGCCAACACGATCCAGATCCTATGCCGAACAAGTCAACGGTAGTGGTTGTCGCTGACCGTGCGGTAAGGCCTACTTATAATGATTTCGCATCATAACATAAGATTTGTGTCTAATGCTGATTAGGGTATTACAAACGAATATCAGGGTAGGATGCGAACTGTTCAGTGGAACCTTGAACAGTTCGCACCCTACCCTGATAGATACTAATAAATTTATTTAACTGGAACCTTATATTTCGCAGCCTAAGCTGCGAACTGTTTGGACTCGTTGCACTTATAAACCACTGACGCCCTTCTACTCTTGATTTTTGTTATTTACTAAGCTCGAGCCCAGTAAAGAGATAGAGCAACCAAGTTTTGCGCTACTGACAGAAACGCAGCCTCAAGTGGCAGAGGAAGAAGAAGAGTTCGTAATTACAATGTGGGAACCGCCAGTAGTAGAATACAGCGACTGGCCAAAGACAACAAAAGTAACTGACCGTATCGATCTGGCAGAATACCACAAAATACAGTTGGTTAAAGCCTACGAGAGCGACACCCCTGATCCAGTGGTATGGCAGTTACCGGAGTCCAAGTTTACATACAGAATCAGGGTGCAAGCGAGTGATGTCATGGCACTACCTTTAGAACTGGGGCTGCACGTAAAGGTATCCAATTGTCAACCAAATTTATTTTCAATGTTTCAAATATGTATTCTATATTTAACATAAATCTACAACTCCTTTGTTAGCTTATCAATGCTTGGATTCGAAAGATACTTGAAGATGTAGACTACAAAGTTCCATGCACTAAAGCTAAAGGAGAGGATCACGACGCCATACTGATTTCGGGCATGACTGCGGTAAGTTTAGCTCACGTAAATTGAACAAAGTTCTCAGAAATGTTCTCACTTTAATATACTCTTGCTTGGATGCAGCATCAAATGAAAGCAGGGTGGCAAGTGGAAAATTTGGTGGACATGGGTTTTAGGAAGGGGCGCAAAGCAGCCAACATCATCATGGTTCCAGTGTGCACCGAGACGAAGGACAATGTAAACCACTGGACGTTGTTCGTCATCGACGTCGACGGAAGGACAATTTCAAACTACAATTCGCTTCTGCCTAAGCTTCATGCCATAGACACCACCACAAGGACACCTGCACTACTGGTAAATATTCCAAACTATACACTTAAATCTGAATACATTTTAAGTATGCATGCTGCGAAATGAGATCTGGTACGCTACGAATTGTGAGTAAACAAGATGTTTTTTCGCAGCCTGTTCATAACTCAATTCGCAGCCTATCCATGTTGGATACAATTCGCAGCCTGTCCACAACTCAATTCGCAGCCTATTAAGGCTGTCATACAATTTCACAGCCTAAGATGTGAATTGTGTTGGATTTATTGTCATAAAATTCGCAGCCTGAGGATGCGAATTGTATGTCACCAACTGTTTTTGTTTTGTGCATATTCCTAACACTAATTATTATACACAGGGTGGAAGAGAACTCCTACCCAAATATACTACAGGGTGGAAGGTGAAAGTGGAAAGAGGCATCCCACAACAAAAGCGAGGCAGCGTGGACCGTGGTGTCTTCGTCTGCAAATATGCAAGGGATATTATTGAGCATGGATCAGTGCAGAAAAAATACGATGCAGATATGGTAACTGCCTTCAGAGCAGAAATGTTCTATTACTTTTTAAATGACAAAGACACCATCACATATGGCTGATTCGTGTATTGCTTGTAAATACATCTGTTGCTTGTAAATACATCTGTCCGTTGTAATTTTTAGTTTTGTTGTGCATACATAAACAAATTACATTTTCACATCTTTGAATACTCATTATCTTATAGTTTGCATCATAACCTGATATATAATGGTTGATTATGATCCTGGTAGTTTACTCTGGTATGTATAAACAGTTCGCAGCCTAATCCTTATGAACAGTTCGCAGCCTAACTTATCATCAAATAGTTCGCAGCCTAACCTGATAGATGGTAATCACTTCACACACAGTTCGCATCCTGGTATCCCAGCTTAAAACCAGTTGGCAGCCTGGTGCAGAAATAAAAAATAAAAAATACAAAGTGGAAGGATACGAACAGGCTGTGGCTTATGCCTTGGTAAACGTTTTCTACATTGAGCACACAAAAAACAATCTAATCAAGTACATAATTCATTAAATGTTGATTGGACATGGAGGCTATGTAATGATTACCTCCTTTCCCTATTAAAACCTCTAGTAACCAAAGGCTAATTTTACAACAAACTCTATATTTTTTAAAAAACACCTCTTCTTCTCTTCGATTTCAAACAGTCATGTCTTTTTCCACCACCACAAAAACCACCTCATACTCAAACTCTGGTTCACTCGGTTCTCTGGGTGACTCCTGGTCATCCTTAACCGTTAACTGGAGTGATGAGTTGATCATGCCAGCAGTACCACCCCCAAGCCTAGTTTCTGTCTTCGAACTAGACATGTATGATGACTACTACTCTGCTGACTCTCAACCAGTGGAAGTTGTTCCACAGGTTGCTGCTGAACCTCAGCCAGAATAGGTTCCAATGCTTCCTGCTGCACCTCAGCCAGAAAAGGTGCAACCTCAAACGGCAGAGGTTCGAAACAACAAAAGGAAGAGGGAAGACGAAGCTGGTCCATCAAGGAAATTTTTTTTAAGCATGATGGACGTAGATATTGAAGCTGAAGAGAAAGTGGAAGAGAAAGAGAAAGTCGAAGAAAAAGAGGAGAAAGACAAAGATGATCAGCACAAAAAGGAGAAAGAGGAAACAGTTGGTGATGAATCCTCTACCAACTGCTAGAGTTGGTTTTTGTTTTTTGTTTTTTTGAAATGCAACTAACTAGCAATAGTAGCTTGTACTGATATGTGTAAACAGTTGTTAGTTTCTGGAAATATTGTAATCCTCCTTTTTGTAATCCAACTTGTTTACATAATTTCAATGACATAAAGGATTCGCATCCAAATACATTTTGCACTTCATTCGCATGTTACCCTGCTATATTACTTATTTTCAAACTTACTGAATATCCTGGTATTTTTATAAATGACAATTCGCAGCTTATCATATGACAAATATCAGGACTTCTAATTGATCTCCATTCGCATCACAATTCTGGTCCTACTTCGCAGCCTATCATGCGAAACGTAAGATATGATAAATGTTTGATATGATTTTACCAGCGATTCGCATCCTGTTGAAATTTCACATATAATTCTCATGTAATCCTGATAGATGTTTGTAACAATACACCAACATATTGTACATGATTCGCAGCACAGGATGCAAAATGATTACAACTCCAATAGTGGCAGATACAAAAACACAGGAATGTACAAATGTTTAGTTTGCTGTACATAACAATAACTATGCTACAAAAATAAATGTGATATGGCCAACCAGAATTGTCCTTAAACTGGAACATCACAAGTCCTCCGGTTATGGCCTGATTTCGAACATCGGCCACACCTTAACTTCTTGGTTGAGATTTCTCCTCTAGAAGGGATTCGCTTTTTCTTAGGCCTTCCGGAGCGTCTCTTAACGTTCGGAGGCAGAAGTTCAACAAAAGAAGGATCGTTAGCGCTGGAGCCTTCGCCGAAATCAGTTATAGCTGGTATGCTGAAATAGTAACTCTCCCTGTAATTCTTAACCGTAAAGAAGGGTTCTATTACAGTCAATGGATCTTGGTCGGTGTATTGTAATGCCGCTAGAGCATGAGCACATGGAAAACACTCTTGTTGCCATGATCCGCATGAACATTTGAAATCCAACAGATTAACAACAGCCACAGGATTCGAAAATACTTCGAACATGGCGGAAGAGGACTTACGTACTACCCAACTTCGGGACATGTCAACATTCTGCTTTAGCTTCTTCTCGTACTCGGGAACCAAATTAGTACTCCAGCTGAGACCTTCTTCATATCGCCGTGAAACTTGAGTCATAAGCAAGACTCTAATCCAATCAATAAACTCAACAATTGGTAAGCCGCAATATTTTTTAATCTGACTGTTAAACGATTCAGCTGCGGTAGAAGCCATAGAGCCGTAGCGCTTCCCTTTTACGTAAGCCTGCGCATACTTTTCAGGGGGTAAATTTGCAAGAAAATCACTCATTCTCTCACCACCTTCACATAGAAAACCTGTTAGTATATCTTTAAAAAGCTCTTGACTGGGAGCATAAGCAAGACGGTGGAAGAAACTCAACATCTTTTTTTTTATACTCCCTGTTAGTATGTTCCAGTTTGGCTTTCAAATTCTGCATGAGATGGAAATAACAGTACGCATGATAGCAGTGTGGATACAAGACAGAAACAACATTAACAATACCAGAATGACGGTCTGAAATAAATGTGATCTGGCGATCCAGCAAATGTGGTTTCAAACACCCCAAAAACCACATCCAATTGTCCCAATCTTCAATGCTAACTACAGCAACATCAACAGGGAATAGTCCTGGAAAAAGGCAGATCAAATGAACACTACAACAGTATGCAAACGTTTAAAAATTGTAAACAATTCGCATGCTGTGCATGACAATTCGCAGCTTGTCATGCGAAATATGCGTGACATTTTAATTGCTCATGCAAACATTTTGCATCTTGTCATGCGAATTGTTTGTGACAACTTTAAATAATACTTAACTCAAGCTGCTATGTAAGTACAGTTTACTCAGCATAATACATAATTCGCAGCCTCAAATGCGAAATGTGAGGATCACAACACTGCTTAATTCGCATCACATGCTGCGAATTGCATGAGCATTTTCACACAAAAACATCGTTCATTAACTAGATAAATGTAACTAACCGTTGTTTCCGTCCTTTGCTACAGCAGTGAGTAATGTACCCTTGTACTTGCCATATAAGTGGGTTCCATCGACAAACAACATTGGACGGCATGAATGAAAACCACTAAGGGACGAACCGAATGCTACAAAACAGCGCTTCAATCGGTTTCCAGCTGACAACTCCAACTGGCAGTCTGAAGTAATATCTCGGCTCTTCAAGCGTTTGAAGTATCCGCTTAGTAAACTAAAAGAACTTGAACTATCTCCAAAAACTCCCCTCCTAGCCTTCTCTAAAGCATTCCATGACAAACGATAAGAGATGTCAAGACCGTAATCTTGTTTGACAGTCGATTGTATGGTTTTGGCTGTCAACGAATGGCAGGTCCGGAGAGAATCCTGAATTCCTCTGCAATCAAATCTGATGTCAAATGCCTGTGCCGCTTATGCTTATGCTTCTGGGAGAAAACATGACTGCAAGTATGGTACGGGAAATGCTTCTTGATCGTCATAAGGCCGGTGCTTGAGTCAATAGATGCATAAACCCTCCATTTGCACCCGCTTGTGAGCTTATTTTCACAATAAGCATTGATCTTATTTGTTGTGTTGTGCAGGTTTTTGAAAGAAAAACCATGCTCTAACGCAAAATTGCACAAGGATACCCTCAGACCGGCAGCACCTTCTTCAAAAGCTTGACCCACTCCTGTAATAGCATCATCCCAACCAGCAGTAGCAAGTTGTTTTTTCCTCTGATCAAAATTAACTAAACCGTTACTACTCTCCCCGCTAACTAGTTGATCAAGAGATGGTTCTCCCAAAATCAAGCTACGCTCTTTACGCTTACCACCAGAATCCTTACCACCAGAATCCTTACCACCATAGCTCTTATCAAGAGAACTTTTATTACCAGAACCCTTATCAAAGACGTGTTGTTCTATGAGAAAACTAACCCGTTTTAAACGCTCCAAATCAAGATATAACACCAACCCAACAAAATCATTCTGGTTATTAAAGAAACAATTATTATAATCCCCGCATGAGTAAGTAATTAGGTACTCACCTGTGGCAAGCTCCTCCCATGTGTTCTCTACATAAGCTTGGATACATTCGAAGCTTTCAAACTCCGTGAAAGGCACAATTTCAGTTTGGTGACCATATTTAAAAATACAAACTCGTGATTTAGACATCTCTTAACCTGGACAATACAAGTTATTTGTTATTAGTCACAAAAACTAGGTGCAAAATATTTACTACTGCATCAAACAATTCGCATCCTAAGGTGCGAATTGTGTATACCTACAACGATCTATTCGCATCTTGTCCTGATATTGGTAGGTAACAAAGTCCTGATATTTGTTATTAGTCACAAAAACTGTGCAGATTATTTACAGCACCATCAAACAATTCGCATCCTATCTTGTGAATTGTGTATATCTATATAGAGCTATTCGCATCCTGTCCTGATATTTCTATGTAACACCGGTCCTGATATTTGTTTCGAAATACAATACTCTAACTGACCTAAAAACTCGTAATCTACACATTCAAGACAAAACTAAAGCACTACCAAATTATATAACGAACTATATAACGAACAATATTAAGTAAACAATAACAGATCACTATAACAAAAAAAAAAACAGAGAAAAAGCTCGAAATCAGGCAATGGCATCTAAAAACAGTAGAATAGAACCTATTCCAACAGAGAAAACGAATAAAAAACTTCGAAATCGGTAGGTAATTACCTAAAAAGCTCGCAACACGATTACTTGTAAGCTATAACATTCCAAAAAGCGACGATCAACTCCTGTACGTATAAAACAGAGGTTAGACAGGTCTAACACAACAACTTACATAAAGAAACAAACCTTTAGCAGCTTCCGATCACCGGAAAATATGATTTCAACCCAGCTCGTGGTGGTTGGTAGGGTTAGGTGGTTAGAGCGGCTAACAAATTCAAATCTTCAAAAAGCTAGAAAAAATAGAAAGAAAACAGAAAATAAGGTTTATATAGTGGGTTAAGGGTAGTTAGGGTATTAAAATAAAATTAGATTGTAAGTGACAATAAGGTAGTTGAGATGGGTATTAAGTAACAATTGATCAAACCTTGGGTGGTAAGTGACAATTGAATAGTTGAGTGGGTACTTTAAGTACAATTTCCCATGTATAAATGGCCGTTATCGGATATAATTGTGGGTTAAAAGCAAAAATTTCCTCTTTTTTATGATTAATATCCAGGTTAATATTTTAAAAAATTTAACTTATTTTTAATACAAAATTATCAAATATGACAAGTGTGTAATTTTATTTTTTAATAATTTTAAATTTTTAAATTTTTAAAAAATCTGAAAATACTATCGATTTTGTTAATAAAAATAAAATAAAATTAGATGTACAAATGATATTTTTTCTAACACTAGTCTTGCATCTAGCTTATTGTAAGACCAGTCTTGCATCTAGATATTTGGTCTGCATCTATTTTTTCGATTCGACACTGATTCCATATTTAACTATAAAATTGTCTCACATCCATCACTAGTTATGTATTTATCGAAAATAATGGTTCAGTATTTAACTAAAAGGTATTTTATAATGTCTTGTATCTATCACTCTCTCATATCTATCTAAAAATATTTACAATGTCTCACACTCATGCCACATCTATCTATCATTGGTCCCCCACCAATCGAAAAAATATTAATTTGACTTTTTATTAATTTATCTTTGAATTATTTAGATCTTCTTCTAATTTGGTCAACTATATTATTATTTTTTTGTTTATTCGGTCTTTTATAATAATTAATTTTTTTATTAGTTTAGTCTTTTATAGTAATTGTTCTTTTTTTATTAATTTAGTACATTGAATGAATTTCTTATTGATATGTTCTTCTATAATAATTTGATTTTATATTAGTTAGTATATCTCCATCATCCTATAAATAGAAACGATATTTAGAAAAACATTTTTTGAGAAAAAAAAAATAGTTCTAAAGTTTTTTTAGAGATAAAAAAAACAGTGAAAAAAAAGGTTTTGTAAGTATTTTTTTTGAGCTTGTTTATTACTATCTTTTGAACTTGGTGTATTACTCTCTTTTTTCCTTAACATAATAAAACATAATCTAGATTTCAATAAAAAATTTAAATTATATGATTATATAAACACCAATACAATGTATAAATGGTCGTTATCGGATATAATTATGGGTTAAAAGCAAAAATTTCCTTTTTTTTATGATTAATATCCAGTTTAATATTTTAAAAAATTTAACTTATTTTTAATACACAATTATCAAATATGACAAGTGTGTAATTTTATTTTTTATAATTTTAAATTTTAAAAATTATAAAAAATCTGAAAATACAATCGATTTTGTTAATAAAAATAAAATAAAATTAGATGTACAAATGATATTTTTTCTAACACTAGGCTTGCATCTAACTTATTGTAAGACCACTCTTGCATCTAGAGTTTTGGTCCTGCATCTATTTTCTAAAAATTTCGATTCGACACAGATTCCATATTTAACTATAAAATTGTCTCACATCCATCACTAGTTCCGTATTTATCTAAAATAATGGTTCCGTATTTACCTAAAAGATATTTTATAATGTCTTGTATCTATCACTCTCCCATATCTATCTAAAAATATTTACAATGTCTCACACTCATGCCACATCTATCATTGGTCCCCTACCAATCGAAAAAATATTTTACATTGTCTCGCATCAATCAATGGTCATCTAAAAAACTATTTTACATTGGTCTCACATCTAACAAAGCTAGATGATGAATGCGAGATGCTCAACGCGTTTGGTCTTGAATCTAGCGTTTCTATACGCACACGTTTGGTTTTGAATCTAGCGCTTCTAGAAGTGAAACGTGGACACGAGAGATGGGCTTACCTGAATAACAAAAAAAAAATACAAAAGCACAGTAAAACTTACTTGAAAACACATAACATTTTCTTTCTCCAAACAATCCTTCATCTTAAATCTAGAAACACAATCACATTCAAATATAAATAAAGAGAGAGTCTTTAGTAAAAAAAAAAGAGAGTCTTTAGTGAAAATATTTAATTACAACCAATTACAACTTAAGAAAAATAGAGTCTTTAATGAAATAATCTAATTTAGTCAAAAAATAGTAGCCTTATATAGGCGGTACGCATAGTTAAGTATTATAAAATATAAATAAACGTATTGTATTTTTTTTAAATACAATTTATCATTGAAAATTATTTAAAATTTGACATAAGTTCGAAAACGTATGTGTAATTTTGTGAAAAACATTTCGATATGCAATAGATTCCTCCTCACTTGAATCACCTGCATCTTCGTTTTCTTTCATAATTTCTTGTTCAAGTGTATCTTCATAATCATCTGGATAATCTTCAAAGATATCGTCTACATTCACTTCGTTTCTAAACTCTCTGTCTTGCATCCTTTTATCCGCCGCGGTCCAATCATTGACTGCCACAAGCACTCCAAATATTTTTCTCGTCAATCTTATTCTCTTAGTCGTATATTGCAACCTCGCTTGGCTAAAAGCACACTCATTTGCAATTGTAGACATAGATATTGCATAAATCTCTTTAACAAACCTTCAAAGAATAGGATAATCATCAGTTTTGGTACGCCACCATCTTATGATATCTTCAATACCATGGTAGGGATAATTCATTAAATCAAACGTAGTGCTCAAATATCTAGACAACTCATTATCAGATTGAGGGGTTTCTCTAAATTCATTGCTTTGTAACATTACCATTTGAACATAGTTAGTAGAAAATCTACCTCTACCTCTATTGTTACTACTCCTTACATTTAAAGTTGTATTTGGTTTATATCATTCAGCATACTTATCATACATACTAAACATACAATCATATACGCCGCGAATATACCCTTTAGGGTTAACTGGCTCATCCGGTGGTTTAGTTTCAGAAAACTATAAGGATTGATAAAAACATCTAACTAGCAATTGAAATTGTTCTTTTCGTGAAAAGGATTCCAAATATGCAAGCAATAGAATAAGTCATAGGGATTGGATGAAAGTACTTTTGGAACTTGAATTCTATTTGGGGCACTATATCTACACATACTATATGGGATCTAAATTGATTCATATGCATGATAATATTAGTAATCGTGAAAAGGGCCAAGTGAATATTAGGTTGATTTTGTGAATAAAATTGTTATAGTGTTATCTTTAAAAAGTTGTAAAAATATAACATGGTGCACAATATTTCCAATGTTGACTTTCAAGAACTGTATCAGGATAAGATGCATTATAAAGCGATGTAATCTCTTCTTTAAAAACCTGAGCACGTGCAAGCATTGAATAAGTAGAATTTCATCTGATGAGAGAATAAATGGCTAAGAAGGATAATGGATCTTGGATCTGATGTGACTAGAGCGCAAATGTAGAGAGATAAAGTAGAAAGAGAATATTATATTCCAGAATGTCCCACCTACCAAAAATAATGGGTCTCCTTTTATAGTAGGGAAGGGTGGACCCATTAATATCCTTGGTGGGCTTGTTTTAGTTCTCTTTTGGTCCTTCATTAAATACTTTGTTTACAAATTATCTTCTAATAAGCGACAAATGCTGTTATAGACATATTAACTTCCTTTTATTTACAATTAACTCCTTATTATTAATACCAGGGAATTACTCCATTATCAGTAGCCCTCCAGTCTTCGAGAGCAACGGGAACGGAGACTTGTAAAAGAATCAGCCCGGAGCGTCGCTGTCCCTTACCCTCTAGATTGATGACTGGTTTACCCGGGCCAGACCTTTCCTTTCCAGTATGCCCGACCCTTCATGTCTTTATTAAGCGATCAGACGCGGACACTTTCTTCGAACTGATGTCCGACCCTCTAGGTCTTATTAAGCGATCGGGCGCGGATACTTTCTTCCAACTGATGTCCGACCCTCTAGGTTTTAGTAAGCGATCGGGCGTGGATACTTTCTTCCAACTGATGTCCGACCCTCTAGGTTTTATTAAGCGATCGGGTGCGGATACTTTCTTCCAACTGATGTCCGACCCTTTAGGTTTTATTAAGCGATCGGGCGCAGATACTTTCTTTCAACCGTGTTTAGCCCCGATACTGTTTATGAGTCATCTTGGGTCTGCTTCCGATCCCTCTTAGCGACTTCTCCATGGGCCTAGACCGGTAATCCGGATTTGAAAAGTGAATCGTGTTAATGTGGCCCATCTAATGTCTCTGTCTGAGCTAGCTAGTACAAGCTTAGCGTGCTTGTCAGAAGAAGGGCGACACGTATTTCCCGATTACTCGAAGCGTCCTTGTTAGCACAGTTTCTTAAGAAGTCTTTTTTACTTCCCGCTGCTTTTTGTCGTTTGGACTTCCCCATACATCTACCGGCTAGGTGGGGTTGCCTATAAATACCTCACAAACACAAATTACTCTCAGAGGTGTTCTAGAGAGAGAGTGTTTTCCAGACTTTTCTAGAGAGAGAGAGCTTGTTTTATGAGACACAGGTACCCAAAGCAGAAACCAAAACCTAAAAAGAAGAAAGAACCGGTGTTTGGATTTGTAGATTGGGCTAGCATTGGTGACCGCGCTAAGGAATATCAACGTGTGGGATTGATTTGGAGTTCTGACACCAAGCCATTCACGCATGTACCGCAGCCCCACGACCCCGTTCTTGCTGATCCGATCCCTGCCTAGTCTTTTACCATTTGGAAAAGTAATCCACAGCTACCACGATTATTTGTCTCCCACCAGATGCCATTAGTAATGGCTCTACAAGATCGATTCCCCATCGGTCGAAGGGTAATCCTTCAGATGTGGACTCTAAAGGAGCTGCGAGTACGTTTATCGCGTTCGCAAATCTTTGACAAGCGTCGCAGGTTTTTACTATCTGTTGAGCATCCGTCGTTATCATCGGCCAATAAAACCCGGCGACAAAAAATTCTCCTTATCAGGGCTTTGTAACCACAATGAGTCGCGCCCTCTCCGTCATATAACTCAGACACAATGATATGTGACTCATTTACCCCCAAACACCTCAGTAAGGGTCGGCTGAACGATTTTTTGTATAATATGTCGCCCAATAAAACGTAGCCTCGGGCTTTGTTGCGCACCTTTCGAGCCGATGCGCCATCGTCCAGCAATAGACCTTCGGCTAGGAAAGCAATGATATCCCGTCGCCAATCCGAAACAGTTACCGAAGACACCTGACAAGCAATTTTTAGTCGACTATCCAGCTCCTGCCTCTTTATGATTGATGGGTTTTCTTGTTCGGTTACCCAGGCATAATTGCTTGAGCAAGAGGCTGATGCTAGAGAGTCGGCTACCATATTTTCGTTTCTCGGGACATGTTCATACGTTATCTTAACGAATGATGCGTCTAGCACCCTTAATGCGGCTAAGTACTGAACCAGATGTTCTTTTCTGGCTTCCGAGGCTCCCGAGGCTTGATTTATCAAAAGTTGAGAGTCACTAACGAGGCTTACATGCCTAGCTCCACATACTTGTGCTAGTCGCAAACCGGCCAGAGCGGCTTCATACTTGGCTTCGTTGTTAGAAGTGAGAAAACCAAATCGGATTGCCTGATGCATACTCACGCCCGTTGGGGTGACTATCTGTATGCCCGCTCTGCAGCCATTTACGTTCGACCCACTGTCGGTGCGGATGATCCACTCATTTGGTTCGGCTTCTCCAGACGGTGGGTCTTGGTCCGGGCGGTCGGAACGAAATTCTACTATAAAATCAGCCAGAACTTGGCCTTTAACGGCCGTCCGCGGCTCAAAATTGAAGTCGAAATCGCCCAACTCGACCGACCATTTAGACATTCTCCCTGACATGTCTAGGCGCTGAAGGACGTACTTGAGTGGAAATGAGGTGCGGACGACAATGGGGTGTTCTTGAAAATATGGCCGCATTTTTCGTGCCGCAGTCACTAATGCTAAGGCCATTTTCTCCAGCCTCTGATACCACGTTTCTGCATCCAGTAAGCTTTTGCTTACGAAGTAGACCGCTTTAGGGGCCGTTCCCGACTCACTGATCAAGGTCGCACTCACTGCAAAATCCAAAACTGCTATGTAAAGGAAAAAAGTCTCGCCTGTTAGAGGCTTCATTAGAAGGTTTGGGGACGATAGATAAGTCTTAATCCCTAAAAAGGTTGCGTTACACTCCGGTGTCCACACAAAATTCTTGGCATTTCTCAAGACCTGAAAAAATGGAGCGCACTTGTCAGATGAACGAGAGATAAACCGATTTAAAGCCGCTAGACACCCGGTTAATATCTGGACTTCCTTGATGTTCTTGGGCGGGGTCATGTCGTTAAGAGCTCGGAGTTGGTTCGGGTCGTCCTCAATTCCCTTTTCGCTAACAAAGAACCCAGGAACTTTCCCGACATTACCCCGAAGGAGCATTTTTCCGGGTTGAGCTTGAGATTTATACCCCTGAGGTTGTCAAAGGTTTCCCTCAAATCGGTGAGATGTTCCTCGTCCGTGCCGCTCTTTACTAACATGTCATCGATGTAGACTTCCATATTCCTCCCTATCTGACAATCGAAGGTTTTGTTAACCAACCTCTGATAAGTTGCTCCAGCGTTTTTTTAACCCGAACGGCATGAATTTGTAGCAATACAAGCCTCGGCCTGTTATAAACGTTGTGTTTTCCGATCCGCTGGGTGCAACTTGATCTTGTTGTAGCCTGCGTACGCGTCCATGAACGACAGCAGTCTGTTTCCAGACGTTGAGTCCACCAACTAGTCGATCATCGGCATCGGGAAGGGATCCTTTGGGCATGCCCGATGGAGGTCGGTAAAGTCCACGCACATCCTCCACTTCCCGTTTTTCTTTTTTACCAGGACGGGATTGGACGTCCAGAGCGGGTAACTCGACTCCTTGATGTGTCCGACGCTGATCATTCTTTCGACTTCTTGCAGAATGATTTCTGCCTTTTCTAGGGAAAAAGTCCGGCGCTTTTGTGAAACGGGTCTGACATTTTTGTTGAGAGTTAGCTTGTGAATCACATGATTCTCTGGGACTCCGGTCACGTCTTCCAAACACCATACGAATAAATCTAAATTCTCTTGTAGTAAAGATAATAACCGTTTCCTGAAGGCTGGTGACAGTCGGACTCCGATCTGCAGAATTTTCCCTTCAGTAAATGGGTGTTTTTCACACTCTTCATCGGTGGTTAAAAAACTGGGAGCTTCGCTATAGATGGGTATATATAAAAAAATGTTGGGTTCAATAACATGTAAGGTTTTTTTTTTGACTTTATTATAATTTATTTCTATATAGAATTTGGATTAATAGTATTATTTTTACTTGCAAGGTCCTTTTATTTTAATAGGTAACCTCTTTCGGTTCAAAAATGTCCTGTGAACTATGAGACAAAAGTCATGATCTATCTTGGACTCATTTGAGTTCGGTCCCTTAACTTTTAGACTTATTTCAATTTTTCTATGGCAATATATATATATATATATATATAGTTCATATGTTGGAATTTAGAATAAAATAATACCTAAGTACAAGTTAGAATAACTTTTAGTATAGTCTTTTATTTAAATTTAAATTGTTCTTATATATTAATTTAATACTTATATTAAATTGACTTTTTATTAATTTATTTTTGAATTATTTAGATTTTCTTGTAATTAGGTCAACTATATTAATTATTTTTCTTGTTTATTCGGTTTTTTATATTAATTAATTTTTTTATTAGTTTAGTCTTTTATAGTAATTGTTCTTTTTTATTAATTTAGTGTTTTACATTGAATGAATGTCTTATTGATATGTTCTTCTATAATAATTTGATTTTATATTAGTTAATATATGTCAATCATTTTATAGAAAAATATATTTAGAAAAATAATTTTTGAGAGAAAAAGAATAGTTCTAAATTCTTTTGAGAGATAAAAAAAAATAAACAGTGAAAAAAAGGTTTTGTAAGTATTTTTCTTGAGCTTGTTTATTACTCTCTTTTGAACTTGGTTTATTACTCTCTTTTTTCCTTAATATAATAAAACATAATTTAGATTTCAATTAAAAAATTAAATTATATGATTATATAATACAATGTATAAATGGCCGTTATCGGATATAATTGTGGGTTAAAAGCAAACATTTCCTCTTTTTTTATGATTAATATCGAGGTTAATATTTTAAAAAAATTAAATTATTTTTAATACAAAATTATCAAATATGACAAGTGTGTAATTTTATTTTTGAAAATTTTTAAATTTTTAAAAAATCTGAAAATACTATCGATTTTGTTAATAAAAATAAAATAAAATTAGATGTACAAATGATATTTTTTCTAACACTAGTCTTGCATCTAGCTTATTGTAAGACCAGTCTTGCATCTAGATTTTTGGTCTGCATCTATTTTCTAAAAATTTCGATTCGACACTGATTCCATATTTAACTATAAAATTGTCTCACATCCATCACTAGTTCTGTATTTATCTAAAATAATGGTTCAGTATTTAACTAAAAGGTATTTTATAATGTCTTGTATTTATCACTCTCTCATATCTATCTAAAAATATTTACAATGTCTCACACTCGTGCCACATCTATCATTGGTCCCCCACCAATCGAAAAAATATTTTACATTATCTCGCATCAATCGATGGTCATCTAAAAAACTATTTTACATTGGTCTCACATCTAACAAAGATAGATGATATATGCGAGATGCTGAACCCGTTTGGTCTTGAATCTAGCGTTTCTATACGCACACGTTTGGTTTTGAATCTAGCACTTCTAGAAGTGAGACGTGGACACGAGAGATGGGCTTACTTGAAAAACGAAAAAAAAATACAAAAGCATACTAAAACTTACTTGAAAACACAACCATTTTCTTTCTCGAAAAAATCCTTCATCTTAAATCTAGAAACACAACCACATTCAAATATAATTAAAGAGAGAGTCTTTAGTGAAAATATTTAATTACAACCAATTACAACTTAAGAAAAATAGAGTCTTTAATGAAATTATCTAATTTAGTAAAAAAACAGTAGCCTTATATAGCCAGTAAGGATAGTTAAGTATTATAAAATATAAATAAAAGTACTGTATTTTTTTAAAATAACATTAATCATTTAAAATTATTTAAAATTTGATATAAGTTCAAAAACGTATTTATAATTTTTTTATAAAATTCAAAAATTCAAAACAAATTCTTAAAATAAAAAAGGATGTTATAACAACTGAAATATTATGGATGAATAAAAATATTTTTTGAAATGGACTAAAATTGTTCAACTAAAACATACACACCAAACTATAAAGTTTCTTTATATTGAGCTAGGTTATATATTTTTTATAGAGCCCCGTTATACGGTGCATGATTATTAAATCATGGAAAATATTATAAATTGGATAATAAATGATTATAAAAACTTAGTTTGACCGGATCTAATTATAACAAACACTTAATGAATACTCATAAGAGCTATTTAGTTAACATAACCCTTTAAAGATTACGATTCGACTAAGTTACATATTTAACACTTATTAATTATCCTTCATACTCATTATGAATAAAGTGAAAAAGGAGTAAAAGACCATGTCGAACAATCCAAATACACCGTAAATTTTGAACTATTTACACATTGTCATTGATGACCTAAAAAGTAAGAGGCTGTGAGATCGACCAAATAGTTAGGCCTCTGAACTTTGAGTTGAACATAAAGTTAGATTAATCCAAAGAGTTTGATGCAGAAGATAAGTAAATCTTTTAGTTGTTTGAACTAAACGACTAATCTTGAGATTTTTTTTATTTGAATGGATATGCACGTATTGTTGTTGTTGCCATCTATCATGTCTAACTATATCTAACCCAACTATCATTATTTTGGAGAGGTTTGTTTGATATGATCATACTTATTAATCGTTAAATACCCTTCCCTGCCAAAACCTCTCTTGAGGAAGAAAGCTCAATTTTCCCGAGAAAATGAGAGTAACTAGCTCATTTTTCTGAAGTAAGAAAATATTGTGATGTGATTTTTACAGAAGTGAGTAGTACCGTAGTATTTTCAAGGTGACTACAAAAGGAGTACTATTAGAAAAAATAATGTTAAAAAAGTAAGAGAGATATAACAATTTTTAGGAGTTATCCAAACATGTGAACGGAATTTAATAATGCGTCGAGCCCTTAATGGAAAATAAGGTTTTCTTAGAGAATTGTAAGAGACGTATGCGTGAAGGTTTTCACCTTGAGAAAAAATGATTGAATATCTGATTGAAGAGTATCTATAACGTGTTTGACATGTACCCCAAATGTAAGAGCGACCATTCGTCGATTTCGTTTATACTGTTTGCTTGATTTTGACCGTATTTGGATAAGATAAGAAATATTTATGATATAAATACTAATAGTCTATCTTTCTGCATTAGTTTTCATACCTATCCTTTCTTCTAAATCTTAATCTTTCTCATGATCCATGTTTGTAATAAAAAAATATTTTCCTCCTTACATTTTTATCAGAAAATGGCCCATTATCAGGAAATACGAGTGAATTATGAGCATTACAAAAATAAAATCTTAGTGAAAAGAGCATCCACGTACTTTAGGTTTTCTCTCCCTTTGACAAATGAGCTACAATTATTTCTAAAATTCACACGCTTTCTTAATGTTTCATCAAATGTAGTAAAAACTTATTGTCTTCACTAAAGTGGTTGTTCCATCCATAATAACGATATTATAACATATTGAGAATATATTCTTGCATATTTAAATAACTCATGAGTACCATATGTTTTTCTCCTTCAATAATATTTTTCTTGTTGTGATACTTTTTAATATGACACTCATATTGAAAGTGCCTAATTTATAGAAATTATAACACTCAATAATTGACATATCAAATGAGTAAAATCTGTTTTCCCCTTTCACGATATTTATAGCCTCTACGACCACGTTATCTTACATCCTCTCACATGTGAGCTATTTTATTGACTCATTTTTAGTACTTGTTCTTCCATTACATAGTCAATAATCTGTTGCTCTTGCAGAAATATATGCTTTGTAGTTCATCAATAAAAGATTATATATTTTGTTAGATTCTTGAATGGAACAACTACATTATCAAACTTGTATCATTCATCTCATGATATTTTCAATCACCACCAGATCACTTATATTTTCTCTATATATTTATATCTTGTTGAATATTGTGAAAGCTCGTGCAAAGTAGTCATTAATTGTTCTTTCACCTTCATGTGAGGCATCTTAATTTTTTTAAGAGCCCAAAATTGTGCATGCTTAGCTCTGGCTGTGCATCTTCAAAATGGCTTGATCTATGGTTTGGAATATGAAATCCTTTGTCTTTAAGTTCTTTAATTTTTGATATTCTACGATCTTGAGTTGAAATTAAGTTTGAGCAGTTTCTTTAGCATACCATATGATCCCACTCTCTAGCAAGCCCCAATACTCTTTGGAGCATAATAAATTCTCCATAAGTATGAACCCATGGTCATAATATCTGTCGAAATATGAGATAATTGGTTGCACAAAAAATGTTATCTCTCCTGATTTTGTACTTGTTGGGGAAAGACAAAAGTTGATGATTTATTAGAATGCTCATAATTTAATAAGGAGACATAATACGAAGTATTTATTTTCTAGAGTTCTTAGTTTAATAAAAGATCAATTAGAGAAATAAATTTTACTGAAAACAAAAGAAGGCTTAAATATCATTACAACTATACACTGTAGTCAATAACTTTTGACGGATTGAATGAAAGATATTCCACGAACAAATTGTTAGATAAGAAAATAAATGGTGCTAAAAAAAAGACGACGTGTTTTTACCATATCTCACTCTAACTTATACCCCAATCATTGTATGAAAATAATTACGGAAACCACATGTTCTTTTATATAATTTGTAAATTCTCGTCTTTTGCTAATTTTATCCACTAGCCTCAATCACTACGATCTAATGTGTATGTACCACGAGGGCTAACGCAATAACTATAATACCACATTAAAAGATCATGCCTTGAAATCCACATTAATTAAAGTGATATCTATATTATAATATTTTTAATACTCGTATTAAAATAATTATAATAATTTGAATACTCTAAATTTGCATGGATGAGACACTTCAATTTAGCATATCTTTACAATCTCCCATTTGGATAATTACATGTACTAAAATATATCCACCATATTGTTTTTGGGTAAATGTGGGTGTATATATATATGTACAATGTTACAATCGTCTAGAGAGTCATATGATCTCTCAAGTGAGTACAATGCAGAATAACAATGTACCTAAAAGAAAAAGACATGTCCAAGAGTGCCTTCATAAAGGTCTAGAGAACTTGCCTCCTTAAAAAACCTTAACCACCCGTTGGGTAAAAACCCGGTGTAAGGAAAAAGAGTACAAGTCTCCAGGCCGGCACTAATGGACTATTACATAGTCGGATACGACTCCAGATTTCTTTAGTGAACCTGCAAGCAAACAAAAGATGGGCACCAGACTCATCTGAGTGCCTGCAAAATGGGCATTTGATGTTAGGCAAGTCCATGTAGTGGAGAGTGTCTTTCATGGCAAGGCGGCGATTGAAGGCTAGCCAGATGGTGAAAGAAAACTTAGGTGGGATGAATCTCTTCCATAAGTTTGATAGATTCGGGCATGCCTCACCTTTTGTTCTCATGGCTTCGTAGACATGTCTAGTAATTAGCTTTCCACCCAAAGTACAGCTTTCAAGACCCAGAATGACACTATCTTGACCGCCAAATATTTATATCCAAGAGTCTCTAATATCGAGAAGTTTCCGAATAAGATGACTGTCCCTATCGCGTCTTTAGTAGTCCCATATAGTTTGTCCTCGAAGATAATACTCATGCACCCATTTTATCCATAACGACTCGGAGTTAGAATGTAATAATCAAATCGAACGGGTAAGAAGAGCACGATTACAAACTCTGATATCCATAAGGCCAAGTCCTCATTCATCCTTGGGTTTACAGATTTTGTCCCAAGCAATCGAAGCAGGTCTACCCCCCCTCCCCCTAAAAGAACTTGAGGCAGAGCGAGCGGATGGTGTTAAGCACCGCCGAGTGCAAAGGAAAAACGCGGAACCAAAATGATTCGACCCCTTGAAGCACAGAGGTGATCCATTGAAGTTTTCCCGCGTAAGAAAGTTTCATATGTTCCCATTTTTGAATGTAACTCGAGATAGCCTCTGTCAAAGGGGAAAAATAAGTAACTGAGACGGTCATAGGAGCGAGAGGTATCCCTAAGTAACGTACAGGGTAAGTGCCAACTTCAAATCCGACTCTTTCCATGATCTGATCATAAACAATCCCTTTAACCCCGGCTAGGTATATTGTGGATTTAGAAGGATTCAGTGATAGTCCCGAAACATCTTCCAAATGGCTCAAGCATTCCACAAGGATGTTAACCGATGTCTCATCTCCTTTTGAAAGTAGCATCAAATCGTCAGCAAAAGCGATGTGGGTAGTGTGAGTGCGGGCGCATTTCAAATAGAATTTAAAACTCGGTTCGCTCGATTTCTTCTTTAACAAAAGAGATAGATATTCGAGGCAAATGATGAATACAGTAGGGGACATGGGATCACCTTGCCTTAAGCCCCGCTGCCCACGGAAGAAGCCATGAAGCTCGCCGTTGATGGAAACCAAGAAGGACGTTGTAGTGACACAAGAAAGAATCCAGCCCACAAACTTCGAAGGAAACCCGATACCATGGAGAATATTCGATAGGAAGTCCCATGAGACTGTGTAAAATGCTTTGCGAAGATCCACCATGAGCATACATCTCGGAGAAACTCTTGCACGGTTCAAACCTCTAACCAACTCTTGGGCAAGGAAAACATTATCAACAAGATTTCGACCACTCACAAAAACACCTTGTCCTTTATCAATGAGATTCGGAAGTAAATGGGCCATTCAGTTAGCCAAAAAGTTTGGTAATAACTTTGTAAGTAACATTTGTGAGTCCAATTAGCCTAAACTCGCACACCTTAGGATCGTTGTCTTTCTTCGGAATAAGGGCAAAGATGGTGTGATTTGTTGCACGGAGGAGTCTACCAGTATCAAAGAACTCACGAACACAATCAACCAAATCTGTTCCCACAAGTTCCCAATTCTTTTTGAAGAAAGCCGAGGTGTAGCCGTCCGGTCCCGGAGCCTTGTCATTCCCGATATCAAAGAGGGCATTACGGATTTCATCAACTTTAACAGGTTTGAGAAGCTTCTCATAATGTTGATCCCCGACGAGGGATCCATGACTCATGAGCGTCGCATCAATGGGGGAGCTTGGCCGAGATGAGCCAAAGAGATGCGTGTAGAAATCTACAAGGAGGGAGGCAACTTTTGTAGGGGATGTGGTGCGGGTGCCATCATCTCGAACGATGTAGGAAATGTTATTTCTTGCATTATCTCGTTTGATTAAGCTTTGAAAGTATTTCGTACCTCTGTCGTCGTCAACTAAGTGGGTGGTCCTCATACGCTGTTGAAGAAAGCTCTTTTTGCATTAAGAAGGAAATTTGAACGATCTCATAATCTGTGTACCTCTTCTTTCAAAATAACGTTATTAGGATTAGCCATGAGTGAGGAGATAGCCTCTTTAAAGGCCAAATTTGCAGTAGCTGTACGCTCTAGAATACCACCATACTCAGCTTTATTTAAATCTTTCAATCTAGATGTTCATAAGAGGAAGCAAAATCAAGAATAATAAGAACATATTTCTCTGATGAAGAAAAATAAGACAACAATCGACCGCCGCAAATTACGAATAAGAAGATCAAGGTATGAATTGTTGTTTCACCAAATGTTTTTACTTTTCACATTTCAAATTTAATTTTCTATTGGTTTTGGATTTCACATCTGACAGACCAATTACTTACTGTTTTCATGCATTTGGGATTTTTGTTTGTTTTACATTTTGCATATCATTTACTTAGTGTTTTATATTTCTCCGTTCATTTTAGTTATGTTTGGTATTTTGCATTTGTTTTACGTCTATATGTCTTATGATGGAATAACCAAAGCTCTTAGAACTGAAAGAGATCAAAGAGTAATCTATGTGGCTACATTTCTAATTATATTAACCTTCTCAACGTTATTCTTTTCAACATCAGGTGATATATTGGTTTCGACGATGGTTTATGGGTTACGACGATGGTTTATAGGTTACGACGTTAAAAACATGGAAAAAAAATCAATAACTGAGATTCTACTGAAGTAATAATGGAGAAGATTATGAATCCAATAACCACTTGTTACAAAAGCAAACCTGAAAAAGGGTTAAGATGTGTGGCTATATGAATGGTTATTATCTTACTCTATTGGCAAATATATAATAAAAAAATCGGGATATATAAGAATTATTATACAAATTATACACAAACATTTATTAAAACACACACAAAAATTGAGGATGAAAAACCACAGAAGTGTAGATGCCAAGATGTTTGGTTTTGAAGGCTCGAAAGAAGAACACAATTTTGAGGAAGTTGGAGGATATGATGATGGAGATGATGAAGATAATCGAGCTGATTTGGAAGATAAAAGAGATTATGTAATAGAAATCGAATGCAACATATCCTATACAAAAGTATGGCTCATTAGATGGAGTAGATGAACTGAATGAATCCAATTTCAGCCATGCTTTCTGCACAACAAATAAATTAGACTTCAAATGAAGTTATTTTTACTTCATAGAGAATAACTTATATTTCACAAATAATTATGCATCTAAAGAAACTAGTAGAAGAGTCCCAAAAATATATGACGATATCTTATGTGCGTAAGAGTGATAGTCTATATCATTTACAAAATATGAAACAAATGTCTCCGAAGGTTACTGAAAAAATGATTAGTATTGTTTCACATTTCATATTTGATATTTTATCTTGTTTTGAGGTTTGCATTTGATATTATATCTTATTTCACATTTCACATTTCATATTTTGCATTAAATATTATATTTTTATTAATCTGTAGTCGAAGAAATCTTAGAAACACTATCGCTACTGTGACTAATATGATAAAACTAGCCAATGAAGACCATACACGGTAAATATTCTTTATTAACTACTTTCATATTTTACATTTGTTTCAATTGAAATTTTGTATTTTGCATTTGACTTATCAAGTTTTTTACGGGCCGATTTTGTTTTAGTAACATTTCCTATCTTGCATTCAATTTATCAGGTGTTTACCATTTTTAAGGTTACTGATTCTTAAATCTATTGGCTACAAAAGAAAGATGTTTTATACCTGATACCACCCATCATGAGGTGTAACAAGATTTGCTAATTCGGTAGAAATTTCTGAACATGGATGCAAAGTAGATTTAATTATTATAAAATTTATGAAATATTAAACACAAAATTGTTCTTAACAATTATCTTAATGTTAGAACTGATCTTAATTGTTCTTGACATAGTCTTTTACGGAAAGAATAAGGAAACGATTTTTGTCATAATTTCAATTTGCATTAAAGCACCGCAATATATAATCAACCACTAGACATTAATGATAATAGACCTTGATAATAGAACACTGATAAACTTAAACCCATTGGTGCCAAGTTTAAAATACACAACAGATAAAATAGGTTTTTTTTGTAGGTTATACTTTATTTTTAATTTTGAATTTGTGATAAAAGCTAGATTTATATTTTGCATTCGGTAATTTTACATGTTTTGCATTTTGCATTTAAAAATTGAGTATGTTTCACATTTTGTATTTGGTAGTTAGACACGTTTTACATTTAATTCGTAAAATAATATCTTTTATACCTATTATTTACATAAATTTAAAAATTCATTACCTCGACGTTGATGAGATAAAAATATGACAGAGGGTATTCTTGGTAGTTTTTAGAAAAATAATTAATATTTTGTAGTCGATAGTGAGATAATTGAGTAGCTTATTGATTAGTGTACTTAATTCTTTGTCTTCTCTCATTAATGAGGTCTCTAAAGGTATTTATAGTGTGTTTCTGAGGCATGGGTTGGTCATGGCTTAAAGCCTTAAAATCTCATTAGTGCAAACACTGCTTTAGGATACATACAACTAAGTTAAAAAGTAAAAAAATATATTCTTTTATATTAGGTCTAAAATACCCTTTGAATTATCCTTACACCTTTTAAGAGTTGCTTCAAAATATATCCGAACCTATAATACATCCCCTTTAGTTCTCTAAAATATTTCTTTGGAGGACTAACAAATATTTCTTCGAACCAAATTAATCTTATAATGAATCGTTATTCTCACCCTTTTTCTCTTAAGTAACAAACAAATTCGAACCTATTTCGAAGTCGGAAAAGTTATCGGTTTTATCAGCTACATTTCTTAACACGTGTCAATTCCATTAAACCTTAGATTTGTTATGCTCTAGGTAAATTAAGCCAATAAATGATCGACTTTTCCACTTTCCTAAAGTTGTTTCCACTTCCATAGAATTTTTCTTAGTGGGCGTGCCTTCACCTAGTTTTTAGGGTATTCAAGAATCTAAAACATCATTAGTAAGTCTCTCAATTACCTTTTTGATATCTATATATAAACTAACTTCTCATTTTTCTTGTTTTACATATCTTTAGAAAGAGAAAATTCATTATATAAGAAATAAAAAATCAAAAACTTTTGTGTTTGTATGTTTACTGCTAGAACCGCTCTAATCAAAGGCGGTTGGTTGACCTTATTAAAGTTAGTGGAAGAGAAAAGAAAGCTATAATCGTTAATGGACTTCCTGTATCTTCACCTCCAGTTTTCACTACTCAAGTTATCGATTACGATTGTGTTTTTATCCTTATAGTCTCCTTCTACAACTGCTCAATCGTTTACTTCACACAATTTCTCCTCAAGGCCACCACAATCTCAAAGGGCCACAAGTCACCGAACTCCTTCAACATTTAAATCTATGGGATCAGATTCAAAGAATGTCACCCACTCAAAGTGATTAGACAGTGAAAATGTAAAGGTAAAGCTGTTACAAAACCATTAATATTGATTGATTTTCCCTCTCTACTAAACCTGAATAAACAACAATCTGTTATAGAAGATGATGTTAGCACCCAACCTCTCAGAAAATTAGAATCGAAACCGAAAGTAATGGAAGAAGTTACGGAAGATCTTAATAAAGATTCTCCCCTTGAGACATCTGGTAAAAAATGGGAAAATTCAAAGCCCTTCATCAACAAGGTTTTGACAGGGAAGAAAATTCATGGTAAATGCAAAGTTATAGAAGAATAATCCAAAGAGCTCCCGATCTCGCTGACTGGACGTGTCAGTCCAAACTTTAAGAAAGTAAGTGTAAAATATATTTTAACAATCAATCATATATCTTATGTTTATTTTCATGCTAAAGAATCAGATGTTGTTCGTACTAAGTGGGGATTCCCAAATATGATTAAAGTTAGACTGCCTAAGCCTGGGGAAACTCACATGAGTTGTTGTTCTAATGAACTTATAGTTTACACCGTTGTGCTAAACAGGGGCATTCGGTTTCCTCTGTATCCTGAAATCGTTATGTGTTTTCATGTAGTTTGGTTGTTCCCGAGCTAGGCCAGTCCGAATGCCAGATTGTGTTGTAATTCTAAGATTCTTTTCTACTAGTTTAACGTGGGTAATGATTACAAAGTAGTAGACAATCTGTTAGAAGCGGACATGATATGAAAGACTCAGTTTCTTTTATCTCTTGCCATTTTGACTTCATAGAGAATAACTTATATTTCACCACTCCTACTTTATCTACTGCCATTTTATTGAGAGTCGAATCGACCGATGGGACGCTTTACCTTCCGACCAGGAAGATAGCCCCCAGTCGTTGGCCAAAAATATATAAGAAGAAGAAAAAATAAACTGTGCAAGGTGTCGTCAAAATAGAAACTGAAGAACAATCCATTGAGATCGATGCATCATGGTTAGATGCAGTTTCTGCCACTATGGATGGAGGTGATGTACCCACATATATTCTTGAGTTTAAGAAAAATAAGGCCAAAAAAATAAACAAGCAAGGAAATGACTATAAAATAAAAATAATAAAACTTTAACTAGTTCGGGGTTAGTATTACGTTAGATTGCTAGTTTTTTCACCATAACTACACCTGATCCTACCTTTCTATTTCCAAAATTCAAGGGAGAAACTACTACTGAAGTCAATAATCTGAGGGATGAGTTGACAGGGTTCGACTATGAAGCATTTTATTTTCCATTTTTACAATTTAAAATAATATATATAATATATATCATATTCACCTAATATATCAAGTGTCTTTATCGTGTCTTGTGTCGATCATATATATATTTAGTTTTAATGATTAAGTTTCAACAATTTAAAACAATTTTTTGTTATCTTGATTAAAACCTCTGAATTTCAACTCAAAAACCATTGTATTGATCAAATCCATTATTAAAGTAATTATTTCCATTAAAATACGGTATATTTAAACTCGAAACTTGCACCCCCAAATTCTCAATTCTTGCAGCCCCAAATTCATAAAGTCAAATCAATCAAGGATTGAACAACGCTCAGATACCATGTAAAATATAGAGAAACAAAAGGATGTTAGGGTTGTATTAATTGTAATGATGTGTTTACAAAATTCTTAAAAAATATTTATAAAGTAATAATCTAGTGGATTTGTGGGCATAATATTTTTAACAAAATATGGTAACTATTTATTCATATGTGTGTATTTAAATATCCATTTTTATAGAATTGGTCATTCTCATGATAAAAATATGATTGATCATGAAGTATCAAATTTTTTATTGATTGAATCTGAATGAATTATTTATGATTCTTTCCCATAATCAAAGTTCCTCACAAATTACTTATGTTAAAGCTAAATATTCTTAAAATTATTATATGGTCTCAAGAAAATTCATGACCTTGCATATGAATTAAAAATAAATAAACCAATATATTGTAAGATTGATAGTTACATATATTTACTCACTTTTTTTACAACGAATAACCAGAATACATCGCGGAAAAAATAAGACAACAAAAAGGACTGACCGACAATAGGAGAATAAACACTGGATTTTATAAAGTGGATTTTGTTGGTTCTAGTCTTACTTCTTACTTCTGATGCACGATCAACCTTTAGTATAGTTCTTAAATGATAAAAAACCGATGGACCTGTATGCATGAAGGCGATTTGAATTAAGGTTTTTGGTGAGGGAGAGGGAGAGGGAGATGCAGAGATTTTTAATGATAATACGCATAATTGTAGCGAATAAAATAAAATATATTCTTTATTATCCATATTTATAATCCAATACTTGTGAATGTACTTGGCTTTAATATTGGAAATATATTAACTTAAGTTTATTGATACTCTCTATATTATTTATTATAACCACAAGGTCCAATACCATTTTAATCATATATCTCGTATCGGCCAAAGACCATAAATATAATGAACTTCTAAGATCCAATATCCATAGTGTCATAACGATGATCCTTTCTTCGAACTTCTAAATCTATCCGACTAATATCTAGTTCTATGAGGTTCCCTTTATACTTGTTGGTCAAAGACACTTATAAATGACTATATTTAATTAATAGGTTTTCTAATTTCTAAAAATTTGGATATTGTAAATGTTTATAAATAAAACATTCTAATTAAAAATAGGGTAGCTTCTTTAAATGGTACACAATTTTTTTTTAAATTTGCTAAAAGACACACAACACTTTCAAATTTTGTAAGGGTGGATATGATTTCCGCAATTACAAAATAATCCTCTAAGACTATGTGCAGCAGTGGTTTTTTTCATCAAAAAATGCGCATTTCAAAATGCAGCAGTGCATTTTGTAGCATATGCGGCTTTAAAAGATGCAACGTGATTCAAAAGATTAACCTCATTGCATCTAAGTATTTTCCAACTGCAACGTGCGATATGGCACACTGCATGTCTTAGCTTTTTGTAAAAAAAATAGAAAAAAATTTAGGTAAAAAAAGTAGAAAAGTTATAACACTATTTTTTTATTTTTTGAGATGTACAAGTATAGATTTTTTTTTTTAGTTTTTTTATTTATTTAATATTTTCAAAATGATTTTCGGAATGTTTTACCAAGTTAAAACAATTATACCTTGATTTATAATTTTTTGAGAACTATAAATAGAGACTTGGGTTGTTTGATTCGGACAGCGAAATATTTTGAGTTTTTTTTATTAAGTTTTTTCGAAACAATTTTTGGAAAATTTTAGTAAGTAAAAAAACTATACCATGATTTATAATTTTTTGAGATCTATAAATAGAGACTTAGTTTGTTTGATTCAGACACTAAAATGTTTTGAGTTTTTTATTAATTTTTTCCGATTTGTTTTGTTAATTTTAGTAAATAACAAAAATAAATAAATTATACCATGATTTATAATTTTTTGAGATCTATAAGTAGAGAGTTGGTTTGTTAGATTCAGACACCAAAATTTATTGAGTTTTATTTTATTAAGTTTTTTGGAACCAATATTTGGACCATTTTAGCATGTAAAAAACATAAATTATACCATTTTCATTCAACAGAAATAAGTGAAAACAACAAGCAGAATAATTGAAATAAGCACACACAACAACAATTGAAAACATCACACACAACAACAATTGAAAACATCACACATTACTAACATGTTACTCTGAATTTAGAATTTTCGTCAACTTCTGAAACATCTTCTCTTAAGTAGGATCACAAAGTTTATTCTGCAACTCCATATACAACATCATTCTTTCCACTTTATTTTGTTGTCGAAATTCTTGTTTGTATCCATTAATACTATCATATTGAAATCACATTGCTATAATATTCTCTTTTTGTAAAGTCAATGTTGCTTCATGAGTAGCTTTCAATATGTATAATCGGTCTGCAGCTACAAACTTTTTACCTTTTTTCTTTTTTATCCCTACCTTTGGGACGTACATATGAGGAATCAACCGAGTCACCATCACTTTTTCTCTTTGATCCACTATTCAGGGGCCACTTTTATATATTACAGTTGGTCGTGACTAAGTTCCACTCTTTAAGTAGCTGAACTTCTTACCATTCGACTATTGGTATATATTTATAGTCTCGGTAATGTAGTCATCCTCAGACCAAAAGTTACGTCTATTTTTGCATGTAACATCGTAAAGACCAACAAAACTACTTATATGTTTATTGATCACTTGATAATGAATTTTGGCTTATCCTTGGGTTCTTGGAATTTCGGTCTCCTCAGATACAAAGTCTGCAAAAAATTTCCAGAATGTTCCGCCCGATTGGTTTGTCCCAATTTCAATATCATTACTATGGTGAAAAAAATATATAGTAAATATTTATTATTCGTTGTACTCCACATCCCGTACTATTTTTTAGTAGGAGGTACAAACCTAGTAGGGGTATCCCATTCACTTCATCTAAGAGATATCTGGGTGGAAAATTCAGGCATTTCTGGGATATAAGTGTTTGGGTAGTTCATATGACCGGGAACATAACTACTTCCGGCCATATGTTGGTATCCAAATGACATGTAAGGTTGGTTGTAGGGATTTTGAATAGAGAAATTAGGAGGCATGCCATATTGAGAGCCAACATAAGGATTTCACTCATTAGGTTGAAGATTTTTACGACATTAAGGTATTGGGTAAGGTGGTCGACTATTTGAATTCTAGGATTGGTTACTTAAACCATATTGTGATGGACAGAAATTGTAGTTTCTTGAAGGATCCATGAATATAACAAAAAAAAATTAAGAAGTAGTGAAACAAGACGGAAATAAGCTCAAAATATTGTGGTGTCCAAATACAATAATATTGCCTCTATTTATAGATCTCAAAATATCATGGTCTCCAAATACAGCAAACCAAATTCAAAATCAAATTCAAATGTAACTCGCCCATTTATTAAATTATGAAATGACAAGACAATTCCTTGGTCACTAGATATAGTTTGAATTATTTATACTTTCATCATCCAATAGTTATAACTCAAGTAAAATTTAATCATTATCCTTGGAATTCAGTTATAAACAAAAGATGACCAAATTCAAATTCAAATGCAAATGCAACTCACCCACTTATTAAATTCTGACATGACAAGACAATGCATTGGTCACTTGAGAACTATATGATTCATCATCGATAATACAACATTAAACATGAACATAAAACAAATACAATAAATAAAACGACTTAATGGAACATAAACTAACAAACTAACGCCTAGGAACTCAAAAGAACATAAACAAATATATCTCCAACATTACTCAAAGGAACATAAAACAACGGATAACACATAAAGTAAACTCCTTACAAATTAAATTCAAGGAAATGTGGATGCTCCACCTTACTGTTAGCGAGGTCCAACTTAATATCACAAAGTACATGTTCTTTAATTGAATCAATAATCCCCATACCGAGCATATTATGCACACATTGCCTCACATCATGCGGGAGGTCACGAACCCAAATATTCGGAATAAAAAATGATGTTATAACCTAATAGATATATAAGTAAACATTTAAACAAAAACTAAAGAACACCAAACAAATATATAACAACATTAAACGTGAACATGAAACAACATAAATAACTTAAAGAACTAAAAGTGACATAAAACAGATACAATAATGTAAAATTATCAAATGAATACAAAAAACATTAAATATGAACATAAAATAACATAAAGTTTAGTCAAATTCATATCATTCGTCAAAAGTGAAACTCTGAGATGCTTCATCTTTTTCAATGATCTCTTCCTCTACGTAATGTAGCATATCTTTTGTCGAAAAATCATTTATATCCAAATGGAACGAGTTATACGTCTCGGTTTGGATTTCCCATGGGAAGTCCAACACACAATACATTGATTCACTTTAAAGATAAGTGTACCTTATAGATACTTCTTCACGACTGCGTGGAGACGAAATGGGTTTTTGTCCTAAATTCCCGTACATGTAGTACATTGTGCATAACACTTCATTGATAAACCCATCAGTAGTATAATAGTCTCATCTGACTTCGTCATCTTAACATGTTTGACGACTTGGAGGAGATGAGAGCCTTTTATAGTCGACCATTCCATATCGAACAAAATTATGAGTTTTTGATAGACTATATTTAAATAAATTCAAGGTGTGTTGAGAGTTATATGGTTAGGGACTTCATATATAGGAAGAGAATGGACGGTTTACATTTTGGCAAGACTTATTATTGGCGAGTCACATTATGGCGGGACGCATTATTGGCGGGGAATATGTGGCCTTTGACTTAATATTGGCGATAACATTTAGGCGGGAGTTATAAAGTTTCCATTGCATTAATAGTTTGATCGTAGAATACAAGTTTATCAATCTATAATTGCGTTAAACCAATAGTTAATCGTTACAATTGCATGTCGATTTTTTACCTCCAATATACCTTCTCTGTCTGTTCAGGACAATTATCGTATATCGTTAAAACGGTCGGTGATGCGTAACCCCGTTGTAATTTGAAAAGTTTAAAATTAGATAATTATAAATAACCTATAAAATTGGATTTAAAAGTTATACATTAATTACGAAACTTTAAAAAAATAATGTTATTGATATACTTACATTTAAGAAATTTTAATATATATCTCTATAATATAAATATTAATTTATCTTAAATAAAAATTAAACAAATAAATTTATTTGATCAATAATATCGTGTGTTATTTTAGTAAAACGTAAATTATTTATTCTATTAAAAATTTAAGTTTTTCGGAAATCAGCCAATTTTATTTTTATATTTTATATTTTAAATTTAAATATGTGATATATTATGTATTATTTTATTAATTATTTTAATTTTATAATTTATATTTATAAACAAAATATATTATGCTAATTTATGAAAATTATTTATTTTAATATATATAACTTTAATGTAAATATATATTAAATAATAAGGAAGAGAAATAAAAATACATGGTATGATATTATTTGATAAAATTATGTGGAAGAGAGAGAAAATATGGTGAGGTACTCTGAGAGATGAAATGTGCTATGATGTGTGGAGTGAGAATTTTTGCAAAATAATTTTGGGATTATGCTGATGTGGCGCTAATGTGGCACACTTTAGAGAGATGAAATATACCCATTGATGTGGATAGTCTAACTTTAAACTAACAGTGTAACTTATCATTTAAACACTCCAAATAGGCAATAACCAATATGTTCAGGATTCTCATAACATTTTCCACATAACCCATTTCTTCATCTTTTTCACAAATTCTACCAAAACATCATCTCTTCTAACTCTTCCTTATATTTTACATTCTACTAAAACACTATCTATTTACCATCATCACCACATCTTCGGCCACCATCACATTTCCCCTAAAAAATTAGGGGTTCAGTGTTGAGGAGGTATAATGAAAAAACATGTGGTTTGAAAATATGATTTTTCGTGCCCAAGAAAAATCTAAAATATGATTTTTTATATTTACACAAAAGTTGTTCGTGGGCCAACTTGCCCCATTTCCAAATAAGCCTAAACCGTAGTTTCAAGAGACGTTTTCCCAAAAGTCACGTGAGTGAGTGTAATCACGTGACAATCATTCACAGCAGTGTTTTGTCTGTTGCCTACTTCTATCCGCTCATACAAACCTAATCTCTCTCATTTCCGATCAGACAAACACAACCGATTCAATACCGACAATGGCAGCTTCCCTCTCACTCTCCCGCTACCTTTCTACTCGCAACACCTCCCTCTCTATCTCCTCCGCCGCTACTTCACTCTTCTCTCCTCACACCGTCTCCTTCTATCTTCCTTCTCTATTTCCCCTCTCTGTTTCCCCTCTCCGTCTCAACCTCCACCACCGCCGTCACCTAAACCCCCTATCTTTCTCCACTAAAACCTCCCCAATCTCCAACTCGCTCTCCATCGGAGATAAAATCCCTGACTCCACTCTCTCCTACCTAGACTCTGAAGAAAATAAAATTAAAAGAATTTGTTTTCCTGAAATTCTGAATTCATTCAAGTTGATCAAATTACTCATATATAATGGAAACGCGGAAGTTACGGAGGCAGTTACAACTGCACATAAAATAACAGAAACTAATAAAATATAACTGCATACATATAAATAAGTTACGAGATTATATTAATTATGCCAAAATTTCTCCCTCTTAATCTCATAACTCAGGCTTCAAGTTGAACACACCAGTTGCATCTCATAAGAACTCGAATCTGTCACGCGGCAATGGCTTGGTAAACAAATCTGCAATTTGTTCTTATGTGTTGACATGCACAATATCAAGGATTCCTTGTTTCAGGCAATCACGCAAAAAATGAATCTTGATATCTATATGTTTATTTTTCCATGGAAGACTGGGTTCTTTGCTAAAGCAATTGCAGACTTGTTATCAACTCGCAGACTAACTTTGTCAACTTTAATTTCGCATAACTCTTCCAACAACCTCTTGAACCTTGAGCCACATTGCTTGGCAAGCTCCTACAGAAGAAACAACATATTCAGCTTCACATGAAGACAATGCTATAACCTTTTGTTTTTTGTGAAGTCCAACTATTCGGATCACTGCCCAGAAAAAAACAACCCCAGAGGTACGTTTCCGATCATCAATGTCTCCAGCAAGATCACTATCAGCCTACCCAATCAACTCTGAATGTTGTTGTTCTCTTTTAACATACTTCAAACCAAAATTCAGTGTAACCTTTATATATCGAACAATTTGTTTGACATCACTCATGTTTTATAGAGGGTTTCTCCATAAAACGGCTAGCCACGCCAATAGCAAATGATATATCAGGTCTAGTATGGACTAAGTACCTCAAACTCCCAATGACACTGCGATACATTGTTGCATCAACGAATGGATTTCCATCACTCTTGCTTAGCTTTAGCCTTGAATCCATTGGTACACGGCATAGGTTACAACTCAGCATTCCCATTTTCTCCCAAATCCTTTCTGCATAACTTGTTTGGCTCAAAGTTATATGATCAGACCTCTGTTTAACCTCAATTCCCACATAAAAACTTTATAAACCCAAATCTGTCATGCGAAACATTTTTTTCATCTTTGCTTTGAAACTTCTCAGGTTCGCCAAGTTGGAGCCGGTAATTACTAAATCATCCACATAAACACCAACATATTGCATATCACCTCCATTTCTTCTTTTGTAAACTGCATATTCGAGACTACATTTTTCATAACCCAAATTCTGTAAACAAAAGTCTAGTTTTTCATTCCAGGCTCTTGGAGCCTGTTTCAAACCATATAATGCTTTCTTCAATCTCAGAACTTCATCTTCTCTTCCATTCTCAGCAAAATCTGGTGGTTGCTAAACATAAACCAATTCTTTTAGATCCCCATTCAAGAACGCTGATTTCACGTCCATATGGTGTACTTGCCACCCTTCATGGGCTGGAAGTGCCATAAGCAATCTAATAGTTTCTAATCGAGCAACTGGAGCAAAAACCTCGTCATTATCAATTCCATGTTCTTGAATGTAGCCTTTGACTACAAGTCTTGCCTTATATTTAATAATTTCAATGTCTGGATTCTTCTTCAACTTATAAACCCATTTCAAACCTATTGCTTTGTATTCTGGTGGTAATTTTCTAAGCTCCCATGTTCTATTTTTTTAATCGCCTCAAGCTCCTCCACCATTGCCAGCCTCCAATTTTCATTGTTGAATGCTTCTTCTTGCGTTGTTGGTTCTTTAATAGAGAGAAGGCTCATATCAGAATCTAACCCAATTTCCTTAGTTTCATCATATATCTCTTGTAAAGATGAAAACTTTTTTGGTAGAGTTTCATCGTCCTCGTTGCTAGGTTCCTCATCTGATCTTGTATCATCCCAATTTAATACACTTTGAGAAGAAATTGATGGTGATTCAAGATTCATAGATTCTACTTCTCCAGTTGAATATCTAATGAAAATGGAGTTACTGGGTTGAACTTCCATGGATTCTACAGTGTCAGACCAGTTCCATTTCTCACAGTCTCGAAATACCACATCTCGACTCACTATTATTTTCATTGTTTTTGGATTCACAAATCTGTAGGCTTTTGAACCAGGTTCATAACCAAGAAAAACAACTTTGTTGCTTCGATCATCAATCTTCTTCACATCATATTTCATATTTTTAACATAAGCTATACATCCAAAAATTCGAAAATGACTTACACTTGGTGTTTTTCCGAAGTAGACTTCATATGGTGTCCTTCCACTTATAGCTCTTGTTGGACAACGATTTAGAAGATAGGTTGCTGTAACTCCAGCTTCTGCCCAAAATTCATACGGTATTTGCTTATCCTTCAGCAAATATCTCATCATCTCGGAAATGGTTTGATTTCTTCTTTCCACCACACCATTTTGTTGTGGTGAATATGGTGCTTTCATTTGCCTTTGAATTCCATGAAGCTCACAAAATAATTTAAACTGTTGAGACTGAAATTCTTCGCCTCTATCTCTCCGTAACATTTTTATTTTCTTTCCCAATTGCGTCTTGACCTCTGCTTTGAACTTCCTAAATCCAGTGAGTGCTTCATCTTTTGATTTCAGTGATTTTAGCCACATGTACCTACTAAAATCATCAACAAACAAAATAAAATACTTGTTCCCTCATTTGGTAATTGGTGAAATAGGACCACAAATATCTGCATGGATTAGATCTAACAATGAACTTGCTCGATAGTGACTTTGTGTTGGAAAGCTTCCTCTGTGTTGTTTCCCAAGAACACATACATCACAATTCTGACTATCTTATTTAAACTCAGGTAATCCATGGGCTTATTTATCTCGTCCAAGTTTTTGCAAGGCTTGAAAGTGCAGATGCCCATAGCGAGCATGCCACAAGCGAGAGTTTTAATATTCGGTAGATAGGAGATATAGTGAAATTGCTTGACTCATTTCATTGCATAGAGTCTATTTTCTGCTCGAGGTATTTTGGCCACCAGATTGTAATCTGCATAAAAAATACATAGAAATCTACCTTCAACAACAACCTTTCCTCCTCACTCATCTACTTGTCGCAAACTGATGATATTAGATTTTAATCCTGGTACATAATACACGTTCTACATGCGCAAGTTTTTCCCGGTTATGCTTCGGAAGTTTGCAGTTCCTCTTCCACAAATATTGATCATGGATCCATCGCCAAACTTTACTGTACCACTCATTGATTCGTCTAAGTCTGTCAATAGGTTTCGGTCCCCGGTCATATGATTTGAAGCGCTTGTGTCGTAGTACCACATTGATTCATCAACACTCCATTTCGTTGCCATTGTTTCAAATTTATCTTTGGCCAACATCAATTTTTTCTCTCTAAAAAAAACACAATTGGTCTCCATGACTAGCAATGTATCTTTCTCTTCTACTTCTTCTGTTAGATTCATTGTTTCCTCTTTCTTCGGTTTGCAATCCCTAGCAAAATGCCCAAAATTATGACAAGTATAACATCGTACCTTTGTGATATCAAAGTTCGAATTTCTCTGGATATGTCCTTCTCCATCAACAAATTTTGATATCCCATAGGAAAAGCTTCTTCTCCCCATAGCCAAAGCCACCTCTGCCTCTTCCTCGACCGCGACCTCGGGTCCCTCCAGAATATGTCGAGTTGAGTCGTGACTCCCGTTCTGCTTTTGTTAACAACACATTTTCATCATGCTCTTCTTCTTTATCACCTTTAAGACGTTCTTCATAGGCTCTTAGTGACGCTACAATTTGGGTAAACTTTGACGAAACTGATTTTAACAATTTCTTGTTCACATAGTCTGTCTTAATGGCAACATCATGCTCTTCTTCTTTATCACCTTTAAGACGTTCTTCACGGGCTCTTAGTGACGCTGCAATTTGGGTAAACTTTGACGAAACTGATTTTAACAATTTCTTGTTCACATAGTCTGTCTTAATGGCAACACCAAGAGCCTTCATTTGGTTAACCACTGTTGCCATTTTTCTCGAATACTCCACTACTGTCTCATTCTTTTTTCATTTTCATACCTTCAAATACCCATCTGAACCTTTGCGCTCGCACCTCTTTGACCTCGTCTGCTACTTCATCCATTTTACGAAGAGACTCCCGTGCTTCTCGTGCTGTCTCGATGTTACCCAATTCCATCAATTGGCCTTCAGTCAATCCTAGAGAGAATTCCATACGCGATTTGATCTTGACGGAGATCAAATGGTTTGTCGGGAAACACAACTTCCCAAACTCCATGAGCCCTCATGCAGATCTTCATCTTTAATGCTCATCCTTGATAGTTTGTGTCAATGAGAATTGGATACGTAAGTGATAGATTTCCTTCCTTCTGTGACACTCTTCTTTCTGATTGTGTTGATTCAGTGCTACTACCGCTTCTCACCACACTCGCATAACTATCGTTTTTCGACATTGGCTCTGATACAAAATGAAGAAAATAAAATTAAGAGAATTTGTTTTCCTGAAATTCTGAATTCATTCAAGTTGATCAAATTACACATATATAATAGAAACGCGGAAGTTAGGTAATGGAAACTAATAAAATATAAACTCATCCGGCGAAGTCAAAACCACAACGATCGCCGAGCTCACCGCCGGAAAAAAGGAAATCCTCTTCGCCGTCCCCGGCGCCTTCACCCCTACATGCTCGCAAAAACACGTCCCTGGATTCGTATCCACATCCGCCGATCTGAAATCCAAAGGCGTCGACACCATCACCTACATTTCTGTTAACGACGTGTTCGTGATGGACGCCTGGAAGAAGAACCTCGGCGTCAAAGACGAGGTTGTAATGCTCTCCGATGGAAACGGCGATTTGACGAGGAAGTTAGGATTCGAGCTCGACCTGAGCGATAAGCCTGTAGGACTTGGTGTTAGATCAAGAAGATATGCTTTGTTAGCTGAAGACAGCGTCGTTAAGGTCCTGAATGTAGAAGAAGGTGGTGCTTTCACTTTCAGTGGCGCAGATGACATGCTTAAGGTGCTTTAGATGTCAAAGTTCCATCAATCTCTTGTTTTTTTATCTCAGATTTCACAAGTTTTTGTCAAGCTAACTGCGTAGTCCTTGTTGATTTATGGTTCTACGAGTTCCTTGAAATAAAAGAATACATAGCAGTTTTGCAATTCGATAATCTTGTTAAATTATTGTGTAGTTTTTTAATAGAACTAGAGGTGCTTGAGAATAAATTGAATTGAATTGAAATGAAACTGGATTATAACTCTCCATTGTTGATACATATAAAAAAAATTGCTAGTGTTGCTTAATGGCCTGAATTTTCAGAGGTAGCCCAAGAGATGGCCTTAAAGACAGCAACTGAGAAGGTGAGTGACAGTAATTAGGTGAAAGTGTAAAAGAAAACCTAGAAATAATTAAGGTTAAGACAATCTTGTACTCTGTCACACTTAAATTCCTACCAACACACATCCTTCCTCCAAACCCAAAACGCAACAATCCCATCTTGTTGTAGCACCCGCCGTATATATCGTCCTTGAATAGTATTATCCTTTTTGAGAAAGTAAAACTGTGGTACTTCTTGATTCATCAAATGCAACGTACAAAGGAAATAAATAGGCAATAAACGAGGTGGGAGTTACAAAATAGGATCCACTAATCCCACTTCTCTCTTCACTTAATGCCCGTTACGTAACTCCTACACCCACGTAAAACTCTAAGACTCAGTCTAATACTAACGGTTACTATAACTTAAATAAATAAAACATGTTTAGATTAAATACATAAAATACAACATGCCCCCCCCCCCCTAATCTCAACATGTTTTTCAAACCTCGACTTCAGCTTCCCGAGCTCGCAGTAAGATCCTCAACCCCTATTGCCTTCCTCATTTCTTCAAATTTAACCTTCCCCAATGCCTTAGTTAAGATGTCCGCCCTCTGTTCTTGAGTCACCACGTGCTTAATGATCAACTCACCCCTTTCAATACACTCTCGAATAAAATGAAACCGTATGTCGATATGTTTGCTCCTCCCGTGTAGTACCGGATTCTTCATTAACTCGATGGCTGACCTGTTATCTATGTGGAGTATCACTGGTCCAACCGATTGTCCCGAGATTTCCTTTAGTAGTCCACGAAGCCATATGCTCTGACAAACTGCTGTCGTGGCGGCCATGTACTCCGCCTCGCACGAAGATAGAGCAACCACTTTCTGTTTCTGCGATGTCCAAGATATTAAGCTCCTGTTAAGGTAGAAACACATGCCCCCAGTACTTCTCCTGTCGATAACATCTCCAGCAAGATCACTATCTGTAAACCCATACAACATCCTACTACTCTTCTCGTTTGCATAAACCAGCCCATACTCAATTGTCCCTCGAATGTACCTCAAGATATGTTTCACAGCTTGTTGGTGCTTCACTGTGGGTTTCTCCATGAATCTGCTCACCACTCCCACAGCGTATGAAATATCTGGACGAGTGTGAGTTAGATATCGCAGACTTCCAACGATACATCTGTACTCAGTGGCATCAACAATTACTCCTTCTTCATCTCTGTCCAACTGTAACTTATGCTCCATAGGAAATTTGGACGCGTTACAATTCATCATTCCAGATTTTTCCAGTAACTTCTTGGCATATGATGATTGCTTCAGTGTAGTACGCATCTCTCCTTGGTTTACTTCTATTCCAAGATAAAACGACAATAAACCCAGATCACTCATCTCAAACCGTTTGTTCATTTGCTGCTTGAATGCTTCGATTTCCTGCTTGTCTGAACCTATCACCAATAAATCGTCAACATACACACCCACTATGAGTATACTCTCTTCTTTGTACTTCATGTACACCGCTTGCTCGTGTAAGCATCTGTCAATTCCCAACTCTTTCAAGCATCTGTCTAGCTTCGCATTCCACGCTCTAGGAGCTTGACGCAGCCCGTACAAAGCCTTCACCAGTCTATACACCATCTGTTCCTGTCCTTTCTTGACGAACCCCTCAGGTTGGATGACATAAACTTCTTCAATGAGCTCTCCGTTTAAAAACGCTGATTTTACATCAAGATGATAAACTTCCCAACCTTCTTTCGCTGAAAGTGCTAGCAAGAGTCGAACCGTGTCAAGTCGTGCTACGGGAGCGAAAACTTCATCATAATCTATTCCTTTCCTTTGAACGTATCCCTTTGCGACGAGTCGTGCCTTATGTTTCACCACATTCCCATCTGGGTCCTTTTTTAACTTATATACCCACTTCAAACCTATTGGTTTATGCCCAGGTGGTAAACTTGTGAGTACCCAGGTTTCGTTCTACTCTATTGTCTCGAACTCCGTCTTCATAGCATCTTGCCAATCCTTCTCTTTTATGGCTTCGAAATATGACGTTGGTTCCTCAGCCTTTAATAACATCAGCTCATCAATCAGCTCAATGACCTCAGTGTCATTATAAATATCTGCCAAAGGCCTGAACCTCTTAGGTTCACTGCTCGTGGTAGATGATGTTCCAACAGTTTCAGCTGTTTTGGTCGTCGTAGTTTGTTGTGAAGATGCCGATGACTGTGAAGTCATGGATTGCAGAGGAGTTGTGGGTTCATAATCTGCATCCACACTGTCCCCAGTTTCCGTGTTCTCGGTTACCTCAACATAGCTCCCAGGGAAAGTTACTTCACCACCTGTTTCTTGTTCCCATGACCAGAAGGCTTCCTCTTGAAATACCACGTCCCTACTGACGTGTACAGTCCCTGTTTGTGGGTCAAATAAGCGACTCCCTTTTGTTTCCGGATCCTTACCGAGATACACCACCCTCTTACTACGATCATCCAGTTTCTTGACATGTATCGAAGGTATCTTCATAAATGCAATACACCCAAACACTCTTAAGTGTGTCATGTCCGGCTTAGTCCCACTCCATGCTTCATATGGTATTCTTCCGTTTAAACTTCGAGTTGGTAGTCGATTGAGAACATAGATCGAATGACGCACCGCTTCACCCTAGAGATACGCAGGTAGGTTTGCTCCCCTTAGAAAACTTCTTGCCATAGCAGCCACAGTCCTATTCCTTCGTTCCACCACCCCGTTTTGCTGCGGAGTGTATGGTGCTGTGTAATGCCTCAAAATACCAGCCTTCTCACAATACAAGGTGAATTCCTTGGAACAAAATTCACCGCCTCTATCTGTCCTCAAGATCTTTATGTTTTTCTCGCTCCCCTTTTCAACTAAAGCTTTAAAAATTTTAAACATCTCGAAAGCATTACTTTTCTCCTTTAACATGTAGACCCACATTTTCTTACTGAAATCATCAACAAATAGAAGGAAATAACGATTACCTCCAGTTTTCGTTGGTGTGATAGGGCCACAAATATCAGCATGAATTATCTCGAGTGCTTTCCTCGACACAGAGCTAGTTTGATGTGGGAAGGATTTTCTGGATTGCTTCGTCATTAAACAACCTTCGCACCTTTTAAGTGGTTGAGTCATGCTTGGAATCCCGTATGCCATCTTCTCTCGCGACATTAATTCCAAAGCTTGGAAGTTTACGTGCCCAAGACGAGCATGCCACAACCAAGTATCTTCTTCGGCCTTGTTAAACAAACATGTTGCTCTACTTTCTTCAAGACTGATCTTATATAGTCGATTCTCTGTCCTTTTCACCTTCATCAATAGTCTTCCACTCGCCTCGTGAATCCACAAATAATCCCCGTCAAGTACGACTTTATTCCCTGCCTCAGAAAGTTGTCCCAAGCTTATAATATTATTATAGAGATTTGGGATATAGTATACCTCTTCAAGCATCATTTCTTCACCATTCTTGCACTGGAACGCCACTGTTCCCTTTCCCTTGATACACACGGTCGATCCATCGCCAAACTTCACTTTCCCGGAGACACGCTCATCCAAGCTTTTGAATTTTCCACGCAGCCCAGTCATGTGATTGATGGCGCCGTTATCCAAGTACTACACCTGTGACTCCTTTTGTTCACCTGCGTTTGTTCGTAGTTTTGGAACCACTCCATCCTCCTTCAGAAGCATAGATTCGATATCCATTTGTCCGATCTCAACAACCAACAAGGCTGGCTCATTTTCTTGAATTTTCGAGAGATTTGCTTCTCTCGTCATGTCTTTCTCCTTCCTTGGTTTACGACAGTCCGCAGCAAAGTGTCCCAGTGCTTGACAGTTAAGGCACCTCACTCTACTTCTGTCTCGTACTCCACGAGTACTTCCTCCACCTCGAGTCCCTTCTCTATTGGTTTTCCTTAACCATTCTTCTCGAGTCAACAAAAGCTGCCCCTCGCCGCTTTCTTTCTTCCTCCACTCATCTTCTGTCAGCAGCAATTGTCCCTGATGTTTCTCCGTTGTCCCTCGCAATCTTTCCTCGTGGGCTTTCAAAGAACCAACGACTTCTTCTACCGACATCTCTTCCAGAACTCCGAATTGCTCAATAGCAGATGCAATCTGTAAGAATTTTGTGGGAACCGCTCTGAGAAGTTTCTTAACCACATATGTCTCTTCCACTTTCTCTCCCAACACTCGAATATTGGTAACCAGGCTGTTCAGCTTCAGATAGAATTCGTCTAATGGCTCATCGTCTTTCATGCTTAGAGCTTCGAATTCGCTCTTGAGGGTCTGGGCTCTAGCTGCTTTTACCTTGTCTGCTCCCAGGTACATGGTTTTGACAGCCTTCCACGCATCCTTGGCCGTCTTCTTTTCTGCAAGTGACATCAGGACATCTTCTGGAACTCTCTGGTAAATAATAGCGAGTGCCTTTTTGTCGACCTTGTCTTCCACATGAGCTTTAGGGTCCTTGGGTTCGATTACCTCCCACACTCCATGGGCTTGCATGAATACCGTCATTTTGAGAGCCCATGCAGTGTAGTTGGTTTTGCTCAACATCGGGTAGCTGAGACCAAAGGAGCTTTTGCTTGTCGTCTCCATCTGAAGTTATGAACACCTCCTGAAGCTCTGATACCAAGTATTATCCTTTTTGAGAAAGTAAAACTGTGGTACTTCTTGATTCATCAAAGGCAACGTACAAAGGAAATAAATAGGCAATAAACGAGGTGGAAGTTACAAAATAGGATCCACTAATCCCACTTCTCTCTTCACTTAATGCCCGTTACGTAACTCCTACACCCATGTAAAACTCTAAGACTCAGTCTAATACTAACGGTTACTATAACTTAAATAAATAAAACATGTTTAGATTAAATACATAAAATGCAACAAATCTCTCGGGTTTAAACTCATTTGCATCTTGTCCCCATAAGCTAACATGGTGCATTGATACAACATCTATCCAAATGTTGGTTCCTTTTGGAATTACCAAGTCTCCTACTCGAATGTCTTGTCGTGCTTGTCTTTGGGCATTTGGTGCTGGTGAGTACAGCCGTATTACTTCGTTGAACACCCAACCTATCTGCATATCATTGCATACATATATCAACAGTCTATTTCAGTTTATCGTAATTGATCGATCACCAGAAGTATGTATGTGTATAAACATATAATAAGTGTGCATATGAACATGTTCACAAACCAAACAGAGTTTAAGGTTTTAGGGAATTGCTAACCTTTTGAAGCCCCGCAAGCATGGTGAAATCGACTTCTTTGTCACCCACAATTTGTCTAATTTCTTCCCTCAACTGGTCTTGCCAATCCGGATGCATAGCCAACAGCATCAACGTCCAAGTAATCGCCAAAGCTGTCGTTTCGTGCCCACCAAAAAAGAACGTCTTGCATTCATTGACCAACTCCCGAGTTGTAAACAATTTTGAGTCGCTATGATTTTTTATAATCAACAAGCCTAGCAAATCTTTCTGATCCTCATTAGGGTTTTCGCTAATAAATTTTATACAATCATCTATGATGGAAGTAAAAAGATTATCAATTTCTTCACCGAGCTTTTCAGCTTCTAAGGTTTGTACCGGGGTCCGGGCACATGAGGTTACCATATGGCACACCAACCTAACGGTTTGTTTTGAATAGTGCAACTTGTAAGGCTCTTAATTGAAATGGTAAAATAAAAAATGGTTTTGAGTTTGAACAATCAAATGACAAACTTTATCTGGAATCCATTCAAATTAGGAAAACACGAAATTGAAAATTTGTAACTACTTTTCAATATGTTTTATCAAAGGTCAATCTAGGACCATGGGTTGGTGACAAAAGTGTTGGTCAAGAAAATTCAAGGACACATGAGGTCTCTATTGTTGACATTTAAACAATGTCAAAATAATAATTTTTGTTGGTCCTAAAGATAATATTTGTTGGCCCTTGAACAGAATGACCAATGCGCTTTAGGTTAAACATATGAATTGTTTTTCTTTGGAAGACTAATCAAACTTTCTATATATAGATACCTTAAGCAAAACATCTATTTTTAACCAGAAATGCATGTCGAGAAAGAGAGAACAACATTCTTAAGTTGCCAGATGTGGCTGAAAAAGAGACAACATGTTTATTAATTTAAATTGTTCTTATATATTAATTTAATACTTATATTAATTTGATTTTTTATTAATTTATTTTTGAATTATTTAGATTTTCTTGTAATTTGGTCAACTATATTAATTATTTTTCTTGTTTATTCGGTCTTTTATATTAATTAATTTTTTTATTAGTTTAGTCTTTTATAGTAATCGTTCTTTTTTATTAATTTAGTCTTTTACATTGAATGAATTTCTTACTGATATGTTCTTCTATAGTAATTTGATTTTATATTAGTTAATATATCTCAATCATCCTATAAATAGAAAAAGATATTTAGAAAAACATTTTTTGAGAGAAAAAAAATAGTTATAAATTTCTTTTAGAAAAAAAAACAGTGAAAAAAAAGGTTTTGTAAGTATTTTTTTAGCTTGTTTATTACTCTCTTTTGAACTTGGTGTATTACTCTCTTTTTTCCTTAACATAATAAAACATAATTTAGATTTCAATAAAAAAAATTAAATTATATGATTATATAAACAGCAATACAATGTATAAATGGTCGTTATCGCATAAAAGCAAAAATTTCCTTTTTTTAATGATTAATATCGAGTTTAATATTTTAAAAAATTTAACTTATTTTTAATACAAAATTATCAAATATGACAAGTGTGTAATTTTACTTTTAATAATTTTAAATTTTAAAAATTATAAAAAATTTGAATATACTATCGATTTTGTTAATAAAAATAAAATAAAATTAGATGTACAAATGATATTTTTTCTAACACTAGTCTTGCATCTAGCTTATTGTAAGACGAGTCTGGCATCTAGATTTTTGGTCCTGCATCTATTTTCTAAAAATTTCGATTCGACACGGATTCCATATTTAACTATAAAATTGTCTCACATCCATCACTAGTTCCGTATTTATCTAAAATAATGGTTCCGTATTTACCTAAAAGATATTTTATAATGTCTTGTATCTATCACTCTCTCATATCTATCTAAAAATATTTACAATCTCTCACACTCATGCCACATCTATCATTGGTCCCCCACCAATCGAAAAAATATTTTACATTGTCTCGCATCAATCAATGGTCATCTAAAAAAATATTTTACATTGGTCTCACATCTAACAAAGCTAGATAATGAATGTGAGATGCTCAACGCGTTTGGTCTTGAGTCTAGCGTTTCTATACGCACACGTTTGGTTTTGAATCTAGCGCTTCTAGAAGTGAGACGTGGACACGAGAGATGGGCTTACCTGAAAAACAAAAAAAAATACAAAAGCACATTAAAACTTACTTGAAAACACATAACATTTTCTTTCTCCAAACAATCCTTCATCTTAAATCTAGAAACACAATCACATTCAAATATAAATAAAGAGAGAGTCTTTAGTAAAAAAAAGAGAGAGTCTTTAGTGAAAATATTTAATTACAACCAATTACAACTTAAGAAAATAGAGTCTTTAATGAAATAATCTAATTTAGTAAAAAAATAGCAGCCTTATATAGGCGGTACGGATAGTTAAGTATTATAAAATATAAATAAATGAAATAATCATTTAAAATTATATAAAATTTGATATAAGTTCAAAAATGTATGTGTAATTATTTTATAAAATATAAAAATTCAAAACAAATTCTTAAAATAAAAAAGTATTTTATAACAACTAAAATATTATGGATGAATAAAAATATTTTTTGAAATGGACTAAAATTGTTCAACTAAAACATACAGACCAAAGTATAAAGTTTCTTTATATTGAGCTAGGTTATATATTTTTTTATAGAGCCCCGTTATACGGTGTATGATTATTAAATCATGGAAAAGATTATAAATTGGATAATAAATTCTTATAAAAACTTAGTTTGATCGGATCTAATTATAACAAACACTTAATGAATACTCATAAGAGCTATTTACTTAACAAAACCCTTTATAGATTATGATTCGACTAAGTCACATATTTAACACTTATTAATTATCCTTCATACTCATTATGAATAAAGTGAAAAATGAGGAAAAGAGTCGAACAATCAAAATACACCGTAAATGTCGAATTATTTACACCTTGTCATTGATGACCTAAAAAGTAAGAGGTTGTGAGATCGACCAAATAGCTAGGCCTCTGAACTTTGAGTCGAACATAAAGTTAGACTAATCCCAAGATTTTGATGCAGAAGATAAGTAAATCTTCTACTTGTTTGAACTAAACGACCAATCTTGAGATTTTTTTTATTTGAATGGATATGCACGTATTGTTGTTGTTGCCATCTATCACACCTAACTATATCTAACCCAACTATCATGATTTTGAAGAGCTTTGTTTGATATGATCATACTTATTAATCGTTAAATACCCTTCGCTACCAAAACCTCTCTTGAGGAAGAAAGCTCAATTTTCTCGAGAAAATGAGAGTAACTAGCTCATTTTTAAAGAAGTTGGAAAATATTATGATGTGATTTTTACATAAGTGAGTAGTACCGTAGTATTTTTCAAGGTGACTATAAAAAGAGTACTATTAGAAAAAATAATGTTAAAAAAGTAAGAGAGATATAACAATATTTTAGGAGTTATCCAAACATGTGAACGAAATTTAATAATGCGTCGAGCCCTTAATGGAAAATAGGGTTTTTTTAGAGAATTGTAAGAGACGTACGCGTGAAGGTTTTCACCTTGAGAAAAAAAAATGATTGAATATCTGATTGAAGACTATCTGTAACGTGTTTGACATGTGCCCCAAATGTAAAAGCGACCATTCGTCGATTTTGTCTATACTGTTTGCTTGATTATGACCGTATTTGGACAAGATAAGAAATATTTATGATATAAATACTAATAGTCTATCTTTTTGAATTATTTTTCCTACTTATCCTTTCTTCTAAATCTTAATATTTCTCATGATCCCTCTTTGTAATAAAAAAAAATTTCCTCACATTTTTATGAGAAAATGGCCCATAATCAGGTAATGCGAGTGATTATGAGCATTACAAAAATAAAAGCTTAGTGAAAAGAGCATCCACATACTTTAGGTTTTCTCTCCCTTTGACAAATGAGCTACAATTATTTCCAAAATTCACACGCTTTCTTAATGTTTCATCAAATGTAGTAAAAACTTATTGTCTTCACTAAAGTGGTTGTTCCATCCATAATAACGATATTATAACATATTGAGAATATATTCTTGCATATTTAAATAACTCATGAGTACCATATGTTCTTCTGCTTCAATAATATTTTTCTTGTTGTGATACTTTTTAATATGACACTCATATTGAAAGTACCTAATTTATAGAAATTATAACACTCAATAATTGACATATCAAATGAGTAAAATTTGTTTTCCCCTTTCACGATATTTATAGCCTCTACGACCACGTTATCTTACATCCTCTCACATGTGAGCTATTTTATTGACTCATTTTTAGTACTTGTTCTTCCATTACATAGTCAATAATCTGTTGCTCTTGCAGAAATATATGCTTTGTAGTTCATCAATAAAAGATTATATATTTTGTTAGATTCTTGAATGGAACAACTACATTATCAAACTTTTATCATTCATCTCATGATATTTTCAATCACCACCAGATCACTTATATTTTCTCTATATATTTATATCTTGTTGAATATTGTGAAAGCTCTTGCAAAGTAGTCATTAATTGTTCTTTCACCTTCATGTGAGGCATCTTAATTTTTTTAAGAGCCCAAAATTGTGCATGCTTAGCTCTGGCTGTGCATCTTCAAAATGGCTTGATCTATGGTTTGGAATATGAAATCCTTGGTCTTTAAGTTCTTTAATTTTTGATATTCTACGATCTTGAGTTGAAATTGAGTTTGAGCAGTTTCTTTAGCATACCATATGATCCCACTCTCTAGCAAGCCCCAATACTCTTTGGAGCATAATAAATTCTCCAAAAGTATGAACCCATGGTCATAATATCCGTCAAAACATGAGATAACTGGTTTCACAAAAAATATTATTTCTCCTGATATTTTTACTTGTTGGGGAAAGACAAAAGTTGATGATTTACTAGAATGCTCATAATTTAATAAGGAGACACGATACCAAGTATTTATTTTCTAGAGTTCTTAGTTTAATGAAAGATTAATTAGAGATATAAATTTTATTGAAAACAAAAGAAGGCTTAAATATCATTATAACTACACACTGTAGTCAATAACTTTTGACGGATTGAATGAAAGAGATTCCACGAACAAATTGTTAAATAAGAAAATAAACGGTGCTAAAAAAAAGACGACGTGTTTTTACCATATCTCACTCTAACTTATACCCCAATCATTGTATGAAAATAATTACGGAAACCACATGTTCTTTTATATAATTTGTAAATTCTCGTCTTTTGCTAATTTTATCCACTAGCCTCAATCACTACGATCTAATGTGTATGTACCACGAGGGCTAACGCAATAACTATAATGCCACATTAAAAGATCATGCCTTGAAATCCACATTAATTAAACTGATATCTATATTATAATATTTTTAATACTCGTATTAAAATAATTACAATAATTTGAATACTCTAAATTGGCATGGATGAGACATTTCAATTTAGCATATCTTTACAATCTCCCATTTGGATAATTACATGTACTAAAATGTGGGTAAATGTGGGTGTATATATATATATATATATATACAATGTTTCAATCGTCTAGAGAGTCATATGATCTCTCAAGTGAGTACAATGCAGAATAACAATGTACCTAAAAGAAAAAGACACGTCCAAGAGTGCCTTGATAAAGGTCTAGAGAACTTGCCTCCTTAAAAAACCTTAACCACCCGTTGGGTAAAAACCCGGTGTAAGGAAAAAGAGTACAAGTCTCCAAGCCGGCACTAATGGACTATTACATAGAAAATCCAAAAAACTGAGTGTATCAATGAAAAATGACTCTAACATGTGAGTCGATAATGCAGATATAATCTAAATAAAATCTTCAAGGTCATGAGAGTGATTCGGATGACGATTGTGTCTTGAGTCACGACCTCTTCATCAAACACAAGGCGATTGCGGGCGCGCCAAATCTTGAAAACAGTGGCTCCTTCCTAATCCATTTGTGTGCACTATCAAGCGTTGTCATTTCTCGAGTAATCCCCATCCATAATCGGATACGACTCCAGATTTCCTTAGTGAACCTGCAAGCAAACAAAAGATGGGCACCAGACTCATCTGAGTGCCTGCAAAATGGGCATTTAATGTTAGGCAAGTCCATATAGTGGAGAGTGTCTTTCATGGCAAGGCGGCGATTGAAGGCTAGCCAGATGGTGAAAGAAAACTTAGGTGGGATGAATCTCTTCCATAAGTTTGATAGATTCGGGCATGCCTCACCTTTTGTTCTCATGGCTTCGTAGACATGTCTAGTAATTAACTTTCCACCCAAAGTACAGCTTTCAAGACCCAGAATGACACTCTTCTAAAGTCACCCACCTTAGGATCGTTGTCTTTCATCGGAATAAGGGCAAGGATGGTGTGATTTGTTGCACGGAGGAGTCTACCAGTATCAAAGAACTCACGAACACAATCAACCAAATCTGTTCCCACAAGTTCCCAATTCTTTTTGAAGAAAGCCGAGGTGTAGCCGTCCGGTCCCGGAGCCTTGTCATTCCCGATATCAAAGAGGGCATTACGGATTTCATCAACTTTAACAGGTTTGAGAAGCTTCTCATAATGTTGATCCCCGACGAGGGATCCATGACTCATGAGCCTCGCATCAATGGGGGATCTTGGCCGAGATGAGCCAAAAAGGCGCGTGTAGAAATCTACATGGAGGGAGGCAACGTCTGTAGGGGATGTGGTGCGGGTGCCATCATCTCGAACGATGTAGGAAATGTTCTTTCTTGCATTATCTCGTTTGATTAAGCTTTGAAAGTATTTCGTACCTCTGTCGCCGTCAACTAAGTGGGTGGTCCTCAAACGCTGTTGAAGAAAGCTCTTTTTGCATTAAGAAGGAAATTCGCACGATCTCATAATCTGTGTACCTCTTCTTTCAAAATAACGTTATCAGGATTAGCCATGAGTGAGGAGATAGCCTCTTTAAAGGCCGAATTTGCAGTAGTTGTACGCTCTAGAATGCCACCATACTCAGCTTTATTCAAATCTTTCAATCTAGATGTTCATAAGAGGAAGCAAAATCAAGAATAATAAGAACACATTTCTCTGATGAAGAAAAATAAGACAACAATAGACCGCCGCAAATTACGAATAAGAAGATCAAGGTATGAATTGTTGTTTCACCAAATGTTTTTACTTTTCACATTTCAAATTTAATTTTCTATTGGTTTTGGATTTCACATCTGACAGACCAATTACTTATTGTTTTCATGCATTTGGGATTTTTGTTTGTTTTACATTTTACATATCATTTACTTAGTGTTTTATATTTCTCCGTTCATTTTAGTTATGTTTGGTATTTTGCATTTGTTTTACGTCTATATGTCTTATGATGGAATAACCAAAGCTCTTAGAACTGAAAGAGATCAAAGAGTAATCTATGTGGCTACATTTCTAATTATATTAACCTTCTCAACGTTATTCTTTTCAACATCAGGTGATATATTGGTTTCGACGATGGTTTATGGGTTACGACGATGGTTTATAGGTTACGACGTTAAAAACATGAAAAAAAAAATCAATAACTATGATTCTACTGAAGTAATAATGGAGAAGATTATGAATCCAATAACCACTTGCTGCAAAAGCAAACCTGAAAAAGGGTTAAGATGTGTGGCTATATGAATGGTTATTATCTTACTCTATTGGCAAATATATAATAAAAAAAATCGGGATATATAAGAATTATTATACAAATTATACACAAACATTTATTAAAACACACACAAAAATTGAGGATGAAAAACCACAGAAGTGTAGATGGCAAGATGTTGGGTTTTGAAGGCTCGAAAGAAGAACACAATTTTGAGGAAGTTGGAGGATATGATGATGGAGATGATGAAGATAATCGAGCTGATTTGGAAGATGATAGAGATTATGTAATAGAAATCGAATGCAACATATCCTATACAAAAGTATGGTTCATTAGATGGAGTAGATGAACTGAATGAATCCAATTTCAGCCATGCTTTCTGCACAACAAATAAATTAGACTTCAAATGAAGTTATTTTTACTTCATAGAGAATAACTTATATTTCACAAATAATTATGCATCTAAAGAAACTAGTAGAAGAGTCCCAAAAATATATGACGATATCTTATGTGCGTAAGAGTGATAGTCTATATCATTTACAAAATATGAAACAAATGTCTCCGAAGGTTACTGAAAAAATAATTAGTATTGTTTCACATTTCATATTTGATATTTTATCTTGTTTTGAGGTTTGCATTTGATATTATATCTTATTTCACATTTCACATTTCATATTTTGCATTAAATATTATATTTTTATTAATCTGTAGTCGAAGAAATCTTAGAAACACTATCGCTACTGTGACTAATATGATAAAACTAGCCAATGAAGACCATACACGGTAAATATTCTTTATTAACTACTTTCATATTTTACATTTGTTTCAATTGAAATTTTGTATTTTGCATTTGACTTATCAAGTTTTTTACGGGCCGATTTTGTTTTAGTAACATTTCCTATCTTGCATTCAATTTATCAGGTGTTTACCATTTTTAAGGTTACTAATTCTTAAATCTATTGGCTACAAAAGAAAGATGTTTTATACCTCATACCACCCATCATGAGGTGTAACAAGATTTGCTAATTCGGTAGAAATTACTGAACATGCATGCAAAGTAGATTTAATTATTATAAAATTTATGAAATATTAAACACAAAATTGTTCTTAACAATTATCTTAATGTTAGAACTGATCTTAAATGTTCTTGACATAGTCTTTTACGGAAAGAATAAGGAAACGATTTTTGTCATAATTTCAATTTGCATTAAAGCACCGCAATATATAATCAACCACTAGACATTAACGATAATAGACCTTGATAATAGAACACTGATAAACTTAAACCCATTGGTGCCAAGTTCAAAATACACAACAGATAAAATAGGTTTTTTTATAGGTTATACTTTATTTTTAATTTTGAATTTGACATAAAATCTAGATTTATATTTTGCATTCGGTAATTTTACATGTTTTGCATTTTGCATTTCAAAATTGAGTATGTTTCACATTTTGAATTTGAGATAATTGAGTAGCTTATTGATTAGTGTACTTAATTCTTTGCCTTCTCTCATTAATGAGGTCTCTAAAGGTATTTATAGTGTGTTTCTCAGGCATGGGTTGGGTCATGGCTTAAAGCCTTAAAATCTCATTAGTGCAAACACTTCTTTAGGATACATACAGCTAAGTTAAAAAGTAAAAAAATATATTCTTTATATTAGGTCTAAAATACCCTTTGAATTATCCTTACACCTTTTAAGAGTTGCTTCAAAATATATCCGAACCTATAATACATCCCCTTTAGTTCTCTCAAATATTTCTTTGGAGGACTAAAAAATATTTCTTCGAACCAAATTAATCTTATAATGAATCGTTATTCTCACCCTTTTTCTCTTAAGTAACAAACAAATTCGAACCTATTTCGAAGTCGGAAAAGTTATCGGTTTTATCAGCTACATTTCTTGACACGTGTCAATTCCATTAAACCTTAGATTTGTTATGCTCTAGGTAAATTAAGCCAATAAATGATCGACTTTTCCACTTTCCTAAAGTTGTTTCCACTTCCATAGAATTTTTCTTAGTGGGCGTGCCTTCACCTAGTTTTTAGGGTATTCAAGAATCTAAAACCTCATTAGTAAGGCTCTCAATTACCTTTTTGATATCTATATATAAACTAACTTCTCATTTTTCTTGTTTTACATATCTTTAGAAAGAGAAAATTCATTATATAAGAAATAAAAAATCAAAAACTTCCGTGTTTGTATGTTTACTGCTAGTGTAAGAGAAAAGAAAGCTATAATCGTTAATGGACTTCCTGTATCTTCACCTCCAGTTTTCACTACTCAAGTTATCGATTACGATTGTGTTTTTATCCTTATAGTCTCCTTCTACAACTGCTCAATCGTTTACTTCACACAATTTCTCCTCAAGGCCACCACAATCTCAAAGGGCCACAAGTCACCGAACTCCTTCAACATTTAAATCTATGGGATCAGATTCAGAGAATGTCACCCACTCAAAGTGATTAGACAGTGAAAAGGTGAAGCTAAAGCTTTTACAAAACCATTAATATTGATTGATTTTCCCTCTCCACTAAACCTGAATAAACAACATTCTGTTATATAAGATGATGTTAGCACCCAACCTATCAGACCATTAGAATCGAAACCGAAAGTAATGGAAGAAGTTACGGAAGATCTTAATAAAGATTCTCCCCTTGAGACATCTGGTAAAAAATGGGAAAATTCAAACCCCTTCATCAACAAGGTTTTGACAGGGAAGAAAATTCATGGTAAATGCAAAGTTATAGAAGAATAATCCAAAGAGCTCCCGATCTCGCTGACTGGACGTGTCAGTCCAAACTTTAAGAAAGTAAGTGTAAAATATATTTTAACAATCAATCATATATCTTATGTTTATTTTCATGCTAAAGAATTGGAGGTTGTTCGTACTAAGTGGGGATTCCCAAATATGATTAAAGTTAGACTGCCTAAGCCTGGGGAAACTCATATGAGTTGTTATTCTAATGAACTTATAGTTTACACCGTTGTGCTAAACTGGGGCATTCGGTTTCCTCTGTATCCTGAAATCGTTAGGTGTTTTCATGTAGTTTGGTTGTTCCCGAGCTAGGCCAGTCCGAATGCCGGATTGTGCTGTAATTCTAAGATTCTTTTCTACTAGTTTAACGTGGGTAATGATTACAAAGTAGTAGACAATCTGTTAGAAGCGGACATGATATGAAAGACTCAGTTTCTTTTATCTCTTGCCATTTTGACTTCATAGAGAATAACTTATATTTCACCACTCCTCATTTATCTACTGCCATTTTATTGAGAGTCGAATCGACCGATGGGACGCTTTACCTTCCGACCATGAAGATAGCCCCCAGTCTTTGGCCAAAAATATATAAGAAGAAGAAAAAATAAACTGTGCAATGTGTCGTCAAAATGGAAACTGAAGAACAATCCATTGAGATCGATGCATCATGGTTAGATGCAGTTTCTGCCACTATGGATGGACGTGATGTACCCACATATATTCTTGAGTTTAAGAAAAATAAGGCCAAAAAAATAAACAAGCAAGGAAATGACAATAAAATAAAAATAATAAAACTTTAACTAGTTCGGGGTTAGTATTACGTCAGATTGCTAGTTTTTTCACCATAACTACACCTGATCCTACCTTTCTATTTCCAAAATTCAAGGGAGAAACTACTACTGAAGTCAATAATCTGAGGGATGAGTTGACAGGGTTCGACTATGAAGCATTTGACAAGGCCTTCCCAAGTGTTGCACCCAACATGATGTATACCCTTTGGAGTTTTAAAGAAAAATGATACAGTGGGGTAATCAATAATGGGTTACGTGAGACATGTTGTTGAACTAAAAAAAATTCAAATCCCAAAGAGAAACCATATCTGCTCTTCAAGAGGAAAACAAAAAATTGCAAAGTTCCCTCGAAGAGGAAAAAACTAAGGCTAGCAAGGCATACAGAGAAGCTGACACACAAAAAAAGAGGTGGATGCGGAAAAAAAACAAGGTGGTCAATGTACAAGAAGGACTTGATAGACTGCGGCCATCCAGTTCCACCGTGATTACTTTATTGAAATCCCAGCAGAAGACTGACAAAAAAGTTATGGAGCAGATCTTGGCAAAAAAGCATACTGTAGAAAATTTGAAGAAAGAATTAGAAGACAAAATCGAGTCTTTAAAAGACAAGTCTACACAAGAAGTAAACGATACTATTGAAGCATACGCTGATGCCACTATAGATAAAATAAATGAACGGGATGCCTCGATCAAGTCGGACATGGTCTTCGCATTTCACAAAAAGTTTCCAAAACTAACCTTTGGATCTTTACGGGGGTGGGTTCATTAAAAGGCATACAAAATTATTGAATATACTTATAAATAAGAGGTTTTGAAAGCAAAAAGTGGTTGATTGATAATACTGACACCCTATTAAAATCTCCCTGAGCCACCAAGGTAGGAAATAATATACCTCTTAAATATTTACATTAAATAAAGGTAAAGTAAATATTTACAAATCCTTAATCATGGAATAATCTTAGATGCTCAACATTCCATGGATATATTAATGTAATACCTTCTTGTTCAACCAACTGACACGTTCCACTCTTGATTCGTTTCACAATAGTATATGGGCCTTTCCACTCTTGATTCCATAACACTTCTTGCAAATAGTTTGGCTATTTAACTTCCGCCCACTTTAAATTCTTTTGGAGATCCTTTGAAATGGTTCTTTTTACAAATTCTACTTGACCGTTGGCCTGGGGATGGAAAGGTGAAGAGAAATAATGTCGGATTCCTCTTGATGCACATAATAATTCTATATATTTATTATCAAATTGATGGTCATTGTCTGTTGTAATACTCCTAGGTGTTCCGAATATGCAGCATATATTAGATATAATAAACTTTATTACTTCTAAAGAAGTAGTTCCAAGGAGAGGTGCAACTTCTTCCCATTTCGAAAAATAATTAACTGCCAAAATAATAGTTCGATATCCTCCAGAATCCATTGGTAGTGGACCAACTAAATCAAGCCCCCATCAATCGAATGGTACTGCTTGAGATATAGTCTCCATGGGAACTGCTGGAACATGAACTGCATTTTTAAACCTTTGGCATGAATCACATCATTTAACCAACTCCTTAACATCTGTTATAATAGAAGGCCAATAATATTCTGCCAACAATACCCTTCTAGTTAAAGCTTTATAACCAAAATGGGAAGAGCCTTCCCCATCATGGAATTTAGACATAATCACTTGAGACTCATCTGACCCAAGACAACGTAATAAAGGTTGGATACAAGATTTCTTGTAAATAATTTCCATCAAAACCAAAACTTATGATCTTTAAACTTTGATTTCTTTTCTAAGATTTTATTTTGAGGAAGAATACCCTTAGTAATGAACATCTGGATTTTATACCTCCAATCCTGGCTTACTATGGTAGCTAGCTGGCAACTTTCTTCAGCTCTAACTTTCATTTGATAAAAAAATCTGTTATCGAAGGACATTCCTGTATAAAATCTATGGGTAGGCATCAGCATATGCGATAGTAGCCAATAAATCAACCATCAAATTTTCATCCCTAGGTACATGCTCATATTTTACATTTTTAAAGTAGACAAACATTTCCTTTAAAAATTGTACATATCTTAGTAAAGGTTCCTTTATTGTTTCGGATAATCTTTGAACCTAATGTATCAACAGTTGTTAATCACTTACCAATAAAATTATTTTTGCTCCACATATCTGAGCAAGCCTTATGCCAGCAAATGATGCTTCATATTCAGCTTTGCTATAAAAGGCTCTAAAACCAAAGCGGATGGATTGGTACATTGAATCCCAAAAATGGGAAATTAAACAAATTTCTGCCCCACATCCCAATATGTTGGACCCGCCATCTATTTGAACCACCCATTTTTCATGGTTTAATGGTAGGAGTTTCCACATAAGGACGATCTGAATGGAATTCAACCAAGAAGTCTACTAATGTATTACACCGGACGAGGATAACTATCAACCTCTCGAACTAATACTACACTTACAACATGATCTGAGGCAGGCAAATATACACAAAATATTTCTCCTTTCACTGTTTAAACTAAATTTTAAGGCAAGATAAATGTTTCTTTATTTCAATAAATCCTCTGTCAAAGTTCAGAGACTGGTTAAATTCCTTTTGCGTTTCTTAATACTTGAAAGAATTATGCACATTTATCCGATAATCTTGACCCAAATTGATACAAGACTGTTAATCCTCCAATTAACACTTCGATTTCTTTTGTAGATCTGGGGGGTCATGGTTAATAACGCATCTAATTGTGTTGGATATACTTGAATCTTTTTTTTATTGATGATATAACTTAAAACGTTTCTGGATTGTACACCAAAAGTACACTTCTCCGGGTTCATCTTTAAAATGAATTCTAAGTTGGAAATGTTTTCTTTGAGATCAGATAAATTGTTTTTCTCGTTTGTTCTTTTCACCATCATTCATCAATATATACCTTGTTTGCTAAATTCCGATAAGTGGCCCCAACATTCTTTAAACCAAAAGGCATCACCTTGTAGCAATGTAGCCCCAGGACACTGATAAATGTAGTATGATCTTTGATCCTTCAGATCCATTTGGATTTGATTGTATCCAGCAAAAAAAATACATAAAATATAATAATTTGTTTCCAGAGGTGGATTCTACTAACTGGTCTATCCAAGGCACCAGAAATGGATGTATTGGAAAGGCCATATTAAGATGGGTAAAATCAATACACATTCGCTATTAGCCGTATTTATTTTTTACCATCACCGGGTTTGCTATCCATAATGGGTATTGAGATTACTTAATATGGCCTACTTTTATTAGTTGATCTACTTCTTTGAATCACAAGACCTACATCTGATCGTACTGATAACTTGTGACACATAGCACTAGCTGGCACACCTATTACATCTTCGTTGCACCATACAAACACATGTAAATACTTTGAAAAAATATAAGTAACTCTATTTTTATCATACTGGTAACTTTAACCCGACTCTAACATTTTTCCCATCAACCAAGTTATAAATTTCCACTTATTCGATGATAATAATTTCACAATGAGTCTCTCTTATAATCTGAAGATGACTCTAATAATTGATATTCTTGTTTTTTAGATACAAGGTTAAGAGATTTTGGAGCAAATGCAGTAACGTAGCATTCTCTAGCTACCTTATGACTACTTTGAACCACTCTGACTTAGCCACCAAAAGCATATTTTAAGCATTGATGAACGTTTGATGCAAAAACATGCATCCGTGAGAGCCAAAACCTGTCAAAAATAACATTATGATGAGTCATAAAATTTACCACCACAAACAATACTCTGATAGTTTTCTTGAAGGGTCTTTTTCTCTAAATTGTCTCCCTTCAAATTCGCAGATCACATCCGCAGAGTTTCCCGTTAGTCCCACTATGGTTCGACTCAAATGTTGAATAACAACTAGGTTTTTTATTTTTTTATAAGCAGATAAAAATAGTATGTTAGCTAAGCTTCATGTATCGATTGGAATCCTTCAGATTTATGTTCTTTCAATAGACGCCCCAACTACTACAACATCTTCATGCGGACCATCAACATCTTTTAAATCATCTCCATCAAACATTATAGACGGTGCAGGGTCTTGATACAAATGAGTTTGACATTTTTCCTTCAATTGATCATTTAATCTATTCATATGCCTCTTTCTAGAACAACTCGAACGCGATATCATCGTATCTTCTTTGAATATTGTTAATGATTCAAAGTATTGAAATAATTTGGAAACCCTTCCACTACCTTCCCTTATCACATTCACATGACATTGGTCCGGATCTGGATCTAAATATTCTAAATCCACATCAGACTGTTCCATAATTACCATAACGTGCTCAACTTTAGGAGCTTGTATAGTTGGCCTTCGAACAGTGGGCAAAGTTGTTTGCTCTCTGCCAGTGTTAGACCTAGGAATATTCGCCCCTTGTGCTTTGGAAAAAGTTTTCAATTTCTCATTCTCAATCAACATTTGAATTTTTTGTTTCAAAACTATTCAATCTTTTGTATCATGCCTTGTATCCTCATTATATCTGCAAAAATGAGTATTTCGGTTTTGTTTTGGGGTTTGGATAGACAACGGCCTTCATAATTTTACATGACCTTTGGCCTTATCGTAAATTATTGCCACATTTTCAATCAGCTTGGTAAAATAGCTAGGTTGGACCCATTGATTTCCCCTTGGTCTGAATTGTTGAGATTGATTCGACATGGGATGGATAGAACCTTGAACAGACTCTCGCAGACCACTATTGGAAGAAACTTGGGACTGACCACTAATATGTGGTTATGATGTGATTGCGAGAGGTTTATTCTGTTAAAGTTTCCTTAATAGTTTAGTTTCTTCTACAATAATTCATTTTCCAACTTTTTTAAACAAACCACCCCAAGTCTCTACTTTTAATCTAGTAAACGTATCCGTTAAATCTCCAGATAATAACCTTTTCCTGAGAAAAGCTATGGCTACCCGTTCGTAACAATCAGCCAAACCACTTTTGGTATTCACAAATCTGCTAACGCATTCCTTTAAAATTTAAGTGCCAAGGTGATGACAATAAATTATTGTGTCCCAATTTTCTCTGAGCTCCTTGCTTCCCAAAAATTTCCTCAGGAAGGTCATCCAGAACATATTAAAAATTTAATTGACCCCTCTGGAAGCCTATTGTACCATTTCAGCGCACTATTTTTAAAAGTTTGGAAAAAAGCTTGGCACAACGACTTAGTATGATCATGGAAACTCTTTATAATTTTTTCTAATATATTGTCCACGTATATCATTTTTAAATATACAACTATGCTGGAGAATATAAATTTTCTCGTGAAAACATGTACATATATCTATTTAGGGCTTTCATCTGGTTGTGATTCAGGAACATTAAATATATATGCACTAGATGATTACATGATGTATGTAAGATCTAAAATATTGATCTAAATAAAATATACTAGCATGATCTTGCATTTTAATACGGAATAAATAAATTGATATGGTGTAAAAATAATATATACATACATATATTTATTATTCTTGACTGAATAACCAAACAATAACAGAAAAAAGCCGCGACAAAAATGTATGACCGAAAACAAAAGAATAAACGCTGAATTTTACAAAATGGAATCTGAGGGTTTTAGTTTTCATTCTTATGGGCTAGCACCCATGAATACATTATTGAATGATAAAAATTGATGGCTTCGTATGAGAAACAAGGATTTGTGATTAGAAAAGAGAGAAAAAATATGTTATGAATAACGATATGAGTAATTATAAATAATATAATTAAATTAATTCATTACTATCCTTATAGTCTGGTACTCGTGAATGTATTTGCGCTTAATAGTGGATAAATTTGTACTTAAGTTTATTGATACTCTTTATAGTAGTTATAGTTACTCACAAGGTCCAAAAATATTTTAATCTTATATCTTGTGTCAGCTAGAGACCATAAACATATTAGACTATTGAGGCCCAATATCTATAGTGTTAGATTGATGGACCCTCCATCAAACTCCTACATCAATCCAATGAGTATCAACACCATCTATTCTGAAATCCTCATTCAATTATCCATTAGTCAAATACATTTATAGTTGATGAAATTTAATTAATTGGAATTATAATTACAATAATTATGATACTCTGAATCGCAATAGATGAAACAATATACTTCAAGATATCCTTACAATCTCCCCTTTGATCATCACGTGAAATGAAATGTTTATACAAATTTTCGTATTATAATATTGTTATCTTACATATTACACAACATTCCTTATCACTTTAGATGTTTACCAAAAAATAACCAAAGAGGTATGACCACAACTTATCGATGCACAATCAGTCATTTACTAATCATATTGTCAACTATTACCTAAATAAAATAGAGTTTTCATGGCATGCTTCATGGAAAAAACATGAATTCATAATCAATAAAGATAACTTTCCAAGTGATCCTAATGTACTGAATTGAGATTATTACATTTTACATAAATTACAAGAGATATAAGAGAAAATTAAAAATATTATATTTTTTTACTTAATCATATAGGAACATAAGTTAAACACAATATAAGCTCAACCTAAACTAATTATTAAATTACAAACGAACTTCCAATAAATCTGCATATTCTTTACACTAAGAAGACTCATATGAATTTTATTTTCATGATAGACTATGGGCAGTGTAAAGGGAAAAATTAATATTTTTATTTTATTTAATCTTTCCTCATTTCCTTGTCTATAAGGAATTAAATATCTTTTGTTTATTAGATTTTATTAACCATGTTATATATTCTATTACTATAAATTATGCAGGTTTAAATTAAATGATTTGATATATCATCCGTTTAAGCCATATATTAATAACACTTAAATCACCTCTTTAATTATCTAATTTTTTTATGTTAATATGTGATTATTCTTACTGAATACTGGATGATATTGTTCCTACTACATCATGCCACACCATACATTGGACGCATACTAAAAAATCGCACGTTGATATAAACATCGCATCTTACTGAATACACCATCTTGAACTATCATGAGCATACATTAATATTTCCGTTGTAAAAACATATAAGATATTTTGTGTCTCATTAATTTCCAAATTAGTCTTGAAATGTTTGCTGAAAAAACTGATCTCAATTCATTTAAGAAATTAGAGGCTTGTCATTTTCATACCATAATATTTTAGTATGTTGTTAATTTATGTATTTTATGGTAACCCACATAATCATCCAGATTGATCCTGGTAAATCTTAGGCCCTAACACATAAGACGTCACATTTAAAAATTTCAAACTTAATTTCTTCATTAAAAATTTCTTAATGATATGCAACATGTCATTATAATTGATGGTACGGAATGACTTCAAGTAACTCTAAATTTGAATTTACTCTCACTAAATTTGTGAAGCTCATAATATTTTACTAAGTTAATCTAAAGAAAATAGATTACAACTTAGATAGGCTATGATATTATTAATGAAAAAAGTTAAACTGAAACCTCATAAATAAATTTCTAATTACTATATTGTTACAAACCTATTAATTTTACTATGACTTGATTAACTTTTGAAAACTATCATAATTAATTAATATAGTGATGAGTTGTAACATATATATATATATCAAGTTATCTTAATTTCACCTTTCATATAATGAAACTTGATGATAAAATGTGCAAGTTGTATTATGATTGTCTTGAAAATGTCATTTGCTTGACTAGAGTAAAAATTCTCCTAAAATGTAAATCTTTTCATATTAAATGAAATCTATTTAGTATAAGACATTATATATATCTTCTAAATATTAAATTTGAGTTAAGCATGATTCACATATAATACAATTAACTAGTATTTTTACTAGATAACTAGATAAGAAAGTAAACTTAATTATATCACATCAATTTTTTATTCTAGTTACAATAATCCACATTTGGAAATTTTAATTCTTTGCTATGTCGTGCGATTTTGTAGGAATCGGATAAAACAAAATATGGTGAAGATGGACATGTTGATATACATATAAATTTTGATTTTTGCGATCAAAAGAACGGTATCCTTTCTGTAAATTATCATAACCCATAAAACACACATACATGTTTTAGGTGATAGGTTTTTTTCTTTCGACATAAGAACAGAGAAAAAACACGTATAATCAAACTCTCATAAAGAGGAACAATCTGAAAGATATCCATATAACTTCTAAAGTAGAGAAATCTTGAATTATGTGCGGTAAGAGTTTGATTAATCATATAAAACAAACAGAAGTGTTGTTCCTTAAAAAAATATGAACTTCAATTGGATAAAGGCAAAAACCGAGTAGTTTCAACAAGGTGACGATGTTTCCTTCTGCAACCACATTATGTTGAGGGATTTCAGTACAAGATGACTGTTGTATGATACCATCGGATTCAAGCAACTGAGTGAAAATTTTAGAGGTATACTCACCTTATTAAGTCACACTTGAAACATTTTATCATAACAAATATTAAGCCTTAAAAAATGCTTTAATGTTTTCTGTAAATTTTAAGAAAATCAAGTATTCTTTTCATAAGATAAACCCAAGTATAACAAGTATAGTCATCAATACATGCAAACAAGAGATGGATCCCAAACATCAGAATGGATAATATCAAAAGGAGAAATAAAAGAAGAGACTTCGTATTACAGGGTAATGCATAAAAGTTTACCAAGTTTACAACCATTGTGATACGAGATACTAAAAATATTCAAATGACCCATAACACTTGAAAATACTAAACACTTTAAATATGACGCAAATACATGTCCCTCATGAGAATTCCAAATATAAAATTTAGACGACAAATGACTTAAAAAACAAAGATTAATCAACATCATAAACAACAATACTAGTAATGTATGTTATTTCATTGTCAACACCATAGACTTCGAGTTTTTTCAAAACATCACACTTTAAGTATGTTGATCTTTTATAACACAAACATAATCGAAAAACAAGATCCAATAACCACAATAATACAATTTTCTAGCCAAAATAAGATTCAGAATAAAGTTGGGAATATAGTAAACATCAAACAATGATATATGAAGGGTAGCAAACCTCTACCGATATTATTATAGAACTAGCAGAAAAAATATGGGTCAACTAGGAGATAACAAAACAAATTTCAACATATGAGGTAACATATGATGAGATGCACCATAATCCAAAATCCATATTGATGAATCGATACCCAAAGTGGAAGACGATGCCATACCTGAGTGATATGCAAATATAGACATGAAAAAGTTATTCTTATTCAGTTTGGTACTAATATATTGTAAAGAGTCTTATCAAACAATATCAAACAATCTTAAGGAACCAAATCTAAATCAAAATAAAATCCAAACTCAAATAGAAATCAAATCTAAATAAAAAACCAAAATCGAATTAAAATCCTAATCAAACACCAAATCAACAATCAAAATCAAATCAAGTATATATTCAAAATCTCAGTCAACATCATGTTAAAAAAGACAACAAATTGAAAAATACCTAGTGGAATGCCTTATTTTCCAAAACTTTTAAGGCATTGATATATTTTATTTTCCATTTTTACAATTTAAAATAACATATATAATATATATCATATTCACCTAATATATCAAGTGTCTTTATCGTGTCTTGTGTCGATCATATGTATTTTTAGTTTTAATGATTAAGTTCCAACAATTTAAAACAATTTTTTGTTATCTTGATTAAAACCTCTGAATTTCAACTCAAAAACCATTGTATTGATCAAATCAATTATTAAATTAATTGTTTCCATTAAAATACGGTATATTTAAACTCGAAACTTGCACCCCAAATTCTCAATTCTTGCAGCCCCAAATTCATAAAGTCAAATCAATCAAGGATCGAACAACGCTCAGATACCATGTAAAATATAGAGAAACAAAAGGATGTTAGGGTTGTATTAATTGTAAGGATCGAACAACGCTCAGATACCATGTAAAATATAGAGAAACTAAAGGATGTTAGGGTTGTATTAATTGTAATGATGTGTTTACAAAATTCTTAAGAAATTATTTATAAAGTAATAATCTAGTGGATTCGTGGGCATAATATTTTTAACAAAATATGGTAACTATTTATTCATATGTGTGTATTTAAATATCCATTTTTATAGAATTGGTCATTCTCATGATAAAAATATGATTGATCATGAAGTTTCAAATTTTTTATTGGTTGAATCTAAATGAATTATTTATGATTCTTTCCCATAATCAAAGTTGCTCACAAATTACTTATGTTAAAGCTAAATATTCTTAAAATTATTATATGGTCTCAAGGAAATTCATGACCTTGCATATGAATTAAAAATAAATAAATCAATATATTGTAAGATTGATAGTTATATATATTTACTCACTTTTTTTACAACGAATAACCAGAATACATCGGGGGAAAAAATAAGACAACAAAAAGGACTGACCGACAATAGGAGAATAAACACTGGATTTTATAAAGTGGATTTTGTTGGTTCTAGTCTTACTTCTGATGCACGATCAACCTTTAGTATAGTTCTTAAATGATAAAAACCGATGGACCTGTATGCATGAAGGCGATTTGAATTAAGGTTTTTGGTGAGGGAGAGGGAGAGGGAGATGTAGAGATTTTTAATGATAATACGCATAATTGTAACGAATAAAACAAAATATATTCTTTATTATCCATATTTATAATCCAATACTTGTGAATGTACTTGGCTTTAATATTGGAAATATATTAACTTAAGTTTATTGATACTCTCTATATTATTTATTATAACCACAAGGTCCAATACCATTTTAATCATATATCTCGTATCGGCTAAAGGCCATAAATATAATGAACTTCTAAGATCCAATATCCATAGTGTCATAACGATGATCCTTTCTTCGAACTTCTAAATCTATCCGACTAATATCTAGTTCTATGAGGTTCCCTTTATACTTGTTGGTCAAATACACTTATAAATGACTATGTTTAATTAATAGGTTTTCTAATTTCTATAAATTTGGATATTGTAAATGTTTATAAATAAAACATTCTAATTAAAAATAGGGTAGCTTCTTTAAATGGTACACTAAATTTTTTTAAATTTGCTAAAAGACACACAACACTTTCAAATTTTGTAGGGGTGGATATGATTTCCGCAATTACAAAATAATCCTCTAAGACTATGTGCAGCAGTGGTTTTTTTTCATCAAAAAATGCGCATTTCAACATGCAGCGGTGCATTTTGTAGCATATGCGGCTTTAAAAGATTCAACGTGATTCAAAAGATTAACCTCATTGCATCTAAGCATTTTCCAACTGCAACGTGCGATATGGCACACTGCATGTCTTAGCTTTTTGTAAAAAAAAATTTAGAAAAAAATTTAGGTAAAAAAAGTAGAAAAGTTATAACACTATTTTTTTTTTTTGAGATGTACAAGTATAGATTTTTTTAAGTTTTTTATTTATTTAGTATTTTCAAAATGATTTTCGGAATGTTTTACCAAGTTAAAACAATTATACCTTGATTTATAATTTTTTGAGAACTATAAATAGAGACTTGGGTTGTTTGATTCAGACAGCGAAATATTTTGAGTTTTTTTTATTAAGTTTTTTCGAAACAATTTTTGGAAAATTTTAGTAAGTAAAAAAACTATACCATGATTTATAATTTTTTGAGATCTATAAATAGAGACTTAGTTTGTTTGATTCAGACACTAAAATGTTTTGAGTTTTTTTATTAATTTTTTCCGATTTGTTTTGTTAATTTTAGTAAATAACAAAAATAAATAAATTATACCATGATTTATAATTTTTTGAGATCTATAAGTAGAGAGTTGGTTTGTTTGATTCAGACACCAAAATTTATTGAGTTTTATTTTATTAAGTTTTTTGGAACCAATATTTGGACCATTTTAGCATGTAAAAAACATAAATTATACCATTTTCATTCAAGAGAAATAAGTGAAAACAACAAGCAGAATAATTGAAATGAGCACACACAACAACAATTGAAAACATCACACACAACAACAATTGAAAACATCACACATTACTAACATGTTACTCTGAATTTAGAATTCTCGTCAACTTCTGAAACATCTTCTCTTAAGTAGGATCACAAAGTTTATTCTGCAACTCCATATACAACCTCATTCTTTCCACTTTATTTTGTTGTCAAAATTCTTGTTTGTATCCATTAATACTATCATATTGATATCACATTGCTATAATATTCTCTTTTTGTAACGTCAATGTTGCTTCATGAGTAGCTTTCAATATGTATAATCGGTCTGCAGCTACAAACTTTTTACCTTTTTTCTTTTTTATCCCTACCTTTGGGACGTACATATGAGGAATCAACCGAGTCACCATCACTTTTTCTCTTTGATCCACTATTCAGGGGGCACTGTTATATATTACGGTTGGTCGTGACTAAGTTCCACTCTTTAAGTAGCTGAACTTCTTACCATTCGACTATTGGTATATATTTATAGCCTCGGTAATGTAGTCATCCTCAGACCAAAAGTTACGTCTATTTTTGCATGTAACATCGTAAAGACCAACAAAACTACTTATATGTTTATTGATCACTTGATAATGAATTTTGGCTTATCCTTGGGTTCTTGGAATTTCGGTCTCCTCAAATACAAAGTCTGCAAAAAATTTCTAGAATGTTCCACCAGATTGGTTTGTCTCAATTTCAATATCATTACTATGGTGAAAAAAATTATATAGTAAATATTTATTATTCGTTGTACTCCACATCCCGTACTATTTTTTAGTAGGAGGTACAAACCTAGTAGGGGTATCCCATTCACTTCATCTAAGAGATATCTGGGTGGAAAATTCAGGCATTTCTGGGATATAAGTGTTTAGGTAGTTCATATGACCGGGAACATAACTACTTCCGGCCATATGTTGGTATCCAAATGACATGTAAGGTTGGTTGTAGGGATTTTGAATAGAGAAATTAGGAGGCATGCCATATTGAGAGCCAACATAAGGATTTCACTCATTAGGTTGAAGATTTTTAGGACATTAAGGTACTGGGTAAGGTGGTCGACTATTTGAATTCTAGGATTGGTTACTTAAACCATATTGTGATGGACAGAAATTGTAGTTTCTTGAAGGATCCATGAATATAACAAGAAAAAAAATTAAGAAGTAGTGAAACAAGACGGAAATAAGCTCAAAATATTGTGGTGTCCAAATACAATAATATTGCCTCTATTTATAGATCTCAAAATATTATGGTCTCCAAATACAGCAAACCAAATTCAAAATCAAATTCAAATGTAACTCGCCCATTTATTAAATTATGAAATGACAAGACAATTCCTTGGTCACTAGATATAGTTTGAATTATTTATACTTTCATCATCCAATAGCTATAACTCAAGTAATATTTAATCATTATCCTTGGAATTGAGTTATAAACAAAAGATGACCAAATTCAAATTCAAATGCAAATGCAACTCACCCACTTATTAAATTCTGACATGACAAGACAATGCATTGGTCACTTGAGAACTATATGATTCATCATCGATAATACAACATTAAACATGAACATAAAACAAATACAATAAATAAAACGACTTAATAGAACATAAACTAACAAACTAACGCTTAGGAACTCAAAAGAACATAAACAAATATATCTCCAACATTACTCAAAGGAACATAAAACAACGGATAACACATAAAGTAAACTCCTTACAAATTAAATTCAAGGAAATGTGGATGCTCCGCCTTACTGTTAGCGAGGTCCAACTTAATATCACAAAGTACATGTTCTTTAATTGAATCAATAATCCCCCATACCGAGCATATTATGCACACATTGCCTCACATCATGCGGGAGGTCACGAACCCAAATATTCGGAATAAAAAAACGATGTTATAACCTAATAGATATATAAGTAAACATTTAAACACAAAGAAAACCAAACAAATATATAACAACATTAAACGTGAACATGAAACAACATAAATAACTTAAAGAACTAAAAGTGACATAAAACAGATACAATAATGTAAAATTATCAAATGAATAAATAAACATTAAATATGAACATAAAATAACATAAAGTTTAGTCAAATTCATATCATTCGTCAAAAGTGCAACTCTAAGATGCTTCATCTTTTTCAATGATCTCTTCCTCTACGTAACGTAGCATATCTTTTGTCGAAAAATCATTTATATCCAAATGGAACGAGTTATACGTCTCGGTTTGGATTTCCAATGGGAAGTCCAACACACAATACATTGATTCACTTTAAAGATAAGTGTACCTTATAGATACTTCTTCACGACTGCGTGGAGACGAAATGGGTTTTTGTCCTAAATTCCCGTACATGTTATACATTCTGCATAACACTTCATTGATAAACCCATCAGTAGTATAGTAGTCTCATCTGACTTCCTCATCTTAACATGTTTGACGACTTGGAGGAGATGAGAGCCTTTTATAGTAGACCTTTCCATATCGAACAAAATTATGAGTTTTTGATAGACTATATTTAAGTAAATTCAAGGTGTGTTGAGAGTTATATGGTTATGGACTTCATATATAAGAAGAGAATGGACGGTTTACATTTTGGCAAGACTTATTATTGGCGAGTAACATTATGGCGGGACACATTATTGGCGGGGAATATGTGGCCTTTGACTTAATATTGGCGATAACATTTAGGCGGGAGTTATAAAGTTTCCATTGCATTAATAGTTTGATCGTAGAATACAAGTTTATCAATCTATAATTGCGTTAAACCAATAGTTAATCGTTACAATTGCATGTCGATTTTTTACCTCCAATATACCTTCTCTGTCTGTTCAGGACAATTATCGTATATCGTTAAAACGGTCGGTGATGCGTAACCCGTTGTAATTTGAAAAGTTTAAAATTAGATAATTACAAAATAACCTATAAAATTGGATTTAAATGTTATACATTCATTACGAAACTTTAAAAAATAATGTTATTGATATACTTACATTTAAGAAATTTTAATATATATCTCTATAATATAAATATTAATTTATCTTAAATAAAAATTAAACAAATAAATTTATTTGATCAATAATATCGTGTGTTATTTTAGTAAAACGTAAATTATTTATTCTATTAAAAATTTAAGTTTTTCGGAAATCAGCCAATTTTATTTTTATATTTTATATTTTAAATTTAAATATATGATATATTATGTATTATTTTATTAATTATTTTAATTTTATAATTTATATTTATAAACAAAATATATTATGCTAATTTATGAAAATTATTTATTTTAATATATATAACTTTAATGTAAATATATATTAAATAATAAGGAAGAGAAATAAAAATACATGGTATGATATTATATGATAAAATTATGTGGAAGAGAGAGAAAATATGGTGAAGTACACTGAGAGATGAAATGTGCTATGACGTGTGGAGTGAGAATTTTTGCAAAATAATTTTGGGATTATGCTGATGTGGCGCTAATGTGGCACACTTTAGAGAGATGAAATATACCCACTGATGTGGATAGTCTAACTTTAAACTAACAGTGTAACTTATCATTTAAACACTCCAAATAGGCAATAACCAATATGTTCAGCATTCTCATAACATTTTCCACATAACTCATTTCTACATCTTTTTCACAAATTCTACCAAAACATCATCTCTTCTGACTCTTCCTTATATTTTACATTCTACTAAAACACTATCTATTTACCATCATCACCACATCTTCGGCCACCATCACATTTCCCCTAAAAATTAGGGGTTCAGTGTTGAGGAGGTATAATGAAAAAACATGTGGTTTGAAAATATGATTTTTCGTGCCCAAGAAAAATCTAAAATATGATTTTTTATATTTACACAAAAGTTGTTCGTGGGCCAACTTGCCCCATTTCCAAATAAGCCTAAACCGTAGTTTCAAGAGACGTTTTCCCAAAAGTCACGTGACTGAGTGTAATCACGTGACAATCATTCACAGCAGTGTTTTGTCTGTTGCCTACTTCTATCCGCTCATACAAACCTAATCTCTCTCATTTCCGATCAGACAAACACAACCGATTCAATACCGACAATGGCAGCTTCCCTCTCACTCTCCCGCTACCTTTCTACTCGCACCACCTCCCTCTCTATCTCCTCCGCCGCTACTTTACTCTTCTCTCCTCACACCGTCTCCTTCTATCTTCCCTCTCTATTTCCCCTCTCTGTTTCCCCTCTCCGTCTCAATCTCGACCACCGCCGTCACCTAAACCCCCTATCTTTCTCCACTAAAACCTCCCCAATCTCCAACTCGCTCTCCATCGGAGATAAAATCCCTGACTCCACTCTCTCCTACCTAGACTCTGAAGAAAATAAAATTAAAAGAATTTGTTTTCCTGAAATTCTGAATTCATTCAAGTTGATCAAATTACTCATATATAATGGAAACGCGGAAGTTACCGAGGCAGTTACAACTGCACATAAAATAACAGAAACTAATAAAATATAACTGCATACATATAAATAAGTTACGAGATTATATTAATTATGCCAAAATTTCTCCCTCTTAATCTCATAACTCAGGCTTCAAGTTGAACACACCAGTTGCATCTCATAAGAACTCGAATATGTCACGCGGCAATGGCTTGGTAAACAAATCTGCAATTTGTTCTTATGTGTTGACATGCGCAATATCAAGGATTCCTTGTTTCAGGCAATCACGCAAAAAATGAATCTTGATATCTATATGTTTACTTTTTCCATGGAAGACTAGGTTCTTTGCTAAAGCAATTGCAGACTTGTTATCAACTCGCAGACTAACTTTGTCAACTTTAATTTCGCATAACTCTTCCAACAACCTCTTGAGTCTTGAGCCACATTGCTTGGCAAGCTCCTACAGAAGCAACAACATATTCAGCTTCACATGAAGACAATACTATAACCTTTTGTTTTTGTGAAGTCCAACTATTCGGATCACTGCCCAGAAAAAAACAACCCCAGAGGTACGTTTCTGATCATCAATGTCTCCAGCAAGATCACTATCAGCCTACCCAATCAACTCTGAATGTTGTTGTTCTCTTTTAACATACTTCAAACCAAAATTCAGTGTAACCTTTATATATCGAAGAATTTGTTTGACATCACTCATGTTTTATAGAGGGTTTCTCCATAAAACGGCTAGCCACGCCAATAGCAAATGATATATCAGGTCTAGTATGGACTAAGTACCTCAAACTCCCAATGACACTGCGATACATTGTTGCATCAACGGATGGATTTCCATCACTCTTGCTTAGCTTTAGCCTTGAATCCATTGGTACACGACATAGATTACAACTCAACATTCCCATTTTCTCCAAAATCCTTTCCGCATAACTTGTTTGGCTCAAAGTTATATGATCAGACCTCTGTTTAACCTCAATTCCCACACAAAAACTTTATAAACCCAAATCTGTCATGCCAAACATTTTTTTCATCTTTGCTTTGAAACTTCTCAGGTTCGCCAAGTTGGAGCCGATTATTACTAAATCATCCACATAAACACAACATATTGCATATCACCTCCATTTCTTATTTTGTAAACTGCATGTTCGAGACTACATTTTTCATAACCCAAATTCTGTAAAGAAAAGTCTAGTTTTTCATTCCAAGCTCTTGGAGCCTGTTTCAAACCATATAATGCTTTCTTCAATCTCAGAACTTCATCTTCTCTTCCTTTCTCAGCAAAACCTGGTGGTTGCTTAACATAAACCAATTATTTTAGATCCCCATTCAAGAACGCTGATTTCACGTCCATATGGTGTACTTGCCACCCTTCATGGGCTGCAAGTGCCATAAGCAATCTAATAGTTTCTAATCGAGCAACTGGAGCAAAAACCTCGTCATAATCAATTCCATGTTCTTGAATGTAGCCTTTGACCACAAGTCTTGCCTTATATTTAATAATTTCAATGTCTGGATTCTTCTTCAACTTATAAACCCATTTCAAACCTATTGCTTTGTATTCTGGTGGTAATTTTCTAAGCTCTCATGTTCTATTTTTTTAATCGCCTCAAGCTCCTCCACCATTGCCAGCCTCCAATTTTCATTGTTGAATGCTTCTTCTTGCGTTGTTGGTTCTTTAATAGAGAGAAGGCTCATATCTGAATCTAACCCAATTTCCTTCGTTTCATCATATATCTCTTGTAAAGATCAAAACTTTTTTGGTGGAGTTTCATCGTCCTCGTTGCTAGGTTCCTCATCTGATCTTGTATCATCCCAATTTAATGCACTTTGAGAAGAAATTGATGGTGATTCAAGATTCATAGATTCTACTTCTCCAGTTGAATATCCAATGGAAATGGAGTTACTGGGTTGAACTTCCATGGATTCTACAGTGTCAGGCCAGTTCCATTTCTCACAGTCTCGAAATACCACATCTCGACTCACTATTATTTTCATTGTTTTTGGATTCACAAATCTGTAGGATTTTGAACCAGGTTCATAACCAAGAAAAACAACTTTGTTGCTTCGATCATCAAGCTTCTTCACATTATATTTCATATTTTTAACATAAGTTATACATCCAAAAATTCGAAAATGACTTACACTTGGTATTTTTCCGAAGTAGACTTCATATGGTGTCCTTCCACTTATAGCTCTTGTGGGACAACGATTTAGAAGATAGGTTGATGTAACTGCAGCTTCTGCCCAAAATTCATACGGTATTTGCTTATCCTTCAGCAAACATCTCATCATCTCGGAAATGGTTTGATTTCTTCTTTCCACCACACCATTTTGTTGTGGTGAATATGGTGCTTTCAGTTGCCTTTGAATTCCATGAAGCTCACAAAATAATTTAAACTGTTGAGACTGAAATTCTTCGCCTCTATCTCTCCGTAACATTTTTATTTTCTTTCCCAATTGCGTCTCGACCTCTGCTTTGAACTTCCTAAATCCAGTAAGTGCTTCATCTTTTGATTTCAGTGGTTTTAGCCACATGTACCTGCTAAAATCATCAACAAACAAAATAAAATACTCGTTCCCTCCTTTGGTAATTGGTGAAATAGGACCACAAATATCTGCATGGATTAGATCTAACAATGAACTTGCACGATAGTGACTTTGTGTTGGAAAGCTTCCTCGGTGTTGTTTCCCAAGAACACATACATCACAATTCTGACCATCTTGTTTAAAGTCAGGTAATCCATGGGCTAATTTATCTCGTCCAAGTTTTTGCAAGGCTTGAAAGTGCAGATGCCATAGCGAGCATGCCACAAGCGAGAGTTTTCATATTCGGTAGATAGGAGACATTGTGAAATTGCTTAACTCATTTTCATTGCATAGAGTCTATTTTATGCTCGAAGTATTTTGGCCACCCAATTGTAATCTGCATAAAAAATACATAGAAATCCACCTTCAACAACAACATTTCCTCTTGACTCATCTACTTGTCGCAAACTAATGATATTAGATTTTAATCCTGGTGCATAATTCACGTTCTTCATGCGCAAGTTTTTCCCGGTTTTGCTTCGGAAGTTCGTAGTTCCTCTTCCACAAATATTGATCATGGAGCCATCGCCAAACTTTACTGTACCACTCATTGATTCGTCTAAGTCTGTCAATAGGTTTCGGTCCCCGGTCATATGATTTGAAGCACATGTGTCGTATTACCACATTGATTCATCAACACTCCCTTTCGTTGCCATTGTTTCAAATTTATCTTTGGCCAGCATCAATTTTTTATCTCTAGAAAAACACAATTGGTCTCCATGACTAGAAATGTATCTTTCTCTTCTACTTCTTCGGTTAGATTCATTGTTTCCTCTTTCTTCGGTTTGCAATCCCTAGCATAATGCCCAAAATTATGACAAGTATAACATCGTACCTTTGTGATATCAAAGTTCGAATTTCTCTAGATATGTCCTTCTCCATCAACAGATTTTGATATTCCATAGGAAAAGCTTCCTCTCCCTATAGCCAAAGCCACCTCTGCCTCTTCCTCGACCGCGACCTCGGGTCCCTCCTATAATATGTCGAGTTGAGTCGTGACTTCCATTCTGTTTTTGTTAACAACACATTTTCATCACGCTCTTCTTCTTCATCACCTTTATGACGTTCTTCTTGGGCTCTTAGTGCCCCAATAACATCTTCAAAAGACTTGTTTTTTGCATTTCCAAATTGTTCAATTGACGCTGCAATTTGGGTAAACTTTTCTTGTTCACATAGTCTAGCTTAATGGCAACACCAAGGGCCTTCATTTTGTTAACCACTGTTGCCATTTTTCTCGCATACTCCACTACTCTCTCATTCTTTTTCATTTTCATACCTTCAAATTTCCATCTGAACGCTTGCGTTCGCACCTCTTTGACCTCGTCTGCTCCTTCATTCATTTTACGAAGAGACTCCCACGCTTCTCGTGTTGTCTCGATGTCACCCAATTCCATCAATTGGCCTTCAGTCAATCCTTGAGTGAGAATTCCATACCTGATTTGATCTTGATGGAGATCAAATGGTTTGTCTGGCAACACAGCTTCCCAAACTCTATGAGCCCTCATGCAGATTTTCATCTTTAATGTCCATCCTTGATAGTTTGTGTCAGTGAGAATTGGATACGTAAGTGATAGATTTCCTTCTATCAGTGTGACACTCTTCTTTCTGATTGTGTTGATTCAGTGCTACTACCGCTTCTCACCACACTCGCATAACTATCGATTTTCGACATTGGCTCTGATACCAAATGAAGAAAATAAAATTAAGAGAATTTGTTTTTCTGAAATTCTGAATTCATTCAAGTAGATCAAATTACACATATATAATGGAAACGCGGAAGTTACGGAGACAGTTACAACTGCACTTAAAATAACGGAAACTAATAAAATATAAACTCATCCGTCGACATCAAAACCACAACGATCGCCGAGCTGACCGCCGGCAAAAAGGCAATCCTCTTGGCCGTCCCCGGCGCCTTCACCCCTACCTGCTCGCAGAAACACGTCCCTGGATTCGTATCCAAATCCGTCGATCTGAAATTCAAAGGCGCCTACACCATCGCCTGCATTTCTGTTAACGACGTGTTCGTGATGGACGCCTGGAAGAAGAACCTCGGCGTCAAGGACGAGGTTTTAATGCTCTCCGATGGAAACGGCGATTTGACGAGGAAGTTAGGATTCGAGCTCGACCTGAGCGATAAGCCTGTAGGACTTGGTGTTAGATCAAGAAGATACGCTTTGTTAGCCGAAGACGGCGTCGTTAAGGTCCTCAATGTAGAAGAAGGTGGCGCTTTCACTTTCAGTGGCGCAGATGACATGCTTAAGGTGCTTTAGATGTCAAAGTTCCATCAATCTCTTGTTTTTTTTATCTCAGATTTCGCAAGTTTTTGTCAAGCTAACTGCGTAGTCCTTGTTAATTTATGGTTCTACGAGTTCCTTGAAATAAAAGAATACATAGCAGTTTTGCAATTCGACAATCTTGTTAAATTATTGTGTAGTTTTTGAATAGAGCTAGAGGTGCTTGAGAATAAATTGAATTGAATTGAAATGAAACTGGATTATAACTCTCCATTGTTGATACATATAAAAAAATTGCTAGTGTTGTTTAATAGCCTGATTTTTCAGAGGTAGCCCAAGAGATGGCCTTAAAGACAGCAACTGAGAAGGTGAGTGACAGTAATTAGGTGAAAGTGTAAAAGAAAACCTAGAAATAATTAAGGTTAAGAGAATCTTGTACTCTGTCACACTTAAATTCCTACCAACACACATCCTTCCTCCAAACCCAAAAGGCAAAAATCCCATCTTGTTGTAGCACCCGCCGTATATATCGTCCTTGAATCTCTCGGGTTTAAACTCATTTGCATCTTGTCCCCATAAGCTAAGGTCATGGTGCATTGATACAACATCTATCCAAATGTTGGTTCCTTTTGGAATTACCAAGTCTCCTACTCGAATGTCTTGTCGTGCTTGTCTTTGGGCATTTGATGCTGGTGAGTACAGCCGTATTACTTCGTTGAACACCCAACCCATCTGCATATCATTGCATACATATATCAACAGTCTATTTCAGTTTATCGTAATTGATCGATCACCAGAAGTATGTATGTGTATAAACATATAATAAGTGTGCATATGAACATGTTCACAAACCAAACAGAGTTTAAGGCTTTAGGGGATTACTAACCTTTTCAAGCCCCGCAAGCATGGTGAAATCGACTTCTTTATCACCCACAACTTGTCTAATTTCTTCCCTCAACTGGTCTTGCCAATCCGGATGCATAGCCAACAGCATCAACGTCCAAGTAATTGTCAAAGCTGTCGTTTCGTGCCCACCAAAAAAGAACGTCTTGCATTCATCGACCAGCTCCCGAGTTGTAAACAATTTTGAGTCGCTTTGATTTTTTATAATCAACAAGCCTAGCAAATCTTTCTGATCCTCATTAGGGTTTTCGCTAATACATTTTATATGATCATCTATGATGGAAGCAAAAAGATTATCAATTTCTTCACCAAGCTTTTCAGCTTCTAAGGTTTGTACCGGGCACATGATGTTACCATATGGCACACCAACGTAACGGTTTGTTTTGAATAGTGCAACTTGTAAGGCTCTTAATTTTTCAAGCACCTGGATTTGGTTCTGATAGCTTAGTCCAAAACTGGTTTTGGCTATGATATCTCCTGTTGTTGAGTGGGTACTTTAAAATAAAATTAGGTTGTAAGTGACAATAAGGTAGTTGAGATGGGTATTAAGTAACAATTGATCAAACCTTGGGTGGTAAGTGGCACTTGAATAGTTGAGTGGGTACTTTAAGTACAATTTCCCATGTATAAATGGCCGTTATCGGATATAATTGTGGGTTAAAAGCAAAAATTTCCTCTTTTTTATGATTAATATCCAGGTTAATATTTTAAAAAATTTAACTTATTTTTAATACAAAATTATCAAATATGACAAGTGTGTAATTTTATTTTTTAATAATTTAAAAATTTTAAATTTTTAAAAAATCTGAAAATACTATCGATTTTGTTAATAAAAATAAAATAAAATTAGATGTACAAATGATATTTTTTCTAACACTAGTCTTGCATCTAGCTTATTGTAAGACCAGTCTTGCATCTAGATATTTGGTCTGCATCTATTTTTTCGATTCGACACTGATTCCATATTTAACTATAAAATTGTCTCACATCCATCACTAGTTATGTATTTATCGAAAGTAATGGTTCAGTATTTAACTAAAAGGTATTTTATAATGTCTTGTATATATCACTCTCTCATATCTATCTAAAAATATTTACAATGTCTCACACTCATGCCACATCTATCATTGGTCCCCCACCAATCGAAAAAATATTAATTTGACTTTTTATTAATTTATCTTTGAATTATTTAGATCTTCTTCTAATTTGGTCAACTATATTAATTTTTTTTTTGTTTATTCGGTCTTTTATAATAATTAATTTTTTTATTAGTTTAGTCTTTTATAGTAATTGTTCTTTTTTACTAATTTAGTACATTGAATGAATTTCTTATTGATATGTTCTTCTATAATAATTTGATTTTATATTAGTTAGTATATCTCAATCATCCTATAAATAGAAAAGATATTTAGAAAAACATTTTTTGAGAGAAAAAAAATAGTTCTAAAGTTTTTTTAGAGATAAAAAAAACAGTGAAAAAAAAGGTTTTGTAAGTATTTTTTTTAGCTTGTTTATTACTATCTTTTGAACTTGATGTATTACTCTCTTTTTTCCTTAACATAATAAAACATAATTTAGATTTCAATAAAAAAATTAAATTATATGATTATATAAATAGCAATACAATGTATAAATGGTCATATAATTATGGGTTAAAAGCAAAAATTTCCTTTTTTTTATGATTAATATCCAGTTTAATATTTTAAAAAATTTAACTTATTTTTAATACAAAATTATCAAATATGACAAGTGTGTAATTTTATTTTTAATAATTTTAAATTTTAAAAATTATAAAAAATCTGAAAATACAATCGATTTTGTTAATAAAAATAAAATAAAATTAGATGTACAAATGATATTTTTTCTAACACTAGTCTTGCATCTAACTTATTGTAAGACCAGTCTTGCATCTAGATTTTTGGTCCTGCATCTATTTTCTAAAAATTTCGATTCGACACGAATTCCATATTTAACTATAAAATTGTCTCACATCCATCACTAGTTCCGTATTTATCTTAAATAATGGTTCCGTATTTACCTAAAAGATATTTTATAATGTCTTCTATCTATCACTCTCTCATATCTATCTAAAAATATTTACAATGTCTCACACTCATGTCACATCTATCATTAGTCCCCCACCAATCGAAAAAAAAATTTACATTGTCTCGCATCAATCAATGGTCATCTAAAAAACTATTTTACATTGGTCTCACATCTAACAAAGCTAGATGATGAATGTGAGATGCTCAACGCGTTTGGTCTTGAATCTAGCGTTTCTATACGCACACGTTTGGTTTTGAATCTAGCGCTTCTAGAAGTGAAACGTGGACACGAGAGATGGGCTTACCTGAAAAACGAAAAAAATACAAAAGCACAGTAAAACTTACTTGAAAACACATAACATTTTCTTTCTCCAAACAATCCTTCATCTTAAATCTAGAAACACAATCACATTCAAATATAAATAAAGAGAGAGTCTTTAGTGAAAATATTTAATTACAACCAATTACAACTTAAGAAAAATAGAGTCTTTAATGAAATTATCTAATTTAGTCAAAAAATAGTAGCCTTATATAGCCGGTACGGATAGTTAAGTATTATAAATATAGATAACGTATTGTATTTTTTAAAATAACATTAATCATTTAAAATTATTTAAAATTTGATATAAGTTCAAAAACGTATTTGTAATTTTTTTTATAAAATATAAAAATTCAAAACAAATTCTTAAAATAAAAAAAGTTTTTTATAACAACTAAAATATTATGGATGAATAAAAATATTTTTTGAAATGGACTAAAATTGTTCAACTAAAACATACAGACCAAAGTATGAAGTTTCTTTATATTGAGCTAGGTTATATATATTTTATAGAGCCCCGTTATACGGATGATTATTAAATAATGGAAAAGATTATAAATTGCATAATAAATGATTATTATAAAAACTTAGTTTGATCGGATCTAATTATAACAAACACTTAATGAATACTCATAAGAGCTATTTACTTAACATAACCCTTTAAAGACTATGATTCGACTAAGTTACATATTTAACACTTATTAATTATCCTTCATACTCATTATGAATAAAGTGAAAAATGAGTAAAAGACCTTGTCGAACAATCAAAAGACACTGTAAATTTTGAACTATTTACATATTGTCATTGATGACCTAAAAAGTAAGAGGTTGTGAGATCGACCAAATAGTTAGGCCTTTGAACTTTGAGTTGATAATAAAGTTAGGTTAATCCCAAGAGTTTGATGCAGAAGATAAGTAAATCTTCTAGTTGTTTGAACTAAACGACCAATCTTGAGATTTTTATTATTTGAATGGATATGCGCGTATTGTTGTTGTTGTCATCTACCATGCATAACTATATATAACCCAACTATCATGATTTTCGAGAGTTTTGTTTGATATGATCATACTTATTAATCGTTAAATACCCTTCGCTACCAAAACCTCTCTTGAGGAAGAAAGCTCAATTTTCCCGGGAAAATGAGAGTAACTAGCTCATTTTTCTGAAGTAAGAAAATATTATGATGTGATTTTTACAAAAGTGAGTAGTACCGTAGTATTTTTCAAGGTGACTACAAAAGGAGTACTATTAGAAAAAATAATGTTAGAGAAAATAAGGTTGTCTTAGAGAATTGTAAGAGACGTACGCGTGAAGGTTTTCACCTTGAGAAAAAAAATGATTGAATACCTGATTGAAGAGTATCTATAACGTGTTTGACATGTGCCCCAAATGTAAGAGCGACCATTCGTCGATTTTGTCTATATTGTTTGCTTGATTTTGACCGTATTTGGACAAGATAAGAAATATTTATGATATAAATACTAATAGTCTATCTTTCTGAATTATTTTTCCTACTTATCCTTTCTTCTAAATCTTAATCTTTCTCATGATCCCTGTTTGTAATAAAAAAATATTTTCCTCCTTACATTTTTATCAGAAAATTGCCCATAATCAGGAAATACGAGTGAATTATGAGCATTACAAAAATAAAAGCTTAGTGAAAAGAGCATCCACGTACTTTAGGTTTTCTCTCCTTTTGACAAATGAGCTACAATTATTTCCAAAATTCACACGCTTTCTGAATGTTTCATCAAATGTAGTAAAAACTTATCGTCTTCACTAAAGTGGTTTTTCCATCCATAATAACGATATTATAACATATTGAGAATATATTCTTGCATATTTAAATAAATCATGAGTACCATATGTTCTTCTGCTTCAATAATATTTTTCTTGTTGTGATACTTTTTAATATGACATTCATATTGAAAGTGCCTAATTTATAGAAATTATAACACTCAATAATTGACATATCAAATGAGTAAAATCTGTGTTCCCTTTTCATGATATTGATAGCCTCTACGACCACGTTATCTTACATCCTCTCACATGTGAGCTATTCTATTGACTCATTTTTAGTACTTGTTCTTCCATTACATAGTCAATAATATGTTGCTCTTGCAGAAATATATGCTTTGTAGTTCATCAATTAAAAATTATATATTTTGTTAGATTCTTCAATGGAACAACCACATTATCGAACTTTTATCATTCATCTCATGATATTTTCAATCACCACGAGATCACTTATATTTTCTCTATATATTTATATCTTGTTGAATATTGTGAAAGCTCTTGCAAAATAGTCATTAATTGTTTCTTTCACCTTCATGTGAGGCACCTTAATTTTTTTAAGAGCCCAAAATTGTGCATGCTTAGCTCTGGCTGTGCATCTTCAAAATGGCTTGATCTATGGATTGGAATATGAAATTTTATTTTGTTATAATTTTATTTTTAATAATTTTTGAATTTTAAAAATTATAAAAAATCTGAAAATACTATCGATTTTGTTAATAAAAATAAAATAAAATTAGATGTACAAATAATATTTTTTCTAACACTAGTCTTGCATCTAGCTTATTGTAAGACCAGTCTTGCATCTAGATTTTTGGTCCTACATCTATTTTCTAAAAATTTCGATTCGATACGGATTCCATATTTAACTATAAAATTGTCCACATCCATCACTAGTTCCGTATTTATCTAAAATAATGGTTCCGTATTTACCTAAAAGATATTTTATAATGTCTTGTATCTATCACTCTCCCATATCTATCTAAAAATATTTACAATATCTCACACTCGTGCCACATCTATCATTGGTCTCCCATCAATCGAAAAAATATTTTACATTGTCTCACATCAATCGATGGTCATCTAAAAAACTATTTTACATTGGTCTCACATCTAACAAAGCTCGATGATAGATGTGAGATGCTGAACGCGTTTGGTCTTGAATCTAGCGTTTCTATACGCACACGTTTAGTTTTGAATCTAGCGCTTCTAGAAGGGAGACGTGGATACGAGAGATGGGCTTACCTGAAAAACGAAAAAAAAATACAAAAGCACAGTAAAAACTTACTTGAAAACACATAACCATTTTCTTTCTCCAAACAATCCTTCATATTAAATCTAGAAACTCAATCACATTCAAATATAAATAAAGAGAGAGTCTTTAGTGAAAAAAAGAGAGAGTCTTTAGTGAAATTATCTAATTTAGTAAAAAAACAGTTGCTTTATATAGCCATTAAGGATACTTAAGTATTATAAAATATAAATAAACGTACTATATTTTTTTTTAAATAACATTAATCATTTAAAATTATTTAAAATTTGATATAAGTTCAAAAACGTATTTGTAATTTTTTTTATAAAATTCAAAAAATCAAAACAAATTCTTAAAATAAAAAAGTATTTTATAACAACTAAAATATTATGGATGAATAAAAATATTTTTTGAAATGGACTAAAATTGTTCAACTAATACATACACACCAAAGTATAAAGTTTTTTTATATTGACCTAGGTTATATATTTTTTATAGAGCCCCGTTATACGGTGTATGATTATTAAATCATGGAAAAGATTATAAATTGGATAATAAATTCTTATAAAAACTTAGTTTGATCGGATCTAATTATAACAAACACTTAATGAATACTCATAAGAGCTATTTACTTAACATAACCCTTTATAGATTATGATTCGACTAAGTCACATATTTAACACTTATTAATTATCCTTCATACTCACTATGAATAAAATGAAAAATGAGGAAAATAGTCGAACAATACAAATACACCGTAAATGTCAAATTATTTACACCTTATCATTGATGACCTAAAAAGTAAGAGGTTGTGAGATCGACCAAATAGTTAGGCCTCTGAACTTTGAGTTGAACATAAAGTTAGACTAATCCCAAGAGTTTGATGCAGAAGATAAGTATCTTCTAGTTGTTTGAACTAAACGACCAATCTTGAGATTTTTTTTATTTGAATGGATATGCACGTATTGTTGTTGTTGCCATCTTTCACACCTAACTATATCTAACCCAAATATCATGATTTTGAAGAGCTTTGTTTGATATGATCATACTTATTAATCGTTAAATACCCTTCGCTACCAAAACCTCTCTTGAGGAAGAAAGCTCAATTTTCTCGAGAAAATGAGAGTAACTAGCTCATTTTTAAAGAAGTAGGAAAATATTATGATGTGATTTTTACATAAGTGAGTAGTACCGTAGTATTTTCAAGGTGACTACAAAAAGAGTACTATTAGAAAAAATAATGTTAAAAAAGTAAGAGAGATATAACAATATTTTAGGAGTTATCCAAACATGTGAACGAAATTTAATAATGCGTCGAGCCCTTAATGGAAAATAGGGTTTTTTTAGAGAATTGTAAGAGACGTACGCGTGAAGGTTTTCACCTTGAGAAAAAAAAAGATTGAATATCTGATTGAAGACTATCTATAACGTGTTTGACATGTGCCCCAAATGTAAAAGCGACCATTCGTCGATTTTGTCTATACTGTTTGCTTGATTATGACCGTATTTGGACAAGATAAAAAATATGTATGATATAAATACTAATAGTCTATCTTTCTGAATTATTTTTCCTACTTATCCTTTCTTCTAAATCTTAATCTTTCTCATGATCCCTGTTTGTAATAAAAAAATATTTTCCTCCTTACATTTTTATCAGAAAATTGCCCATAATCAGGAAATACGAGTGAATTATGAGCATTACAAAAATAAAAGCTTAGTGAAAAGAGCATCCACGTACTTTAGGTTTTCTCTCCTTTTGACAAATGAGCTACAATTATTTCCAAAATTCACACGCTTTCTGAATGTTTCATCAAATGTAGTAAAAACTTATCGTCTTCACTAAAGTGGTTTTTCCATCCATAATAACGATATTATAACATATTGAGAATATATTCTTGCATATTTAAATAAATCATGAGTACCATATGTTCTTCTGCTTCAATAATATTTTTCTTGTTGTGATACTTTTTAATATGACATTCATATTGAAAGTGCCTAATTTATAGAAATTATAACACTCAATAATTGACATATCAAATGAGTAAAATCTGTGTTCCCTTTTCATGATATTGATAGCCTCTACGACCACGTTATCTTACATCCTCTCACATGTGAGCTATTCTATTGACTCATTTTTAGTACTTGTTCTTCCATTACATAGTCAATAATATGTTGCTCTTGCAGAAATATATGCTTTGTAGTTCATCAATTAAAAATTATATATTTTGTTAGATTCTTCAATGGAACAACCACATTATCGAACTTTTATCATTCATCTCATGATATTTTCAATCACCACGAGATCACTTATATTTTCTCTATATATTTATATCTTGTTGAATATTGTGAAAGCTCTTGCAAAATAGTCATTAATTGTTTCTTTCACCTTCATGTGAGGCACCTTAATTTTTTTAAGAGCCCAAAATTGTGCATGCTTAGCTCTGGCTGTGCATCTTCAAAATGGCTTGATCTATGGATTGGAATATGAAATTTTATTTTGTTATAATTTTATTTTTAATAATTTTTGAATTTTAAAAATTATAAAAAATCTGAAAATACTATCGATTTTGTTAATAAAAATAAAATAAAATTAGATGTACAAATAATATTTTTTCTAACACTAGTCTTGCATCTAGCTTATTGTAAGACCAGTCTTGCATCTAGATTTTTGGTCCTACATCTATTTTCTAAAAATTTCGATTCGATACGGATTCCATATTTAACTATAAAATTGTCCACATCCATCACTAGTTCCGTATTTATCTAAAATAATGGTTCCGTATTTACCTAAAAGATATTTTATAATGTCTTGTATCTATCACTCTCCCATATCTATCTAAAAATATTTACAATATCTCACACTCGTGCCACATCTATCATTGGTCTCCCATCAATCGAAAAAATATTTTACATTGTCTCACATCAATCGATGGTCATCTAAAAAACTATTTTACATTGGTCTCACATCTAACAAAGCTCGATGATAGATGTGAGATGCTGAACGCGTTTGGTCTTGAATCTAGCGTTTCTATACGCACACGTTTAGTTTTGAATCTAGCGCTTCTAGAAGGGAGACGTGGATACGAGAGATGGGCTTACCTGAAAAACGAAAAAAAAATACAAAAGCACAGTAAAAACTTACTTGAAAACACATAACCATTTTCTTTCTCCAAACAATCCTTCATCTTAAATCTAGAAACTCAATCACATTCAAATATAAATAAAGAGAGAGTCTTTAGTGAAAAAAAGAGAGAGTCTTTAGTGAAATTATCTAATTTAGTAAAAAAACAGTTGCTTTATATAGCCATTAAGGATACTTAAGTATTATAAAATATAAATAAACGTACTATATTTTTTTTTAAATAACATTAATCATTTAAAATTATTTAAAATTTGATATAAGTTCAAAAACGTATTTGTAATTTTTTTTATAAAATTCAAAAAATCAAAACAAATTCTTAAAATAAAAAAGTATTTTATAACAACTAAAATATTATGGATGAATAAAAATATTTTTTGAAATGGACTAAAATTGTTCAACTAATACATACACACCAAAGTATAAAGTTTTTTTATATTGACCTAGGTTATATATTTTTTATAGAGCCCCGTTATACGGTGTATGATTATTAAATCATGGAAAAGATTATAAATTGGATAATAAATTCTTATAAAAACTTAGTTTGATCGGATCTAATTATAACAAACACTTAATGAATACTCATAAGAGCTATTTACTTAACATAACCCTTTATAGATTATGATTCGACTAAGTCACATATTTAACACTTATTAATTATCCTTCATACTCACTATGAATAAAATGAAAAATGAGGAAAATAGTCGAACAATACAAATACACCGTAAATGTCAAATTATTTACACCTTATCATTGATGACCTAAAAAGTAAGAGGTTGTGAGATCGACCAAATAGTTAGGCCTCTGAACTTTGAGTTGAACATAAAGTTAGACTAATCCCAAGAGTTTGATGCAGAAGATAAGTATCTTCTAGTTGTTTGAACTAAACGACCAATCTTGAGATTTTTTTTATTTGAATGGATATGCACGTATTGTTGTTGTTGCCATCTTTCACACCTAACTATATCTAACCCAAATATCATGATTTTGAAGAGCTTTGTTTGATATGATCATACTTATTAATCGTTAAATACCCTTCGCTACCAAAACCTCTCTTGAGGAAGAAAGCTCAATTTTCTCGAGAAAATGAGAGTAACTAGCTCATTTTTAAAGAAGTAGGAAAATATTATGATGTGATTTTTACATAAGTGAGTAGTACCGTAGTATTTTCAAGGTGACTACAAAAAGAGTACTATTAGAAAAAATAATGTTAAAAAAGTAAGAGAGATATAACAATATTTTAGGAGTTATCCAAACATGTGAACGAAATTTAATAATGCGTCGAGCCCTTAATGGAAAATAGGGTTTTTTTAGAGAATTGTAAGAGACGTACGCGTGAAGGTTTTCACCTTGAGAAAAAAAAAGATTGAATATCTGATTGAAGACTATCTATAACGTGTTTGACATGTGCCCCAAATGTAAAAGCGACCATTCGTCGATTTTGTCTATACTGTTTGCTTGATTATGACCGTATTTGGACAAGATAAAAAATATGTATGATATAAATACTAATAGTCTATCTTTCTGAATTATTTTTCATACTTATCCTTTCTTCTAAATCTTAGTATTTCTCATGATCCCTCTTTGTAATAAAAAAATATTTTCCTCCTTACATTTTTATCAGAAAATGGCCCATAATCAGGTAATGCGAGTGATTATGAGCATTACAAAAATAAAAGCTTAGTGAAAAGAGCATCCACATACTTTAGGTTTTCTCTCCCTTTGACAAATGAGCTACAATTATTTCCAAAATTCACACGCTTTCTTAACGTTTCATCAAATGTAGTAAAACCTTACCGTCTTCACTAAAGTGGTTATTCCATCCATAATAACGATATTATAACATATTGGAGGTATATTCTTGCATATTTAAATAACTCATGAGTACCATATGTTCTTTTGCTTCAAACATATTTTTCTTGTTGTGATACTTTTTAATATGACACTCATATTGAAAGTGCCTAATTTATGGAAATTATAACACTCAATAATTGACATATCAAATGAGCAAAATATTGTTTCCCCTTTCACGATATTTATAGCCTCTACGACCACGTTATCTTAAATCATCTCACATGTGAGCTATTTTATTGACTCACTTTTAGTACTTGTTCTTCCATTACATAGTCAATAATCTCTTACTCTTGCAGAAATATATGCTTTGTAGTTCATCAATAAAAGATTATATATTTTGTTAGAGTCTTCCATGGAACAACCACATTATCAAACTCTTATCATTCATCTCATGATATTTTCAATCACCACCAGATCACTTATATTTTCTCTATATATTTATATTTTGTTGGATATTGTGAAATCTCTTACAAAGTAGTCATTAATTGTTTCTTTCACCTTCATGTTAGGTATCTTAAGTTTTTTAAGAGCCCAAAATTGTGCATGCTTAGCTCTGGATGTGCATCTTCAAAATGGCTTGATCGATCGTTTGAAATATGAAATCCTTGGTCTTTAAGTTCTTTAATTTGTGATATTCTAAGATCTTGAGTTGAAATTAAGTTTGAGCATTTTCTTTACCGTACCATATGATCCCACTCTCCAGCAAGCCCCAATACTCTTTGGAGCATAATAAATTCTCCATAAGTATGAACCAATGGCCATAATATCCGTCAAAACATGAGATAACTGGTTTCACAAAAAATATTATTTCTCCTGATAGTTTTACTTGTTGGAGAAAGACAAAAGTTGATGATTTATTAGAATGCTCATAATTTAATAAGGAGACATGATACCAAGTATTTATTTTCTAGAGTTCTTAGTTTAATGAAAGATTAATTAGAGATATAAATTTTATTGAAAACAAAAGAAGGCTTAAATATCATTATAACTATACACTGTAGTCAATAACTTTTGACGGATTGAATGAAAGAGATTCCACGAACAAATTGTTAGATAAGAAAATAAGCGGTGCTAAAAAAACGACGTGTTTTTACCCTATCTCACTCTAACTTATACCTCAATAATTGTATGAAAATAATTACGGAAACCATATGTTCTTTTATATAATTTATAAATTCTCGTCTTTTGCTAATTTTATCCAATAGCCTCAATCACTACAATCCAATGTGTATGTACCACGAGGGCCAACACAATAACTATAATACCACATTAAATGATCATTCCCTCAAATCCACATTAATTAAACTAACATCTATATTATAATATTTTTAATACTCTTATTATTGTCTGATGGTCTAATTGAACTTAATATTTATTATCGTTAAATAACTGGACTTTAATTACAATAATTTGAATACTCTAAATTTGCATGGATGAGACATTTCAATTTAGCATATCTTTACAATCTCCTATTTGGATAATTACATGTACTAAAGTGTATCCACCATATTATATACTAATAACGTTGTTATATTAAAAGGTAACCCAAATTTCCCTATTACTTTAGATGATAGTTAACAAAACATTAAAGATGACGTACTACTTAAGAAGTAAAATTTTCCACAATAATCACGCTGACAACTAGCACGTAAATGAAATTTGAATTCTCGTAGAATACAACATGATAAACACACGATCCCGTAATTATTATGTATCAATTCTCAACTGGTTATGCTAAACTGAATTTGAAATTAGTGAATTAAATTCTTAAATTCAAATATTAAGAACAAACAAAATCATTATATTGTTTATCTTAAAGTATGCATGCAAAGACCGAAACAATAATAAAATCTAGAAACAAATTGATATTGAACTAAAAAATAAAAAAAAAGGTGAAACAAAATTCCAACTAACTGTAAACACCTTATAAGCTAAGGTTATACATACAAATGTTGTGTTTGTTATAAGTGGAATAAGGACTTATTTTAGTGAAATGATCAGCAACCATACAAATTGTATCGATATGTTCAACCCTCATCTGAAAACTCCAAACTCTCTATTTAAGAAACATGAACTTGATCCATCTATATTTAAAATTGTTCGATCTACTATTATCGTTCGAAAACATGTCGACTGCACTTTTGTCACAGCAGAACATGAGTAGTCTTTTAATTTTTTATATTTTACACAATTTGAGATTTGCGCCATAATGTTCCAAGAAAATTTACAATAGCTTTGATATGCAATGTAGGACATTTTTATGAAATCAATACATTTTGTGAAAAACATTTCGATATGCAATAGATTCCTCCTCACTTGAATCACCTGCAGCTTCGTTTTCTTTCATAATTTCTTGTTCAAGTGTATCTTCATAATCATCCGGATAATCTTCAAAGATATCGTCTACATTCACTTTGTTTCTAAACTCTCTGTCTTGCATCCTTTTATCCGCCGCGGTCCAATCATTGACTGCCACAAGCACTCCAAATATTTTTCTCGTCAATCTTATTCTCTTAGTCGTATATTGCAACCTCGCTTGGCTAAAAGCACACTCATTTGCAACTATAGACATAGATATTGCATAAATCTCTTTAACAAACCTGCAAAGAATAGGATATTCATCAGTTTTGGTACGCCGCCATCTTATGATATCTTCAATACCATGGTAGGGATAATTCATTAAATCAAACGTAGTGCTCAAATATCTAGACAACTCATTATCAGATTGAGGGGTTTCTCTAAATTCATTGCTTTGTAACATTGTCATTTGAACATAGTTAGTAGAAAATCTACCTCTACCTCTATTGTTACTACTCCTTACATTTGAAGTTGTATTTGGTTTATATCATTCAGCATACTTATCATACATACTAAACATACAATCATATACGCCGGGAATATACCCTTTAGGGTTAACTGGCTCATTCGGTGGTTTAGTTTCAGAAAACTATAAGGATTGATAAAAACATCTAACTAGCAATTCAAATTGTTCTTTTCGTGAAAATGATTCCAAATATGCAAGCAATAGAATAAGTCATAGGGATTGGATGAAAGTACTATTGGAACTTGAATTCTATTTGGGGCACTATATCTACACATACTATATGGGATCTAAATTGATTCATATGCATGATAATATTAGTAATCGTGAAAAGGGCCAAGTGAATATTAGGTTGATTTTGTGAATAAAATTGTTATAGTGTTATCTTTAAAAAGTTGTAAAAATATTAACATGGTGCACAATATTTCCAATGTTGACTTTCAAGAACTGTATCAGGATAAGATGTATTATAAAGCGATGTAATCTCTTCTTTAAAAACCTGAGCACGTGCAAGCATTGAATAAGTAGAATTCCATCTGATGAGAGAATAAATGGCTAAGAAGGATAATGGATCTTGGATCTTGGATCTGATGTGACTAGAGCGCAAATGTAGAGAGAGAAAGTAGAAAGAGAATATTATATTCCAGAATGTCCCACCTACCAAAAATAATGGGTCTCCTTTTATAGTAGGGAAGGGTGGACCCATTAATATCCTTGGTGGGCTTGTTTTATTTCTCTTTTGGTCCTTCATTAAATACTTTGTTTACAAATTATCCTGTAATAAGCGACAACTGCTGTTATAGACATATTAACTTCTTTTTATTTACAATTAACTCCTTATTATTAATACCAGCGAATTACTCCCTTATCAGTAGCCCTCCAGTCTTGGAGAGCAACGGGAACGGAGACTTGTAAAAGAATCAGCCCGGAGCGTCGCTGTCCCTTACCCTCTGGATTGATGACTTGTTTACCCGGGCCAGACCTTTCCTTTCCAGTATGCCCGACCCTTCATGTCTTTATTAAGCGATCAGACGCGGACAATTTCTTCTAACTGATGTCCGACCCTCTACGTCTTATTAAGCGATCGGGCGCGGATACTTTCTTCCAACTGATGTCCGACCCTCTAGGTTTTAGTAAGCAATCGGGTGTGGATACTTTCTTCCAACTGATGTCCGACCCTCTAGGTTTTATTAAGCGATCGGGTGCGGATACTTTCTTCCAACTGATGTCCCACCCTTTAGGTTTTATTAAGCGATCGGGCGCGGATCCTTTCTTCCAACCGTGTTTAGCCCCGATACTGTTTATGAGTCATCTTGGGTCTGCTTCCGATCCCTCTTAGCGACTTCTCCATGGGCCTAGACCGGTAATCCGGCTTTGAAAAGTGAATCGTGTTAATGTGGCCCATCTAATGTCTCTGTCTGAGCTAGCTAGTACAAGCTTAGCGTGCTTGTCAGAAGAAGGGCGACACGTATTTCCCGATTACTCGAAGCGTGCTTGTTAGCACGGTTTCTTAAGAAGTCCTTTTGACTTCCCGCTGCTTTTTGTCGCTTGGACTTCCCCATACATCTACCGGCTAGGTGGGTTGCCTATAAATACCTCACAAACACAAATGACTCTCAGAGGTGTTCTAGAGAGAGAGTGTTTTCCAGACTTTTCTAGAGAGAGAGAGCTTGTTTTATGAGACAAAGGTACCCAAAGCAGAAACCAAAACCTAAAAAGAAGAAAGAACCGGTGTTCGGATTTGTAGATTGGGCTAGCATTGGTGACCGCGCTAAGGAATATCACCGTACGGGATTGATTTGGAGTTCTGACACCAAGCCATTCACGCATGTACCGCAGCCCCACGACCCCGTTCTTGCTGATCTGATCCCTGCCTAGTCTTTTACCATTTGGAAAAGTAATCCACAGCTACCAGGATTATTTGTCTCCCACCAGATGCCATTGGTAATGGCTCTACAAGATCGATTCCCCATCGGTCGAAAGGTAATCCTTCAGATGTGGACTCTAAAGGAGCTGCGAGCACGTTTATCGCGTTCGCGAATCTTTGACAAGTGTCGCATGTTTTTACTATCTGCTGAGCATCCGTCGTTATCGTCGGCCAATAAAACCCGGCGAGAAAAATTCTCCTTATCAGGGCCTTGTAACCACAATGAGTCGCGCCCTCTCCGTCATGTAACTCGGACACAATGATATATGACTCATTTACCCCCAAACACCTTAGTAAGGGTCGGCTGAACGATTTTTTGTATAATATGTCGCCCAATAAAACGTAGCCTCGGGCTTTGTTGCGCATCTTTCGAGCCGATGCGCCATCGTCCAGCAGTAGACCTTCGGCTAGGAAAGCAATGATATCCCGTCGCCAATCCGAAACAGTTACCGAAGACACCTGACAAGCAATTTTGGGTCGACTATCCAGCTCTTGCCTCTTTATGATTGATGGGTTTTCTTGTTCGGTTACCCAGGGGTAATTGCTTGAGCAAGAGGCTGATGCTAGAGAGTCGGCTACCATATTTTCGTTTCTCGGGACATGTTCATACGTTATCTTAACGAATGATGCGTCTAGCACCCTTAATGCGGCTAAGTAATGAACCAGATGTTCTTTTCTGGCTTCCGAGGCTCCCGAGGCTTGATTTATCAAAAGTTGAGAGTCACTAACGAGGCGTACATGCCTATCTCCACATACCTGTGCTAGTCGCAAACCGGCCAGGGCGGCTTCATACTTGGCTTCGTTGTTAGAAGTGAGAAAACCAAATCGGATTGCCTGATGCATACTCACGCCCGTTGGGGTGACTATCTGTACGCCCGCTCCGCAGCCATTTACGTTCGACCCACTGTCGGTGCGGATGATCCACTCATTTGGTTCGGCTTCTCCAGACGGTGCGTCTTGGTCCGGGCGGTCGGAACGGAATTCCACTATAAAATCAGCCAGAACTTGGTCTTTAACGGCCGTCCGCGGCTCAAAATTGAAGTCGAAATCGCCAAACTCGACCGACCATTTAGACATTCTCCCTGACATGTCTGGGCGCTGAAGGACGTACTTGAGTGGAAATGAGGTGCGGACGACAATGGGGTGTTCTTGAAAATATGGCCGCATTTTTCGTGCCGCGGTCACTAATGCTAAGGCCATTTTCTCCAGCCTCTGATACCACGTTTCTGCATCCAGTAAGCTTTTGCTCAAGAAGTAGACCGCTTTAGGGGCCGTTCCCGACTCGCTGATCAAGGTTGCACTCACTGCAAAATCCAAAACTGCTATGTAAAGGAAAAGAGTCTCGCCTGTCAGAGGCTTCATTAGAAGGTTTGGGGACGATAGATAAGTCTTAATCCCTAAAAAGGTTGCGTTACACTCCGGTGTCCACACAAAATTCTTGGCATTTCTCAAGACCTGAAAAAATGGAGTGCACTTGTCAGATGAACGAGAGATAAACCGATTTAAAGCTGCTAGACACCCGGTTAATATCTGGACTTCCTTGATGTTCTTAGGCGGGGTCATGTCGTTAAGAGCTCGGAGTTGGTTCGGGTCGGCCTCAATTCTCTTTTCGCTAACAAAGAACCCCAGGAACTTGCCCGACCTTACCCCGAAGGAGCATTTTTCCGGGTTGAGCTTGAGATTTATACCCATGAGGTTGTCAAAGGTTTCCCTCAAATCGGCGAGATGTTCCTCGTCCATGCCGCTCTTTACTAACATGTCATCGATGTAGACTTCCATATTCCTCCCTATCTGACAATCGAAGGTTTTGTTAACCAACCTCTGATAAGTTGCTCCAGCGTTTTTTAACCCGAACGGCATGACTTTGTAGCAATACAAGCCTCGGCCTGTTATAAACGTCGTGCTTTCCGATCCGCTGGGTGCAACTTGATCTTGTTGTAGCCTGCGTACGCGTCCATGAACGACAGCAGTCTGTTTCCAGACGTTGAGTCCACCAACTAGTCGATCCTCGGCATCGGGAAGGGATCCTTTGGGCATGCCCGATTGAGGTCGGTAAAGTCCACGCACATCCTCCACTTCCCGTTTTTCTTTTTTACCAGGACGGGATTGGACGTCCAGAGCGGGTAACTCGACTCCTTGATGTGTCCGACGCTGATCATTCTTTCGACTTCTTGCAGAATGATTTCTGCCTTTTCTAGGGAAAAAGTCCGGCGCTTTTGTGAAACGGGTCTGACATTTTTGTTGATAGTTAGCTTTGAATCACATGATTCTCTGGGACTCCGGTCACGTCCTCCAAACACCATACGAATAAATCTAAATTCTCTTGAAGTAAAGATAATAACCGTTTCCTGAAGGCTGGTGACAGTCGGACTCCGATCTGCAGAACTTTCCCTTCGGTAAATGGGTGCTTTCACACTCTTCATCGGTGGTTAAAAAGCTGGGAACTTCGCTATAGATGGATATATATAAAAAAAATGTTGGGTTCAATAACATGTAAGGTTTTTTTTTGACTTTATTATGATTTATTTCTATATAGAATTTGGATTAGGTCTTCCACATTTAAAATAGTATTATTTTTACTTGCAAGGTCCTTTTATTTTAATAGGCAACCTCTTTCGGTTCAAAAATGTCATGTGAACTATGAGACAAAATTCATGATCTATCTTGGACTCATTTGAGTTCGGTCCCTTAACTTTTAGACTCATTTCAATTTTTCTATGCAATACTCATTTATATGGATTTAAAGGCAATAAATATATATATATTTCATATGTTGGAATTTAGAATAAAATAATACCTAAGTACAGGTTAAGAATAACTTTTAGTATAGTCTTTTATTTAAATTTAAATTGTTCTTATATATTAATTTAATACTTATATTAAATTGACTTTTTATTAATTTATTTTTGAATTATTTAGATTTTCTTGTAATTTGGCCAACTATATTAATTATTTTTCTTGTTTATTGGGTTTTTTATATTAATTAATTTGTTTATTAGTTTAATCTTTTATAGTAATTGTTCTTTTTTAATAATTTAGTCTTTTACATTGAATGAATGTCTTATTGATATGTTCTTCTATAATAATTTGATTTTATATTAGTTAATATATCTCAATCATTTTATAGAAAAATATATTTAGAAAAATAATTTTTGAGAGAAAAAAATAGTTCTAAATTTTTTTGAGAGATAAAAAAAATAAACAGTGAAAAAAAAGATTTTGTAAGTATTTTTCTTGAGCTTGTTTATTACTCTTTTGAACTTGGTTTATTACTCTCTTTTTTCCTTAACATAATAAAACATAATTTAGATTTCAATAAAAAAAATTAAATTATATGATAATATAAACAGCAATACAATGTATAAATGGCCGTTATCGGATATAATTGTGGGTTAAAAGCAAACATTTCCTCTTTTTTTATGATTAATATCCAGGTTAATATTTTAAAAAAATTAAATTATTTTTAATACAAAATTATCAAATATGACAAGTGTGTAATTTTATTTTTTAAATTTTTTAAATTTTTAAAAAATCTGAAAATACTATCGATTTTGTTAATAAAAATAAAATAAAATTAGATGTACAAATGATATTTTTTCTAACACTAGTCTTGCATCTAGCTTATTGTAAGACCAGTCTTGCATCTAGATTTTTGTTCTGCATCTATTTTCTAAAAATTTCGATTCGACACTAATTCCATATTTAACTATAAAATTGTCTCACATCCATCACCAGTTCTGTATTTATCTAAAATAATGGTTCAGTATTTAAGTAAAAGGTATTTTATAATATCTTGTATTTATCACTCTCCCATATCTATCTAACAATATTTACAATGTCTCACACTCGTGCCACATCTATCATTGGTCCCCCACCAATCGAAAAAATATTTTACATTGTCTCGCATCAATCGATGGTCATCTAAAAAACTATTTTACATTGGTCTCACATCTAACAAAGATAGATGATATATGCGAGATGTTGAACCTGTTTGGTCTTGAATCTAGCGATTCTATACACACACGTTTGGTTTTGAATCTAGCGCTTCTAGAAGTGAGACGTGGACACGAGAGATGGGCTTACTTGAAAAACGAAAAAAAATACAAAAGCATAGTAAAACTTACTTGAAAACACATAACCATTTTCTTTCTCCAAAAAATCATTCATCTTAAATCTAGAAACACAACCACATTCAAATACAATTAAAGAGAGAGTCTTTAGTGAAAATGTTTAATTACAACCAATTACAACTTAAGAAAAATAGAGTATTTAATGAAATTATCTAATTTAGTAAAAAAACAGTAGCCTTATATAGCCAGTAAGGATAGTTAAGTATTATAAAATATAAATAAAAGTACTATATTTTTTTAAAATAACATTAATCATTTAAAATTATTTAAAATTTGATATAAGTTCAAAAACGTATTTGTAATTTTTTTATAAAATTCAAAAACGTATTTGTAATTTTTTTATAAAATTCAAAAATTCAAAACAAATTCTTAAAATAAAAAAGTATGTTATAACAACTAAAATATTATGGATGAATAAAAATATTTTTTGAAATGGACTAAAATTGTTCAACTAAAACATACACACCAAACTATAATGTTTCTTTATATTGAGCTAGGTTATATATTATTTATAGAGCCCCGTTATACGGTGCATGATTATTAAATCATGGAAAAGATTATAAATTGGATAATAAATGATTATAAAAACTTAGTTTGATCGGATCTAACTATAACAAACACTTAATGAATACTCATAAGAGCTATTTAGTTAACATAACCCTTTAAAGATTATGATTCGACTAAGTTACATATTTAACACTTATTAATTATCCTTCATACTCATTATGAATAAAGTGAAAAAGGAGTAAAAGACCATGTCGAACAATCCAAATACACCGTAAATTTTGAACTATTTACACATTATCATTGATGACCTAAAAATTAAGAGGTTGTGAGATCGACCAAATAGTTAGGCCTCTGAACTTTGAGTGTAACAAAAAGTTAGATTAATCCCAAGAGTTTGATGCAGAAGATAAGTAAATCTTTTAGTTGTTTGAACTAAACGACCAATCTTGAGATTTTGTTTTATTTGAATGGATATGCACGTATTGTTGTTGTTGGCATCTATCATCTCTAACTATATCTAACCCAACTATCATTATTTTGGAGAGCTTTGTTTGATATGATCATACTTATTAATCGTTAAATACCCTTCCCTGCCAAAACCTCTCTTGAGGAAGAAAGCTCAATTTTCCCGAGAAAATAAGAGTAACTAGCTCATTTTTCTGAAGTAAGAAAATATTGTGATGTGATTTTTACATAAGTGAGTAGTACCGTAGTATTTTCAAGGTGACTACAAAAGGAGTACTATTAGAAAAAATAATGTTAAAAAAGTAAGAGAGATATAACAATATTTTAGGAGTTATCCAAACATGTGAACGGAATTTAATAACGCGTCGAGCCCTTAATGGAAAATAAGGTTTTCTTAGAGAATTGTAAGAGACGTACGCGTGAAGGTTTTCACCTTGAGAAAAAAATGATTGAATATCTGATTGAAGAGTATCTATAACGTGTTTGACATGTACCCCAAATGTAAGAGCGACCATTCGTCGATTTCGTTTATACAGTTTGCTTGATTTTGACCGTATTTGGATAAGATAAGAAATATTTATGATATAAATACTAATAGTCTATCTTTTTGCATTAGTTTTCCTATCTATCCTTTCTTCTAAATCTTAAGCTTTCTCATGATCCCTGTTTGTAATAGAAAAATATTTTCCTCCTTACATTTTTATCAGAAAATGGCCCATAATCAGGAAATACGAGTGAATTATGAGCATTACAAAAATAAAATCTTAGTGAAAAGAGCATCCACGTACTTTAGGTTTTCTCTCCCTTTGACAAATGAGCTACAATTATTTCTAAAATTCACACGCTTTCTTAATGTTTCATCAAATGTAGTAAAAACTTATTGTCTTCACTAAAGTGGTTGTTCCATCCATAATCACGATATTATAACATATTGAGAATATATTCTTGCATATTTAAATAACTCATGAGTACCATATGTTCTTCTGCTTCAATAATATTTTTCTTGTTGTGATACTTTTTAATATGACACTCATATTGAAAGTTCCTAATTTATAGAAATTATAACACTCAATAATTGACATATCAAATGAGTAAAATCTGTTTTCCCCTTTCACGATATTTATAGCCTCTACGACCACGTTATCTTACATCCTCTCACATGTGAGCTATTTTATTGACTCATTTGTAGTACTTGTTCTTCCATTACATAGTCAATAATCTGTTGCTGTTGCAGAAATATATGCTTTGTAGTTCATCAATCAAAGATTATATATTTTGTTAGATTCTTCAATGGAACAACTACATTATCAAACTTTTATCATTCATCTCATGATATTTTCAATCACCACCAGATCACTTATATTTTCTCTATATATTTATATCTTGTTGAATATTGTGAAAGCTCTTGCAAAGTAGTCATTAATTGTTCTTTCACCTTCATGTGAGGCATCTTAATTTTTTTAAGAGCCCAAAATTGTGCATGCTTAGCTCTGGCTGTGCATCTTCAAAATGGCTTGATCTATGGTTTGGAATATGAAATCCTTGGTCTTTAAGTTCTTTAAATTTTGATATTCTACGATCTTGAGTTGAAATTAAGTTTGAGCAGTTTCTTTAGCATACCATATGATCCCACTCTCTAGCAAGCCCCAATACTCTTTGGAGCATAATAAATTATCCATAAGTATGAACCCATGGTCATAATATCTGTCGAAATATGAGATAACTGGTTGCATAAAAAATGTTATCTCTCCTGATTTTGTACTTGTTGGGGAAAGACAAAAGTTGATGATTTATTAGAATGCTCATAATTTAATAAGGAGACATGATACCAAGTATTTATTTTCTAGAGTTCTTAGTTTAATAAAAGATCAATTAGAGAAATAAATTTTACTGAAAACAAAAGAAGGCTTAAATGTCATTACAACTATACACTGTAGTCAATAACTTTTGACGGATTGAATGAAAGAGATTCCACGAACAAATTGTTAGATAAGAAAATAAACGGTGCTAAAAAAAAGACGACGTGTTTTTACCATATCTCACTCTAACTTATACCCCAATACTTTTATGAAAATAATTACGGAAACCACATGTTCTTTTATATAATTTGTAAATTCTCGTCTTTTGCTAATTTTATCCACTAGCCTCAATCACTACGATCTAATGTGTATGTACCACAAGGGCTAACGCAATAACTATAATACCACATTAAAAGATCATGCCTTGAAATCCACATTAATTAAACTGATATCTATATTATAATATTTTTAATACTCGTATTAAAATAATTACAATAATTTGAATACTCTAAATTTGCATGGATGAGATATTTCAATTTAGCATATCTTTACAATCTCCCATTTGGATAATTACATGTACTAAAATGTATCCACCATATTGGTTTTGGGTAAATGAGGGTGTATATATATATGTGTACAATGTTACAATCGTCTAGAGAGTCATATGATCTCTCAAGTGAGTACAATGCAGAATAGCAATGTACCTAAAAGAAAAAGACATGTCCAAGAGTGCCTTGATAAAGGTCTAGAGAACTTGCCTCCTTAAAAAACCTTAACCACCCGTTGGGTAAAAACCCGGTGTAAGGAAAAAGAGTACAAGTCTCCAGGCCGGCACTAATGGACTATTACATAGAAAATCCAAAAAACTGAGTGTATCAATGAAAAATGACTCTAACATGTGAGTCGATAATGCAGATATAATCTAAATAAAATCTTCAAGGTCATGAGAGTGATTCGGATGACGATTGTGTCTTGAGTCACGACCTCTTCATCAAACACAAGGCGGTTGCGGGCGCGCCAAATCTCGAAAACAGTGGCTCCTTCCTAATCCATTTGTGTGCACTATCAAGCGTTGTCATTTCTCGAGTAATCCCCATCCATAATCGGATACGACTCCAGATTTCCTTAGTGAACCTGCAAGCAAACAAAAGATGGGCACCAGACTTATCTGAGTGCCTGCAAAACGGGCATTTGATGTTAGGCAAGTCCATGTAGTGGAGAGTGTCTTTCATGGCAAGGCGGCGATTGAAGGCTAGCCAGATGGTGAAAGAAAACTTAGGTGGGATGAATCTCTTCCATAAGTTTGATAGATTCGGGCATGCCTCACCTTTTGTTCTCATGGCTTCGTAGACATGTCTAGTAATTAGCTTTCCACCCAAAGTACAGCTTTCAAGACCCAGAATGACACTATCTCGACCCCCAAATATCTATATCCAAGAGTCTCTAATATCAAGAAGCTTCCGAATAAGATGACTGTCCCTATCTCGTCTTTAGTAGTCCCATATAGTTTGTCCTCGAAGATAATACTCATGCACCCATTTTATCCATAACGAATCGGAGTCAGAATGTAATAATCAAATCGAACGGGTAAGAAGAGCACGATTACAAACTCTGATATCCATAAGGCCAAGTCCTCATTCATCCTTGGGTTTACAGATTTTGTCCCAAGCAATCGGAGCAGGTCTACCCCCCCCCCCTAGAAGAACTTGAGGCAGAGCGAGCGGATGGTGTTAAGCACCGCCGAGTGCAAAGGAAAAGCGCGGAACTAAAAGGATTCGACCCCTTGAAGCACAGAGGTGATCCATTGAAGTTTTCTCGCGTAAGAAAGTTTCATATGTTCCCATTTTTTAATGTAACTCGAGATAGCCTCTGTCAAAGGGGAAAAATAAGTAACTGAGACGGTCATAGGAGCGAGAGGTAACCCTAAGTAACGTACAGGGTAAGTGCCAACTTCAAATCCGACTCTTTCCATGATTTGATCATAAACAATCCCTTTAACCCCGGCTAGGTATATTGTGGATTTAGAAGGATTCAGTGATAGTCCCGAAACATCTTTCAAATGGCTCAAGCATTCCACAAGGATGTTAACCGATGTCTCATCTCCTTTTGAAAGTAGCATCAAATCGTCAGCAAAAGCGATGTGGGTAGTGTGAGTGCGGGCGCATTTCAAATAGAATTTAAAACTCGGTTCGCTCGATTTCTTCTTTAACAAACGAGATAGATATTCGAGGCAAATGATGAATACAGTATGGAACATGGGATCACCTTGCCTTAAGCCCCGCTGCCCACGGAAGAAGCCATGAAGCTCGCCGTTGATGGAAACCAAGAAGGACGCTGTAGTGACACAAGAAAGAATCCAGCCCACAAACGTTGGAGGAAACCCGATACCATGGAGAATATTCGATAGGAAGTCCCATGAGACTGTGTCAAATGCTTTGCGAAGATCCACCATGAGCATACATCTCGGAGAAACTCTTGCACGGTTCAAACCTCTAACCAACTCTTGGGCAAGGAAAACATTATCAACAAGATTTCGACCACTCACAAAACACCTTGTCCTTTATCAATGAGATTCGGAAGTAAAGGGGCCATTCGGTTAGCCAAAAAATTTGGTAATCACTTTGTAAGTAACATTTGTGAGCCCAATTGGCCTAAAGTCACCCACCTTAGGATCGTTGTCTTTCTTCGGAATAAGGGCAAGGATGGTGTGATTTGTTGCACGGATGAGTCTACCAGTATCAAAGAACTCACGAACACAATCAACCAAATCTGTTCCCACAAGTTCGCAATTCTTTTTGAAGAAAGCCGAGGTGTAGCCGTCCGGTCCCGGAGCCTTGTCATTCCCGATATCATATAGGGCATTACGGATTTCTTCAACTTTAACAGGTTTGAGAAGCTTCTCATAATGTTGATCCCCGACGAGGGATCCATGACTCATGAGCGTCGCATCAATGGGGGAGCTTGGCCGAGATGAGCCAAAGAGGTGCGTGTAGAAATCTACAAGGAGGGAGGCAACTTCTGTAGGGGATGTGGTGCGGGTGCCATCATCTCGAACGATGTAGGAAATGTTCTTTCTTGCATTATCTCGTTTGATTAAGCTTTGAAAGTATTTCGTACCTCTGTCGCCGTCAACTAAGTGGGTGGTCCTCATACGCTCTTGAAGAAAGCTCTTTTTGCATTAAGAAGGAAATTCGCACGATCTCATAATCTGTGTACCTCTTCTTGCAAAATAACGTTATCAGGATTAGCCATGAGTGAGGATATAGCCTCTTTAAAGGCCGAATTTGCAGTAGTTGTACGCTCTAGAATGCCACCATACTCAGCTTTATTCAAATCTTTCAATCTAGATGTTCATAAGAGGAAGATAAATCAAGAATAATAAGAACATATTTCTCTGATGAAGAAAAATAAGACAGTAATCGACCGCCGCAAATTACGAATAAGAAGATCAAGGTATGAATTGTTGTTTCACCAAATGTTTTTACTTTTCACATTTCAAATTTAATTTTCTATTGGCTTTGGATTTCACATCTGACAGACCAATTACTTACTGTTTTCATGCATTTGGGATTTTTGTTTGTTTTACATTTTGCATATCATTTACTTAGTGTTTTATATTTCTCCGTTCATTCTAGTTATGTTTGGTATTTTGCATTTGTTTTACGTCTATATGTCTTATGATGGAATAACCAAAGCTCTTAGAACTGAAAGAGATCAAAGATTAATATATATGGCTATATTTCTAATTATATTAACCTTCTCAACGTTATTCTTTTCAACATCAGGTGATATATTGGTTTCGACGATGGTTTATGGGTTACGACGATGGTTTATAGGTTACGACGTTAAAAACATGGAAAAAAAATCAATAACTATGATTCTACTGAAGTAATAATGGAGAAGATTATGAATCCAATAACCACTTGTTGCAAAAGCAAACCTGAATAAGGGTTAAGATGTGTGGCTATATGAATGGTTATTATCTTACTCTATTAGCAAATATATAATAAAAAAATCGGGATATATAAGAATTATTATACAAATTATACACAAACATTTATTAAAACACACACAAAAATTGAGGATGAAAAACCACATAAGTGTAGATGCCAAGATGTTTGGTTTTGAAGGCTCGAAAGAAGAACACAATTTTGAGGAAGTTGGAGGAAATGATGATGGAGATGATGAAGATAATCGAGCTGATTTGGAAGATGATAGAGATTATGTAATAGAAATCGAATGCAACATATCCTATACAAAAGTATGGTTCATTAGATGGAGTAGATGAACTGAATGAATCCAATTTCAGCCATGCTTTCTGCACAACAAATAAATTAGACTTCAAATGAAGTTATTTTTACTTCATAGAGAATAACTTATATTTCACAAATAATTATGCATCTAAAGAAACTAGTAGAAGAGTCCCAAAAATATATGACGATATCTTATGTGCGTAAGAGTGATAGTCTATATCATTTACAAAATATGAAACAAATGTCTCCGAAGGTTACTGAAAAAATGATTAGTATTGTTTCACATTTCATATTTGATATTTTATCTTGTTTTGAGGTTTGCATTTGATATTATATCTTATTTCACATTTCACATTTCATATTTTGCATTAAATATTATATTTTTATTAATCTGTAGTCGAAGAAATCTTAGAAAAACTATCGCTACTGCGACTAATATGATAAAACTAACCAATGAAGACCATACACGGTAAATATTCTTTATTAACTACTTTCATATTTTACATTTGTTTCAATTGAAATTTTGTATTTTGCGTTTGACTTATCAAGTTTTTTACGGGCCGATTTTGTTTTAGTAACATTTCATATCTTGCATTCAATTTATCAGGTGTTTACCATTTTTAAGGTTACTAATTCTTAAATCTATTGGCTACAAAAGAAAGATGTTTTATACCTGATACCACCCATCATGAGGTGTAACAATATTTGCTAATTCGGTAGAAATTTCTGAACATGGATGCAAAGTAGATTTAATTATTATAAAATTTATGAAATATTAAACACAAAATTGTTCTTAACAATTATCTTAATGTTAGAACTGATCTTAATTGTTCTTGACATAGTCTTTTACGCAAAGAATAAGGAAACGATTTTTGTCATAATTTCAATTTGCATTAAAGCACCGCAATATATAATCAACCACTAGACATTAATGATAATAGACCTTGATAATAGAACACTGATAAACTTAAACCCATTGGTGCCAAGTTCAAAATACACAACAGATAAAATAGGTTTTTTTTGTAGGTTATACTTTATTTTTAATTTTGAATTTGACATAAAAGCTAGATTTATATTTTGCATTCGGTAATTATACATGTTTTGCATTTTGCATTTCAAAATTGAGTATGTTTCACATTTTGTATTTGGTAGTTAGACATGTTTTACATTTAATTCGTAAAATAATATCTTTTATACCTATTATTTACATAAATTTAAAAATTCATTACCTCGACGTTGATGAGATAAAAATATGGCAGAGGGTATTCTTGGTAGTTTTTAGAAAAATAATTAATATTTTGTAGTCGATAGTGAGATAATTGAGTAGCTTATTGATTAGTGTACTTATTTCTTTGTCTTCTCTCATTAATCAGGTCTCTAAAGGTATTTATAGTATGTTTCTGAGGCATGGGTTGGGTCATGGCTTAAAGCCTTAAAATCTCATTAGTGCAAACACTGCTTTAGGATACATACAACTAAGTTAAAAAGTAAAAAAATATATTCTTTATATTAGGTCTAAAATACCCTTTGAATTATCCTTACACCTTTTAAGAGTTGCTTCAAAATATATCCGAACCTATAATACATCCCCTTTAGTTCTCTCAAATATTTCTTTGGAGGACTAACAAATATTTCTTCGAACCAAATTAATCTTATAATGAATCGTTATTCTCACCCTTTTTCTCTTAAGTAACAAACAAATTCGAACCTATTTCGAAGTCGGAAAAGTTATTGGTTTTATCAGCTACATTTCTTGACACGTGTCAATTCCATTAAACCTTAGATTTGTTATGCTCTAGGTAAATTAAGCCAATAAATGATCGACTTTTCCACTTTCCTAAAGCTGTTTCCACTTCCATAGAATTTTTCTTAGTGGGCGTGCCTTCACCTAGTTTTTAGGGTATTCAAGAATCTAAAACCTCATTAGTAAGGCTCTCAATTACCTTTTTGATATCTATATATAAACTAACTTCTCATTTTTCTTGTTTTACATATCTTTAGAAAAAGAAAATTCATTATATAAGAAATAAAAAATCAAAAACTTTCGTGTTTGTATGTTTACTGCTAGAACCGCTCTAATCAAAGGCGGTTGGTTGAACTTATTAAAGTTAGTGGAAGAGAAAAGAAAGCTATAATCGTTAATGGACTTCCTGTATCTTAACCTCCAGTTTTCACTACTCAAGTTATCGATTACGATTGTGTTTTTATCCTTATAGTCTCCTTCTACAACTGCTCAATCGTTTACTTCACACAATTTCTCCTCAAGGCTACCACAATCTCAAAGGGCCACAAGTCACCGAACTCCTTCAACATTTAAATCTATGGGATCAGATTCAGAGAATGTCACCCACTCAAAGTGATTAGACAGTGAAAAGGTAAAGCTAAAGCTGTTACAAAACCATTAATATTGATTGATTTTCCCTCTCCACTAAACGTGAATAAACAACAATCTGTTATAGAAGATGATGTTAGCACCCAACCTATCAGACCATTAGAATCGAAACCGAAAGTAATGGAAGAAGTTACGGAAGATCTTAATAAAGATTCTCCCCTGGAGACATCTGGTAAAAAATGGGAAAATTCAAAGCCCTTCATCAACAAGGTTTTGACAGGGAAGAAAATTCATGGTAAATGCAAAGTTATAGAAGAATAATCCAAAGAGCTCCAGATCTCGCTGACTGGACGTGTCAGTCCAAACTTTAAGAAAGTAAGTGTAAAATATATTTTAACAATCAATCATATATCTTATGTTTATTTTCATGCTAAAGAATTGGATGTTGTTCGTACTAAGTGGGGATTCCCAAATATGATTAAAGTTAGACTGCCTAAGCCTGGGGAAACTCACATGAGTTGTTGTTCTAATGAACTTATAGTTTACACCGTTGTGCTAAACTGGGGCATTCAGTTTCCTCTATATCCTGAAATCGTTAGGTGTTTTCATGTAGTTTGGTTGTTCCCGAGCTAGGCCAGTCCGAATGCCGGATTGTGTTGTAATTCTAAGATTCTTTTCTACTAGTTTAATGTGGGTAATGATTACAAAGTAGTAGACAATCTGTTAGAAGCAGACATGATATGAATGACTCAGCTTCTTTTATCTCTTGCCATTTTGACTTCATAGAGAATAACTTATATTTCACAACTCCTCCTTTATCTACTGCCATTTTATTGAGAGTCGAATCGACCGATGGGACGCTTTACCTTCCGACCAGGAAGATAGCCCCCAGTCGTTGGCCAAAAATATATAAGAAGAAGAAAAAATAAACTGTGCAAGGTGTCGTCAAAATGGAAACTGAAGAACAATCCATTGAGATCGATGCATCATGGTTAGATGCAGTTTCTGCCACTATGGATGGAGGTGATGTACCCACATATATTCTTGAGTTTAAGAAAAATAAGGCCAAAAAATAAACAAGCAAGGAAATGACAATAAAATAAAAATAATAAAACTTTAACTAGTTCGGGGTTAGTATTACATCAGATTGCTAGTTTTTTCACCATAACTACACCTGATCCTACCTTTCTATTTCCAAAATTCAAGGGAGAAACTACTACTGAAGTCAATAATCTGAGGGATGAGTTGACAGGGTTCGACTATGAAGCATTTGACAAGGCCTTCCCAAGTGTTGCACCCAACATGATGTATACCCTTTGGAGTTTTAAAGAAAAATGATACAGTGGGGTAATCAATAATGGGTTACGTGAGACATGTTGTTGAACTAAAAAAAATTCAAATCCCAAAGAGAAACCATATCTGCTCTTCAAGAGGAAAAAAAATTGCAAAGTTCCCTCGAAGAGGAAAAAACTAAGGCTAGCAAGGCATCCAGAGAAGCTGACACACTAAAAAAGAGGTGGATACGGAAAAAAACAAGGGGGTCAATGTACAAGAAGAACTTGATAGACTGCGGCCATCCAGTTCCACCGTGATTACTTTATTGAAATCCCAGCAGAAGACTGACAAAGAAGTTATGGAGCAGATCTTGGCAAAAAAGCATACTGTAGAAAATTTGAAGAAAGAATTAGAAGACAAAATCGAGTCTTTAAAAGACAAGTCTACACAAGAAGTAAACGATACTATTGAAGCATACGCCGATGCCACTATAGATAAAATGAATGAACGGGATGCCTCGATCAAGTCGGACATGGTCTTCGCATTTCACAAAAAGTTTTCAAAACTAACCTTTGGATCTGTACGGGGGTGGGTTCATTAAAAGGCATACAAAATTATTGAATATACTTATAAATAAGAGGTTTTGAAAGGCAAAAAGTGGTTGATTGATAATACAGACACCTTATTAAAATCTCCCTGAGCCACCAAGGTAGGAAATAATATGCCTCTTAAATATTTACATTAAATAAAGGTGAAGTAAATATTTACAAATCCTTAATCAAGGAATAATCTTAGATGCTCAACATTCCATGGATATATTAATGTAATACCTTCTTGTTCAACCAACTGACACATTCCACTCTTGATTCGTTTCACAATAGTATATGGGCCTTTCTAATTTGGAGCCAACTTTCCAAATTTCTTGTCTTTAGTGTGTAAAAACATTTTCTTTAGAACTTTATCTCTAAAATCAAACTCTTTTTTTTATATTTCGGATGCATATCGGCTCCTCCTTAAGCTTTGATAGTGAATAGTTCTTAAATGAGGTTTGAGTCTTTTTTGTTCAATCAAATATAGGTGAGCCCTTGAATGGGGGAAGAGTAGACTCTATTGAAGATATTACATTATATTCTTTAAAATAATTTTGGACTATGAATGGGGGAAGAGTAGACTCTATTGAAGATATTACATCCATCTCGTAAACCAAGGTAAAAGAGACTCTTGTGTAGCAACATGTGGAGTAGTTCTATAATCCATAACACTTCTTGCAAATAGTTTGGCTATTTAACTTCCGCCCACTTTAAATTCTTTTGGAGATCCTTTGAAATGGTTCTTTTTACCAATTCTACTTGACCGTTGGCCTGGGGATGGAAAGCTGAAGAGAAATAATGTCGGATTCCTCTTGATGCACATAATAATTCTATATATTTATTATCAAATTGATGGCCATTGTCTGTTGTAATACTCCTAGGTGTTCCGAATATGCAGCATATATTAGATATAATAAACTTTATTACTTCTAAAAAAGTAGTTCCAAGGAGAGGTGCAACTTCTTCCCATTTTGAAAAATAATTAACTGCCAAAATAATAGTTCGATATCCTCCAGAATCCATTGGTAGTGGACCAACTAAATCAAGCCCCCATCTATCGAATGGTACTGCTTGAGATATAGTCTCCATGGGAACTGCTGGAACATGAACTGCATTTTTAAACCTTTGGCATGAATCACATCATTTAACCAACTCCTTAACATCTGTTATAATAGAAGGCCAATAATATTCTGCCAACAATACCCTTCTAGTTAAAGCTTTATAACCAAAATAGGAAGAGCCTTCCCCATCATGGAATTTAGACATAATCACTTGCGACTCATCTGACCCAAGACAACGTAATAAAGGTTGGATACAAGATTTCTTGTAAATAATTTCCATCAAAACCAAAAACTTATGCGCTTTAAACTTTGATTTCTTTTCTAAGATTTTATTTTGAGGAAGAATACCCTTAGTAATGAACATCTGGATTTTATACCTCCAATCCTGGCTTACTATGGTAGCTAGCTGGCAACTTTCTTCAGCTCTAACTTTCATTTGATAAAAAAATTTGTTCTCGAAGGACATTCGTGTATAAAATCCATGGGTAGGCATCAGCATATGCGATAGTAGCCAATAAATCAACCATCAAATTTTCATCCCTAGGTAAAAGCTCATATTTTACATTTTTAAAGTAGACAAACATTTCCTTTAAAAATTGTACATATCTTACTAAAGGTTCCTTTATTGTTTCGGATAATCTTTGAACCTAATGTATCAACAGTTGTTAATCACTTACCAATAAGATTATTTTTGCTCCACATATCTGAGAAAGCCTTATGCCAGCAAATGATGCTTCATATTCAGCTTCGCTATAAAAGGCTCTAAAACCAAAGCGGATGGATTGGTACATTGAATCCCCAAAATGGGAAATTAAACAAATTTCTGCCCCACATCCAAATATGTTGGATCCGCCATCTATCTGAACCACCCATTTTTCATGGTTTAATGGTAGGAGTTTCCACATAAGGACGATCTGAATGGAATTCAACCAAGAAGTCTACTAATGTATTACACCGGACGAGGATAACTATCAACCTCTCGAACTAATACTACACTTACAACATGATCTGAGGCAGGCAAATATACACAAAATATTTCTCCTTTCACTGTTTAAACTAAATTTTAAGGCAAGATAAATGTTTCTTTATTTCAATAAATGCTCTGTCAAAGTTCAGAGACTGGTTAAATTCCTTTTGCGTTTCTTAATACTTGAAAGAATTATGCACATTTATCCGATAATCTTGACCCAAATTGATACAAGACTGTTAATCCTCCAATTAACACTTCGATTTCTTTTGTAGATCTGGGGGGTCATGGTTAATAACGCATCTAATTGTGTTGGATATACTTGAATCCCTTTTTTTATTGATGATATAACGTAAAACGTTTCTGGATTGTACACCAAAAGTACACTTCTCCGGGTTAATCTTTAAATTAATGAATTCTAAGTTGGAAATGTTTTCTTTGAGATCAGATAAATTGTTTTTCTCGTTTGTTCTTTTCACCATCATTCATCAATATATACCTTGTTTGCTAAATTCCGATAAGTGGCCCCAACATTCTTTAAACCAAAAGGCATCATCTTGTAGCAATGTAGCCCCAGGCCACTGATAAATATAGTATGATCTTTGATCCTTCAGATCCATTTGGATCTGATTGTATCCAGCAAAAAAAATACATAAAATATAATAATTTGTTTCCAGAGGTGGAGTCTACTAACTGGTCTATCCAAGGCACCAGAAATGGATATATTGGAAAGGCCATATTAAGATGGGTAAAATCAATACACATTCGCTATTAGCTGTATTTATTTTTTACCATCACCGGGTTTGCTGTCCATAATGGGTATTGAGATTCCTTAATATGGCCTACTTTTATTAGTTGATCTACTTCTTTGAATCACAAGACCTACATCTAATCGTACTGATAACGTGTGACACATAGCACTAGCTGGCACACCTATTACATCTTCGTTGCACCATACAAACACATGTAAATACTTGGAAAAAATATCAGTAACTCTTTTTTATCATACTGGTAACTTTAACCCGACTCTAACACTTTTCCCATCAACCAAGTTATAAATTTCCACTTATTCGATGATAATAATTTCACAATGAGTCTCTTTTATAATCTGAAGATGACTCTAATAATTGATATTCTTGTTTTTTAGATACAGGGTTAAGAGATTTTGGAGCAAATGCAGTAACGTAACATTCTCTAGCTACCTTATGACTACTTTGAACCACTCTGACTTCGCCACCAAAAACATATTTTAAGCATTGATGAACATTTGATGCAAAAACATGCATCCTTGAGAGCCAAAACCTGTCAAAAATAACATTATGATGAGTCATAAAATTTACCACCACAAACAATACTCTGATAGTTTTCTTAAAGAGTCTTTTTCTCTAAATTGTCTCCCTTCAAATTCGCAAATCACATCCGCAGAGTTTCCCGTTAGTCCCACTATGGTTCGACTCAAATGTTGAATAACAACTGGGTTTTTTATTTTCTTATAAGCAGATAAAAATAGTATGTTAGCTAAGCTTCATGTATCGATTAGAATCCTTCAGATTTATGTTTTTTCAATAGACGCCCCAACTACTACAACATCTTCATGCGGACCATCGACATCTTTTAAATCATCTCCATCAAACATTATAGACGATGCAGGGTCTTGATACAAATGAGTTTGACATTTTTCCTTTCAATTGATCATTTAATCTATTCATATGCCTCTTTCTGGAACAACTCGAACGCGATGTCATCGTATCTTCTCTGAATATTGTTAATGATTCAAAGTATTGAAATAATTTGGAAACCCTTCCACTACCTTCCCTTATCACATTCACATGACATTGGTCCGGATCTGGATCTAAATATTCTAAATCCACATCAGACTGTTCCATAATTACCATAACGTGCTCAACTTTAGGAGCTTGTATAGTTGGCCTTCGAACAGTGGGCAAAGTTGTTTGCTCTCTGCCAGTGTTAGACCTAGGAATATTCGCCCCTTGTGCTTTGGAAAAAAAATTCAATTTCTCATTCTCAATCAACATTTGAATTTTTTGTTTCAAAACTATTCAATCTTTTGTATCATGTCTTGTATCCTCATTATATCTGCAAAAATGAGTATTTCGGTTTTGTTTTGGGGTTTGATAGACAACGGCCTTCAGAATTTTACATGACCTTTGGCCTTATCGTAAATTATTGCCACATTTTCAATCAGCTTGGTAAAATAGCTAGGTTGGACCCATTGATTTCCCTTTGGTCTGAATTGTTGAGATTGATTCGACATGGGATGGATAGAACCTTGAACAGACTCTCGCAGACCACTATTGGAAGAAACTTGGGACTGACCACTAATATGTGGTTATGATGTGATTGCGAGAGGTTTATTCTGTTGAAGTTTCCTTTAAATGTTTAGTTTCTTCTACAATAATTCATTTTCCAACGTTTTTAAACAAACTACCCCAAGTCTCCGCTTTCTATCTAGTAAACGTATCCGTTAAATCACCAGATAATAACCTTTTCCTGAGAAAAACTATGGCTACCCGTTTGTAACAATCAGCCAAACCACTTTTGGTATTCACAAATCTGCTAACGTATTCCTTTAAAATTTAAGTACCAAGGTGATGACAATAAATTATTGTGTCCCAATTTTCTCTGAGCTCCTTGCTTTCCAAAAATTGCCTTAGGAAGGTCATCCAGAACATATTAAAAATTTAATCGACCCCTCTGGAAGCCTATTGTACCATTTCAGCGCACTATCTTTAAAAGTTTGGAAAAAAGCTTGGCACAACGACTTAGTATCATCATGGAAACTCATTATAATTTTTTTTAATATATTGTCCACGTATATCATTTTTAAATATACAACCATTCTGGAGAATATAAATTTTCTCGTGAAAACGTGTACATATATCTATTTAGGGCTTTCATCTGGTTGTGATTCAGGAACATTAAATATATATACACTAGATGATTACATGATGTATGTAAGATCTAAAATATTTATCTAAATAAAATATACTACCATGATCTTGCATTTTAATACGGAATAAATAAATTGATATGGTGTAAAAATAATATATACATACATATATTTATTATTCTTGACTGAATAACCAAACAATAACGGAAAAAAGCCGCGACAAAAATGTATGACCGAAAATAAAAGAATAAACGCTGAATTTTACAAAATGGAATTTGAGGGTTTTAGTTTTCATTCTAATGGGCTAGCACCCATGAATACATTCTTGAATGATAAAAATTGATGGCTTCGTATGAGAAACAAGGATTTGTGATTAGAAAAGAGAGAAAAAATATGTTATGAATAACGATATGAGTAATTATAAATAATATAATTAAATTAATTCATTACTATCCTTATAGTCTGGTACTCGTGAATGTATTTGCGCTTAATAGTGGATAAATTTGTACTTAAGTTTATTGATAGTCTTTATAGTAGTTATAGTTACTCACAAGGTCCAATAATATTTTAATCTTATATCTCGTGTCAGCTAGAGACCATAAACATATTAGACTACTGAGGCCCAATATCTATAGTGTTAGATTGATGGACCCTCCATCAAACTCCTACATCAATCCAATGAGTATCAACACCATGTATTCTGCAATCCTCATTCAATTATTCATTAGTCAAATACATTTATAGTTGATGAAATTTAATTAATTGGAATTATAATTACAATAATTATGATACTCTGAATCGCAATAGATGAAACAATATACTTCAAGATATCCTTACAATCTCCCCTTTGATCATCACGTGAAATGAAATGTTTATACAAATTTTCGTATTATAATATTGTTATCTTACATATTACACAACATTCCTTATCACTTTAGATATTTACAAAAAAATAACCAAAGAGGTATGACCACAACTTATCGATGCACAATCAGTTATTTACTAATCATATTGTCAACTATTACCTAAATAAAGTAGAGTTTTCATGGCATGCTTCATGGAAATAACATGAATTCATAATCAATAAAGATAACTTTCCAAGTGATCCTAATGTACTGAATTGAGATTATTACATTTTACATAAATTACAAGAGATATAAGAGAAAATTAGAAATATTATATTTTTTTACTTAATCATATAGGAACATAAGTTAAACACAATATAAACTCAACCTAAACTAATTATTAAATTACAAACGAACTTCCAATAAATCTGCATATTCTTTACACTAAGAACACTCATATGAATTTTATTTTCATGATAGACTATGGGCAGTGTAAAGGGAAAAATTAATATTTTTATTTTATTTAATCTTTCCTCATTTCCTTGTCTATAAGGAATTAAATATCTTTTGTTTATTAGATTTTATTAACCATGTTATATATTCTATTACTATAAATTATGCAGGTTTAAATTAAATGATTTGATATATCATCCGTTTAAGCCATATATTAATAACACTTAAATCACCTCTTTAATTATCTAATTTTTTTATGTTAATATGTGATGTTTCTTACTGAATACTGGATGATATTTTTCCTACTACATCATGCCACACCATACATTGGACGCATACTAAAAAATCGCACGTTGATATAAACATTGCATCTTACTGAATACACCATCTTGAACTATCATGAGCATACATTAATATTTCCGTTGTAAAAACATATAAGATATTTTGTATCTCGTTAATTTCCAAATTAGTCTTGAAATGTTTGCTGAAAAAACTGATCTCAATTCATTTAAGAAATTAGAGGCTTGTCATTTTCATACCATAATATTTTAGTATGTTGTTAATTTATGTATTTTATGTAACCCACATAATCATCGAGATTGATCCTTGTAAATCTTAGGCCCTAACACATAAGACGTCACATTTAAAAATTTCAAACTTAATTTCTTCATTAAAAATTTCTTAATAATATGCAACATGTCATTATAATTGATGGTACAGTCATTATAATTGATGGTACAGTGACTTCAAGTAACTCTAAATTTGAATTTACTCTCACTAAATTTATAAAGCTCATAATATTTTACTAAGCTAATCTAAAGAAAATAGATTACAACTTAGATAGGTTATGATATTATTAATGAAAAAAGTAAAACTGAAACATCATAAATAAATTTCTAATTACTATATTGTTACATACCTATTAATTTTACTATGACTTGATTAACTTTTGAAAACTATCATAACTAATTAATATAGTGATGAGTTGTAACATATATATATATATATATATATATATAAGTTATTTAATTTCACCTTTCATATAATGAAACTTGATGATAAAATGTGCAAGTTGTATTATGATTGTCTTGAAAATGTCATTTGCTTGACTAGAGTAAAAATTCTCCTAAAATATAAATCTTTTCATATTAAATGAAATCTATTTAGTATAAGACATTATATATATCTTCTAAATATTAAATTTGAGTTAAGCATGATTCACATATAATACAATTAACTAGTATTTTTACTAGATAACTAGATAAGAAAGTAAACTTAATTATATCACATCAATTTTTTATTCTAGTTACAATAATCCACATTTGGAAATTTTAATTCTTTTCTATGTCGTGCGATTTTGTAGGAATCGCATAAAACAAAATATGTTGAAGATGGACATGTTGATATACATATAAATTTTGATTTTTGCGATCAAAATAACGGTATCCTTTCTGTAAATTATCATAACCCATAAAACACATATACATGTTTTAGGTGATAGGTTTTTTTCTTTCGACATAAGAACAGAGAAAAAACACGTATAATCAAACTCTCATAAAAGGAACAATCTGAAAGATATCCATATAACTTCTGAAGTAGAGACATCTTGAATTATGTGCGGTAAGAGTTTGATTAATCATATAAAACAAACAGAAGTGTTGTTCCTTAAAAAAATATGAACTTCAATTGGATAAAGGCAAAAAACGAGTAGTTTCAACAAGGTGACGATGTTTCCTTCTGCAACCACATTATGTTGAGGGATTTCTGTACAAGATGACTATTGTATGATACCATCGGATTCAAGCAACTGAGTGAAAATTTTAGAGGTATACTCACCTTATTAAGTCACACTTGAAACACTTTATCATAAAAAATATTAAGCCTTAAAAAATGCTTTAATGTTTTCTGTAAATTTTAAAAAAATCAAGCATTCTTTTCATAAGATAAACCCAAGTATAAGAAGTATAGTCATCATTACATGCAAACAAGAGATGGATCCCAAACATCAGAATGGATAATATCAAAAGGAGAAATAAAAGAAGAGACATTCGTGTTACACGGTAATGCATAAAAGTTTACCAAGTTTACAACCATTGTGATCCGAGATACTAAAAATATTCAAATGACCCATAACACTTGAAAATACTAAACACTTTAAATATGACGCAAATACATGTCCCTGATGAGAATTCCAAATATAAAATTTAGACGACAAATGACTTAAAAAAACAAAGATTAATCAACATCATAAACAACAATACTAGTAATGTATGTTATTTCATTGTCAACACCATAGACTTCGAGTTTTTTCAAAACATCACACTTTAAGTGTGTTGATCTTTTATAACACAAACATAATCGAAAAACAAGATCCAATAACCACAATAATACAATTTTCTAGCCAAAATAAGATTCAGAATAAAGTTGGGAATATAGTAAACATCAAACAATGATATATGAAGGGTAGCAGACCTCTACCGATATTATTATAGAACTAGCAGAAAAAATATGGGTAAACTAGGAGATAACAAAACAAATTTCAACATATGAGGTAACATATGATGAGATGCACCATAATCCAAAATCCATATTGATGAATCGATACCCAAAGTGGAAGACGATGCCATACCTGAGTGATATGCGAATATAGACATGAAAAAGTTATTCTTATTCAGTTTGGTACTAATATATTGTAAAGAGTCTTATCAAACAATATCAAACAATTTTAAGGAACCAAATCTAAATTAAAATAAAATCCAAACTCAAATAGAAATCAAATCCAAATAAAAAACCAAAATCGAATTAAAATCCTAATCAAACACCAAATCAACAATCGAAATCAAATCAAGTATATATTCAAAATCTCAGTCAACGTCATGTTAAAAAAGACAACAAATTGAAAAATACCTAGTGGAATGCCTTATTTTCCAAAACTTTTAAGGCATTGATATATTTTATTTTCCATTTTTACAATTTAAAATAATATATATATAATATATATCATATTCACCTAATATATAAGTGTCTTTATCGTGTCGATCATATATATTTTTAGTTTTAATGATTAAGTTCCAACAATTTAAAACAATTTTTTGTTATCTTGATTAAAAGCGCTGAATTTCAACTCAAAAACCATTGTATTGATCAAATCCATTATTAAAGTAATTGTTTCCATTAAAATACGGTATATTTAAACTCGAAACTTGCACCCCCAAATTCTCAATTCTTGCAGCCCCAAATTCATAAAGTCAAATCAATCAAGGATCGAACAACGCTCAGATACCATGTAAAATATAGAGAAACAAAAGGATGTTATGGTTGTATTAATTGTAATGATGTGTTTACAAAATTCTTAAGAAATTATTTATAAAGTAATAATCTAGTGGATTCGTGGGCATAATATTTTTAACAAAATATGGTAACTATTTATTCATATGTGTATTTAAATATCCATTTTTATAGAATTGGTCATTCTCATGATAACAATATGATTGATCATGAAGTATCAAATTTTTTATTAATTGAATCTGAATGAATTATTTATGATTCTTTCCCATAATCAAAGTTGCTCACAAATTACTTATGTTAAAGCTAAATATTCTTAAAATTATTATATGGTCTCAAGGAAATTCATGACCTTGCATATGAATTAAAAATAAATAAATCAATATATTGTAAGATTGATAGTTACATATATTTACTCACTTTTTTTACAACGAATAACCAGAATACATGGGGGAAAAAATAAGACAACAAAAAGAATTGACCGACAATAGGAGAATAAACACTGGATTTTATAAAGTGGATTTTGTTGGTTCTAGTCTTACTTCTGATGCACGATCAACCTTTAGTATAGTTCTTAAATGATAAAAACCGATGGACCTGTATGCATGAAGGAGATTTGAATTAAGGTTTTTGGTGAGGGAGACGGAGAGGGAGATGTAGAGATTTTTAATGATAATACGCATAATTGTAGCGAATAAAATAAAATATATTCTTTATTATCCATATTTATAATCCAATAATACTTGTGAATGTACTTGGCTTTAATATTGGAAATATATTAACTTAAGTTTATTGATACTCTCTATATTATTTATTATAACCACAAGGTCCAATACCATTTTAATCATATATCTCGTATCGGCTAAAGACCATAAATATAATGAACTTCTAAGATCCAATATCCATAGTGTCATAACGATGATCCTTTCTTCGAACTACTAAATCTATCAGACTAATATCTAGTTCTATGAGGTTCCCTTTATACTTGTTGGTCAAATATACTTATAAATGACTATATTTAATTAATAGGTTTTCTAATTCCTAAAAATTTGGATATTGTAAATGTTTATAAATAAAACATTCTAATTAAAAATAGGGTAGCTTCTTTAAATGGTACACTAAATTTTTCTAAATTTGCTAAAAGACACACAACACTTTCAAATTTTGTAGGGGTGGATATGATTTCCGCAATTACAAAATAATCCTCTCAGACTATGTGCAGCAGTGGTTTTTTTCATCAAAAAATGCGCATTTCAACATGCAGCAGTTCATTTTGTAGCATATGCGGATTTAAAAGATGCAACGTGATTCAAAAGATTAACCTCATTGCATCTAAGCATTTTCCAACTGCAACGTGCGATATGGCACACTGCATGTCTTAGCTTTTTGTAAAAAAAAATTTAGAAAAAAATTTAGGTAAAAAAAGTAGAAAAGTTATAACACTATTTTTTTATTTTTTGAGATGTACAAGTATAGATTTTTTTGAGTTTTTTTATTTATTTAGTATTTTCAAAATGATTTTCGGAATATTTTACCAAGTTAAAACAATTATACCTTGATTTATAATTTTTTGAGAACTATAAATAGAGACTTGGGTTGTTTGATTCGGACAGCGAAATATTTTGAGTTTTTTTTATTAAGTTTTTTCGAAACAATTTTTGGAAAATTTTAGTAAGTAAAAAAACTATACCATGATTTATAATTTTTGGAGATTATAAATAGAGACTTAGTTTGTTTGATTCGGACACTAAAATATTTTGAGTTTTTTTATTAATTTTTTCCGATTTGTTTTGTTAATTTTAGTAAATAACAAAAATAAATAAATTATACCATGATTTATAATTTTTTGAGATCTATAAGTAGAGAGTTGGTTTGTTTGATTCAGACACCAAAATTTATTGAGTTTTATTTTATTAAGTTTTTTGGAACCAATATTTGGACCATTTTAGCATGTAAAAAACATAAATTATACCATTTTCATTCAACAGAAATAAGTGAAAACAACAAGCAGAATAATTGAAATGAGCACACACAACAACAATTGAAAACATCACACATAACAACAATTGAAAACATCACACATTACTAACATGTTACTTTGAATTTAGAATTCTCGTCAACTTCTGAAACATCTTCTCTTAAGTAGGATCACAAAGTTTATTCTGCAACTCCATATACAACCTCATTCTTTCCACTTTATTTTGTTGTCGAAATTCTTGTTTTTATCCATTAATACTATCATATTGATATCACATTGCTATAATATTCTCTTTGTGTAAAGTCAATGTTGCTTCATGAGTAGCTTTCAATATGTATAATCGGTCTGCAGCTACAAACTTTTTACCTTTTTTCTTTTTTATCCCTACCTTTGGGACGTACATATGAGGAATCAACCGAGTCACCATCACTTTTTCTCTTTGATCCACTATTCAGCGGCCACTGTTATATATTACGGTTGGTCGTGACTAAGTTCCACTCTTTAAGTAGCTGAACTTCTTACCATTCGACTATTGGTATATATTTATAGGCTCGGTAATGTAGTCATCCTCAAACCAAAAGTTACGTCTATTTTTGCATGTAACATCGTAAAGACCAACAAAACTAATTATATGTTTATTGATCACTTGATAATGAATTTTGGCTTATCCTTGGGTTCTTGGAATTTCGGTCTCGTCAGATACAAAGTCTGCAAAAAATTTCCAGAATGTTCCACCCGATTGGTTTGTCCCAATTTCAATATCATTACTATGGTGAAAACAATTATATAGTAAATATTTATTATTCGTTGTACTCCACATCCCGTACTATTTTTTAGTAGGAGGTACAAACCTAGTAGGGGTATCCCATTCACTTCATCTAAGAGATATCTGGGTGGAAAATTCAGGCATTTATGGGATATAAGTGTTTGGGTAGTTCATATGACCGGGAACATAACTACTTCTGGCCATATGTTGGTATCCAAATGACATGTAAGGTTGGTTGTAGGGATTTTGAATAGAGAAATTAGGAGGCATGCCATATTGAGAGCCAACATAAGGATTTCACTCATTAGGTTGAAGATTTTTAGGACATTAAGGTATTGGGTAAGGTGGTCGACTATTTGAATTCTAGGATTGGTTACTTAAACCATATTGTGATGGACAGAAATTGTAGTTTCTTGAAGGATCCATGAATATAATAAGAAAAAAAATTAAGAAGTAGTGAAACAAGACGGAAATAAGCTCAAAATATTTTGGTGTCCAAATACAATAATATTGCCTCTATTTATAGATCTCCAAATATTATGGTCTCCAAATACAGCAAACCAAATTCAAAATCAAATTCAAATGTAACTCGCCCATTTATTAAATTATGAAATGACAAGACAATTCCTTGGTCACTAGATATAGTTTGAATTATTTATACTTTAATCATCCAATAGCTATAACTCAAGTAATATTTAATCATTATCCTTGGAATTCAGTTATAAACAAAAGATGACCAAATTCAAATTCAAATGCAAATGCAACTCACCCACTTATTAAATTCTGACATGTCAAGACAATGCATTGGTCACTTTAGAACTATATGATTCATCATCGATAATTCAACATTAAACATGAACATAAAACAAATACAATAAATAAAACGACTTAATGGAACATAAACTAACAAACTAATGCTTAGGAACTCAAAAGAACATAAACAAATATATCTCCAACATTACTCAAAGGAACATAAAACAACGGATAACACATAAAGTAAACTCCTTACAAATTAAATTCAAGGAAATGTGGATGCTCCACCTTACTGTTAGCGAGGTCCAACTTAATATCACAAAGTACATGTTCTTTAATTGAATCAATAATCCCCATACCGAGCATATTATGCACACATTGCCTCACATCATGCGGGAGGTCACGAACCCAAATATTCGGAATAAAAAAACGATGTTATAACCTAATAGATATATAAGTAAACATTTAAACACAAACTAAAGAACACCAAACAAATATATAACAACATTAAACGTGAACATGAAACAACATAAATAACTTAAAGAACTAAAAGTGACATAAAACAGATACAATAATGTAAAATTATCAAATGAATACAAAAAACATTAAATATGAACATAAAATAACATAAAGTTTAGTCAAATTCATATCATTCGTCAAAAGTGCAACTCTGAGATGCTTCATCTTTTTCAATGATCTCTTCCTCTACGTAACGTAGCATATCTTTTGTCGAAAAATCATTTATATCCAAATGGAACGAGTTATATGTCTCGGTTTGGATTTCCAATGGGAAGTCCAACACACAATACATTGATTCACTTTAAAGATAAGTGTACCTTATAGATACTTCTTCACGACTGCGTGGAGACGAAATGGGTTTTTGTCCTAAATTCCCGTACATGTAGTACATTGTGCATAACACTTCATTGATAAACCCATCAGTAGTATAGTAGTCTCATCTGACTTCGTCATCTTAACATGTTTGACGACTTGGAGGAGATGAGAGCCTTTTATAGTAGACCATTCCATATCGAACAAAATTATGAGTTTTTGATAGACTATATTTAAGTAAATTCGAGGTGTGTTGAGAGTTATATGGTTAGGGACTTCATATATAGGAAGAGAATGGACGGTTTACATTTTGGCAAGACTTATTATTGGCGAGTAACATTATGGCGGGACGCATTATTGGCGGGGAATATGTGGCCTTTGACTTAATATTGGCGATAACATTTAGGCGGAAGTTATTAAGTTTCCATTGCATTAATAGTTTGATCGTAGAATACAAGTTTATCAGTCTATAATTGCGTTAAACCAATAGTTAATCGTTACAATTACATGTCGATTTTTTACCTCCAATATACCTTCTCTGTCTGTTCAGGACAATTATCGTATATCGTTAAAACGGTCGGTGATGCGCAACCCCTTGTAATTTGAAAAGTTTAAAATTAGATAATTACAAAATAACCTATAAAATTGGATTTAAAAGTTATACATTCATTACGAAACTTTAAAAAAATAATGTTATTGATATACTTACATTTAAGAAATTTTAATATATATCTCTATAATATAAATATTAATTTATCTTAAAATAAAAATTAAACAAATAAATTTATTTGATCAATAATATCGTGTGTTATTTTAGTAAAACGTAAATTATTTATTCTATTAAAAATTTAAGTTTTTCGGAAATCAGCCAATTTTATTTTTATATTTTATATTTTAAATTTAAATATATGATATATTATGTATTATTTTATTAATTATTTTAATTTTATAATTTATATTTATAAACAAAATATATTATACTAATTTATGAAAATTATTTATTTTAATATATATAACTTTGATGTAAATATATATTAAATAATAAGGAAGAGAAATAAAAATACATGGTATGATATTATATGATAAAATTATGTGGAAGAGAGAGAAAATATGGTGAGGTACACTGAGAGATGAAATGTGCTATGATGTGTGGAGTGAGAATTTTTGCAAAATAATTTTGGGATTATGCTGATGTGGCGCTAATGTGGCACACTTTAGAGAGATGAAATATACCCACTCATGTGGATAGTCTAACTTTAAACTAACAGTGTAACTTATCATTTAAACACTCCAAATAGGCAATAACCAATATGTTCAGCATTCTCATAACATTTTCCACATAACCCATTTCTTCATCTTTTTCACAAATTCTACCAAAATATCATCTCTTCTGACTCTTCCTTATATTTTACATTCTACTAAAACACTATCTATTTACCATCATCACCACATCTTCGGCCACCATCACATTTCCCCTAAAAATTAGGGGTTCAGTGTTGAGGAGGTATAATGAAAAAATATGTGGTTTGAAAATATGATTTTTCGTGCCCAAGAAAAATCTAAAATATGATTTTTTATATTTACACAAAAGTTGTTCGTGGGCCAACTTGCCTCATTTCCAAATAAGCCTAAACCGTAGTTTCAAGAGACGTTTTCCCAAAAGTCATGTGAGTGAGTGTAATCACATGACAATCATTCACAGCAGTGTTTTGTCTGTTGCCTACTTCTATCCGCTCATACAAACCTAATCTCTCTCATTTCCGATCAGACGAACACAATCGATTCAATACCGACAATAGCAGCTTCCCTCTCACTCTCCCACTACCTTTCTACTCGCACCACCTCCCTCTCTATCTCCTCCGCCGCTACTTCACTCTTCTCTCCTCACACCGTCTCCTTCTATCTTCCCTCTCTGTTTCCCCTCTCTGTTTCGCCTGTCCGTCTCAACCTCCACCACCGCCGTCACCTAAACCCCCTATCTTTCTCCACTAAAACCTCCCCAATCTCCAACTCGCTCTCCATCGGAGATAAAATCCCTGACTCCACTCTCTCCTACCTAGACTCTGAAGAAAATAAAATTAAAAGAATTTGTTTTCATGAAATTCTGAATTCATTCAAGTTGATCAAATTACTCATATATAATGGAAACGCGGAAGTTACGGAGGCAGTTACAACGGCACATAAAATAACAGAAACTAATAAAATATAACTGCATACATATAAATAAGTTACGAGATTATATTAATTATACTAAAATTTCTCCCTCTTAATCTCATAACTCAGGCTTCAAGTTGAACACACCAGTTGCATCTCATAAGAACTCGAATATGTCACGCGGCAATGGCTTGGTAAACAAATCTGCAATTTGTTCTTATGTGTTGACATGCGCAATATCAAGGATTCCTTGTTTCAGGCAATCGCGCAAAAAATGAATCTTGATATCTATATGTTTACTTTTCCATGGAAGACTGGGTTCTTTGCTAAAGCAATTGCAGACTTGTTATCAACTCGCAGACTAACTTTGTCAACTTTAATTTCGCATAACTCTTCCAACAACCTCTTGAGTCTTGAGCCACATTGCTTGGCAAGCTCCTACAGAAGCAGCAACATATTCAGCTTCACATGAAGACAATGATATAACCTTTTGTTTTTGTGAAGTCCAACTAATCGGATCACTGCCCAGAAAAAAACAACCCAGAGGTACGTTTCCGATCATCAATGTCTCCAGCAAGATCACTATCAGCATACCCAATCAACTCTGAATGTTGTTGTTCTCTTTTAACATACTTCAAACCAAAATTCAGTGTAACCTTTATATATCGAAGAATTTGTTTGAAAACACTCATGTTTTATAGAGGGTTTCTCCATAAAACGGCTAGCCACGCCAATAGCAAATGATATATCAGGTCTAGTATGGACTAAGTACCTCAAACTCCCAATGACACTGCGATACATTGTTGCATCAACGGATGGATTTTCATCACTCTTGCTTAGCTTTAGCCTTGAATCCATTGGTACACGACATAGATTACAACTCAGCATTCCCATTTTCTCCAAAATCCTTTCTGCATAACTTGTTTGGCTCAAAGTCATATGATCAGACCTCTGTTTAACCTCAATTCCCACATAAAAACTTTATAAACCCAAATCTGTCATGCCAAACATTTTTTTCATCTTTGCTTTGAAACTTCTTAGGTTCGCCAAGTTGGAGCCGGTTATTACTAAATCATCCACATAAACACCAACATATTGCATATCACCTCCATTTCTTCTTTTGTAAACTGCATGTTCGAGACTACATTTTTCATAACCCAAATTCTGTAAACAAAAGTCTAGTTTTTCATTCCAAGCTCTTGGAGCCTGTTTCAAACCATATAATGCTTTCTTCAATCTCAGACCTTCATTTTCTCTTCCTTTCTCAGCAAAACCTGGTGGTTGCTTAACATAAACCAATTATTTTAGATCCCCATTCAAGAACGCTGATTTCACGTCCATATGGTGTACTTGCCACCCTTCATGGGCTGCAAGTGCCATAAGCAATCTAATAGTTTCTAATCGAGCAACTGGAGCAAAAACCTCGTCATAATCAATTCCATGTTCTTGAATGTAGCCTTTGACCACAAGTCTTGCCTTATATTTAATAATTTCAATGTCTGGATTCTTCTTCAACTTATAAACCCATTTCAAACCTATTGCTTTGTATTCTGGTGGTAATTTTCTAAGCTCCCATGTTCTATTTTTTTAATCGCCTCAAGCTCCTCCACCATTGCCAGCCTCCAATTTTCATTGTTGAATGCTTCTTCTTGCGTTGTTGGTTCTTTAATAGAGAGAAGGCTCATATCTGAATCTAACCCAATTTCCTTCGTTTCATCATATATCTCTTGTAAAGATCAAAACTTTTTTGGTGGAGTTTCATCGTCCTCGTTGCTAGGTTCCTCATCTGATCTTGTATCATCCCAATTTAATACACTTTGAGAAGAAATTGATGGTGATTCAAGATTCATAGATTCTACTTCTCCAGTTGAATATCTAATGGAAATGGAGTTACTGGGTTGAACTTCCATGGATTCTACAGTGTCAGACCAGTTCAATTTCTCACAGTCTCGAAATACCACATCTCGACTCACTATTATTTTCATTGTTTTTGGATTCACAAATCTGTAGGCTTTTGAACCAGGTTCATAACCAAGAAAAACAACTTTGTTGCTTCGATCATCAAGCTTCTTCACATCATATTTCATATTTTTAACATAAGCTATACATCCAAAAATTCAAAAATGACTTACACTTGGTGTTTTTCCGAAGTAGACTTCATATGGTGTCCTTCCACTTATAGCTCTTGTGGGACAACGATTTAGAAGATAGGTTGCTGTAACTGCAGCTTCTGCCCAAAATTCATACGGTATTTGCTTATCCTTCAGCAAACATCTCATCATCTCGGAAATGGTTTGATTTCTTCTTTCCACCACACCATTTTGTTGTGGTGAATATGGTGCTTTCATTTGCCTTTGAATTCCATGAAGCTCACAAAATATTTTAAACTGTTGAGACTGAAATTCTTCGCCTCTATCTCTCCGTAACATTTTTATTTTCTTTCCTAATTGCGTCTCGACCTCTGCTTTGAACTTCCTAAATCCAGTAAGTGCTTCATCTTTTGATTTCAGTGGTTTTAGCCACATGTACCTGCTAAAATCATCAATAAACAAAATAAAATACTTGTTCCCTCCTTTGGTAATTGGTGAAATAGGACCACAAATATCTGCATGGATTAGATCTAACAATGAACTTGCTCGATAGTGACTTTGTGTTGGAAAGCTTCCTCTATGTTGTTTCCCAAGAACACATACATCACAATTCTGACCATCTTGTTTAAACTCAGGTAATCCATGGGCTAATTTATCTCGTCCAAGTTTTTGCAAGGCTTGAAAGTGCAGATGCCCATAGCGAGCATGCCACAAGCGAGAGTTTTAATATTCGGTAGATAGGAGATATAGTGAAATTTCTTGACTCATTTTCATTGCATAGAGTCTATTTTCTGCTCGATGTATTTTGGCCACCAGATTGTAATCTGCATAAAAAAATACATAGAAATCTACCTTCAACAACAACCTTTTCTCCTGAATCATCTACTTGTCGCAAACTGATGATATTAGATTTTAATCCTGGTACATAATACACGTTCTACATGCGCAAGTTTTTCCCGGTTATGCTTCGGAAGTTTGCAGTTCCTCTTCCACAAATATTGATCATGGATCCATCGCCAAACTTTACTGTACCACTCATTGATTCGTCTAAGTCTGTCAATAGGTTTCGGTCCCCGGTCATATGATTTGAAGCGCCTGTGTCGTAGTACCACATTGATTCATCAACACTCCCTTTCGTTGCCATTGTTTCAAATTTATCTTTGGCCAACATCAATTTTTTCTCTCTAGAAAAAAACACAATTGGTCTCCATGACTAGCAATGTATATTTCTCTTCTACTTCTTCTGTTAGATTCATTGTTTCCTCTTTCTTCGGTTTGCAATCCCTAGCAAAATGCCCAAAATTATGACAAGTATAACATCGTACATTTGTGATATCAAAGTTCGAATTTCTCTGGATATGTCCTTCTCCATCAACAGATTTTGATATCCCATAGGAAAAGCTTCCTCTCCCCATAGCCAAAGCCACCTCTGCCTCTTCCTCGACCGCGACCTCGGGTCCCTCCTGAATATGTCGAGTTGAGTCGTGACTCCCGTTCTGCTTTTGCTAACAACACCTTTTCATCATACTCTTCTTCTTTATCACCTTTAAGACGTTCTTCATAGGCTCTAAGTGACGCTGCAATTTGGGTAAACTTTGACGAAACTGATTTTAACAATTTATTGTTCACATTGTCTGTCTTAATGGCAACATCATGCTCTTCTTCTTTATCACCTTTAAGACGTTCTTCATGGGCTCTTAGTGACGCTGCAATTTGGGTAAACTTTGACGAAACTGATTTTAACAATTTCTTGTTCACATAGTCTGTCTTAATGGCAACACCAAGATCCTTCATTTGGTTAACCACTGTTGCCATTTTTCTCGCATACTCCACTACTGTCTCATTCTTTTTTCACTTTCATACCTTCAAATACCCATCTGAACCTTTGCGCTCGCACCTATTTGACCTCGTCTGCTCCTTCATTCATTTTACGAAGAGACTCCCGCGCTTCTCGTGCTGTCTCGATGTTACCCAATTCCATCAATTGGCCTTCAGTCAATCCTAGAGAGAATTCCATACGCGATTTGATCTTGACGGAGATCAAATGGTTTGTCGGACAACACAGCTTCCCAAACTCCATGAGCCCTCATGCAGATCTTCATCTTTAATGCCCATCCTTGATAGTTTGTGTCAGTGAGAATTGGATACGTAAGTGATAGATTTCCTTCCTTCTGTGACACTCTTCTTTCTGATTGTGTTGATTCAGTGCTACTACCGCTTCTCACCACACTCGCATAACTATCTTTTTTCGACATCGGCTCGAATACAAAATTAAGAAAATAAAATTAAGAGAATTTGTTTTCCTGAAATTCTGAATTCATTCAAGTTGATCAAATTACACATATATAATGGACGCGCGGAAGTTAGGTAACGGAAACTAATAAAATATAAACTCATCCGGCGAAGTCAAAACCACAACGATCGCCGAGCTCACCGCCGGCAAAAAGGCAATCCTCTTCGCCGTCCCCGGCGCCTTCACCCCTACATGCTCGCAAAAACACGTCCCTGGATTCGTATCCACATCCGCCGATCTGAAATCCAAAGGCGTCGACACCATCACCTACATTTCTGTTAACGACGTGTTCATGATGGACGCCTGGAAGAAGAACCTCGGCGTCAAAGACGATTTGACGAGGAAGTTAGGATTCGAGCTCGACCTGAGCGATAAGCCTGTAGGACTTGGTGTTAGATCAAGAAGATACGCTTTGTTAGCTGAAGACAGCGTCGTTAAGGTCCTGAATGTAGAAGAAGGTGGCGCTTTCACTTTCAGTGGCGCAGATGACATGCTTAAGGTGCTTTAGATGTCAAAGTTCCATCAATCTCTTGTTTTTTTATCTCAGATTTCGCAAGTTTTTGTCAAGCTAACTGTGCAGTCCTTGTTGATTTATGGTTCTACGAGTTCCTTGAAATAAAAGAATACATAGCAGTTTTGCAATTCGATAATCTTGTTAAATTATTGTGTAGTTTTTGAATAGAACTAGAGGTGCTTGAGAATAAATTGAATTGAATTGAAATGAAACTGGATTATAACTCTCCATTGTTGATACATATAAAAAAAAATGCTAGTGTTGCTTAATGGCCTGAATTTTCAGAGGTAGCCCAAGAGATGGCCTTAAAGACAGCAACTGAGAAGGTGAGTGACAGTAATTAGGTGAAAGTGTAAAAGAAAACCTAGAAATAATTAAGGTCAAGACAATCTTGTACTCTGTCACACTTAAATTCCTACCAACACACATCCTTCCTCCAAACCCAAAAGGCAAAAATCCCATCTTGTTGTAGCACCCGCCGCATATATCGTCCTTGAATCTCTCGGGTTTAAACTCATTTGCATCTTGTCCCCATAAGCTAAGGTCATGGTGCATTGATACAACATCTATCCAAATGTTGGTTCCTTTTGGAATTACTAAGTCTCCTACTCGAATGTCTTGTCGTGCTTGTCTTTGGGCATTTGGTGCTGGTGAGTACAGCCGTATTACTTCGTTGAACACCCAACCCATCTGCATATCATTGCATACATATATCAACAGTCTATTTCAGTTTATCGTAATTGATCGATCACCAGAAGTATGTATGTGTATAAACATATAATAAGTGTGCATATGAACATGTTCACAAACCAAACAGAGTTTAAGGTTTTAGGGAATTGCTAACCTTTTCAAGCCCCGCAAGCATGGTGAAATCGACTTCTTTGTCACCCACAACTTGTCTAATTTCTTTCCTCAACTGGTCTTGCCAATCCGGATGCATAGCCAACAGCATCAACGTCCAAGTAATCGCCAAAGCTGTCGTTTCGTGCCCACCAAAAAAGAACGTCTTGCATTCATCGACCAACTCCCGAGTTGTAAACAATTTTGAGTCGCTTTGATTTTTTATAATCAACAAGCCTAGCAAATCTTTCTGATCCTCATTAGGGTTTTCGCTAATACATTTTATACGATCATCTATGATGGAAGCAAAAAGATTATCAATTTCTTCACCGAGCTTTTCAGCTTCTAAGGTTTGTACCGGGGTCCGGGCACATGAGGTTACCATATGGCACACCAACCTAACGGTTTGTTTTGAATAGTGCAACTTGTAAGGCTCTTAATTTTTCAAGCACCTGGATTTGGTTCTGATAGCTTAGTCCAAAACTGGTTTTGGCTATGATATCTCCTGCTGTTGCTATTATCTCTGTTTCTATTTCGATTTCATTGTTTCCTGAATCTATCATGCCATGCCAATTGTCCAACATCTTATTAGTTGAATCCACCATTATATCTGTCATGCCCTGCATGTAAAATAAGAAAGTAGTTTTATTATCCTGAACCAGTCCACTAATTGAAATGGTAAAATAAAAAATGGTTTTGAGTTTGAACAATCAAATGACAAACTTTATCTGGAATCCATTCAAATTAGGAAAACACGAAATTGAAAATTTGTAACTACTTTTCAATACCTTTTATCAAAGGTCAACCTAGGACCATGGGTTGGTGACAAAAGTGTTGGTCAAGAAAATTCAAGGACATATGAGGTCTCTATTGTTGACATCAAACAATGTCAAAATAATAATTTTTGTTGGTCCTAAAGATAATATTTGTTGGCCCTTGAACAGAATGACCAATGCGCTTTAGGTTAAACATATGAATTGTTTTTCTTTGGAAGACTAATCAAATTTTCTATATATAGATAACTTAAGCAAAACATCTATTTTTAACCAGAAATGCATGTCGAGAAAGAGAGAACAACATTCTTAAGTTGCAAGATGTGGCTGAAAAAAGAGATAACATGTTTATTAATTTAAATTGTTCTTATATATTAATTTAATACTTATATTAATTTGATTTTTTATTAATTTATTTTTGAATTATTTAGATTTTCTTGTAATTTGGTCAACTATATTAATTATTTTTTTTTATTCGGTCTTTTATATTAATTAATTTTTTTATTAGTTTAGTCTTTTATAGTAATCGTTCTTTTTTATTAATTTAGTCTTTTACATTGAATGAATTTCTTACTGATATGTTCTTCTATAGCAATTTGATTTAATTTATATTAGTTAATATATCTCAATCATCCCATAAATAGAAAAAGATATTTAGAAAAACATTTTTTGAGAGAAAAAAAAAAAAGTTATAAATTTTTTTTAGAAATAAAAAAAACAGTGAAAAAAAAGGTTTTGTAAGTATTTTTTTAACTTGTTTATTACTCTCTGATTGAAGACTATCTATAACGTGTTTGACATGTGCCCCAAATGTAAGAGCGACCATTCGTCGATTTTGTCTATATTGTTTGCTTGATTTTGACCGTATTTGGACAAGATAAGAAATATTTATGATATAAATACTAATAGTCTATCTTTCTGAATTATTTTTCCTACTTATCCTTTCTTCTAAATCTTAATCTTTCTCATGATCCCTGTTTGTAATAAAAAAATATTTTCCTCCTTACATTTTTATCAGAAAATTGCCCATGATCAGGAAATACGAGTGAATTATGAGCATTACAAAAATAAAAGCTTAGTGAAAAGAGCATCCACGTACTTTAGGTTTTCTCTCCCTTTGACAAATGAGCTACAATTATTTCCAAAATTCACACGCTTTCTTAATGTTTCATCAAATGTAGTAAAAACTTATCGTCTTCATTAAAGTGGTTTTTCCATCCATAATAACGATATTATAACATATTGAGAATATATTCTTGCATATTAAAATAAATCATGAGTACCATATGTTCTTCTGCTTCAATAATATTTTTCTTGTTGTGATACTTTTTAATATGACATTCATATTGAAAGTGCCTAATTTATAGAAATTATAACACTCAATAATTGACATATCAAATGAGTAAAATCTGTGTTCCCCTTTCATGATATTGATAGCCTCTACGACCACGTTATCTTAAATCATCTCACATGTGAGCTATTTTATTGACTCACTATTTTACATTGGTCTCACATCTAACAAAGCTAGATGATGAATGCGAGATGCTCAACGCGTTTGGTCTTGAATCTAGCGTTTCTATACGCACACGTTTGGTTTTGAATCTAGCGCTTCTAGAAGTGAGACGTGGACACGAGAGATGGGCTTACCTGAAAAACGAAAAAAATACAAAAGCACAGTAAAACTTACTTGAAAACACATAACATTTTCTTTCTCCAAACAATCCTTCATCTTAAATCTAGAAACACAATCACATTCAAATATAAATAAAGAGAGAGTCTTTAGTGAAAAAAAGAGAGAGTCTTTAGTGAAAATATTTAATTACAACCAATTACAACTTAAGAAAAATAGAGTCTTTAATGAAATAATCTAATTTAGTCAAAAAATAGTAGCCTTATATAGGCGGTACGGATAGTTAAGTATTATAAAATATAAATAAACGTATTGTATTTTTTTAAATACCATTAATCATTTAAAATTATTTAAAATTTGATATAAGTTCAAAAACGTATGTGTAATTTTTTTATAAAATATAAAAATTCAAAACAAATTCTTAAAATAAAAAAGTATTTTATAACAACTAAAATATTATGGATGAATAAAAATATTTTTTGAAATGGACTAAAATTGTTCAACTAAAACATACAGACCAAAGTATAAAGTTTATTTATATTGAGCTAGGTTATATATGTTTTTATAGAGCCCCGTTATACGGTGCATGATTATTAAATCATGGAAAAGATTATAAATTGGATAATAAATGATTATAAAAACTTAGTTTGATCGGATCTAATTATAACAAACACTTAATGAATACTCATAAGAGCTTCCTCAGTGTTGTTTCCCAAGAACACATACATCACAATTCTGACTATCTTGTTTAAAGTCAGGTAATCCATGGGCTAATTTATCTCGTCCAAGTTTTTGCAAGGCTTGAAAGTGCAGATGTCCATAGCGAGCATGCCACAAGCGAGAGTTTTCATATTCGGTAGATAGGAGACATTGTGAAATTGCTTAACTCATTTTCATTGCATAGAGTCTATTTTATGCTCGAGGTATTTTGGCCACCCGATTGTAATCTGCATAAAAAATACATAGAAATCCACCTTCAACAACAACATTTCCTCTTGACTCATCTACTTGTCGCAAACTAATGATATTAGATTTTAATCCTGGTGCATAATACACGTTCTTCATCCGCAAGTTTTTCCCGGTTTTGCTTCGGAAGTTTGCAGTTCCTCTTCCACAAATATTGATCATGGAGCCATCGCCAAACTTTACTGTACCACTCATTGATTCGTCTAAGTCTGTCAATAGGTTTCGGTCCCCGGTCATATGATTTGAAGCGCATGTGTCGTAGTACCACATTGATTCATCAACACTCCCTTTCGTTGCCATTGTGTCAAATTTATCTTTGGCCAGCATCAATTTTTTCTCTCTAGAAAAAACACAATTGGTCTCCATGACTAGAAATGTATCTTTCTCTTCTACTTCTTCGGTTAGATTCATTGTTTCCTCTTTCTTCGGTTTGCAATCCCTAGCATAATGCCCAAAATCATGACAAGTATAACATCGTACCTTTGTGATATCAAAGTTCGAATTTCTCTAGATATGTCCTTCTCCATCAACAGATTTTGATATTCCATAGGAAAAGCTTCCTCTCCCCATAGCCAAAGCCACCTCTGCCTCTTCCTCGACCGCGACCTCGGGTCCCTCCTATAATATGTCGAGTTGAGTCGTGACTCCCATTCTGTTTTTGTTAACAACACATTTTCATCATGCTCTTCTTCTTCATCACCTTTATGACGTTCTTCTTGGGCTCTTAGTGCGCCAATAACATCTTCAAAAGACTTGTTTTTTGCATTTCCAAATTGTTCAATTGACGCTGCAATTTGGGTAAACTTTTCTTGTTCACATAGTCTAGCTTAATGGCAACACCAAGGGCCTTCATTTGGTTAACCACTGTTGCCATTTTTCTCGCATACTCCACTACTGTCTCATTCTTTTTCATTTTCATACCTTCAAATTTCCATCTGAACGCTTGCGCTCGCACCTCTTTGACCTCGTCTGCTCCTTCATTCATTTTACGAAGAGACTCCCACGCTTCTCGTGTTGTCTCGATGTCACCCAATTCCATCAATTGGCCTTCAGTCAATCCTTGAGAGAGAATTCCATACCTGATTTGATCTTGATGGAGATCAAATGGTTTGTCTGGCAACACAGCTTCCCAAACTCTATGAGCCCTCATGCAGATCTTCATCTTTAATGTCCATCCTTGATAGTTTATGTCAGTGAGAATTGGATACGTAAGTGATAGATTTCCTTCTATCACTGTGACACTCTTCTTTCTGATTGTGTTGATTCAGTGCTACTACCGCTTCTCACCACACTCGCATAACTATCGATTTTCGACATTGGCTCTGATACCAAATGAAGAAAACAAAATTAAGAGAATTTGTTTGTCTGAAATTCTGAATTCATTCAAGTAGATCAAATTACACATATATAATGGAAACGCGGAAGATACGGAGACAGTTACAACTGCACTTAAAATAACGGAAACTAATAAAATATAAACTCATCCGTCGACATCAAAACCACAACGATCGCCGAGCTCACCGCCGGCAAAAAGGCAATCCTCTTGGCCGTCCCCGGCGCCTTCACCCCTACCTGCTCGTAGAAACACGTCCCTGGATTCGTATCCAAATCCGTCCATCTGAAATTCAAAGGCGCCTACACCATCGCCTGCATTTCTGTAAACGACGTGTTCGTGATGGACGCCTGGAAGAAGAACCTCGGCGTCAAGGACGAGGTTTTAATGCTCTCCGATGGAAACGGCGATTTGACGAGGAAGTTAGGATTCGAGCTCGACCTGAGCGATAAGCCTGTAGGACTTGGTGTTAGATCAAGAAGATACGCTTTGTAAGCCGAAGACGGCGTCGTTAAGGTCCTGAATGTAGAAGAAGGTGGCGCTTTCACTTTCAGTGGCGCAGATGACATGCTTAAGGTGCTTTAGATGTCAAAGCTCCATCAATCTCTTGTTTTTTTATCTCAGATTTCGCAAGTTTTTGTCAAGCTAACTGCGTAGTCCTTGTTAATTTATGGTTCTACGAGTTCGTTGAAATAAAAGAATACATAGCAGTTTTGCAATTGGATAATCTTGTTAAATTAATGTGTAGTTTTTGAATAGAACTAGAGGTGCTTGAGAATAAATTGAATTGAATCGAAATGAAACTGGATTATAACTCTCCATTGTTGATACATATAAAAAAATTGCTAGTGTTGTTTAATGGCCTGAATTTTCAGAGGTAGCCCAAGGGATGGCCTTAAAGACAGCAACTGAGAAGGTGAGTGACAGTAATTAGGTGAAAGTGTAAAAGAAAACCTAGAAATAATTAAGGTTAAGAGAATCTTGTACTCTGTCACACTTAAATTCCTACCAACACACATCCTTCCTCCAAACCCAAAAGGCAAAAATCCCATCTTGTTGTAGCACCCGCCGTATATATCGTCCTTGAATCTCTCGGGTTTAAACTCATTTGCATCTTGTCCCCATAAGCTGAGGTCATGGTGCATTGATACAACATCTATCCAAATGTTGGTTCCTTTTGGAATTACCAAGTCTCCTACTCGAATGTCTTGTCGTGCTTGTCTTTGGGCATTTGATGCTGGTGAGTACAGCCGTATTACTTCGTTGAACACCAAACCCATCTGCATATCATTGCATACATATATCAACAGTCTATTTCAGTTTATCGTAATTGATCGATCACCAGAAGTATGTATGTGTATAAACATATAATAAGTGTGCATATGAACATGTTCACAAACCAAACAGAGTTTAAGGCTTTAGGGGATTGCTAACCTTTTCAAGCCCCGCAAGCATGGTGAAATCGACTTCTTTGTCACCCACAACTTGTCTAATTTCTTCCCTCAACTGGTCTTGCCAATCCGGATGCATAGCCAACAGCATCAACGTCCAAGTAATCGTCAAAGCTGTCGTTTCGTGCCCACCAAAAAAGAACGTCTTGCATTCATCGACCAACTCCCGAGTTGTAAACAATTTTGAGTCGCTTTGATTTTTTATAATCAACAAGCCTAGCAAATCTTTCTGATCCTCATTAGGGTTTTCGCTAATACATTTTATACGATCATCTATGATGGAAGCAAAAAGATTATCAATTTCTTCACCAAGCTTTTCAGCTTCTAAGGTTTGTACCGGGCACATGAGGTTACCATATGGCACACCAACGTAACGGTTTGTTTTGAATAGTGCAACTTGTAAGGCTCTTAATTTTTCAAGCACCTGGATTTGGTTCTGATAGCTTAGTCCAAAACTGGTTTTGGCTATGATATCTCCTGCTGTTGAGTGGGTACTTTAAAATAAAATTAGGTTGTAAGTGACAATAAGGTAGTTGAGATGGGTATTAAGTAACAATTGATCAAACTTGGGTGGTAAGTGGCACTTGAATAGTTGAGTGGGTACTTTAAGTACAATTTCCCATGTATAAATGGCCGTTATCGGATATAATTGTGGGTTAAAAGCAAAAATTTCCTCTTTTTTATGATTAATATCCAGATTAATATTTTAAAAAATTTAACTTATTTTTAATACAAAATTATCAAATATGACAAGTGTGTAATTTTATTTTTTAATAATTTAAAATTTTTAAATTTTTAAAAAATCTGAAAATACTATCGATTTTGTAAATAAAAATAAAACAAAATTAGATGTACAAATGATATTTTTTTCTAACACTAGTCTTGCATCTAGCTTATTGTAAGACCAGTCTTGCATCTAGATATTTGGTATGCATCTATTTTTTCGATTCGACACTGATTCCATATTTAACTATAAAATTGTCTCACATCCATCACTAGTTATGTATTTATCGAAAATAATGGTTTAGTATTTAACTAAAAGGTATTTTATAATGTCTTGTATATATCACTCTCTCATATCTATCTAAAAATATTTACAATGTCTCACACTCATGTCACATCTATCATTGGTCCCCCACCAATCGAAAAAATATTAATTTGACTTTTTATTAATTTATCTTTGAATTATTTAGATCTTCTTCTAATTTGGTCAACTATATTAATTTGTTTTGTTTATTCGGTCTTTTATAATAATTAATTTTTTTATTAGTTTAGTCTTTTATAGTAATTGTTCTTTTTTATTAATTTAAGTACATTGAATGAATTTCTTATTGATATGTTTTTATATAATAATTTGATTTTATATTAGTTAGTATATCTCAATCATCCTATAAATAGAAAAGATATTTAGAAAAACATTTTTTGAGAGAAAAAAATTAGTTCTAAAGTTTTTTTAGAGATAAAAAAAACAGTGAAAAAAAAGGTTTTGTAAGTATTTTTTTTTGAGCTTGTTTATTACTATCTTTTGAACTTGATGTATTACTCTCTTTTTTCCTTAACATAATAAAACATAATTTAGATTTCAATAAAAAAAATTAAATTATATGATTATATAAACACCAATACAATGTATAAATGGTCGTTATGGGATATAATTATGGGTTAAAAGCAAAAATTTCCTTTTTTTATGATTAATATCCAGTTTAATATTTTAAAAAATTTAACTTATTTTTAATACAAAATTATCAAATATGAAAAGTGTGTAATTTTATTTTTTATAATTTTAAATTTTAAAAATTATAAAAAATCTGAAAATACAATCGATTTTGTTAATAAAAATAAAATAAAATTCGATGTACAAATGATATTTTTTCTAACACTAGTCTTGCATCTAACTTATTGTAAGACCAGTCTTGCATCTAGATTTTTGGTCCAGCATCTATTTTCTAAAAATTTCGATTCGACACGGATTCCATATTTAACTATAAAATTGTCTCACATCCATCACTAGTTCCGTATTTATCTAAAATAATGGTTCCGTATTTACCTAAAAGATATTTTATAATGTCTTGTATCTATCACTCTCTCATATCTATCTAAAAATATTTACAATGTCTCACACTCATGTCACATCTATCATTGGTCCCCCACCAATCGAAAAAATATTTTACATTGTCTCGCATCAATCAATGGTCATCTAAAAAACTATTTTACATTGGTCTCACATCTAACAACGCTAGATGATGAATGCGAGATGCTCAGCGCGTTTGGTCTTCAATCTAGCGTTTCTATACGCACACGTTTGGTTTTGAATCTAGCGCTTCTAGAAGTGAAATGTGGACACGAGAGATGGGCTTACCTGAAAAACGAAAAAAATACAAAAGCAAAGTAAAACTTACTAGAAAACACATAACATTTTCTTTCTCCAAACAATCCTTCATCTTAAATCTAGAAACACAATCACATTCAAATATAAATAAAGAGAGAGTCTTTAGTGAAAATATTTAATTACAACCAATGACAACTTAAGAAAAATAGAGTCTTTAATGAAATTATCTAATTTAGTAAAAAAATAGTAGCCTTATATAGCCGGTACGGATAGTTAAGTATTATCAAATATAAATAAATGTATTGTATTTTTTTAAATAACATTAATCATTTAAAATTATTTAAAATTTGATATAAGTTCAAAAACGTATTTGTAATTTTTTTATAAAATATAAAAATTCAAAACAAATTCTTAAAATAAAAAAGTTTTTTATAATAACTAAAATATTATGGATGAATAAAAATATTTTTTTAAATGGACTAAAATTATTCAACTAAAACATACAGACCAAAGTATGAAGTTTCTTTATATTGAGCTAGGTTATATATTTTTTATAGAGCCCCGTTATACGGTGCATGATTATTAAATCATGGAAAAGATTATAAATTGGATAATAAATGATTATAAAAACTTAGTTTGATCGGATCTAATTATAACAAACACTTAATGAATACTCATAAGAGCTATTTACTTAACATAACCCTTTAAAGACTATGATTCGACTAAGTTACATATTTAACACTTATTAATTATCCTTCATACTCATTATGAATAAAGTGAAAAATGAGTAAAAGACCTTGTCGAACAATCAAAAGACACCGTAAATTTAGAACTATTTACACATTGTCATTGATGACCTAAAAAGTAAGAGGTTGTGAGATCGACCAAATAGTTAGGCCTTTGAACTTTGAGTTGATAATAAAGTTAGGTTAATCCCAAGAGTTTGATGCAGAAGATAAGTAAATCTTCTAGTTGTTTGAACTAAACGACCAATCTTGAGATTTTTATTATTGGAATGGATATGCGCGTATTGTTGTTGTTGTCATCTACCATGCCTAACTATATATAACCCAACTATCATGATTTTCGAGAGTTTTGTTTAATATGATCATACTTATTAATCGTTAAATACCCTTCGCTACCAAAACCTCTCTTGAGGAAGAAAGCTCAATTTTCCCGAGAAAATGAGAGTAACTAGCTCATTTTTCTGAAGTAAGAAAATATTATGATGTGATTTTTACAAAAGTGAGTAGTACCGTAGTATTTTTCAAGGTGACTACAAAAGGAGTACTATTAGAAAAAATAATGTTAGAGAAAATAAGGTTGTCTTAGAGAATTGTAAGAGACGTACGCGTGAAGGTTTTCACCTTGAGAAAAAAAATGATTGAATATCTGATTGAAGAGTATCTATAACGTGTTTGACATGTGCCCCAAATGTAAGAGGGACCATTCGTCGATTTTGTCTATATTGTTTGCTTGATTTTGACCGTATTTGGACAAGATAAGAAATATTTATGATATAAATACTAATAGTCTATCTTTCTGAATTATTTTTCCTACTTATCCTTTCTTCTAAATCTTAATCTTTCTCATGATCCCTGTTTGTAATAAAAAAAAATATTTTCCTCCGTACATTTTTATCAGAAAATTACCCATAATCTGGAAATACGAGTGAATTATGAGCATTACAAAAATAAAAGCTTAGTGAAAAGAGCATCCACGTACTTTAGGTTTTCTCTCCCTTTGACAAATGAGCTACAATTATTTCCAAAATTCACACGCTTTCTTAATGTTTCATCAAATGTAGTAAAAACTTATCGTCTTCACTAAAGTGGTTTTTCCATCCATAATAACGATATTATAACATATTGAGAATATATTCTTGCATATTTAAATAAATCATGAGTACCATATGTTCTTCTGCCTCAATAATATTTTTCTTGTTGTGATACTTTTTAATATGACATTCATATTGAAAGCGCCTAATTTATAGAAATTATAACACTCAATAATTGACATATCAAATGAGTAAAATCTGTGTTCCCCTTTCATGATATTGATAGCCTCTACGACCACGTTATCTTACATCCTCTCACATGTGAGCTATTCTATTGACTCATTTTTAGTACTTGTTCTTCCATTACATAGTCAATAATATGTTGCTCTTGGAGAAATATATGCTTTGTAGTTCATCAATAAAAGATTATATATTTTGTTAGATTGTTCAATGGAACAACCACATTATCGAACTTTTATCATTCATCTCATGATATTTTCAATCACCACGAGATCACTTATATTTTCTCTATATATTTATATCTTGTTGAATATTGTGAAAGCTCTTGTAAAATAGTCATTATGTTTCTTTCACCTTCATGTAAGGCAGCTTAATTTTTTTAAGAGCCCAAAATTGTGCATGCTTAGCTCTGGTTGTGAATCTTCAAAATGGCTTGATCTATGGTTTGGAATATGAAATTTAATTTTGTTATAATTTTATTTTTAATAATTTTTGAATTTTAAAAATTACAAAAAATCTGAAAATACTATCGATTTTGTTAATAAAAATAAAATAAAATTAGATGTACAAATAATATTTTTCTAACACTAGTCTTTTATCGAGCTTATTGTAAGACCAGTCTTGCATCTAGATTTTTGGTCCTACATCTATTTTCTAAAAATTTCGATTCGAAACGGATTCCATATTTAACTATAAAATTGTCTCACATCCATCACTAGTTCCGTATTTATCTAAAATAATGGTTCCGTATTTACCTAAAAGATATTTTATAATGTCTTGTATCTATCACTCTCTCATATCTATCTAAAAATATTTACAATGTCTCACACTCATGTCACATCTATCATTGGTCCCCCACCAATCGAAAAAATATTTTACATTGTCTCGCATCAATCAATGGTCATCTAAAAAACTATTTTACATTGGTCTCACATCTAACAAAGCTAGATGATGAATGCGAGATGCTCAACGCGTTTGGTCTTGAATCTAGCGTTTCTATACGCACACGTTTGGTTTTGAATCTAGCGCTTCTAGAAGTGAAACGTGGACACGAGAGATGGGCTTACCTGAAAAACGAAAAAAATACAAAAGCACAATAAAACTTACTCGAAAACACATAACATTTTCTTTCTCCAAACAATCCTTCATCTTAAATCTAGAAACACAATCACATTCAAATATAAATAAAGAGAGAGTCTTTAGTGAAAATATTTAATTACAACCAATTACAACTTAAGAAAAATAGAGTCTTTAATGAAATTATCTAATTTAGTCAAAAAATAGTAGCCTTATATAGCCGGTACGGATAGTTAAGTATTATCAAATATAAATAAACGTATTGTATTTTTTTAAATAACATTAATCATTTAAAATTATTTAAAATTTGATATAAGTTCAAAAACGTATTTATAATTTTTTTATAAAATATAAAAATTCAAAACAAATTCTTAAAATAAAAAAGTTTTTTATAACAACTAAAATATTATGGATGAATAAAAATATTTTTTGAAATGGACTTAAATTGTTCAACTAAAACATACAGACCAAAGTATGAAGTTTCTTTATATTGAGCTAGGTTATATATTTTTTATAGAGCCCCGTTATACGGTGCATGATTATTAAATCATGGAAAAGATTATAAATTGGATAATAAATGATTATAAAAACTTAGTTTGATCGGATCTAATTATAACAAACACTTAATGAATACTCATAAGAGCTATTTACTTAACATAACCCTTTAAAGACAATGATTCGACTAAGTTACATATTTAACACTTATTAATTATCCTTCATACTCATTATGAATAAAGTGAAAAATGAGTAAAAGACCTTGTCGAACAATCAAAAGACACCGTAAATTTTGAACTATTTACACATTGTCATTGATGACCTAAAAAGTAAGAGGTTGTGAGATCGACCAAATAGTTAGGCCTTTGAACTTTGAGTTGATAATAAAGTTAGGTTAATCCCAAGAGTTTGATGCAGAAGATAAGTAAATCTTCTAGTTGTTTGAACTAAACGACCAATCTTGAGATTTTTATTATTTGAATGGATATGCGCGTATTGTTGTTGTTGTCATCTACCATGCCTAACTATATATAACCCAACTATCATGATTTTCGAGAGTTTTGTTTGATACGATCATACTTATTAATCGTTAAATACCCTTCGCTACCAAAACCTCTCTTGAGGAAGAAAGCTCAATTTTCCCGAGAAAATGAGAGTAACTAGCTCATTTTTCTGAAGTAAGAAAATATTATGATGTGATTTTTACAAAAGAGAGTAGTACCGTAGTATTTTTCAAGGTGACTACAAAAGGAGTACTATTAGAAAAAATAATGTTAGAGAAAATAAGGTTGTCTTAGAGAATTGTAAGAGACGTACGCGTGAAGGATTTCACCTTGAGAAAAAAAATGATTGAATATCTGATTGAAGAGTATCTATAACGTGTTTGATATGTGCCCCAAATGTAAGAGGGACCATTCGTCGATTTTGTCTATATTGTTTGTTTGATTTTGACCGTATTTGGACAAGATAAGAAATATTTATGATATAAATACTAATAGTCTATCTTTCTGAATAATTTTTCCTACTTATCCTTTCTTCTAAATCTTAATCTTTCTCATGATCCCTGTTTGTAATAAAAAAATATTTTCCTCCTTACATTTTTATCAGAAAATTGCCCATAATCAGGAAATACGAGTGAATTATGAGCATTACAAAAATAAAAGCTTAGTGAAAAGAGCATCCACGTACTTTAGGTTTTCTCTCCCTTTGACAAATGAGCTACATATTTCCAAAATTCACACGCTTTCTTAATGTTTCATCAAATGTAGTAAAAACTTATCGTCTTCACTAAAGTGATTTTTCCATCCACAATAACGATATTATAACATATTGAGAATATATTCTTGCATATTTAAATAAATCATGAGTACCATATGTTCTTCTGCTTCAATAATATTTTTTTTGTTGTGATACTTTTTAATATGACATTCATATTGAAAGTGCCTAATTTATAGAAATTATAACACTCAATAATTGACATATCAAATGAGTAAAATCTGTGTTCCCCTTTCATGATATTGATAGCCTCTACGACCACGTTATCTTACATCCTCTCACATGTGAGCTATTCTATTGACTCATTTTTAGTACTTGTTCTTCCATTACATAGTCAATAATATGTTGCTCTTGCAGAAATATATGCTTTGTAGTTCATCAATAAAAGATTATATATTTTGTTAGATTGTTCAATGGAACAACCACATTATCGAACTTTTATCATTCATCTCATGATATTTTCAATCACCACGAGATCACTTATATTTTCTCTATATATTTATATCTTGTTGAATATTGTGAAAGCTCTTGCAAAATAGTCATTATGTTTCTTTCACCTTCATGTAAGGCAGCTTAATTTTTTTTAAGAGCCCAAAATTGTGCATGCTTAGCTCTGGTTGTGCATCTTCAAAATGGCTTGATCTATGGTTTGGAATATGAAATTTTATTTTGTTATAATTTTATTTTTAATAATTTTTGAATTTTAAAAATTACAAAAAATCTGAAAATACTATCGATTTTGTTAATAAAAATAAAATAAAATTAGATGTACAAATAATATTTTTCTAACACTAGTCTTTTATCTAGCTTATTGTAAGACCAGTCTTCCATCTAGATTTTTGGTCCTACATCTATTTTCTAAAAATTTCGATTCGACACGGATTCCATATTTAACTATAAAATTGTCTCACATCCATCACTAGTTCCGTATTTATCTAAAATAATGGTTCCGTATTTACCTAAAAGATATTTTATAATGTCTTGTATCTATCACTCTCTCATATCTATCTAAAAATATTTACAATGTCTCACACTCATGTCACATCTATCATTGGTCCCCCACCAATCGAAAAAATATTTTACATTGTCTCGCATCAATCAATGGTCATCTAAAAAACTATTTTACATTGGTCTCACATCTAACAAAGATAGATGATGAATGCGAGATGCTAAACGCGTTTGGTCTTGAATCTAGCGTTTCTATACACACACGTTTGGTTTTGAATCTAGCGCTTCTAGAAGTGAAACATGGACACGAGAGATGGGCTTACTTGAAAAACGAAAAAAATACAAAAGCACAGTAAAACTTACTTGAAAACACATAACATTTTCTTTCTCCAAACAATCCTTCATCTTAAACCTAGAAACACAATCACATTCAAATATAAATAAAGAGAGAGTCTTTAGTGAAAATATTTAATTACAACCAATTACAACTTAAGAAAAATAGAGTCTTTAATGAAATTATCTAATTTAGTCAAAAAATAGTAGCCTTATATAGCCGGTACGGATAGTTAAGTATTATCAAATATAAATAAACGTATTGTATTTTTCTAAATAACATTAATCATTTAAAATTATTTAAAATTTGATATAAGTTCAAAAACGTATTTGTAATTTTTTTATAAAATATAAAAATTCAAAACAAATTCTTAAAATAAAAAAGTTTTTTATAACAACTAAAATATTATGGATGAATAAAAATATTTTTTGAAATGGACTTAAATTGTTCAACTAAAACATACAGACCAAAGTATGAAGTTTCTTTATATTGAGCTAGGTTATATATTTTTTATAGAGCCCCGTTATACGGTGCATGATTATTAAATCATGGAAAAGATTATAAATTGGATAATAAATTATTATAAAAACTTAGTTTGATCGGATCTAATTATAACAAACACTTAATGAATACTCATAAGAGCTATTTACTTAACATAACCCTTTAAAGAAAATGATTCGACTAAGTTACATATTTAACACTTATTAATTATCCTTCATACTCATTATGAATAAAGTGAAAAATGAGTAAAAGACCTTGTCGAACAATCAAAAGACACCGTAAATTTTGAACTATTTACACATTATCATTGATGACCTAAAAAGTAAGAGGTTGTGAGATCGACCAAATAGTTAGGCCTTTGAACTTTGAGTTGATAATAAAGTTAGGTTAATCCCAAGAGTTTGATGCAGAAGATAAGTAAATCTTCTAGTTGTTTGAACTAAACGACCAATCTTGAGATTTTTATTATTTGAATGGATATACGCGTATTGTTGTTGTTGTCATCTACCATGCCTAACTATATATAACCCAACTATCATGATTTTCGAGAGTTTTGTTTGATATGATCATACTTATTAATCGTTAAATACCCTTCGCTACCAAAACCTCTCTTGAGGAAGAAAGCTCAATTTTCCCGAGAAAATGAGAGTAACTAGCTCATTTTTCTGAAGTAAGAAAATATTATGATGTGATTTTTACAAAAGTGAGTAGTACCATAGTATTTTTCAAGGTGACTACAAAAGGAGTACTATTAGAAAAAATAATGTTAGAGAAAATAAGGTTGTCTTAGAGAATTTTAAGAGACGTACGCGTGAAGGATTTCACCTTGAGAAAAAAAATGATTGAATATCTGATTGAAGAGTATCTATAACGTGTTTGACATGTGCCCCAAATGTAATGATGCGTTATCTTAACGAATATATTTTCGTTTAACGTGTTTAACGTGGTAGACGTCGGCTACCATATTTTCGTTTCTCGGGACATGTTCATATGTTATCTTAACGAATGATGCGTCTAGCACCCTTAATGCGGCTAAGTAATGAACCAGATGTTCTTTTCTGGCTTCCGAGGCTCCTGAGGCTTGATTTATCAAAAGTTGAGAGTCACTAACGAGGCGTACATGCCTATCTCCACATACCTGTGCTAGTCGCAAACCGGCCAGGGCGGCTTCATACTTGGCTTCGTTGTTAGAAGTGAGAAAACCAAATCGGATTGTCTGATGCATACTCACGCCCGTTGGGGTGACTATCTGTAAGCCCGCTCCGCAGCCATTTACGTTCGACCAACTGTCGGTGCGGATGATCCACTCATTTGGTTCGGCTTCTCCAGACGGTGCGTCTTGGTCCGGGCGGTCGGAACGGAATTCCACTATAAAATCAGCCAGAACTTGGCCTTTAACGGTCGTCCGCGGCTCAAAATTGAAGTCGAAATCGCCCAACTCGACCGACCATTTAGACATTCTCCCTGACATGTCTGGGCGCTGAAGGACGTACTTGAGTGGAAATGAGGTGCGGACGACAATGGGGTGTTCTTGAAAATATGGCCGCATTTTTAGTGCCGCGGTCACTAATGCTAAGGCCATTTTCTCCAGCCTCTGATACCACGTTTCTGCATCCAGTAAGCTTTTGCTCACGAAGTAGACCGCTTTAGGGGCCGTTCCCGACTCGCTGATCAAGGTCGCACTCACTACAAAATCCAAAACTGCTATGTAAAGGAAAAGAGTCTCGCCTGTCAGAGGCTTCATTAGAAGGTTTGCGGACGATAGATAAGTCTTAATCCCTAAAAAGGCTGCGTTACACTCCGGTGTCCACACAAAATTCTTGGCATTTCTCAAGACCTGAAAAAATGGAGCGCACTTGTCAGATGAACGAGAGATAAACCGATTTAAAGCCGCTAGACACCCGGTTAATATCTGGACTTCCTTGATGTTCTTAGGCGGGGTCATGTCGTTAAGAGCTCGGAGTTGGTTCGGGTCGGCCTCAATTCCCTTTTCACTAACAAAGAACCCCAGGAACTTGCCCGACCTTACCCCGAAGGAGCATTTTTCCGGGTTGAGCTTAAGATTTATACCCATGAGGTTGTCAAAGGTTTCCCTCAAATCGGCGAGATGTTCCTCGTCCGTGCCACTCTTTACTAACATGTCATCGATGTAGACTTCCATATTCCTCCCTATCTGACAATCGAAGGTTTTGTTAACCAACCTCTGATAAGTTGCTCCAGCGTTTTTTAACCCGAACGGCATGACTTTGTAGCAATACAAGCATCGGCCTGTTATAAACGTCGTGCTTTCCGATCCGCTGGGTGCAACTTGATCTTGTTGTAGCCTGCGTACGCGTCCATGAACGACAGCAGTCTGTTTCCAGACGTTGAGTCCACCAACTAGTCGATCCTCGGCATCGGGAAGGGATCCTTTGGGCATGCCCGATTGAGGTCGGTAAAGTCCACGCACATCCTCCACTTCCCGTTTTTCATTTTTACCAGGACGGGATTGGACGTCCAGAGCGGGTAACTCGACTCCTTGATGTGTCCGACGCTGATCATTCTTTCGACTTCTTGCAGAATGATTTCTGCCTTTTCTAGGGAAAAAGTCCGGCGCTTTTGTGAAACGGGTCTGACATTTTTGTTGATAGTTAACTTGTGAATCACATGATTCTCTGACTCCGGTCACGTCCTCCAAACACCATACGAATAAATCTAAATTCTCTTGTAGTAAAGATAATAACCGTTTCCTGAAGGCTGGTGACAGTCGGACTCCGATCTGCAGAACTTTCCCTTCAGTATATGGATGTTTTTCACACTCTTCATCGGTGGTTAAAAAGCTGGGAACTTCGCTATAGATGGGTATATATAAAAAAAAATGTTAGGTTCAATAACATGTAAGGTTTTTTTTTTACTTTATTATGATTTATTTCTATATAGAATTTGGATTAGGTCTTCCACGTTTAGAATAGTATTATTTTTGCTTGCAAGGTCCTTTTATTTTAGTAGGCAACCTCTTTCGGTTCAAAAATGTCCTGTGAACTATGAGACAAAATTCATGATCTATCTTGGACTCATTTGAGTTCGGTCCCTTAACTTTTAGACTCATTTCAATTTTTCTATGCAATACTCATTTATATGGATTTAAAGGCAATATATATATAGTTCATATGTTCGAATTTAGAATAAAATAATACCTAAGTACAGGTTAGAATAACTTTTAGTATAGTCTTTTATTTAAATTTAAATTGTTCTTATATATTAATTTAATACTTATATTAAATTGACTTTTTATTAATTTATTTTTGAATTATTTAGATTTTCTTGTAATTTGGTCAACTATATTAATTATTTTTCTTGTTTATTCGGTTTTTTATATTAATTAATTTGTTTATTAGTTTAGTCTTTTATAGTAATTGTTCTTTTTTATTAATTTAGTCTTTTACATTGAATGAATGTCTTATTGATATGTTCTTCTATAATAATTTGATTTTATATTAGTTAATATATCTCAATCATTTTATAGAAAAATATATTTAGAAAAATAATTTTTGAGAGAAAATAAAAAGTTCTAAATTTTTTTGAGAGATAAAAAAAATAAACAGTGAAAAAAAAGGTTTTGTAAGTATTTTTCTTGAGCTTGTTTATTACTCTTTTGAACTTGGTTTATTACTCTCTTTTTTCTTTAACATAATAAAACATAATTTAGATTTCAATAAAAAAATTAAATTATATGATAATATAAACAGCAATACAATGTATAAATGGCCGTTATCGGATATAATTGTGGGTTAAAAGCAAACATTTTCTCTTTTTTTATGATTAATATCCAGGTTAATATTTTAAAAAAATTAAATTATTTTTAATACAAAATTATCAAATATGACAAGTGTGTAATTTATTTTTTATAATTTTTAAATTTTTAAAAAATCTGAAAATACTATCGATTTTGTTAATAAAAATAAAATAAAATTAGATGTACAAATGATATTTTTTCTAACACTAGTCTTGCATCTAGCTTATTGTAAGACCATTCTTGCATCTAGATTTTTGGTCTGCATCTATTTTCTAAAAATTTCGATTCGACACTGATTCCATATTTAACTATAAAATTGTCTCACATCCATCACTAGTTCTGTATTTATCTAAAATAATGGTTCAGTATTTAACTAAAAGGTATTTTATAATATCTTGTATTTATCACTCTCCCATATCTATCTAAAAATATTTACAATGTCTCACACTCGTGCCACATCTATCATTGGTCCCCCACCAATCGAAAAAATATTTTACATTGTCTCGCATCAATCGATGGTCATCTAAAAAACTATTTTACATTGGTCTCACATCTAACAAAGATAGATGATATATGCGAGATGCTGAACCTGTTTGGTCTTGAATCTAGCGATTCTATACACACACATTTGGTTTTGAATCTAGCGCTTCTAGAAGTGAGACGTGGACACGAGAGATGGGCTTACTTGAAAAACGAAAAAAAATACAAAAGCATAGTAAAACTTACTTGAAAACACATAACCATTTTCTTTCTCCAAAAAATCATTCATCTTAAATCTAGAAACAGAACCACATTCAAATATAATTAAAGAGAGAGTCTTTAGTGAAAATATTTAATTACACCCAATTACAACTTAAGAAAAATAGAGTATTTACTGAAATTATCTAATTTAGTAAAAAAACAGTAGCCTTATATAGCCAGTAAGGATAGTTAAGTATTATAAAATATAAATAAAAGTACTGTATTTTTTTAAAATAACATTAATCATTTAAAATTATTTAAAATTTGATATAAGTTCAAAAACGTATTTGTAATTTTTTTATAAAATTCAAAAATTCAAAACAAATTCTTAAAATAAAAAAGTATGTTATAACAACTAAAATATTATGGATGAATAAAAATATTTTTTGAAATGGACTAAAATTGTTCAACTAAAACATACACACCAAACTATAAAGTTTCTTTATATTGAGCTAGGTTATATATTTTTTATAGAGCCCCGTTATACGGTGCATGATTATTAAATCATGGAAAAGATTATAAATTGGATAATAAATGATTATAAAAACTTAGTTTGATCGGATCTAATTATAACAAACACTTAATGAATACTCATAAGAGCTATTTAGTTAACATAACCCTTTAAAGATTATGATTCGACTAAGTTACATATTTAACACTTATTAATTATCCTTCATACTCATTATGAATAAAGTGAAAAAGGAGTAAAAGACCATGTCGAACAATCCAAATACACCGTAAATTTTGAACTATTTATACATTATCATTGATGACCTAAAAATTAAGAGGTTGTGAGATCGACCAAATAGTTAGGCCTCTGAACTTTGAGTTGAACATAAAGTTAGATTAATCCCAAGAGTTTGATGCAGAAGATAAGTAAATCTTTTAGTTGTTTGAACTAAACGACCAATCTTGAGATTTTTTTTATTTGAATGGATATGCACGTATTGTTGTTGTTGCCATCTATCATGTCTAACTATATCTAACCCAACTATCATTATTTTGGAGAGCTTTGTTTGATATGATCATACTTATTAATCGTTAAATACCCTTCCTTGCCAAAACCTCTCTTGAGGAAGAAAGCTCAATTTTCCCGAGAAAATGAGAGTAACTAGCTTATTTTTCTGAAGTAAGAAAATATTGTGATGTGATTTTTACATAAGTGAGTAGTACCGTAGTATTTTCAAGGTGACTACAAAAGGAGTACTATTAGAAAAAATAATGTTAAAAAAGTAAGAGAGATATAACAATATTTTAGGAGTTATCGAAACATGGGAACGGAATTTAATAATGCGTCGAGCCCTTAATGGAAAATAAGGTTTTCTTAGAGAATTGTAAAAGACGTACGCGTGAAGGTTTTCACCTTGAGAAAAAAATGATTGAATATCTGATTGAAGAGTATCTATAACGTGTTTGACATGTACCCCAAATGTAAGAGTGACCATTCGTCGATTTCGTCTATACAGTTTGCTTGATTTTGACCGTATTTGGATAAGATAAGAAATATTTATGATATAAATACTAATAGTCTATCTTTCTGCATTAGTTTTCCTACCTATCCTTTCTTCTAAATCTTAATCTTTCTCATGATCCCTGTTTGTAATAGAAAAATATTTCTTCCTTACATTTTTATCAGAAAATGGCCCATAATCAGGAAATACGAGTGAATTATGAGCATTACAAAAATAAAATCTTAGTGAAAAGAGCATCCACGTACTTTAGGTTTTCTCTCCCTTTGACAAATGAGCTACAATTATTTCTAAAATTCACACGCTTTCTTAATGTTTCATCAAATGTAGTAAAAACTTATTGTATTCACTAAAGTGGTTGTTCCATCCATAATAACGATATTATAACATATTGAGAATATATTCTTGCATATTTAAATAACTCATGAGTACCATATGTTCTTCTGCTTCAATAATATTTTTCTTGTTGTGATACTTTTTAATATGACACTCATATTGAAAGTGCCTAATTTATAGAAATTATAACACTCAATAATTGACATATCAAATGAGTAAAATCTGTTTTCCCCTTTCACGATATTTATAGCCTCTACGACCACGTTATCTTACATCCTCTCACATGTGAGCTATTTTATTGACTCATTTTTAGTACTTGTTCTTCCATTACATAGTCAATAATCTGTTGCTCTTGCAGAAATATATGCTTTGTAGTTCATCAATCAAAGATTATATATTTTGTTAGATTCTTCAATGGAACAACTACATTATCAAACTGTTATCATTCATCTCATGATATTTTCAATCACCACCAGATCACTTATATTTTCTCTATATATTTATATCTTGTTGAATATTGTGAAAGCTCTTGCAAAGTAGTCATTAATTGTTCTTTCACCTTCATGTGAGGCATCTTAATTTTTTTAAGAGCCCAAAATTGTGCATGCTTAGCTCTGGCTGTGCATCTTCAAAATGGCTTGATCTATGGTTTGGAATATGAAATCCTTGGTCTTTAAGTTCTTTAATTTTTGATATTCTACGATCTTGAGTTGAAATTAAGTTTGAGCAGTTTCTTTAGCATACCATATGATCCCACTCTCTAGCAAGCCCCAATACTCTTTGGAGCATAATAAATTATCCATAAGTATGAACCCATGGTCATAATATCTGTCGAAATATGAGATAACTGGTTGCATAAAAAATGTTATCTCTCCTGATTTTGTACTTGTTGGGGAAAGACAAAAGTTGATGATTTATTAGAATGCTCATAATTTAATAAGGAGACATGATACCAAGTATTTATTTTCTAGAGTTCTTAGTTTAATAAAAGATCAATTAGAGAAATAAATTTTACTGAAAACAAAAGAAGGCTTAAATATCATTACAACTATACACTGTAGTCAATAACTTTTGACGGATTGAATAAAAGAGATTCCACAAACAAATTGTTAGATAAGAAAATAAACGGTGCTAAAAAAAAGACGACGTGTTTTTTCCATATCTCACTCTAACTTATACCCCAATCATTTTATGAAAATAATTACGGAAACCACATGTTCTTTTATATAATTTGTAAATTCTCGTCTTTTGCTAATTTTATCCACTAGCCTCAATCACTACCATCTAATGTGTATGTACCACGAGGGCTAGCGCAATAACTATAATACCACATTAAAAGATCATGCCTTGAAATCCACATTAATTAAACTGATATCTATATTATAATATTTTTAATACTCGTATTAAAATAATTACAATAATTTGAATACTCTAAATTTGCATGGATGAGACATTTCAATTTAGCATATCTTTACAATCTCCAATTTGGATAATTACATGTACTAAAATGTATCCACCATATTGGTTTTGGGTAAATGTGGGTGTATATATATATGTACAATGTTACAATCGTCTAGAGAGTCATATGATCTCTCAAGTTAGCACAATGCAGAATAACAATGTACCTAAAAGAAAAAGACATGTCCAAGAGTGCCTTGATAAAGGTCTAGAGAACTGGCCTCCTTAAAAAACCTTAACCACCCGTTGGGTAAAAACCCGGTGTAAGGAAAGAGAGTACAAGTCTTCAGGCCGGCACTAATGGACTATTACATAGAAAATCCAAAAAACTGAGTGTATCAATGAAAAATGACTCTAACATGTGAGTCGATAATGCAGATATAATCTAAATAAAATCTTCAAGGTCATGAGAGTGATTCGGATGACGATTGTTTCTTGAGTCACGACCTCTTCATCAAACACAAGGCGGTTGCGGGCGTGCCAAATCTCGAAAACAGTGGCTCCTTCCTAATCCATTTGTGTGCACTATCAAGCGTTGTCATTTCTCGAGTAATCCCCATCCATAATCGGATACGACTCCAGATTTCCTTAGTGAACCTGCAAGCAAACAAAAGATGGGCACCAGACTCATATGAGTGCCTGCAAAACGGGCATTTGATGTTAGGCAAGTCCATGTAGTGGAGAGTGTCTTTCATGGAAAGGCGGTGATTGAAGGCTAGCCAGATGGTGAAAGAAAACTTAGGTGGGATGAATCTCTTCCATAAGTTTGATAGATTCGGGCATGCCTCACTTTTTGTTCTCATGGCTTCGTAGACATGTCTAGTAATTAGCTTTCCACCCAAAGTACAGCTTTCAAGACCCAGAATGACACTATCTCGACCCCCAAATATCTATATCCAAGAGTCTCTAATATCAAGAAGCTTCCGAATAAGATGACTGTCCCTATCTCGTCTTTAGTAGTCCCATATAGTTTGTCCTCGAAGATAATACTCATGCACCCATTTTATCCATAACGACTCGGAGTCAGAATGTAATAATCAAATTGAACGGGTAAGAAGAGCACGATTACAAACTCTGATATCCATAAGGCCAAGTCCTCATTCATCCTTGGGTTTACAGATTTTGTCCCAAGCAATCGGAGCAGGTCTACCCCCCCCCTAGAATAACTTGAGGCAGAGCGAGCGGATGGTGTTAAGCACCGCCGAGTGCAAAGGAAAAGCGCGGAACCAAAAGGATTCGACCCCTTGAAGCACAGAGGCGATCCATTGAAGTTTTCCCGCGTAAGAAAGTTTCATATGTTCCCATTTTTGAATGTAACTCGAGATAGCCTCTGGCAAAGGAGAAAAATAAGTAACTGAGACGGTCATAGGAGCGAGAGGTATCCCTAAGTAACGTACAGGGTAAGTGCCAACTTCAAATCCGACTCATTCCATTGTCTGATCATAAACAATCCATTTAACCCCGGCTAGGTATATTGTAGATTTAGAAGGATTCAGTGATAGTCCCGAAACATCTTCCAAATGGCTCAAGCATTCCACAAGGATGTTAACCGATGTCTCATCTCCTTTTGAAAGTAGCATCAAATCATCAGCAAAAGCGATGTGGGTAGTGTGAGTGCGGGCGCATTTCAAATAGAATTTAAAACTCGGTTCGCTCGATTTCTTCTTTAACAAACGAGATAGATATTCGAGGCAAATGATGAATACAGTAGGGGACATGGGATCACCTTGCCTTAAGCCCCGCTGCCCACGGAAGAAGCCATGAAGCTCGCCGTTGATGGAAACCAAGAAGGACGCTGTAGTGACACAAGAAAGAATCCAGCCCACAAACGTTGGAGGAAACCCGATACCATGGAGAATATTCGATAGGAAGTCCCATGAGACTGTGTCAAATGCTTTGCAAAGATCCACCATGAGCATACATCTCGGAGAAACTCTTGCACGGTTCAAACCTCTAACCAACTCTTGGGCAAGGAAAACATTATCAACAAGATTTCGACCACTCACAAAAACATCTTGTCCTTTATCAATGAGACTCGGAAGTAAAGGGGCCATTCGGTTAGCCAAAAAGTTTGGTAATCACTTTGTAAGTAACATTTGTGAGCCCAATTGGCCTAAAGTCACCCACCTTAGGATCGTTGTCTTTCTTCGGAATAAGGGCAAAGATGGTGTGATTTGTTGCACGGAGGAGTCTACCAGTATCAAAGAACTCACGAACACAATCAACCAAATCTGTTCCCATAAGTTCCCAATTATTTTTGAAGAAAGCCGAGGTCTAGCCGTCCGGTCCCGGAGCCTTGTCATTCCCGATATCAAATAGGGCATTACGGATTTCATCAACTTTAATAGGTTTGAGAAGCTTCTCATAATGTTGATCCCCGACGAGGGATCCATGACTCATGAGCGTCGCATCAATGGGGGAGCTTGGCCGAGATGAGCCAAAGAGGTGCATGTAGAAATCTACAAGGAGGGAGGCAACTTCTGTAGGGGATGTGGTGCGGGTGCCATCATCTCGAACGATGTAGGAAATGTTCTTTCTTGCATTATCTCGTTTGATTAAGCTTTGAAAGTATTTCGTACCTCTGTCGCCGTCAACTAAGTGGGTGGTCCTCATACGCTCTTGAAGAAAGCTCTTTTTGCATTAAGAAGGAAATTCGCACGATCTCATAATCTGTGTACCTCTTCTTTCAAAATAACGTTATCAGGATTAGCCATGAGTGAGGAGATAGCCTCTTTAAAGGCCGAATTTGCAGTAGTTGTACGCTCTAGAATGCCACCATACTCAGCTTTATTCAAATCTTTCAATCTAGGTATGAATCAAGAATAATAAGAACATATTTCTCTGATGAAGAAAAATAAGACAATAATCGACCGCCGCAAATTACAAATAAGAAGATCAAGGTATGAATTGTTGTTTCACCAAATGTTTTTACTTTTCACATTTCAAATTTAATTTTCTATTGGCTTTGGATTTCACATCTCACAGACCAATTACTTACTGTTTTCATGCATTTGGGATTTTTGTTTGTTTTACATTTTGCATATCATTTACTTAGTGTTTTATATTTCTCCGTTCATTTTAGTTATGTTTGGTATTTTGCATTTGTTTTACGTCTATATGTCTTATGATGGAATAACCAAAGCTCTTAGAACTGAAAGAGATCAAAGAGTAATCTATGTGGCTACATTTCTAATTATATTAACCTTCTTAACGTTATTCTTTTCAACATCAGGTGATATATTGGTTTCGACGATGGTTTATGGGTTACGACGATGGTTTATAGGTTACGACGTTAAAAACATGGAAAAAAAATCAATAACTATGATTCTACTGAAGTAATAATGGAGAAGATTATGAATCCAATAACCACTTGTTGCAAAAGCAAACCTGAATAAGGGTTAAGATGTGTGGCTATATGAATGGTTATTATCTTACTCTATTGGCAAATATATAATAAAAAAATCGGGATATATAAGAATTATTATACAAATTATACACAAACATTTATTAAAACACACACAAAAATTGAGGATGAAAAATCACATAAGTGTAGATGCCAAGATGTTTGGTTTTGAAGGCTCGAAAGAAGAACACAATTTTGAGGAAGTTGGAGGAAATGATGATGGAGATGATGAAGATAATCGAGCTGATTTGGAAGATGATAGAGATTATGTAATAGAAATCGAATGCAACATATCCTATACAAAAGTATGGTTCATTAGATGGAGTAGATGAACTGAATGAATCCAATATCATCCATGCTTTCTGCACAACAAATAAATTAGACTTCAAATGAAGTTATTTTTACTTCATATAGAATAACTTATATTTCACAAATAATTATGCATCTAAAGAAACTAGTAGAAGAGTCCCAAAAATATATGACGATATCTTATGTGCGTAAGAGTGATAGTATATATCATTTACAAAATATGAAACAAATGTCTCCGAAGGTTACTGAAAAAATGATTAGTATTGTTTCACATTTCACATTTCATATTTTATCTTGTTTTGAGGTTTGCATTTGATATTATATCTTATTTCACATTTCACATTTCATATTTTGCATTAAATATTATATTTTTATTAATCTGTAGTCGAAGAAATCTTAGAAACACTATCGCTACTACGACTAATATGATAAAACTAACCAATGAAGACCATACACGGTAAATATTCTTTATTAACTACTTTCATATTTTACATTTGTTTCAATTGAAATTTTGTATTTTGCATTTGACTTATCAAGTTTTTTACGGGCCGATTTTGTTTTAGTAACATTTCCTATCTTGCATTCAATTTATCAGGTGTTTACCATTTTTAAGGTTACTGATTCTTAAATCTATTGGCTACAAAAGAAAGATGTTTTATACCTGATACCACCCATCATGAGGTGTAACAAGATTTGCTAATTCGGTAGAAATTTCTGAACATGGATGCAAAGTAGATTTAATTATTATAAAATTTATGAAATATTAAACACAAAATTGTTCTTAACAATTATCTTAATGTTAGAACTGATCTTAATTGTTCTTGACATAGTCTTTTACGGAAAGAATAAGGAAACGATTTTTGTCATAATTTCAATTTGCATTAAAGCACCGCAATATATAATCAACCACTAGACATTAATGATAATAGACCTTGACAATAGAACACTAATAAACTTAAACCCATTGGTGCCAAGTTCAAAATACACAACAGATAAAATAGGTTTTTTTGTAGGTTATACTTTATTTTTAATTTTGAATTTGACATAAAAGCTAGATTTATATTTTGCATTCGGTAATTATACATGTTTTGCATTTTGCATTTCAAAATTGAGTATGTTTCACATTTTGTATTTGGTAGTTAGACATGTTTTACATTTAATTCGTAAAATAATATCTTTTATACCTATTATTTACATAAATTTAAAAATTCATTACCTCGACGTTGATGAGATAAAAATATGGCAGAGGGTATTCTTGGTAGTTTTTAGAAAAATAATTAATATTTTGTAGTCGATAGTGAGATAATTGAGTAGCTTATTGATTAGTGTACTTAATTCTTTGTCTTCTCTCATTAATGAGGTCTCTAAAGGTATTTATAGTATGTTTCTGAGGCATGGGTTGGGTCATGGCTTAAAGCCTTAAAATCTCATTAGTGCAAACACTGCTTTAGGATACATACAGCTAAGTTAAAAAGTAAAAAAATATATTCTTTATATTAGGTCTAAAATACCCTTTGAATTATCCTTACACCTTTTAAGAGTTGCTTCAAAATATATCCGAACCTATAATACATCCCCTTTAGTTCTCTCAAATATTTCTTTGGAGGACTAACAAATATTTCTTCGAACCAAATTAATCTTATAATGAATCGTTATTCTCACCATTTTTCTCTTAAGTAACAAACAAATTCGAACCTATTTCGAAGTCGGAAAAGTTATTGGTTTTATCAGCTACATTTCTTGACACGTGTCAATTCCATTAAACCTTAAATTTGTTATGCTCTAGGTAAATTAAGCCAATAAATGATCGACTTTTCCACTTTCCTAAAGTTGTTTCCACTTACATAGAATTTTTCTTAGTGGGTGTGCCTTCACCTAGTTTTTAGGGTATTCAAGAATCTAAAACCTCATTAGTAAGGCTCTCAATTACCTTTTTGATATCTATATATAAACTAACTTCTCATTTTTCTTGTTTTACATATCTTTAGAAAGAGAAAATTCATTATATAAGAAATCAAAAATCAAAAACTTTCGTGTTTGTATGTTTACTGCTAGAACCGCTCTAATCAAAGGCGGTTGGTTGAACTTATTAAAGTTAGTGGAAGAGAAAAGAAAGCTATAATCGTTAATGGACTTCCTCTATCTTCACCTCCAGTTTTCACTACTCAAGTTATCGATTACGATTGTGTTTTTATCCTTATAGTCTCCTTCTACAACTGCTCAATCGTTTACTTCACACAATTTCTCCTCAAGGCTACCACAATCTCAAAGGGCCACAAGTCACCGAACTCCTTCAACATTTAAATCTATGGGATCAGATTCAGAGAATGTCACCCACTCAAAGTGATTAGACAGTGAAAAGGTAAAGCTAAAGCTGTTACAAAACCATTAATATTGATTGATTTTCCCTCTCCACTAAACCTGAATAAACAACAATCTGTTATAGAAGATGATGTTAGCACCCAACCTATCAGACCATTAGAATCGAAACCGGAAGTAATGGAAGAAGTTACGGAAGATCTTAATAATGATTCTCCCCTGGAGACATCTGGTAAAAAATGGGAAAATTCAAAGCCCTTCATCAACAAGGTTTTGACATGGAAGAAAATTCATGGTAAATGCAAAGTTATAGAAGAATAATCCAAAGAGCTCCCGATCTCACTGACTGGACGTGTCAGCCCAAACTTTAAGAAAGTAAGTGTAAAATATATTTTAACAATCAATCATATAATTATGTTTATTTTCATGCTAAAGAATTGGATGTTGTTCGTACTAAGTGGGGATTCCCAAATATGATTAAAGTTAGACTGCCTAAGCCTGGGGAAACTCACATGAGTTGTTGTTCTAATGAACTTATAGTTTACACTGTTGTGCTAAACTGGGGCATTCAGTTTCCTCTGTATCCTGAAATCGTTAGGTGTTTTCATGTAGTTTGGTTGTTCCCGAGCTAGGCCAGTCCGAATGCCGGATTGTGCTGTAATTCTAAGATTCTTTTCTACTAGTTTAACGTGGGTAATGATTACAAAGTAGTAGACAATCTGTTAGAAGCGGACATGATATGAAAGACTCAGTTTCTTTTATCTCTTGCCATTTTGACTTCATAGAGAATAACTTATATTTCACAACTCCTCCTTTATCTACTGCCATTTTATTGAGAGTCGAATCGACCGATGGGACGCTTTACCTTCCGACCAGGAAGATAGCCCCCAGTCGTTGGCCAAAAATATATAAGAAGAAGAAAAAATAAATCGTGCAAGGTGTCGTCAAAATGGAAACTGAAGAACAATCCATTGAGATCGATGCATCATGGTTAGATGCAGTTTCTGCCACTATGGATGGAGGTGATGTACCCACATATATTCTTGAGTTTAAGAAAAATAAGGCCAAAAAAATAAACAAGCAAGGAAATGAAAATAAAATAAAAATAATAAAACTTTAACTAGTTCGGGGTTAGTATTACATCAGATTGCTAGTTTTTTCACCATAACTACACCTGATCCTACCTTCTATTTCCAAAATTCAAGGGAGAAACTACTACTGAAGTCAATAATCTGAGGGATGAGTTGACAGGGTTCGACTATGAAGCATTTGACAAGGCCTTCCCAAGTGTTGCACCCAACATGATGTATACCCTTTGGAGTTTTAAAGAAAAATGATACAGTGGGGTAATCAATAATGGGTTACGTGAGACATGTTGTTGAACTAAAAAAAATTCAACTCCCAAAGAGAAACCATATCTGCTCTTCAAGAGGAAAAAAAAATTGCAAAGTTCCCTCGAAGAGGAAAAAACTAAGGCTAGCAAGGCATCCAGAGAAGCTGACACACTAAAAAAGAGGTGGATACGGAAAAAAACAAGGTGGTCAATGTACAAGAAGAACTTGATAGACTGCGGCCATCTAGTTCCACCGTGATTACTTTATTGAAATCCCAGCAGAAGACTGACAAAGAAGTTATGGAGCAGATCTTGGCAAAAAAGCATACTGTAGAAAATTTGAAGAAAGAATTAGAAGACAAAATCGAGTATTTAAAAGACAAGTCTACACAAGAAGTAAACGATACTATTGAAGCATAAGCCGATGCCACTATAGATAAAATAAATGAACGGGATGCCTCGATCAAGTCGGACATGGTGTTCGCATTTCACAAAAAGTTTTCAAAACTAACCTTTGGATCTTTACGGGGGTGGGTTCATTAAAAGGCATACAAAATTATTGAATATACTTATAAATAAGAGGTTTTGAAAGGCAAAAAGTGGTTGATTGATAATACGGACACCTTATTAAAATCTCCCTGAGCCACCAAGGTAGGAAATAATATGCCTCTTAAATATTTACATTAAATAAAGGTGAAGTAAATATTTACAAATCCTTAATCAAGGAATAATCTTAGATGCTCAACATTCCATGGATATATTAATGTAATACCTTCTTGTTCAACCAACCGACACGTTCCACTCTTGATTCGTTTCACAATAGTATATGGGCCTTTCTAATTTGGAGCCAACTTTCCAAATTTCTTGTCTTTAGTGTGTAAAAACATTTTCTTTAGAACTTTATCTCTAAAATCAAACTCTTTTTTTTATATTTCTGATGCATATCGGCTCCTCCTTAAGCTTTGATACTGAATAGTTCTTAAATGAGGTTTGAGTCTTTTTTGTTCAATCAAATATAGCTGAGCCCTTGAATGGGGGAAGAGTAGACTCTATTGAAGATATTACATCATATTCTTTAAAATAATTTTGGACTATGAATGGGGGAAGAGTAGACTCTATTGAAGATATTACATCTATCTCGTAAACCAAGGTAAAAGAGACTCTTGTGTAGCAACATGTGGAGTAGTTCTATAATCCATAACACTTCTTGCAAATAGTTTGGCTATTTAACTTCCGCCCACTTTAAATTCTTTTGGAGATCCTTTGAAATGGTTCTTTTTACCAATTCTACTTGACCGTTGGCCTGGAGATGGAAAGGTGAAAAGAAATAATGTCGGATTCCTCTTGATGCACATAATAATTCTATATATTTATTATCAAATTGATGGCCATTGTCTGTTGTAATACTCCTAGGTGTTCCGAATATGCAGCATATATTAGATATAATAAACTTTATTACTTCTAAAGAAGTAGTTCCAAGGAGAGGTGCAACTTCTTCCCATTTCGAAAAATAATTAACTGCCAAAATAATAGTTCGATATCCTCCAGAATCCATTGGTAGTGGACCAACTAAATCAAGCCCCCATCTATCGAATGGTACTGCTTGAGATATAGTCTCCATGGGAACTGCTGGAACATGAACTGCATTTTTAAACCTTTGGCATGAATCACATCATTTAACCAACTCCTTAACATCTGTTATAATAGAAGGCCAATAATATTCTGCCAACAATACCCTTCTAGTTAAAGCTTTATAACCAAAATGGGAAGAGCCTTCCCCATCATGGAATTTAGACATAATCACTTGAGACTCATCTGACCCAAGACAACGTAATAAAGGTTGGATACAAGATTTCTTGTAAATAATTTCCATCAAAACCAAAAACTTATGCGCTTTAAACTTTGATTTCTTTTCTAAGATTTTATTTTGAGGAAGAATACCCTTAGTAATGAACATCTGGATTTTATACCTCCAATCCTGGCTTACTATAGTAGCTAGCTGGCAACTTTCTTCAGCTCTAACTTTCATTTGATAAAAAAATTTGTTATCGAAGGACATTCCTGTATGAAATCCATGGGTAGGCATCAGCATATGCGATAGTAGCCAATAAATCAACCATCAAATTTTCATCCCTAGGTACATGCTCATATTTTACATTTTTAAAGTAGACAAACATTTCCTTTAAAAATTGTACATATCTTACTAAAGGTTCCTTTATTGTTTCGGATAATCTTTGAACCTAATGTATCAACAATTGTTAATCACTTACCAATAAGATTATTTTTGCTCCACATATCTGAGCAAGCCTTATGCCAGTAAATGATGCTTCATATTCAGCTTCGCTATAAAAGGCTCTAAAACCAAAGCGGATGGATTGGTACATTGAATCCCCAAAATGGGAAATTAAACAAATTTCTGCCCCACATCCCAATATGTTGGATCCGCCATCTATCTGAACCACCCATTTTTCATGGTTTAATGGTAGGAGTTTCCACATAAGGACGATCTGAATGGAATTCAACCAAGAAGTCTACTAATGTATTACACCGGACGAGGATAACTATCAACCTCTCGAACTAATACTACACTTACAACATGATCTGAGGCAGGCAAATATACACAAAATATTTCTCCTTTCACTGTTTAAACTAAATTTTAAGGCAAGATAAATGTTTCTTTATTTCAATAAATGCTCTGTCAAAGTTCAGAGACTGGTTAAATTCCTTTTGCGTTTCTTAATACTTGAAAGAATTATGCACATTTATCCGATAATCTTGACCCAAATTGATACAAGACTGTTAATCCTCCAATTAACACTTCGATTTCTTTTGTAGATCTGGGGGGTCATGGTTAATAACGCATCTAATTGTGTTGGATATACTTGAATCCCTTTTTTTATTGATGATATAACGTAAAACGTTTCTGGATTGTACACCAAAAGTACACTTCTCCGGGTTCATCTTTAAATTAATGAATTCTAAGTTGGAAATGTTTTCTTTGAGATCAGATAAATTGTTTTTCTCGTTTGTTCTTTTCACCATCATTCATCAATATATACCTTGTTTGCTAAATTCCGATAAGTGGCCCCAACATTCTTTAAACCAAAAGGCATCACCTTGTAGCAATGTAGCCCCAGACCACTGATAAATATAGTATGATCTTTGATCATTCAGATCCATTTGGATCTGATTGTATCCAGCAAAAAAAATACATAAAATATAATAATTTTTTTCCAGAGGTGGAGTCTACTAACTGGTGTATCCAAGGCACTAGAAATGGATATATTGGAAAGGCCATATTAAGATGGGTAAAATCAATACACATTCGCTATTAGCCGTATTTATTTTTTACCATCACCGGGTTTGCTGTCCATAATGGGTATTGAGATTCCTTAATATGGCCTACTTTTATTAGTTGATCTACTTCTTTGAATCACAAGACCTACATCTAATCGTACTGATAACTTGTGACACATAGCACTAGCTGGCACACCTATTACATCTTCGTTGCACCATACAAACACATGTAAATACTTGGAAAAAATATCAGTAACTCTTTTTTTATCATACTGGTAACTTTAACCCGACTCTAACATTTTTCCCATCAACCAAGTTATAAATTTCCACTTATTCGATGATAATAATTTCACAATGATTCTCTTTTATAATCTGAAGATGACTCTAATAATTGATATTCTTGTTTTTTAGATACAGGGTTAAGAGATTTTGGAGCAAATGCAGTAACGTAACATTCTCTAGCTACCTTATGACTACTTTGAACCACTCTGACTTCGCCACCAAAAGCATATTTTAAGCATTGATGAACGTTTGATGCAAAAACATGCATCCTTGAGAGCCAAAACCTGTCAAAAATAACATTATGATGAGTCATAAAATTTACCACCACAAACAATACTCTGATAGTTTTCTTGAAGAGTCTTTTTCTCTAAATTGTCTCCCTTCAAATTCGCAAATCACATCCGCAGAGTTTCCCGTTAGTCCCACTATGGTTCGACTCAAATGTTGAATAACAACTGGGTTTTTTATTTTCTTATAAGCAGATAAAAATAGTATGTTAGCTAAGCTTCATGTATCGATTAGAATCCTTCAGATTTATGTTTTTTCAATAGACGCCCCAACTACTACAACATCTTCATGCGGACCATCGACATCTTTTAAATCATCTCCATCAAACATTATAGACGATGCAGGGTCTTGATACAAATGAGTTTGACATTTTTCCTTTCAATTGATCATTTAATCTATTAATATGCCTCTTTCTGGAACAACTCGAACGCGATGTCATCGTATCTTCTCTGAATATTGTTAATGATTCAAAGTATTGAAATAATTTGGAAACCCTTCCACTACCTTCCCTTATCACATTCACATGACATTGGTCCGGATCTGGATCTAAATATTCTAAATCCACATCAGACTGTTCCATAATTACCATAACGTGCTCAACTTTAGGAGCTTGTATAGTTGGCCTTCGAACAGTGGGCAAAGTTGTTTGCTCTCTGCCAGTGTTAGACCTAGGAATATTCGCCCCTTGTGCTTTGGAAAAAAATTTCAATTTCTCATTCTCAATCAACATTTGAATTTTTTGTTTTAAAACTATTCAATCTTTTGTATCATGCCTTGTATCCTCATTATATCTGCAAAAATGAGTATTTCGGTTTTGTTTTGGGGTTTGGATAGACAACGGCCTTCAGAATTTTACATGACCTTTGGCCTTATCGTAAATTATTGCCACATTTTCAATCATCTTGGTAAAATAGCTAGGTTGGACCCATTGATTTCCCTTTGGTCTGAATTGTTGAGATTGATTCGACATGGGATGGATAGAACCTTGAACAGACTCTCGCAGACCACTATTGGAAGAAACTTGGGACTGGCCACTAATATGTGGTTATGATGTGATTGCGAGAGGCTTATTCTGTTGAAGTTTCCTTTAAATGTTTAGTTTCTTCTACAATAATTCATTTTCCAACGTTTTTAAACAAACTACCCCAAGTCTCCGCTTTCTATCTAGTAAACGTATCCGTTAAATCACCAGATAATAACATTTTCCTGAGAAAAACTATGGCTACCCGTTTGTAACAATCAGCCAAACCACTTTTGGTATTCACAAATCTGCTAACGTATTCCTTTAAAATTTAAGTACCAAGGTGATGACAATAAATTATTGTGTCCCAATTTTCTCTGAGCTCCTTGCTTCCCAAAAATTGCCTTAGGAAGGTCATCCAGAACATATTAAAAATTTAATCGACCCCTCTGGAAGCCTATTGTACCATTTCAGCGCACTATCTTTAAAAGTTTGGAAAAAAGCTTGGCACAACGACTTAGTATCATCATGGAAACTCATTATAATTTTTTTTAATATATTGTCCACGTATATCATTTTTAAATATACAACTATTCTGGAGAATATAAATTTTCTCGTGAAAACGTGTACATATATCTATTTAGGGCTTTCATCTGGTTGTGATTCAGGAACATTAAATATATATACACTAGATGATTACATGATGTATGTAAGATCTAAAATATTTATCTAAATAAAATATACTACCATGATCTTGCATTTTAATACGAAATAAATAAATTGATATGGTGTAAAAATAATATATACATACATATATTTATTATTCTTGACTGAATAACCAAACAATAACGGAAAAAAGCCGCGACAAAAATGTATGACCGAAAATAAAAGAATAAACGCTGAATTTTACAAAATGGAATCTGATGGTTTTAGTTTTCATTCTTATGAGCTAGCACCCATGAATACATTCTTGAATGATAAAAATTGATGGCTTCGTATGATAAACAAGGATTTGTGATTAGAAAAGAGAGAAAAAATATGTTATGAATAACGATATGTGTAATTATAAACAATATAATTAAATTAATTCATTACTATCCTTATAGTTTGGTACTCGTGAATGTATTTGCGCTTAATAGTGGATAAATTTGTACTTAAGTTTATTGATACTCTTTATAGTAGTTATAGTTACTCACAAGGTCCAATAATATTTTAATCTTATATCTCGTATCAGCTAGAGACCATAAACATATTAGACTACTGAGGCCCAATATCTATAGTGTTAGATTGATGGACCCTCCATCAAACTCCTACATCAATCCAATGAGTATCAACACCATGTATTCTGCAATCCTCATTCAATTATTCATTAGTCAAATACATTTATAGTTGATGAAATTTAATTAATTGGAATTATAATTACAATAATTATGATACTCTGAATCGCAATAGATGAAACAATATACTTCAAGATATCCTTACAATCTCCCCTTTGATCATCACGTGAAATGAAATGTTTATACAAATTTTTGTATTATAATATTGTTATCTTACATATTACACAACATTCCTTATCACTTTAGATATTTACAAAAAAATAACCAAAGAGGTATGACCACAACTTATCGATGCACAATCAGTTATTTACTAATCATATTGTCAACTATTACCTAAATAAAGTAGAGTTTTCATGGCATGCTTCATGGAAATAACATGAATTCATAATCAATAAAGATAACTTTCCAAGTGATCCTAATGTACTGAATTGAGATTATTACATTTTACATAAATTACAAGAGATATAAGAGAAAATTAGAAATATTATATTTTTTTACTTAATCATATAGGAACATAAGTTAAACACAATATAAACTCAACCTAAACTAATTATTAAATTACAAACGAACTTCCAATAAATCTGCATATTCTTTACACTAAGAACACTCATATGAATTTTATTTTCATGATAGACTATGGGCAGTGTAAAGGGAAAAATTAATATTTTTATTTTATTTAATCTTTCCTCATTTCCTTGTCTATAAGGAATTAAATATCTTTTGTTTATTAGATTTTATTAACCATGTTATATATTCTATTACTATAAATTATGCAGGTTTAAATTAAATGATTTGATATATCATCCGTTTAAGCCATATATTAATAACACTTAAATCACCTGTTTAATTATCTAATTTTTTTATGTTAATATGTGATGTTTCTTACTGAATACTGGATGATATTTTTCCTACTACATCATGCCACACCATACATTGGACGCATACTAAAAAATCGCACGTTGATATAAACATTGCATCTTACTGAATACACCATCTTGAACTATCATGAGCATACATTAATATTTCCGTTGTAAAAACATATAAGATATTTTGTATCTCATTAATTTCCAAATTAGTCTTGAAATGTTTGCTGAAAAAACTGATCTCAATTCATTTAAGAAATTAGAGGCTTGTCATTTTCATACCATAATATTTTAGTATGTTGTTAATTTATGTATTTTATGGTAACCCACATAATCATCCAGATTGATCCTTGTAAATCTTAGGCCCTAACACATAAGACGTCACATTTAAAAATTTCAAACTTAATTTCTTCATTAAAAATTTCAACATGTCATTATAATTGATGGTACAGTGACTTCAAGTAACTCTAAATTTGAATTTACTCTCACTAAATTTGTGAAGCTCATAATATTTTACAAAGTTAATCTAAAGAAAATAGATTACAACTTAGATAGGCTATGATATTATTAATGAAAAAAGTAAAAGTGAAACATCATAAATAAATTTCTAATTACTATATTGTTAATATGACTTGATTAACTTTTGAAAACTATCATAACTAATTAATATAGTGATGAGTTGTAACATATATATATATATATATATATATAAGTTATCTTAATTTCACCTTTCATATAATGAAACTTGATGATAAAATGTGCAAGTTGTATTATGATTGTCTTGAAAATGTCATTTGCTTGACTAGAGTAAAAATTCTCCTAAAATATAAATCTTTTCATATTAAATGAAATCTATTTAGTATAAGACATTATATATATCTTCTAAATATTAAATTTGAGTTAAGCATGATTCACATATAATACAATTAACTAGTATTTTTACTAGATAACTAGATAAGAAAGTAAACTTAATTATATCACATCAATTTTTTTATTCTAGTTACAATAATCCACATTTGGAAATTTTAATTCTTTGCTATGTCGTGCGATTTTGTAGGAATCGGATAAAACAAAATATGTTGAAGATGGACATGTTGATATACATATAAATTTTGATTTTTGCGATCAAAATAACGGTATCCTTTCTGTAAATTATCATAACCCATAAAACACACATACATGTTTTAGGTGATAGGTTTTTTTCTTTCGACATAAGAACAGAGAAAAAACACGTATAATCAAACTCTCATAAAGAGGAACAATCTGAAAGATATCCATATAACTTCTGAAGTAGAGACATCTTGAATTATGTGCGGTAAGAGTTTGATTAATCATATAAAACAAACAGAAGTGTTGTTCCTTAAAAAAATATGAACTTCAATTTGATAAAGGTAAAAAACGAGTAGTTTCAACAAGGTGACGATGTTTCCTTCTGCAACCACATTATGTTGAGGGATTTCTGTACAAGATGACTGTTGTATGATACCATCGGATTCAAGCAACTGAGTGAAAATTTTAGAGGTATACTCACCTTATTAAGTCACACTTGAAACACTTTATCATAACAAATATTAAGCCTTAAAAAATGCTTTAATGTTTTCTGTAAATTTTAAAAAAATCAAGCATTATTTTCATAAGATAAACCCAAGTATAACAAGTATAGTCATCAATACATGCAAACAAGAGATGGATCCCAAACATCAGAATGGATAATATCAAAAGGAGAAATAAAAGAAGAGACATTCGTGTTACACGATAATGCATAAAAGTTTACCAAGTTTACAACCATTGTGATCCGAGATACTAAAAATATTCAAATGACCCATAACACTTGAAAATACTAAACACTTTAAATATGACGCAAATACATGTCCCTGATGAGAATTCCAAATATAAAATTTAGACGACAAATGACTTAAAAAAACAAAGATTAATCAACATCATAAACAACAATACTAGTAATGTATGTTATTTCATTGTCAACACCATAGACTTTTTTTTCAAAACATCACACTTTAAGTGTGTTGATCTTTTATAACACAAACATAATCGAAAAACAAGATCCAATAACCACAATAATACAATTTTCTAGCCAAAATAAGATTCAGAATAAAGTTGGGAATATAGTAAACATCAAACAATGATATATGAAGGGTAGCAGACCTCTACCGATATTATTATAGAACTAGCAGAAAAAATATGGGTCAACTAGGAGATAACAAAATAAATTTCAACATATGAGGTAACATATGATGAGATGCACCATAATCCAAAATCCATATTGATGAATCGATACCCAAAGTGGAAGACGATGCCATACCTGAGTGATATGCGAATATAGACATGAAAAAGTTATTCTTATTCAGTTTGGTACTAATATATTGTAAAGAGTCTTATCAAACAATATCAAACAATTTTAAGGAACCAAATCTAAATCAAAATAAAATCCAAACTCAAATAGAAATCAAATCCAAATAAAAAACCAAAATCGAATTAAAATCTTAATCAAACACCAAATCAACAATCAAAATCAAATCAAGTATATATTCAAAATCTCAGTCAACGTCATGTTAAAAAAGACAACAAATTGAAAAATACCTAGTGGAATGCCTTATTTTCCAAAACTTTTAAGGCATTGATATATTTTATTTTCCATTTTTACAATTTAAAATAATATATATATATAATATATATCATATTCACCTAATATATAAGTGTCTTTATCGTGTCTTGTGTCGATCATATATATTTTTAGTTTTAATGATTAAGTTCCAACAATTTAAAACAATTTTTTGTTATCTTGATTAAAACCTCTGAATTTCAACTCAAAAACCATTGTATTGATCAAATACATTATTAAAGTAATTGTTTCCATTAAAATACGGTATATTTAAACTCGAAACTTGCACCCCCAAATTCTCAATTCTTGCAGCCTCAAATTCATAAAGTCAAATCAATCAAGGATCGAACAACGCTCAGATACCATCTAAAATATATAGAAACAAAAGGATGTTATGGTTGTATTAATTGTAATGATGTGTTTACAAAATTCTTAAGAAATTATTTATAAAGTAATAATCTAGTGGATTCGTGGGCATAATATTTTTAACAAAATATGGTAACTATTTATTCATATATGTATTTATATATCCATTTTTATAGAATTGGTCATTCTCATGATAAAAATATGATTGATCATGAAGTATCAAATTTTTTATTAATTGAATCTGAATGAATTATTTATGATTCTTTCCCAAAATCAAAGTTGCTCACAAATTACTTATGTTAAAGCTAAATATTCTTAAAATTATTATATGGTCTCAAGGAAATTCATGACCTTGCATATGAATTAAAAATAAATAAATCAATATATTGTAAGATTGATAGTTACATATATTTACTCACTTTTTTTACAACGAATAACCAGAATACATCGGGGGGAAAAATAAGACAACAAAAAGGACTGACCGACAATAGGAGAATAAACACTGGATTTTATAAAGTGGATTTTGTTGGTTCTAGTCTTACTTGTGATGCACGATCAACCTTTAGTATAGTTCTTAAATGATAAAAAACCGATGTACCTGTATGCATGAAGGAGATTTGAATTAAGGTTTTTGGTGAGGGAGATGTAGAGATTTTTAATGATAATACGCATAATTGTAACGAATAAAATAAAATATATTCTTTATTATCCATATTTATAATCCAATACTTGTGAATGTACTTGGCTTTAATATTGGAAATATATGAACTTAAGTTTATTGATACTCTCTATATTATTTATTATAACCACAAGGTCCAATACCATTTTAATCATATATCTCGTATCGGCTAAAGACCATAAATATAATGAACTTCTAAGATCCAATATCCATAGTGTCATGATCCTTTCTTCGAACTTCTAAATCTATCCGAATAATATCTAGTTCTATGAGGTTCCCTTTATACTTGTTGGTCAAATACACTTATAAATGACTATATTTAATTAATAGGTTTTCTAATTCCTAAAAATTTGGATATTGTAAATGTTTATAAATAAAACATTCTAATTAAAAATAGGGTAGCTTCTTTAAATGGTACACTAAATTTTTCTAAATTTTCTAAAAGACACACAACACTTTCAAATTTTGTAGGGGTGGATATGATTTCCGCAATTACAAAATAATCCTCTCAGACTATGTGCAGTAGTGGTTTTTTTCATCAAAAAATGCGCATTTCAACATGCAGCAGTTCATTTTGTAGCATATGCGGCTTTAAAAGATGCAACGTGATTCAAAAGATTAACCTCATTGCATCTAAGCATTTTCCAACTGCAACGTGCGATATGGCACACTACATGTCTTAGCTTTTTGTAAAAAAAAATTAGAAAAAAATTTAGGTAAAAAAAGTAGAAAAGTTATAACACTATTTTTTTATTTTTTTAGATGTACAAGTATAGATTTTTTTTGAGTTTTTTATTTATTTAGTATTTTCAAAATGATTTTCGGAATGTTTTACCAAGTTAAAACAATTATACCTTGATTTATAATTTTTTGAGAACTATAAATAGAGACTTGGGTTGTTTGATTCGGACAACGAAATATTTTGAGTTTTTTTTATTAAGTTTTTTCGAAACAATTTTTGGAAAATTTTAGTAAGTAAAAAAACTATACCATGATTTATAATTTTTTGAGATTATAAATAGAGACTTAGTTTGTTTGATTCAGACACTAAAATATTTTGAGTTTTTTTATTAATTGTTTTCCGATTTGTTTTGTTAATTTTAGTAAATAACAAAAATAAATAAATTATACCATGATTTATAGTTTTTTGAGATCTATAAGTAGAGAGTTGGTTTGTTTGATTCAGACACCAAAATTTATTGAGTTTTATTTTATTAAGTTTTTTGGAACCAATATTTGGACCATTTTAGCATGTAAAAAACATAAATTATACCATTTTCATTCAACAGAAATAAGTGAAAACAACAAGCAGAATAATTGAAATGAGCACACACAACAACAATTGAAAACATCACACACAACAGCAATTGAAAACATCACACACAACAACAATTGAAAACATCACACATTACTAACATGTTACTTTGAATTTAGAATTCTCGTCAACTTCTGAAACATCTTCTCTTAAGTAGGATCACAAAGTTTATTCTGCAACTCCATATACAACCTCATTCTTTCCACTTTATTTTGTTGTCGAAATTCCTGTTTGTATCCATTAATACTATCATATTGATATCACATTGCTATAATATTCTCTTTTTGTAAAGTCAATGTTGCTTCATGAGTAGCTTTCAATATGTACAATCGGTCTGCAGCTACAAACTTTTTACCTTTTTTCTTTTTTATCCCTACCTTTGGGACGTACATATGAGGAATCAACCGAGTCACCATCACTTTTTCTCTTTGATCCACTATTCAGGGGCCACTGTTATATATTATGGTTGGTCGTGACTAAGTTCCACTCTTTAAGTAGCTGAACTTCTTACCATTCGACTATTGGTATATATTTATAGGCTCGGTAATGTAGTCATCCTCAGACCAAAAGTTACGTCTATTTTTGCATGTAACATCGTAAAGACCAACAAAACTAATTATATGTTTATTGATCACTTGATAATGAATTTTGGCTTATCCTTGGGTTCTTGGAATTTCGGTCTCCTAAGATACAAAGTCTGCAAAAAAATTCCAGAATGTTCCACCTGATTGGTTTGTCCCAATTTCAATATCATTACTATGGTGAAAAAAAATTATATAGTAAATATTTATTATTCGTTGTACTCCACATCCCGTACTATTTTTTAGTAGGAGGTACAAACCTAGTAGGGGTATCCCATTCACTTCATCTAAGAGATATCTGGGTGGAAAATTCAGGCATTTCTGGGATATAAGTGTTTGGGTAGTTCATATGACCGGGAACATAACTACTTCCGGCCATATGTTGGTATCCAAATGACATGTAAGGTTGGTTGTAGGGATTTTGAATAGAGAAATTAGGAGGCATGCCATATTGAGAGCCAACATAAGGATTTCACTCATTAGGTTGAAGATTTTTAGGACATTAAGGTATTGGGTAAGGTGGTCGACTATTTGAATTCTAGGATTGGTTACTTAAACCATATTGTGATGGACAGAAATTGTAGTTTCTTGAAGGATCCATGAATATAACAAGAAAAAAAATTAAGAAGTAGTGAAACAAGACGGAAATAAGCTCAAAATATTGTGGTGTCCAAATACAATAATATTGCCTCTATTTATAGATCTCAAAATATTATGGTCTCCAAATACAGCAAACCAAATTCAAAATCAAATTCAAATGTAACTCGCCCATTTATTAAATTATGAAATGACAAGACAATTCCTTGGTCACTAGATATAGTTTGAATTATTTATACTTTCATCATCCAATAGATATAACTCAAGTAATATTTACTCATTATCCTTGGAATTCAGTTATAAACAAAAGATGACCAAATTCAAATTCAAATGCAAATGCAACTCACCCACTTATTAAATTCTGACATGTCAAGACAATGCATTGGTCACTTGAGAACTATATGATTCATCATCGATAATTCAACATTAAACATGAACATAAAACAAATACAATAAATAAAACGACTTAATGGAACATAAACTAACAAACTAACGCTTAGGAACTCAAAAGAACATAAACAAATATATCTCCAACATTACTCAAAGGAACATAAAACAACGGATAGCACATAAAGTAAACTCCTTACAAATTAAATTCAAGGAAATGTGGATGCTCCACCTTACTGTTAGCGAGGTCCAACTTAATATCACAAAGTACATGTTCTTTAATTGAATCAATAATCCCCATACCGAGCATATTATGCACACATTGCCTCATATCATGCGGGAGGTCACGAACCCAAATATTCGGAATAAAAAAACGATGTTATAACCTAATAGATATATAAGTAAACATTTAAACACAAACTAAAGAACACCAAACAAATATATAACAACATTAAACGTGAACATGAAACAACATAAATAACTTAAAGAACTAAAAGTGACATAAAACAGATACAATAATGTAAAATTATCAAATGAATACAAAAAACATTAAATATGAACATAAAATAACATAAAGTTTAGTCAAATTCATATCATTCGTCAAAAGTGCAACTCTGAGATGCTTCATCTTTTTCAATGATCTCTTCCTCTACGTAACGTAGCATATCTTTTGTCGAAAAATCATTTATATCCAAATGGAACGAGTTATATGTCTCGGTTTGGATTTCCAATGGGAAGTCCAACACACAATACATTGATTCACTTTAAAGATAAGTGTACCTTATAGATACTTCTTCACGACTGCGTGGAGACGAAATGGGTTTTTGTCCTAAATTCCCGTACATGTAGTACATTGTGCATAACACTTCATTGATAAACCCATCAGTAGTATAGTAGTCTCATCTGACTTCGTCATCTTAACATGTTTGACGACTTGGAGGAGATGAGAGCCTTTTATAGTAGACCATTCCATATCGAACAAAATTATGAGTTTTTGATAGACTATATTTAAGTAAATTCAAGGTGTGTTGAGAGTTATATGGTTAGGGACTTCATATATAGGAAGAGAATGGACGGTTTACATTTTGGCAAGCCTTATTATTGGCGAGTAACATTATGGCGGGACGCATTATTGGCGGGGAATATGTGGCCTTTGACTTAATATTGGCGATAACATTTATGCGGAAGTTATTAAGTTTCCATTGCATTAATAGTTTGATCGTAGAATACAAGTTTATCAATCTATAATTGCGTTAAACCAATAGTTAATCGTTACAATTGCATGTCGATTTTTTACCTCCAATATACCTTCTCTGTCTGTTCAGGACAATTATCGTATATCGTTAAAACGGTCGGTGATGCGTAACCCCGTTGTAATTTGAAAAGTTTAAAATTAGATAATTACAAAATAACCTATAAAATTGGATTTAAAAGTTATACATTCATTACGAAACTTTAAAAAAATAATGTTATTGATATACTTACATTTAAGAAATTTTAATATATATCTCTATAATATAAATATTAATTTATCTTAAATAAAAATTAAACAAATAAATTTATTTGATCAATAATATCGTGTGTTATTTTAGTAAAACGTAAATTATTTATTGTATTAAAAATTTAAGTTTTTCGGAAATCAGCCAATTTTATTTTTATATTTTATATTTTAAATTTAAATATATGATATATTATGTATTATTTTATTAATTATTTTAATTTTATAATTTATATTTATAAACAAAATATATTATGCTAATTTATGAAAATTATTTATTTTAATATATATAACTTTAATGTAAATATATATTAAATAATAAGGAAGAGAAATAAAAATACATGGTATGATATTATATGATAAAATTATGTGGAAGAGAGAGAAAATATGGTGAGGTACACTTAGAGATGAAATGTGCTATGATGTGTGGAGTGAGAATTTTTGCAAAATAATTTTGGGATTATGCTGATGTGGCGCTAATGTGGCACACTTTAGAGAGATGAAATATACCCACTGATGTGGATAGTCTAACTTTAAACTAACATTGTAACTTATCATTTAAACACTCCAAATAGGCAATAACCAATATGTTCAGCATTCTCATAACATTTTCCACATAACCCATTTCTTCATCTTTTTCACAAATTCTACCAAAACATCATCTCTTCTGACTCTTCCTTATATTTTACATTCTACTAAAACACTATCTATTTACCATCATCACCACATCTTCGGCCACCATCACATTTCCCCTAAAAATTAGGGGTTCAGTGTTGAGGAGGTATAATGAAAAAACATGTGGTTTGAAAATATGATTTTTCGTGCCCAAGAAAAATCTAAAATATGATTTTTTATATTTACACAAAAGTTGTTCGTGGGCCAACTTGTCTCATTTCCAAATAAGCCTAAACCGTAGTTTCAAGAGACGTTTTCCCAAAAGTCATGTGAGTGAGTGTAATCACGTAACAATCATTCACAGCAGTGTTTTGTCTGTTGCCTACTTCTATCCGTTCATACAAACCTAATCTCTCTCATTTCCGATCAGACAAACACAACCGATTCAATACCGACAATGGCACCTTCCCTCTCACTCTCCCGCTACCTTTCTACTCGCACCACCTCCCTCTCTATCTCCTCCGCCGCTACTTCACTCTTCTCTCCTCACACCGTCTCCTTCTATCTTCCCTCTCTGTTTCCCCTCTCTGTTTCCCCTGTCTGTCTCAACCTCCACCACCGCCGTCACCTAAACCCCCTATCTTTCTCCACTAAAACCTCCCCAATCTCCAACTCGCTCTCCATCGGAGATAAAATCCCTGACTCCACTCTCTCCTACCTAGACTGTGAAGAAAATAAAATTAAAAGAATTTGTTTTCCTGAAATTCTGAATTCATTCAAGTTGATCAAATTACTCATATATAATGGAAACGCGGAAGTTACGGAGGCAGTTACAACTGCACATAAAATAACAGAAACTAATAAAATATAACTGCATACATATAAATAAGTTACGAGATTATATTAATTATACTAAAATTTCTCCTTCTTAATCTCATAACTCAGGCTTCAAGTTGAACACACCAGTTGCATCTCATAAGAACTCGAATCTGTCATGCGGCAATGGCTTGGTAAAAAAATCTGCAATTTGTTCTTATGTGTTGACATGCGCAATATCAAGGATTCCTTGTTTCAGGCAATCACGCAAAAAATGAATCTTGATATCTATATGTTTACTTTTTCCATGGAAGACTGGGTTCTTTGCTTAAGCAATTGCAGACTTGTTATCAACTCGCAGACTAACTTTGTCAACTTTAATTTCGCATAACTCTTCCAACAACCTCTTGAGTCTTGAGCCACATTGCTTGGCAAGCTCCTACAGAAGCAGCAACATATTCAGCTTCACATGAAGACAATGATATAACCTTGTGTTTTTGTGAAGTCCAACTAATCGGATCACTGCCCAGAAAAAAACAACCCAGAGGTACGTTTCCGATCATCAATGTCTCCAGCAAGATCACTATCAGCATACCCAATCAACTCTGAATGTTGTTGTTCTCTTTTAACATACTTCAAACCAAAATTCAGTGTAACCTTTATATATCGAAGAATTTGTTTGACAGCACTCATGTTTTATAGAGGGTTTCTCCATAAAACGGCTAGCCAGTCAATAGCAAATGATATATCAGGTCTAGTATGGACTAAGTACCTCAAACTCCCAATGACACTGCGATACATTGTTGCATCAACGGATGGATTTTCATCACTCTTGCTTAGCTTTAGCCTTGAATCCATTGGTACACGACATAGATTACAACTCAGCATTCCCATTTTCTCCAAAATCCTTTCTGCATAACTTGTTTGGCTCAAAGTTATATGATCAGACCTCTGTTTAACCTCAATTCCCACATAAAAACTTTATAAACCCAAATCTGTCATGCCAAACATTTTTTTCATCTTTGCTTTGAAACTTCTCAGGTTCGCCAAGTTGGAGCCGGTTATTACTAAATCATCCACATAAACACCAACATATTGCATATCACCTCCATTTCTTCTTTTGTAAACTACATGTTCGAGACTACATTTTTCATAACCCAAATTCTGTAAACAAAAGTCTAGTTTTTCATTCCAAGCTCTTGGAGCCTGTTTCAAACCATATAATGCTTTCTTCAATCTCAGACCTTCATCTTCTCTTCCTTTCTCAGCAAAACCTGGTGGTTGCTTAACATAAACCAATTCTTTTAGATCCCTATTCAAGAACGCTGATTTCACGTCCATATGGTGTACTTGCCACCCTTCATGGGCTGCAAGTGCCATAAGCAATCTAATAGTTTCTAATCGAGCAACTGGAGCAAAAACCTCGTCATAATCAATTCCATGTTCTTGAATGTAGCCTTTGAGCACAAGTCTTGCCTTATATTTAATAATTTCAATGTCTGGATTCTTCTTCAACTTATAAACCCATTTCAAACCTATTGCTTTGTATTCTGGTGGTAATTTTCTAAGCTCCCATGTTCTATTTTTTTAATCGCCTCAAGCTCCTCCACCATTGCCAGCCTCCAATTTTCATTGTTGAATGCTTCTTCTTGCGTTGTTGGTTCTTTAATAGAGACAAGGCTCATATCTGAATCTAACCTAATTTCCTTCGTTTCATCATATATCTCTTGTAAAGATCAAAACTTTTTTGGTGGAGTTTCATCGTCCTCGTTGCTAGGTTCCTCATCTGATCTTGTATCATCCCAATTTGATACACTTTGAGAAGAAATTGATGGTGATTCAAGATTCATAGATTCTACTTCTCCAGTTGAATATCTAATGGAAATGGAGTTACTGGGTTGAACTTCCATGGATTCTACAGTATCAGACCAGTTCCATTTCTCACAGTCTCGAAATACCACATCTCGACTCACTATTATTTTCATTGTTTTTGGATTCACAAATGTGTAGGCTTTTGAACCAGGTTCATAACCAAGAAAAACAACTTTGTTGCTTCGATTATCAAGCTTCTTCACATCATATTTCATATTTTTAACATAAGCTATACATCCAAAAATTCGAAAATGACTTACACTTGGTGTTTTTCCGAAGTAGACTTCATATGGTGTCCTTCCACTTATAGCTCTTGTGGGACAACGATTTAGAAGATAGGTTGCTGTAACTGCAGCTTCTGCCCAAAATTCATACTGTATTTGATTATCCTTCAGCAAACATCTCATCATCTCGGAAATGGTTTGATTTCTTATTTCCACCACACCATTTTGTTGTGGTGAATATGGTGCTTTCATTTGCCTTTGAATTCCATGAAGCTCACAAAATAATTTAAACTGTTGAGACTGAAATTCTTCACCTCTATCTCTCCGTAACATTTTTATTTTCTTTCCCAATTGCGTCTCGACCTCTGCTTTGAACTTCCTAAATCCAGTAAGTGCTTCATCTTTTGATTTCAGTGGTTTTAGCCACATGTACCTACTAAAATCATCAATAAACAAAATAAAATACTTGTTCCCTCCTTTGGTAATTGGTGAAATAGGACCACAAATATCTGCATGGATTAGATTTAACAATGAACTTGCTCGATAGTGACTTTGTGTTGGAAAGCTTCCTCTGTGTTGTTTCCCAAGAACACATACATCACAATTCTGACCATCTTGTTTAAACTCAGGTAATCCATGGGCTAATTTATCTCGTCCAAGTTTTTACAAGGCTTGAAAGTGCAGATGCCCATAGCGAGCATGCCACAAGCGAGAGTTTTAATATTCGGTAGATAGGAGATATAGTGAAATTGCTTGACTCATTTTCATTGCATAGAGTCTATTTTCTGCTCGAGGTATTTTGGCCACCAGATTGTAATCTGCATAAAAAATACATAGAAATCTACCTTCAACAACAACCTTTCCTCCTGACTCATCTACTTGTCGCAAACTGATGATATTAGATTTTAATCCTGGTACATAATACACGTTCTACATGCGCAAGTTTTTCCCGGTTATGCTTCGGAAGTTTGCAGTTCCTCTTCCACAAATATTGATCATGGATCCATCGCCAAACTTTACTGTACCACTCATTGATTCGTCTAAGTCTGTCAATAGGTTTCGGTCCCCGGTCATATGATTTGAAGCGCCTGTGTCGTAGTACCACATTGATTCATCAACACTCCCTTTCGTTGCCATTGTTTCAAATTTATCTTTGGCCAACATCAATTTTTTCTCTCTAGAAAAAAACACAATTGGTCTCCATGACTAGCAATGTATCTTTCTCTTCTACTTCTTCTGTTAGATTCATTGTTTCCTCTTTCTTCGGTTTGCAATCCCTAGCAAAATGCCCAAAATTATGACAAGTATAACATCGTACCTTTGTGATATCAAAGTTCGAATTTCTCTGGATATGTCCTTCTCCATCAACAGATTTTGATATCCCATAGGAAAAGCTTCCTCTCCCCATAGCCAAAGCCACCTCTGCCTCTTCCTCGACCGCGACCTCGAGTCCCTCCATAATATGTCGAGTTGAGTCGTGACTCCCGTTCTGCTTTTGTTAACAACACCTTTTCATCATGCTCTTCTTCTTTATCACCTTTAAGACGTTCTTCATAGGCTCTTAGTGACGCTGCAATTTGGGTAAACTTTGACGAAACTGATTTTAACAATTTCTTGTTCACATAGTCTGTCTTAATGGCAACATCATGCTCTTCTTCTTTATCACCTTTAAGACGTTCTTCATGGGCTCTTAGTGACGCTGCAATTTGGGTAAACTTTGACGAAACTGATTTTAACAATTTCTTGTTCACATAGTCTGTCTTAATGGCAACACCAAGATCCTTCATTTGGTTAACTACTGTTGCCATTTTTCTCGCATACTCCACTACTGTCTCATTCTTTTTTCATTTTCATACCTTCAAATACCCATCTGAACCTTTGCGCTCGCACCTCTTTGACCTCGTCTGCTCCTTCATTCATTTTACGAAGAGACTCCCGCGCTTCTCGTGCTGTCTCGATGTTACCCAATTCCATCAATTGGCCTTCAGTCAATCCTAGAGAGAATTCCATACGCGATTTGATCTTGACGGAGATCAAATGGTTTGTCGGGCAACACAGCTTCCCAAACTCCATGAGCCCTCATGCAGATCTTCATCTTTAATGCCCATCCTTGATAGTTTGTGTCAGTGAGAATTGGATACGTAAGTGATAGATTTCCTTCCTTCTGTGACACTCTTCTTTCTGATTGTGTTGATTCAGTGCTACTACCGCTTCTCACCACACTCGCATAACTATCGTTTTTCGACATTGGCTCTAATACAAAATGAAGAAAATAAAATTAAGAGAATTTGTTTTCCTGAAATTCTGAATTCATTCAAGTTGATCAAATTACACATATATAATGGACGCGCGGAAGTTAGGTAACGGAAACTAATAAAATATAAACTCATCCGGCGAAGTCAAAACCACAACGATCGCCGAGCTCACCGCCGGCAAAAAGGCAATCCTCTTCGTCGTCCCCGGCGCCTTCACCCCTACATGCTCGCAAAAACACGTCCCTGGATTCGTATCCACATCCGCCGATCTGAAATCCAAAGGCGTCGACACCATCACCTACATTTCTGTTAACGACGTGTTCATGATGGACGCCTGGAAGAAGAACCTCGGCGTCAAAGACGATTTGACGAGGAAGTTAGGATTCGAGCTCGACCTGAGCGATAAGCCTGTAGGACTTGGTGTTAGATCAAGAAGATACGCTTTGTTAGCTGAAGACAGCGTCGTTAAGGTCCTGAATGTAGAAGAAGGTGGCGCTTTCACTTTCAGTGGCGCAGATGACATGCTTAAGGTGCTTTAGATGTCAAAGTTCCATCAATCTCTTGTTTTTTTATCTCAGATTTCGCAAGTTTTTGTCAAGCTAACTGTGCAGTCCTTGTTGATTTATGGTTCTACGAGTTCCTTGAAATAAAAGAATACATAGCAGTTTTGCAATTCGATAATCTTGTTAAATTATTGTGTAGTTTTTGAATAGAACTAGAGGTGCTTGAGAATAAATTGAATTGAATTGAAATGAAACTGGATTATAACTCTCCATTGTTGATACATATAAAAAAAAATTGCTAGTGTTGCTTAATGGCCTGAATTTTCAGAGGTAGCCCAAGAGATGGCCTTAAAGACAGCAACTGAGAAGGTGAGTGACAGTAATTAGGTGAAAGTGTAAAAGAAAACCTAGAAATAATTAAGGTTAAGACAATCTTGTACTCTGTCACACTTAAATTCCTACCAACACACATCCTTCCTCCAAACCCAAAAGGCAAAAATCCCATCTTGTTGTAGCACCCGCCGTATATATCGTCCTTGAATCTCTCGGGTTTAAACTCATTTGCATCTTGTCCCCATAAGCTAAGGTCATGGTGCATTGATACAACATCTATCCAAATGTTGGTTCCTTTTGGAATTACTAAGTCTCCTACTCGAATGTCTTGTCGTGCTTGTCTTTGGGCATTTGGTGCTGGTGAGTACAGCCGTATTACTTCGTTGAACACCCAACCCATCTGCATATCATTGCATACATATATCAACAGTCTATTTCAGTTTATCGTAATTGATCGATCACCAGAAGTATGTATGTGTATAAACATATAATAAGTGTGCATATGAACATGTTCACAAACCAAACAGAGTTTAAGGTTTTAGGGAATTGCTAACCATTTCAAGCCCCGCAAGCATGGTGAAATCCACTTCTTTGTCACCCACAACTTGTCTAATTTCTTTCCTCAACTGGTCTTGCCAATCCGGATGCATAGCCAACAGCATCAACGTCCAAGTAATCGCCAAAGCTGTCGTTTCGTGCCCACCAAAAAAGAACGTCTTGCATTCATCCACCAACTCCCGAGTTGTAAACAATTTTGAGTCGCTTTGATTTTTTATAATCAACAAGCCTAGCAAATCTTTCTGATCCTCATTAGGGTTTTCGCTAATACATTTTATACGATCATCTATGATGGAAGCAAAAAGATTATCAATTTCTTCACCGAGCTTTTCAGCTTCTATGGTTTGTACCGGGCACATGAGGTTACCATATGGCACACCAACGTAACGGTTTGTTTTGAATAGTGAAACTTGTAAGGCTCTTAATTTTTCAAGCACCTGGATTTGGTTCTGATAGCTTAGTCCAAAACTGGTTTTGGCTATGATATCTCCTGCTGTTGCTATTATCTCTGTTTCTATTTCGATTTCATTGTTTCCTGAATCTATCATGCCATGCCAATTGTCCAACATCTTATTAGTTGAATCCACCATTATAGCTGTCATGCCCTGCATGTAAAATAAGAAAGTAGTTTTATTATCCTGAACCAGTCCACTAATTGAAATGGTAAAATAAAAAATGGTTTTGAGTTTGAACAATCAAATGACAAACTTTATCTGGAATCCATTCAAATTAGGAAAACACGAAATTGAAAATTTGTAACTACTTTTCAATACCTTTTATCAAAGGTCAACCTAGGACCATGGGTTGGTGACAAAAGTGTTGGTCAAGAAAATTCAAGGACATATGAGGTCTCTATTGTTGACATCAAACAATGTCAAAATAATAATTTTTGTTGGTCCTAAAGATAATATTTGTTGGCCCTTGAACAGAATGACCAATGCGCTTTAGGTTAAACATATGAATTGTTTTTCTTTGGAAGACTAATCAAATTTTCTATATATAGATAACTTAAGCAAAACATCTATTTTTAACCAGAAATGCATGTCGAGAAAGAGAGAACAACATTCTTAAGTTGCAAGATGTGGCTGAAAAAGAGACAACATGTTTTAACTTGCTCGTATTAGTATTTAAAGAAGAGAAAGAGAGAGGGGGTCAACCTTCAAGTTAGCCGGAGAGAATGCAGGAGTAATAATACGGCGGTGCCGGAGCCATTCGTTACCTTCTACCATGAGCAAGCCTTTACCAAACATTGCCTTTCTATCTCTTTTAAACACATTTGGTTTTCCCCAATCCTTTCCCAATACTCCTTCTGCCATTACCTTTAAAAATGCCGGGTCGGCTACGTACAAAAATGGAGATGTCCCTAACCAGTATATAAACACTTTTCCTGTAATGCGCAAAACATACCTCGTCAATATACTCCGATGATATGATATATTTTAACAGGCTTTGGGCACGCGCTGAGTGTCATAACAATGTCAATCAACTATAAATATATTTTGAACTAAGACAATAACATAAAAAAAAAAACATGAATAGCTGATATTACTTAATGTTTTTATTATATAAATCAGTACATTTGTGTTTCTTTTATATAATAATAATAACTCACCATGAGATTTTTGCCAGCTCGCGAAGTAAGGAAAAACAGTTGAATGTATATCATGAGAAATAATAGTAGATTTCAAAGGAATGTCATTTTTATTCCTCTTCTTCGCCATCTCACTTATGTTTCCCAATGGAAAGCTCGGATTCGGCCCTCCGAAACCATTTTTTTTCAGCTTTCGATATGCTAGAACAGGCAATATCCACCAACAATATACTAGTCTAAGAAACGTAGACAAAAACAGAACAAAAACCAGCTTAAGTAACAAACTAAAAGCTTGAAACAACTCAAGAAACTCCATCTCTACCTCTGTCTCTCTATAACGTCTATAGTATTTTTATGTTTGTTTGTTGTTTCTTATAAAACATAATGGGATGAGATGGGTATATATAGAAAAAATGTTGGGTTCAATAACATGTAAGATTTTTTTTTGACTTTATTATGATTTATTTCTATATAGAATTTGGATCAGGTCTTCCACGTTGAAAACAGTATTATTTTTACTTGCAAGGTCCTTTTATTTGAATAGGCAACCTCTTTTGGTTCAAAAATGTCCTGTGAACTATCAGACAAAAGTCATGATCTATCTTGGAACGTTCATATAAGTTGCGGCTTTAATGATGTCATCTTTATTTGAGTTCGGTCCCTTAACTTTTAGACTCATTTCATTTTTTCTATGCAATACTCATTTATATGGATTTAAAGGCAATATATATATAGTTCATATCTGGGAATTTAGAATAAAATAATACCTACGTGCAGGTTAGAATAACTTTTTAGTATAGTCTTTTATTTAAATTTAAATTGTTCTTATATATTAATTAAATACTTATATTAATTTGACTTTTATTAATTTATTTTTGAATTATTTAGATTTTCTTGTAATTTGGTCAACTATATTAATTATTTTTTTTGTTTATTCGGTCTTTTATATTAACTAATTTTTTTAATAAGTTTACTCTTTTATATTAATTGATTTTTTTATTAATTTAATCTCTTACAGTGAATGAATTTCTTGTTGATATGATATGTTCTTCTATAATAATTTAATTTTATATTAGTTAATATATCTCAATCATCCTATAAATAGAAAAAGATATTTTATAATGTCTTGTATCTGTCACTCTCCCATATCTATCGAAAAGTATTTACAATGTCTCACACTCGTGCCACATCTATCATTGGTCCCCCACCAATCGAAAAAATATTTTACATTGTCTCGCATCAATCGATGGTCATCTAAAAAACTATTTTACATTGGTCTCACATCTAACCAAGGTAGATGATAGATGCGAGATGCTGAACGCGTTTGGTCTTGAATCTAGCGTTTCTATACGCACACGTTTGGTTTTGAATCTAGCGCTTCTACAAGTGAGACATGGACACGAGAAATGGGCTTACCTGAAAAACGAAAAAAATACAAAAGCACAGTAAAACTTACTTGAAAACACATAACCATTTTCTTTCTCCAAACAATCCTTCATCTTAAATCTAGAAACACAATCACATTCAAATATAAATAAAGAGAGAGTCTTTAGTGAAGAGAGAGAGAGAGTCTTTTGTGAAAATATTTAATTACAACCAATTACAACTTAAGAAAAATAGAGTCTTTAATGAAATTATCTAATTTAGTAAAAAAAACCGTAGCCTTATATAGCCATCAAGGATAGTTAAGTATTATAAAATATAAATAAACGTACTGTATTTTTTTTAAATAACATTAATCATTTAAAATTATTTAAAATTTGATATAGTTTCAAAAACGTATTTGTAATGATTTTTATAAAATTCAAAAATTCAAAACAAATTATTAAGATAAAAAAGTATGTTATAATAACTAAAATATTATGGATGAATAAAAATATTTTGTGAAATGGACTAAAATTGTTCAACTAAAACATACAGACCAAAGTATAAAGTTTCTTTATATTGAGCCAGGTTATATATTTTTTATAGAGCCCCGTTATACGGTGTATGATTATTAAATCATGGAAAAGATTATAAATTGGATAATAAATTCTTATAAAAACTTAGTTTGATCGGATCTAATTATAACAAACACTTAATGAATACTCATAAGAGTTATTTACTTAACATAACCCTTTATATATTATGATTCGACTAAGTCACATATTTAACACTTATTAATTATCCTTCATACTCATTATGAATATAGTGAAAAATGAGTAAAAGACCATGTTGAACAATCCAAATACACCGTAAATGTTGAACTATTTACACCTTGTCATTGATGACCTAAAAAGTAAGAGATTGTGAGATCGACCAAATAGTTAGGCCTCTGAACTTTGAGTTGAACATAAAGTTAGACTAATCCCAAGAGTTTGATGCAGAAGATAAGTAAATCTTCTAGTTGTTTGAACTAAACGACCAATATTGAGATTTTGTTTTATTTGAATGGATATGCACGTATTGTTGTTGTTGCCATCTATCACGCCTAACTATATCTAACCCAACTATCATGATTTTATAGAGCTTTGTTTGATATGATCATACTTATTAATTGTTAAATACCCTTCGCTACCAAAACCTCTCTTGAGGAAGAAAGCTCAATTTTCCTGAGAAAATAGAGTAACTAGCTCATTTTTAAAGAAGTAAGAAAATATTATAATGTGATTTTTACATAAGTGAGTAGTACCGTAGTATTTTTAAGGTGACTACAAAAGGAGTACTATTAGAAAAAATAATGTTAAAAAGTAAGAGAGATATAACAATATTTTAGGAGTTATCCAAACATGTGAACGAAATTTAATAATGCGTCGAGCCCTTAATGGAAAATAAGGTTTTCTTAGAGAATTATAAGAGACGTACGCGTGAAGATTTTCACCTTGAGAAAAAAAAAGATTGAATATCTGATTGAAGACTATCTATAACGTGTTTGACATGTGCCCCAAATGTAAAAGCGACCATTCGTCGATTTTGTCTATACCGTTTGCTTGATTTTGACCGTATTTGGACAAGATAAGAAATATTTATGATATAAATACTAATAGTCTATATTTTTGCATTATTTTTCCTACTTATCCTTTCTTCTAAATCTTAATATTTCTCATGATCCCTCTTTGTAATAAAAAAAATATTTTCCTCCTTACATTTTTATCAGAAAATGGCCCACAATCAGGTAATGCGAGTGAATTATGAGCATTATAAAAATAAAAGCTTAGTGAAAAGAGAATCCACATACTTTAGGTTTTCTCTCCCTTTGACAAGTGAGCTACAATTATTTCCAAAATTCACACGATTTCTTAATGTTTCATCAAATGTAGTAAAACCTTATCGTCTCCACTAAAGTGGTTGTTTCGTCCATAATAACGATATTATAACATATTCAAGGTATATTCTTGCATATTTAAATAACTCATGAGTACTATATGTTCTTTTGCTTCAATAATATTTTTCTTGTTGTGATACTTTTTAATATGACACTCATATTGAAAGTGCCTAATTTATGGAAATTATAACACTCAATAATTGACATATCAAATGAGTAAAATCTTTTTTCTCCTTTCACGATATTTATAGCCTCTACGACCACGTTATCTTAAATCCTCTCACATATGAGCTATTTTATTGACTCACTTTTAGTAATTGTTCTTCCATTACATAGTCAATAATCTACTGCTCTTGCAGAAATATATACTTTGTAGTTCATCAATAAAAGATTATATATTTTGTTAGATTCTTCAATGGAACAACCACATTATCAAACTTTTATCATTCATCTCATGATATTTTCAATCACAACCAGATCACTTATATTTTCTATACATGTTTATATCTTGTTGGATATTGTGAAAGCTCTTGCAAAGTAGTCATTAATTGTTTTTGTCACCTTCATGTGAGGCATCTTAATTTTTTTAAGAGCCCAAAATTGTGCATGCTGGTTGTGCATCTTCAAAATGGCTTGATCTATGGTTTGGAATATGAAATCCTTGGTCTTTAAGTTCTTTAATTTTTGATATTCTAAGATCTTGAGTTGAAATTAAGTTTGAGCATTTTCTATAGCATACCATATGATCCCACTCTCCATCAAGCCCCAATACTCTTTGGAGAATAATAAATTCTCTATAAGTATAAACCAATGGTCATAATATCCGTCGAAACATGAGATAACTGGTTTCACAAAAAATATTATTTCTCCTGATATTTTTACTTGTTGGGGAAAGACAAAAGTTGATGATTTATTAGAATGCTCATAATTTAATAAGGAGACATGATACCAAGTATTTATTTTCTAGAGTTCTTAGTTTAATGAAAGATCAATTAGAGAAATATATTTTTATTGAAAATAAAGAAAGACTTAAATATCATTATAACTATACACAGTAGTCAATAACTTTTGACGGATTGAATCAAAGAGATTCTACGAACAAATTGTTAGATAAGAAAATAAGCGGTGCTAAAAAAACGACGTGTTTTTACCCTCTCTCACTCTAACTTATACCCCAATCATTGTATGAAAATAATTACAAAAACCACATGTTCTTTTATATAATTTGCAAAATCCTTGTCTTTTACTAATTTTATCCACTAGCCTCAATCACTACAATCCAATGTGTATGTACCACGAGGGCCAACGCAATAACTATAATACCACATTAAAAGATCATTCCTTGAAATCCATATTAATTAAACTGGTATCTATATTATAATATTTTTAATACTCTTATTATTGTATAATGGTCCAATTGAACTTTGTATTGATTATCGTTAAATAACTGGACTATAATTACAATAATTTGAATACTCTAAATTTACATGAATGAGGTATTTCAATTTAGCATATCTTTACAATCTCCCGTTTGGATCATTACATGTACTAAAATGTATCCACCATATTATATACTTATAACGTTGTTATATTAAAAGGTAACCCAAAATCCTTATTACTTTAGATTATAGTTAACAAAACATGAGAAATAAATTATGGTTTAGTTGTCTAAATTGAGAAATAAATCTTTCTAACTTTAGATAATACAACTATTTTGGAATGTTTTTAACATTGTCAATTATGATTTTTAATTGTTGATTGTATGTGTATCATCGTATTAAATATTAAAAATATTATCATATTAATCATTTTCAATAGATGTAATAAAAAAATACGTTTGAAATAATATTTTATTAATGTTTTAGAATCATATATATATATATATATACCTATATATATAATTATTTTTAATATTGTTGTTTTGGGAGGTAACAAACTATAGTCAAGGTTACTTTTAAAAAAATCAATTTTTTTTAAAATTTAAAATTGTTATGGATTATATTTTAAATTTTAGAAAAATAGCAACCATCAACTCTTTTTTTAATTTTTAGTAGCAATTGACGTAACTTTAATTAAAATATAATGTAAATCGATGATATAATTAGAGGTGGCAAATGGGTCGGATCTGCCAGAAATAAATGGGTACCTGTTATGGGTACCTACAGACGTGGATTATCACACCTGTTTATCTGTTAGACCTGCATCAGCAGTTACTTGCAATCTGCCAGACCTGTAACCTATTAAACATGTTTACATTTTGATTATTATTATTATGCTACATGTTAGACCTGTTTACATTTTGATTTATTATTATTATTATTATATGGTTATAAATATTTTAAATGTTGTAATTATTTTATAAACAAAAATTATACCTTAAGTTATATTCAAAAAATATTTTTATAATGTATATGATTATAAATTTATTATTACATTTTAGTTAGTATTATTATGATTTGGTTATTAATATTTTAAGTGTTGTAATTATTTTATAAACCAAAATTTTAAATATTACTTTTAAAGTTATAATGTTATTATTACATTTTGAATATTATTATTATGTTTTGTTTATAAATATTAAAAGTGTTGATATTATGTTATAAACCAAAATCATATCTTATCATGTTAAAATATTACAAGTTTTATTGGTATAACTTTATCATTACATTTTGAATATTATTATCATGACTTGATTATAAATAGTAGTAGTATTGTTATGATTTTTAAACCAAAATTATAACGTATGATGGTAAAATATTACAAGTTATATGGTTGTCATTTTATTATAACATTTTGATTGTTATTGTGATTTGGTTATAAAAATTACAAGTGTTTGTTATTATTTTTTAAACCAAAATCATATTTTATCAAGGTAAAATATTACAAGTTATATGGTTGTCATTTTATTATTAAATTTTGATTATTATTGTGATTTGGTTATAAATATTACAAGTGTTTGTTATTATTTTTTAAACCAAAATTATATTTTATCATGGTAAAATATTTCAAGTTATATTGTTATAATTTTAATATTACATTTTGATTATTATTGTGATTTTGTTTTAAATATTACAAGTGTTGTTATTTTTTTTACAAAAAGCATATCTTATAATTATTTGATAGTAAAATTGTTGTTATTATAATAACAGGTAAATATTTTTTATTTATTTATTTAGCCATTCACAGTTTATACTCTTGCGGGCCAGGAATTGTACAAATATTGTCAAATTAAAATACAAAATCTAAAAAAACTATTACAAACATTATTCATCTTCTTCTTCGTAAGTATAATCTTCCTCCTCACTTGAATCACCTGCATCTTCGTTTTCTTTAATAATTTCTTGTTCAAGTGTATCTTCATAATCATCCGGATAATCTTCGAAGATATCGTTTAAATTCACTTCGTCTCTAAACTCTCTATCTTGTATCCTTTTATCCGCCACAGTCTAATCCTTGACTACCACAAGCACTCCAAGTATTTTGCTTGTCAATATTGTTCTCTTAGTCGTGTATTGCAACCTCGCTTGGTTAAAAGCACACTCACTTGCAACTTTAGACATAAATATTGCATAAATCTCTTTAACAAACCTGCAAAGAATAGGATAATCATCAGTTTTGGTACCCCACCATCTTATGATATCTTCAATACCATGGTCGGAATAATTCATTAAATCAAATGTAGTGCTCAAATATCTAGACAACTCATTATCAGATTGAGGGGTTTCTCTAAATTTATTGTTTTGTAACATTGCCATTTGAACATAGTTAGTAGAAAATCTACCTCTACCCCTATTGTTACTAATCCTTACATTTGAAGTTGTATTTGGTCTATATCTTTCAACATACTTATCATACATACTAAACATACAATCATATACGCCGGCAATATACCTGTCAGGGTTAACTGGCTCATCCGGTGGTTTACTTTCAGAAAACTGTAAGGATTGATAAAAATATTTAACTAGCAATTCAAATTGATCTTTTTGTGAAAAGGATCCAAAATGCAAGCATAAGAATAAGTCAAAGGGATTGGATGAAAATACTTTTGGAACTTGAATTCTATTTAGGGCACTATGTCTACACATACTATATGGGATCTAAATTGATTAATATGCATGACAATATTAGTTATCGTGAAAAGGGACAAGTGAATATTAGGTTGATTTTGTGAATAAAAGGTTAAAGTATTTTCTTTAAAAAGTTTTAAAAATCTTAACATGGTTGCACAATATTTCCAATGTTGACTTTCAATAACTGTATCAGGATAAGATGCATCATAAAGCGATGTAATATCTTCTTTAAAAACATGAGCACGTGCAAGCATCGTATAAGTAGATTTCCATCTAGTTTCGACATCTAATATAAGTTCCTTATATGGTTTCCCATTTCCAATAACAAGTGTTTTAAAGGCTCTTTTTTTAGCAGCAGAGGTCGTGCAAAATAGGATCCTCTTTTTAATAGGAGCAATATAATCTTCCAAAATTATACTTATTCCATCTTTTGCAACTAATTGAAGTACATGGTATAAACATTTGGTGTGAAACAATTTAGGAAAAATGGGAGTGCAATCTTCTCTAAGCAATTTTATAGCACTCAAATTAGAAGATGCATTATCGAACGAAATAGACATAATCTTATTTTTAATTCCATAAATATTCATGCATTCAACCATACTCTCTCTAATTACTTATGTGTTATGTTGGCCAATAGATTCAAACCACACATTTCTCCTTTGGAGTACCCATTCGGGATCCATCCAATGAAGGGTAACACATATCATATCAAAATCAGTAAAATAAGTTATGTCACTAGTAATGGAAACATTCCATGGCAAAGCTAGCATAGTTTCAATAATGTTTTTTTTTATTTTAAAAAAAATATTTAAAGGATAGCGATCGCAAAGTGCTACGTGGAATGCGTTTGGCTTGTGGGTTTACCCCAGCTTGCATCCAATTTTCGTATCTATAAGCATCCGCAAAATCGAAAGGTTGTAAACTACCAATAGCATAAATCATTGTTTCTTCCCTATACTTATCTTGGTTAAACTCAAAAGGAAGACCGGTTTAAGAGTTTACAAAAATATTATTTTTGTTTGGTTTTAAAGAATCAAATAATTAATGAGTTTTTAAATGTTTTACCATAGTGCTAGTGCCCATATTTCTATTTTCTCCTCTACAAAGATAACTTTTCTCGCACACTTTACAAATAGCGGAGATATTCTCATCTCATGCATTAAAGTGCTCCCAAATCCAAAATGTTTTCTTACGAGACCTCGACCCACCACTAGTACTTCCACCATCACTTTCGGGGGAGGAGAGTGTGTCAATGTGAGGGGAGTCTTTAGAAAAATCATCATCGGTATTGAGATCTACATTAGCGGGTGGGTGAGCATCGGTATTTCTACGTTTTGAAGCCATTTTAAAACTTAAAACAACGTTTTTTTTAATATACAATAAAATACTAATCGAAACTAATATCACAATTAATAAAAACTAAATTTATACTAATAACAACTAATATCGCAGATGAAATTTTTTTAATTTAGTTTTTTATTCAAAATAAAAATAAATTTAAAACAACTAGTCTAAACAACTACAACAAGTAAATAACTTGATAAATTATACGAAGCTATTAATTGAGCTAGTATAATGTTATCACAATGTTAGTTAAGTGTTTTTATCAAAAAAAAATAAATAGCAAAAAAAATATTCAAACTATTCTGAAAGTAGAACTATAATATCTAAAATAAAAAAATAGAGATTTATAGAATTTGTAGAACTAGTAGAGAGATTTAGACAAATGTAAAGTAGTTTTGAGAGATTGTGAATTTAGATTTGGAGTCTCCTCTATTTATAGAGAAGATCCATTAAAAATTAAATAAAAAAATCGGACATCCGAACACGAAATCCAGATCTCCGAAAGCTAAATTCGAATATCCAAACAGATAGTCCAGAATATAAATAAATAACTTGCAATATATTAGACATATACCGTTTACATCTATTAAATGAATAACCTGCAATCTGTCAAATAAATAACCTGCAATCTGTCAGATCTATATCTATTTAAAATTGGTAAATGGATCCGGTGGATCATGGATCTATCCATTTACCACCCCCTAAGTATGATCAGGAAGTTGTAAAAGATTTCATCCAAATCCAAATTATAGAACGATCGAAACAGACATTGATATTATTACGTATCATCCAAGTTGATATAGTTTTAAACTATAAATTTATATGCGTCCACGTGTCTATGCAAACTTGGAAGTCAAGAAGATTTGACTTCCTATGTACCGGCCACTGCCAGTCAAGTTGGGCTTTCGCCAAAACCGAACTCGTTCATGTCCACATGGTAGTATATCATATTCTAAGCAAAAAGATTGTGCAACATTACCTAACAAAGACATTGTGCGGATACAAATATAGAACAACATTATAAAAGAAAAAACTAATTTTATATTTAAATTCTACAAAAGCTATAAGATTTTCATGTCGAAAGATAGGTGATTTTTCTACTGTGATAATTTTATTTTATATAATTTTTAATCTTTCCATCTATTATAATGATTTCTTTCTTTAATCGAAAGCTATTTCATATACAATTTTAATGTTAATGGTCTTTTTAACTATGATAACTTTTTATATATATAATTTTTTTTTTATATAATTTTCAATCTTTTCATGTATTATAATAATTTCTTCTGTATACTATTTTGATTTTAGAATTATTGATGAACGTCAATTGATTACGGCGATTTTATTAATTTAGTTCCTCATAGTTTAATAATTAAAGATTAAATTTATTAAAATCATCGTAGTAAAGAAATGCTCGTGGAACATTTTTTTCATAAGCGATGGAAGTTCACCGAACAATTTGAAAAAAAAAAATGTATATTGAAAAAATCATCATAATTTAAAAAAAATTATCGGATTTTTTAAATTAAAAACTATATAAAAAATATATCCACAGCCAAAAAACTGATCACTAATTTAAACCTAAACTTTATAATTGTATAGTTTATAAGGACATATTTTATTAGGATTTAAGGTAGATGTAGTCATCTATCCTAATCCAGAACTATGCCATATAAAATTTCAATATCAAGTAAATTGTATACTTAGACTATAAGTTGTATATGTCTGAGAATGGATTTTGTTTTTAAGGAGGGAGCCCGCAGCCACTACTCAGAGTGCAATGAGTGCGCACAGGGTAAACCCTCAGTCTGACGCGATAGCCTGCAAACCAACGCCAGAAGGTAAACCACACAAGGGGACAGGCTCAGCCGAGAAAGCGTATATAGAGGGACTCGAACTCATGACATTTGGTCACAAGCATGTCATACTCAACCAACTCGGCTACCCCCTTAGGTACCGGTGGATTTGTAATAATCGAATTTTCGAAATATATACTTTGGTAAAAAAAAGAAAATAGTGAATTTATTGTTAAAAAAGAACACAATCTCAAAGTGCTAATTATTGTTTCTTTTTAAAATTTTAAAACCGTTAAAATAACTAGATTTCGATACAATTTGAATTTGATTTGGTTTAAATTTGGATTTGAATTGAAGTCGAATTTGATTTGACTATGGTGTTTTGATTTGGATTACGATCGAGATTGAGATTTGATTATTTTTTGTTTTGGATTTTGATTGATTTCCATTTTAATTTCAGTTCAGATGGATTCGGATTTCGCTTTGAGTTTGGACTCGATTTGATTATGTTTTTATTTCAACTGGGATTTCAATTTGAATTTGATTCATTTTGAGATTTTATTTCAAGTTTGGTTTTCGATTGAGATTCTTATTTGATTTTGGTTTTCAATTTGATTCTTAATTGGATTTGTTACATTTCGATCGTTTGATTTTGTTCAATTAGAGCTTGTCGATTCCTATTGCAATTTTGACAAGAAATATGAACATTTACATTTTAACGAGAAGAATTTTGTCATGTCTATATACGAATATTACTCAGGTATGGTTTGGTCCTCCACTTAAAGTATTCATTATGGATTTTAGATTCTGGTGCGTCTCGTCATATGTCAGTCTTTGTGTCATATTTTGTTTTGTTATTTCTTATTTTTAACCATGTTTCTTTTATCTGTTAGTACTATAAGTTTTTTTGGTATAGGGTGTTGGCTATATTTATACATTTACATATCGTTCTCTGAAGTTTACTCTACTCTTAACCTTCCTTTGAATCTTGATTCGGTTACTCAATTGTATAAATCTGGTCACTGGATCGTCTTTTTTATTATGTTTGTGTTATATAAGATCAACATACTCAGAGAGTGATTTGGACATATCATAGAATAGGAGGGGGGACTTTATGTTTTGGAAAAAATCAAAATGATTGATGTTGATTCCTATGGTTTTGACAACGAGAAAATATACATGAATAATTTTGCTACCTCTAGTGATTTCTCTTTTTTAGGTGTAGGCTAGAAGTAAGTCATCAACATATTTACTGATGAATGAATGACTAGATGGGCTAATGATAGATCAACCAAAAATATATATAGGCATGAACTATTGGATTCTCCCAAGACAGAGCTCAGGTCAAGACTTAGATACCAAAACGTTTGTTAGGAACCTATAGAAAAGTTTGGCCGAGCACATACAAGCTGTTGTTTTTACTGATTTGAAGACTTAAACCGAATATGTAAAAGAAACTCGAGCATAACTCATGTTTTCGATGCCCATGTCCAAAGCTACTTGCGAATGTTACTTGGGCTGAAACTTTAAATGTTGTTAGTCTTAAGTTCTTGATTGAACTAACCTTCTTCTATTGCTACATTTTTCTATTTAATTGGGTTTCATACTTAATTTGGTCTTCATATATTAATTAGATTTTCTGTTTATTGTGATTTTTATATAATTTGGTTTTCTATTAATTTATATTTTTCCTGTTTATAAGTTTTATTATTTTGTGATTAGGGATTAATTACGGTGGTTAATTAATGAAATTTAATATGGAGTTTCTATTGGAGAATCATGGTTTCTCTAAGTTTAAATATATAAGATGAAGCATAAAGCTAGGGTTTTTGTGACGACGATGGTGAGACGAATGACTTGAGAGACGAGTTTGAATTCTATTTAAGTGAAAGAAAGCTATGATGTTTTAAAGAGATAAGGGATGTGAGAGCATTTGTTGTTTGAATTCTTTGTTAAGTGAGCATTTTTTGTTTAAATTCTTTCTAAGTGAGGTGAATTCTTTGTAAATTGTGAGAGTTTTGTAATAGAGTGTTATTGAGCTCTTTGTGTTTGAAGAGTCCTTTTATATGCTCTTTGTTTAATAAAAAGGAGAATTTGTTGACTGCAAATGTAGAATCATTTCTATAATCCAAAGTACTTTAAGTATTGTCGTGTGTTTTTTAGGTTTTCTTTTACTTTTTATTTTATTTTGTTGTTTCCATCGAACATAAATTTCTTTGTCTCCGGACGATCAATTTCCCAATAAGTGGTACGGTTAACATGGAAAAAAAATAAGAATAAGTAGATCGATCGATGATCTGAAGGCTAGAGAAACAGATCTCACTTAAAAACAAAAACCCACAAAAGATGAGTTCCATAAAGCTTAGTCTAGAAAAACTCAATAGGTCGAATGACTTTAACCTCTCGAGAATTAAGTGTAAGATTACCTAATATATAATGGACTGGTTGCTAATATCAAAAATAAATCTACATATATTGATGTTGTGGTACTGTCTAGATCTCATAGTATCCTCGTACTAAGCTTCGGAGAGGAAGTGATGCATGAGACATCCGAAAGCATACGACACTAGGGATATTGAATAAGTTAGAAACGATTTACATAAAACATTCCTTGGTGAATTAATTGTATCTCAAGAAATAACTATACACACTATATATAGATAGTGACAAAGAGATCCAAAGACACTTAAATGATTATAATAAAATCATACTCGAGTTAAAATTGGTTGTTGTAATGGTGGAAGAAGTTGACCAAAAAATAATAATTTTAAGCTTTATATCTAAGGAGTACACACAATTTTTAGACACCATATTCTCCGCTAAAGACTCTTTTATGATGGCCAAACTAAAAAACGCATTGAACTTCAAATATTTTCAAATGAAAACTGTTATGAAGGATGAGTCTAAAAGGCACAGACTGAGTTTCATGGGTAGGTCGGGAAATAAAGATTCAACCAAGAGGACGAGAAAATCTTGGTCTAAGCCCAAGAGGTTTGCGACTGGTTCAAAAGTAATCTATTACAATGATGTCTGATAACTTTGAGTATGTTGATGGGTTAATGATTATTGTAGGTAAAATGATAAATATGAATTGGATTTGGATTCGTAGTTCAACATAGCTTCCAATAAGTAATAGTTTGAAGACATGCAGATACTTGATGATGGAAGGGTTATCCTCGACAATGACAAATCTTGTGATGTCAAAAGGATTGCGATTATTTGGCTTAAGTTGGCTACATGACTTGAGAGAGTTATTACCAACGTAAGGTATGTACCTAAAGTTAAATGTAACCTTCTTTCTATTGGGATATTAAAGAGTTTACCTATAAGGTATGTACTTAAAGTTAAAGATCTTGCAAGGCTCTTTTATTGTTAAGAAAGCTTATATAACTAATGATGTGCTAGTTTTTTAAGGGCTCTATAGTGGTAGGGTGTGTGTCTAGTATGGTAAATATTTTACGTGGTTGTGGCATCATTAGATAAGGAATTTAAGTGAGAAAGACTTGGTAAACTAAGTAAACATGGGTTGTTAAATGTTGCCACAATTCGGAAGCCGAGTTTTTGTGAAAATTGTATATTGGGTAAGAGATAAAAAATGAAGTTTTTGCCCCTCAACCAGAAAAATCATAAAGTACTTGATTATGTTTATTCAAATATTTGGGGTTCGACATAGGGACCCACTATAGATGGTGCAAGATATTTTATGTCACTGATGGATAATTATTCTAATAAAGTATGAGATATAATTTTGAAGACCAATGACGAAGCTTTTACTTTCTTTTGTGAGCTGAAAGAAATTGGTAAACAATGAAACCGTGAAAATACTAACTAAGATTTAGACTGATAATTGCTTAAAATATGTGAACAAAGAGTTCATTATCTATTATGCAAATTTTGGTATCATCAGATGCCGAAAGTAAGTAGAACTTCACACCATGACAAGTTTGTTGAGAGAATGAACCGAAACTTTCTAAAACGGGTTATGTATAGGATTTATATATCTAGGATGGGTCGAAGGTTCTGGGAGAATCCATGACAACAACTGTATATATCATCAACATGAATATATCTAAAATGCTTACGGTTCCTTGTTCTCAAGAGACATGGACTGAAGAGAACCTAACCTAAGGTATTCAAGAGTATTTAGATACGTTACATACTCACATGTAGAGCAAGACAAGCTTTGTAAAAGAATAATACAATATTTGTTTATCATCTATTTGGAAGAATTAAAAGGGTATGGGTTGGGTCTCTTGAACCTGGACGCTAGAATGTTGGGATAAACAGGAATGTGGTTTTTAGTAAGGAGGACATTCCACTGATAGGTATAATCTTAAAAATTAAGTTGTTGTTTCTTTTGTCGAATATGATTATGGACCTGGTTCAGTTTTGGCTCATACATAGGAAGTTCAACCACTTCATGGTCCAAAGATGGTCGACGCTCTTTCATTCCATAGCCTTCGAATAACTAAATGAGAGAGTAACACCATCTTGAATATTATCAATTGGAGATGGATAGAGTGAGGAGACCAAACATGTTAGTATATAGGTATATTTTTGTTGATATATTCGCTTTGCTTTATTTACTGAAAGACATGGAAATGTTCTTGAACCGGAAATTTATCATGATTTTATAAAAAGTAGTAATAATGAAAAGTGGCTTACAATCATGAATGAAGAACTGAGATCTCTAAAAATTACGAACATCTAGATTATTGTAAAGTCACTAAAGGGTCGATTTATTTTGGGAATAAGTGGATATTCAAGAAAAATCCAAGTATTCATGGTGTTAAGTTACCGAGTTAGAAAGCTACACAAGTGGCTAAGGGCTTTATGCAAAATGAAGATGTTGTTTTCAATGAGATATTTCTCTTGGTTATGAAAATAACCTTCATCAAGGTTATGTTGTTCATTTTTACTAAATTTGATCGCGAGCTAGATCAAATGGATGTTATAGTGCCTTCTTGCGTGAAGAATTAGAAAAGACAATCTACATGTGTCAGCAGAAAGGGTTTGAAGAAGAGAAAACATGTGATGTGTGTTTGTTAAAGATAACCCTCTATATGCTAAAACAACCATCCAATGAGTGAAGAGAAGATTTGATTCTTTTATGAGATCTATCAAATATATCAATAATTGCTATGAAAAATGTGTCTATTGGAATGTGGAAACATGCATTGAGTGATAAGTCCTATTTTTGTTGTATGTGGATGTTATACTAATAGCTGAAATATATAGGAAGCAAATTGAAATGTTAAAAACTTATCTAAAACAAAGTTTGATATGAAAAATATAGGAGAGGCTGAGAGGATACTTGGTATTGAGTTTATAGGAATGTGTTGAAAGGTTATATATTCTTATCTCAACAAGAGGATACGTGTCTATAGAAGATATGCATTAGCATTCACTCAAATGGATAATGAGATAATTGAAAGGTTCAACAACTATAGTGTTGTGTTACAGTCCGAAAAATATAAATGATATAGCGATGATACAATATATGGACTCTGATTATGTAGGTTGGCTTGACATAAGGAATTCCATTTTAGTTTATTTGTTTACAGTGCTTGGAAAAATGGTTAGCTGGAACTTATTTACTGAATTTTATTACTTTATTATCTATGGAAGACAGATATATGAGTGTTATGGAAGCCATGATAAAAATTATTTGACTAAAGAGATTATTGAGTGAACTCATTGTATTACGAAAGATGTGGTTTTATAATATCATAACACTAATGTACTTCATTTAATGAAGAATAAGAATTTCCACGACTAGACGAAACACATAAAAAACAACTTTCCTTTCATATGACCAAAGTATTGTCAATTTCAAACCTTAGAAATTGCATCAGACTTGTTCAAATATATGGTGTAATTGAGTTGGTCTATGCAAGAGTTGTTATTAGCATATGTGGAGAATTATTAGTTATAGACTAGAAGTAAGTCGTCAATAGATTCACTGTCGAATAACGACATGAGCCAAAAATAGATCAGCCAAAGACATGTATATGAAGGAAGTTTTGGATTCTATCAAGACATAGTTGTGGCCAAGACTTAGGTGCAAAGATATTTTCTAGAACCTCGCATGTAAGTTATTTTCCAATTGGGATGAGGACCTGGTTTGAACATTTCGAGACTAAATCCGTATACATGTTGATGATCCCATATCGAAAGTAATCCGTCGAATACTACTTCGAATGAAGCTTCAAATGATGTTGGACTTAAGTTATTAATTGAACTGAGCTTCCTCTATTGCTGGATTTTTTAGTTTAATTAGGCTTCATATTTAATTTTCTCTTTCTATATTAATTGGATTTCTTATTAATTTGATTTTATATTTATTGAAATTTATATTAAGTCTTATTTTATATTAATCTGGATTTTCTATTCATAAGGTTTCTTATTTTATGATTAGGGGTTTATTACAGTTTTTTATTAATGCTATTTAATCTTAAATAGCATTAGGAGAATTAAGGTTTGCCCTAAGTCCATAAATTGAAGATGAAACATAAAGCTACAATTTTTTGATGAAGGTGGTGAGATGAGTGACTTGAGATGTGACTGAGAATTCTTTCTTCGTAAGAGAAAGCTCTGTTTTTGGAGAGAGAAGTGAGGCGAGAGATAAAATATTGAATATGAAGTTGTGTTAACCATGTTACCTTTGAAAATTGTGAGAGTTTTGTAACCTAACGTGACTAACCCTTTGTGTTTGTAGCGTCTTTCTGCAACCTCCTTCTTTAATAACATATAATGTTTGTGGCCCATGGGTTTATGATTATTTCTACAATCAAATCACGTTAATTTTTTTTATGTATTTTAAGTTTTCTTTTATGCTTTTTTATTTTGTTGTTTCCATTAAGCATGAAGTTATTTATCTTTGGAGGATCGATTCCCCAACAAATTCTGTGGTGAGCATGTAGAAACATAAGAAAAAATAAATCGATATACATTTAAAGGCAGGAGAAATATATATCTCATGGAAACCAAAAACCACGAAAGATGATTTTCATGAAGTTTAGCCTAGAAACAATTGACAGATCGAATGACTTTAACCTCTAAATAATTAGGGTTAAAGGTTTACCTAATACAAAAGATATCGGCTACTACTATCGAAGAAAAATCTATACAGGTTGATGTCGTGTTACTGTCTAAATCTCATATCACCCTTGTACAGAGTTTGGGAAATGAAGTGCTACATAAGGTATCTAACGAACCTGCAGTACTCAGGATATGTAATTGGATGTAGGAAATTTACATGGAAAAGTATTTGGAAAATATATTGTATATCAAAAAGTATCTTTACATGATGTCTATGGATAATGGTAAAGAGATCTGAAGGCACATAAATGATTACAACATAAACATACTCAACTTGAATACGATTGGTTTAAAGGTGGAAGCAGAGGACCAAGAAATCATCCTCTTAAGCTCTCTGTCGGAGAATTAGAAACACTTTATGAAGACCATCCTCGATGGAAAAGAGTCTCTTATGATGATAAAAATTAAAAGAGTCTTGAACTTCAAAGATCTTACAAAAATTATTTAGAATGGTGATTCTCAAGGGCTGAAACTGAGTGTAAGAGGAAAGAGAGATTCATGTCATCTTGTACTTAAACCCCTCAACAAAATGATGTTGTAGAAAGAAAACATCTTTAAATTATTGAGACTATATGTTCATTGATTTTATATGTTGAAGTTCCTAGTGTATTTTTGTGGATAAGATTTTATACCTTATGTATATATCATTAATCAAATACCTCTACAAATAATCCAGGGATTTCTCTGTTACAAAAGTTACATGGACATCATCAAGTTTTTTCATCTTTCCCAGTGTTTGGATCTATCTGTTTTTTTCTTTGGCCTCATGTCGAAAGGAACAAGTTATCACCTAAAACAACTATATTTGTTTTTTGGGTTATGGTATTGAACAAAAACTATATATGTATTTCAATCCCATAACTTAGTGGTTATATGTATCTTGACATGCCAGATTTCTCGAGAATACTCTAGTTTATTCGATTCTTGCAAAATCACATGACATAATAAAAACATATCTTCCGCTTATTAATCCATTTAGCCATGACAATAATAAAACTATTGTTCATGATGTACCAGTTCATGAGACATCTACACCAACCAATACTACTTCTAATCTATCAATGCATGAGTCGGTTTCTTTCTCTGGTGCAACTACATAATTTCAACCTCTTATGAGATGTACACTTACAAGTAAATCTACCAAGCATCCATATTTTTCTTATTTTTCTTACTCAGTTCTATTTTCATCTTTCACATAAAACAAACATGGTTTATATGATCCTAAGTCATATAAAGAAGTTATTTATGATCCTCGTCGCTAAAATGTTATGGCCGAAGAGCTTACTGCTCTTTGTCAGACTTATACGCGGGATGTGGTTGAGCGACCACCTGGTAATTTTCTATCATTAGGTTTTCAAAAAAAAAAGTATGATGGGTCCGTTGATAGCTATAAAGTTGTTAGCAAAAGAGTATTCACAAAATTAAGGTATGAGTTTTGAGCAGCCTTTTGCATCGGTCTTAAAAATTACGATAATTTTACCCTTATTGTTATTGCATCCATTCGCTAATGAAGTATCTTTCAACTACCTGTCAAAAATACATTTCTAAATGGTGATGTTCATCATGAGGTTTACATGACTACTCCCACCAAGTGTTTCTCACCAACCATATGAACTTTGTCGATTTTGAAAAGCTTTATATGGTCTCAAAAAAGCTTATCGTGCTTGTTTGAGAAATTCTTCACATTTATTATTTCACTTGGTTTTCTTACAAGTAATCACGATTTATATTTATTTATTAGATGTAATAGTACATGACACATTATTTCATCCATATATAGATGATTTGATTATTACAAGTGATGATATTAATAGTATTGAGGTACTACAACATGATTCTCTTAAAACGTCTTTCAAGGACTCTTAGGTGTATGTTCTTTAACATTGTATCAGAGCTTGGTTGTCCATGATTGTTGTTGTTTGTTGTTTGACCCAAGCCTCGCATGGGACTACCAAGTGGGTTCAGCCTTTGTCGTTGAGGATGGATATTGAAGGGTTATCCTACATCGGTTGGGTAATATTAATTTGTATATTATAAGAGGAATAAGAAACCTTATTATATCAAGACGTCTTTTGGGAATTTTTAGGTTTATGCTCTCTAACAAAAATATCTTTATGGAACTCCGTACATGAGACTTTTCTTTCTTTTGACTTATTCACTCAAACTACGTGTCTATAGTGATGTTGATTGGGATAACGACCCTCAATATCTTAAATCCACTACTTGTTTCTATAATTTACTTTAAAATTTATTAATCTCAAAGAAAAACATTGGATGTCGTCTATAGATCTCATACTAAGGATAAGTACCATGTTATGTCATTTACTACATGTGAGATTGTTTGGTTACGATGGTTTTTTGCATATATGAGGGTTAACATTACTAAGTCTACTTCCTTACATCGTGATAACAAAAACTTCATGCAAATTACAAACAATTATGTTTTTCACTAGATGATGAAATTATTGAAACTGATTTTCACTTTACTCGTCATCATCTTTAGTTTGAGACCATCTCGCTTAAATTTATCCCATTAACTATCCAGGGTGTTGATATCTTCACAAAAGTTCAGTCGGTATCTCAATTTCATTTTATGTGTGATAAACTCTCAGTGTTCATTACTGTCGCATCGTGAGTTTGAATGAGGATCTTAGCAATATAGTCGATTAGCTATTTGGCCAATTAGTTAATTAAAGTATTATTTTATATATTTATGATCTAAGCTATTATATAATAAACCTAATTAATAATAATAAAATGTTACCCTTATTTCTTTCATTCTTCACAATCTTCTGTTGTGGTTCAAACTGGTTACCATAACTTGTAATAAAAATGTTGTTAGGTTAAAAAACTAAAATAAAGCATGAGCATTCTTAGCTTATTTGCTAACAAAAAATGAAGCATAAAAGGATAAAATTCTTGTATGATCGTGGACCGAATCTACCATCTATATTCGTTTTTACTAAATTTATTTGTCCTAAAATAATTTTGGATCAAATTCGGATGTAAAATATTAATATGTATTCGATTTAAAACAAATGTTGTATACTCTTTTTGTGAAACTCGTTATTTTAATATCTTCTGAAAATTCACTCAAATGTGTGATGAGAAAAATACTAAAAGGAAGATCTACGAATAACCATCCAATATCAAATTTATTTACCTATAACCACACCTAGGTTCGATAAAGTTCGGATAATCACTTGATGATAAATAAGTATTTATAGATAACTACATGGTAGTTTGAAAATATCTATAACCATTTTTTTCTCTTTAATTTTTTAAATATCATATCTTTCAAGCTTTAGATAAAAACAATATCCGAAAATACCATTAGTTTTTTTGTAAAACAAATAACCTAGATCTATGAAAGATTTTTTTTATAAAAAATAATTTTAACTGTTTTCCAGGTGCGAAAATACATGTAATTGGGGTGCAAAATTAGTTTTGAAAAAACAATTGTTTCAATTGCGGAATTATGTGATTGCGAAAAAATAACTTTGTTCCAATTGCAGAATTACGTACAAATGGGTTGCAAAAATAAGAAGAAAATTGTTGCGAAAACATGATTTTAGTTCCTAAATAAGTCTGATTGTGCGAGAAAACAAAATAAAAACTTGTTTTGTGAAAATAAATGTTAATCAGATGTTTAACAACTAAATTTTTGTAGTTACAAAAATATGTACATTTTTGTGCCGAAAAACTTTTTAAAAATAAAAATAAAAATTGAACTCGGTTTCCGATGAGAAAATACAGTGTAATTGTTGTACGAAATTAGTTTGGAAAATATAAATGTGTTTCAGTTGAGAATGAGCGTGTAATTTAGTTTCGAAAAAAAGTCGTGTTCCATTTATGTAATTACGTATAATTTGGTTGAAACAAAAATTTCCAAGAATATCATTAATAAATTTTGTTTTATACGTCTTTTAAAAATAAAAATGTGTTTTCCAAATTATTTTTTAAAATTAAAATTGAAAATATAGAATTTTAAAAATTAAAATAACTAGTTACCACCCACTATACCCGAATTTTAAAAAACGATTATTAGAAGAGTTTATGGGCAAAATCTAAAGAATTATATTTAACTAAAACTATGCGTGGTTGTAGATAACTTTTTATATTTTAAAATAGTTATTAAATAAAACAATTTATTTGTTCAAAATTATGCTATCGGACAAATATCGGCTAATATTTTTAAAAAATATATTTTGTTCGACAATAAATATCGCTTTTGCAGATATAAAATTTAATAAATTTTATTAAATTTTATTAATTAGACTTTTTTTTATTTATAAAAGAAGAAGTAATTACTATCTACGCTAATACACTTGCACACCTTTAAAATTTTATATTTTAGGACGGAGGGAGGAGGTAAAAAGAATCGAATCATTTGGAACAGATTAGATTGGAACTCTTAAAGGTGATCAGATTTACTAGAAACGGTTTAGATCGATTGAGGTTGCGTCGGTCTGTCCGAACCGTACCCGTTACCACCTCTTACGTATTCGTTAACTTGGCAAAATAATAGTAATGTGTTTTATTAGGAGAGCATAAAGGAGAAAGTTTTAGGCAAACTTGTAGTAAAATTGAAGGGGTTCATGGCAATTTTAAAATAAGGAAGGTGATGTGTATGGAAATCCCTGCCCAACCCCACATGGAACAAATATTTCCAATTTAGGCAAGATAATTAGTCATTAACATCCACAATAAAAACGTGGACGCTAATATACAATTAATAATAGATAGTTTAAATATCCAAGATAAGAAGATTTATGATTGTATTTTCTCTTTTTTTTAGATAGGCAAAACTTGTAAAATTTTGAGGTTGAATATAGTGTTTTCACTTGGCTGATTACCGTAATTTTATTCTGAAAACCCTAAAAGTTATCGAAGATCTAAAACAAAATACAAAACACAAAATAAAATATTAGAAATTTAATGATATGGTTTCATATGTTTTTCTAAAAATATAAATTAATTTTAGAAATCCATATGGATTGCGTCCTAAACGTAGAGGTAGATTAGCATTTATGAAATACTCATTTAAACATTTGTTAGGGTTAGTTTTTTTTCTTAAAAGAATTTTTATTTTTAACAAAATCGTATTTAAATTGACCATTTACAATAATAAGAATAATAATACGACGGCTTAATAATAATTATAGCATAAACACAAAATATAAATGTTATTTTAACATTAGATTATAAAAAAACAGATAATAAATGATGAAAAAATTTCAAAGATATCAAGTGATTAGGATAGGTCTTGGAATTCTTCTTCTCCTCCTCAAAGCATTGGTTTAAAAGGAAAGACATGATAATAAAACTTCATATTCAAGATTTTTTAAGAGTGAATTATTACCATTAGCATCGCCAACATTAAACAACTAAGGTCCTCATTTCATACAAAGAAATAGAGGAATACAGATGGAGGAATTCTCCGAATGAATCAAACTTAAAGAGAAGATTCAAGATACAATTATTATGACAAGTAAGGAATCTGCTCAAATTTAACCGTATATAAAGTCTTATATTGAGTTGATCTGAACTTCAAGCAAGGACCAGGTTATTGAATGCCTTATTACACAAAGATAAAAATATCACACATCAGTCGAGTTAACCTTTCAAACTAAAGATAAGTTACTTGAATCTTCAATGATAACAGAGAAATTTTCTCGAGGTATGCCTAAACTTAATTACATACAGAAATTCTTAGACTCTTTCAAATTTGCTATGGAGGTAAATATGTCTTACCTGGATGTTATACACATTTTGATATAAATCACTTTAGATGATGTTTTATGTAAAATCCAGAGGAAAAACGTGTGGTCAATAGGAAATGCGATTATTAGAATGGTCTACATTTTTTAATCTGAAGTATGAAAACCCAATCACACCAATTTGGATTAACCTTAGCAATATTCAAGAGTTCTTATACAAGGAAAACATTGTTACCTCTATATAATCCTCACTGGGAAATTTTTTGAAGAAATGGATCCTAGAAAGTAACAGGGCAAAACACAATTGTTGTTACATATGGTTAGAGCTTGACACATCCAATAAATTAGTATACAGTATATGGGTTGGATTTGGGGAGAATGACGGCTGCTGGTTAGATTTTCAATACAAATACATACCAGCGTACTGCGATTCATGTCATCACCTTGGTCACAAAGCTTTTGTTGGCAAGAATTTACAAAGTAAAGAAAAAATAGATATTGATCATCAACAAAGACTGATAAACTTCAAGAATATTGAGCAAGACAAGCCATGGGTACATAAAATTAAGTTTATAGTGGTTAAAGAAAATAGTAATATATAAGAAAATAACCCAACCATGCTTAAGGAGGCCAGTAAATATCCAAGCGAAAGGAATATAGATCATCAAGTAATCAAAGAGGATGAAATCATTAAAGAAAGGTAATCAAAGAGGATGCATGCTTTTATAACACAAAGAAATAATGAATATACATTTATGGGTACTTAAGAAAGAAAGGTAATCAAAGAGGATGAAATCATTAAAGTCTTGCAACATCTTGAAAAAGGATTAAATATACCTCACTCTCTAGACTATGAAAATCTTGATTCGGGTCTCCAATCTCCTCAATTGAAGTATAAAGGTAGCTTGCGTACTTCTCCCACCTATATTAAAAATGATTCTTAACAAGAATTTATGGAAGTGTTAATTAAAGACTGTGAAACCAAAAAGAAGTAAATGATATGTGGTTCTCAAGACTCTCCAGTTGAAAGGGTCCAACAAACATTACACAAGCAACTCAAGATGACTAGTAAGATCCTTAACTTGGGTATTAGAGGAATATGTATTAAAACCTTAAGCATAAGGCTCAAATTAATTAAGATAAAGGAAAACATCAATCTTGTTGCCTTACAAGAGCCTCTGATTAAAGAAGAATTCTTAGAAAATACAGCCAAATGCTTGGGTTTCTCTCACTTAATGTAAACATAAATAATAAGATATTTCTCTTGTGGAATGACAACTTCAAGATTGAAGTTTTAAATTACCACCAGCAATTTCTTCATATTTTTATCAAGCACTCTACTCAAACTAAGTGTTTTCTAGCTACTATAGTATATCTAAAGTGTGCTAGCAACTTAAGAATTGATATTTGGAATAATTTAAGATCTCTTTCTAATAACATTATTAAATAAATAGTGTTCGGTAATTTTTATCTCATCATTGCTCCATATGAGCATATGGATTTCTCTTCTATATGCTTAAAGGGAATTAAGAAGTTGAATGAAGTTATCAATAACTATAGATTGGAGGAGGCTTGATTTTTTGGTTCCATATTCACCTGGTCCAATAATAATAAGTGAAAGAGATTGGAACGTTTTCTATACAACAATGAATGTGCTGACGACTATTTCCTTAATACTACAACTCATCATATGGATAGATTATGCTCAGGTCACACACCTATCTGCATATTTATCTTTCAACTAAACAATAAGACCAAGGCTTCCTTTGTGTTGCAGAATATGTGGACCCATAATGATGATTTTCTAGACACTGTTGAGGATTTTTGGAATCAGACTAAGGATGGCCCCCTATGATAGTTTTCTTGGATAATTTGAAGAGGTATAAAGAGACTCTTAAGATCTAGAATAGAGAAATCTTCGGTAATATATTTTTTGTTGTGCTAAACATTAAGGATACTGTTAATGCTTTCCGAAACAATCTATCAAACTACTAAAATGATTGAGGATATAATTAAGTTGTCAAAAGTTAAAGCTACCTATCACCAATTACTACTTAAAGAAAAGATGTATAGGCAGGAAAAAAGTTATGTTAACTGATCAAGGATGGCGATAAAAATACTAAACTTTATCACAATTACATAAACAAGAAAAGAAGAAATAACATGATACATGGTATTTTTTAGAATCATACCTGGATTTCTGACAATGATCAGTTGAGCCACTCTGCTGAATCATTCTTCAAAGAAATTTCGAATGAAACTCGTGCCCACAATGCTATTGAGATATCATTGGACATTATACTTACCATGATTACGTAAGAAGATAATGCATCTCTAATGAGTATTATTATTAAAAATAAGATCCAATATATAATATTCAGCCTAAATCCTATTAATTTCTCAGGTGTTGATGGATTTAACAATGTGTTTTATTAGTCACGCGGGAGCATAATTAAAAATGACTTGGGTGAGGCCATTGAGGTATTTATTGTGCGGAAAGCTATTCCTCATGGTATTATGTTAACCATTATCCGCCTCATTCCTCAAAACCAAGATCCTAAAGTGTGAAAAAATTCACACCTATCAGTTTTTGCACCATCTTCAGTAGAATTCTTTCTAAAATTTTGAACAACATACTTGCTAAGTTTCTGTTGCTTTCTTTCTAAAATTCTAAACAACAGACTTGCTAAGTTTTCGCTAAGTTTCAACATTTATCCTAAATGTTCTTCATTCTTTTGGCTTTAGTTTTGAATTCATTAATCATATATCTTGAATGATAAAAGAAGTGCTCGTCTATATCTTAATCAATGGTGATGCTAAGAGTTATTATAAAGTGAAAATGGGTATCATACAGGGGGATCCATTATCCCCCAATCTATTTATTATTTACGAGGAATACTTTGTTCGTGGTTTAACAAAGCTATATGAGGAAAACATTTACATTATCTTTAAAACATTGAACAAGTGAATTATTCAATGTCTAGCCTTTGCCGATGATCTGAATATATTTACTAAGGGCCTTACTTCAAAAATGGACAAGCTGGGAAAATTCTCTAGCATTATCAGGACATATCAGGGCAATCTATCAATCAAGAAAAAACCAAAGTCTTTACATCTTTCGATGCTGATCAGACAAGGATTCTTAGTTTGGAATCTATCATTGGTTTCACCCCTGGTATTGTTCCAACTATTTATCTCTGCATTCCCATAAGAGAAAAAAATAAAAGAATGAGAAAACAAGAACTTATCCTTTGGTGCAAGGTTGGTATTTTTTCAAAATGTATTAAGTTCCTTCCAACTTACCGGAATCAGAGCTGCATTCTTCCAAATTATGTAATTGATAGAATTGAGAATATTTTTAATAGTTTCCTCTAGGGTTCAACTGATGATATTAAATCAGTTAAGTTGTCTAACTAGCCGAATATATACCAGTAAAGAAACATGTGACTTCATTCAGAGGAAAATAAACAAGTCTAATATGTTTACGAGTATTTGGAACTTTATTACTCCTAAGAATTGCCTAATCCCTTTATAGAGGATCCTTAACTCACGGTCCTTGTTGATTTGATTATAAGAAAATTGAAATTTCCTATTATCTCTAAGTGTCAGCATTGTAACAACATTGAATCTAATAACCATCGATTTGTTTCTTGTGATATGGACTAGGGTACTTGGGTTTACTTTGGTACTGTGTTTAATGTTAGAATTGATAGGTTCATGACTTTCACTCATTTAGTTAGGAATTGGTTATGGTCTACTAGAAAGAATGTTCATATTAGAACTATAATTCTGGTTGTTACTTGTTAGGTGATAAAATTCAAGGCTGACAATCCTACTGTCAGCTCTACAATTAGTTATATATTATATATTTGATTGGTTTGGATCGCGATAATATTCTCAGTAGTGACTACTGGTATAATGACCTTAATGTGGCTACTGAAATTGGTTGATATAACCATTTGAACAAGAGAAAGAATGTTATCATTCAGAAATGGCTTTCTCCTAATGCTAATAGATTGAAGCTGAATATGGATGTTTCGTGCTTAAGTAATGGAGAGGCTAGCGAGGGCCGCTTAATAATAGATACCAAAGGTAAAAGTTTTGTAAGGATTTATAGAATTTATGGTAAAATCTCTCCCTTTCTTGTTGAAACTAGGCCTCTAATTGATAGCTTAATCATCTGCAATGGCTTGGGTATCTAGAATGTAGAAATCAAATATCACTCTTTAGTTCTAATTCAGATTATCTCTCAAGGTAACTATCCACTGACCTTAGATCCTATCTTAAAGCTGTGTAGGAGTCAAATTTCCCCAAATATGGTCTTGAAGCACATTAATAGGAATCAAAACATGGCTGCCGATTGGCTAGCCAAATTGACCATGGAATGTAAAACACGTCTTGATTTCTCTGTAAGCGTCCTAATCACCTGAATCCTATAACCTTCTTGAAAAGTATAAGTTCAGGATATATTTGATTTAAGATGGAAGATATCAATATATTTGTCAAATTAGATCTTATTACTGTGTAACTAACACGAAGTAGGTTTTTCCTGACTACCAAGAACTCTAAAATTCGGATATGTAGGTGATGAAAAGAGGATTTTAAGAAGTTATGAGGAATTAATGGAGATGACATTGAGGAAATGCAATTGAAAAAGAGAAAATTCAAGCATCTGGTTGATAGTTCTAGAAATATGTAGGACTGGATATTGGATGAATTGTATAGTGGAATTGTGTTAGAGGAATAAGTGTAAGGTTGTAGAGAGAGAAAGTAGTCAATCAAAGTACCAATCATTAGAAAATTACCCCTTTCCCAAAAATGGGATCTTTCCTTATATAGAGTCAGTGGTGGGCTCCATTGACACATGATATGTTTAATTAATTACATATTGGTCTTCCTAAATACACTTGTTTTCTATGTTTCCCAATATTTACAAATTTATCCTTATTTGCTTCTCTAATATCAATTAAACCCAGTAATAATCTTGACATATTACGCCCTTATGAGTAGGCCCCTAGTTTTGCGGAGAGTCGAGCAAAAACTAATTTATCGCTGGACATGCTGGTTAAATGTTTGCACCAGAAACTCTCCAAATCTTGTTCGTCTCGTCGTTATTTATTGAAGGATACCGATGCTGTGAAGCATACATTAATGGCCGATCTTTCCTTGCATGGTCAACATACAAAAGTCTCGATGTCAACGATAGTTTATTATGGGACGAATTGTTGGTTCATTGTATCCGGACGCTTTTGAATTTAATTAACATTGCAACTATCCTAAGTTAATAGGCCTTGGTTCAAATCATATTTTTAGAAAGCCCATTTTTTTAATCAAAGAAGATGTTTTCTTACTCGTCCATGTTTCTTTCCTTGACTCGTCATCTATATTCAAAATCTTCGTCTGGTGAACTATCCAACGCGAGCATCATGAAGCTAACCCCATAGGTCTGCTGGAATTTTCAGGGTGGACACGCATCTTGCGATAACTTGAGTATGCCTTAACTAATGTTTTGGTAAAGCGACTCTTGTATTTCCCGAAGCTCTTTTCGATTACACTTCTCCGCGGAACGAACCGTTACCCCACTTACTCGCCTATAAATACTTTTACTTCTTTACTTTCATATTTCACACGAGTTTTAGAGAGAAAAACACTTGCCATTCTCCCCATTTCCTAGAGAGAGAATCTCCGATATTGTTTATGAGAAGGCCCGCTTCTCATATGAGAGTTAAGAAACAGTCATACCAACCTGAAAAACCAGTTTTCGTTTTCATTGATTATCTTAGTATTACTAAAAAGGCTGACAAATACCGAGCCGCGAAATTAATCCAGAAAGGCCTCATATCTCCGCTGAGTTCAAATCCGTTGATTTTTCCAAAACCCTAAAACCCAGGATCGTCTAAACCATCTTCAGAAACAGGTCCCTCGACTATCCCAAGGGTTTCTTCGAAAACCGGAAATCCCGACATTGCTATCCATCCTATACCTTCGAAGGCCAGAAATCCCATCGACCAAAAAAACAAAACTCCTTTCTTAAGCATGGGCGATTCTAGCTCTTCGTCTACCACTCCCGAGTACGTCCAACTAACTCTGACCATCATGGGGCGTGGAACCAGTCACAATACTGCAACTACTCCTAAATGGGTGGTACAACAAGATGAAGAGATGAGGAAGCTTGAAGAGGTTACCTCTAAAAAAGTTAAAATCCCAATACCCGGTCATACTCGAGTCAACAACAGTTCTAGCATCGTTCTTGCGACTCCCGTCCACTGACAAAGCTATGCCATGAAAGCCCAAAAAATCGATCGAAATACAACTTCCTAAGCCTTCAAAAAAGGTATCAATTTCGTCGAATGTCGAAGCCCAGATTACCAAACCAGCTCTTCCGACAAATTCAGGGGCCCAATCTGTTCCCGTGGCTGGCGGAGCTACCCTTGCGGTGCATGTAGAACCCCTTCCCCCCGAGATCGTCAAGACCTTAACTGGCTCTCACAGTCTATTTGCTAGAGATCATAATATTTCTCTTTTTACCGGGAAGTATCTGTATTACAATCCTGATGAAGATGTCGGGTTAAAAAAGATCTGGAGGATTCCTGACTGTGTGGACATTCGATTCCCAAAGTCGGGTGAAACCCCCTTGTCAGTGGAATCACGAGAAATAGTATTTTTTACCAAGCTCTTGAACTCGGGTCTGCGGCTTCCTCTCGACCCCAAAATTTTCAAATATTTCGAGATCCTTCGGATCTGCCCGACCCAGTTGACCCCTAACGTATAATAAACTTTAATGTCCACCATAATGGCCTCTCGATTAGCCGAGGTTCCAATATCTATGGAAGAGTACATAACCATATCTGGACTATCAAAGTCTCCCAAATTTCCTTTCTTCTACTCTTTCCTTGCCAATCCGCGAAAGATAGTAAATAATTTATTGGAGGCTGACAAGTCATGGAAGCACCGGTTTGTCTTTATCAGTAATGCATGGGAAAACGGCAGACCATACACTAAGTAAAACTCGAGGATCTTAGCCTACAAGTAAAATTCTGCAAGTTTGCGTAAATGCTCATACATTTTGTTTTACTGACCAATCTTCTTTTTTAGTGATCCGATCGCCAGCGGAGATAAATCTCCTTTAGTCGGTAAAAACCAAAACAAACGACGTGGTGAAAAGAGAAAAAAATTTGTCGTGGCTGAGGATGGAAACCATACTTCAGACAATAAATACAAGGAGAAACTCGAGGCGGATGAAGTGCGTAATGACCCGGTCGTGGAATAGATCACCATCCCAAGCATGTTTGGGAAATTCGAAGGCGCGAAGTCGGCCACGCCTGCTGAGGCCTCTTCTAAAGGAAAAGACATGGAGGAAAAGCATTCCACGGATAAGACTAGAGCATCATAATACTTTGATAAACCTTCTACTGAGAAGCATCGAGATTATACTCATCACCAAGAGGGTTCGATGCATCTCGATCCCCTGATTTTATATGTTCATGCTCAAAGTTTGGGTTCATTTTCCCTTCAAGAATCGAATATGCTAACAACTTCCCTATACAACATGTTTGCCCCTATAGCGCTAAAAGAAAGAGAGGTAATGAAACTTCAAAATAAGCTTGCAGAACTCAAGAAAAGCACCTCGGCTAATGCCAATGAGTCACATGACTTAATTGACCGTACCAATGCTCGAGCTGCTGCAGCCGGGCCTGAAATCTAGGATTTCAATGTTAGAGAGAAAGAGTGAGAATAATCTGTTTCACATGCCAAAGAAGATCATGTCAAGGCAATAGAAGAATTCGCTGCCCAAAAGCTTAAGAACGGTTACCTTCGCCTTCAATCGACAAAAGGAGAGCAGTCTTTTTGCTGCTAAGTGCAAGAAAGTAATGGAGGAGGAGCTTGCCGATGCAAGGGCCGACTACGTTTTAAATTCCATGAACAGTTTCCTCAGCTACCGTTAGGGTCGATGTGGCTAGATGTCCTAGAAGAAGATCGTCCTGAAGGTATTGTTTGTGTAGATCCCGAAGTTGAATATACAAAATCTTCCGAAGACCCTTCCCATGTTTGAAAATTATTTTTTTGTAGTATGTTGTTTTCGTTTTTTTGAAAATTGGGACCTGGTTAGTGTATACTTAAATTCCTGTTCATATTTTGCTTATGTTATGTAATGTTTTTCCACCTTTTGTAATCGAAAGTGATCAATTTCTGATGTTAAAAAGTAGATTCGTTATAAGTTATTATATGCTACACCCTAATGCGTAGATCAAATTAGAAGTTGAAAAACCCTGTAAAAGGTTTGAACTCGTAAATCAACTTTAAAAATTGAAAAACCTTGTAAAAGGTTCGAGTATGTAGATGAACTTTGGAAGTTGAAGAACCCTGTAATAGGTTCGAACTCGTAGATCAACTTAAGAGTTGAAAAAACCTTGTAAAAGGTTCGAACTCGTAGATCAACTTGAAAAATTGAAAAACCTTTATAAAAGCTTCGAACTTGTAGATCAACTTTAGAAGTTGAAAGACCTTTGTAAAAAGGTTCGAATTTGTAGATCAACTTAAGATTTGAAAAACCTTTGTAAAAGGTTTGACTTTGTAGATCAACTTAAGATTTGAAAAAACTTTTTAAAAGGTTCGAACTGGTTTTACTTTTTCTACCACCTATTACGGACCTTCCTAATTGGGTGATAACTTCTCTAAATGCTTGTCATTGGTGTGAAGGAAAACTTTCCGCAATACTTTTCCCCAACCTTGAAATCTCTTCTTCGAACTTTCGAAGCATATCTGCTTCTCATAAGGGTCTGATAATGCAATAAACTGAGGTGCGCTCTGGCTCGTTTTTCCTTGATCAGATCCAAGGCTAAAGATTGGCTTTCATTGTTAGCGCCCTCCTCGTAATGATTGATTCTGAAATATGGGAACATTGTCTCCGCAGGAATTATTGCATCCATAGCGTATACTAGCACGTAGAGCGACTCCCGAGTCGTAGTTCGAGGTGTGGTTCAGTATATCCATAGTACTTCTTGCAAATAGTCCAGCATTTTCCCGTTTTTCCTTCCAAAATCTTCTTGAGCCCATTGATAATCGTTCTGTTTGTCATCTCGACCTGTCCATTAGCTTGGGGATAGAAGGAAGCCGAGAAACACTACTGTATTTTGTGATTTGAACAAAATTCTCTCATTTCGTTGTTGTCGAATTGAGGGCCATTATCCATAGTTTTTTTAGGGATCCCATACCGACAACAAATGTTCGACCATATAAAATTTACGATTTGTTCCCGACAGTGGTTCTGCCTCGACCCATTTTGAGAAATAATCCACTATGACAACAATAGTTTGTCTTCTTCCGGTTGCCAATAAAAGTGGGCCCACTAAATCTATCCCCCCATATGTCAAATAGAAAACCTTCTGAAATTGATTCGAGCGGGACTGCGGGGTATGAATTGAATTAGCGAACCTCTGGCAAATATCACATCTTTTAACCAAATCTATGGCATCAGTTGCTATCGTGGGCAGTAAAATCCTGATAATAAAACTCTTCTGATCAACGTCTTAAAGCTACAATGCGCCGAACCTTCGCCATCATGCAGTTCGGACAACACCATCTGAGACTCAACTTGTCCCAAACACCTTAGCAGAGGTCTACTCACGAACTTCTTATATAGTATATTTCCCAATATCACAAAACGTTGAGCTTTGTACCGTACCCTTCTTGCCAAAAAAATTTCGTCGGGGAGCACCTCTCCTGCTAAGAAATTTATGATGTTATTCCTCAAGTCTATGCTCAGCGATGTTGAAATTTGAAATGCCAATTTTGGCCGGTTCTCTAGCTCTTTTCGCTTCAAAATAGGAGGGTATACTTGAGTTTCAATCCACGGGTACTTACCGACGTATGTTATAGTTTCCAGTGAGTCATCAATAGTATTATTCTCCCTGCAGAAATGTTCGTAAGTAATTCTTTTGAAAGATGAGGCCAAAATTCGTAGAGCTGCTGAATATTGAACTAGCTATTCCTTTCTCGCCTCTGACTGCCCCATTGCTTGATTGACAAATAACTAAAAATCTCTTAATTGTAGAACGTTCTTTGCTCCACAAATCTGTGCTAACCTTAAACCTGACAACACTACCTCATACTCAGCCTCGTTTTTCGAAGCTTTAAAACCAAAACGAGTTGCATGATGCATGCAACTCACGAAGGCATAGAGATTTGGACAGCACCCCCGCAACCGTTAATACTTGACCCACCGTCAGTTCTGACTATCCATTCATTTGGCTCTCTTTCTTGCTCGACTGTTGTCTCTTCTGCCCTGCTGGAGTGGAATTCTAATAAGAAGTCTGCTAAAGCCTGACCTTTAATAACCGTCATTGGTTCGAAATTAATATCAAAGTCACCCAGCTCTACTGACCACTTGGACATACGTCCTGAAATATCAGGTCGTTGTAGCACACTTTTTAATAAGAAGGCAATCCGAATCATAATTAAGTGGCCTTGGAAATAGGGTCGCATTTTTCTAGCGGTCGCTACCAAATCCAAAACTAATTTTTTAAGTTTCAGGTATCGTTTGTCAGCATCTAAGAAGCTTTTTCTCATATAGTAAACCAGTTTTGAATTCGATCTTCTTCTCGAACTAACGTCATGCTCAGCGCATAATCTGATACCGCTATGTACAAAAATAAAGTCTCCCGCGGTAGTGGTTTTGTAAATAGTGTCAATGATGAAAAAGAACTTCTAATTTTAAAAAAAGCCTCGTTACACTCAGGTGTCCAACTAAAATTCTTGGTATTTCTCAATACTTGAAAGAAAGAAACACACTTGTCAATGGATCATGAGATGAATCTATCCAGGACTGCAAGGTGTCCTGTTAAGATTTGTACTTCTTTTATATTCCTCGGGGTGACATATTACTCAAAGCGTTTAGCTGAACCGGATCTGCCTCTATTCCTTTTTCGCTGATTACGAATCCTAGAAATTTTCCGGATCAAACTCCATAAGAGCATTTCTCTGGATTTAACTTGAGGTTTACTTAACTGAGGTTCTCGAATGTTTCTTCGAGTTCGATAAAATGATCTTAATCGGAAATGCTTTTGACTAGCATGTCGTCTATGTAAACCTCAACATTTCATCTGATATGTCCCTAAAAAAATTTATTAACCAGTATTTGATAAGTAGACTCCGAATTCTTCAAACCGAAATGTATAACCTTATAACAATATAGTCATCTCCCATGATGAACATAGTGCTTTCTTGATCTCTTTGGTCGAACTTTATCTGTTTGTACCCCTCATAGGCATCCATAAATGATAACAGTATGTTCCCAATGTCAAATCTACAAGTTGGTCGATCCTTGGCATGGGAAATGGATCATTAGGACAAGCTCTATTGAGGTCTGTAAAGTCTACACATATTCTTCATTTCTCTGTCTTCTTTTTTATTAAAACCGGTTTCGCCGTCCACCGCGGATATTAGGACTCCTGATATATCCTACCTTATTCAACCTTTCAACCTCTGAAATAATCGCCTTTGTCTTTTCTTGAGAGAAAGCTCGACGCGTTTGTGTTACGGGTCGAACATTCTGATTTATAGACAACTGGTGATAAATAACATTTTTCGAAACCCCAGTAACATCCTTTGAACACTAAGCAAACAAGTGTAGTTTTTTTAAGGAAAAAAAATTAGTTTTTCCGAAAAAAAGGATACAGATTTATTCTGATCTTAAAAAACATTCCCTTTCGAGAATTCATAATTTTCACAATTTTCATCTGTAAGAAATAACCTTGGGGTCTCCCTAGGATCATCTTCTGGCTTTGATCCCGGGGTCGACCCCGCGAATTGCTAATCTCTTGTATCGACCATCTCCATATCTGCCTTTGTTGCTAACGCTGCTCGGTAGCATTCTCTTGCGGCGTGGGAGCATCTACCCCTACAAAAAGTACTGTTACTTCCTTCTTGAAAGGTCGTCGACCTAGCTGGACAACCCCTTCGAGTTCTCCAACTATTTCTGCCGACGCTCCCGTGAAACCTACCATAGTCCGATATGATTTAACAATTATCGGTGGCGTTTTAAACTTCAAAAAAGTCGACAAGAAGATGATATTTTCCGAACTCCCAGTATCAACCAATATCCTTCAAAATTCCTCGCCAACAATTGCCTCTATAATCACTACTGCATCTTCATGAGGTCCGGCAATATCCCTCATATAATCATCGTCGAAACATAGAATGGGAGTTGGATTTTGATATAAATGTGGTGAGGTCCTTGCTTCTAACTGAGTAGCTAGATTGACCACGTGCCTTTTTCGAGAAGAATTAGTGAGCCCTGTCATTGAATCACCACAAAAAATAGTCAAAGACTAAAAAATAATGCACAAATCACTCACATTTTCCCGTGTTATAGGAACTACTTCTTCAATTACCCCGATCATATCTCTATCTTGGTTGGGATCCGAATATTCAGTGGATATGTCAAACAGATTCATTACCTCGGAAATCAATAAAGTCGTTTCTTAGTTTGGTATTATCACTATTTTTTTAGACGGCCCGCTTTGCTGAACTTGCTTTTTCACATAATCTGGGAATTTCCCATTATCAATTAACATATGCAGCTCTTTCTTTAATACGATGCAATATTTTGTGTCATGCCCCACATCCTCATGATATCGACAATATCGGTATTCCGGCTCTAGCGAGGAGTTCTGACCAGAAAAGGTTTTCAGAAATCACACATTTCTTCGACTTGTCAAAAATGGTCGAAACGCACTTAGTTAAATCTGCAAAATGGGTGGGTCGAACCCACTTATTCGATATGGGTCGGTACGAATTTATTTAGTTTTTTTTCCTTACTTTCTACGTCGGAGTCCCCGACCCTTTCCCGTTTGATTGTTGTGTTGCCGGTGCCAAAGTAGTTATTGGTTGTGGTTGGGAAACTAAGATTGTCTTCTGTAAATTTTGTTGATATGATACCACCAAAACTTGCGCATTTTGTTGGATTTGAGCTGCAAATTTAGACTGTACAGTCTCTTCAATTAGAATCTATTTTTCCACCTGAGCTAACAAGGCAGAGAAAGTAAAAGCTTGTTTTTTTGCTACAACTTGCTTCATAGGACCGAGCAACACACCCAGCCTATAACCTGTTAAAGAAACACTCTCATCGCAATAATCAAGAACGGTTTTGGCATCTACAAAACATAGGGTGTAATCCCTCAACCTTTCCCCGACCCTTGGTCGACAATTCACGATTGTGTCACCATTTGATCCGAAGTTTTTGCTTCATACAAACTGTTTTCTAAACATCAGCCAGAACATGCTAAAGTTTTTAATACATCCCTGAGGCAACCGATTATACCATTTTAACACTCGATCCTTAAACGTCATCCAAAAAGCTCAACATATAAATTTATCATCATTGCCAAAACTTAACATGAAGTTCTTGAATGCTTTCAAATGGTTATCGAGGTCTTTTTCCCATTGTATTTTTCTAATTTGGAAATATCAAATCTCTTCAGGAGGTTTCCCGACAAGATCTCATCCGAGAGGGGAGATGATCTCCAACTATGCCTGAACTCGAAGGCTCCACTACCTAACCCTTCTGCATGAGTTGCATATAGCACTTCTTCAAGTGAGCTAACAGATTGGCTTCCGATCCTATACCCGTAAGTTTGGCTCTCGGGCGGAAACTGAAACTATGGGGCGTTGAGTTGCTCTCTTCTATTAATTATTATTACCCCCTTCTTTTCCATGGAAATATGAGTTACTTTATCGACGCTATCCCCCATGGGGTTTTGTTATTTTTGCTCGGCGCGATTTACGTCTTCAAATTTCTCGTTCCTAAATAATTCTTTCATCCCTTCTAAAGCATCGAGCTTCCGAATCTGGAGAGGATGACTCATACAGGTTTTCCTCGGTCGAATACTCTTATTCTTGTTTGGTTTGTAGTCCAGACTTTTTTTCTCAAAATATCATCGTTTTTTCGCACTCGAGTTTTACCCTTATAAAAATCAACCTCGTCTTGATTAACAACACCATTATCCTCTTTGTCATCTTCACATTATCGTTTTCCTCGGCTTTTCAATCGACACTTCTTTTCAGTAAAGGCCACCTATTTTCAACGTTAAGATTGGCTATGTCATCCAGTAATTGTTGTCTCGTCATAATGAGGGTTGAAAGTTTGCCTAGACCTTGGTTATATTGATCATGATCATCGTACTGCTCCTCGGAGCGTCGATCCTCTGAATAAGATATTTCCCTATCGGAGCCTCTCTCTTTTTCCTTTCCTTCTCTAGCCTCCGTATCCATTCCTCAAACTTAAGTTTTTCTTTGGGTCAAGATTTTGGAGAACTTAATCTTTGGGTATCACTCGTTCCCACAGACGGTGCCAATGATAGTTCTAGAAATATCTAGGACTGAATATTGGATGAATTGTGTAGTGAAATTGTGTCAGAAAAATAAATGTAAAGTTGTAGAGAGAGAAAGTATTCAAATGAAAGTACCAATCATTTGAAAAGTACCATTTTCTCAAAAGGGGATCTTTCCTTATATAGGGTCAGTGGTGGGCTCCACTGACACATGCTATGTTTAATTAATTACATATCGGCCCTCTTAAATACACTTGTTTCCAATGCTTCCAAATATTTACAAATAGGTCCTTATTTGCTTCTTTAATATCAATTAAACTCAGTAATAATCTTGACATTTTACGCCCTTATCAAATAGGTTCTTGAAAAGTATAAGTTTAGGATATATTTGATTTAAGATGGAAGATATCAATATATTTGTCAAATTAGATCTTATTACTGTGTAACTAGCACAAAGTAGGTTCTTCCTAACTATCAAGAACTCTAAATTCAGATATGTAGGTGATGAGAAGAGGATTTTAAGAAGTTATGAGGAATTAATGGGGCTGGTATTGAGGAAATAAAATTGAAAAGAGAAAATTCAAGCATCTGGTTACCTGAGGAATCTCTGGGAGCAAGATTTATTTTATAAGCTCTTGTTCATGGTAATACACGAATCTTATCGTATATTTCTCAAGGTTGAGCTTCCTCTCGTGAAGCTATCTTCTTGAAGAGTGTTTTCAATCTTTGTTAGAAATCGAGCAAATGGAAGCTGTTGTTTATGGTTTGAATTCTTCATCTTTCTCAAAACTAATCATAGAAATCTCGTCGAACATATGCAGATATATATGGCTCTGTTACTAAAATAAGGAACATACCGCCTTAGTTTTAAATTTTATTTTAGTAATTGTTAAAAGTTTAAGACAAGAAAATGTGAAAATTAAAATTGTTTTCTGTTTTAGTTTTTTTCATTTTAAAGTTGACTAACTTTTCATGTCCAATGATTTTGCTTATTGTAATTGATTCTACTTAATAAACTTTTATTTTCTTAAAAAATGATATTTTAAAAGTGTCGAGGTCAATTATATTGTTATATGTATATATATAGATAAATAAATAATTTAGATATAAAATTTCTTTTGACTCAATTTATTTTATTAAATAAAAAATTAATTAAAAGATATCTATGTCCATTAATCTATTGAAAAATAGACGTAGTTCTATTCATAGGTTAGTACCAAAATAAAATAAGATTATAGTTTTTTATTATATAAATGTATGTATTTTTTAGTTTAATTTGATAAAAATAAATCATGTGACATTTATATAAGTTATATTCGGTTTGTTCAGGTTTTAAACATATCATTCCAAAAATTATGTCAAGAAACAGTAGCATTTTTATTGAAAATTCAAAACAAAATAAAATATAATAAGAGAAAGTTTAAATACATAGATTTAAAATGGTTCGACAACTTGCCAACTTCCACTTTGAGCCACAACAAATATGATTCTCATGGTTGTTCAATAGTAATAAACATTTACAAGATAGAGATAACCGAGAAAAGGATAGCGTTTACATAAACTCCGAATCTATAACTCACACTTGATACTCTTCCAAGATCGCTCTCTGATCTATTAAGTATATTATCTCTCTATCTCTGTTGAACACTTTACCAAAATTTTGTCCGCTTGTTAAAAGTGAAAAACGAGAGCACTATATTGGTGATAATATATGTACTCAATCCAATGTAACAAACTCCTTAACATAAATAATCATTTTGTTGTAACGAGGAGTAACTAATACTGGTGTAACATAAGATCGATATAACCACTGTAACTGAAAACTTATGCCAGATGTCGCACTTAACAACTCAAGTCTAGGTTTTCAACCTCGTGGCTAGTGTAGACTTCACTTAATCCTAAGTACTTTAGTCTGAAGTAGCCTTTGAATCATCTGAAAGCCCCCATGCCCATGACCTCACACGGTTTGACCAATAGCTTCCTATATGAAGCAGTTAATGCCTCAGCTGATATCATTATTGTATTAGCAATTTCTCAGGTTAAATCCAAGTTTACAGGATGAAACAACCAATACCTTCACCTAAGAAACTGATATATTTAATATTTAGACATATACATCTAATGCTTCAACGATACCTAAACATACGCAGCAGAAGCATTCAAGCAGTTATTTTAATTTAACTAAATCATAACAATAATTTCATTGTTCTTGACACAGTTCATTTTTTTTCTACTACTAATAACAGTAATATACCATTATAATATCAATATTTTGCGAATAATAATCCTACAAATAATAAATATCTAATATCATAATATTTCAAGGGTTTGAGCTCTGATAGTCGTACTACAAAATAAATAGGAATAAAAAACCATAGGTATATATGAATTCTTTTGTTTAATTTAAATAAACAAAACTTATAGGTAATTCATCTTTTTCACTACTAATAGGTAATACTAGAATTATGAATATGAAAATTCTTCGATGGATATTTTTTCCAATAATTTGTTAAGAGTTTAGGCAAAATCATATGTAATTGATTCATACTGTGTTTGTTGAATGCTAAATGATGAGTAAATCGTAACTCTGATTAATTGGATGTTATAAAAAAAATGTTTGAGAATCCAAATTGGTTTATTGTTGTTTGAATGATGGTGATTTAGATCAAGGTATGGTTCAAGAAGTAGTTCTCAAAGATCATACCACATTTATTAGTGACCGGGGGTTACATGATTACAGAGTAATGCCCTTCAGATTGAAGAATGTTGATGCTATCTATTAATGTCCGGTTAACAAAACATTCACCAGTCAAATCGGTATAAATGTAGTGGTATACATAGATGATATGATGGTGAAAATATCAAAGAGGATGATCATTTATCCGATCTCACATAAACTGTTTCTAAACTTGAAGCCATAAATTTGAAACTGAACCCGGTAAAAATGTACTTTCTGCGTTTGGTCCGGACATGTTTTGGGTTATATAACCTGTGAGAAATATATTTCAGCTGATCGAGCGCAGTTGAATGCTCTGTTAGCTATAGATCCACCCTAATCGATGAAAGAAGTACAAATACTCACGGGAAGGTTAGCAGCATTGAATATATTTTTGTCAAGATCTTCAGATAAATGCTCCCAATTCTTTCAAGTATTGAGAAACGCAAAAGAGTTTAACTGGTCTCCAAATTACGATAAATATTTCATCAAAATAAAGAGATATTTGTCCAACCTAAAAACTTTATTCAAGACAGCAGAAGGGGAAACAATCTACATACATTTGGTGGTTTTGGATTATGTTGTAAGCGCATTGTTAGTTCAAGAATTAGTATACTACATTAATAAAGCTTTACTTGAGGCCGAAAAGAAGTATTGAAGCTAGAAAAATTGGCTTTGGTTTTATTCATTGCAGCCAGGATAATGCGGCCGTACTTCCAGGGACATTCAATCAAAACTTGAACTTATTTTTCTCTTAAAGCCATGCTACGAAAGTCAGATGTTTCAAGTCGATTGACCAAGTGGTTTATTCAATTGGGAGACTTCGACATTGCTTTTGATCCTCAGGCAGCTATCAAAGGTCAGGATGTAGCAGATGTTTTGGTAGAATTTCATTCTGATCGAAAGATTTGAGATGAATCTATGGATTCACAGAAAAATAAATGGGTGGTTCGAATTTATGGAGAATCTAGTACTATGAGAGGCGGAGGAGGAATATGTTTAACTTCTCCGTTTGTGGATTCTATGTACCAAGTTATTCGGTTTGGTTTCCAAGCATCAAATATTGAATCTCAATACGAAGTAGCTATCGCTGGTCTAAGGCCCATCCAAATTTGTGGAGCCACGAGGGTTCGGTTAATGAGCGATTCACAACTATTGATTTACAAAGTTCAAGACTTATGTGAAACAAAGAAAGAAAAACTAGTGAAGTACCTCCAAATATTGAAAGAACTATCGACATATTTTGAAAATGTGAGGTACAAACATATACCCCAGACTAAGAATTCGATGGCCGATTCTATGGCTATTATTGCCTATGCTGAAGCATTTCCTTGGATTTTAGTACAATAATTTCCATCGATCACAACAACCATTTCAAAATAAGATCTTAATATTGAAGAAAATTTTCAAATATCAGTCATATCCAATTCAGACTAAAGACGTGAAATTCAACTATTTATAACGAAGAGAGTCCTTCCGGAGAATAAAGATTTAGCTTAAAAATTAAAATTCAAGGCACGTGGATTTGTAGTTTCGGGAAAAGTGTTATACAAAAAGTCTTTCAGTAAACCATTTCTTCGATGTCTTGGATAGGATAAATCTTAATTTATCTTATCTGAATTCCATGACGGTGAAAGATCAACTCACTACGAGCATGATACTATGGGTCTACCATCATGGCAAATGCTAAGGAATTAATGAGAAAATTCGATTATTGCCAAAGGGTTGGAAATGCGTTTCGTGTCCTAACTGGCCCAATACACAATATGTTTGAAGCAGTGCCTTTTGATAGGTGGGGACTTGATCTTGTAGGGCCTTTACCTATGGAATCTGGAGGGCGACGAACCATCGTAGTCGCAGTAAATTACTTTACTAGAAGTTGCACCACTCTCCAGGACTACCTCCAATAAAATTATAAAGTTCATTTTAGCTTATATATGTTGCCGAATCAGAATACTCCGATGCATTATAACCGATAATGGTTCTTAATTTGATAACCAAGATATAAAAGAATTTTGTGCTTCAAGAGGGATTCAACATTATTTTTCTTCTCTTTTTCATCCTCAAGCCAATGGTCAAGTAGAAGTGGTTAATCGGACCATACTGAAAGGTCTAAAAAATAATTTGGAAGGGGTTGCTGGTAAGTGGACGAACTACTTATAGGAGGTGTTATGGGCCTATAGGACTACTTCACACTCACCAACGCAAGAGACACATTTTCCTTTGGCATACAAGATGGATGTTATTTCCCCAATTGAATCTATTGTTCATTCCTTTAGAGTTCAAAACCATTCCGAACAAGATAACAAAACAGTTGTACGAATTCAACTTGATCTCATTGAAGAAAAAATAAGTCAAACTCATCTCAGAACGGTTCATTATCATGGGTTAATGAGAAGCAGGTATGCTTCCAAGATTCGGTGAAGAGAATTTAGTGTCGGGGACCGAGTTTTATGAACATTATGTATGCATACCAAGGATAAGAGGCTATGAAAATTGGCCCCGAATTGGGAAGGTCCGTATACAGTCGTTGAAAGGTTTAAGCAAGGGACTTACCGATTGGTTGATCAAGAGGGCGTTCCTTTAAGGCACTCGTGGGATGTAGAAAACCTAAGGATGTACTTGGAGTAAATTTGTAATTATTTGCTTTAATTTTTTTTTTAAATATTTCAAATGAGGGCATACTCTTTCCTACCCTGGTGGCTCGGGGAGGTTTTAATGAGGTTCCTGACTTATCAATCAACTTCTTTTTGTCCTTTTAAATCACTTGTCTCTCTAAAAGTCATTTTTCCTTTCGAATGGATCACCTTCGAATAGCCTAAGTATAATTTCATTTTGTCTTCGAATGGATTACCTTCAAATGGATTAAGTATAAGTTCATATCTCCTTCGAATGGATTACCTTCGAATGGCCTAAAAGTAAGTTCATTTTTTCATTCGAATGTACTACCTTCGAATGGCCCAAATATAAGTTCATGCTGCCTTCGAATGGATCACCTTCAAATGGCCTAAAAGTAAATTCATTTTCAGCCTCCGAATGGATTAATTATAGGTTCATATCTCTTTCAAATGGGTTACTATTGAACGACCTCATTATAAGTTTATATGCCTTTGAGATTAAAATTTTTAGAAAAGATTAAAGAAACCAAAGTTGAAGTGTAAATAAAAAATTTAAATATCAAATGCCTTGGCCGTCTAAGGGCTTTTTCTGAAAATACCTTACAAAATTCCTTGACTATACAAGTACTTTGTTAAAAAGTACATTACAAAATGAATTGACCATCCAAGGAATTTTCGAAAATATATAAAATAAAATTTCCTTTCATCTACCAAAGACTTGAAAAAAGCTTGGGAACTAGGAGTTGTTACTCTTTAGCTTCTTCTCATTTCGATCTCTCTCATTTCCCGTCAGAACTTTCTTTCTTTGATCCTGCTTCATCTTCTCCATCAGAACTGCCCTATGATGCTTCTTCAAAAGCAGCCATCTCATCTGCCATAGAAATTTCTGAAGGTATGAACTTCTCTGGAACCAAGCCCCACAATGATCCCAAACTTAAATTTTGAAATTTCTTACAAAATAACAGTATCATATTTGATTTAATAGAGAGGTCTGGAGCATTTAGTTTTTCCACAGTGGCATCTGCATATGCTTTCATCGCATCACCAGCTTCATGGGTCAATTTGGCTTCCAAATCTTTAATTTTTTATTCCAACTCTTTTTTTGTCTTTCTCCAAATATTGTTTCTCAACCATAGCATGATCCAAAGATTCTTTACTGCCTTCAATTGATTCTGCATCCCTGTTATCTTTTTAGAGCTAGAGTTTTCCAATTCTTTGAGTTTGTTTTGAATTTTGGTTACCTCCTCTCTAGCCTTTATCATCTCTGATTTAAGGGTGTTAGCTTCCTTGATTGCATCGTCAACTCTAGTTTTTTCCGCATCAAATGCATCTTGATTTTTTTTTTCTCTTCTTCAAAATTATGAAATTTCATTGGAGGTACCATCATATATCATGTTAGAACCAGAGCTTGGAAAGGTTTTATTAAAAGCGTCGTAGTCGAACCCAGCTAATTCATCCAGGAGATTTTTCACCTCTGTAGTACCTTCACCTTCAAAATTTGGAAATAAAAAATGGGGATCTGGTGTAGGAATAACCGGTACCTGAACGTTGGGACGCAATGTTAAATCCAAACTAATTGTGACCTTGTTATTCTTCTTTTACTTTTCACCTCTACTTTCTACATGTCGCTTTTGAGTTTTCTTTTTTGGCTCGGCTACATTGATGGGCACAACATCTTCCTACGCCCTAGCTGCCACAACATCCAGATCCTTGGTGACTGTCTCTCAGTATTTATTTCATCGATACCTTGCGAGGCACTCTTCTTCTTCAGTTTATCCATATGACTTCGGGCTTTTCTCCTTGTTGGAAGATGAAACTTCCCATAAGCCTCCTCAATCTTATGTAAAACAGCATTGGGCATAGGAGATGTGATGAATTCTTTCCATGAAAATTCTCTCTTTTACTTTGTCCTCCGAAGATGATTGTGGGTTAAATTCCCAATAGTATAGCAGTAATGGAAACACTTGTTCCATTACATCTCAGCCCATATGAGCAACTTCCTGAAGGTACCTTGAGCTGTTTTCAAGTGATGGGTGAAATAATTCGAGAGAAATGTAAATAGAAGTAATCGGGTCGTTGTAAGAAGTAAAAATAGAAAGATTAAAATGTCAAGTAGAATAGTTGGGGAAGATTACCCGGACATTTCCAAAATCGGGTGAGCTTGCTTGGGTTTCCCTGAGACAAAGATATTTTTCGACAATTTTCCCATGGTTCACTAATAAACAAAATTGTGCCTTCCATATCCTATCTGACTCCAACAAATCATTAAAAACTTTGAACTCATTTCCTATATTGAAATGGTAAAATGGGATTTTAGAGTTATGACATAATCCGGCAATGACTTCCGTTTGATCCATTGGCCTAGGTGTTCGGGACAAACTTGATGCTATAATAAAAGCGGGTAGATTTTACCATGCATTTGGGCTAAGTTGACCTGGACATAAGCTAACCAGTTCGAAATACCTAACAATTTTGGGATCTAAGGGAAACCTCAAAACCCAGTTCAACAATTCAATAAAAACAACTAACTCGTTCGGACGACAGTTCATCAGAGTTTCTCCAGCCTTGGGTAACGTAACCCTAATCATATTAATGAAATCTCCATTTGGTACAAACTTCCTCTAGTTCTTTCTCAAAAACATAAACATAGGATATCTTATTTAACGCTAAAATATATTCTACAATCAATTTTTAAAATTTGGGCCAACTAGACCAGCCAGAGAAATTGGAAAGTCTTTTGATTCTTCCTCAACTGTATTGTCTTTGCTTCGAACTCTTCTCCTTGTTACAATCTGCTCAAGGAAAGGTCTAGAAGTTTTCTTTTTCTAGACCGGACGTTTCCAACAAGGAATCCACACTCAAATCCTCCATTGTTTCTTCCATGACCTTAGGATCTGATTCTAGTGGACCAATAGTTAAGGCACCAACATCATCATCTAAAGCAGATGAATTTTTGTTTGGACTTGGAGATGAAGGAGAATCAATAAGTACCAGTGGTTCGAAGGTCGACCGAGCTCTTGCTGCCGATGAACTAGTTGTACGAGTTCGGTAAATTTTTTATAAGTCTGATCCCATTGTTATAAATGTTGAAGGAATTGGGCGAATCGAAGCTTTATGACAGGGAAGTTTTTTTGGTGAGTGATGGGGAGAACTTGATGAGTGAGAAGTTACGGATGTTCAGGGAAGAAGGTTTTGAGTACCAAGAATTGTTGTAGATGATTTTGGTAGAAGACTTCTAATACCAGTGTGAGACCTTCCATACTTTATAACTCGAGTAGTGACTAGTTGGAGGATAAGAAGCGGGAAGTCCGACAGCTATTTGGGCTTTTCTCTTAGCTTCTTCTAATTCATAGATATTTAACCAAACACCTTTAATTAGAGTTTTCCTCATAGTAAACATGCAATTACCGGTGATTTTCTTTTATTTGAGCAATTAATTTAACCTCTTTGAAAACGTATAAGATTGGCTAAACGAAAAATGATTTATTTAGAGAAGTAATGGAGCAGTTAAAAGTCACAAAACCTTATTAAAGAAATACTTAAGTTCCATAGTTGCCTAGATAAAGGTAAGCTTAATGATTATACTCCATAGGGAAATGCAAATGACAAACGTTAATTACTCTACTTTACCTAGGGCAGAGTAAATGCAACAACTCAATGAGAGGTTGGCACGTTTAATAGAAAGGCGACAGAAATAAACGGTAATATCACAGAAGATGTAACGTGCAACGTTAAGAACTTTGACAGAAATCCGAATTCATATATTCGAAACTTTTGAAATTTTGGAAATCACCAAACTTGAGAATTAGTCTTCAGAGAATGAGTTTTTAAAGACTAATTTGGGGCTATATGATGGATTGGAAATCTTTTAGAGTAAGATCATGCCTGATGGCTAAATAATTTGAAGGGTAGTTCTGGTACTTTTATGAGGGGCAGTATTGACTATATCGGAACCATGATTCGAACAACATTTATGACCTCATCAAATATTTGAACAACATTTATGACCTCATCAAATAGACACCTCACCTGTAATGACTAAGCGAGTAGCTAGTTAACGCGGATTAATAACTCGTTAAGCAATTGGACCTGATCCTTGACCTGATTCGTCAATTTAAGTGTTAGGATCTTTAAAAACGGTCCATGACCCTAATCTAATACTATAAATACTCTAAAATCATCATTAAGAAAGGGAAAGAAAAAAAACCTAGAATAGAATTTCAATACTCCTTAACTCATGTTTAAGACTTTTTTCCGATCTTCCAAGATTAACCAAATAACCAAATCAACTTATTACTAAAACTACCCTCAATATATATTTTTACCTCACCAACCGCGAATAAAGTTAAGTAAAGATCTAAAATTTGAGCTTTGTATGTTTAATTTTAAATAAAAATGATCCCGACTTGTCTGAATGGGAAAACGCAGCCCAGCCTAGCCTCATGTTCAAGTTCTTAATTGACCATGGTCAGATTCCATAGCACGAACAGAAGCTTGACTAAAAGACCAAACATTACATAGCATATCATATCGTGGCTAACTAGCTTGGCCAACGACCCTGCTTAACTTGAGATCTGGTCGCTCACGTATGAGCTACCATGGGCTTTATCACATAGTCACTAACTTATAGGCGACCACATCGCAACGAGAGATGGCCAAAATTTCCTTAGGTTTTGCTCAAGCTTGCCTCGAATGATGGCCAAGCTTACCTCAAGTTTTGGCCAAGCTTACCCTGAGTTTTGGCCGCTCACATATGAGCGACTAGAGGCCTTAGCACCCCGTCCCTCATGTATAAGTGACCAGATGGCAACGAGACCTGGTCAAGATTGCTTCTAATTCTGGACAACCTTGGTTTGAGTTCTGGCCAAGCTTACCTTGAGTTCTGGTGTCTTATATATGAGCGATCAGGGTCCTTAGCGGATGGTCCCTCACGTATAAGTGACTATAGTGCAACGAGACATGACCAACCTTGCCTCGAGTTCTAAAATATCTTGCCTCGAGTTCTAGTCAAGGTTTCCTCAAGTTCCGACCAAGCTTGCCTCGAGTTTTGGCCAAGCTTGCCTCGATTTATGGCCAATATTTCGTTAAGAATAAATCTAATGTAAAATATCTAAATGAAATACCAAAAAACTTGATTATGAAACTTCGCATGACCAAAAAGGACCTGACCAAGAAGCCAAATCCAAAATGTTTGGCCGTGTAACACAACGCGACCACATGATTTAGTGCATGGTCTCTCACATATAAGATGGCAAGGTTTCACAAACTTGGTCGCTTGCATATGAGCGACCAGAGCGCCACGGCTTTGGCCAACTTGGCCAGGTCTCGCATGGTCGCTCACATATGAGCGACCAGAGCGTTATAGACCTGGCCAACTTGACCATGTCGCAGATGGTCGCTCGCATATGAGCGACCAAGAAGCCACAAACCTGAACACTCGACCAGGATACCCTATTTCTGACGGCCTAAAGTTGTACAACCAATCCATAAAATTTCTATATGCTCTATGATGTTCCCTGGTGTGGCTCTTAGGAAAATACACTAAGTATATTAAGGGTACGCATGCAGAACTCTTATAATCATCAATTATTAACACATAGCATAAGCTATAGCCATCATTGAGTCTCACCATACTCCCACGCTGCTGACAAGTACAAAAACTGTGTGCAACACCGCACAGATAAAACAATCGACAACATATGATGTTGCAACCACAATAACATTCATTTCTCTGATAAAACACCCATAGAGTGAGGATATAACTCACTAATGGAAAAACATCTACCTAGGATTTCTTTATATCAAGACTGCAATATAAAGATTTAGAGTCATTTAGTAGTGATGGTGAAAGCTAGAAAGAAAAAAAATTGTAAAAACAAAGTGTTATTGTAATTATAATTACAAGATAAATACAAGTATATTATTCAATTTATATTTTGTTTGTCTTTAAATTATTTTATATGTTAAATTTGACTTGTTTGGTAAATTTTCATCTCACCAAATAAAACTAAAATAAAATTATTACTTAGGAATACATGAATTATTCAGTTTATACTACTATTATCATAATACTATACTACTATTGTTAGTACTATTACAAAAAGCATTATGATATTATAGTCTCATATTTCTATTAATACTATTATTATTACTATAGAATTAAATGATTTATGTGTTGATTTCTGTTTGGTCAAAGAAAAGAGTTTCTCGTAAAAAAAACATTTACTTCCATTTTGTTTATCATAACATAGAAAAAAAATATTCTAGTCAATAATAAATGAAGAGGAGGATAGTTAATCTCGATTTATGATAGAAATTTCCATGTATCCGTAGAAAAATCAAAATCATTGTATTTAATTGTATTAATATATAATAACAAAAACAAAATAACTTTACGAAACTTACGTAAAAAATTCAAACATACAATTTAAAACTTACGACTATTTTTGAGTTTTTTCAAGTCGTCTCTAATCACAATAAATCTAAATATTCTAATAATTATTAAATTTCTAGAGAGATGAATTACGTGTTGATTTCGTGTTTTTGGTCATATTCCTATGTATAACGTGATAAGGGCATAAAATACCACGTATAATAGATGACCTAAATTGTAATACATTAATGTACAAGGTCTTAATTGTAAAGTAGAAAGTAAGTGACAAAAATACAAATATAGAGGGTAACACGCAATTAGAATAGATTTGGCATGTGACAATGGGCCCCACAGCTTTCACTATATAAAGAAAGTAAGTGACACAAATACAAATATTGTACTTGATTTTGACTACTTTCGCTCTCTAGAATCTTATACTTATTTGCCTGACACATTTCCACTCATTAACGTTTCCCGATAAACTACCTTAAATATTCTGACACTTATCATAGCGTAGTACGGTTGTTGAATCTCACACTTTTTAAACAACGTGAACTATATATTTATATTGTTCCCACTATCATTATTAGTAAAGCATTATGATATTATTGTTAGAGTAAACTCAGGTGTTCTAACTTGATCTTCTATCACACATCACTTAGACTAAAAGTAATATAGTGAATGAAATATCTCAACTAATATAAGGTTTTTTGGGCGTACACCAAAGAACAAAGTCGATATCAATAATGTCATATTCTTATGACTACTACTATTATTTATAAGAATAGAGATGAATTTAAATCGAAAGACTAAATAAAAAAATAAAAAAATCGAAGGTCTATAAATAAAATATTATTTAAAACTGAATTGATCTCATCGGATGAGTTATCCAGAAAAATTAAGACTAATCGGATGGTTGTTTTCTCTTTTTCAATTCAGTTTTATACATTATAACGCATATAAATCTTTATTTTGATTTCATTTTATGAGTGATTTTTGGTGTTTTATTTGTTTATGTAATATTCAACTGAATTTTAGTTCGACCTACTAATACTTTTGATTTTTATCCATGGACATACAAACAATCCAAATTTATATTGTTAAATCTAGTATTGAATGTAGGATTAAATCATGAAATAATCCATCGAATATCCCGGTTTTTTATTTAGTTTATTGATTTAAAATTATCGATGAAAGTATCTCGATTTGACGAAATAGATAAATGTAATTCCTGAGTTTAAAATTTATATTTAGTCTCTCAAATTTGCAAAATCTATAAATTTAGTTCCTAAATATAAAAAAATCCTTTTCAGAAACTAAATTTATAGATTTTGCAAAATCGAAAGACGAAAATTATGGATTTTGAAAACTAATAACTAAATTTATAATTTGTCACGTCTATACACTTTCACAGATAATTTTAATAAAATAGAAGGATTAAATGATAAAAAAATAACATGAAGACTATTTACTAATTTAAACCAATATAATAACTTCTTCAGATATCCAATTATTAGTTTTTTCTTTCTATGAATATTAAATATATAAATATTTGTCCCAATTAGAAATACTTGAGACTATGAATTAAATTATTCTACATATATCCACGTGGAAGGTAGTACGGCCGTTGAAACTCACCTTTTCAAAAGATGACACAAATGACAAAACTAAGGCTAAAAACCCTGGTTAGTCACCGGTGTTTGACACCTGTTGCACTCTTGCCACTAAGCTTCATTCGTCCCCAAAACTAGTCATCGGTCTCCAAAAATGTTTCATTTTTACCATTAGCGCGTGCAAATTAACTAGGAGCTGACACGTGGCAGGGCAAAATACGTAACTTTCTCCCACATACGGTCCTCCTTACCTTTCTTCCAAAAACACCCTTGTTAGCAAATTTACCATATTTACTTAAATTTTTACCTTTTACCCATCGATTTCACCTAACCTTATATTTACCCACCCATTTAACTATTTACCCGACCCATCTTCTTTTCACCCAAATATAACCCATCCACTCAAGATTTAATTCCAAAAAAAAAATCAAACTATCAAATTACAATCTTATCTCTCTGTTCTTATATTGACCACAAATTCATATAGTACATTCGAAACCCAAAACTAAATCTCAAATTCTGAATTCAAGCTCTGCTCAACAAGAAATCGAAACGCCATGGAAGAAAACATCGAATCCCCTCTCTTAAGTAAGCTCTTCTTCTTCATCATCTCTTCATCAATCTCTGCATTTATTTTGCTCGAATCTTGATGTATATTTATTTATGTTGTGACAGAAGAGAGAAACAATCATTCGAAGAACGACCCATTATCAGCATCGGCATCATCATCATCTTCGTCTAAAAAATGTAAAATTTGTTGTTGAAGACGAAGATTTGAATGATAGAGAAGAGAATTCACCAATAAAACAAGTGGCAATGACAGTACCGACAACAGATGATCCATCTCTTCCTGTTCTTACATTTAGGATGTGGGTTTTAGGGACTCTGTCTTGTGTGGTCTTGTCTTTCATTAACCAATTCTTTTGGTACAGAACAGAACCATTGTGTATTACTGCAATCTCAGCACAGATTGATGTTGTGCCCTTGGGTCAACTCATGGCTGCCAAAATCACGGACAGAGTTTTCTTTACAGGATCTAAATGGGAGTTCACACTAAACCCAGGTCCTTTTAATGTTAAAGAGCATGTTCTTATCACCATCTTTGCGAATTCTGGGAAATATTTGGGCTTGAGTAGATGGGTTATATTTGGGTGAAATTAAAGAAGATGGGTCGGGTAAAGAGTTAAATGGGTGGGTATATATAAGGTGAGGTGAAATCGATGGGTAAAAGGTAAAAATTTAAGTAAATAGGGTAAATTTGCTAACAAGGGTGTTTTTGGAAGAAAAGTAAGGAGGACCGTATGTGGGAGAAAGCTACGTATTATGGCCTGCCACGTGTCAGCTCTTAGTTAATTTTCACGCGCTAATGGCAGAAATGAAACGTTTTTGGAGACTGATGACTAGTTTTGGGGACGAATGAAGCTTAGTGGCAGGAGTGCAACAGGTGTCAAACACCGGTGACTAACCAGGGTTTTTAGCCCAAAACTAATGGTTCATGTATTTGTATAAAAACAAATAATTTTATTTCCATCTTCTTTATCTATACGTAACTAATGGTTCATATATTTGTATAAATACTAATAATTTTATTTTCATTTTGTTTATCTATAAGTAAAAATATATTTTATATTCTGATAGACTAATGAGCATAATATTCAAAACTTGATTATGACAAAAAAAATTAATGTATTTAAAAAAAATACAATGAAATACGAACGATATTTTGAAAATTTACATAGATTTTTATATTTTTTAAAAAAAAATTAAAAAAAATAGCATCATGAATGATAAAAGAGTTATTGGTAGAATAATTAAATGGGAACCGGTCATTTAATTTATAATTAATCATAAATAAATGAAACATGTATCATTTGCTTCAATAAATGTTTCATTTGTATTTGAGTTTTATATACTAAAATCCTAATAAATAGGCTTCTTATCCATTTTGAAAGTGGTGAATTAATAATATCATGTTTTTAGGAACAACGATTGTCTTTCTCTAAATTTTCCTTCTAGATTTACTTATTTCTATGAGGTGTTTGGGCTGGTTCAGGCCTCATAATGCAATCCGAACGTCACCGATCATAATAAGGCCATCGTCTGTGGGAAGAGATTGTTACTCGAATAATTTCTTTCTAAAAACATTCACATTAATTCACTAGTGACCCTTATTTTCTCATTTGAGCATGAATAATGTTATTAAGTTTGGCGCTCTAGCAGGGGTTGAGGCTGCAACGATAGAAAGAGTCTTGCACAAATCTGAGGTTAAATTGGACGTTGTTGCCCTTCCATCTCAATTGGTCGAATAACGTCGATTTTATGTATCAAATATTTCAATCCTCCTTGGTCAGGTAGAGAATGTGAGGTATACACTTTCAAGCCTGAGGTATGAGGTTAAGAAAATCCATATCGATCAAGATTCTCTAGAAATAGATGAGGAGACTTCAGATTCACCTCAAAGTTATCGTGTCGTACACTCTCAATATACTCACAAGAGAGGGTATATATTTAGAAACCTACATCATCAGGGACACATCAAACATCTTCCTCATCTAGTGGTAAATCTATTGACCTTAGTTGGAATATTAATTTTATTGAGCCAATGAGGGATCAAAGTTCTTATTTTATACATTAGGTTACGTAACATGAAAGACATTATCATCGCAGGGAACCAAAATTAAAGTTTGAGTACGACTATCCGCGTGGCCCAAATTTGGTGATTCGTCGAGTTTGACATCTCGCTCCATCTCAGTTTCAACATATACCTCCTCCACACTATTTTGCACAACGTTATTTTTAGTATGAACATTACTAATCACCGTACTAGCAACAAACCTACCACTGTCCCGTAATAGTCCCTTGAGACACTTTTTCAACCCCTACCCCAACGACTAACTCGGCTTGAGGAGTTGTACTTGGGTTTGCACAACATCATTCAAAAACATATGAAAAACTGAATTATCATCCAAATTTATATCAATTGAATCATAAGCATCCTTATTCAGAAGGCTATTGGGGATCAACTCACTATCTGATACACAACGATAATTATTCTTAATTTGAAACACCAAGTATGACTATGAAGAGCTGGCTGTGAGGTTTGATAACTATAGGATAAAAAACTATGACGGATCCCAAGATATCAATCAACATATTGAGTAGTTTAGAAATAGAATTATCAGTTTGGTGGGATGATCTATAATTATGGAGAAATTTATCTATGTGTTCAAAGGAAGTATACAAGCCTGGTTTATACAGTTTAGCCCGGCTTCATTCAGTGATTTGAAGCCTTATCATCTATGTTTAAAGACCAGTTCAGAGGAAGTAAGGTTATAAAGTAAGACGTGGATTATATTATGAATTGTAAATAAGATCTGAACGAGAGCCTAAAACATTACACGCGATAATTTGTTATTAAAAATTAAATGTTTGAAGTGTTGTGATGAGGCAGTGTCTTATGGTTATTGTAAGCAGGTTATTCTACCCGGCTTATTGGCTAGGATGTGATGAAAAATAAAGTATTGTACTTTGAGGAATTACTGATCTAAGTAAAGTTGTACATTAAGGTCGGAGATACTATGCATATGAGGGTTAGCCCATATGACATATTCCTAAAATAGTAATGACTATTATATATTATCAAACAAATTCAACTTTTAACCAGCCAAAATCCTCACTCGATATCTCAAGTAAATCCATCTCCACCTGTACTTGAAGACTTTGATCTGCTGGACTGTAGAGATCGAACCATTAATCTAGTTTTTAAGGTAATGGACGAGATAGGTGGGTCAGAGGGGGTGCTCATGTAAAAATTTAAGAGCGTGTAACATTAAAACTATATATATATATATATATATAATTTATTGAAAGTGTATCCACACTCTATCAAAATTCCAAAGAATTTCTTCATTTTTAAGAACCATTACCGATGCTTACTCTAAGGGAGAATATAAGCGCAAACAAATTTTGCAAGTATCAACAATGAGTTTATGCATTACACTCGAGATTACAAGGTGCTGAAGGTGGAAATCCAAGCTCTCGTGATATAATGCTTAATTATTCAAAATAGAGGTAAAATTGAGCTAATCTTGAGAAAATAATGATTAAAGCAACAATATTACAACCAAAAAAGAACAAGATTTAGTAACTGAAGACTACTATGATGTATTAGTCGATCCTAAAAAATAATAGTATTTTGGATTTTAGAAAATATTTGAGACATGGTCATGACCATATTGGGAGGTGGCAAGAAACCACAATAACAAATAATTCAATGAAAATTCATGATTTTGGGCTTGAGAAGCAGTTATAGGGTCAAACTTCAACTCACTTTGACCGAGATTATTTCTCATCTATGATCTGTACTGATAATGACCTCTGCATAGTGGCCAAACCCTATAATGACGTGCTGCTGACTACATGTAATGCAAGGGTAGAGGTAAAAATATTCTAACGGATACTGACAGTTCTGCTAACATAATCTTTAAAAGAAATTTTAACAAAATGAAGAATTTCCCAACTTATCAAAATTCTGATAGGAAGTTAGAGGGATTTATCGTTGAAAGCGCTAATATTTTTGAGTGAAATAAAGGTAGATGTTTACCCTAAAAGAGAAGAGTATATGAAAGAGTCAAGTTCTTTTTCATGGTAATGGAAAGTACAATTTCTTATAATGCGATCCTGGGGAAATCATGGTTTGCCGAGATGCATGTGAATTCTTCCATCATGCTCTACTGTTTCTTATAAATAATGAATGATAAAGTGGGAGTTATTAAGGAGGACCAAAATTCCTCTGCGAAGTGTTACACAAGTTCCATTACACCTAAAATAAAATAATAGTTTGAAAGGATGTTGTTGGATGTGTAGAGGGTGGACGACCCTCGCGAGGCTTATAACATGGTAATCTCCGATGAGACTTTAGAAACATTGGAACGTGCTGATGGAAAGAGTTTATAAATTGGTACCGTTATATATTTTATTTAACAATTTTGATATTTTTTCTAGGACTTGAAATGGTATAATACAGGTACCCTCAGACGTCATATGTCAAAGTTATTTTTTCATCCAAATGTTCGTCCTATCATTCAAAATAGAAGATATTTTTCAATTGAGAAACCTGAGGCTATCACAGCCTAGGTAGAAACATTGTCTACAATGAGAGACATCCAAGTGTCCACATACCCACTTTGGACTACTAATCTGGTGTTGGTTGGAAAAAGAATGATAAATGAAGAATGTGTGTAGATTTCACAGATATGAACAAAGCATGCTCAAAAGAACCATTTCTGGTACCTAGGATAAATCATTTGTTAGTCTCGACTTTGAGAAATACATTCATATATTTCATGGATGCATTCTCAAGATATACTAGCATGCATACGCACCTGGCAGACTAACAGTGCACCACTTTTATGATCGACTAAGGTTTCAATTAGTGTAAGGTAATTCCTTTAGAACTAAAATACTAGGGTGACTTATCAAAGGCTTGTTAACAAGATTTTTTCGGAAACAATATATCAAATTATGGAGGTTTATATTGATTATATGTTGCTCAATATATCCAAGGACACCGATCGTATTCGAGACTTAGATGAGACATTCAAAAACCTAAGAACAAAGCTTGAAAATATGTTTTTAGGGTCTAGTTTAGGTAAATTTATGAGGTATCTGGTGTGTGAGAAGAGAATAAAATTTGATCCTTATTAGCTAAAATCTTTGGCATTAATGCATCCTCAAAGGTGTTGGCTGGTAGGTTGGCTGCTTTAAACATATTTCTTTCTTCAGGGTTTTGAAAAGGCCCATCGGTTTTAATGGAATAAAGAATGGGATGATGCTTTCTACAAGATAAAAGAGTATATGGCTTCAGTGAAGGTACTGTCAAAGTCTTTTCTCAGAGAAACTCTTTATATTTATCTGGTTGTATCTAAATAAGGTATGAGTGTGGTGTTAATACCAGAAGATGACATAACTTTGAGACCCATTTATTACTTAAGGAAAAGTCTTATTGACATAGAAACAAGATACCTTCAAAATGAGAAATTAGATTTTGAATTAGTGGTAGCAGCAAGGAAGATATGGCCTTATTTCCAGGGACACTTCATTATTATCCTGATGTATTTCCCTCTTCATGGGGTAATGCATCGATCATATATTACAAGATGTCTGAATCGTTGGCTTGTAGACGTCAACGTTTATGACATAAGCTTTGAGCCAAGAGCAGCCATAAAATTCCAACCACTTAGTGATTTTTTTACATAATTCCATTATGAAAGGAAGATGCCTCACCAAGAGCCGCTGCATTCAATATGGAAATTAAAAATAAAAATAAAGAATCATGGTCATAAGGGTGTGGTACTGACATCCACATGACTAGCCTGTATGGGATGCTTACTATCAAATTATAAAATTTGGATATCAGGCCACCAATAATAGTGTCAAGTATTAAACAAAAATCACGTGGCGCTAAAAGAGTAAAATTATCAAGTTATTCACAACTTTTTATAAACCACGCTCTTGGAAAAACATAAATAAAGAAGGATACCCTCAACGAGTTGAGTAAATTTGAAGAAATATGGAATGAGCAAGTTTATAGGGATGCAAATTCTCTAGTCGGTTCCTTAGGCTCAACAATTAGTTCCAAAATAACACTTTAGTTCAAACATGACGAATGACCATCAATACTCAAACATATGGGGACTTGAGGTTACTAATCTAGAATTAGATTCTAACGAGTGATCTTCGAGCGGAAAAGGCTAACGCCTACAAACCAAAACAAAAGCTGAATAAGTGTGTTGTGATATAAGGGATAATATACCGTAAATGCTTTTCAAAACTTTTTATGCGGTGTCTGCGTATGGACATTTCTATGTGTAGGATGAGCTTCACTGTGCTGAAGGTCTAGTCCACTATGGATGTCAAACCTTGGCAAGAAAAACACGTTTTGGAGGTTATTTGTTTTACCCATGTTTACTACCAAAACAAAAATGATAGTGAAAAGGTGTAATATCTGTCATCACTTTACAAATGTACTACCACACAAGTCGAAAATTACTTTCTAAACTATATATGAACCCCTTCCATTTTATTGGTGGAGGCTTGACCTCTTCGAACCACTTCTTAAGGCCTTCGGAGGTTGAAAATATTTAATCAGTTAGGGTTGACTGTTTTATCAAATGGGTCGGGGCAGAACCCTTATCTAAGACCAAAGCCAAGCATATGATAAAATTCATTAAAAATAACATTTGTTGTAGGTTCGGTGTACCAAAGGTAAACACTACCAATAATAGAACCATGTTTCATAATCCAAAGTATCATTGTTATACCTTGTTAGGGGTATCTAACTGATTTTTTCGACTCGTTTTCACCCCCAAGTTAATGGATCATAGTATAGTTGACGACCTAAAGAAAACTCTAGAAGACTCTGTCAACAAATGGCATAAATTCCTTGAAGAATTATTATGGGCCTAGAAGACCATTCCTCGGACGACCACTGGTGATATACATTTCTCATTGGTATATATGATGGATAAACTAGTGTTGATGGAGACGGTATGCCCCTCTTATAGGGTAATTAACTATGAAGAGTACTATAATATAGAAGGAAGAATAAATATTTTATATATGGTAGAAGAGAAAAAGATAAAGGAACATCTAAGAGTTCAACACTATAAGCCGTTAATGAAGAGTAGGTACGACTTTAAAATGGGAAAGTGAAGCTTCCAAGTGGGTAACAAAGTGCTAATGGATATTTCAGGATACCAAGGACCCTAGAGATGGAAAGTTTGGTCCTAATTAGAAAGGCCCTTACACAGTGGTAGACAAAATCAAACTAGGAACATATAAGGTGGTTAATGAACTAGGAAACCCCCTTCCACATTTTTTGAATATTTAACATTTAAAACTTTAGCTAGAAGAATATTATCCTCCTTCCATATAAACATAATTTTCTCTAAATATTTAAATTATTTGCTGGTGTACTCTTTCCTAACTCTGATAACACAAAAAGTTTATAATGAGAAACCTACATAGTCGGACTCTTAAGGGTTTTTTTCTAAAAACTTATATGTTGAAATATATGTATGTTAAAATGCAGGACCCTGAAAAATTGGCCTCTCCAGCAGGGCCCAATAATATAAATTTTATAAATTACTATAAAAGGTTGAAAATATGCCACTTCGAAGTCTTAAAAGACCAAAACGGATTTGGTCTTTAAAAGTTGATTAGGTCAGCAAAGGGAGCACTCTTCACAAGTTGATATTGTTTTAGAATTTAATATAAATTAAAATTCATCTCTAAAGATAAACAATTATAAGAGGAAAGATCTTCATAATGGAGACTAATTACGTCTAAAAGGGGTTTCAACCATCATCAATAATAAATCTTATGATAAAAAAGACAATGAATTTTCTAGTCTAGCATCTCTTACCACAACAAAATATCAAACATGCTCATATTACCTTGGATTTCTAAGGATTTTGGTTCAAAAAAACAAAAACTAAACAAACACGAATGTTTCTTTCGACTGCTAAGGAGTTTGATTCAAAATAAATAAACAAAATATAATTAAAGTAAATTTTGGAATGGTTCGAAATGCTCTCTCATCAGCATCAGTTAAATTCGAAATTTCTTCTTCAACATGAGGCCATCATATTTAACAGATGTTTTCATAAGAAAATTAAAGACTTCTAGCTCACCCATGAGAGGTATGACATAAAGTATCGATTCCAAAGTGTGTAAGGTATCAACTGGGGGTTCAGTGCCAAATTTTATCTCATTAAGCTTGGTTTCCTCCATTTCTTCATCATCTTTGGACTTTATCACAACCAATTATGGCTAAGCATTCTCATGCACTAATTTTCTAAACGACCCCAAATTGAAAATCAGAATAGGTAATATAAAAGTCAATGATCATGTGCTTCTAGATATCTATTGTATGTTCAAGAGCTAGTCTCATTGCAAAGTCTTGAGCCTAACAGATAAATTTACCTCTCTTCACTCATACTCCTAAGTATTAACCTTATCCTGCAATTATTCTCTTGCATCCTCCAATTTTAACCTTCACATCATGAGTCTTCTTGAGGTTGGTTGTGATATGTTTTCATTTTTGTCACCGAGCCAAATGATTAGTAGCCACCAACTCGATCTAAATCTTAGTAGGCTCTGCTTCAGTACCAACCATATACTTAGGATTTTCTAAGGTGTTTTCATGATGGTAACGAAATCATGGAGGATCATATGATGTTTCTAAATGATTATTCGAATGACTTGTAACACATTTCTCACCGTCTGCAAATTAAGCACCCAACGTAAAAACAATTTTTAATTCATACAAAAAACAAAACTCTATGATACTTACCTCACACTAGTGCAATATGCCACGAGCAGGCCTTAAGAAGCCCCTTGTTAGTCTGGGCTAAAAAATAATTTTTACAGTTTCGTCATAGTGAACGATAATATACCTAAGTTTTAGATTCTCACTAGCCCAACACTGACAAAATATTTCTCCTCGTGACTCCTCTCAACCATGTGACTAGTCGCGGATTACCATATACCCTCGGTGGAGGTTTTGTCTTTAGGGTCCTCCAATTTCTTTAGAGTTTTCCTTTTAGTAGAACGTTTTGATGCATATTTAACATTCTTCTCATATTTGATAGTTTTCTTTCCGTTAGCTCATTCTATTTTAGGACATTTTGTAGTAAAATAAGCTTAAATGTTCTTTTGACGCTTATGATACTTAGTATTGGATAAAAGGAACAACTTAGACTATAGAACGAGCATGACTACCATCACATGGGCTTGTTACTGTTCGAGGGTAAGTAGATCATGGTCCAAGCCTTCAATGTTCTTCATGGGCCAAAACCAGACTTGAACAAGCTCTCAACAGTAAATAATTTGTTAAACTTATGTTGTCAACACTCAACTGCAAGTTTGGAAATTATTTCAAAGAGTATATCTCTTTTGAAAGTGGCGACCGATAAGAAACTACCGTACTCTACACAATAAAATGATTCAATTCACATAAAAAACTTAAAAATGAAACAAAAATAAGCTAAAATATTAAAACTAAAATATGGGGTGAGTGATATTTCCATTGGTTACGAAGAGCATGTCCATACTTTTGTCTTGCCAATATGACATCTACCCTTCTGACGGTTGGGCTCTCACTCTCCACTGATGAAATGCAGCTCCTTCTCCAAAGTGTTATATAATCAGGTAATTCAATCGGTGTTCTGCATTATTGAAGAATAGTTAAGTGCTTAAAAGGATATTGATTACAGAAATTTATCTGAATTAAAAAAACAAAAACAAAATTAACTTGAAAAGGGATATCAACTATGCCAGAAATTATGATGATGACCATTAGAATCCTCCAAGAATTCAGAGTGGCTTGGATGGGGAAAAAGTCTATTAACTCAAAACTTTTACCAGCTAGGAGTACAGGGGAAGCCGCAGTCCTGAATTTAAAAGATCACAAAACATCATGACCTCATCCTCCATGGACGAGGCAGGGGTCTCTCCAAAGATAGGTAGTTGGAACATCATGGGGGATTTCAGATTTAATATTGAAGTGGAAAAAGCTAGGGTTATTGTAGATGTATTCGATATCCATTAGATTAATTTTTAAGGCCTGACATTTATATGGTGGTAAATACTTCCCGGGGGAGGGGGTAAACAAAATTGGTCTTGTTTCACCATCTTTTATTGTATTTTTGAAGCCTGTGAATATTGGAAGTTAATGTGCTAGATTCATCATAGTGTGTTTCTACTAAATGATTATATTTGGAATGGTAACGTGTAACAATTACCTTTAGAAGCACGAGCATAGAAACTATAATCCTCTGATCAACTACGGTTAATGGTCAGCAAAGTCATACTATAGATCAAACCTTAATGGTAGTTTGGCCGGATCTCGACCAAACAACTTCGTCGAGAAAACTAACTAATTGAACACTCAGTTTCTTTCCATCTTCCACGAAAGAGAAAAAACTATGATTATCCTCTGCAAAGGATTCCGAGGAATCTGAAGCTAACACAACATTATCACCCTAGGAGCAACCCATATCCTATTCACATATCAATGAAATATGGTCGACAATGAAGCAAGTAGTAAAATTCTCGTCGAAAAGAGTTTACGAACAAAAACATGGGGAAGGTACTTAAGAACTCAATAACGTCCCCTAACAGAGTTGAGGGGAAGGTAATAAAGTGAAGAATATCTTGATATTTATAGAGGAGCTTTAACATGACTCTACCTCTATCAAACAATAATTACAAATTACAGAAAACCAAAAAGTCACACATTATCGTCGTCAGTCATATGCATTGTCTCGCATCACCAACACATCCATGACATTTGATATCTAAGGGTTGTCACTAGCGCACGCGTGAATTCGAAGCGCTAGAGTTTCTTACGGACTGTTCATAGCTTCAGTACCTTCAGACACAATCAATTTCGGACAAACGCAATCAATATAAATTCGAGTACCGCAACACTAAACGTGTCTGAAGCGTTCAGAATGCACGAATCCACTTGATCATATAGTTTTCCTTTCATTTAATCCAAATTGGACTAGTGGACTACTGATAAAAAAAATTATCGTTAGGATCATTTATAAATATTTGAACGAATAATTAAAACGATAATTATCCATAAACAAACAAATTGTATATTTTTGTCGTTAGAACTCTTATTTGTAATTAGAGTTTAGGCGTAAAAAAAATACATTTGTGTGATTATAAATAGATGTTTTTATTTACCTTGAAAATGGTAACAATTAATATAATAACTTTTTAAAATAATAATTTTTTTAATAATAAAAGGCAAGAGGATAGGCCTCCAAGAACCTATTCTCGCTTCTTGAAAATCAGGCCATGGGCCTCATAGCCTTTGTAATCGGTGAAGCCTAAAACACACTTCATTCATCAACCCTAGGTGGTCTCTCAGCCACTATCTCGTTTTCTCTCAGCCGCACACAACAAACAAACCCAAATATCGTCCCCAAAATCAGACATGCAGAAATTGATTTTTGTTCTTCATTAAGAAGAATGAAATCGAACAAATCTTCAACCTACATCGCAACTACCATCAGACAATCTGCCTTCAAATCAAATCTCAGAGATTCGCTTCTTCGAAAATCCAACTTTCGAAAGAAATGAATCTCTGAACAAAGATCCAGAGAAGGAGTCTTGCAAGCAGCCGTTGCATAGATCGTCTCAAAGAACCTACGCAGAAGCTGTTAAGACGAGGAAGGAGGTGCAACCATTGATAGCTGGATCTGGCGAGGGATTTCTGCACGACAAAGTAGAAATTGGTGTTGAAGATGGGTACACTTACGTCAGGTTTAGCGAATCAGATAAGTTGACTCTCAATTCGTTATCAAAATTTACTTTGATTGCTAAATTTTCATATGGATGTCCTTCTGCTATAGAATTTAGATCTTATATAGCATCTTTAAAACTGGTAGGTAATTACAGTTTATATAAATGGGACTTTAGGCATGTCTTTGTGGAATTTGAAAATATGGTAGATGTTAAGACTTTCTGGAAGTATAATGTCAGGATTATAGGTCAGTTTACGTTTAGGATTTTAAAATGGAGCTCAGATTTTAACCCCAAACGTGAATCCCCATTGAACCCTGTTTGGGTTTCTTTCCCTAAATTACATGAGTATATGTATAATAAAAATACAATTGAAAACTTAGCTAAGGCAATAGGTGTACCTTTAAAATCTTGGTTACCTAATACAAATAGGGCTAACTTTAATTGTTGTGAAGTTTGGACTGTCTTAGATGTCTCTAGTATCCTCTCTCAAAGAATCTGGGTTAGTTTTAGGGATAGGGATGGTTTTTGGCAATATATATTCTATAAAGATAAACCTGCATATTGTAAAAAATGTAAAAATTTAGGGCATAAAGACATTGCTTGTAAATCAGATGACTTAGAGTATAAGAAATCTCAGAATATAAAAAGGAATGAAGTTAATAATAAGGATAAAAAGAATAGCAATATCTCGATGCCTAAATCTATTAATAAAGATTTAGTAAATAATGAACAATCTAATTTGGATGTGCTTCCTGGTAAAATGAATGATAAAGCAAGTGTCATAAGTAATGGAAATACACAGATAGTTGATAAAGATCTTGAAAGTAATAATGTGTCTGGGAAAACAACTAATAATATCATAAATACTGATAATTATAATGTTGAGATTATTAGTGATAGTGTTAAGCAATTTGCAGGTAAGAAAGTTGATTTTAATGTAGAAATAGAATCTGATAAGATTTTGCCTAATAAACTGAATGTTGTATCTGAAAGCATGACTGATATGGATAATCAATTTTTGCAGTTAGGGAAAGCATGTAGTAATAAGGTTGTGGTTTTGCATGATGATATTGTTAGAAAAGATGATTGTGTAGTTAAGCATTCTGAATTAAATGAACTTGTTAGTCAGGTTGAAATAAGTTGTGTTGATAAAGATGTTAACAAGTTATCATCAGGTAAGCATGTAGTCACAGAAATTGTTAACTTAACATTGGATGTTTGTAATTCACAAGATGATACAAGTAGTGATAAAAATGCTAATAAAACTGATAAGAATATAGCAAGTGTTTTTATAGAGCATCAGAGTAAAACTATAAACTTTGTTAATCATTTGGAAGACTCTGTGAAAATAACTAATGAAGATATAACTAATGAAATTGAAAATATAAAATTGAGCAATCCATTTAATCCTTTGTCTGATGAAGAGTTTAATGAAGTAGATGATATTGTAGAAGATCGGATAGTTATAGATAGGCCTAGTTTAAGTGAGCCTAATTCACCTAAACAAAGATTAAAAGAGTCCTCAAATGTTAGTGTTAGAAGATCTGCTAGAAATAGAATAATAGCTAGAACAAGGAACTTTAAAAGGTCTTTAGGATCCTCTTATAAAAGTTTTAGATGATAGTGATGCTTAATTGGAATGTAATGGGAATTGGAAACCATAAAACACTTAGAAGATTAAAGAATTTGATTAAAAAATTTGATGTTGACATCATAGCTCTTCAGGAGCCTATGATATCAGCAGATAAGATTGTTTCTGTTTGTTTAAAACTTGGCGTTGATTCTCATTTTGCAAACTTAAATAATAAAATTTGGTTTTTTTGGAGAAATGGATATGCAATGAATGTGATAGATAATTCTGATCAATTGTTAAATTCTTTGGTGAGTCACTCTGTTTCTAAGTCTGTAGTTCTAATTACTATAGTGTATGTTAAGTGTAATAGGGCTCATAGGTTAGTATTATGGGATCAGTTAAGGAATATCTATGTCACTAATCTTCCCTGGCTTGTTGCTGGGGATTTTAACACAATATCTAATATAAATGAACAATTGGCATGTAGTACTCTTTGTTCTAGAGGTATAGATGAATTCAATCTGATGATATTGGATTGTAAGTTAGAAGACCCAGGTTATATAGGATCAAACTTTACTTGGACAAATAAGCATAAGTGGAAAAGATTAGATAGGATTTTGCATACTGATAAATGGAGAGAGACTTTTAATGTAACTAAAGTAAATCATTTACCTAGAACATATTCAGATCATTCGCCTTTATTAGTTACAATATTAGATAACTCTTCCTATAAAAGGCCATCATTTAGATTTCAGAATATGTGGACTAAACATGAGGATTTCTTTATAACTGTTCAGGAAAACTGGTCTAAGCAAATTAGTGATTCTTCTAATATGTTTGTTTTTTGGTCAAAACTTAAGAGACTTAAGAAGCATTTAATAAACTGGAATAAGGAGAAGTTTGGAAACATTTTTGATTATCTAAGTAAAACAGAAGAAGAAATAAAAGTAGCTGAGTTAAGATTAGAAGAGGAAGATAGTAATGATAATAGAGCTAAGTTAGATAGTTTAAATATTACATACTCAATGTTGCTTGAGAGAGAAGAAATTTATTGGAAACAAAAAAGTTATTCTAATTGGATTATAGATGGTGATAATAACTCTAAAATGTTTCATAACTATGTTAAGAAAAGAAGGTCTAAAAATGTTATAAAGGGAATTCAGGAGAACAATATTTGGACTGAAAATGACAGTTTAATATGATCTTCTGCTGTTAATTACTTCTCTAGTTTGTTAAATAAGACTCCTATAGAAAGTGATATAGTTTCAGTTAGGAATATCATTCCTAGGATAATATCTGATATAGATAATGAAAACATATTAAGGTTGCCAACTTTAGATGAATTGCATGATGTAATTAAAAGTTTAAATGTTGACAGTGCCTCTGGAGTTGATGGATTCAACTCCAGGTTTTACCTTGATTGTTGGACAATAATAAAAGAAGATCTTTTGAAAGCAGTGTTGGATTTCTTTTTTGATGTTATGTTGCCAAAAGGGTTGTTTGCTACTTTGATATGTTTAATCCCTAAAACTAAATCTCCTAAAACATGGATGCAGTTTAGGCCTATAAGTTTATGTTGTGTTTTAAACATTATCATCTCTAAGCTAATAAATTTTAGGATAGCTAAGATACTGCCTTGTATAATATCTAAGGAACAAGGGGCTTATGTAGAACTTAGGACTATTCAAGAGAATATCTTAATTACCCAGGAACTAGCTAAGGAATTGAATAGAAAAACTAGAGGACATAATGTTATTATAAATCTGGATATGTCGAAAGCTTTTGATAACTTAGATTTTAAGTTTATCTATGATGTTATGTTGTCTTTTGGTTTTAATGATCGAGTCATTCTATTGATTAAGAAATGCATTGAGAATGTTAGGTATTCTATTATTGTTAATGGTTGTGCATATGGTTTTTTCAAATCTATGAATGGTCTCAGGCAGGGAGACCCTTTGTCTCCCTGTCTTTTCATTATAGCAGAAGATTTTTTGATAAGAGGCATTAATAATTTGATAAACTAGCATAGTTTTATGTCCTTTAATATGAAAAGTTTAGTTAAAATCAATTGTCTTGCTTATGCTGATGAAATAATTCTGTTTGTTAATGGTTCGCAAAGAAGTATTAAGATGTTAACTGAGTTTTTAGATAGATATCAATCACTTTCTGGCCAACAAATTAATAGGCAAAAGACTACCTTTATTCCATCTTTAAGAATGAATAGAGCAAGTAAAATAGCCTTAGAAAATACTTTAGGTTTTAGGCATGCAGAATTACCTTTTACTTATTTAGGAATTCCTATACATTCAAATAACCATTCTGTTCATTTTGAGAAACTGATTGATAAGATAAGAAGTAAAATTTCTGATTGGAACTCTAAACATATATCATTTGGAGGCAAACTAACATTGATTAACTGTGTCTTAATGCCATATCCTATATATTATTTGCAATCAATTAAATTACCTTTGAAAACAATATCTAGGATTGAGAAGCTATTAAATAAATTCCTGTGGGGGTCTAGTGAAACTGATAAACACATGATTTGGTCTAATTGGGAGAAATTGTGTAAACCATTTAGTGAGAATGGATTAAATATCAGGAATACAAAAGACATACAAACTGCTTATTCATTAAAGTTATGGTTTATCTTTAGAGAGAATAAGACATTATGGTCTAATATGATGCATTCAAAGTATTGTCCTAATATTCATCCATTGCAGTCCTCTCTTAGAGTTTCAGATTCAAAAATTTGGAAAAGAATGTATGAAATTAGGGATAAAGCTGAGAAACATATAGGTTGGAATATAGGAGAGGGTAAGTTGGATTTCTGGTTAGACCAGTGGTATAGTTCTAGGCCTTTAATAACTTTAACAGCTTTAAACTCTAGACATTATACACATACAAAGATAAGTGAATATTGGATTGATAATACATGGAACATAGATAAACTTTTAAGCATGTTGCCTTATAAATATGTGTGTGAAATCAGTAGAATTAAGTTTAATGTACATACATCTGATTCTATAGTCTGGAAACTTTCAGTAGATGGAAAGTTTAATTTAAAGCAAGCAGTTAATGAAATAAGAATAAAAAATGTAACATCTCAAGTTAAAAGTAAAATCTGGAATAATGTCTCACCTAAAAAGTGTTCTTTTGTTCTTTGGAGAGTCATGAATAACCTGTTAAGTGTTTATAGTAAATTACAGCAAGTTGGTTTTAATTTAGCATCTAAGTGTTATAGTTGTCAGAATTCAGAAACATTGAATCATGTATTTGTATCATGTGAAGTTGCTTGGTTTACTTGGTCTTATTTCTCTGCTATGTTTAGGATAAATATTGGTAGGTATATGACTGTGAATAACATTATAAACCTTTGGTTTATGTCTGCACCTAAAAGAACACAGATTAGAACAATATTTCCTTCTTTGATTGTGTATTCTATATGGTATGGTAGAAATAACAGTAAACATAATAATAAAGTTCTATCTCCTAAAAGAATAGTTAATCACATTTTATTCATGTTGTCAGCACTAGACTTTGGTAGACGATTAACCAGGAAACATTGGTCAAAGGATTTGCATGTGGCTAAAGATTTAGGCTGTTTTAATTATGCTAAAAGTTCTATACAAAGTGAGTATGTTGTTTGGTCTTTACCTGTAAATAATAGACTGAAATTGAATGTGGATGGGTCTTCTCTATATAATGGTGACTCCAGTTATGGTTTTATCATTAGAAATAGCTTAGGATCTACTATAATTGCTAGAGGTGATTTAATAGGCAAGTGTTCTGCTATAATGGCTGAGGTTATTGCTCTTGTAAATGGCCTCATGTATTGTTGTGATAATGATATTACTTGTGTTGACATTGAAACAGATTGTCTTGATCTATTTAATATGATTGAATCTGGTAAACATCCTTGGTACTTAGATAGAATTCTTCAATATTGTAGATCTCTAATTAAACCAGAAATGTCTTTAAGGCACATATATAGGGAACAAAATTCAGCTGCTGATTGGGTAGCTAAGCATGCATTAAAAATACAATCTAGATTTATAGTAGAAGCAACACACTCTTTGAATGAACTAAATGCAATCACATTGTTGGAGTCATTAAACTTAGGCTACTTTAGATTCTTCGACTAACTGGTTGGCAAGTTGGAAGACTTGATCATTTATATGTTTGATTTTGCAGAATAGGAGCAAAGATGATGGAGTAGATGCTACAAAGGGCAGCAAGGGGTTGGAGATTAAGAACTGGGAAGAGGGAGATAGCAAGGAAATGGAAGGAGGAAGAGAGGCTGGCTGGAAAATGAAAGAATAAAAGATTATAAGGGTTTGAAGAAGTAAACTACACTATGTAGTTTACTTGATGTATGGAATGTATAGTTTGTTCATAATTTGTTTTAACAAGTTGTAAAATTAAGTTTTATGATCAATAAAATTCAATCCTTAGAGAAAAAAATAATAATAATTTTTTTAATAATTTCTTTTAGCTTTATTCATTTTTATGCGGTACTTGAACCAGCTTGTACCTCATAATACAATTCAACGTGACTAAATTCCATCAAGCTTTTTTAATGTCGTCCGAACGCGACAAGACATCATAATCGATTTAGATAATTCAGTTTACAAAAGGTATGCAAACAAATTAAATACCAGTTTGTTTACTAACTTGAAACACTTAGTATATCTATATGTTAAACAATTAGACTATTTAATTTAAGAGTAATGTAAAAGCATGATTACGATCGTCAAAGTAAGCCGCTAAGAGCGTAATCACCACTTTTAGTTGTTAATCATCTCCTCTTCATGTCCCACGATTTTTGTTTAGACGGTGTTATATCTGGACGGTGTGTTACAGTCCAGCTTAATATAATTCTCAAGTGTCTAATGGCAAAGCAATTTATTAGTAATGGTGGACATTAAAGTAGTTCATATAGTTACATTAAGCGAGGGTATTTTTTTTGTTTTTGTGTACTTTATTATATATTATTTAAAATCGCATCAAATAATATATAACAAATCGTGAAATTTTAAATAGATTTTTTTTTAGATTCATCTAATGAATAAAAAAAGAATGTTTACGGATTTGTCTACGGTTTTCCATTTAGTAATTTATTTTTGTTCCTTTTGGTTTTTTAGAGATTGTATATATTGTCGTGAAAAACCTGTGACACGAGTTTGTAGAAAGGAAAGGTTTTTCCAAACACTTGAGGAAGCGGCCGTCTATTTTATTAAGGTTTAGGGTGATGAAATTCTTAAACCTAACCCCTTACTTATAGTCTTTACCATGTGAAACCCACATTGTAAAGCCCATCTTTTATTACTTCCTTGTGTCCCGGGACCATAACTTGATAAATTAATAATTCAGTTTATATCCCTGATTTATTAATTCAGGCTTAAGTGTTGAGATTTGGAACCTCTTCATCACAGTGCCCAAATTCAACCCGGTTATCACACTTGAGCCCACAACGCCTTTTCACACATAGATCCAATATAGTCAATTAAATAATTAACTCAATTAATTTTAATTTAGACTTCCTTAAGACAATGACAGAATATGTTTATTTAGCATGTCGGTCCAAATTATTTTTGGCCCATAAATATATTAAATAAATATAATCAAACAATCTATCACTTGGACCGCCACATTCTAGAATACATATTCAAATTTAATGGGATCCCTTTGTTCATTGTCAATGGGAAACCGGTACACCCCCGTATATGACTGATAACAATAAAGGACTAAAGACCTCATTCTCGTAATGTGAACATAATGATGCAACAATAATCACATTACCATTATCAATCAATTACTTGAGTCAATTATGGAGTGTGGCCTAAGAGTAGTACGGCTTGTAATCGTACATATATATTCTTAAATGGTTCCTACCTTTGGAGATCCAATACAATACGAATATCAATAAATATTTCCAAGCATATATATATTTCAATAAACTTTAATGTGCACAATACTGCAAAATATAACTTCAGATCCTATTACAAACTCTCCCATTGAAACTAACAATTCTCTAAATCAACTACACCCATATTGATGGTGTGTCCCTATGAACCTTAGGCAAAACCACCTTTGTTAGAGGATCTTAGCTATTATAGAGTTTGTGCTGATGTGCTCTATATTTATTTGATCCATCTGAACTATCACTTTGACAGAAAATAACTTTATGTCTATGTGTTTGGACCTAGACAAGTTCCTATTATTGTTAGAGTATTGCACTGCGATATTACACATCCATAATTACCGGTTTGATGCCTCAAAGCATACAACAAATTCTTCCACCACGGTGGAGGATGCAATAAGTGTTTACTTTACACTTTTCCAGGATATTGCACTCCAACGAATAAGAATATGTTTCCTGACATGCTCTTTAGTGTGTATACACATCCACCAAAATCCCAGTCGGAATACTCAATGATCTCTAATTTATCCAACTTTACATATGTCAACATGTGCTTATTTGTTCCTTACAGATACTATAAAACCCTTTTAACTACTTTCAGTGATCCATATTTGGGTTACTAACATATTACCCCAACGTATTTACAGCAAAGTCAATGTCTGATCTAGTACAAAATTGAGCATACATTAAACTCTCAACTGCCAAAGAGTAAATGATCGTTTCATTTCCTCGATCTCAACTTTTGTCTTGGGAATTGACCTAGACTTAATTTGTCACCCTTTGCTATAGGGGTACTTAAGGGTTTGCAATCTGCCAATCCGTACAACTGTAACACACTTTCAATGTATGTCTTTTGTGATAATCCAAGAATACCACGAGAGTGATAACGATGTATCTGGATTCCTAACACAAAACTGGTGTGACCAAGATCATTCATATCAAACTTGTCTACTATAAATCCTTTTGTAGTGTGTAACAACTCCTTATTGTTCGAGGCAAGCAATATGTCATCCACATATAATATAAGAAATATGAAATTAGTACCACTGAACTTGTGATATACACAATCCTCAATCGAGTTGATCTCAAATTCATAACCGACTATCATCTCAACGAATTTGTTATACTATTGACGAGAGGCATGTTTAAGCCCACAAATGGATTTCTTAAGCCTGCAAACTATATATTTAGAGTTACTTTCCACAAAGTGTTCTCATTACACCTTGTAGATCGTTTTCTCAATATTACCATTAAGAAAAGTGGTCTTAACATCCATCTGATGAAGCTCAAGGTCGAAATGTGTAACTAATGCCATGATTTTTCTAAAAGAATCCTTCGTCGATATCGGAGCGAAGGTTTCTTTAAAATCAATTCATTCTCGTTTAGTAAAATCTTTCACTATAAGACGTGCTTTATGTATTTCCGCATTACCTAGGGAATCGTGTTTGGTTTTATAAACCCATTTACAACCAATTTCATTTTTCTCTTCAGGTAATGGGACAAGATCACATACCGCATTGTCCAGCATTGACTTATACTCTTTCTTCATAGCGTGAATCAACTTCTGAGAGTCAGATCTTGTCATGGCTTATTTGTAAAATGAGGTACCATCTACAGTTCCAGCACATAACGCATCATGCTCCTAAAATATATTATAAATTATGGACATATAGTACTCTTTATTTCTTTTGTAGGCCTTCTTAAGGGTATTATTTCCTCTTGTTGTACTTCTTGAGGAGGTGGAGTTTGATCATTATAAACGATGTCATTTTGATTCTTTAGTGGAAGATTGTCTTGAGGTTCCTCTTATTCTACGTGGATAATATTTGTATCCTGATTAGAACCCTCAAGTGGGGCATCAATGTTAATCTAAGGATTAGCTTGTTCTAATAGGACCGAAGTGATTCGTATTCCAACCCAATATTCTGATACCTACCTTCATGAATCACTATGGATTATTCCTCAAAATCAACATATGTTCCCTTATTGTTTCCCCAAACTCAACATCCTCTAGAAAATTGGTAATTCCTGTCTCTAATATTGTACCAATGAGATAATTATAAAACTTAGACCCTCTAGAATATTCGGAATAACCTATTAAGAAACAACTAACTGTTTTTAGGTCTAGTTTCTTTTCTTGAGGTTTGTACGATTTCACCTCAGCTGGACAACCCCACATATGCGTACGCTACGCCTGTTCCAAAGCTCATATAAGGTTCTAAAAGTAGCCTTAATGGGTACTCGGTTGAGTATTAAGCGACACATTTGATTTCTTCCCCCCAGAGAGATAATGGTAGAGACCAATGACTTATCAGGCTTCTAATCATATCTTTTAGTGTTCGGTTCCATCTCTCAGATACATCATTCATGTGAGGTGAACCCGACATAGTATATTAAGGGAATATTCCACATTTCTCTAGGTATTGTGCAAAGGGCCTTGAATGTTGTTCACCTGATTAGTCATATCTACCATAGTACTCACTACCACGGTCATATCTAACTGTCTTAATGCTCTTACCAAGTTGTTTTTCAACTTCGGTCATAAAAGTTGTGAACTTGTATAGGTCCTCATGCTTTTCTTCTTGACCGGACCTCTACCCTCGTCCTGTGTCATCTGCATTCCGCTTAGGCCCAGCCCGTTTTGCAGATGTAATCACATTAACCTCGGGCGCTATGCCTTTAAGTTTTTCCTCCTCCTATGTAGTGTAGGAAATCAACTCATTAATATTCTACTTTTCCCACATGTAGTTATAGGTGGACTGGAAATACTTAAACCGGTCTGGCAACGAATAAAATGTGAACCCTACTATGCATTCCTCAGATAAGTCTAAACCGATTGCCTTTAACTTTTGGCCAATCATCGACATTTCTAGAATATGCTCTCGAATTTTACCTTTGCCAGTATACTTTTTTTTGCTAGCTAACTCGATGAGCAGACGGTGCATCTCTACCTTCTTATTTTTGGCAAAGGCTTTCTCAACCTCCGCATGAAAGACCGAGGCAGTGGTAACACCTTTAGAGATATCTCCATACAATTCTACTAGTATCCCTTGTAACAAGAGCGCCTTGCATAACGTATTTGAATTCTCCTACCTTTTATCGGCATTAGTTACCTCTAGTGTACTTTCGAGACTAAGGGGGATGGTTTGGGAGTTGACAATGCATGGTCATAATCATGTATAGACAAAAACAACAACATATCTTCCTTCCACAATTGGAAGTCCGAACAATCCAACATGGGTGGACGGTTCCATAATAGAATGTAACCAGTGGACACTTCAAAAAGAGCAAACAACATACAAAGCACATATAACATCTTGACATATACCTGAAAGCATATACATGAACATGGAAAATACATGTAAAACATAAAATTTCTGATAATAGATATCGGGGGGCAAACCGTACTAACGTGCAATTTATGAATTTGAGAAAAATACCATAATCATTATTTTAATTTCATATGTACCAATGGCACCTTCCGAGGGCCGATGTCATTTCCTTAAATTAAAATAACCCTAATTTGATTTATTAAGTATTGGTGAAACCTTCCGGAGGGCCAACTTCACCTACTTAAAATCAAAAAATTACAAGGATGAATTAAATTTATCCTAAGTACCAATGAAACCTTCCGGAGGGCCGATTTCATCTACTTAAAATTAAAATCAACACAGAGAACATTTTTAGTAATTTTCTCCCATTCATGATTAATTTAAACTCAAACGTAAACCATCCGAAGGGCCGATAATATTTAAAATTTAAATTAATCTCGAATATTTAGAAGCCTATGATCCATAAGAAAATTAATTTCAATATTCCGAAGGGCCGACTAAATTAGTTTCTTAGTTTTACCTACCGGTCTATGAAGCCTTACTCATGCATCACCATTTAAACTTTCAAGTATATACAATTTAATTCACAAATAAACATACAATAATTAGTATGCTAAACACATCATAATTGTGAAATAATTACTTGAAATATTTTAAATTAATAACACAATAAATTTTTTTAAAATAAAATGTGAATTTTTATTTTTTCTAGATTTTTTTTCTTCTCCTAAACTTGTTGTAGGTCATGGGCAATGTCCACAACCTGTAGCAGCACCTAAAGCAACCTGCTACAGGTCATGGGCAGTGCCCAGCCTGCAACAACATGTTGCGACGTATTATAGGTGTTGTTGCAGTATGTAGGCAGTGCCCAGCCTGCAAAAGCATGTTGTGGTAATCTGTTGGACCGTCAGCCTGATACAGCACGAGTTGCTACCCTATTGCAACAGTCCGTTGGGCCGCGCCCAGCCTATTGCTCTAGTTGTGGCTGCTGTCACTCGGCGTTAGCATAATAAGTAGCCCTCCACTATTGACATCGCAACAGTAGTGGGTTCGCGAATCTTCGTTGGTCACATCATCCAACACAATGTCCACAATTCGCTGGTCATGATGAACACCACATGACGGACTTGGATCAGTGTTAACAGCAGGGGTTAAGTCGTCGATGAGACGCTGCCCCAATAGTTTTGATTTAATTTGTTATATTAAGGTTGATTTGATGCTAACTTTGGGAGAATAAATTCCAGATATCAATCAACCCTAGTTTAACCAAAAAAATCCTAAAACTATCAAAATTACAATTTATTCATATAAAACATGAAAAAGACAAATATATGTGTTTTACGATGAAGAAAAAATACGTGTCTTTATCTATCAATACATAATTCGAATATTCTAACAATTTCCAAAAAAAGTTAAATTGGCTATGATAACAAATGTTATATATTATTCGAAATCGCATCAAATAATATATAACAAATCGCATAATTTAAAATAGAAACCCATTTGTGGATTAACCTAATAAATAACCAAAAAGAAGAATGTTTACGGGTTATCCTTCTGATTTCCATCTCTTTTGTTCATTTTCATTCTTTAGCGATTTTGTATATTACCTTTGAGGGAAAGGTTTCCAGACATCTAAGGAAATAGCCCTCATGGTTTTGCTTTTGGGTATATTCCCCAAAAGGCTCGTATTAGCTGAGATATTTCATTCGCTTATATATTGTATAATTTTTTTAGTCTGAGCGATGTGGGACATTTGATCAAGTGATGGATAAATTTATTCTCTAACACAAAAGATTTTTTACTGTAAAAAGAGTTTGAATTTAGTCTATTAATTTTTAGATAAAATTAGTCCTCCACTCTGTTGACTATCTATTTTTCAGACATATAGTCCCTTAACTATTCATTTCGATAAAATTAGTCATTTGACTTTCCATTTTCGAGAAAGTTAGTTCTCTAAATAAACACGCGCAACAGGTAAACTTTATCTAAAATGGATAGTCAAATGACTAAATTTGGACTCTTTTTAGTCGAAAAACTATATGTCACCAAAATGGATAGTCAAATAACTAAATCCACACATTTTTAATCGATGAACTATTTTCCTGAAAATAGATAGTTAAAGATCAGGTTCATGTTCGAAACCTTTAAAATTAATAGAGGACTAAACTGTTGTGAAAATACAATGGGTTGAGATATATTTATCTTAGTTACGACTATTTTTATTTATATATTGTAAAAGTTAAAATTTTATTATTTAATCAATTTATAACACTGAAGTTTTAAAAGAATATCCCCAATTCTACAAATATCAAATCAAAATATTATCTGATCAAATTATAATTTTATTATAATATTTTAATGTTAAATTCCAAACAATTTAAAATCTCTTTTTGGTAAATTTAAATAATAAAAAATAAACTAAAACAAAATAAAAATATATAAAAAAACCAAACTATTTTCCATTTATATTTACCTTTATTATCATATACGAAAGACTAATTTAGCTATTTTTTATAAACCCAAAAATGTTCATACTCATTATATAAGGCTAATATTTTTACTCTCTATGTTCTTCTTTACTAAATGTCTTTAGAATTTTTATTAAAAACTGAATATTTTCATAATTTTTTTAAAGACTCAATATATTACTAGCATTTTTTTTGTGTTCGCGATTTTCATTAAAAACTCAATATATCTTTTTTTTCTTTGGTTCTATTTTTTGCGCGATTTTATGTTTTTTTCATGCTTTTTTTAATTAACGTCTCCGATCAGTATTTTTGGTTAAAATTGACATTCGAATTGGTATGTATTTCTAGATTTAAGACTAAATATTGTTTGGAGAAAGAATTTGATTCTGTGTTTTGTATTTTTGAATTTTCTGATATGTCTATCTCTTATTTCATGCCTCGCATCTAGCTTTGATGGATGCGAGGCCAATATAAAATGTATTTATAGACGACTCGTGTGAGACCAGTAATAAATATGAGATATTGTAAAATAGTTTTTAGATATATGTGGGACCAGTAATAGATGGAGACACAAGACATTATAGAATATTTTTTAGATAGTTACCAAACTAGTGTTAGATACGAGACATCGTAAAATATTTTTAAGATAGATACGAGATCACTCATAGATGCGAGACATTGTAATATACTATTTAGATATATGTTGGATCAATGATCGATGTGAGATATTGTAAAATATTTTTTTAGATAGATGTGGATCAGTGATAGATCTGAGAGATTGTAAATTAATTTTTAGATAGACGTGGGATGAGTGATAGACGTGAGATATTGTAAAACACTTTTTAGGTCTGTGTGTGATGAGTGTAAAATTAAAAAAAAAAAATAGATGATAGACGCGGGATCAAAAAGCTATATACGAGACCATTGTGAACGGGGCTAAAAAAATCAGAAAATATCATTCACGAAACTAATTTCTTTAGCTGAAAAGATGAAACAATTAGTACTTTGAATTTTTTTTACCGAGTTACGGTTTAGAAAATGCTTTATATATGTATATATATCCATATTTATTAATTTTGTATATAATGATATTTTGGATAAAGAGTAATTTGAAATTGTTGAATACGAGACGGCTAATAATTTTTTTCAAGTGTTATCTTGGTATATTTAGTAATACCATCATCATTATATTAAATTTAATTAAATAATTTTTAATATCTAAAAACGTTATTATTTTTTGTGTGTTGGGTTTAGATATTAAATATTTAAAAATAAAAAATAAAAAAATAAAATACTTACGTACAAACTATCGTAGTTATAAATTGTTGACTAATCATATAAAACAAAATTTTGAAACTACAAAAATGTTTTATAAATATATTATAATGTGTTGTAATTATATCAAAATATAGTGATTAATAATATGTTACATAAATTTGAAAAATAAAATCCAAATTAATTTTGGGATAAGTCATGGTGCTTATGTTTATGATGTGTTGAAAGTATTTTGATTACAAGTTTATATGTATTTAGATATTTAAAAACCCAAATTCGTTATCAATGAGGACATACATTTTATAGAATAAAATATATTGTAATTTATAAAATATATATTAATGTCAATAGTTATTTGTTCTAATTATTTTACGAGAGATTTATTAATAAAGACTCATCCAATAAACTTATTATTAACAGATATTTAAATTTTTTAAAAAGATTTTATACTTTAAATACTTTTTGGTAAACATTTTTTTTTAATTTTTAAGGGTCCGTATTTTTTAAATTGTAATTCGGAAAAAGAGTCCGAAAATACCATTGGTTTTGTTTTTTTTAACGACAAAACTAGTACCATTCATGATATGTTTTGATTTTTAAAAAAAAATTATATTTTACACACGTTTCTTAGTTATATGGTTTCGCATCTAGTGACTCGTTTCACATCTAACAAAATAAAGAAGGTTTCGCATCTATCAAAACAAAGAGGTTTCCATCTAGCAAAATAAAGAAGGTTTCGCATCTATCAAAATAAAAAATGTTTCGCATCTATCAAAATAAAGAAGGTTTCGCATCTATCAAAATAAAGAAGGTTTCGCATCTAGCACAATAAAACAGATTTCGCATCTATCATAACAAAGAAGGTTTCGCATCTTTTCGCGAAACCCTTAAAAACTTTAAAACTTTAAGAGTCTGTATCTTTTAAAGCGTAAATCAAAAAAAAATCCAAAAATACCGTTGGTTTTGTTTTTTTAAGACGAACAAACTAGTACCATTCATGATATGTTATGAATTACAAAAAAAATAGAACAAATAACGTTTTGCATCTATCAAAAACGTGTTTTTTGCATCTACTATTCGAGAAGAATTACACGTTTCGCAACTCTCAGTAGGTACATATACAAAGGTTTCGCATCTTCTTCCCTGAGCCATTTCACTCGACACCAAAATCTCAAAAACTCAAAACAAATTAAAATCGACGAAAAACTAAATGAAATTCAACAAATAAACTACATTAGCAACGTAAAAACTAGATAAATACCAAGAATCAGAAACAAAAACATATCTCGAGTACTTCTAGTATTCCGAAATCAGAATTCGACTTACCACACACAAATCCACTTATCTAAACATATATCCAAAATCAAATTTCGAAATCAACTAAAAACACAACAAAAAACATATGAAAACAAAAGAAAAACAAGAAAATTGAGTAAAAAAAATGAAGAATCGCCTAACATTAGAGTTGTTATATTCACGTAGAGAGAGAAAAATAAAATTGGGAAAAAAAGGCCTTTTATATAAATGAACAAGGATATCCAAAGAATTAGTAGGTCTTCTATAATAAATATTTAACTAAAACGGGTCTTTCTCGAATGATAATGAAAATATAAATTTTAAGTGGATAATAATTTGAATGTTGGATCTTAAATGTTATTTTATCCTTATTTGATATATATATATATATATAACAAAAATACTTATAAGAAGATCTCTCGGTTCCTAAATGATATATATATATATATATATATAAAAATACTTATAAGAAGATCTCTCGGTTCCTAAATGACAAAGACTTTTTAAGCTTGGGACACCAATTCAAATTCGACCCTTTGTTAATTTCATAATATACCACTAACAACTTTCTTTTTATTCTCCGACCATTTTAGTCTTTTAATAAGTTTCGGCCAAGCTTCGTACAATCTCCTATAGGTGGTTTATTTGTCCTCCTCGTCAAACTATCTCACTAAATAGAACCCAATATATTTCTCTTTTACTAATTTCATAATGTACCAATAACAACTTTCTTTTTATTCTCCAGCAATTTTAGTCAATTAATAAGTTTCGGCCAACTTTCGTACAATCTGTCCTCATTGTCAAAATGTTTGACTAGAGATTCCAAACACAAATAAACTTTATTAAAGTAGTAGTATTGTTTGTAGGAACCAATTGGTACTTTAAGAGAATTTTTACTTTTAAAATCAATAAAAAACAAATCAATTGCAAACTCATATGTGGAGTCCAATTACTTAGGATTTTAGAGACATGATAAATAACCTAATGCTCCTTTTACTCCGGTCATTTTCATTATCGATGTCTAACAATTTATAGATAAATCGAAAAAAGAACAAGCCAACCATTTCAGATTTTTGTATGTAATATTATCCACCCTCGCTCAACATATTCGATATGAGATTTAACAATCCATGGATAATAATGAAGATGAAATAGACGATACCCTCAACTCTATGATAAGTGATCGGTATTACAATGACACCAACTGGTTTTAATTTTCGTTCCGAACCAAAGTTGATGGTCCAAAAAATATCAGATCAAAGATCTCCTAACATGAATAAGAACCGTCAATGTTTTCGTTGTAGCAAGAGGAGGAGCATGACTTTAACGTCAAAATAAAAGGAGAAGCATGTTTCGAAGCATGACCCATCCAACATGAGAAAAATAGAATTATAGGAAGTCAAACTATCCCACAAGCAAGTATTCCAGAATGAACACCAGACTTTTCCTATACCAAGTGCCTCAGCATAATTTTTCGTAAACCCCTCTAACACAACCACAAGTTCAGCCAAACTATCATAAAGTGCCTCCAACGGTACATTCTTCCCACTATTCGTCCCGACTATACATTAAGGTTACCCGCTAGAACCGACAACAACATATGCAAATCCACAAAACTTCCCTTCTCAAGCTTACATGTTCATTTTAGCCCACATGGAACTCATTCAATAGTGCAATCAAACCTTTATGGTGTCAGACAATCATAACCTCAAATTTTTTATGGTTATCTTCAAGTTAATGAGACCAACAATAACTTTCAGCTTTCACTTTCCAATGGTTTGGACAACAACAAGATTACATTTTCTTCCTCCAATGAAACTAGAAAAAACAGAGTATACTTCCTAATAATAAAGATATCATTAACATTAAATCTCTGCTAGCCTCAAAGATCTTATGGATATCTACCGCCTAAGTTTTACAACCACAAAATGAATAAGTACAATGGCAAATGGACCATGAGCACCAAATAGAAAAAATCGAAATTGTGATGTTGTATTTTGGTGGAGAAGACAAGATGTTGTTAATAACATTCTCTATGATCTTCGTGGGAATTTCTTTGACTCTTTTCAATATTTTGGGAGGTTGAACTAGATTGGTATTGCTTCACCATTTTTGTATTTTTGAAGCCTGTGAATATTTGAAGTTAATGTGATAGATTCATCATTGTGTATCTTCTGTTAAAGGGATTACATTTGGAATGGAAACGTGTAACATAATGCATTTTAACGCTAGAGGATGGGAACTATATGTCTAAGATAAACTAGGGTTAGTGGTCAGCAAACTCATACTCATGGGTTTAATCTTAATGGTAGTTGGGTCGGGTTTCGACCGAAAATATTCGTCGGGACAACTAACTAATTGAACTCTTTATTTGTTTACATCTTCCACAAGTGAGTAAAAACTACTATTATCCTCTCGTGAGGATTCCGAGGAATCTGCAACTAACATAATATCATTACCACTACGAACAACCTAGACCTTATTCGCATATTTAGCTTTCCCCATAACTGAAAACCTAACTACTAAAACAAAAGCTAATTATCTTACATGCAGAGTAGTCCAAGTAGAAGAAGTCTGAAATATATCACACATCTCAAGAGCATTCAAAAGATCTTAAAAGCCAACAAAATTTGGTCGACAATGAAACAAGACGTAAAATTTTAGTCGAAATGAGCTTACGACCGGAAACAAAAGTGCTTAAAAACTCTGTAACTCCCTCTACAATAGGTGAGACAAAGGTAATAAAGTGAATAAGATCTTGGTACTTATAAAGAAGTTTTAACATGTCCTACTCCTATGAAACAATTATTACTACTTACAGAAAATCCAAAAGTTACACGTTATCGTGGTCGGTCATATATATTGTCTGCATCACCAACCCATCCATGATATTTGTTATCTAAGGACTACCACTAGCGCACGAGTGAATCCAAAGCGCAAGAATTTCTTACATACCCCTCATAGCTTCAATACCTTTAGACACAATCAATGTCGGACGGACGCCATCAACATAAAATTTGGATACCTCGACACTAGACGTGCCTAAAGCGTTATCCATTCCCTAAATACTATACTAGAACGGATGAGACCATATACGATATGCTCAAGATGGAGTCGTCCACCCCTTCATATAGTCTTTCCTAATTCAGTTCACATGGACTAGTGGCTACTGATATTTCTCGGTACAATCATCTATAAGAATTCGAACGAATCACACAACGGATAATTAGTCATAAACAAATAAGTCTTATACCATTTGGTCCGATGAAAACTTTATTTGTAATTACACACTATGTATCAAAAATATATTTGTATCATTATAAATAATTTTATTATTCACTTTAAAAAAAATAACAATTAATATAATATATATTTTTCTAATACAATAAAAATAAATACATAATTTTTTTCTAACCTTAGTATTTCTTATGTGACATTTGGATCGACCTGTGTACATTATAATACGATCCAACATAACTATAACAATCAATCCACTTAATATCATCTGAACGCAACTCAACGTCGCAATGGATTTAAATAATTTAATTTGTAAAAGATATGTAAACAAATTAGATATCAGTTTGTTTATTAAATTGAAATACTTGGTATCACTATATGTTAAACAGTTAGACTATTTAATGTAAAAGCATGATTATGATCGTCAAAGTAAGCAGCAAAGAGTGCAATTACCACTTTTAGTTGTAAATTATCTCCCACGATTTTTGTCTAGACGGTGTTATATCTGGACGGTGTGTTACAGTCCAGCGTAATATGATTCTCAAGTGTCGAATTTAGGTAATTTAAATATGTAAAATAATTTATCATTTATAGTACAAGGGGTCAGATTGATGATTTATAGTTAAAATGGGACGGTAGTCTTGTGAAAGTACGTTGTGTTGAGCTACATTTATCCTAGTTAGGGTTGCTGCTTCTTCTTTTTATATTCAAATTTTATACAATTGAAGAACTATATTCACCACAATTCAATTATATATATATATATATATATATATATAATTAAAAAATAAGTTTTTTTCAAAAAATGATTTTTGAATACAAAGTTTTTCAGCTCTAAACATTCTTCCCGCTATGAAGTATTATTGGCTACTTGTTGATACTATCAAGCCAATAGTCTACATCATGAATGAATTAACTAGACGCCTCCAAGGTAGTCACACTAACGAAGAATACCCTACGATGCAGCCATCTTCTTACCAAAACGTTCAAGCCATGCCCAAGGAATTGCGCGTCACTGAACAGAATGCAGAGACCAAGATCATATGCAAACATGGTCAGCCACACAAAGAATATCCAAGCCTTTACACCAATTTGCATTCAACAAAAGAAAGGTCATATATCGATGCAATTTGATGAAAGCGTCAATGAAATCCTGCAATCAACATCTACTTACACGCTAATAGGTAAATTCAATAAAGGATTACCAAAGAAACAAATCCTAAATTGATTATTTGAGGCAATGAAATTTGATGGGGACTTTTCATATACAAATTGGGACTCAAGGCATCTCTTTCTTGAATTTTCTTTAAAGTCGGATCTGAGCAAAATATGGTCTAGATCAGTATGGACCATGGGAGAGAGTTCAATAAGAGTTCTAAAATGGATGCCTAACTTTAATCCAAAATTTGAAATTTCCATTGTTCCAATCTGGATAAGGATGGAAAACTTACCATAGCACTTATACAATGATGACTTCATATATTATTTATCATTTTCTGTTGGTTCTCCAATAAAAATCTGGATACCACCAAAGAATCAAGCGTTATACAACGCGTGCTACACTTGGATAGAGCTTGATATCTCCAATAAACTACAAAACCATGTCTGGGCAGGCTTTGGAAGCAATGAATTAGCCTGGATACATATCAGCTACAAAGACGTGCCCAAATATTGTAGTCATTATTTTCATGTTAGACATGAAAATATTGTCTGCAAGAAACTTAAAAATTAAGCCGATGGTACAACCAACATTGAAGATCATAATTCAGCAAAGGTTATCATCTCAAAACAAGAGAATATTTCATCAGTTAAACAGATAGATCAACTAGATACGATAGATCAGTCCAACATATTAAAATCTATCATAATCAAACCTTGTGAGCATGATAGATCTGATGCCAACAAAGTTGTTTGTAAAGATAGAAGTGAAGCTGTATGTGAAAATATTGGAAATAGATTACCTGAAAATGAAGAAGTTGGTAAAAGACTTCTTGAAAATGAAAATCCTGGGAACAAGTAGCCTTTAAACAAAGTTGCAAGAAAAATATTCAAAAGACAAAGGAAAAGGATCATAAGAAAGTTAGTAAAGAAAATGGAAATCAAGATGATAGTATATTTGAAAGAAGAGATACATGTGAAGATGAAGTCATCGAGGCAATAAAATCGCTTGACTTTGACTATAATCTATCTACATCAGGAAACTCTGATTCTCCATCTTATGGCTATCAAGCCCCCAACAAAGCTAATATGGGAAGTCTTCCATCTACTCTAGTCCTTAGAAGAAAAGAAATTAACACTGATTTCCAACAAATTTTGAATAAAAAGTTGAAGCAAGCTAGAAACAACAAAAGACTAAAATCATTAGTCATCAAGTCTTTGTAGTACTCATAGGCTAAAAATATACACTTTAAAAGTCCTCAATGATCAAAGCTCTAAGCTGGAACATCTGTGGTATTAGTAATAAATCTTCATTGCGAAGACTAAAGTCCATAATCAAGAAATAAAATATTAACTTCTTATTCATCCAAGAGCATATGGTAAATAATATTCAACTAGTTAACATTTCTTTTATCTTAGGTTTCCTAAATATATTGCAAACATATCTAATAAGATATGGATGCTATGGAATGATGACTTAGTGATAACATTATGTTCGAAAATGTTCAATGAATTCATGTGAATATTATGCACTCTAACATGGATAAAGTCTTCTTTGTCACCTATGTTTATACTAAATGCCAGAGGAGAAACAGATCTGAGTTGTGGGGTACCCTTCGTCATATGGATGCATCAACAAAAGAGTGGTTAATACTGAGAGACTTTAACATTATAAGTCCTCTTTCTGAACAGACTGGTTGTGTTAATTAATGTAATCAAAGTAATAATGATTTTAATAATATGGTTAAAGATTGTTTTTTGGAAGGTGCAGGTTTTGTAGGTACAAAATATACGTGGAATAATAAAACCAAGTGGAAACGTCTTGATCACGTGCTATACAATCAATAGTGGAATGATTATTTTGTTGAGACTAAAGTTATACACATGACATGAACTTGCTCGTACCACACTTCAATGTGCATATTAATCATCAAAGACAGAGTTAAACAAGCCAAAAGTTTCAAAAACCTAAACATTTAGACTATGGACAAGAAGTTTCTAACCTTTGTGGAAGCTAACTGGAGTGAAGTGATGGAAGACTATCCTCTATTTGTCTTCTAAAACAAGATAAAAGACTAAAATCAAAATTGAAAGAATGGAACAATACCTACTTTGGAAACGTCTTTGACAAAGTGTTACCAACAAAAGAAAATGTAAAATCTTGTGAAGTTACTTACCTTCAAACTAACAGTATTGAAGAAAAAAATAATCTCTAAAAAGCAAATGCAGAACACCTTTTAACTCTTACAATGGAAGAGGAATACTGGAAACAGAAGTGCTATGCAATCAGGTTAAAATACGAAGACAAAATCACAAGACTTTATCACAACTATGTAGAGAAAAAAAAAGAATGAAACTAATAATACCTAGTATAAAAATTAATAACAAGTGGGTAACAAATGAAGACACTATCAATACCTCAACGGAATCCTATTTTAGGAATAATCTTATCTCTCCCTCTTTTTCTAGCTTAGCTCAAGAGATAAATTACATGAATCATAATATATATATATATGAAGTCATTCCTAATGTTATCATTAGTGCAGATAATAAAGTTCTTCAAGATAATCCTACAGAACATGAGATATGAAGTATAATTCAGAGTCTAAAGCCAACAAGTGTTGCTGGTATGGATGATATTAATACGTGTTTCTTTACCACCTGCTGGAACATTATAAAGAATGACTTGTGTGGAGCTTTAAATTCTTTTATCCAAGGTTAAGTTATTCCAAAAGGTATTATGGCAACTGGTATATGTTTAATTCCTAAAATAAATAATCTTTCTTAATATATCCAATATAGGCCTATTAATCTATGTACCATGATGACTAGAATCATGTCTAAAAGTATTAAATAAAAGATTATCTACCATATTACCTAAAATGATATCTCAGGTGCAGGGTACATATGTCAATGATAGATTGATACATTACAGTATACTTATTGGAAAAGAACTGATACATGACCTTGATAGGAAAACAAAAGCATGCAATATTATAATTAAGTATGACATGTTAAAGGCATTTAATAACCTTTCACATAGTTTCATAATAAAAACTCTCAAAGCCTATGACTTTAATCAAAAGTTTATCAACTTTATTAACAATCTTATCAGGTCTGTTTTTATTTCAATAGTTGTAAATGGAATGGTTGTAGGCTTCTTTAAAGATATCAAAGAAGTCAGAAAATGGGACTTTTTGTCCCCAAGTCTCTTCATATTAGCTGAAGAAATACTACTAAGGGGTCTAAGAAACTTATTTGAATCTGATAGATCTCTTAAGTATTCTAGTAGAAGTAAAATTATTACAACATGTTTATCATTCGCAGGTGATTTATTGGCATTCACTAATGGCCTAGCTTCTTCTAGGAAAACAATTGGAAAATTCTTGCAGGACTATCAGGAAATATCTGGTCAAGCTCTAAATAAGGATAAAATAGAGATTATTATATCAACTAAGTTTTCTCAAGACAGAATCAGATCTCTTGCAATTCAAGCAAAGCTTCAGAAATTGTCATCTTCCTACAACCTACCTAGAAATTACATTAAGCTCTCACAATAAATGTGTTATATACATCTCTCTCTTGGAAAAATTAGAGATAAGATCTCTGATTGGGAAAGAAAAAAACTATCGTATGGTGGTAGACTAGTCCTAGTCAGCACAATATTAATGTATATTCCTACATATTGGCTACAAATATGTTGGCTACCTAAATCCATCATATCAAAGATTGAAAAAATTATTCAACAATTTTCTATGAGTCTCTAATAGCGAGTCAAATAAACTCCACTGGTCATATTGGGCTGCAATTTACAATTCTTTTGGTGATGGTGGCTTAAATATGGATAGTATATATGATATTCAAAAGGCTTATTCATGAAAACTGTGGATTAGATTTAGAAAGAATAACTCTCTCCGGGCTAAACTCCTTCACGGTATCTACTGTAAAAAAATCACCTTGACCAGCTAAACTACTCAAAAAGGGTCTCAAACTTAGAAGAGGCTGGCAAATATTAAGAAGTTTGCTGAAGACAATATCAAATGGATCATAGGAAAAGGTAATGTGAATCAATGGCTAAATAACTTGTTTGATAAACCTTTTTTTATCACTCTTAACTATGATTTCAATTATACATGGTTTAAAGGCTTGAGAGTCAAATCTTTTTGTGAAAATAATTCTTGGAATGTGGAAAAACTTAAGCCTTTATTAACTAACTATAGCATTGATCTTATCTCAAAGCTAAGTATAAATGAGTAGATGTAGGATGCTATCTACTGGATTCCATCTAAGGATGAAATGTTTAACATTAAGGATACTTTGAAGTTTATCAAACCTAACCCTAAAAATCTTCTCTTTATGAAAAGATTTGGAACCAGATTACACCTACAAAATGTTCTTTCCTAGTGTGGAGACTCATCCAAGACAAGTTACTTATTGACTCAATTATGCAGAATAAACATCTAACACCAGTCTCTAAATTCCATTTCTGTCAAAACTTAGAAACTAAAGACCATCTATTTGTTTCTGGTTCTTTTGCCTGGAAATTTTTTCATATTTTTCAGGTATCCTAAGGGTTAACATTAGAAATTATACGAAAACTAAGTATCTGCTACGTAGCTGGTTTTAGTCATCCCCTAACAAAACCCATATCAAGACTATAATGTCTATGATTATTAGTTGGGAAATTTGGCAGCAAAGGAATAAAACTAAGATAAAGGATGACTCATACTCAGCAACTTCAACAACCAACTACATTCCAAAAAACTTGTTCAAACTTGATCAATCAAACATTCTAAAGCATAAGCAATGGAATCAAAGTGAATATGCAGCAATAAAGGAAGTAGATATCGGAGCGGACTCTAAAAATTTAGTTTCTCTTCATGACTATAATACTCAATTATCCATGTATGAAACAATTAAGAAATGCTCCCCCCCCCCCCATCAAAGCTGAAGCTCGGGCACTTCATGATGGATTACAAATGTGCAAAATAAAGGGTTAAGGGAAGTAGATATCGGAGCGGACTCTGAAAATTTAGTTTCTCTTATTTATTTTGGACAATATCCAAATTACTTAGAATCAATTTTGAAAATCATAAGAAATCTAATAACCCCTCAAATGATTCTTCATCGCATCTTCGGAGAGCAAACTCGAGCAGCAGACTGGCTAGCTCAATGGACTCTGAGATGTAAAATGAAAATTGATTTCAAAACCTTTAAAGCTCCTCCTCATCTAAAAGTTATTACATTTATAGAAAGCCTTAAAATTAGCTATAATAGAGCTTAATGATTCTTATATTTCTCTTGTTCTTATTAGGAAAATTTGGATCATTGAAACATATTCAAGATTAAAAGGAAATAGTACATGTAATTGCTTATTGTCTATAGCTCTTCAGTTGATTTCAAGTTTGAAGACGGAAGACCAGAAATTTCCTCAGCTTATGTATCCATTAATGATAGGAGGAAAATTTGTCAAAGCGGGTTGTGGAATAAATTTATGTTTCTGAATGCAAATTGTGAAAGTTACAAGATGGCAGCTCTTCGATTCGATAAGAAGAAAATTAGGGTTTTGAAGTTTGTGAAGAAAGATGAAAGTCCACAGAAATCTCCTTTATGTGTATGAGTTGACCTAAATGGCTTGACTCTTAAAGCCTTAAACCTTGTAAGGCCATTCATTTTGGGTCTCTTATTTTATTAATAATAATAGTCTCATTAGCTTTAAATATATATATATATATAGACCATTGACATTTAAAAGAATATCTCCATTTTTACAAACATCAAATTAAAATATCATCCGATCAAATTATAATATTTATTTTAAATTCCAAATAATTTTAAATTATTATTATTAATGTTTTGATAAATTTAAATAGTATCAAAATAACAAAAGTAATATGGATAAATATTTAAAAATCGAACTATTATCCACTTACTACCCTTATTTTCATATACATCAGAGAAAGATTCATTAAATTTTTCTATTTACTATTTAATATCAATTATATTTTATTATACCTCAATATATATATATTCCGAAGGGAACCCGCAACCGCTACTCAAAGTACAATGAGTGCGCACATGGTAAACCCTTAGTTGACACAATAGTCTGCAAACCAACGCCAAAAGGTAAACCACACAATGTGACAGACTCAATAGAGAAAGCGTATGTAGCGGGACTCGAACTCATGAACTTTGGTCCCAAGCATGTCTTACTCAACCAACTCGGCTACCCCCTTGGGGGCTATACCTCAAAATATTTGTACTCATTACAAAAGGAAAAAAATAACATTCACTTCATTTTCACTGAATATACATCTAACATTTTTGTTTGCGATTTTCATTAAAGACTGAATATATATCTAATATATTCATTCAAGACCGAATATATATCTAATATATTCATTCAAGACTATATATTTTTGTCATTCAATAAAGACTCAATATATCTCTAGTGTGCGTGTTCGCGATTTTCATTTAAAACTAAATATACATCTAGTATATTATTAAAGATTAAATCTTTTCTTCTTTGTTTGTTTGCAATTTCTTGTTCTTCTTTTCTCATGGTTGGATTTTTTTTAACGTCTTCGATCAATATTTTTGGTTAAAATTGACATTTGAATTGGAATGTGTTTATAAAAATTAGGATTCAAGATTTTTTGGAGAAACAATTGATCAATGTGGCCAATATCTCGTATATATCATCTAGATTTACGATAAATACTTTTTTAGATGATAGATGCGGGAGCAGTAATAAATACAACACATTATAAAATATGTTTTAGATAATTGCAGGACCAATGATAGATGAGAGACACGAGGCATTGCAAAGTAGTTTTTGGATAGATGTAGGGTGTCAAAAAATCCGGAAAATCTGATATTCGACCAAAATATTCGATATCAAATCCGAATAAAACGGGTAATATCCATATTCGAAAGAAAATGGATAATATTTGTATCTGAATTCGTATCCGAAAATAGCGGATATGGATATAGTCAAATCCGTCTTCGAAATATCTGATATCCAAAATTTTATAACTATATAACTATATATAGTTTTTTTATATTTAAGCATGTTTTTAGTTATCCCACACTATAAAAAGAAAAACAAATTACTAACAAAGTTGGCCATAAATATGGAGGACTTCTTGTTTTTTAAATATATCTTATCCCACATCTAAAGTTGCAAAAGAGTTGATACCAAGCTCATTATAAAACAAATGGTGGTTTTTCTTAACAAGTATATATTTTTAAGTCTTATGCCTCTTATCCCACATCTAAAATGTGGAAACGAATTGCTACCAAACTTCTAAACAGTTGTTGGACCGGTGATAGATGTGAGATATATGGTGGCTTTTCAAATAAGTAGTTTTCTTAGCTTTATCCCACACCTAAAAAAAATGGATTCGAATTCG